>CAXIVR010000004.1:119409131-120831631 GCA_964035755.1 Teleogryllus oceanicus
TTGTGTTGTGTTTTGTTTTGACACGCGACTGAATTACCCTTGGTCACAGAATGCGAATTCGAATCTCGCTTCGAGAGAAGTGTCCCTTGTCGCTCGTTTGTGTTTAATCGCGGGGTGTCGGGCTGTTCTAATCTCTTATGTCTGCAAGAGTTATTGCGTAGTAGTCGTACGTGAGAACTGTGCACCAAGTAAATTTGGGATGTAAGTAACCCTAATAAAAAACCGTTCGTAGCCATTGTTCTTGTTTTCGTTTCCTCATTATGCAACTACTTTACAATGTTAAGCTTTTTTTTTTGCATGAGTTCCTTTTGAAAACGAGCGATATTAGGAGTGAGTTTTCAAATTTGTATGAAGCCGACTTGCATTGAACTTTGTATTCTCGATTAAACGTTTTTAAATTTTTGTAAATTATTTCCTAAAAATTAGTGTAAGAAAAAATCTCACAATTCATTTAGTATTTTCATAATGAGAAAAATAAAATACTATGTGCTTCAGCATTTTGTAATCTCAAATTAATTGTTAATTAACATTCAAACGGTGAGTGAGCTATTGAGTATGTGTGTTCTGAAATAAAACTTTGAATTTTTTAGGCAAATCGGTCGTCGGTCTTGTCACTTGTGAGTTGTGCTGAAGGGTGAGGTTTCTTTGATTCTTGTTTGTTCTCTTTATTTATAGTTTTCGGAATGTTTACGGCGGCTCTTTTCGTGTTGTATGGCTTGTCGAGGAAGTAGAAAACGAAGTAGTAAGGAGTGAAAATGATTACTATTTACAGGGGAAACCGGTGAATTTCTTTACAACTGAAATTCCCTTCAAAAAATATTTGCCCTCATTTCATCATGCATACTATAGCGATGTGGGATCAACTGTGTGATGTCTAAGTGGCGTTCTAGATCCACCATAACAGCCTGGTAACGTAACTGACGGTAGTCAATAACAGAGACAATCTATAAACGAATAAACAAGGCTTCAGCTGACAATCTTCAATTATTCTGACTCCCTGTGTAGGTCTGAGGAGCGCCGTAAATACAGATAGGCGATCACCGCGAAAACGCTTCGATGAGAGGATGGCAAAGGCGTTATACAATATATAAATACACTGGCCTTTTCTTATTTAGAGTTTATTTGTAAGTTCGTCTGTGCTATATTAAAATTCTACAGACAGCTTACGTTCACACTTAAAGTTCAACTCTTAATTCTTTGATATTTTCACATCCTCTTGTCCAATATTATCTCTGTAGCATTGTTGACGGGGAGATTCTAGTAGGAGATTCTAGTTCGAGCCACGACGGTGGCGATCGTCTACACACGCTACATAGCGTGGTCGAATTCAACCACTGACTCTAAGAGGAGCGTCCTTCTGCTCGGATCGTTAGTTTTTGATGACTTTCAAAATCAAAACTAGAGATGTGTCGTAACTGAACTATAGGAAACGGGCCCCAGGCCGTGCACATTCCTGATTTTTTTTTGCCCTTTTCATCTCTCAGCTTCCCTTACTTCCACACTTCCACAGATGTACTAAGTGCAACAGAATGACGCATGCACTAAACATGACAGGGCACCTGGCGGGTAGGGATGTGCCCTTAATAGCTAAACTGTTATTTCCCTAACAGTTAACCTTCCGTAACTGTTACGCAAAACAACAGTTATTTCGTTTAACTCTTAGCAGTCGCCACAACTGCTTTGACTCTTAGCAGTCGGCTGTGTTAGGTTGCTGATCATGGACCTGTTATTTTTCAACTGTTATTAATAACAGCTATTAAGGGTCCAACCGTTATTGTGATAACAGTTATTGAAGAAAAGCTGTTAAGTCCATCTCTACTGGCGGGCCAAACGAGCGTATCCCGATAGGATCGGTATCCCTCTGGCGAATAACCCTGGATGGAGGAGAACTTCCTGGGGTCGGATTTCGCGTTCCATGGGGGGGGGGGGCTGCTACCTCCCGTAGTAAATCCTCGAAATCAAACCCCAATATTCTTTGTGTGTCAATCAAACCCCAAATTTCTTTCACTGTTTCCATTCTTGCCTCGTGCCACTTACCGGTTTTACCTCGTTGTGGAATGAAATGTTTGAATTTTAAGTCTTCCATGACTTTTTCTTATCTTGTACTATTTCTTTCCAGATTTGTATTACATCTTATATTGGAGGTGTTAATGACTTCTTCCCGATGTAAATAATCATTATTATCATCATTTTTGGACTCGTCGCCGAAAGTACCGTCATATAAATCGAATTATCGAGCACCATTTATTCACTCTTTGCAGGAGCCGTTTGGATTTCCGCTAGTAAATCTTGATAGAGAGAAAACTGATATTTATCGCATGTCTTTCAACGTTATGAGATCGTACATGCAGTAACAAATTATATGATGTCTAAGCTTCTTCCCGTGTGAAACTGCCAAGACACAGTCATACTTCTTCGAAAATCCTGGCGCATTCCTTGAATCTCACAGACTCGAGCCGCTATTAGTGGTTTGGAAGTCAGAAGCGAAGCTTTGAGAGATGTTGGTGTCCTAGGAAACGGCGTGTGCGCGCCACACGTCCCGCTCCCGTGTCTGTCCGCAACGATTCCGCAGATAGCGGCGGCGGCATGTTTACTCCGCGCAAGAAGATGCGCTATGCAGTGGCTCCGCCGCGCTCGTCGCCCCTCGCCCTTTCGCTCTCCCGCATTGTCTTTGCGAGCGCCTCCCGAGACGCATCTGCTTCTCTCGCCGCGCCAGAACCGGCCTTCCCCGCGAGCAAAATAAGCAGTGGCTGAGGGACCCCCAATCATGGGGTAGGGGCGCGCCGGATATATTTATAAAAAATATTCGGAAAGGTCGTAAAATATTTTTTGCATATATAAAATAATTGTTAATCAAGTTGTCTGCTTTAATAAAGATATTTGAATTTTTATAAAGTTTTAAAAATGTTTATCAATTTTTTTAATTTTTACAAATTGAACAAACCAGTGATTTATTATAATGAGTGTTCTTTTGGGTAAATCTGGACGATTTTTTCAGGAAGAGACTCCAACATGATTTTGGGCGGGGTGAGCTCCGCCGTTCCTAAGTCTGGCCCTGACTGTAACATTCTTTTGCTTCAGGTTGTTCTGAATGCACAAAGGTTATAAGCAAATACAAAATTCACATTCGTGATGAAAATGCAATGTAGGATGTACTTATAATCCATGACTGGTAATGGTTAACTCCAGAGAAATGATATTGTGTAACCTTGGAAGCTCTTGCGACTTGGTTTGCGTTTTTGTGTTCATCTAATAAGATAGATGGAGGAAAATGAAGAGAGATGAATGTCTTTTGAATGATTTTTTACTTCTGATAAGAAGTTTTTTGACATTTTTGATTTGTGTTTGACACTGAAAATTTGTGATTTAATGCTCTGTTGATCAGTCGTATGTAATTATAATTTTAAAATGTCAAAAGTTTCAAACAAACCTTTTTTGTTCCACTTTGAAGAATTCGTAAATTATACTGAATACTTATTTTCATATCTCTGATGCACAGAAGAATTAATACTGTGATATTACCCGAATCGTTTAGTTTCTAGTTTAAAGGACAAGAAAAACAAGTTCTATGGTTTTCTATTTTTCTTTTTACCTTTGTGAGTCAATCTCAATATTTTTGTCCCTCTGAATTGCTTGCGACAGATAAACTTTTCATCATAAATTTTTGTTCGTAATGACGTTCGTGTTGTGTGTTTTTCTCTTCGTTGGCATAGTGCGAAAGGACGTTTGAGTTTTAACTACAGATTGATGTATGAGAAACTGTCGCGAACAGAATATTTATTCAAATGATTGTTTTGCTATTCCGTCCGTAATTTTTCTCAGTTACAAGCTAGCTACCGAAAAAAGAATCGTTGCTTTCATATTCCATCGCCCTTATTTTGCGTCACATATTGCTTTGTTTCAATCGGAAAACAATGCTTGAGGGAAATTAAATAATATATTCCGACAAAATTGTTGTTAATATGTTGCAATGGGTTTTGTTGGAGATCCCCTAGAAACAAGATTGAAATATTTGCAATCTAATTAGCGTACCATGATGAAGGTACGTAATGAATGATGAAGTATATAATTATGCATTATATAATTATTAGAGATACATTTGTAGTTCAGAATTCCATATTCTTATCATTCGAACATTTATTAAGTACTTCAGTACATTAACAATTATTATTTTACAGGTGATTTGTGATGCACGCCATCTCGTTTTGCGGGCTAAAAATAAAGGACAAACTAAAAAAATAGTGATATAATTATATATTTTAGAGTGATAGATATGAAAACATTGAGGTTTGGTAATTTCTCTCATATTTCCACGAAACGGTAATGTTTTTGACCGCAGGTTGATGTACGAGTAAATATCGTGAGCATGATATTTATTAAATGTTTATTATCCCGTACATAATTTTTCCTCAGTTTCACGCTGGCTGCCAGCATAAAACGAATCGTTGCTTTCATATTCCATCGCTATGTTTTGCTGTACATACTACTTGGTGTAAATTGGAAAATTATGTTAGTAATCACTCTAAATGTAACTTACAAGGTAGCACTCACGAGCGATGTTAAACAAAAAATTAAGAATTATAATAATTCAAAATATGTTCATTTATATCGTAAATATTTTCTGATTATCCGAGCAGAAATATTTTCAGATACAGAAACTTAAAATGAAATTGTTTTCTGGATATATATTTAGGTATTTAAAAATAATTTCTATGAAAAATCAAGTTTTGAAATTTGCGTCTTTTATTTTTTATATTTTGTTATATCTTTGGTTTTCAAACGTTGATATCACAACAATAATATTATTATTTGTGTTTGTGAATTCAAAAACTTATTCTTGGACATGAATGTTTCCTTTACGAGCGACTTGCGCTGTCACTGCAGAGCCTCTCCGAGCGGGAGCGGGTTGAGGGCGCTGTAATCTTTTGATTGTGTTCACGCGCGTTGGCCGCCTGTTGTTTGCTGTGCGAGCGAGCACCAGGTGGGTGGGCGAGCGAGCGGGGTCCCGCACGTTCACGTGTGTTGAACTTTGCAAATTTACACGGCACCGCCGTCGTCTCTCTCCCTCCGCCATCACCCTTCGCATCCGCCTACCAGCCCCGCAGCCTGTCTGTTCGCCCGCCCGCGCGGGAGCTTAATCAGTTTTATTTCCAACAGAGGGAATTGGGATTGTTAAGGCGCATGACGCGCGTCGGATTGCGGGAGCGATATAATCCATAGCGGGCCCAGGCGCCGCGGCGCGGCAAATGTCACGAGGCCGATTCTAGGGTTGGTCGCGCCCCCCACTCCCCACCCCTCCGCCTGTCGCTCGTGTACGGAACAGGCGGCTCGCGTAGCAGCCGCTAAAGGGATGACGGCCAGGTGTACAGTAGGCCTGTTGTTTGGGAGATCGCTCGGCAATCGAATTCCCGATTCGAATTTCGTGGGACTGACGGAGTCACGAGGCTGTGCGGTTTCGGCGGCTACTGCAGTTAGGCAGATGACGGGTTATCTGGTTCCTTCGGCCAGTCCGTTTGGAGAACAATTGATTTCGTAACATGTCGCGTGATGAATTTTAGTTTAGTTTTACAAATGTGTCTTCTGTATCACAGTTGTAGCTAATATATAGCTCTACACTGTACAAAAAATTTGTTGAAATTATTTGTATAACTGATATGCATTGAGCATACATTTCTTTTAAATGCACTGGATTCCCTATTGTCCGTCCCTCACACTTGAATGTATGGCATCCCCATATCAGTTCGGACGTAGCTTCAAGTGCAACCCCGAGATTACTTCGCAAGTCCTGCCAACCTTCATCCCGACGGGACTCTGAAGCCGTGTCAGTCTATGAACATACATTTTCGTTATCATTGTGGCTCTTCACCCTTCATTCGATTTCATTGTAGGGAGCTAAGATGGCGGTGCCCGCAGTAACCCGTAAGTCCATTGCTTTACCCATGTCACATCATCTCACATTAATATACAGGGGTAGGATGGGAATGAGGGAAGAATTCGGGTTCAACGGTGACACAAGGTCAGTTGGGAATGGACACCCTGCTGCAACTCAACTGAAAGCTTCAGTACCATACGGGCGATTCGAACTCCCAGCGTTGGCTTAACGCGCACTTGTGCGCCGTGCCCTATGTTCCTGCGCCAACCGGGCTGTCGTTATAACTATTACGACATGACGCAGTTCTCAGCATAATCTTCTCTATTGGTTGTGCTCTAAGGAAACTGAGCGGTTTTTAAAAATAGATAAAACTTTGTCGACAAAGGGCTCCGAAAATGTGCTACTATTGAGTAGGAAATAAACCCCAGGGCGAAAAATGTAGAATTTTATTGATTATAATATAATAAAATTAACAGGTGCACATACAATAGGCAACATGTGTAACGCCGTTCTACGAGTATTTTGCCTAACTCAAAAACTCTTTATCATAGGCACTTGGAAACTAGTTTTCGGGAACTCAGTGTTTAAATTTTGTCGCTTTTTAACAACTCGGTAATACAATGACCACTGTGATTGTTTTAACTGTAGGGGGAATTGTAGGAAGAACACGTAAGGACAACACAAACCCACTCATCGATGCCCGAGAGGGGATTCGAACCCCCGACCCTTGGAGCCGAGGCACCTACGGCCCTCCGGGCTTAGTGACCTTGGCTATTCAGGCCGGCTCAGATTTGCTTGCTTAGGACTTAATCTACAAAATGAGTGCTGTTTGGACCTTCTGTTATATTTTTGATGGCTTATGGGTATTCATCCCCATTCTGTAGCACAGTGGTGAGAAGCGTACAAAATCTCGAGTGCTGTAATTTAAATTGTTCAAAGTGTTAGTTACCCGGGAAGGAACTGGTCCAATTGCTCTAACCAACTGAGCTATCTAAACCCTTGAACGGTTTCGTCGTCCTGATGTATTTCTTGATTTTGATACTCGATTGACACCACATATTTTCCTTAATCTACTAAAGATGTAGTGGTCACATAGTATTAGACTATATTAACCATGCTTCAAATGAACATTAATTATTTTTAATTGTGAATGTTTTGTTAAATGTATGTACGCACGAGAGAGAAATAAAGTTATTTCTTGGTAATATGTTATACACACAATTTGATGTCTTACTTTGCATGAAAAAATGAAGAAGAGCTAACCTGAGATGAACTTTTTGAAAGCATATTGGAAATCAAACTTTCAGCGAAGGAAAAAATATAAACTGACTTGGTGGCCTAGGGAAACCACATTCATTGGACAATGAACTTGGGGAAGGTTTCTGTGGAGGTACATCCGTTTCTTCTCATGGCTACTTCCCATAGTGCTTCGCTCGAGTATGAAGCCCACCGCCGAGACACGACGCTCCGAAACCAGGCCAGTATCCTTTTGCGGGCGCACAATTCTTGTGAAACGTGCTCAATCGCTAATGTTTTCCATCGCGTTTAGAAGGCATCGAATTGCGCGACTACTTCCATACATCATTCCTGCATATCGCCTGCGCGCCGCCTAGCTATAGAAGTAATGTGACGTTGACTAATTGGTTTTCCTTTCTGCCATTTCCTGTTTCAATCCTAGCCGGCTTTGTTCTTGTGCTCGTTCTTTGCCTTTTAGGTGGAGGGGCTAACAGCAACACGTTTTTGTTGTTGGAAAGAGTGAGAATATGAATCAACATTTGACAGTTACGAAAATAGATAATTTTTTTCCCTTAGGCCTTTAAGGTCATTCCTCCTTAGAGAGAAGCTTGTATTGCGCAATTCATCTGTGGAATACTGTTTACAAATGGTTGATATAAATAAATTCTGTGGTGGCAGCGGAGATTTTGTGGTATTCCATGATAAAATCTGGGATGAATGAGGTATCAAACCACAATAAAGACTAAATAATTTTTCTTCACATAAAATTAGGCCATACACGTGTTGCAGGAGCGTTCTCCCATCATCAGGGCTCTATAATATATAAATGACATAAACAAATAAACATATGAAAAACAATATCTACAATGAAGCGCAATTTACTAAATAAAATTATTTCAACAAGGAACTTACAGTTAACACAGATTAAACACTTATAAAACCATTTCGAAATTGTCAATTGTCCAATGACGCCATCTTGTGATCGTAGATGTACGAGGGCAGACTGAGGGAAGAGAAGGAGAAAATCTTCCCTCAGTCTGCCTCGTACATCGTACGATGCACATGGCGTCATATGGACAATTGGACAATTTCGAAATGGTTTTATAAGTGTTTAATCTGTGTTAACTGGGTAAGTTCCTTGTTGAAATAATTTTATTTAGTAAATTTGCGCTTCATTGTTTTGATACATTTAAATATAAGGTACATGTTTTAATGCCCTTTATATTTTGTTGAATTACGAGATATTTTGAACCCGTATTCCCTCTTGTTTTATCCTTATAAGAATTATTTATCGATCATATAATTAAATTTGATTAATTTCTCGTAAGGGGAAGTTTTGATTAACTTGTAAGAAACCTGTTGAAAGGGACCTGTGTTACGCATGTCATATGGCGCTTACAACATGGTTCGTAATGATGAGAATCCTCTGTGATTCAAAATACGAGTAATTAGTGCACACTGGCCAAAGAACCAATGCTTTCTCCTTCGCTCTGTTTAGAAACTCGGGGACATATTTAAATTGCGTTTGTACCTGCGCACCCGTTTACCTAAATGGCTTCAGATATCATTGAAGTGTCTATTTCGAAGATACTATCGTCAAATCACAGTGTATAGAAATCTTTGCGGATTCTAATGATTTCGTCATCCTCATTTCTGCGAATACTGTCTTCAAAAGCAACTGAAAAAAAAAGTTTAATTATGAATTAAACTAATTAAACAATGCTCGATTTATTTTGAATGTAATAGTTCTCGGACTCCTTATTTACAAAATTGTTATGATTATCTCACTTACAAGCACGTGTTGATCACGAGTGTGTGGCGGAAGGGGATGTTGCCGCTCAACAATGTTTTTTTTTTAATTGTGATGAAAACATTCTGAGATATAACGTGGGTAGTATGGAAATAAGTGTCTGTTGTAGTTTTGTCCATGCCCGCGTAATTGCACTAGTGTGTAATTTTGCGCTATCTCGTTGGCCGTCTCCGGGCGTGGACCCTCCGTTGACACTGGGCAGACAATGGCGCGGGGGGGGGGGCGGCCCGCCGCGCCGCTCCCGCTGCGCCCGATTCTAATCAGGCGGACATGCCGGGCGGCCGGGGCGGCTCAAGACAATGTTCATTACGGGGAGCGGCTGCAGCGGAGGGGCGGGGCGGGGCGGGGTGCAACAGGACGGCGCCGGAATGCTGATGGCCTGCCGGCCCGTGCGCGACCCCGCGGGTGGGGCCAGAGGCGGCTCGCTGCGAGCGCCTGGCGCGCACCGCTCAGCCGCTGAGACAATTGCACCAGCCTTGCCCCTCTAATTTTGGTAGCGGTCTTGAGGGTTGCATGTGGGTTTAATATTAATTTAATTGCGAAAAAACAAGCGTTTAAATAATTGTCATAACTGATTGGGTAATGGT
This sequence comes from Teleogryllus oceanicus, assembly GCA_964035755.1. Lineage (NCBI taxonomy): Eukaryota > Metazoa > Arthropoda > Insecta > Orthoptera > Gryllidae > Teleogryllus > Teleogryllus oceanicus. The sequence continues at coordinate 119,418,637 of CAXIVR010000004.1, forward strand.
GGTTTTATTTGTGCCTCCAGAAATTACTATCTGTTCTGCCATAATTTTATGAATTTTGACGATTAATAAATAGCACATACGTGCATTTCAAACTTTTCCCCTGCTAGAAGCTTTTACATTTGACTGTAATTAATAGATGCTTTTGTTCAATTTAATTTTCTGAAAATGACATTTTGATGCATTCGAGCATGATGATTCAATAGCGAAAATTGCATCTACTGTTCTTTTCTGTGGTGCTCGCTTATCATTTGAATGTCCCTGTTTTGCCCTCGCGTACATGCGCTACAAAAGTATTTACGCCCGCCACGGGCTGCTTCTAATAGTCTTGCCAGCGGCAACTCCATTCCTTGTAGACGTTCCTTTCCGCCTTCTCAAGCGCGCGATAACGAACTGAAGCAGTGCCTGCCGCCGCCCCGCCTGGCTACGATGACGGAGCGCGCTCCGGAAACTGCGACGGCGCCGGAAGTCTCCCGGCGGCGCTGCGGTGTAGCGCGGGGGCGGCTGGAGGGAGGGGAACCAGAGGCGCAGAATCTCGCGGCGAAGCCTGGCGGCACGCGTCTGGCTGGCGAGGGAGGCGTGCGAGCGGGCGGGCACGCGCGCGCGCGCGGGCGGATTTCCGCATTACGGAGGAGTGGCGGTATTCTTGCCCCAGTAAACCGTTCTCCAGATTCTATTTCGCGGGGAAATTAACCTGCTTTCAGGTCGGGCGAATCCCCGCCCCGGGAAAGTTGGCTGGCGCGAGGCTGCGGGCCGCGCCGAAGTTCGGCGGCCCGTTCTGAATAGCAAAACCCCCGAGCGCGCGCGCGTTCCGTGCAGCGCTGCATGGCGCGCCCCGCCCCTCGCCCTCTGCTTGGCTGTTCCCGCCTCGGAGAGCGAGCTCGCGCTGCGCCGCGCCGGAAAAAGTTAATACGCCTCATAAAGGGCGCGTAATGGACGCCCGGCTTTGGGCGGTAGGCCCGAGGTGGAGCAGGCACTGCTGGGCCGGGGGTGGCCAGAGCTCTACGAAATGTGCCAACGGAACTCAAGTGCTGATGTGTTACCTCTTTTCATTTGAGTCGTCAGATTCATTGTCAAATTATTCGTATTCTTCGTCTTCTTCTTCTTCGAATGCTGTCGCTGCTTCTGTTATTGGTTATTGTATTTTGGATGTTGCTAGTGCTTCTGCTTCTGTTGCTGCTCAACAGCTGTTGTACTTCTTACTATGACTGCTGCTACTTCTTGACATATCGTATACAAACATGCACTCTATTTTATTTACACAGATAAATTATATTTATATAATTGTATTTATGTATAGTGTATTCTATGGTCCATAGAAACACCTGGAGAACATATACTACCTCAAACCATTAATCCGCCAGTTTCCTGTTTATGAATGTTTAGAAGTTCCTTTCTCCATACTCTGTATGAAGTCATTCTTTATTCAAGGCGGGTCTGGTACTGAGAAAAATATTTTTTAAATTTCATCACTAAATAAAACGTCTCAAAAGACAACTTTCATGAGCACTATGTCTACTTCATAATCGGTTCCTACTCCTGCTGAGGAAGCCCAACCATTCAGTGGATCCCAACCTTCATATTTTTGCGTATGGAACAAGTCGGTTGCGTCTGGTGGTTTCCTTCTGAATGTGTGACCAATTCGTAACGAAACGTCGTGTGTTGTAATATATTAATTTAATAAGTTATTTGGATAAAATGTTTTGATTGTCAAAATATAAACAATACCTATCATCAAGATTCCATTTCTTTGTATTGTCTTTTGTTCTAATCTCCTTCTCGTAAGTAGTTTCTCTTGCTTCTTCGTAGGATTTTTTTCGGGATGCATTCTCTCGGTAACCAAGGCGATTCAAGATTGTTTTCGTCATCTTTGAGATTACATGAACATTTTAATATTTTACAGCTTTGGCAGTAATTCTTCAAAAGTAATTTTAGAAATCTTCTTAAATCTATTACTCTACCCGACCTCTCATTCTACTATCTCTATCAGAAAATACTTCTACGCGGCCATATTTGTCACTGTTATGTACCCGCATTTTGCATAACTATTTGTAACGCTTTGTACGTTCACTTTTTCCTTTCAACCATGCTTCAAATCTTTGAATTATATTTTCCTTCACCATCTCCTACATTATTTCAGTAGTATACATACCTTTTGCTGATCTCACTCGCAACCAATCTTTATAAAGGAGGTCTCTAAACAAAATTTCAAGGAGACGTGACGATTTGCGCTTTGACTTTAAAAATATGAAGGATTTGTTGAAAAAAAAAAACGCATCTAAATATCCATGTCAAATGAAACCCATAATACTCTGCCGGCTTTTCGAATCCATTTCGTTAAATAACTCCTAAACAAAGCGTTCTAGGCCCTTAAAATTAAAACTTTGAGGCCAAAGCCATCAAAGAAACGTTTATCATACCATAATCTGTAGTATGAGATATTTTTGAACATTCTATTACATTTTTGCTGGTTGGACGCTTCTCGATTCTACACCACCTGTTCAGAGCCTGTAGAATCTGCAACTGTGTGTGAAAGTAAAGTAATTATTTGATATTCTACGCGACTGAATTACACGGGTATACCTCTGTAGGTAGTTACCTTTCTGCCCGGTAATAACTTTAAATAAAAATAATTTGCATTGACAAGGATGTATTGTATTGTTATCAATTACATGGAGACATTTAGAACAAGTGACGAAGGATAAGAGGGTCTTGAAGAAAAATATATATTACAGGCATAACATGGAAATGGAAAGTAGGGAAGAGGGTGGGTTTAACATTGCAAGGGTACGCTAGAAAAACCTTAAAAGAAAGTATTTTTCCTCACTACTTTTCTTTTCTTTTCCATTTGTCTTTATTGATTTCCCACTTATCACTGCCATACAGTACTAAACATCACCAATACAGTATTCGATTTAAACGGCAGAACGAGATAAACTTTCATGTAATTCTTTATAAATCTAGGCTTATAAATACATTTCTCAGGCATATTTGACAAAATATGTGGATCTTTAGTGTGTAATTTTTTCTTGTCCATTATTTACTTTATTGTAATTCATAAACATTTTCTATATTTAGATAAGTTGTTTTATGGTTACAAATTACTTTTATTAAACACTATAATGTGCTATATTGTCAATGTTTTCTTCGATTCGTGTGGGTATGAATACTTTTGTCTTCGTAGGTTTCCGGAGCATATTTTACATCCCTTGCTTTTCTGAATAAATAGAACGCTTTCATGTGCAATATAGATTCTCTGAATTGTTGTTCTTTATTTTTACATAATAATGATGATATATGTGTAAAATTATGTATTAATTGAGGATGAGAATAGGGCGAATTAAATGGCATGGTTCATTTCCGATTGGTGTTAAAGAGCTTGACATTCTCGATCGTACCTAGTATCATGACTTCGACCTTGTAAGCATTTGACATTGCATTCATAATCTATAAATCAAACTGTTGCTCCGCTTGTAGAAATGAGACCACTAACATGTGGATGACCTGAGAAGAAGATTGCTGGTTTTGCATCCTGTCTGTGAAGAACCGGTAGTTCCAACATGTTACTAATTCGCGGTCGAAATTTCTCTTGTCTCTTGATGTCATGCGAAGATTGACTTCAACACCAGTCAAGGGAACGATTTAGACTTACTTTAACAGTCACTCCCTTCCAGTATTAACGATAATACTTTTTTATATTTGTTAAAATACACATGCTTAAATTGAAGAAGTAATACATTTGTGTTGTTCGAGCCGTAGAATATAATTTTTCTTTTTGATGTGGAAATTAAATCTGGCAATCGCGCTTTTGTTAACGCATATGATATAAATGAAGAATAATAACATTCAGCATTGTTCGTACTCATGGATGTGGGAAAGAAAATGGCACATAATTGGCGATAATGGGTATTACATTTTCTTATGGCTATTATATTTACTACAGTAAAATTAATTTATTTAAATCCATCATTAATCTGCCAGTAGACTGCGTTTGTCTCAATTTGTCAATTTTTTCCTCATAGAAAATCTTTTATGTATTCTTAATGCCAGGTTTTCTATTGCATTTGTGAGATCTGCACTCACTTGCTCTCTCTTTTCCATCTTGGTGCGTTCTGCCACTCGAATTGGCGAACTGAGGACGGAGTGTAGCTGTCACTTTATCGCATTTCTTAAGGTCTGCATTGTACGAACAGGGAAGTGGCATGCATTTGGCATATTTCTACTGTGCTTGTCTCAATTAATTTTGTTTATTAAATTATGTTAACAGATTACCGAGCCGCAGGAAAATCGAACTCTACTTTGATTCCATTCGAATATCATTGCACTATGTTCTGTATTAGAACTAAAATTATTAATTTCGTAAAAACATTTGCCTTATAAAGGTAGCTTCATGAGTGGTGTAGATGGAAAGATGACTAGAGGAGGGTCGGAGATATTCGTTCTCACTAATAATAACAATAAGACAGAATGCATCGTATTTGCGTACAAAGGTCGTCATTCTCATTCATCATGATCTAACTTTTAATAGCCGCTCTCATTTCTGACGTTCATGTTCCACTGTTCTAATTTGTCATTTTATATTTCAGTATTGTGTTTCCATCTGGTTCTTCAGTACTTCGTGTCAGACGGAATGGATTTTTGTGATTAATTGCGGTAAACTGAGGTTACTATTCAACCTCGTGATGTGTAGTGATATCAATGAAACATGATACACTTGAGAATCATCGTTATATTGGTCTCTAAATCACAACATCTTTAATACTTTCGTAATGTTTTTTATGCTCAATATGACTTAAAGCATTTATTATCTTCACATAGTTTATGGATGAGTAAATAGCAAGTAGTTAATATTGACAAGTGAATGAATATCAAAGTGTGAGGTATAAAGGCACTGTCGTCTCAATTATTTCTATTTGATAACTTCGTAAAATCTCGTATAATTTAATTTGTAATGTGTGACAATTATGACTGTAAATAGTCAAATTATTATGCATGTGAAAGTATGTTTTTAAGAATTTTCTACATCACGGTATTCGATTTCTGTAAAAGTTAAATATTCCTGAACAAAATACGGTTCTGTTTTAAATTTTTCAATGCACAGTTTGTAATTGCGAAGGTACAGAAGGAATTGAAATCGCGATGAAGAGTTTCTCTATGTTTTGCTGCCCAAACTAACGAGTTGCTTCCACGTCCCAGAGCGGAGCGCCTGTGTGCGGATTTGAAGCTCACCTCTCACCCGGCGCCGCCGGCCTCTCGCAAACCGACGGCAAGTTCCGCGAGGGTCACGCTCGAAAAATATAATATCCGGCTGGGGACAGCGTCTCGTATATTCCCAATTTCGTGCGGAGTCGCGGGAGGCGCTACTTTTCCTGCCAGCTGCGGCAGGCTGCGCGGAGAGACTGCGCGTCGGCCCCCCTCCCGGCCCCGCCCCCCCCCCGAACCCCGGCGAACGCCGCGTCGCGTCGCCCAACTCGCAGGGCGCGTGTCACGCGTTATCGTGGAGTTGAGCGTGCTGGTTGTTCTGTCGCTCGCCTTGCCAGATCCACGCTTCCGTTTGCGTTCCGTGGCCCCGCCTCTTCTCCTTTGAGGTTATGAATCTTTCTCGCGAGAGTTTGCATTTGAGCGTGTATTGAATCAAGATTGTGTTTAGACACTAAAGACTGCCTTGATTGGATTCGCTTTGTGCCGTGAATTTGTATTTGATTCTATAGATACGTTTATATTCAGGAATTCTTTCTCTCCTTCGATTCTACAGTTTTACAGAGACTTGTTTTGTTTCTTTCTAAAATAGTTTAATATTTCCTTCTCTTTCTTTAGCTTTTCGGGAGTTGTCTTCTGTTTATTTTCTCCATATGAACTTCACAGTATTTCTTTACGGGAAATAGTATGCAATACATATTGATAGGTACCATGCGTGAAAGCCAAAGTGGGAGCTGTAAAGGGCACTGATGTCTCAATTTCTCATTTCTGATAAATATCATTAATTTGTGATGCACACTTTGATTATGGACGAATTTAGTGAATTATTTATGCTTTTGTAAATATACTTTTATAAATTCCCGCTTTTCCTTCACGTTACTTTCATATTGTGTACTTTCGTGTGCCTGGTCCTGTACTTCATTGCTTTTCAGGTGTCAGTTGTTTTTTCTATGCTCTCCAAATTGCGCATCAACTACTAGTACGTGTGTCTGGATGTCGCACACACACACTATTTTCCTCGTTTCATTCCTTTACCGCCATTGAGCACCCTCCTGTCCATCTATGCGCTGTGCCTTCCGCCCCTTGCGGTGCGTGCATTCTCTCTCGACCGCCGTCGCTGCTCGCAGCGCGCGCAGCGGTGCGGAGGCGGCTGCATCAGAGCAAGAGTCAAATATAGGCCGCGCTAAATTTATGATCCGCTTCCTACCACTGCCACCTCGTGCGCGTACTCGCCGGGCCTAAAGGCGAGCACTTGAGGGGCGCGCGTCGGCGGGGCGCGGAGTGCGCCCCGCCCCCTTCGCCCGCCCGCCCCGCCCCGCCCTGCCCCGCCCACGCCCCGCCCCCGCCCGCCCTGCCCTGCCCCGCCCACGCCCCGCCCCTACCCGCCTCGCCCCGCCTCGCCTGGCCTGGCCTGGCCTCGCCCGCCCGCCCCGCCCCGCCCCGCCCGCCTCGCGCCGCCCCGCCCCTCCCCCTCGCGGCGGCGCTGCCGACTGCCGCAATCGCCCCAGGCACCCCACGTTAGTGGCGCCTTCGTCACTGTTCCATTCGTAGCTACAGATTATGAGTGGCATTTACAGTGGGAGGCGAGGCTGCAGTAATGTTTCTCGGAAGCTAGCTTGCGTCAAACGTACCATCTGTACGAAGCGCATCATCTTCACTCAACCGCTTCTATTTTATGTTGTTTTATTTGACGTGTAAAGCTGTCTACTAAAAGTGAGTGTAAATGCTTTTCCCATAAGTAGTATTACGTACGTGGAATACTGCAATTATTCAATTCCTGGAAAAGCTTATTCAAACTGTGCCATTAATACTGCATTTTTATTTTAATTTTCACTTTCATTGCCACTGAACAATTTTCAGAATGAATGTTCCTACACGTGTTTTTTTTCCCTTAATATTTCATTACCGTTTTTCGTACAAGCCAGAATTGATGAGGGTTCGATCATTCTTTCTTAATTAGAGATGCGAAGATTTTACAGCAATCCTGTTGCGCTATATAATGACGCAACGACTCATCACCCTGTTAAAGATCAAACGAAGTCTTGAACTTTCTCAAGAGAATCACTACGGGATTCTTTCTTTGGATTTCTTGTGAGGTGCCCTGATGTCAAACGATTTTGTTCTTTTAGATTAGATTAGATTTATTGTTAATTCTGCAATTAAGTGTAGTAACTTGGTGGCAGAATATCGTGACCTTACATACATTAAACTTACATTCATTAACAAAAAGTTACAAAAAAGGAGTTAATAATAATAATAATAATAATAATAATAATAATAATAATAATAATAATAATAAATAGTACATTAAAATCACCACGCAAACCTTACTCCACTTCACTTCACTGCACAACACTTAACTGTGACGCATTTCTTTCACACTCGCTTCTTCTCGCATTCCCTTCCCTCCACTTCACTTCATAACACTACACTGCGCTGCACGACACTGCACTACACTGCACTGCACTGCACTACACTGCACTGTACTACATGAATAATAATAAAATATTAATAATAAAGATAATAATAACAATACTACTACAACTGATATTTATACTAACAATTAAACAACTTACATTGTATGAAACTTACTAATCTAACAGTGGAAAATTAACATTGATACAATAATCTAATTAATTAACTAGAAAACTAATTTATTTTTAAAGTTGCTCAAGCTTTGAGGAAAGGGTTCTAAGATTGTCGCAGGCAAACTGTTCCAGTCTCTAATAGTTCGGTTTGTAAATGAAAATTTCCGACATCCGTTTTCTGCATTCTTGTCTTAATTTTATGCACGTGATCCGCTCTACCGAAGTATGTAGGTTTTTCTAAACGACGGTGTATTTCATTCCAAGCAGGATAGCCTGCGTATGCTTTGTACATAGCATAGAGTCGCAGCTTAATCCGCCTCTTTCGAGTGATTCCATGCACCTCTATTTTTGATCCTCTGAAAGTAAATTTCGATGCTCTGCGCGGGACCTTTTCTAGATTTCCTTGCTGCGATATGCTGTACGGGTCCCAACATACCGCGCCATAGTCTAATACGGTCGGACTAGTGACATATAAGCTAATTCTTTACCTCTCACTGTACTCTTCTTTAGGATCCGCATAACGAAATGTAGAGATCTCCAGGCTTTTCCCACAACGAAATTTACCTGATTTTCCCAGCTCAATTTACTATCTAATTGAATTCCTAAATATTTGCAAGATGTGACTGTAGGTATGACTTTGTTGTTCAATTTGTACACAGTTTCACCATAACTTCGACCCAAACGTGATGGCTTTACTTTTTGAACTGTTAATTTCCATGCCATTTGTTTTTGCCCAGGAGTGTAATTTGTCTGTGTCTCGCTGCAAAATATTCACGTCCTCCTCTGATTCGATAACCCGATAGATGATACAGTCATCAGCAAAGAGTCTTACGTTTGAAGCTAAATTTTTGGCAAGTCATTCACGAAGGCGAGAAACATGAGAGGTCCAATGACACTTCCTTGTGGAATTCCTGACGTAACACTTGCGGAGGTTGATAGATGTCTTCCGATTCGAACCTGTTGTTTCCTATCACGTAATAGTTCGTTTATCCAAGCCACCACCCTAGTGTCTATACCCGAATCTATTAATTTATTTACAAGACGATCGTGAGGAACAACATCAAAAGCTTTGGCAAAATCTATTACTATTGCGTCTACCCTTCCACCTTTATCAATTTCGTCGGTTAGATCTTGTAGAAGTGAGACAAGCTGACTCTCGCAGGAGAACCCGTTTCGGAAGCCGTGCTGACCCTGATAAAGCCATTCCTTGCCCTCCCATTCTTTCCGGATGTAGTTAGTAATTAGTTGTTCCATGAGTTTGCATACGACTGACGTGAGACTTATCGGCCTATAGTTACTTAGTGCCGTTTTATCGCCACTTTTAAAAACAGGTACTACGAGTGCTAACTTCCAATCTTCCGGTACGCAAGCATTATTGATAGAAATATTAAATAACCTAATTAGGTACGGTAGAATAGCCTCTCCACCTAATTTAATAATGTCCGTGGAAATAGAATCTGGGCCTCGAGATTTTCCGCTTTTCATTAATTTTATTCTTTTCCGTAGAGTACTTACGTCGACCTGAAATAGATTTCTATCTGATAACGTTGGTATCTGTGTACAGTCAGTTTTCTGCTTAAAAACCGAAGCAAATATGCATTAAAAGCGTTTGCTTTTTCTCTGTCGTCAGTTATTGGCAAATTATTAACACGAACAACTGGAATTTCTTTTTGTTTCCTTTCATACTACGAATTAAAAATTCCACCAATTATTGCCATCCGCATTAAGGATATATTTTAAATGACGTTCCTCCGCGATTTTCTTTTCCTTCTCTAACGCTTTTGAATAACTTCGAAATAATGCCATGTGGTTGCCACTAATGTGCCTGTTACTAAACGCCTTTCTGGTTTTTCTTTTCATACGTCTAATCTTTGCATTATAATATTCTGGGTCGGATTTCTTTTACCAATTTACATGGAACAAATGTCTGCACGGCATTTTCAAGAATGTTTTAAATTCTTGCCATATTTCTTCTATTCCCCTCCCGTTCTAAGAAACTCATCGTACTGCTCCCTTAAGTAATTTTGAAGGCCTACTACATTGGTTTTCTTGTATTGCCGCACTAGGAACCCGGTGTTAGTACTTTTCCTTAAAATACTTAAGTCTAAGTCGACAAGAACTGCTTTATGGTCACTTATGCCTTCCATGACGTCGCACGATAAGAATAAGTCCTTTGGTCTAACAAGGCAAATATCTAGAAGCGCGTCCTGGCGAGTCGGCTGGTCTACTACCTGCGCTAATCCGTTGTCCCAGACCAGTCTATTGACAAGATTCTGCACGTGTCCATCGCATACGCACCCTTTCCAAATTGTGTCTGGAAGATTTAAATCTCCGGCAATAACAACGGGATGGCTACGTATATTTTTTGTTCTTTCGTGTATCGCGCCTAATATTTCGTAATTGCTAGCCGGTGGACGATAGCAAGCAATTATATCTAAGTTATTTCCTGAACAGTAAATTTCCAACCCCGTCATTTCAAAAACATTATCGACCCAATTTGATACGACATTTAAGGTGTTTTTCACACAAATGAATACTCCGCCGCCTCTAGTTCCGCGATCTCTCCTAAACGTAAAATAATCAGACCGAAAAATTTCCGCATTTGCTACCGCATCCGAGAGCCAAGATTCTGTACCTATCACGATATCAGGATCACAAGCCTCAATTACATTCCAAAATTCCGTTACTTTATTTACGATGCTACGACAGTTCACCTGCAACAATCTAATGAAACCTCTCCTCACCTGCAAGTCCGAGTTTGGGACTCGTGCGTCCTGTTCAGGTGCCTGCGTCCCGAAGCAGTCGACTCCTCCCGCGCAGCAGTCGCTCCTCCCGCGCAGCAGTCGACTCCTCCCGCGCAGCAGTCGACTCCTCCCGCGCAGCAGTCGACTCCTCCCGCGCAGCAGTCGACTCCTCCCGCGCAGCAGTCGACTCCTCCCGCGCAGCAGTCGACTCCTCCCGCGCAGCAGTCGACTCCTCCCGCGCAGCAGTCGACTCCCCGCGCAGCAGTCGACTCCTCCCGCGCAGCAGTCGACTCCTCCCGCGCAGCAGTCGACTCCTCCCGCGCAGCAGTCGACTCCTCCCGCGCAGCAGTCGACTCCTCCCGCGCAGCAGTCGACTCCTCCGCGCAGCAGTCGACTCCTCCCGCGCAGCAGTCGACTCCTCCCGCGCAGCAGTCGACTCCTCCCGCGCAGCAGTCGACTCCTCCCGCGCAGCAGTCGACTCCTCCCGCGCAGCAGTCGACTCCTCCCGCGCAGCAGTCGACTCCTCCCGCGCAGCAGTCGACTCCTCCTGCGCAGCAGTCGACTCCTCCCGCGCAGCAGTCGACTCCTCCCGCGCAGCAGTCGACTCCTCCCGCGCAGCAGTCGACTCTCCCGCGCAGCAGTCGACCTCCCGCGCAGCAGTCGACTCCTCCCGAGCAGCACTCGACTCATCCTGCGCAGCAGTCGACTCCTCCCGCGCAGCAGTCGACTCCTCCCGCGCAGCAGTCGACTCCTCCCGCGCAGCAGTCGACTCCTCCCGCGCAGCAGTCGACTCCTCCGCGCAGCAGTCGACTCCTCCGCGCAGCCGCCATCTCCTCCCGCATAGCACATCCTCTTCCGCAATCAATTTTGCCCGTAGCGTCACGAACACATCTCCGCCCGGTTGTCACTTTTTATGCAGGCATTTGTTCAATACCTGGTCATGCAAACACCCCAACTTCCACGCACCTTTCGAGTTCAAATGAAGCCCGTCCCGGCCTAAGTCATCCTGCCCGAGCCAATAGTTAGGGTCCACAAAAAGGCCACCGAAAACTTCACATGCCCACAGTAAACCTCGATTTAGATCCCGTGTTTTACTTATGTGCACATCATTTCGGCGCATAATCCCCGAAACGATCACCTTGGCATTTTTGTATTTAGCCTTGATGGCCTGTCCAAGTTCAACATATTGATTAATTGTGACGAACACGGGTTGCCGTTTCCGCGCGTTTGTGCCTACATGAACGAGTACCGCTTCTATTTCCTCGTTTTCATCGGCTTTCTTCACTACGGAGGCCATTTGCTCGATATCAATTCCAGGGAAAAAAGAAACATCTGCTCCCTTTTTCTTTACCACCCCGCCGCTGTGCCGCAACATGGAGTCGCCTATCACTTTAACTTTTCCGGTATACGGAGCAACTGACTGAGAAGATACACTTGCATTCGACTGCACATTTCTCGCCTCTTCCTCACGCGGGGCATCCCGCACTTCCTTACCTTCTATAACATTTTCCAGCTCCTTGATCTTAAGAGTCAGTTCTCCAATGTATGCATGAGCCTGAGCCAGATCTGCTTCCAATCTGCGTATTCTCCGGTCACTCCTTTCGCACTTGGAGCATGTCGTTGCAGCAGCCTGTACAGCGGGACCAGGGTTTTGCTCCACACCTCCTATCACAAGGAGGGTGGCCAAAACAGCTGCACATAGTAGCGTAACACCACCGCCTATCAAGCAAGGAGATTCCGCATGCGCTGAAATCGCCCGGCCAGGGCGGATGCGCGCAGCCCACGCGCCAACACGCGCCCGGTACAAAGCGAGGTCCACACCCATGGCCTTTCACTTCTCGGAGCGAAGAGAAAGGCGTCCGCACGCGACGACTACCTGTGAGCGACTCCCCTTTTCTTCGCTTTAATACTATGCCTCATGATTCTTATTTGCAATCAATAATACCACATAATATAATTATTTCTTTCTATTCCACATGTTATTATTCTTAAAGGCCAATTTACTGCTATGAATGTACACCACGCTATTGTATGTCATTACGTTTTCGACCCCTTGATTAATAACTTTGTTTAACGATTTTGATTTTTTTGTTCAATGATATACTTCTTTTTGAAAGCAGTACCAAATCGATTAATTTTCCAATTACCCTCCTCGTTGCTTTTTTTAAATTTTTCTTAGATTATTCAGGCATGTAAATAACAGTGTGGTAAAATGACATGTAAGAATAGAATTCTCACAGTTTGAATGGATTTATTATGGATATTGAGGGAGAAGGGAAGTGCCACGTAGGCTGCCAGAGCGAACACATTGCGACTAAAAACAGCTGTGCGAGGCGACACCTCGTTGCGGGAGCAAATGGAAGCGCCGCGCGCCGCCCGTCGTTGTCTGCTCGTGAACAGGCGCCGTGCGCCCGCCGCCAGGCAGCCTTCCAGCAGGCGCCGCGACAGGCAGGCAGGCGCAGCCGTTCGCCGCTTCGATGCCGTCACTTTGCGCTGGCAGTCGCCGGTGCGGGTGTCACCGTCGTCATAGCTGCTCCCGCGCGTGCACACACCTCCGCGGCCGCCGCACCCCCCCGCCCCCCCCGCCGCCCCCCCCGCAACCGTTTTGCCTACCACCGGACGAGCCGTCGCGTCGCGCTGCGCCGCGCCGCGCCGCTGCTGTCAATGCCGCTTGTCTTGCGGGGCCTTCGCTCCGCTCCGCTCCGTTCCGCAGATTGCGTGAACCCGAGCGCGCGTTTCCCACCCTCTTCGTTCCCCTCCCCCGCGCCGCCGCCGCCGCCCCCTCCTCCGACCGCGTTGTCGCCGCCCGCGGCGACAAGAACGAGTTCGACGCGAGACGACGGCAGCTGCCGAGGCGGCGGCAGACACTACGTGGCGGAACGGAAGCGGGGGTGGCGGTTTTGGGAGGAGGCCGCTAGCGGTTGAAGGCGTTCCCTATGTGGTGGAGGTTCCGTTGTGTTGCTTCTACTTTTGTGCTATATCCCACATTTCTGCCTTCCCCGTCGCTCTGCTCTGGAGGCTCGACAAGCAATCTTGCTGTTCCCTTTTGAGCGCTACAGATCTTGCCTCTGGAAGCTGGATTTCATTGAGATACAGACGATGGCGATTGGAAGTGAGTGCATTTTTTTCGTGATCAGTGAAAGTTCATCGTATGTTCCGTCAATGCTGCAGAATCTGTTAACGAACTAGTATTTTTAGGCTAAGTTACAGGAATATCTGATTTTAAAGTCCGCACAAAACTGATACCCAATTTTTTGTCTTTGGTATCTCAGAGATTTCTGGCGAACATTATCAATTGACATTGCCGGAGTTTGAATGCACCGTCATAATCAATAAAAGAATGAATATGCATTTTCAAAATTCTCTCGTGGGTTGTCATTCCCAATATACCGGTCAATAGGACAACCTCTGCCCTTTAATATTTATTACCAGCTCTTAAAATAATTTATAAATTTCACGTACGTCCTGGCTGGCATCACATCGTTCCAAATGCAGCCTCTGTGCTTTTAGCATTTTCATTACCATTTATGAAAATCACTATCTATTAACATTAAAATTTCTAATTAAAATATATTTAAATAGGCGCAGGGAGGCATAAAAATCGCGTTTGAATTATGTGCTTTCATTAAAATAAAAAAATAATAATTTGATTCCGTTATAGCGGCGTCTGTTTGATAATGCAATGCTGCACGCGTGTAATGACAGGGATAACCGCCGCGCCGGCGCTTTCACTGCTCTTCGCTCATGAGCCTTCGCGCGTGTAACGAAGTGCACACAGCGGCGCCACGTGCAACTGTTATTTGTTTAAATATTCACGGCTTACGGTGCAACTCTGCGTCGTATGACGGTAATCGCAGCACATAGTGCATCGTGAAACAGTAGTTCCTCCTACACTTCTCCTTAGCGCAGGGACGTTGCCGTAAAGGGAACGGAGAGCGTACCCGGGCATACAACGCTGCTGGCGCAAGAAAAGATTTGTTATGCGCGTCTCCCCGTCAAGGTAGTTAGTTGCGTCGTGAGCCAGTCTCGCAAACGACATTAAGCGCGCTAAGTACTCTCGTGCCGTGGCGTGTGCGAGACGCGGGTCGCGCCGCAGTATCACGGAGCTCGTACGCCCCGGAGCTGCTGCTAGAATAATAGAGATTGCTCTTGGCGCTGTCGTCTTCGCCGCCACTAATTGCCCCTCCCCCTCCTGTTAGAGCTATCGACGTCCCGTCCATCATCTCACATCGTTCTCCTGTTATCTTGTGTTACTGTGTCGCATCCAACGATATCGTCAATATCTTATAATCCGTTCGATTTGCGAACGACTGTATGCAATATGGATGTATGCAATATGTTGTTGGGAACTATCTTTCAGCCTTTTCTCCCAACGCTTTATTTTCTTTTCTTTCTACGTCTTCTCTCTAACTTTGTTTACATAGTTTTTTGCCGCACAGTACTTGTTTTATATTACTACAGTTGATTAATGCAAGATAGAAAATTCTCTGAAGGAAATATTTCAAATTAGTACAAAATCTAATCGTTCAACCTGGTTGATTAAACTGACCTCTTTATTATGAAGCTCTATAATTGGTTATGTTAGAACTTTACTAATCGAAAATTACGACTTTGAACAGATGTATTTTTGTACCAGATAATATAATTTCCGCGTTTACGCACGAGTATGCGAACATCAACGATTTCTGTTCTGTTTTATCCCCGTTGTATGCTGCGAGCGAACGGGATATTCTTATATTCGCTCAGATGTTTTTCACTTGAACCCTTATTGTATTATTACTGACGTTATTTTTCTTATCAAAAGCCCTTTACACATGCCTCCGGTTGAGGTAGTTCAGAGGCTTCATCTGTCAAAATGTTTATACGCCGAGCACAGGGCTAATCGATGTTTGATCAACTGGGAGGCGATTATCGAATCAGGAGCTTTCTTACGACCTAATTTTAGAAGTTTCGTTTTGCATACGTACTCATGTTTCATTCGGACTACCTGACTTTGCAAACTCGACTAAGACTGCTGATCATTCCTTTTCGCGTTGTGTCGATCTTTCCATTTTTGGAATAGTTAGACGTTCGTATGTTTGTGATTTTGAGCATGTTGTGAGGAAAACAGTTCCTGTAAAAGGATATTGCGCTCAGAATGGTAGACTGGGAAATAAGAATGTTTCAGGAGGCACAATGAAGTCAGCACTGCCAGCCTCTAATGGGCAAATAGCGTAAAGCGTGTCCGAAATAAACCAATAGAGGAAGCTAATTCACGATGTCACAAACAATAAGAAGAGACAGTTCGAGTGAACAACGAACAAATGACTGGCACCCTAATGCTGTGTTTATTCAGCCCGAATAAAAAGGATCGCTTGCGATATGTACTAGATCTTCCTCGTGCAACATTGGCGTCCCTTGTTGACACAATCCCGTCGACAATTTGTGTCCTTGCACATGGCACCGCTTCCTCGCGTGCACTTAGCACCGGTTGCTCGCATCAGTTCCAGGAAATTGGTGATTTCTCGCACTGCGTCCGGCGCTCGCCGGAGTCTGTGTCGCCCCTCTCGTGGATCTCCGCCAACGCAGTCGGCGCAGGCGACGGCGGTGGGCCGTGTTGGTCGTACCTCCGCCCTCCGCTCACCGCCCTGAGCCCTGAGCCCGCGCCGACGCACCGCCCCGTCTCCCGGGCGCCCGTCTTTGAGTCGTCTGCAGGCAACTTTTACCTTGTTAGCTGTTGGAGCGCGGGGCGGCGCGCGGCTGAGGTCGCGCAGAGGTGGATTGAAACAGGCTCCGTCAAGGGCCGGAAGACCAGTTGTCGATGTGGTAGAATGCGTGAGGTAGGGTCGGGGGGAACAGCTTTGATGGCCAGACTGTTCGTCTGGTTGGAGAGAGGGCGGATGCATTGGGTACATGGAGGGCTGCGAGGAGGCATCTGGGAGATTAGAGGACTCGGAGGAATCCATTAAGAGGCGCCGGCTGTGGCGTAGCCCAAGGGCCCACCGCTCAGCGCTGACGTTGGAAGCCCCTCCACTTGGCTAATCAGTCGGGATTTCTTGCGCAGTTTTGCCGCGTGATTCGCGGCTACATGCCGATCGGTACGAAGGGTGCTCTTGCGTTTCATTTGTGGTCGGGAATTCTGATGAGGCTCTCGTCGTTTCATCTCTGACGCCATCCGGTGCTCACGTCCTCACACCCTCTCTCTTCCTCTCCTCTTCCGTGCGTCCTCCCGGCTTCACATTTGCCATTTTGTTGACTTCATTCCCTCCCACCCCTCCGCTTGTCGTGTGTAGTTGGCTGTGTACTTGTTTTCGCTTGGCCATTACAACTTTCCTTTTTGCCTACATTTCCTTATCTCCCCTCTATTTTTTTTCCTTCATACCACTTAACTACTTGTCTCTCCCTTTAACCTTTCCCCCTTCTCGCATCACTCTCATCATTGCTCGTTTCTTTTCCTCGCGTTCCACCTCTGCCTCTGCCGTCCTCCGCGCGCGGCGAAGGAGCCGCCTCCGCTTTCGTCCGACGCGAAAGCCCCTTGCTCGGCCCCGAGCTTCTCGCGAGATCCGATCGCGAGGTGCGCCACGCGGCTCCTCCGCCTTCGCGCGGATTCGACGCCAAGGTTCCCTGGCGCGCTGCTCCTGCTTGGAATAGGTAATGAATTAGTCCCTTCTGGAAATTTCAGTGAACAAGTTCCAACTACATCGTCACACAGTTTGTTGTTGATCTATTTTAAATGCGTTTCAAGTTTCTTCTTTTCTCGTGGAGTTATCGCAGAGTTTGCGGGAAATGTTATTGTAACTAACATAGTTTTTAAAGTTCATACCTTCTTAGACCTTGCATTGGATGTGTTTTTCTCCGAACATAACTATACGTAAATCGATACTCAGGAAGCATAGTAATCGAAAGTTTCTGGTGACAGTTTCATTTGTCGTTGTCACCCACTTTCCAAATTGTGACAAACGTACTGAGCAATGGAAGGCAAAAACAAACCTAAGTTTTTCTACTTAGAAAAAAAGAATGATTTTTACCCACGGAGCAGTGGCGCTCTCTCGATCGTTATATTGTCCCTTTGCGTGTTGAAAGAAGGATGCGTGCACGCACTATGGCTCTCGCCTTTTTTTCCACATGCTGGCTGCTTGCTCACTCATTAAAAGGCAACACATTTCCGACCTAAACATGCTCGTTTGTTTGCCTACACGTCCACTCATTTTCCTGTTTTATACTGCGTGTGTACTATAAGGGAATTTAAAAGGAAATTGGACAGTGTAGAAATATTTGATGTTCCTTCACACACACACTGTCATAACATTTTTAGTGAGTGTTTTTGTGTGATATTGGTAACTGCAGAACCATTCGTTTGAATTTGAGATTTGAATACGCACATTTTTTGCATAAAATGAATATTTGTTTTATGTAGAGATATTATTTCTTTTGCAATAACAACATTTAATCAGACGTATGTCTACTTGCATGTGTTTAATTATATCGCGCCAGTGATATGTCTCCGCAGTGGCACCTAGCTGGTGAAAGTGCTTGCGACAGAAATTTTGTTAGTAGCTCGAGCTGCAGGTTGAAATCGTAAATTGCGTATTCAGCACAATCATAATATATGACGAAAGGGTTGTTCCCTTCACTTGTTTCCAGTGATCTGTTGCTACCAGTATAGATGCACTTGTTTAATAGGATGCTGTGATTCGGCTCACAGCAGAGACACTTTCCTTACACATGGGTACCATATGGATCTGCCATACACATGGACTCCTGATACGCATATAGAGACTACACGCATGGAACTGTTCCAAAAGTCTGTGTTATGACAAATCGTATACTTGCATGGAATGTTTCGTGACCGACATTTAATAATTAACTATTGAGAGGTAGTTTTGGTGCTATTTCTTTCAGTAAAGCATCATGATTCAATAAATGCTGTGTGTAACAGCACTTTGGAATTTTTTTAATTAATTTTAAGTGAGAGCGTATTTATGTACAGCTGTTTGAAACATATATTTTGTAGAAAAAAAATATATCAAAAGGAGAAAGTGTATTTGGCATCGATTTTAAGTTTGAATCCCATTATTTATATTGCAATATTTTGTCACTTGTTTTTGATATTACGTTGTTCGGCCAACGCACGTTTTACTATGTTGGTGTCGAGTGGTAATGGTGTTTTATGCCTGAAATTCGATATTTGAGTTATTATAATAATATAATAACTCGTGGACCTCTACTGATCCAAAACCCTTGATCGCTTTTAAACATTTTTCAAAAACATCAAATGCATTATTGTAATTCGTTGTTCAAAGGGTGGTCTAAATCAGAATAAAATTAAAAGATACATTGTTTGGTTACGTAGTGACATTCCACAAAATTATGTTAATTTAGAATAATAATTATTCTGCTGATTTGTTGTTGAATAAAGTGACAACGTATATCTTTCTCTGTCTCTCCTCTTCTTTCGTGACCTCTCTGTCTCGTCGCCAGAAGACTCGTCCATCGACTCCGGACTTCCAGTGGACGCCTGCAATCGATATGACGGTCTCTTCAGTGCGAGTATTCTCGATCCGCCTTCTCTCGGCGCGGAAGGTGAAGGAGTGCGGGGGAGGGCATCGGAGGGCGGCTGGCGGCGAGGAACGCGCCGAAAAGGGACCGTTGGCACTCGGCACTTTTCGCCGGCAGCGAGGGCGGGGGCGGGGCGGGGGCGCCCGCGGCGCCGGCCACGAGGGCTCCTCGGCGAGCATGTTAAATAGTATCTTGTTTCAATATGGATTTGAAAGCTGGTTCATTCAACGTTTCTGTGAGAATTCAGAAACGATCTGTCGAATCTCGGATACTCGAACCTTTACATTGAAAAAGTTCCAGAACTTTTGTGTTAGTGACCACTTCGATCATTTGATTGCTCCTGACGCCCTTCATTGATCTTTTGTGATGGTATTTGTTTATTCCTCGATTTAATTTTTCTCTACACTTGGTGAGTTAGGAGAGGGGAATTCAGTCCAATCGAAGCTGCAGTTTTGAATGTTGAATATTAAGCCCTGGTTGGGTAATAGTTCGCCCTCTCCCTAACTCTACCAAGCATAGAGAAAGTTTAATCGGGAAATAGTCCAGGTGATGGCATTGTTTGTGGTTCCTTTAATTGCTTGAATGCTCAGTCACTCAATAAATGTTTGAAATATTTGAAATGTACAGTATCTAATGCTTACCATTATATGACGATCAGAACTTGAATGTAACTTCCCAAGTTTGGGAGCCATTGTAAAGGCAGTATGTTTGAGACGATTTTCAGATACGTATTTCATCTCATCGATTTTTTCAACTTAATATTCCTTAGCTTGCTTTTTAAATGAACATAAAATCATCTAGATATCGCTGCAAGGGGCAGATTCGGTGACAATGACAGACTAAAATACTAATCGTCCACTGATACTCCACTGTGCGGGTGGGGGAGGGGGCGGAGAGAAGTGATCTGTTTGTCACGGCAGTGCAGTACTGCGAGCCACAGTACCGTCCGGTACAAGCCGTAAGGCCAGCACCGACCTGGAGACGTCTTTGGGGGGTGGCGAACACACCACCAGATGCATCGACTAGGCTCATAGTATAGACGTCCCTGTGGACACAACAAAACAGGGGGTCGAAGATCGTTTATGGATTGATGCAAAATTACATACAACCTGGGTGAGAATACTTTCTAAATTCAGAATATATTCCCAAAAATATTTGCTGCTATGACAGATACATAAATGGCAGCAGAAAAAAACAAATACAGAATACTCTTTGACTGTCTGGGTAAGAAAAACACACACTCAATAACTCGATACACAATTTTCTACTCTTCTTTACAACCCAATTGTTTAACAAACAGACACTTTCAGAAATTGGAAAGAATCGATAAATATTACTTTATAAAAAATTAAAGAAAAACACATTGAAATTCAAACTAGTACTTTTGACTTAACATTACTTTAATGAAAAAATGAAACTCTTTCTAAAATCCAGAGAATGATTACTTTATAATTAGTCTCTACACAAGCTCTTAATCACTAAATTACAATATTAGATTCAACCTTTTGAAAGAAAAGATTGATTCTGTTCTCACGTATTAGAAGTCGGAAACAAATGTACTTTTACTTTTCTTTATCTTTAAGCATGGTAAATCTGTTACCCTCCTTTCTTTTCTGGTACGTGACGGATAAGCAGAATAAGCTTTCTGATTAAATCCGAATCACCTATCCCTACAAAAACAGTTTATTTGGAACGACCTTACTGTGTTCTCTTCTCGGCCGCGTCGAGTGTCAGCGCAGTGCTTCCTTCTCACCCTTTCCACCGAGTTGCTTCGGCCTTGAAGGCTGTCGTGGCTCGCTGAGAAACGCTGGTTGCCCACCAGAAAACGTGTTCCTCTCGTTCAAGTTTTATATTGCTGCGTACTCATTTGAATTTTACTTTATTTTCTAATTTACGATTAATAACCAACTGAATATTCAGAGTTAAAATGAATCCAGAGATCACCCCTTTTATACGAGCACCAAGTTCAAGAGTATATAAATATAAGAAAAGTATGTGGAAAAACTGAAAGAGAAATGAATGCAAGCTATTAATTACTGCCATCTATTCAAACTCCACTTTAATTCTTCCGTAAATTCATAACGTTTCTTATTATCTTCTTCTAAGATTATGTTTAAATCAATTTATAATAGAATAATACCTCTTCTGGTCTTCTAGAAGAGTTTTCTCAAAGTTGTAAATCTGAAGTCCGCCGCAATGTCAATTTCTGGCGTACTGTTTTCCATACGTCCGCCGAATTAGCTGCTACCTTCAGAAAGAACTTTTTCTTTCATCCCACCTCCGGTCCTGCCCCTCGGTCTATGGTGGCGGTCTCTCTGTTCTAATTTAGTTAGCTTCTAATATTCATCCGCGTTGGCGCGCGTTCAAAATATACCTTTCCTCGCTTCTTTAGGTTTGATGTGATACGTTTTCGAAATCTAAGAAAACGGACGGTCACAGTACGTCAAGGTGTCGGCGGCATGCATGCAGATGACAGTACAACGTTGTTGACAGAAAACTCAACGTAATTTTTTGATCTTGAAATAGAAAGCAATGAGATAACGTCCGATTTTTTAGAATTTAAAGAAATAAGTACTAGCTTTTATGTAAATAACACTTTCATCGCATAGTCATCAACACTATATTTCAACTTCCACTGCAGCTCTGCACTATCATTCTCCTTAGCACACTCTTCTCGGCTGCGGCTTCCTTTATTCCCGCTGAGGCCTCATCCACAATGCAAATTAAACATAAACTGCAACGTAGCCGCAAAATCTAGAATGAGTTTTTAAGAGAGACCATTCACAATGTCTTGACGTAAAGACGTAAACTTTACCAAGCTTTTACGTCGGAATTCTACCGAACACCAATCAGAGAGTAGAATGAAAGAAACAAACATTGTGGATTTCAGATTGTGTTCAGGTAGTTTGTGATTATGTCATTTCATTACTGTTATGTACTGAACTAGTTTGCGAACGGTTTTGATGCGAGTAGTGAATTCAAAGTAAGAATTTGGGCCATTTTTCTTGTGACTTTAACTTGACGTGGCGAATAAATAATTACGTTGGACGAAGTATTCATGAGTTTGGTACATGAGAATCCTCGTCTATAAATAAAGGAAATACGAGAACTAATACAACAGCTACTCCCATTTATATATATATATATATATATATATATATATTACAATGCCTCGTCCAAGTAGATATTACAGCGATGCTCTGGCTGCGAGGGATAGTGAGCAGCGGGATAGTTTGAAATGCGCGTCAGCGCCAGGCCTTAAGTCTCGAGGGTTCCAAGCAGAGTTCGCTGGTGCAGAGGACAGTGTCGATGCTTTGCGTGCGCTCCAAAGCTCCGGTTTTATGGGATGTGAGCAAGCGACCGGAGAGAATGGAGGTGAGAGTCGGGAGTGGAGGAGCCAAGCAGGTAGATGGGATGGAAGCTGCCACCGCAAAACATGAGAGGAGGTAACATGAAAATTAATGTACTTGAATTTGCCAGGAACTTTTTAATGAAGAGGTGATATAGTGTCTGAGGTGTTGGAAGATGGAAGTATTTGAGACATGCAAAGGTAACTGGATAGAGACTGGGAATCTACGTGAACTGGAGTCCTAACGATTAATGTGAGTGCTAATAAAGTATTAATTAACGGTTGTATAGTTGGAATTGTAGGCGTGAGGTTAGAGGATCAATCTCTCCTTAAATTAACTGGTAGTCACTGAATTGTGAAAGTATTGTAGGTGAGAGTAGGAGAGAGAAAGTATTGGTAGTGTGCATAATAGCGGCAAGCGACTTATTCTGACTGTTCTTTTGCCGGATGTGTAATATTCTTTTAAATAATAAGAGATGTTCTGTTGCATTATTTTAAGCGAGGATCTAAAGAGACCTTGATGATAAATGAATTTATGCATATTATCGTATCAATTTTCAATCAACAATATGCATATGTGGATTGTGAACCGAAAAGAGCTCGAAGAAAGGTGAACTTTCACTCTCTGGCTAACTGGTACCGTTGACAATTATGTGCTTTCTATTTGTAACTTATATTGCAATTTCCTGCAACTATAAGGAAATGTCAAGAGTTGCTTAATTTTTGTCAAGTTGGGGATCTGCAGTTTCTCTATGGTAGTGCAATATTTTATTGAAGATTGTCCAATATCACAGATTGTGAAAAATAGCTGAGAGGAAGGAGGACAGTTACACTGCTATTTCTACTGCCATAACGTTCAGAAAAATGTTTATTCATGAATTTTTTCTGATTACAATTTGTATGGTGTAACTCCACGCACAAATTAGTACAACAGGATTGCCAGGTGATCATGGAGGGATAAACTGGAAGGAAAAAATAAGGTAATGATTACTGTATGGTAATGAACCAGAATTATCATTAAAACTTTGGGTAATGATACAACCCTACTTTCTGAGTATTTATCAAAGGTATAAGAAAATCCCTTGTCAGTCATGAATATTTTTATATACAATTTCTGGAGAAATGTGGTGATGTTTAATTCTAAAGTTTATATTGTAAATTAAATTTCTATTAATGTGTGTTGATCATAGCATGGAATGTTTATTCTAGAGTTTACATTGGAAATCAAAGTTCTATTGCTGTGTGTTGACCGTGATTGGATGTGAATTTATTATTGAAATGAGGGAATCGTGATGAGGAATGTATAAATCTTGAATTGTTTTGGGAGGAAGGAACATAAGTGTTGTATAAATTTAATTGAATGATAATATTAATCTAAGGGACTTGATCATTTGTTCAAAGTTAATAATTTGCATTTTCCATTTTAAAAGGATGTTAGATGGTTATAATTTCAAATAGTTCTAGAAATATACTTCTTTGTTGATTTGCTTGTTTTTTGTTCTTGTATTTAGTACAGGCAGCTAGATAATTGTACACTGTTGTGACATTATTTCTGTGCTGTTGCTTTTGTGTTTGTTTAGAACTAGATGTCTGTGTACTACAGTTTTTATTAAATGTCATTGTTTGTTTTCGTAACATTGCACTCTTTCTTTTTCTTTGTGGGAAAGGTGTGGAGCAACGCAGGCAAGAACCTCCTTAGTCCCTTCGATTTCTATTAAGGAAATTTAAATTATCAATATTATTATTATTATTGTTATTATTATTATTGTTATTATTATTATTATTATTAATATTATTATTGCATCTCGATGACCAAATCATGGACGGCCCCCACCACGCCGCCGCCGTCCGTTTGAAAAAGCGTTGCGGTCACAATATGTGGCGCACATCGATGGAAATCAAGAAACGCTAGACACCACGGTCAAAAGATCTTTCCATTGATGCTACAAATGATCTGACTGCTTCAATACATTAGTACAACAAGGAGCCCAAAATGCTACTGTACCCTCAGAGTTCTGGGAGAATGAAAACCACCTGCCTTTCTACCGTCTACGTGTCCAGTACGTATTATCTAAATTTCATCAACTGGACATCTCCATTATCCTGTCGTTCTTCCACTTTTCCATTAGTTTCTGACATGCCTGCCATAACCGGACCAATCTGATGCAGTAACTGCTGGAAACGTGAAGAGTGTGAACTTATGAAGGTGTTCAGCAAACAAGATTTCAAAATGTATTTCTTGTTCCGCGACGTTTCTATCTCGTGTATGGGAATTGATCGTATTTCTGAGGTGTGCCTTCTAGCGTAATGAATGCGCTGCTTTGTTCTGAGTCACGCATTCGCACAAATGTGCTTTGCGAAATTTTTAATTCCATTGTAGTGTGTATTTCAACGGAACATCATAGACACAACATTTTTTGGAGACACGAAGAACCGCTGTCCCTCTCGGACGGCCATTTACCTACCTAGATACACTCTGTTGTTTCTTGAACTTTGTTTTGCAGGAATCATTGAGTAATTGCGCCTTGTTCGACTGTCGCTCTTGTGTATATACTATATCACATAAGTGTTACATTGACAAAATGTTTGTGTTACAAATATTGTCCTAATTAATGTATCAATATTAGAGCACAAGGTTCAGTTTATAAAAATATTTTAAATATTCACTTCCCCAGAGAAAATACTGAATTGTTTTATTAATATTTCCACCTCTGCACTCATGAAACGGTTACACACATTTCAAAAGTGTTGTTAGTTCACTGAGGAAAAAGTAACATTATTTGAACCATAAATTTGTACAACGTTTAGAATTAAATGTTATTGAATCATTATTCAACATTACTACAATAATTGTAGTTGTTAGAAAGATGTGTTTATTATGTAGTTGGTAATTCTCCAAAATATAGTCTTGGTAGTCAGATTTAGTTTTTGCTTTTTTTATGTATTCCTAACTTTTCTTGCAATTGGAGTTTTTATCTTCAAATATCGTAATTTTAACTTAAAATATTCCTCATAATTTGGAATATATTACATTTCTTCACATTGTGGTTTTCACAATTGTCACCATAAAGGTAAGAATACAAATCAGCAAAATTGTTTTGTCTACATTAACAAGAATGAATGAAATTATTAGTTAACAAATACACCGAATACACCAAAATACACCAAACAGCAAGATATATAGTTTCATTTACCTAGGAATATACACATTTCTCCAAATACTCTCCTGTTGTAGTCAGGAAACACTTGTTGTGTTGCAACGTTTTCTATTCACTTTTCCAGGCATGATTTGCCACATGTGTACATAGCGGAATTCTCCATCACAAAAATCTGCAAATTATTGACATCTGATTTGGTGTTTATCACATTAGGAAACTTGTTAGCATCGTAGTAGTTTCTGCTAAGCAAATCTTGTTGGAGGTTGGTTGAACATTCTTCTGGATGCCATTTGTCAATGTAGATTAATTTAATGTTGCATGATTTTGTCATACCTTTCCCTTATATACCCGCATATATTTATTCATACAAAATAATATTAAGGCTAAATGCACCGAAAAATCAATAAATCGCATCACTGTCACACGGAATTTACTAGATCGATAACGTCTGTACAAATTGTCCGACTTTCGATCTGTAAACGAAATTGGACTCCTTTTTAAAATAGAATTCACGCTACCATGCCGTTTTAAACAAAATCCCCAAAATTTTAATTTTTTTTCATAGTCTGGAAGAAATTAAAATGTGGGCTTATATGCTGGATACCGACGTGCTTTCTGAATCCAACGCCGTGTAAATCATGCAAATCGGATGAATAGGAGCGGCGAAAAGTGAAATTTCGGAAAAAAATACCTGACCCCCCCTTCCCGCTTCAACGCAGTAGCGTCACCCGACCCTTTTGGGGGCTCTCTCGACGCGGCTGAACGGCCAACTGGGCGCCTGCGGCACGAGGAGCCGTGCTCTGACAGGTGCCGGGCAAATGGTTTATGGTTTCGTCCCTTTCCATCTCAACATATTTTTCTCCACTTATCAAACTAATGATGCTGTAAATAATACAAACGGTCCATATCATATGTAATAGTCGAATAAAACTATATATCTTGTTTATATATTTCCGTCTTCCTACTGAATACCATCAAAAAGTTATTTGAGGCACTGATTTCAAAATATCACTCTGATTTGGAACCGATTTCAAAAAGAAAATTGAACTAATTGTAGATATCATCAATATTCTTATTCTAACATCTTATTTTACATACTTACTTCCAAGATCTTCCGTTATCATTCCACCTACCAGAAAGAATGAGCTGAAATTACGCACGAGCTTCCTTTATCCTGCGACTCGATTGAACTCAAAACGGCGTTTGTCTCCTGATAGACTTCACCTGATGAATCTAGTTTCCGGCAAATTTTAAAACTGTTTTCGTGTTTTCGGACAAAATTGAAGAAGTGGCAAATAGCGCGCAGGTGAGATGCATCCTGAATCCAACACTGTAACAAACATTAAAATATACATTAGAATCGTGACATGTCCTAGTTTACTTAGTAAGTTATATTGATATAAATGATTCTTGTTATATTTGTATAAAACTTGAAGACTCGAATAAGTAATTCCGGCGCTGTCATTTTGATACAAACTTCAAAATGATAATGTAAAAGGATGTAGTGTAACCATTGTGTGTGTGTATATATATATGTATGTATTTTTATTAATGCATTAAGTTGTCATGAAAGCACATAACTTTAACCCTAGGACAGGAACACCACATCAGAAGAGGAATATCCGTCTATGAGGGGATAAAGAATGTTTTGTTATACAGTTATTAATCTGGCAACTTTTACATTTCTACATTAAGATGTACCATTTTTCTAAACATCGCACACGCTTATCAGTAACATTTAATCGGGTAGCAATTCAATTAATACGATTTATATACTACTAGTAAAACGTAGCATACCAGTCACTGATAAAACCTCATATTAGGGAATCAGAATGCAAACGTATTAAATCGGCCATCCTCATCTAAGTGTTTGATATTTATGACACATGGATGTTGATATTTTCAAAACATAGATTTGTATATAGACACATGAACATATTTCTTAAAAAAATGAAACATTTATGAAACCTGATGTTTATTATCGATGCTTGATGAGTTGTTGAATGAAAAGAACTGATAATCAATTTATGTGCTAAACATATGAAATAATATTGCATTATACCACTGTCAATACATGTGTATAAAGCGAACGGTGATTGTAACATCCTCATCCAGTAGACTATCTTTAGTCCAAGAAACAATCTCATTTTTCTGGTATTTCTACGTATGTCCTACTGTACGCAGAGAGGCGGCCTACGCAAGCACTCTAGGTGTAAGGTCTCGCCCACCTTCCTGTACCCATTTTGAGGAAGTTGTGACTTCCATAAGATCACCCTAAGGATAGTTTCTACGCTGTTTCGTTATTCTTTTTACTTTCTTTTTGTCGTTTTGTCTAAACTGTAATTATAAATTATCAATCACGGCCAATAAGCCAAAACAAATTATCTTCCGTACGAACTTGATCGATGTTTCTAAACCAGGTTTTTTGAAAGATGTTTTAATTTTGAACATCATATTTGCATTTGTATTACTTGAGCATCATTCCTTCGCTTTTTCTTGCTATCCGAAACTGGGAGGGACGCGCCGATAATTCAAGCAGCGAGTTCTTCCCCTAATAATGGCAGAACACGCAGGAAAGACTGCGGGTATCAAATACACTGTTCAGTGCGATGATGTTCGTATTTGTCACCAGTCCCGGTCACAGCGGCTGTGAGCATCTTCCCCATCTGCAGGTCCCAATTCGGAGTCTGAACGCGCAGAGAAATAGTACTAGAACATAGATCGCAAGCCATCCCTTTGTTAGGGACCTATCTGGATATACACAGCAATAGGGATGCTAGAGCAATGGTTCATTGCTCACTCGGACTCGAACTGGTCTTTTCCTTTGTTTGGTAGATATTGTGTATTAGTTATTCAATTGTGCCACTTACACCCTTTCCGCTTCATTCTATAATTCAAGCATAATATCCTTTTTCTAGAGATTTTGTTCGACTCACAGTATGTCCAAAATATTTTATTTTCCATTTTTTGGTTTTAGCTTTTAGAGAAAGTTCTGTTTCTGTTTCAAAATTCCTGGCATTTATCTTTTGCCCTCCCATTGTATGTTTAATATTTCTTCCGTGTCCATACTTCAAAAGCATCTTCCTTTTCGGCCTATCTCAATGTTCAGCTTTTTAATCTACACAACAGGATTAGAATACCATTTTCTCTGATTATTTGATTTTGGTCTTACGCAGGCTTGCTTCTGACGGAACACGACAGAACGGCGTTCCTGTATCTCGCTGATACTTATTACATTATATTATAAATATATAATTATTTGTATTGAAATAAACTGAATATATTGATGAATATATTGATCCCAACGTAATCCGTTCCTGAATCGTATAAATGAGCGCCAAGAAAAGATTACGCTAATACTATTATACACGTCAACCTGCAAACTTCTAATTATAATAAATAAGTTTCCGGCTACCTGGGTCAATGGTTTCATAGAAATAATCACTATTGTATGCTAATAGATGATTATCCGATCTGCCATCTATACAGAGTGGTCGAGGAACCCAGTGCTAAATATATTTCTATCTTGCTACTTCGTTGCTAGAATTGGCTCAATGAGAATCATGTATTTCATTTCACAAAACATGGAAATTTATTAAACAATTTTGTATTTTATAATTTTACCTAATATGGAAAACCTTGGTCATGACCGGTTCCAGTTTATAGTGTCGTATTCGTCTTCGCGCGCTTTGATCATCTTTATTCATCTCCTGACGTCGCTGTCCTCAAGCCCAGATACCATCTTCTCTTTTTCGGAAGCATAATTTCAATCACTATCTGACGATCAATAAAATATTCGCTGCTAGAATTCCAGTCCAATTACTGATAACTTCTGCCTAAGCTCCTCAATGTCCTTCTAACTCGTTCACTTGAAATATTTTAAGTTTTACTGTTACACTTAGTATTCAAATTCGATGTTCTATCAATATCTATTCCCTAGTAGATGCTTACAAGCCCCAAAACTCCTAACATTAATTGGAGCACGATCCGTTCAAGACCACGGTATCAGTCAGAATGAATGCTCTCTCGTATTCTTTCAGCTCCCAAAGTTTTGTCCAAAGACGCCCCTGCAAAAATTGCACGTTAGCAATTTTCTAAAATACGTGTCAACAAACACCATAAATCAAAATTTCTTTGCGTTCTGTACGTAACACGAGGACAAATTTTAATCAAACAATTTTGAGCCTTTTTTGAGAAAATTTTGAAAATGTTTTTGAGGCTTCATGTAAAGTATCCCTAAAAATCAAAATATCCGTTTGAAACTCCCATAGCATCGAGTTCGTTCAGTTAGATTCGGGAATATCAATTTAGAGAAATTGGCAGAGCGGTTTGGGCGTTAGCGTTGACCATAAACGGACAGATATATTTTGGCGTCAATCGATTTTTAGGTATCAAGGACACATGTATTGTATTTTTCGCTAGACCACGAGTTAGAAGAAGTAATGTAATATTTAGTATGTTGGATTTATCCACTTTCATTCTTACCAGGCCCGGATAATAAGAGTTTTCCGCACCTGATTATATAATTTGTCGGAAAGTAAATAAAGAAAAACAATTTTAAAATTTAGCTTCCGATTTTACTTTGGGAAACAGATTCATCAGGTGAAATCTATCATGAGACAAACGTTTTGAGATCAAAATCGAGTCGCAAGATAAAAAGAGCTCTGCATGCACCCTTGGTTCATACTTTCTGGTAGAGAAAATGATAACAGAAGAACTTAGAAGTAAACAGGTAAATAATATGTTATGGCATAGAATATTGGTGACATCTACACAATTAATTCCATTTTCTTTGAAGTCAGTTTCAAATCGGAATCGATATTTTGAGTACCGCCTCAAATAATTGTTTGCTGGTATTCCTGGGGCTGAAGACGGAAATATGTGAACAAGATATATAGTTTTATATGACTATTACAGATGATACGAGACTGTTTGACTGTGCTACAGCATCACTAGTTTGACACGTGGAGAAAATATATTGAGACTGGAAAGGGACGAAAGTATAAACTGAGTGCCCGCTTGCCTGCGTTCAGTTCGGCTTCCCCGGCACCGCAGGCCACCGGGTTTGGCCAGCCGGCCGTCGAGGAGGCCCAGGACGGGTCGGGTGTGACGCAAGGGTGGAGTGAAGGGGAGGGAGGAAAGTGTTTTCAATTTTCACTTTACGCCGCTCCTATTCATCCCATTTGCATGATTGTCACGGCGTTGATTCAGCTACACGTCATCGCGCTTATAATCCCACATTTTTTAAGTTTTCTTCCCGGAACTATGAGAAAAATTTTTTTTGGAAATAGTTTTTGAAAAAACGGCATCGTAGCGTGTATTCTATTTTAAAAAGGAGTCCAATGCCGTTTACAGATCGAAAATCGGACAATTTCTTCAGACGTTATCGGTCTAGTAAATTTTGTTTATTTTGGTGTCATACGTGGTGGCGACAAATGGAACTAGTGTCGGTACATTTAGCCTTAATGCATCATATATCTTTCTTAAATTTGAATGATATTGTTGCTTTGTAATAAAAATTTCATTTATTTTGAAAATTTGTTTTATCAATACTTTAATAAAGTAGTAGTACCACATCTTCTCGTATCATTCATTCAATTATATAAAATATAAAGTAAAAGTGATATCATATACACCTATTATTTCCATTTCCTCTCAAGTCACTAAAACAATAATTCCTATTGACTTATTCATCCATTTCCATTGTTGTCTTTCTAGATTTCCGTTTTGAAGTTTTTTCTTTTAAATATGTATGTTCATTCATATATTCATTTTGTTTTTTCAAATGAGTACTAATACCATAATATAACCACAAAAGAAGCCATGAAATATTTTTCTATTTTTGAAGAGTAGAATTGTAGAAGAGTAGAATTAATCCTTTAATGTTAGGGAAGAATACAAGAGGTGCATTATGAAGAAAATTATTTTCAAAAATTGAAATTTTCAGTGGACAAAGATTCTGGTCAAGCTTACAAATTTTTTCAATACAAAAATGGCACATTTACTCCACACAAATATTATCATTTTCTTTTCAAATTTTGTAAATATTTCACATTTTTGTTTGTTTTGAATTGCCATTTTTATGGTTATTCAAATAACTCTTTCAATAAACTGTATACACACATTTAATAATGAAGAAATCTTATTGATTGTATCAATCATAAAATATTATTTTGTTATGTTTTTAAATAATTGAAGGTATTGGGTGTAAAAGATGATAATCCTTGACATTTTAATCTGTGATACTATAATTTTGGCCTTGCGCTCTTCGACTGACTGACTTATAAATACACATCACAGAGATAAATCTTGATCTTGTGTGGTGTCGGGGAAGATATTAACTCCCTGCCTCAAACTTCTTTATAAACATAAATAGTGAGCAGAAGGAGGAGGTATTTTAATTCTACACCTGTAGCACCTGAAAATAGATTGCATATATTAGTCTATTAGTCACTGAGGTATTCCTGAACCCAACAAAAAGGTTTTTGCCAAAGGAAGTGTTTGAGTTTATTCTTGAAGCTGTTTAATCGATATGTCCTCAGTGTGTTGTATTCTGTAAAATGTACCTTTTTCATATAATGTGCTTATAAACAGTAGTTGGACAAGGATGTATGCTTTCCTTGTTGTGTATGAGTATAGGCTTGAGTTAAATTTGTAAGGTGTGTTGTTGTTTGTTTGATTTTTCTTTACAAACACAAGGACTTCATAAATGAATGTACAAGGCAGTGGATGTATATTAGGTGTTTTGAATCAAGGATTACAGGACTGTGCTTTTTGTATTTGTTAACATCTGCATGATTCTCTTTTGTATTTTAAAGGTTAGCCTCTAACTTAGCCTCTGGTGTTTGGCCTCAGATTATCATTAATTCAAATAATTGTGCAACCCTTGTAGTGTGGATTGCCATGATCTCAATATTCTCTATTTAACAACATAATAATTTTACAATCTCAATAAATGCTGATCAACTCTTCAACATCCAGATATCCTTGAAACATCACACAGCTATTCATAAAGATATTCTAAAGATAAACAGGATCTTACTTGACAAAAAAACAAAAGTTTATTTTATTATTAATCACTTCTTAATTTAAAGTTTTTATTTATTATGATCAAATTTATTTGCTACTAATCAAATAAAGTTACTTTATAAAAATATATTTTTCTGTACAATACATTGATATTTACGAAAGTACTTAACATAACTAATAAGAAAATGGCTAACTTTTCATTTTTTTTCTTTATTTTTTCCTTTCATTTTCATTATTGTACAAAAGGTGTGTAGTTCAATGTAAACTGTCTTCAAGAGATGCAATGATTGTGACTCAATCATATTTTTGTTGAAACAACTGCAACTTTTATCAAAACCAATGTAATATTTAATGCTGAATTTCATTGACTTTCAAATCATATATTTATGTTCCAAATTAATGAGTACAATAAATATAAAGCAATGTTTTCTTCATATTTTATTTTTTTGTTATTTTGGTAAAAAATAAACTAGTAGGAACTGAAACTGATATTTGGGGGGAAAAGTACAATCTGCATATTTTTTCTTCAGCTCCACAACCTCTTCCGCAGTCTTACATAATTGAATGATGAATAAAAGGGCCAGCAAAGCAAGGTTACCAATATTTGAAACAGACATTTTTGCTCCAAAGTTACAGAAAACTTATTTGTATAAGTTTATTCAAATTACTTATACAAACTACAGATTGGAACCGTTTTTGAGAAAATTTTGAAAATGTCCGGTGGACGTCATGTAAATTTTAAAGAATGTTTTTCAAAATTAAAATTTTCAACTAGAGGCAGATCGACATAGGATTCTTCAATTTGGAAAACATCGTATGAGTGGTTTAGGCGCTAGGAGTGTTCACAGACGGACGGACGGACGGACGGACGGACGGACGTTTTGTTTCCAATTGTTTTTTTCGGCATCAAGGACTCACAAAACAGGGATTAAGGCTACACCACGTGTTAGAGGATTTTTCTCTCTTAATTTAGCAACTGGTTTAATGCACTTTTTCGCCACCAGAGCCCGGCAATGAATTTTTTTTCACCGAAAACCGCCGTTTTATCGGGCAGCATTACGTAACTTTCTCTATAAAACGTATATTACTCCGTATATACGTACGTATACGAGAAAGTAAAAATAGAGGTTTCCCTTCAAATTAAATTTGTTTTCCTTAAAAATTTAAGAAAAAAATAAAGACAAGATTGTCTCAAAAGGCTCCAAATATTTTCTTTAAACTTATGTTAGGGATAGTGCTACATGCACTCTTTGAGATGAAATAAGTGCTATATTGCTCTATTCTTTTGTTTGTTTGTTTTAAAAATTACTTTTTTTGACTTGACTCTCACGTCGATAATATTTGCATTAGTAGCTATTTGTTCAGATTATTGCATTTACAGTAAATGTGCTTTAAATTATGTCTTATAAATTTTCTGAAAACTCAATACTTTTCTGTGAAAACGAGCTCAAAATTCCGAATTTTTAGAAACACTCAAATGGAATTTGAGTGCACTAGTTGGTAATAGTGCTCTGTTTCAGATGATATAAAATTTCATGTCATTTTGCTATATTCTTTTGTTTCTTCAAAAATTACACAAATGCATTTTCTTAACATATAACTAACTTATAACATATAACTTAACATATAACTACTTATTTACATATTACATATAAATACTTACTTATACTTAATAATTATATACTTAACATATAACTAAATAAATACGTAACTTAAATTAAATAATTTAATACACGTAAATTAAAAAGATAATTTAGGAAACATTTTTGACACATAATCTGATTTCTCATCTATTTATTTATTCTCATATTTGCCATGCATTTGATACGCATTCGTGACATGGCTACTATTCGCTATACACTTTCTACTCTGTACACTCTCAAAGCCGACCTTCTGAAAGCCTTCACACACGTAAACAATAATTTAGATGAACATATCCGAAGGCTCGAAGAGGTCGTTCAAAACTCAGACGGTTGGACAACAATAGGTAACACCGCAGAAACTTTCATCCGTCCATCCGCGAAAGCAAAAACACAATCATCACAACCAATCATGACTCAAAACAGATTTGCTGTGTTAGATTATGACAATGATTTTCCATGCCTTCCCAATCCTCACTACCCCCTCCCATCATCGACACGTCCACCCACAAACCGACGCAAACAGGCTAGCAAGCGCAAAGAAACAAAGACACGTAGAGTTGCGCAACCTGGCCCACAAGTAAACAAGGACATTCCTACTGAGCCCACCAAAACGGTACTAATTTTAGCAGATAGCCATGGACGACAAATCTCCTCCCTGCTCAGTCGGAAACTCCCATCCAATTTCTCGGTCATGTGTGTTTAAACCTAACGGGAGGTTTGCCGACGTGATCAGTGAATTGAACACCCACACAAAAACTCTCACCAAACGGGATACAGTCATAATCATAGGAGGGCAGAATGACATCAATTTGGGTGGTCACTTTACACCTGAGCAACATGTTGACAAACTACAACGTGCCGCCCAAAACACTAACATTGTAATCTCGACTCTGCCCTTCTGGTACAACAAACCAACACTGTGCAAAGAAATTAGACACGCAAACAACAAATTAAAACAGCATCTGAGAGGCACACATGTTAAATTATTTGAGCTTAACTTTCTCTCAGAAAACACTTCACCCGGCATGGTCTTCATTCTCTAATCCTTGCACTACATCCCCATTATTCATTCCCCTACATCTGTAACCCCTCCTTCCCCACCTCCTACACTGCTGGGACACGATACTTCCTTCGACCACGCACTCGAGGTAAAAATGAGATAAATAAATAGCAACTACAGGCAGATGCAGCAGAAAAGCCTCCGTGTAGGTACATGCAAAAGATTCAAATAATGCATCATAATGTGCAATCTCTTTCAAATAAAATTGAATTTATCGAGGCAGCATTAGAGTGTGATCTCAGTCAAATGATGTTCTTTGCTTTACAGAACATTGGTTATCTCATAATGATCTAAACACACCCCAAATTCCTAGTTTTTACCTTGCAGGATCTTATTGTAGAGCAAGGGAATCAAATAAAGGCCCTGCTTACGGAGGTTCGTGTATTTATGTAAGAAATAATATTGATTCTACCTTCTTGTCAGAATTCAATTTATATGCAGTTGAAAAAGTTTTTGAAATAACAGTTGTACATCTTACTACGCTCAAAATTATCTTACTTTGCATCTACAGACCTCCAACAAAGCGAGCTTTAGATTATTTGAATTTCTTAGAAAATCTAGAGATAACTCTGAACAAAATTAGTAATCTCTCTTTTAAATCCATTGTTGTATGTAGAGATTTCAAGATTGATTTTCTGAGCGAATCCCACGAA
Organism: Teleogryllus oceanicus; assembly: GCA_964035755.1. NCBI lineage: Eukaryota > Metazoa > Arthropoda > Insecta > Orthoptera > Gryllidae > Teleogryllus > Teleogryllus oceanicus. Next base: position 119,454,595 of record CAXIVR010000004.1, read on the forward strand.
AAAGAGCAGTTTCTCAATTTAATTCATTCTTTTAATTTAGATATTACAGTGAACGTACCTACACGGAATACTCTTAAATCACAAACAGCAATAGATCAAATTATAATTAACAAAACCACAACTAGATATGAAATAATAACGAATAATCTAGGTTACAGTGACCACGATGCACAAATTCTTAGAATTACTAATAACATGAATACTGACACAATAAATAAAACACGCATGTGCAGAGCATTTACTAGAATTAATACATAAAATTATTTACGGACTACTGGCTGAAGGAATCATGGGAGGCAGTTTATAACGCTATTGACACAATCGAAAAATATAATTTATTTTTCTCAAAGCTTTCATTTTTCTTTAACGCATGCTTTCCTATTAAAAAGAGAAAATTAAACATTTCACGAAAAGTAATACTTGGATCACACAAGGAATTAGAACATCGTGTAAAAATAAACGTACTCTCTACTTTATTTCTAAACATCATAACGTGTCACCCGGTTTCCACGTCTACTTCCGAGAATATAAAAGAATTTTAAGGAAAATAATAGTTCAGGCAAAAATAATGAAAAATAATGAGGATATTTTGAACGCTAAAAGCAAAACTAAAGCAATGTGGAATATCGTTAAAAATTCGACCACGTCATCACGACATTTCGAAGAAAATGTTGTTTTAAAGGATAATGAAAGAGTAACAAGAAATCCAGAAAAAGTTGCGAATCTCTTCAACCAACACTTTTCTAGAATTGCGGTTGATCTCACGATAATAAATAAATAAATAAATAAATACGCGAATGGAAACCTTTCTCAGGAAAAACGAAGCGTTTTCAGACTCACAACACGGTTTCAGGAAATCAAAATCTACGGAAACTGCCATTTTTTCTTTCCTTAAAGATGTTGCTTCATCAATGGACCAAAATGAAGAGCCCATTGGGATATTTTTAGATCTTTCGAAAGCTTTTGACGTTATTAACCATAACATCTTGCTCTCAAAATTACCTTCTTATGGAATTCGTAGTATTGCCCTAGATTGGATAACCTCGTACCTTAAACATCGATCTCAACGAGTAGAAATACCGTACTGGCACGAAAGGACATTATTTACTTATCTCTCCAATTCTTTGCCAATTGAACATGGTGTCCCGAGTTCGATCTTAGGTCCTATCCTCTTTCTGTTGTACGTAAACGATATGCCCTCATCTATTAAAAATGGAAGAACAGTTCTGTTTGCCGATGACACGACTGTTCTTTGCAAAAAAGAAACAATAAATAGTACAATTTCAGAAGTTTCAAATTGGTTTTGTAATAACAAATTAATAGTTAACGAAGGAAAAAGTGTCTCAATGCAATTTTGCGCTTCAAATCGGCAGTCGTATGCGCCATTGAAAATGAACAATATGCAATTAGCTGATGTTAAGGTAACAAAATTTCTAGGTCTCTCAATTCAATCAAACCTCAAATGGAATGTACATATAACAGAATTAAACACTAAATTAAGCTCATTATGTTATGCATTCAGAATTCTTTCTAATTCTGTCAGCCTTCATGCAGCTCGTCGCGGGTATTTTGCAAATGTACATTCCCGCCTGAGATATGGCATAATATTCTGGGGAAGCTCATTCTTTAGTTCCCAGACATTTAGATTGCAAAAGAAAATTATCCGAATAATCAAAAAATCCCATCCACGTGATCCGTGCAAGCCTCTTTTCATTGAGCTTGGAATTTTACCATTGCCTTGCCTATTTATTTATGAGTGTAGTATTTGTCAAAACTGACTTACTTAACGGTGGGAACTTATTTTCATGTAATACTGATATTTATAGTTACAACACTCGACGTAGAAATCATGTTCATCAAGTGTCAGTATCAACAGCGCACTACAAGAAATCCACATATAATACATGTACGTTACTTTACACTCATTGCCAGATGAAATTAAACAATTAAAATTGGTACACAAATTTAAGTTAAAAGTAAAATCTTTTCTGCTGCAAAACTGTTTCTATACAATTAGAGACTATACTGATCGTCAAAAAGAAAATAAATGTTTACTTTAACAAAAACAAGATTAAGTATAATGAATTAGTCTACATTTGCATTATATAATTTACAAAAAGACTCAATATGCCTGTAACAAATAATGTACTTCCGGGTCAATGACCCCATCTCGATCGGGTTTTGTCCAGTTTCCTGATCCATTGAACAAATGCTGAGATGGCCTCTTGCTTTGCTTCTGGACGTAAATGTAGCTTCACTATGCGCACGTTTTCTTGAAGTTTCCTTTTGCTTGTAGTGGTAGTAGAGCTTAGGGTGAGTTTCTATTTTGTTAACAATACAGAAAAACCAAATCTGTTTGTTCCTTTACCGTTAAAAATAAGTTTTCTGTAATTTTGCAACGAAAATATATAGTTTTTGAAATGTTAATCCCTCGCTTTTTTAAATTTATTATTATTATTATTATTATTATTATTATTATTATTATTATTATTATTATTATTATTATTATTACTATGATTTTTCATCTTTCAACTATTAATAGTTAAATTGTTGAGAAGGGATTTTGAAACTCAAGAAAGAGTGCGCAGATGATTTTCTCCCCCATACGTCACATACAGTTTTTGACTAAATAAATAAATAAACTCAGATAGTGCTAATTGCACATTTCCAGCGATTTGTATTATTGCATAAACGATAATTCAAATGGCAGCGTATATATTGTTCGATTTGTGATTGGAGGAGTTACAAATGACTTCCAATGAAGTTTTTTAAACGATTTCTGTGAAAATATTTCGAATTTCGCATTTACAGTAACGCTTAAACACCATTTTCTTAAAAACGGCTCCAAAGTTTTCAACAAAAATGTCCTACTAGGACGTGATTTTACTCTTCTTTAATATTATTAAAGTTATATTTCGGTTCTACCATTAGAAAACGCAACAATTGGAAAATTTTTGAAAAAAATTAACATAAGGCGGGAATAGTTGGCAGCTGGCAAGAGGATAGGGCAAGATTGTAAAGCTCGCCCAGACCTAAGAAATTAGAAAACTAATTAGTACGAGAAAGACTGTGCTGTTCTGTAGCACTAGTTTCGATTGTTGAACTGTAGTTACAAAAATAAAAACAGTACTTACCATTTCCCCATCTGGAAGTCAGATTGACTTTAAATACACTTTGAAAAGGGCTGCAATATTTCTGTGCATTCATTTGAGTATTTTTTATAAATTTGTGAAAATTGTTTTGTGGTCCAAAATAACAATGATTTTTTTCTTATAATATTAGAACTGACATTATCATTAAAACAACAAGATTCGCGTTTATGAAAATAGAAATTATTGTAATAACATTTAGTATAATAGAAACTATTCAGCTGAGAGAATATGTTCAATTTTTTCTCTGTGTACTCTCAGCATCAAACAATTATCATTAATTAGGTACATTAAAAGTAAACATGGTGCACAAAATACTGCACCAGCACTTTCTGAATAGACTAACCATGATCGAGTTTGTGAGTACCATTAAGTAACTTTCTTGCAAATAAAGCGGGTGAAAATTGTCTACTATAATCGTTATAATGTCGTTTCAACTTTGAAAAGTCTCCATTCTTGTTTTGGTCATAATCATGCAGTGCTAAATAGTCATCAGTAAATTCATCAATTAACCATAAAGCTGGATCTTTATGCAGTTCTTGAGACAAAGTGATTTCAGATACTTTTAGGTGATTGTCTTTTTCAAGCGAATTCATGAATCCTGCAGACAATTTCAATATATGTACATTAAAAAGCAAGGAAAATATAATAATTTCTCTAACCATAAATAAATATAAATATTATTCACGAAATTACATTCAAATAATATAATAAATACATATTTTTTGCAAATTTTTAATACTAATTTTTTAATAATAATGTACAAATAATTCTTTTGTTTATTTTTAAACATTATATAACTGGTACATTACAATAATAATTGTAATCCGATTTTAACATTTATTACATTATATACCCTGATGAAAACAGAATATTAATATGCATTCAGAGGTATTGATACGGAGACAATAAGCGGATTGAAGTTTGAAATTCTATCCGTTTATGGTCTCTGTATCGATATTTTAAATATGTTTCTTTCTCTACACTTTTAAAAGGGTTAAAAAATTTTAATGTTATATTTTTAAAATTATTTAATTATATCTATAAAATAAAAATAGCAGAATTTATTTTACCTGAAATTATGTCAGAATTATCATCTAAGTTTAATTCGCTTGGGTTCTTTAGGGAATCCACAGTAACATAAGTAGAACTTATCTAATAACAACGTATACAATAAATAAAAGGTGACCCAATTAATAAATTTAAAAACAGTCTATTTGTATATATTATTTTTCAAATTCATGCTTGTAATTCTACTACTATACCGATTGCTGTCATTGGTGTAACATTTTTCTTAAAAAATGAATCTAATTTTGATGATTTTTTTAAACTTCTTCTTCTTGATCTTGCTTTTCACGAGCATGTTTCCGATATTCAGAACCACTGTGTCTAATTCTTCCGTCACTCATTTTTATATTTAATAACTAAAGGTTATGAAAAAAAAGAGTTAAAATAGAAACCACCATAATATTCTCTGATTAATACTTCTGTGTACTTGACAGCTGGTGGAAGGGGTACGCAGCGTTGCCAAACCCTTGCACTAATTTTTGTAAACTGGCTTTAAGGTGAATCCTAAAAAAATGTTATGTGAGAAGAACGTAAATAAATGCATATAAAAAGTTACTATAAAACAAAAAACGACTTTCTAAAATAAAATTTGCCACCCAAAGCTACAGCCTATGTTACCTAGTGGGTAATCCGCCACTGCGCCCATGCACGTGCAACCCACAGGCAACCATATAGATGCTTATGGAGTACTAGGTACTCTACCCACGTTGCACCTATACAAGCGGCAGTATTTGAAGTTGTGTTATGCGTTATACATACTTTGATTTTAAGACTCGCCATTACTGAGTACTGAGTTGAATTCTGCACTTTACTGAATAAGATGCCGTATGTAAATTTGGGCTAAATCTTGGGGGGAAATCTGAAAATTCAGAAAAATCCCTGTTTTCAAGTCAAATTCCTGTTTTTTTCCCGGTTCTTCCAGGCTTTTTCAAAAACCCGGTTTTCAAGGATTCCAGGTGCGCTGGCCACTCTGTATCAGGGTCATTGTCAGTTCAGCGATTTCGGAATAACTAAAGACAGAGATTTCCTGATAAAGAACTGTCCAAACCAAAAGTTTGAAAGCTGAATTCACTTGAACAAATAGATGAAGCCTCAATTACTTCAGTTATGTATCCAACAGCTTGAGTTGTTCATCCTGATTTTGCCCACATTCTTTACATAATTTTTCTTTACATTTAGAGCATTTTAAAAACATTTTAAAAGAGTCTTTTTGATCATTTTTGGTGATGTTTTTGGTCATCAAAATCTCTCCCTAGTAGTGGAGATAAAATGGCACATAGTCTCACCTTTTTAACTTTTGCAATTTTCGAAAACTCAGAATTCAACGAAATTGAGACCTGTGCCATTTTTTAAAAGTTCTTTCCTCTATCCCTGAAAAAAATGAAAAGAAAAATTTGGAGCCGTTTTTAAGAAAAATGTTTGTTTTAAAAATTGTGTTAATTACTAGCAGAAATTATGCGAAAACTATTCATACACACATACACTATACATATGTATTATTTATTGTGTCAGTTCTTACTAATTGAAAGGATTTGTACATCATGGTCAGTGTAACTTAGGTTCTTCATTATTATTTTTTATCTAGTTGTGGTTTTGTTATTTAAGATTTGTTCTATTGATTTTTTTCATTTTAATGCAATACTTGATTTATACAATTTTAGGTCCTGGAGTACACCCCAAAATTAATTATTAATTTAATAGAAATAGCTATACATTTATAATATAGTTTAATAATTATCCCCTCAGTACCAGAACTCCATTCTGATGCATTCTGCCAGAAATCAGGCCCTATTTAAATGTATACAATATGGGTCAGTCACTCTAATATCTAAATTCAAGGAATGAAGTAAATTGAGAAATTGCTCTTTTTCATGAGGTTCACCAAAAAAATCAATATTGGTATCTACATTCAACAATGGATTCAAAAGAGTGATTTCTATTACTGTTCAGTTATCTCTAGATTTTCTAAGAAACTGAAATAATCTAAATCTTGTTTTGTTAGAGGTCTGTATATACAAAGTGGGTTAATTTTGAGAATCGTAACATATACAACTATAATATTAAAAACATTTTGAATTGCATATAATTTGTATTCTGACAAGAAAGTAGGATCCATATTTGAGTAAATGCAAGGAACTCCATAAGCAGAATCCTAATTTCATTCCCTCACTCTACAATATGATTATACAAGAAAAGAAAAGAAAAGAAGGTGATGCATTATTTGAATCTTTTGCATGCACCTACGTGAATATTTTTTTGCTGCATATGACTGTAGTTGCTGTTTTTTTATCTCAATTTTACCTCAAGTGCATGGTCGAAGGAAGTATCATGTCCCATTAGTGACAAGGGGTGAGACAGATGAGGCGGCACATGTAGAGGAATGAATAATGGGAGAGGTAGTACAAGGATTAGGTTCAGGAAATTAGGGGATAATTGAGTCCAAAGGAGTCCTGAAGGATGGAAGAGAACTAGGAGATGTGAATGGTGATGAGTCTTGGGCAGGACACAGCCGAGATTTGAAAGCATGTGTTTTGCAAGCTTGCTACTGAATGCATGTTTTCCAAAAAGGTTCATGTAAAGACCTTGCTGGATGAAGTGTTTTTCTGAGAGAAAGTTTAGCATCTGAGCCTCTCAGATGCAGTTTCAATTGGTTATTTGCAGGTCTAAATTTTTTGCACAATGTTACTTTGCTTTGCACCAGAAGGGGAGAGTTGAGTCTATAATGTTCGTTTTGGGTGGCACTTTGTAGTTTGTCAACATATTAGTAAGATGTAAAGTTATCACCAAAATTAATGTCATTCTGCCCTCCTATGATGATGACTGAATCCTGTATGGTGAGAGCTTTTGTGTGGGGGGGACAACCAGGTCACTGGTAACTGCCTCAGCAGACCGCCAACAAATGGGCCATAGACCACACACAATCTTTCCTTCCTCTTTCTTGTCCTGTCCAGTGGCAAAGCTAGTCTTGCAGTTGGGTATTCTGAAAATCTTATCTTAATTTTTTTTTAAATTAGCTCCATTCATCGGTCTCATCACAAGCCAGTGTACTGAAATTACTGTTTCTGATATTTCCCACGGAATTTCTCAGGAATACTTTCTTTAATGTAGTCATATTCCTTTCACATTATGTTGGAGATAAAGTTTCAGTTAGACTGGGTTGTATCAACTGAACCGTCTATTGCCGTGTATTTTGCATTATCAATGTTTACATTTGTCAGTTCGTTTTGAAGCTGCTTATTGTCAAAGAACGAACATTCTTTTATTAGGAAAGAAAATTTTTCTGAATGAAATGACACTTTGCTGGTGGAAAACTGCTTTTCATCCAGAAATTCTATAAAATGAAAATCAAAATCTTGAAACCTATAGTCCATCTGAGTCACTACTGTATCAATAATTTTAAAAGAAACAATTTTGTATCTTTGAAATAATTCTGACCCAGAAAGTTCATTCATAGTCATGTCAGCATTGATGCATATTTCAATAGTCTCTTCATATCTAATGCAGTATATTACTACATAACTATAGTATTTCTATCTCTACGGCATGTTACTTGCCTCATGACTTCACATTGTTTTGAACGAAAACGGCATTTTGCTATTGTAACTGTTCAGAAGTTATGGGACTGGCACATAGTCAATAGGACATTCTTTATAACACTAAATCTTTAGCTTCGTTAGTTGGTTCATTAAAAAACAAACAAACAAACAAACAACTCTACTTACCCACAACGGCAGGTGATAACGTCTGATTGCCTGACCGAGAGTCCGTGCCTCCCGGGGCCTAGGCTCTTTGCCCAGTGAGTGTGACAGAGATAGCGTGCACCCTCTTGTATGCATGTACGGCAGAGCCAGCCAGAATCTATCCACTGGCAGGCTCCAGTGTCTATCCTCAGCTACCGGCTCTAAAGAGCTCTGTCCCAACTGGGAGATACCTGGAATGGGGAAATACTCCCTGCAAGCCTGACATGTAGGTTGGTGCTGTTTCTTGGTCAAGAGGCGGAGGAACACCACCACCTACCATGAGAAAACATTCACTACACTATTGGGAATAATGACCATAGCAGTGGACTTGCTCAGAAACATCAATCAATCTTGAATTTATTTATTTTTTTTAACCATCACAAAACAGTAAAAACTTGTAAGTGACATAGGGGGACAAAGTATAATTTGCATATGTTGAATAACAGCAGAAAAATCATCTTACTGACACTAGACACACGAATAAAAGTATGTCTAATGGTTAAAAAATAGTAAGGCAAAATAAGTCTTTGGTTTGAAGTTACATTTTGCTTAGTTGAATATTAGTCAATGCAATAACCTATAAAACCATAGTTACTAGGTAAACAATGCAAAATGCATTGCAATGTTGTATTTTGCAACTTCATGCATAACCAAATGTTACCAAATACCATTATACCATCATACTAAATGTTGGAATGAGTAAAAACTTATCTTACCTATTAGGACATAAAAATATTTCCTCACAGACACACACATTTTACAAAAGTTTAAATAAGCAGAAAAGATTTGCAAAGACACTTGATTTTTATCTTATTTGGGACAAGGAAACAGGAACATTTGCCTGAAATTTCTGATGTTTGCTCTGATTTTAATAACAGCAATTTGTTCTTTCTTAACTAGTATCATACACAATAATTATTAAATTATTGTAACTATCATAGTTATTTGATATTATAGATATTCATGAACTTCTTGAGAAACAGTGACAGTGAATAAAACTTGCATACCATGGAACATTCACTTAAGTATCAGAGAAACATTGTGCGCCATACTCATTTCAAGCAAACATGATGTCATTCAATAAAAACAAAAAAGTTTTTTTTTTTTCAAGAATGAACATTTATTTATCAGTTTGTTTTAGTTCACAATATTATTACTCTATATGGTATTTATAGGACTTGTGTATATATATTTGTGTATGTATATGTATATGTATATATATATAGTGTTTCTCGTACAAAACTGTACAAAACATTCACATTAATTCATTATTAGAATAAAAGGCCAGCCAATCCAACTGCCTATTGCCTTATATGAACCTGTCCTCAGACAGCCCTGCCCTAGTGCACCCACTGCACATTGCAGGAATAGGAACTGCACCCAGGCCGGCCAGTCCTCCCCACAGAGCCAGTACTGGACGGAGTGTCCCTCGCACAGACACACAGCACAACACAGACATCTGGCCTAAAGGCCGTCACGTAATTCTCTCCACCCAAGACTAGAAGGAAAGTCCACTCGCATCCAAAGGCAGACACAATAGAGCACAGAGGCCGGGCTGGTTGAGGCCTTGAGAGAAAGCTGAGTGTCCAGATGCCAAAGGGCAACTTTCTTCTTCGCTCTTTGCTATGTCCAGAAGACAAGGACCCTGTACATTGTCTTAGAAGAGCTTCCTTGTTGAAAACATCTCAAGAGTCATTTTCAAAAACAAAATGGGATAATATAAAGATGGTCCAGTTTTTCAAAACAGAAATGATATTAATTGTATTCATGGGTAAGTAACTTTAAAAAAATTATATTAAAATATAAGATACAAAATTTATTTACAAAATATAATACTTGGTAAAGGTAACACAGAACTCTTTATTACAAAAATTATATTTCATTCTCAAATAGTTTGCATTATATTTGTAATTGTTGCAACAATCTCTTTTATCAAAATCTCTTTTCAATACAAGGTCACAGAGGCATGTTTAAAATGCAAGCCCAAGTTAGAAAATTTTGTACAAATTTTGAGCGTATTTTAAAGGGGCCCATTTAAATTTTTAGATTTATATTTATTGATACTACTTTTAATTTACTTTTCGAAAAATTTTCCATGTAATATTTCACCAAGTAATTATGTCCTTTGTTACTTTTCCCAAGAAATTTACATTGCAATTACTAAATGTATTGAATAAGGTGCTGCATGGTGAGTCACTTAGTATCCCAATAATTATCTGAAATCAAAAGGAACTGCAATGTATGTACAGGACCCTTAAAGAAAGTGAATATTGGCAACAGCATTTTATGAAATCTATGAATAATGTGAAGACATGGTCTGAAAAGAAGTTTATTACTACTCTCAATAAATTTGGCAACTACGTTGCTTGTTACAAATCAGTTTTGCATGAATAGCTTGTTATCAGTTTCATTAAATTGGAAAAGATCTTTCATAAAATGAGAAGTATTCTTGAAGAGTACCAGGATTGACTGTCATGCAGGATTGTGGATACTACAGGAAGATAACACTACATTCCTGAGCAAATATTTTTCTCACCTTCAAAATGATTGAAAATACTAAAATTGCATCAGTCCGATAACTCTCACAAGGAAAACAACAGTAGTCAATGCCAATTGTATTCAATGTGTAGAAAATTATCTTCTTTCTCTCTTATGCCGACTCTAATTAATCATAATTCATATTGTAGTGATTTCAGGAGAAGTACAGGGTTGAGTGTTTTACAACAAGATGGGTGGTGAGAAAAGAGAAATACACTTGTCTGGTGTACTGAACACGCAGGTGGGCTCAGGACACAACATGAGTGGAGATGGTCTGGTAACCCTCTGGGGTGGGGTCAGGCTGGACATGATATGGCCACTGGTGCTGCTGCCTAGGCAGAGATTGGATGCAGAGAAGTGGTTCATTTACTCGCAGCAATGCTCTTTTTCACTTCACAGATTAAAAGTACTCCTGGCAACTGCTATGACTGAGAACACTCTGCTAGTTTCCGTACTTCAGTTTAATATCAGCCTTTTGTTGTCTCTGTATTTATGTTTCATTCAAATTATCTATACTCTTGACTGATATCAGGGATATGTTTGCTTTGGTCAAAAACAATATTACGGACAAGGAACCACCACTCTAAGAAGGGTATGAAGCAGCTGCTCATGACTATCACTCTTGGCCCTTTCAGCAGCACCAAGAACTATGATGCTCAAATCACCTTACACATCTGCTTCTCATGCATTCCATCATGCAAACATCATTTACTCTGGCACTGAAATGGATAAAACTCTGTCTGCAATATTGTGCTGAACAGAAACTCAGTAAAATATATTAAAACAGTTAAAAATGCAGATATACAGAACAAATATTCAGTCCTTGTGGAACTGACACAAAATGGCACAAACTTTCATGGCATGCCTTCGCACAGCAAGACTTGCCTGATGGTACACAACTGTTTCAATATCTATCGAAGGCCAATTAACAATTCTAACAAATAAAACATACTGTTTTTGCAGCGAGGCATTCCACTCAGCACATGAGATGGCAACAATTTTCATTTTCAGGAAAATTATTAATTGAACACAATAAAATCACAATTTAAAACATCTCCTTCACACAGCGGAATTTTCAAGTTAAAAACTATGTACAAAAAAGGTCAGAAATATCCCTTATGTAAAGAAGGGGACCTTGGGTTAATTTTTTCAGATTATCTCTCATGATCAGTCTCGATATTAATTCAATTGAAACTGACACATGACAGAAATTTAATGCCACACTTTTGTTCGATATTATGTTAAAATTATTGGGTGATTCAGAAAACACAGGAATCAATTTTTTTTAACTTGTCCCAGCTTCCTCTTTGAAATGTAAAATCCATAAGGAATGAGTAAGGTATCTGCTACTCATTTTTGTATCGAGATTTTTTTTATTACAAGCTAGTATGCTGTCTTCACATAGAAATCACAGCCCATTAGCAGGACCTCAAACTACATACAAAGCTTGGGACACTGGTCCAGTAAATACTTTCAGAGGTAGAATACTTTTCTGCCCCTCCAGAATTTGCCTACAATGAGTTAGGAAGACCTTATGTGTTACAATGACAAATGGAGCTTAAAACATACAGTTAGAGAAAAGGTGAGTCTAATAATTATTTTTCCTTCCTGATCGCAAATTCCGTCTAAAAATTAGGTCTAAAAGCTGTAGCAGATTCCTTTTTCTTTACCAACTCAAAACTACCTCACAACCAATTCAGAAGTACAATTATCAGTACGTTGATACATATTTATATATCTTCCTGTGCTACTCCTATAACAAAAAATACTTAAAAATATAAAACCACTGTAAACTGGACTGTATATCAAAGCGGACGCTAGGACCCATGGCTATCAATTTGTTAGAAATTAAGAAGACTCGCACTCTCAATGCACATGAGCAACGGCAGGCGTTACTCGAAGGATGAAAACAATCACTTGTGCAAATCTGGAAAGGAGCAAAGAAGGGTGAAAACGGCCGCCGCTGAGTGGCTTCACCGAACGCGCTGCACCTGGCGGTGAGCCCTTCCCAGGGGGCGCTGGCGTCCCACTGCCCGCTTCACGCACCCACGGGAATGTCGGGAGAAAGAAACGGCGATTGACGGCGGCGGGGGCGCCGGCGATGGCGGCGGCGGCGGCGGCGGCGGCGGCGGTGGCCTGTGCCAACGCCCTGCTGCAGGAAGTCAGTCGTGTTTGCCGCCCCCGCGCCCTCTAGGTCACGTGGCACGAGGGGCGGGCTGCGCGGTGGCGGCGGCGAGGTGGCCGAGTCCGCGGCGGCGGCCGGCGGCTACTAGCTGCCTACGAGCTCGATCTGGTGGTACTTGCGCCGGAGGTTGGACACGGGGTCCTTGAAGAGAACCGGGTCCAGCCGCAGGTTGGAGCGCAGCAGCGGCATGTACCCGAAGACGGCCGCGAAAGTGTTGAGGCACGTCTGCCGCTGGATGAAGTGGTCCGGGTCGTTCCAAGGAGACCTGTGGGCAGATGTTGATGTCAGGGAGGCGCTCGTGTCATTTTTGTTTCTAATGGATTTTATAGCTCAGTCAAATTAGACAAATCGAGTGAAAACAAACCCCGGAGTGTTCAAACTTGGCATGATTGTTTGTTGGTACCTACTGCATAACATACTAGAAATCCTAAAGAGTGGGGGGTGAGCCGGGGGCGGGGTGGTCGTTTGAAGGTGTTTTCCGCCGTTTTTTGCAACTATCAATCCCACAGAAAATTACGTTCTATACAAAATTAAATTAGATAACATTTCCTACAAAAAAGTTCCTATAATGTTTTGTTGTAAAATGAACCATTTTAGAGGTACAGGTTTGATTTTTCATTTGTTTGTTTACGACAAGGCTCTAGTTATCTCCCCCTTATAAAATGATGTTTTGATAAGTTCAATGCACGGAAGTAATTTTATTTTTGTTCAACATTTATTAATAATATGTAATTGCATATTTTGCACAAAACCAGGAACATTTTACACTTTACTCTTCATTTACAGCTTCTCAAATATCGATGTGGGATTGTTACAAAATTTCTATTAAGCTCTGTGGTTTGCTTAAAAAGGAATATTTGAATACATTGAGAATACAAATGGAAGAAATAGTAAAAAGGCAAGAACGTAATATAGAATATTGGTATTTTCAATAACAAAATTATAATTAAAATTAAATTAAATATTTTTCATATTATTCATTCAATTTTTCTCGTGGCCAGTAGTTGGTGTGAAACCTGACTATATTTAATTAATTTCAAGCAGAATTTACGCAAAACTAGTCGTTTTTTTCAAACAACTGAACATGACCTTTTTCTAAGAGCTAATTTTGTACAACAGACTTTGTCTGACGCAAAAATCTCCAATTTTCAATTTTGTAGTTCTGAATTTCTTACCGTCGCTTAATACATATGTGGAGACAATGCAAGAAAAAAATTGGAGCTGTTTTTGAGAAAAAAATCATAACTTTCAAGCGCAAATTACGCAAAAACTACTAGGTTTTTCAAACAATTGTAGATGAACTGTTTTAAAGAGCTAATTTTGTACAACAGACTTCGTCTGAGTAAAAAATATATATCTTGAATTTTGTAGTTTTAATTATTATATTTTTTTCAATTTTCGAAAAACCGAGCTATTCCCGAATAACTATAATTCAAATATAATTTTAACTCCAACTTTTATTATTATAAAGAAACATGACAAAGTTATCAAGTGATATTTATTTCAACGGTACATACACCTGTCAAATTCAATGTATCTGTAAAAAAATATTGTAACTTTGGGTTCAACTTATTTCCATCTCAAACAGATTCTGATCGTTTCTCTTGACCCATAGAGCAAATGCCGAGTCTTCTGAATTTTTAAAGTGGCTTTTATTATCGCCATGAATATCAGACACTAACTACGATGTGTTGCTTTTGACATAAAATAAAAAAAATTAAGTGTTTAAAAAAAGTTGACATCAATTGTTTTATATCCTAAATATTACTTTCCATTTAATATTTCAGATTTTCTGATCAGCAATATACAAGCCTTCGAGTGAAACTGTTGTACATGCAATATGGGGCGCAATTGTTCAACTTCAAAAAGAGTTGTTCATTGCCAGTCTAGTATGTCAACGGTTGTCGCTCACTATGTTCTCACGGAAGTGAGCCGATTCTCTCTCGTTCATTACGATAAGGGAGATGAGTCCATTTTATAATTATCTGACATGAACCAGTGAAATAATGATTCCTAATTATTTAGTAACATCTATTATAAAAGGTGGAGCAAAACCATTGATGTATAAAGATATTTTGAATAAGCAGTTGTCTGGAATGTCAACCTTCACTTTCCTACACTTTGCTAAGAATTGATCAGTTGTAATTTTTGAACAACTAAACACGTTTTACTTTTAAGTAAAACGTGTTTTGTATTGTGATTTTAAAAAAATTGAGATGTCGAATGGTGGGATCTCTTTGGACCTCGAAATTTTGATTTATTTTTAGAGCAACATCAGGTCAAAGGCACAATTTACCATGTAAACTGCCCTTATGAATAATTGCTAATTTATATCTTAAAACTATGAGGCGTTTCACGAGAAATGAAAACTACAGGGCTTAATGAGTAAATTATTGTGTAATTTCGTCTCTCTCTCTCTCTCTCTCTCTCTCTCTATATATATATATATATATATATATATATATATATATATATATATATATATATATAAATTCAAATTTGTGGAATCTCATAAGGGCGATAACTCAACATCTCGACTACATCCAACTCTATGCTTGTACTGTATTAACCACAAACTCTGTAGACATTCATTTTTGAAACACCTCATCCCGGTAACACTTACTTCCACCAGCCGGTTCTACTCGTCCTAAACAAGTCCACCACCGCTACTACTCGTATAATACCAAAGACGACGAGTGTTTCTCGTCTTGTTCCGACGGCGAGGAGGACAGCTAGAACCGTTCAAGTGCGAAGCGCGTGTCCCGGCCACTAATCCTAGGTTACCTCTGCCAGGGCACTAACTCTCTGAGGTACCTCACGCCGCCCGGCGGCTGCTCCTTGTACTGCTTGCGTTGCGTCACTTTAATGGGCGGCCGCCGAGTCACGTGAGCTACCAGGAAGTTCATGAGGATGTCCTCGCAGTTCTGCGACTGCTCCACTGTCTTGTGCAGCAGCGGGCTCAGCCAGTGCGTGTACAAGTAGTTGTAGTAGCGGTGATAGAAGGCGGCGCCCGTCAGCACGATGGAGTAGTCGTTCGTCCACTTGGAAGTGTATCCCCACGCGCCCTGCAAAAGGAAAACGAGCTTATACTATAAAAATAGTTCTTTATTTCATAATATTACAAACACATGACACACATTCCTAAATGTAGAAAAGGTACAATTTTTGTGAAGGAAGTTTTATTTTATTTATTTTTATTTATTTTACTTATACATAACTGTTTATATATATATATATATATATATATATATATATATATATATATATTGTTTTGTTGCAGGTGCATAAATATGACGAGTGCACTGTGAGTTGGGTTAACTTTCGAAACTGGCGTTGTTTCTTTACCTTCCCGTCAATAGTCGAATGTCCCTTTCTTAGAGAAATGCCTTTCCTAACAGCGTTGACCAATCCCGACAAATAAAAATCATGGCAAGCAAGAATGAGAAAGAATTTATCAGGTATGACCCCTTACAATGGATCATCATTGGAGATTACTGTAATATAATACACATTATATTTCTAGTACATTAAAGCAGTGTAAACTAATTAACAATTTTTCTCCCATTACTTGTGACATCAAATTTCGCAAAAAAATTGTCAAGTGTAAATGTATCAAAAAGGCGAAACTTGATGTAGTATACGAAGAAGATTTTTCTTTCAACATGCGTATTTGGCGCCAAATATGGGCATTTCTAATACAGAAGGTCGAAAGTGTAATGACATCTACAGAAATGAAGTATATATTTGTATAACATTCTCACGGTCAAAATAGTCGTCTGTTCATAATTAATGCGAAATAAATAATGAGCAACGCGGCATTCAGACACACATTATGGTATGCTTAGTCACGTAAGCAGGTTTTTTTTACTCTCAACAATGCAAATCAAATTGGGGGGCATGGTCGGTGAGTAACATGTGAACATAATTCATATTCAATACACAAACGTTGGCTAACTTATGTTACTACTGTTCTGTCGCTGTAAATGAGAATGATCGCAGAAATTAACGTATTTATGTAAGTAGAACGCAAGAAAAGAACACTTTTAAACTTCCCTTTTAAGAAATTTAATCCAAAATTATTTGATTAACATTTGGTCTATTTCAAATTTAATTAATGCGTGATGAAAGTTAGCAAAGCAAGCTCTTTGAAATTCCGCATTAATGGTCTAACATTATACTTTGTTTGAGGACTTAATTTACATGCAAACGGAGACGGGTCTTTAGGATCATCACAAGGAAGCCAGAAAACATCTATAAAATATTGTTTTATAATCAAGCGTCTAGGAAGTGACTAATGAACTACATAGATGGATACTTCAATGAGGTAGACAATAAGTGAAATAAAATAAATAAGATTTTTTAGCAATAAAACATGTGTGAGTGATTTCCGTGTGTGAGAAAGAATATAAAAAACAATGTACTGAGTGGGTTTGATTGATTGATTTTTTCGCGTTTTCGGGTGCGTCAACTGCTTTGGTCATTATTTCCCTTAGTGTAGTGCATGTTTTTCTCAGAAGATGGCGGTGATCTTTCCCCGCTGGATGCCGAGGTCCGGCAACGACCAACCGTCGGCTAGTGGGGTTTCCCCCAAACCAGGACTCCACCACCAGCGGGGCACCGCCCCAGCCGGGACAAGCTCTAAGCTCCCGATCTGTCTTCCGGAATATGTGGTAGTGTAGTGAATGTTAGTGTAAGCGTGTGTGTAAGGGGAGAGGATAGGACAAGGCAGAGGAAGGACAGATAGTGCGCGGTCCGTGGCACGTTCGGTAGGGTACTGCCAGGTGTTGACCGGAGAAACCAGGGAAAACTATCGATCAGAACAGCCGGCCGCTAGAATTCTTCTCCGGACAGCGACTGAATTCGGCGTAGCGGAAAAGCTAGTGTCGAAAATCCTTCCGCCGTGAGGAGTGGGAACCTAGGACCTCCCGGTCAGAGGCGCTGCAGTGACATCAGTTGATGCACTGAGCTACCGCTCCCGGTTACTGAGTGGGAATGAAGAGCCAATGAAAGTAAAAATAGGATAGGAGAAATGAATATTGTGCGCAGGAAGTATCAAGGAACACTTTAGTGAACATCGTGGTCAGAGGATAGTTGTACAGTAAAGGTGAGATATTAGTGGGGACGAGGGAAAGTGAGAGTCGGCTCGTCATGCACGGTCGTTAGCGGATGATGCGCGTGGTCGCGACAAGTGTACCGTTTTAAGTTTCTTTAGATGTAATTCACTTGCAGTAAGTTAGTATATGAACAGTGGAAAAGCAGCAAAATGTAATAGGTAACATTTTAAGCGGAATTTTTGGAACCGGAAAATTAATTTAAAAAATTAGAACGTTAACAAGGATGCAAGGCAGCGGGACGAAGCGAAGCATGGTCATTGGAATGGTCTCAGGCAGTCAGGAGGGTAGTCTGACCACCAGTGGCGTTTTCTTTGGGTGTGCACATCGTGTGTGAACGCCCACGGAAATATATATATATATATATATATATATATATATATATATATATATATATTTCCTTTGCGTTTGTTTAGACTTTTTCATTTATTCAGTCTTCCGTGCGATCGGCACCAGCACGTCCACGCAACGCAAGCAGTGTGCGAGCGCCGTCCAGGCGGTTGGCGAATGTCTTGGGGTCGGATCGGGTGACGGCAGCGCATGCGCGCAGCGGCCCCCCACCCCACTCAAGGACGAAGCGCGCGAAGGCGCTGGATCTCGATTCAACGGCCTGCTACTGGGCGAGCGTCCGCCATTGTGACGTTCTCCGTTGCGCGTTGCAGCCTCTAGCGATACTCACTCAATTAGTGATACTTTTTGATATGGATAGTGAAAAGGTGGTACAAAAGTTTTAAATAATTGTTTTTTCCCTTTCGTAAGAGAAAAGTAAGTGATAATGGGCGACCATGTCCTAACATAATACTATTTCAGAACTTAATTTTTAAAACGACAACCGAAGAATAGGAAAAACGTCGAGCATGTATTATCCAATCTTTGCAACAGAAACTGCAACAACCTCATATTTGTTATTTTGCAACTACCTTTCCCTCATTCTTACAATATTATAATTTATAATAAACGAGGATTTTGTTTATATGTTCAATATCACTCTAAATATTATGTGGAAAGAGTAGTGTGGGGGTTAACACATTCCTTCATTGCCAACGCCCTAGCTTCGAGTGACGAACGCCACTGTTGGAAAAAAGGAATGAAAATTGTCATCATATTGGAGGAAGATGTTTTGCGGCATTATATTACAGAGTATTTCATTAGCAAAATGACAAGTAATAAGTACATTGGCATGCATGGTATGATATAGAAGGAATAAATGTGTGAAACGTGTTAAATTGTGAAGATATTTTGATGTGTTATATGTTGCTTTTAGATTAGTTTAGCAGAAGAGTTATAGTAAAAGGCAAACGAACTTGAATGTTGTAATTGCGGAGACAAGGATGCTTTGTAATGGAAAATTTCAAATTATTAAAATATTATGAAACTATTGTAGTGTTTTATTTCGAGTGAGAGAATTCCAAATTAATATCCTGGACAGTAAAATTCACATCCTGAGTTCCCGTAGAGGCAAGTGTTGACTTAAAAATGTAAATTTTCAAAGAACTCGGAATGCGCATTCCCGAGTAGGTATATTTAATCAAATATTAATGAGATAAATGCGATACGAACGCGCCAGTTAATAATAGTATTAACAATTTAAGTTAATAAAGAAAGTGGTCACAATACATATTTCAATCTGCTTTTCGAGATGATTTGTCGAAACTGTAATCTTCAGTTTACAATATTATTTGTAGTGACGATATAGAAACAACGTAGATGACTCGTGAAAACTATCCGTAGTAATCTTCAACTTTGCGCGCTAAATGGGCACTTCCGAGGCCTTAACAGCCGACGCTCGGCTCTTCTGGCTGACGGAAGAGCACACTTGCATTTCGCAGCGCGAGGCAATTTACCGCGATGCTTAACTGTCTTAGAACCTGTCAAAAAAAATCGTCTTATTCCACTGGCCTGAACAAAGCGTTTGATAGTTAATTATGAATAAAATCCACACTGAAGAAAGTGACATAACTGTAAAAAAAGTTACAAATTAATGCTGATTTATCGATAGCAAAGACATGTTTGAACGTTCAATTTGCTGAAAGCATTTCCATATGCTTATGGTTTAACCATTTTCTTTACTACAAATGATGTGATCCTTTGTGATCTCGACTTGAAGCGGTGCCTAAATTGATACTACTATTCACGTGTCACATCAAACGACCGGTACGCCTCTTTAGAAAATGTAATTTTAGTAAGAGCATGTCAGTCCAACGTTATCGGTGCATCGGTGACATCAAAAGAATATTACAGACAAACGAGATATGTTAAGCAGCTTCCCAATCCTGGTATTTGGACGAAATTTGAAATTAAAACAGTGTATTTCAAGTCAAATTTTTAAGTGAATGTAACTGTTGGCATAAAAAAGATTCTTGAATAGTGTTTAAGGTTTAGAAAACCATTACACTATTTATTATTTAAATTTTCTTAGATAGTTTCAATTAATTTGTTATGATCCAATAACTTTAAACAAATTATTTACAAAGATAAACCATATAGTTTAATACAAAGAATAACACTTCTTTTAACTTTCAGAGTTCATGCGTTCAATTAGAAAAACTTTAAAAACGCAAACACGTGACTAAGGCCTTGAATTTATCAAACATAATTTGTTAATCCCTTTGAAATTGCAAGATCCAAGCAGTAGATTTTAAAAAAGTTTTATCCCTTCATTACTTAAACCCAGTAACATAGGTGAAATATAATAAATGTAAATCTTCACCTCCAAGGTCAGAAATTGTAAAGAAATTATTTATTTCTAATAATATGATTAACACGGAGGTGTGGTCTTTTTTGAAAAGACTTATCCTATATACAAGCAGTCATTCCGTATGGGATCCAAACCATCAAACTTCCCAAGGATCACGAGACTGAGATTCTGTAAAGCAATAGCACAGAAGCAATGAAGAGAAGCTTCAACATAAACCACCTCGGAGAATAGGAAGAGTACGAGTTAAAGTGTTCGAGATTCACTTCATGTCGTCATCTCGAAGTGTGAGAAAACGAAAGCGCAGTTTCGCGCAGTGGGTTGAAGCTCGCTGTCCGTCCAATCGGCTGGTCGGGCGGGGAAGGGAGGGGAGAGGCCGGTTGGGGCCGGCAAGGCAGGTCGCGACTGCGGTGGCAGCGTAGGCAGCCCGCAACGCGGCGCTGCCTAACGAGCCCCTGCCCCTGCAGCTGAATCAGACGCCCGCGCCCGCCGCGAAGCGCGCGCTACCAACATGGACTACTGACGGGACTCATTTGAATGCGTATGCTGGAGAGAGAGAGAGAGAGAGAGAGAGAGAGAGAGAGAGAGAGAGAGAGAGAGAGAGACAGACAGACAGACAGAGAGACAGAGAGAGACAGAGAGAGAGGGGAAGGGGAGATAGGGATGGATATATATATATATATATATATATATATATATATATATATATATATATATATATATATAGAGAGAGAGAGAGAGAGAGAGAGAGAGAGAGACAGACAGACAGAGTCAGAGAGAGGGAGGAGGGAGGGAGGGAGGGAGAGACATACAGACAAACAGAGCGAGAAGGGAGTGAGTAAATTAGAATGCGTGAGGGCAGGAGACGATGAAAGAAAATAATACTGAAAGAAAATTGGCGTACAGATACCACTGTGTAAATAACCCGAACTTCATTGTGACACAGAGGTATAATTGCACATACAAAGACACGGACGGGAACGTGACTACCAGAGAGGTCGTTACAGATTTTTAACTACGAAATTAATAGAGAATAAGGCTATTCTCAGAGGAAAATGTTGGGCAGCGTTGGGTCTGCAGTCAAGAGATATCTACCATCAAGAATTTTGATTTTAATTTCATTCAAAATGAGGTTTTAAAATGCCCGGAGGAAAATTGAAAACAGAGAATCTTAAAATATACATAACCCTGAAAAGTAAATAGACACTGAAAAATTGTCACTGACATCATGTGATAATGACATTGTTATGCTTATTGAATGATATCCCTCTTTTCTTTTTCGACTAATTTGATACAGGGAATAGTACAACATCAACATCTCACAAATTTTCTTCGGACACTGCACTTCAATTCGCTTTTGAATTAATGCGAGTAAAATACAAGGCCTCACACTAACGGGTCACACTGGAAGAATAATCTTCTGTAGAGTGGGAAATAACTGCTGCTGCCCTGGATGCGTAGGGTAACTTACAGATTGAGGACACTAAGACTGCGTCAGATCAATCAACTGAGCGTTTCGATTCAAAGAACCTCAGGTTCGAAAATCGCGATCGCCCTGTGCATGGGTACTTCCACCTGGGCTTTCCTTCGCGTAAAGAGAGGCCTTGCATTTTGCGTATCCAGAGGAGCGTAATTAGCAAGTGTTTTCATAAATACCGTTTGGTTCGAGATATACCAATAGGGCTTCGTCTTGAAAACGTTTTAAGAAAAAGGAAACAGTCTTTAATTATTTGTGAAATTTCACATCTTATTTGAAACTTTTGTTGTTAGTTCTCTCATATGTACAAGAGAGTCAGGCAAGTGGACACGGAGTAGGGAGCATTCACAGGCTATGCTGATTGAGCTACGTCGAATTCAATGGTGGTGATGCAAATTTCGTAACCGCGCAGGCAGATTTGCACCTCATTCGCGTTAGCAGCGAACCGAATCAGATTATGGGCGAAACAAGGTTATCTGTGATCTCTAATATCCACATACGACGTGCCGGGTCATCAATTCGGTCATTTATTTTCCTTCAAAGAGCTTTTCTTTCGCAGCGAAACCGGCCACCTTACGCACGAACGGCAACGCCAAATACACTGCAGCCGGTCAAAGCAAGCAACTGCGCTGAAGGCACTTTGAAGTTCATTCATTTCCCCCACGGCATGCACGGCTCACCGTTTTATGCTTGTATACGCCGGAGAAGGGGGGGGGAGGGGCCATGAAAGCGAGTTTATGCTTCTCATCTGCTACTGATTACTTCCACGTTCGACGGCAATTTAAGTCTCTTTAGCGAAAAGGATTTCATGTACTACCTTTCCTCTGCGTTTACTGTTAAGTACAAAAGATGTTTTGCTTTTACAGGCGTATCGACCGGTGTTTAATTTTGTTCCAACCTCTTCCCACAAGAAATTCAGTGTATTGAAGCATCAGAACGGCCGTAACGAGGAGTGATCTCCCGCTCCAGGTCAGCGTTTCCCGTGGAGTCGATGCTCGCTTGTTTTCCGAGCCGTCAATTTCCGAGAGTGAACTGCCGGTCTGCGGCCCTGGCGCCCTCCCCCCCCCCCCCCCCTTCCACGTCTGCGCTCCCCCGGCGTGCCCTCTCCTTCCCCTTCTTCTTACAAACTCACTGACATTGTGAGGGTGTAAAAGTTGCCGCTCACTCGTTCGCCCAAGTTTTCCTCTCCCCTCCGCGGCTCCCGGCTGCGCCCCGCCCCGGGCCCTCGGGCGGAGCGAGGAGGCACCTGAGCAGTCTATTAAGACCTCCTCGACTCCGACGCGGCGGCGGCCTGGGCCTGCTCCGCCTCCGCCGTCACAGAAAGCGAACCCAATGGACGGCGACGCAATCCATTGGGCTTTGTGTAAGCTCCCTTTGTTCGCATTGTGCTGCCGTCTGGTGGCAGATTACGGAAGCGGCACGAGGCGGTGGCGACGGAGGCGGCGGAGAGTGGGGCAAGACGACGACCGCTATTGAGCGATATCGTAATTAGAATTAGTACGCCGGCGGGCGCTAGGGTTCTCCCCCAACCTCCGCCCTCCTCCCCCCGCGCCCCGCCCCGCCCCGCCCCGCCCCGCCCCGCCCCGCCCCGCCGCCAAAACGCTCGAGATAGCGTGCGCGCGTTGCCCCAGTCGAATGACTGCACGGATTTTAGGGAAACCTTTACGCGTCAAAACAATTATGAAAAGAAAAACGTCCCAACAATTTGCAGTACAATACTTACACTCCCATGTTTTTAAAACTGTTTCACCAATTCGTATTTAAAATATTCTGAGACCATAACATTCGTAGACCAAAACATTTTTGACAAATCCGTACCAAACAATATTTTTTATTATTGATGAATAAATTCACTTTACATTGTAGCTATAGACTAAACTAATATTGACATTTAAGCGACAGCAACTTCGTCAATATATAGCTTTAACGACGCATTATTTTTACCTGTAACTAGAATTACTAGAAGACTGGCATATTGAATGACTTCATATTTTATGTATCTGCCGTATGTGCGACAAAGCTAAGAAACAAGACAAAAAATTAAACATGCTTAAATGTTTTCCTGCGCTATAGAAATATTATACTGACAAAATGCATTTAAAGGAGGAAAAGATAATCATGAAAGAGTCAAAACTCCTGCTTATTCAACCCTTGTAGTAAAACTGACCAAAACGTTTCCAAGTGACGTACGAGTGTAAATTAGAATGAAGTTAAGTGTTTAATTGTGTATCGTTTATGCATTAAAGTTTCAAAGCAAAACGATTTAAATGTAAACCTTGAATAGAGCAAAAGTTTAAAAAAAATATTAAACGAAATGAAATGTGGTTACCAACAAATGCTAAACCCGAGTTATCAGAAAGAACTTCACATGATTTTTATTGCTGTCCCATTTTCTCCACTTTGTCACTTTCTCATTTTACTCTTGGCTGAGGTTAAAGGTTTGTAATAATTTCATTGGCCACTTAAATAACGATTATCACGGCACCAGACATGGCTGACAATTTCAAAGCCAATAGAATTCTCGGAATCCTTCCAAAATCAAAAACCCTCTACATACTGGATGATCATGTTAGGCCTGCCTCCCCTCGTGCCTGTTGGGCGAGCGAGGATAAGCTGTAATCAAGTATCCTCGAGCCCAATCGACCGCTTCTCGTTGTCCGCATTCTTCCAGTAGAGTGTTGAATTTTCCAATTTCTCAGCGGAGCGGGGGGATTTTACCCTCGATTTTCCAGATAAAATCGCGCAGAAAAGGAGAGGAGAGCTTCCGAGAGCGAGAGCGAGGGACCGGGAGAAAAGGCTCTCGCTCCACGAGCTTCATTTCCAGAGCTTTCGCGCCGCGTTCTTTCCCCGCGGGATTAGTGAGCAGCCTTTGTGGAAAAGATCGCGAGAGTCTACCCGGCGGCCTTCTCGGAATGTTACATAACTTCCTGGCAGCTGCCATACACGTAGGCTTAATCGCCAAAGAGGAGAAGCATTGAGGGAGATCTTGGGGCGGTTTCTGGGCGAGAAAGAAAGTTCTGAGAGTTGCAATGGCAACGGAGAGTCGTTGCTGCCGGTTAAGCGGAAAGAATTATGGTGAACAATACATTGCGGAGAAAGCTTTGAAACTTTATACGTACCACGAATAATTATGATGATTATTAAAACCGGTCGAAGAAGTCTTAACTACACTTAAACGTATTACGTTAACGTACTAGGTACACTTAAACGTATTGAGCCAAATATTTTGCCCGATCGATCACAACACGTGCGTTTGAGATATTTCGTAAAATATTTTTTTGTCAACGTTTAGAAGGAAAGTTGCCGCGCTTGGAATCACTAATCAATTAATTAATGTGAATTCTTTGGTAGAGAAATTCAAAGCGAGGCAGTGCGTATCAAAGACAAACGGACAGATGACAATCGCTGAATATCAACGAGCCCGCACCATATTTTATCAACCAAATTCGCAATATACCAATTCTTAATCAAATAATAGTAAGGAACATTTCTTTAAATAGAAGTTTTGAAGGGCAATTTTCTTGCATTCTAGCTACTTTCTTTTCATGCGAACATTCTCCAGTTGGCAGGATGACAAACATATACGTACTAGGGGCGTGCTACCACCCAAACACAAGATAGCCAACGTTTTTTAAATAAAAGGGAATATTTTTTACATTGTACTAACGCCCCGATATTATTAGGCAGAAAAAGGATCAATATAATCGCTCACGTGGCTGAACAGTGGGAAGACACAGTGACTAGACACAGTAACACGTCACAAACTAACAACCACACAGAATAGCTTAAAGGAGAATTGTCCTTCAGCTTGGGTGTCACTGACCATCATCCCGAAGACGTTTTTGCCCTGTTTACCTTCATACACTAAGCAATTGCTGAGATGGCCCCTTGCTTTGTTCCCGGACATAAATGTAGCTTCATTATTTGTGAACGTGTTCTTGCTCTCAGCGGAAAATAGTGTACAAACAATCGCTCTCCGTGTTCTCGAGGCAGGAAGTCGACTCCCAGTGTGGCCCGTCTGCCCTTGCAAATCGATTTTATTACACTGGTGCTAATATTTTCTTATTATCAAATCTTGCCGAAAATGGTCTTTGCTACCTACATATTCTTAATTCGACTTCACGTAGTGTTGTAATATAGGGATCCCAGAGCTCAAGGAAAAGTGCACAAATTTCACTTGTCCCGCAAAGTGCGTCACTCAAAATTTTAACTGTTTCTAGCGCAAGAGAGTGGCTTGTTGTAGCTTATCTTGGCGTATTGGGTGCATAAAAATCCGAGAGCTCAAGGCAAAGTGCAGAAATTGCACTTGTGTCCCAAAGTGCGTCACACAAAATTTTAAGTGTTTCTGGCGCAAGAGAGTGGCTTGTTGTGGCTTACCTTGGCGTATAGGGATCCCAGAGCTCAAGGCCAAGTGCACCACTCAAAATGTTAACTGTTAAACAAATAAGCAAGAGAACTGGTGGCTCACCTTGGCGTCGTCCCAGTAGTGCGAGCGCGCGGGGTAGCCGACGATGCGGTCGGGGAAGGCGCGCCACACGCTGAAGGCGAAGTCCACCTCGTCGGTGGTGAGCAGGCAGTCCTCGTCCAGCGACAGCACGGCGGCCGTCTGCACCAGCGGGTGCGGGTAGAAGCGGCGCGAGATGCCGGCCGTGGAGCCGGCCACGGGCCCGCCGCCCGCGGGCTGGTGCAGCACGTTCAGCGGCACGTGCGCGGGCAGCGCGGGCCAGCGCGCGCGCGGCGGCGGCGGCCGCTCGCTCGCCCACAGCACCACGATCTGCACCACGAAGCAGGCACGCGGAAATAAGCGAAAGCGAACAACGTAAAGAGGCAAATAAGCGAAAGAAAGGAGACAAGAACTGTTGCAAATTAGTTTATTAAGTATTTTGTGTACTATGTGATATAATACTATTTGTAACGTAAAAGCAAAAACATAATAGTATTGTAACTATGTACGAGTTTTCTTCACTTGTTTTTTATGGAATTGTATGACTGACTGGTCTGCTGAAATAAAAGGATCTACGTTGAATTGTACATCTTATTCTTACTGGACGTTATCCGTAAATGGTACGAACACTGCCGATAATCAGTAAGAAGAGCTACAGGAAGAGAATGAAATAAAAGTAAGGAAATGCAAGGCCTTTTATATCTGGACGAAAAGATCTCTCTATAAGTGAGAATCATTTCTCATTCTCTCTTCGTTGTAGTTATACGCAATTCATCTGCCTGACTATTTGAGATCCGTAAATCTCAGTTACAAAAATATCCAATTAATTGCAGGTTTTTAATTAAGAAATTAATATTTAAATTTCGTTTAAAAGTTCCGTAACTTTCTTAAGTTTACAAAAGTGACCGGCAACTGATTCACTAAGAAATCAGAATATAAATAAACTTTTAGAAAAAAATATTCTCAATTAAAATAATTGTAATGATTATAACATGTGAGAATCTTCAGTAATGGCAATATATTCAAATTAATCTATTTTGGTGTCATACAGAATTATATTCAAACCGGTTTCTCAAATAACCTGCGCTATTCTTTTAGAACTCGGATCGTTATGACTTTTGTATATTATATTTTTGCATATTGTTCTATATAATTGTTTTAAGAGAACCTGCTTATAAGATAATTTAAGGAGTCCCGAGTCTCTAAGTATGAACTAGATGCATTTTCATTTCTCATATAAGAGTTCCGCTTACTAGGGTTTCCTATTTACCTACACTTGACATTTGTTTCTGAGAATTTTATTTTCACGAGGACGTGGTAGAAGTCGGAACGTCAAAGTATCCCAAGCGGCGAGACAGGCGACTCACTAGTTTTACTCTCAAGCGCCCTTGACGACAGAGCGAAGGAAGGAAGACTCATACGAGGAAATACAAGTCAGCTCATATGTGAAAGAGGAAAATGTGCTCTCGGGACTATGCTATGAAAGGCACTATGGTGTGTGGTCTCCGCTATGAGCTTGCTGATGTCCTAAACGTGTCCAGGAGAGGGAGGAACAAGGAGAGCAGAATTTGACAAAGCATGAGGGCTCATCATCCGCAGTGTGTACGTATTGAGCCTTTCATCATTTGTATTGATGATCTGAAGGAGAGTGGCCCCTTTGCGTGGATTGCGTCTCAATTTAGATGATTTATTGCAATCCCAATAAAGAAAGTTCCGAAAAGGAAATCAATGCCATCATTGAAATATCTGGTACGTCGTCATTGAAATCACTTTTACAGTTGCGAACAGTAAGAATTTAAGAGATTTTATGTGATGACACAATGAACTTAATAATGATTTCCCACTTATAAGAGTTCGAGTCAATAAGATCGTCTACAAATGTTTCCAAAGTGTGTTATAACGAGGTTCCCATCTGTGTTAAAACGAGGTACCAAGTAACAATGGCAATTATATCTAATAATCAACAACACCGCTGATTTATTCAATTCAATTCAAACGAAAGCTATGATAAATAATTTGTTTTACAGCTAATTTTAGCAAATAGAAAAAAAGAGATAAAACGGACAAAGTTTTTCAAGACTGATAGTAATATAACTTTTTTTCATCAACAACACAAGTTATCTTCTAGCCAATTACGCGAAAATACGATTACGTTCATAACTTGCATAAACAGTTTAGAGTCGCTTATGAATATTTCTCACTTTTTCAGTTGTTAGAATGTATAAAGTTTCCATTTATTACCAAGTTTCTTATCAGATGTCATTTACAGAAACCCATAACATTGGACGTAAAATTCAACGACTGCTATTTCTGAAACTGCGAAACTTGCATACAATTTCAGGATGTAGAGATAATTTTTCAGTTCGAGAAAAAGTTTTTACGTAGCGTTCGCAGAGGAAGTTAATGATATTAAATTCACGGAATCGCATTTTTTCAAGTGTTTAAGAGGTTTTGTGTGGAACGGAGATTTTGAGTGAGTACTCCAATTAAAATTTGTCATTCATAATTGTATAAAAGCGTATAGAATTAGAGAAAATGTTATTTCAGGAGTCCGAGCACACCAACGTCACCGCTCGCGACAAAGTCTGCGCCACCTCCTCCGTCGAATTGGATACTCCGGAGCGTTGCAATTAAAGCAGCACTTACCTAAGCATTATTGCGACTTCTGTGAAAACGTATTTGCACAAAATGTTGCTAAGGAAGAAGAATGGTGATATCTGTTCACGTTAAATGTATTTAGGAAGTAATTTTCACGTTGTCGTTTTTTAATTCGACATTTTGTTTTCTTCACAAACAAAACTGATTCTGACAAAAGGAGTTTAGCGGTGGTTTACAATTTCAATCGATAAATTTACAATACTTTATTTAACAATTAAAATCTTTGAAATACGAATGATGAGAATGATACGAATGAGTGGAAGATGAAGGGAAAAGGAATCTAAAGACAAAACGGTCAGAAAATAGCAATGCAAGCTACAAGGATATACAAAAAGGACAAACTAAAGAAAGAGCATAGAAGAAAGTGAAGACGGCTCTCCTTCCAACGCCCCCCGCGCGCCCCATTGCGCAAGCGCAGCGCCTGCCACTCACTCACCCGCTCCACGTACTGGCTGCGGGCCACGCTGCGCACCAGGCGGAAGAGCGGCGAGGAGGCGGCGGCGGCTGCGGCGGCCGCGGCGGCGGCGGCGGCCCGCCCGCGGCGCCCGCCCCCGCCGCCCCGCCCCGCCGCCGCCACCGCCGCCGGCGCCGCCGCCGCCGGCCGCGCCGGGCGTCGCGACGCCCAGCTGCACGTAGATGACGGCGGTGAAGCGGTTGCCCGGGGAGGCGCCCAGCGCCGCCAGGAAGAAAGGGAAGTGCCTCAGTGAGTCGGAGAAGGCCGGCAGCGTGAGCAGGCCGCCCGGGGAGGAGTTCCACACGAGGCCTCCGCGCGCCGGCGCGCCGGGCAGCCGCTCGCGGATGATCTGCGCAAGCAAGCACGCCCTCGCAAGCTCCACACGACTGTTTGTCACTCCAATTCACGACACGGAGCTGGATTCCACACAATTTATTCATGCCTTATTTTACGATGCTCAGGCCTTCAGGCCTGCTCGTCCATTACAATTTGTCTCACACTTATTTTAGGCTTGAGGACACTTTTACAAGCAGTAAATCTACAACATGGGACAGCCAACCTTACTTCTCCTCCGAACGACGAACGTACGAAGGAGTTAAACATTCTCGAAACTTGATTGTCTGTGACCAGCCACGTGTATATTGAGTTAACGACGTTTCGTTAACTCAATATACACAATGTTTGAATAGGTGGAGAGCGACATACGTTCCTTGCCACTATGTTATTTCTGTTCATTATCAAGTTAGTATGACCCCTGATATCATTCCCATCCTTTATACACACAAATTGTCGATGTCGCAACGGATAGAGTCCCCGTACACTATCGAAGACTCCAGAAGTCGTAATCAAAAGCAGCAAATCATTTAACATTGTTTGAGAAGTACGAAACAGGCAGCACCCACAATCTTTATCTCGCCTATATGCTATGTGTAGATCAAGAATATATTGTATAAGTGCAATTATCACATTATAGAGATTTAATATTATCCCCTTAAATTGAATATCTTAGGAGCAAAAAACTGTACTTCATGAAGAATGGGTATTCGAAAAATATTACGCCAAATAAAACGTTTTTGCAACATCGAACTCGTGTGACCTTCACGCTTGTCACCCCAGCCATTGCTTGCAGCAAGAGCAGGAGTGCTTCAATAATTAAATACTGAATATGATTAAGAGATAAACAAATGAATTTTCAATAAATCCCAGCCTTCCGTATACAATGGGAAAAGTTGAAACGAGTTAAAAGACCGTGACAGCATGCCCAATGAAAAATCCGAATCGCGAACGATTTATTTTCCTGCTTTTGGGTGAATTTTTTTCTTCGATGTTAAATTTTTAAAGGATCAATAAATGAACACATTTGAAAGCAATAATAAGCGGCTTCAATCTGAGGTGAAGCAATTTAAATGCCAGAAGATTAACTTCTAATATTCAAAAAGGAACGCTTCCAATTGAAATTCCGATTACGAGCGGTTCTTTTAAAATATACCAGAGGAAAAAGTTTTTCAAAGCTTTCGTGGAAGTGCGTATTTCATCGTCAAATGGATGTTCTTTGAAATGAAAGTTCCAGAAATGTTTCCACACTACAATTTCTATCAAATCTCTCTTCTTTTCGAATGCTATACACATTTTGCGATTGAATTACAAAAGTACAACTTTAGTGTCGACCTTATATTTAATTCAATTAAGAAACTGATGAATATAATTCATTGACAAAACATATACATTTCTAAAAAAGCGTATGGTCTGGGTAGTTGTTGATCAAAGGAAATGAAGAAACTTTACATGTTACACACGAATCTTCTCTCGCGTAAGGCAATGCACAACTCATGTCTCGAACTCGACGGGGGATGGTTAGCTCGCAATGGGAAGGTTTTTCTTTCGACACACTCGAAGACAATCCCTCGCGTTATTGGAGAAGGAAAAACTGAAAATGTGGTGCTCCAATCATTAACGGATTTGCTGAAGGCGATACGCTCAAAAGACTTCGAGTGCATAACTTTATCCATGACAATCTCTGATCCGCGATCACATACTTCCTTGTACGTGCCGTAACTTGTACTAGAGGGAGCTGCTCATTACTTTATCCTCTTTCAACCTCTACAGATCCGAACTATTTCGAGAGTTAATGTGTCTCTGAAGAAATTGAATTCATACCTAAAGAGAACATTCAGGATACAACAAAGGTTTTAATAATAATTTGCGGAATTCTTTCTCAGAAACAATACCCGTCTACTTTGACAGAGGGTTCAACAGGTCTAGCAACCAGATACACGTGGCTGAAAATTCGTGTAAGTTTGCAAGACAAGGTAATTTTGCTGAAACCTATGCGTAAGTTTCGGGATCTCCTGAATCTGTATTTTTAAAATGAAGTTTGAATTACACATTTCTTAGCAAGTTATACAGTTGTAAATGGAGAAACAAACCTCTTAAAATACTGCATTGTGATCTCGCAACATAATGAAATATCTTGTGAAACTATCGTTTGTGTTCAGATACAAAAATGTATTTGCTTCTACAACGCAAACATGAAACTCAATTCAACTCATTCATTTAATTATTGCAAGACCATTAAATGGGACTATGAGAAAATTAAAATAATTGTAACAAGTATATTCTAAAAACTCATTAAGTTTGACTTTTAAAAATTGCAGCAGAGACAGTCATTTCAGAAAGAAGAAGAAAAATATTTGGATGTCAGCAATAACGTTTTTTCTCACAAAGTACTGAAGATTCATTCCCAAATGCCTCTGGCGAATTGCACTTTTGGATTCTAAAAATCCCTCAAGGGTAGCATTTTCATTTTTCTCTCGGCACGATCACTGCCCTCACACTACAACCACCCAAGTTATTTATCTCCCGCTATTTTGCCTGTGCAGCTCGCATTCCCCCCCCCTTTGCAAGCTACGTTCGTTCCGTCTCTTGTTCGGACTCCCCGCCCCCCTACAACTATACAGGACATTCCACTTCCATTTCATAAAATGTGCACATATACGTCTCTCTTTCCAAGAAAAGAAGTAACCAAAGCCAGCTTTTTTTTCAGTCGCTCTCAGCTCCCTGGAGAAGCACAGAGGAGCTCTCTTTCAGGAAATTTATGTCTCCTCCGTTCGCCACGCCTTTCTGCGCATTGCCTTCCGTCGCCATTACGCGCAGTGTCTGCACGCGGCGGCCGTCGCCACCGCTCGCTGCAATTCGCACGCCTTCCGTCTCCCCGAACAAGACGCACGCAATCCTCCGCATCTTCTCCCAATTCAGATGTTCCCTCTCGCCGCACGATGCTTGTTTGATAGTATAAAGCATTGCTCGCACTAATTCCAGGGCCAGGCCGGGCTGCGCTGTTCTGCGGTCGCCAGATCCCCGTTCTAACGGGGTAATGAATGAATATGCATGCGCACCGCCCGCGCTCCGCACGCGCGCAAACCCAAGTCAAGCGCGCGAGCATTTCTGAAACGCGGCGCTCCCTCACGCTAGTTCGCCGGCGATAATGGGCAAAAAAAGCTTTTCTAATTTTAAAATGACTACGGTAGGGAATGAACAATGTTTTCTACGTTCGAATAGCATTACTGTACTCTGTATTACTTCAACATAAAATTCTGAAACGTTGCAAATATTTTGACAGGCAATTTTCTTTCTATAGCAAATTTTGTTATAATATAATAGTTCTAATTCTAAATTCGTATTACCTTATAGTTATTACGTGTGCGTACATATTAATATTAATATATTCCAAGTATTTATTAAAAAATTAATGATTTGGTTAATATGAAAAACAAAAGATTAAAATCCTAGGAGCAAGCAGTATAAAATCAATTAAACTTGAATTTGGTTAAATATTACGTGAAAATGAAAAAAGCGGCATGCGTGTGTATAATAGAAGGTAGTACACACTATAATCAAACATTTTCAGCCTCAAAACCAGTAAAGATATTACTAACAAATCACAACTGAAATGCCCCATCACGTAATTACATCTGAACACATATTCACTTCGAGAATCACAGAACAGAATCCTACAATACAAACGGTTAAACGTAAATTTGAGAAAAATTGCCGTTATCTTCTAAGTAATATAGCAATTTACCACACACATTCATGTTTGTATTATGATAATCTATCTCATTTTATTACTAATGTATTCGAGAATTAAAACTGAAAATTTCGAACGCACAACAATGTTACCGGTCCACAAGGTAACAGAGACATCTCAAAAATTGTCATTGCATAGGAATATTCTAAGCAGAGCTCTAAATTTCACACCTGATCACAAAGTGTTTTACTCTTTAATTTGTATAATGGTCTCTAGAATATTTACAAAATTTTTACGAGTCGTCCCGGTGGACGAGATGGCCGCTAAGGCAGTAGTGTCGTAGTGATCTCGAACCGAAGGGTCGCTGGTTCGAGTCCCGCTTCGGACATGGTTGTATTTGTGTTCGTCCTTTAACCCCTTATTATCACCATTTCGTTTCAGCTTTATAGTTACCATAACGTTAATCCCAATAGTGGTCGCTAACGACCTAGATGTTAATGCGCCCTTCAATAACAACACACACACACACACACACACAAAAAAAAAAAGAGTCAAAATAGCCGCAAACAAAAACACATTTCTCAAGTGAGAATTTTCGGGAGGGGGCATTTGTCGCTGGAGCGGCGAGAACTCACCTCGAACGTGGTGAAGACGATCTTCTCGATGGAGGAGAAGTAGCGGTCCCACAGCAGCTGCGTCTGCTGCCTCAGCGCCAGCACCCTGGTGGCGGCCACCGACCGCACGGCGTCCGGCACCTGCACCACACGCACACACTCCCTCACCGCCCAGCGACTGCGACGCAATACACACTCGTCACTCAAGTTCACATTAAGTAAAACAGAGCGATCGTGTTCGGCTGATTATTATTTCGAACAGCGTGAGTATTTTTCCGTGGTTTCTCCGATCAACACCAGGCGAATGCCGGAGCAGTACCCTAACAAACGGGCCCCGGACCGCGCGCGATCTGTCCTTCCTCTTCCTTGTCCTATCCTCTCCCCTTACACACACACACTTACACTAATATGCACTACACTACCACATTTCCGGGAGACCGGTCGGGAGCTTAGAGCTTGTTCCGGCTGGGGTGGTGCCCCCCTGGTGAGAGAGTCCTGGTGAGGGGGAAACCCCACTAGCCGACGGTAGGTCGGCGCCGAATCTCGCCATCCAGCGGGGGAAGATCACTGCCATCTCCCGAAAAAAAAACATGGATTACACTAACGAGACTAATGACCAAAGCAATTGACGCGCTCGGAAACGCGAAAAAATCAATTAATCAATCGAACAGCATGAACATCGCTAATGATTGTATGGAGCACTTGCGATGATGAATGGCAATGTATAGGTACTATTATAAACTGCATTAGGGTCTAATGAAAACACTAGATGTTCTCGGGATATTGTTGGTGGTACACGATAGTGTGTTGTTCTCAGATCATGTTAACAAGAACGTAAAAGATTGTAGTTTGCGAACTTTCACGATTACGTCTTTGTGTATTCGGTTACGTTCCTATTCACCAACGTGCATAGTTCCATTCAACAACTGGTCATCGAGCTTTGTGTTTCGTTCACTTAAAAAAATTTCCTGTTTGATTCACTTTTAAACCAGGCTTATGTGGCCACCTTCGGGACTTGGTCAAACATTAGTCGCGCAAAATCTGACACATAAAATTGCTATACATCCCGGGCCCGAATACACCTGCATGAGTTAAGACTACTCACGGCTAGTATCTTGAAATCAATCACGAGTGCGCAACCCTTATGTGTGCACTTCGCATACTTATCTTCAAGGAAGGAAGAAAGAAAGAAAGAAAGAAAGAAAGAAAGAAAGAAAGGAAGGAAGGAAGGAAGAGGGAGAGGGGGAGAGAGGAGAGAAGAGAGAGAGAGAGAGAAAGGAAGAAAGAAAGAGATAGAAGTTACGCGTCCATTCTAGAGAAGGATGATCACCTGGATTGACCTCTTGACGTCATCGACCGTCTATGATAATATCTTCATAAATGATCACACCTATGATAATGTCCGGGACCCACTTTCTTACCTGGTTTTGTTTTCTTGCCAGGGTTCCACCTACCCTCTAGCGCGATCCCTGCTTCGAAAAAGTTAGCGCTTTTCACATACACTTTCTCTCCAACAGAACAAAATTTTGCCGCAGATAACTTTAATTAATTCACAAAAATTATTAATGTTTAAGTATTTTTATTACTAGTTGTAATGATATAAAATTATTTATGAATAACAATTTATTTATACGATTTTCTAGGTTCTAGAATGGTGTCAATATTTTATAAAATAATAGATAATTCACCCAGGGAAAGGGTAACTCATTGAAAGCTACTGATAGCATTACCGTTTGTTATTTCCATAATTCAAGCAATCATCCAGTTCAATCTGCACTAGGCCTTCATCACGTCATATCTTCTCAAAAATTTAATAATTGTGACTCAGTTTAAAAAAAAGCACTCCTATTTCTGCGATATTTGAGAAGAAAAATGAAATATGTAGTAACTATCTTACTTTAAACATGCAATCAAAATTCCTATTAAGTGTCATCGTCGATATGTGTGCACTAGCAAACTTTCGCGGCTCCCAAATGGAACAACTCTGACTAAACAACTGCTTAGTCAGCCTGCTTGGCAACATCAGGAATTAGCGCTTTCAGTAAACCCAACACCGCTCATCGTCGTTTTGCGGAAATATTATTATTAATGTCGTGAACTTCAAAAATGTCTTAATAGAAAACAAGCGTTATAATTCTCAAATAGAATGCCTCTAAGTCCGCGATTAATAACGTAAAGTAAAATGATTATTACTTTTGTTTGCTTTATAAAAGTTATGACTCCCATAGGATGAACAACTTTTCATCGTTAAGTGTCATTCGAAAGTAAATACTTCTGGAATGAGTATCATGAACTTATAAAATCGTAATATTACAATATGAACTATGGTCGACATGAAAGTAAGGCATGATCGACACAAAACCATGAAAACGATCACACGATGGCAATGGCAATCTCCAATATTTAGGGACACTTCCCATCGACAGCAAATAGCAAATCAAATGATTAAGCGAACGCCTTGGCCTGTTGAGGCAAGCATTACCAAGTCAAATGTAATTTCAATTCAATTCACCGTTAGCCCTATTGTAAACAGAGAGACGGGAGGGAAGCCCCCACACATTGACCACTAAGGTCAGACAAACAGGCAAATGAAAAGGAGAGCGTTCCGCGCGAGTTCACAACCTGCCTTTATGGAAGTCCATCGGTGTCATATTTGGAACAGGCACCCGCAAATGCCCCGCTCACCTTTGGGCGGGCGCCCCGCGCGCCAAACGAAGAGGACACGGGAGGGGGGGGGGGGGGGGGGGGGGCCGACGCCTCGCACCCTCCCACGCCCTCCCGCGCCGCGGCCGGCGCCTTGCGGCTGCCACAAAGGTCGCGCAGGAGCTATTTTAGCTGCAGCGGGGGAGGCGGTCGTCATGGCGGGCGCGGTGACGGCGGGGGCGGGGGCGGGGCGGTCAGCGCTCGCCCGCGGCGCGGCGGGGCGTGGCGGGGCGCGTGCTCCTAAATGATGAATTGCAGTTTCATTTTAGTTCACCAGGGCGCGGGCACCGCCGCCGCCGTTCTCCTCCCATCGGAAAGCGATGGCTCATCATATCGGAAACCCATTAAAGCGCCCCCGCCCCCGCTCCGCCCCGGCAATCTCCCCCACCCGGACCGACCCCGCCCCCTCCCCGCCCGGCACGCCCGCGCCTGCCCCGCCCACTGCATGCATCGTTGGGTTTTTGCAGGCTGCAATTTAAGCGATGCCAATAATATCGAAAATTGTAGCTCGCCCTTCGCACCTGCCCCCGCTGCGACGGCGGAGCTGGCGGTCGCTCTACGGCGGCACGCGGCAAGGCCCCGCCCCCGCGCCGCGCCCTTTTGTAATTACGCTCGCGGACGAAGGGGACGACCGACTTTTTGCCTGGAGGTCGATGGCGCTCTGCTACTTCCCGCCTCCCCTCCCGATCATGGGCGCTGGCGCCGGCGCCGGCTTAGACGCGTGAAGGGGCGCCAATGACCCGTTTTCACCGCGCTCGCTGATGCAACGCTTAACCGGCCCGCCCCCGCACCGCGCCGCGCCGCGCCGCGCCGAGGGAGCTTCCGGCCACTGGCGAACTTGGGACACGTCGATCATGTCGGTCACTGCCTCCAAGGTTCGAACTGCAGACCTCGCTCAAGCTCCATTGGACTGTCAGGGCAGTTATAATTTACCATCTAACGCCGTTGCGCATAAAATGCGAAGGAATTTTCCGTGGAACTCGGAAGCAAGAGAGAAATTCCGTTGGAAAAGGACGTAGTAGTCTTGTAACCCCTAAAACTGTGTGGCCTTTATCCTTATAAGAATCCAAAGAATGAAATTTACTCAAGCTAAATTGGCGAATTTGAAGCTTCTTTAAGAACAATAATAAAAGTTCTATCCGTTAAAAAGAAGACACTAGATCTTTAATAAAGTTGTTTGATATAACTTCCGGACAAGTGAACTACTGTAGTCATGAGACCCGCTAGTATAGAGAATGTTTGACCTCCGAAGGTGCCAGTCTTCCTCTCCGTCGGGTGATGGGATCCGGTAACAACCTGCACGCCGGCTTCCGGGGAATCCCCACCCCACCCCAGGTATAAGCAGGGTACTGCCCTGGCCCAAGCTCTAAGTTTCCGACCGATCTCCCGACCTGTGTGGTAGTTCAGTACATGTGTGTGCGTGTGTGTGTGTGTGTGTGTGTGTGTGTGTGTAAGTAAAGGGTGAGGGTAGGCCAAGGAAGAGGAAGGGAAGACTGCGCCTGTTCGAGACCCGTGTGTTACATCACTACTCAGTTAGTTAGTTAATGCCTTATTTTACGTTGCGAGACTCGGGCCATCAGGCCCGCTCTTCCGTCTAACCACTCAAATTTCGCTACGCTCTTTTCACTACCTAGCGGAGAAAGGAGGTATTACTTGGGCGACGAAAGAGACAATTTGAATTTAGCTCAGAGGCATCTTTTAGGCTTGAGGATCTTTTTTACATGCAGTAAATCTACTACATGGGACAGTCGGCTTTACTTCCCTCCGAAGGAAGGCGTACGAAGGATTTTTTCGCCTTTAAAAATCCACGGCTTTGATCGGGGTTGAACCCGCCAACTCTGGTACAACAGTCCGGTACGCTGACCTATACCACCGAATCCGCTCAGGAATTGGCCTGGTATGGATCAAAGAAAACCGTGGATCAGAACAGCCGATCACAAGAACTCTCCTCCAGACAGCGACTGAATTCGATCTAGCAATGAAACTAATGTCGAAAATCTGTCACCATCGGGGCTCGATCTAGGACCACCCGTCAGAGTGGCAGCAGTGGTAACGGTTAAATTAAGTTAATTAAATTAAATTTAGTCTGTACTTGAATACGAAAAACTCATACGTAGTTACACATTCAATAGAGAGTTTATTTTGTTTTTATGACATTTCATTTTTATTTACCACACTGAAATATGAATCCGGCGGTGCAGCAAATTGTGACAAAAATATAGGAGTTTCGTATATCCGGAATAAGCTGAATTTTAGTAGAAGCGGTTCATGTTCAATAATAAATTCAATTTCGCCAAGAGAATACATTTTATAGTTGTAAGTGAAAACATTTCGTTTCATTAATTTTCACACAATTTAATTTTCACATAATAATACAAATAATATACAGTTTTGATAAAAATTCCAATAGTAGTGAAAATGAAACTCGCTGGCTCATTCTCCTATTTTGGCTACGGAAATTTTCTTTGAAGTGAAACATTTCTTCCTTTATTTGAAAAGCGGGTCGGAAAATACATTGTGAAAATTTGTGTGTTTGATTTTCTAATTCTTCTTAAAAAGAGTCCAAAAATTTCGTCTTTTGAACGAGATCGTTAACACAAAATGCCAATAAAGTTACAAAGAAAACTTTACTGCTTATCATAAAAAAAGCCAAGTTGTTCGTGTATTCACGTGTGAAGAATGGAACAAATACATTTCGCTATCATTCACGAAAATACTTTAGTTGAAGAATTTATCCACACACAAAAACTCTTTCTCTATAGTCCGGTCAAATTGTTGAAAATAAGAGAAAGTTTTGGTGTAGTTTTGGTTCCTACATGTTTTTTGGGGTCGCTGTAAAGGAATATAAAGGTTTGCCAACAAACATTTTGCCCGAAAACACGTATTTTAAGCAAAATATGTATAAAAACCACGCCTTTTTTCTTTTTTAAAAAATAACTCAAAAACCATCCATTTTTCGTAATTAATGGTCCTATATGAAATAAAAGAAGATAAATTACCTACATTTAATATACTTAAGATTTTTCTCCAATTAACGGTTTAGCCGTGAGAGTACCGCGAAATTAGCGGAACACATGAAACAACGGGAATTATACCAGTTTATCTGAATATAACTTAAAAACTACCAATTTTTCGTAAATATTAACATGATATGAAATGAAAGCGGATCAAATTGTCTACATTTTGTGTCTATATTTTCTTGTAGTATCAATGGTATACCTGTTAGTGTGTAATATATGCCTGGATGTTACTGTGTAAACGGAACCCCGCTTTACTTCCCTCGCTCACTAACACCTATACGTAATTTATATTCAATGAAGTTGTATAGAAATAAATACGGTAGCTTGTGATTTAGTTTTCGTTTAATTGGAAAAAAGGAAAGTACAGGTACCTAATTAATAACGTAAAAGAGAAAAGTAATATTTTCGAAGACGACCGCGCCTTCAGCGACGCGTAGGTTTCGAAGGTCCTGGTTTTTATAGACATCTACATGTAGATGGCATTAGCATTTATTGATTGGATGACTTGTAAATTATTTCCAAAAATCTGAAAAAGTCCTGATTTTTACATACGTTTTGCTTTAAAAATGTGTTTTCGGGCAAGGTAATTGTTGACACATCTGAACACACTCTTTAAAGCATTCAAACTAATAACATACAATCAATCCAGTGTCCAAGTTCAATACGTCATCAATGACGCGTTTATATCTGATACAATGCACAAGAGTCTGTCCGTGACAATTATGTTGAATATCAATCACAAACAGAACTACTAAGATGTTACCCTGAAGTCCGAAGCGAATTAAAATAATTAAAAAAGAAAAACAAAAAAACTGCGTACATTGTGCTAGACGACACCAATGATTCTTATGACGCCAAACAATTTCCTGCTCACGTGAATAATAAAAGACAGTTAATAGCAATGTCGATTACAAAGCTTTTATCAGTAGAAATGACATGCAAACAAGCGAAGGAAGACGCAGACACTCCGATAATATGATTGACTTGGAAAGACCACATCACCTCCAAGGTAAACGAAGCTAATAGACGCCTAGGTATTCTCAGACCAGTAATCAACCGACACTCATCATTAAAGCTCCATTCTGCTCTCCTTATATACAAAGCCATTTTACGTCCATTAATCACGTACGCTTGTCCAGTCTGGTGCAATGCCGCCCCTACAACTATAAATAAAATCCAAATATTCCAAAATAGGTTCCTCAGAACTGCAGTTAATGCACCCTGGTTTATAAGCAACACTAACCTTCACAAAGACCTAACCATAGAGCCCGTCCTAACTTACATTATTAAACTTTCAGCATCATTCTTCCAAAATCTACCCTCAGTTACCGGTGCTTCCCACTACAACATAGGTAAAGAATATCCCATAGAAACTCGTCT
Source organism: Teleogryllus oceanicus (assembly GCA_964035755.1). Lineage (NCBI taxonomy): Eukaryota > Metazoa > Arthropoda > Insecta > Orthoptera > Gryllidae > Teleogryllus > Teleogryllus oceanicus. The sequence continues at coordinate 119,495,858 of CAXIVR010000004.1, forward strand.
CCGCAACCGACTCCCCTTCCACATCTTCCTCCGGAAACTGGCCGACATAAGATAATAAAATAAATAGTCCTCCCAAATAGTCAACAATATGTATTCATCCGCTTTATCATTCGTACTACAACAATCTATGTTTAATGGGAGGTGGCCGTAGCCACCCCCTTCGCATATTTTCGTCTGAAAATGCTCGCTACAAACAACTGAAAAGCCACATGGCTGAGCGTTGTATAATCAGCTCACTGTTAAATAAAAATAAAAAAAAAAAACTCCGATAATAAAGACAGCTGTATCCTTAAATCCAAAGAAAATCAGACTGTGATTGAAGTTGGTGAGGATGTAGAAGATCTGTTGGTAATACTGAGAGCTCTCTGCAAGTATGGAAAATGGTCCTTTTTGAAACAGAAGAAAGACAATGTTTCTTTACCCACATTTTCCAGTTTTCTGCTGCAAGTCAAACAATTATCGATAAAGTTGTTTTCTCACAAGTAATGAGTGGTTGCGAAACCTTGGCATTGGCCAAACACGGAATCATGAATTTCTGACAGTCCAAGAACACTAACCTTGCTGATTATAAAATTATTCGAACTCTCCAACGCAACTAATGAGATGGTTGCTGATGCTGGTGAACTTTTTCGGATTTCACTATTTGGCAAAGTGCAAACGTGCTTTTGGGGAATGGCAATTGGCAAATGGAACGTACCTTTACCCAGCCATTTCAGATATGTCTGCTAAATCTGCTTTCAGTTAGAAGGCAAACATAGTTGCACTACCAATATCTGCAGCTACAGTCCAGAAAGACTTTTTAAGAGTTTATTAACAGGTTCAGCAACAGCTAGATTTAGAAAAAATCCTGAGTGGAGAGGGAAATGTATGAAAAACGGCCTAGCGCCTTTGACTACAACTTGTTTGTACCAACTGCTCCACCAGTTTTATTCAAATTTGATTCCTGCAAGAGCTGTAAAAAACAGGAGTGCATTGCAAAAGAGACCAATGCATTTTATTAGATATTTCTCCTTATTTTGTATACTATCAGTAAGAACTTCTGTCATCTTTATAAAGTTATTTCTCAGAAAAGAAGTCAAGTAAAAGTAGGAAAATGTCTATCCGACGTCTTCCCAGTAAATAAAAGATGTTTAAGATAAACATTGATAAAGCCCTAAAAGAATGGAAGAGAAAGTGTAGAAGTACGGGTGTAAAAATAGGTAATGAAACAGTGTTTAGTCAACTATTTGCAGACGACCAGGTGATAATGGCTGAAGATGAAGATACATCACTTACAAGTTTAGAAAATTACTACAAGAATATGTAAAATGGGGAACTTAAATAAATGTACAAATGATGGTGGGGGGTATGCCCCATGACTAGTGTAGGAATTGTGAAAGGTAATACACAATATAATTATTTGGAAGACAAACTAACAGCAGATGGTGGAGACGAACAGGCTGTGAAAAATAAAAATATAACATGAAAAATAGCCACAAGACAGTTGAATGCAGTGCTGTGGAACTCAAATATTTCAATAAAGCATTCTATGGGGCAGAAGTCTGGACACTAACAAAAATTATGAGAGACAAACTTCAAGCAACAGTATTGGTGTTATGGCGAAGATGTAAACTTTCTCTGTTAGACAAAATAAGAAATGAAATAAGAAATAAAAATGAAAGTTTAAACAACCTTGAACAAGACTATCGGAATGAAACAACTAAAATGGTTTCGATGTAGGAGAAGGTTGAAATCAGATAAACTTCCACAAAATGTTTGGGAATGTATAGCCAATCGAAGAAGATACAGAAGGATATGGAACACGGAAATAACGGAACCCATGGAAAAAGAGAAATGGAGGAAAAGGACGTGTGGGATAAAGAGACATGGAAACTAGGGTGCGGAAAACGGCCAAGGCTGAAAAGAACGCTAAATAGATATATCAGTAAGTCCTTTAGAACGTAACTGCAATAGCATTCTTCCCAATATTAGGAACTTTTTCCGTGACACCAACCCAGGCCACCCGGCCCGGCACGGTCATAGCTGCTCCCCTGACGGCCTGGCCTGCGGCGTGCTCGCTGGCGCACCCTGCGGTATAATTCTCGAATATTTCCCGGGCGCCCCTGCCTGATTACAAGTGCACCGAGGAATGCCGTAAATTTTTGGAAGTGGGCGCCGGCGCAGGCGGTGGCAGCGGCGGCTGGGCGCGGGGAGAAGTAACGGCCTCGCGAATTTATGTGTGCGCCCTAGCCGCAGTGGCGGCGAGGCGGGCGCGGGCGCGGTGGTGGCCGCGGCGGGTGCAGTACATGCAGCGATACAGTACATCAAGCATTTGGAAGCGTACATACAAAGCGAGAGGGTGTCAGTCGGGACGATCCCAGTTTATGAAGCAGTTGTTTGTTGTTTATGCCCATCTCGATCAGGTTTTTCGTCCAGTTTCCCTGATCCATTGGGCAAATGCTGAGATGGCCCCTTGTTTTGCTTCTGGACATAAATGTAACTTCATTTCCTGTGCACGTCTTCTAGAATTCAGTGAGAAATACAATTATTCAAATTATCGTTTCCATGTAGTCGCGGCAGGAAGTAATAAGAGCCAAAATTTATTGCTTATTTATCTTTGAAAATAGATTTTATTACATGGGAGTTTTTTGTTGTTTTTTTCTCCCTTTCAAAATTCAAAATTTATTGCTTGTTTATCCTTGAAAATAAATTTGTTGCTGTTTTTTTTTTCTCCCAAATTAAAATTTAAGTAGTATATGACTTAGTGTAGGGATCACAGAATTTTGAAAATGTGCACACCATTCACTTTTCCCCATAGCACGTCATACGCAGTTTTTAACTGCTTTTTTGACGTAAAATAAATAAATAAATAAATTGTAAATGGCAGTAACGGCTGTCGTCAGATACTTCCAGGTGCTGGCTTACCTCGGTGCTCATATGCGTAATAAATTACATTAAATTTCCAAAAGTTTGTGTTGATGGAAGTTATTTCTTTTCTTTGAGAATAGTTGTAGTTCTTAGCTTGTGCGTATTTTCGAATCTCAGTAACTTCATTTCCTCATCACATCTCTTTTTCAGGAAATAAATATTCGCACAACGGTCAAAATAATAAATTACGTTTAATTTACAGAGATATTTCGTACAGTAATTCTTTGAAAGGAATTCTTTCCGGGTCACCATCTCCACTACTGCCAACATCGAAACAGACTTCGCAAGGTTGAAGTGTGCATTTGCCGTGGAAGAGGGGTGACAATTGGAATGAACGCAAACGTAAGTACACTGCCAAATGTGCAACTATTAAGTCATGCAATTTTATACAGAGTACGGGAAGAAATTTCCGAAATAGTGTGATAAAAGAACAATTTCAAGTAATGACTAACGTATTTCATCTCACATGCCAACGAGGCACAAATGACCAGAAACTTTTCATAATAATGTCTCTCATTTACCTACCGACGTTTCCTCAATTATTATTCTAATGCACTAGTAATGGAGTATTCACACACGAAAACAAATCATTATTTATATTCAAAATACTCCCTGGCTTACGCGATCAATGGACTTCTATGCACTGGCAAGAGGCGGTTTAGGCCATTGTGTTGGAAGCTCCGGTTTTGCTTCTTTAGGAAGGCTCTCTGCAAGAAATATGACATCTTGGCTTTTATAGCCGAAAAAGACCATTCAAATGTTTAAGATATAACTACACCTTCTGCGCGACGCTTATATGAGAAATGACAGTAACATATGAAAAATGAGTAGCATGTAAGTAATGAAGAAAGGTTTTAGAATTTTTGTTTTAAACAAAAAGTTTCAAATATTTTCCCTTCATTTTCATAAATCCAACTTACAGTATTTTGTACACGAATGAAATTAAAGTTAAAATATCAGTTTGTTACAAGACCTAAAGATATAAAAGATAGAATAAGAGAGATAATAAAAGAGTTTGTTACAAGACCTAAAGATATCTAAACTGGATTATTGTCATCAATGTTTTCCTTTTGTGGAATTCCAAGTAAATCGGAAATATGTTACGCGCAGTAAATATAATCTACAATGTGACCATGTTATTGTGTAACAAAGGTATTTATACTTCAAAGTACCAAACGCATTCATTAAATGATATCCTTTAAAGAACTTGAAGTTTAAAATACTTTCAATAGACAGTAGCATAGACACATCTTGAATTTCATTCAATGTAACGAACATATTTCCGACGAATTGGGAACTCCACAAACCAAAGGTTGGTGACAAACGAGTGTCTCATACGAGACGGGTCAAAGCCGACAGAAAGTAGCATTAGTTCTTTCGGTAGCTTAAAGGAAACAGATGTAAACCAAGAGGAGACCCAGTTTCGATTGTTAGGGGAGAGGGCTGTTTTCAACAATTGAAAAAAATCTAAAGTAACATTAAAATGAGAAATAAATTAGACAATAAAATTAACTCGGAAATAATGTTTACGAACGTCGCAATCGTTTTAGGGTTGCTAAAGACATACTAAAAGCAATTCGATTTCTTCCACCTAAGCTGACAGCTATCAACGTCCCTTCTTACTCTCGCCCTCCATTCTAATGCACGTTGCCCACTGACAAGCGCAGGACTGATAACACGATAACAGAAGACCAATGGGGAGCGCGGGGAGAGGCCACGCCGTCAATTGCCTTCACAAATCGGACGGGCGACCGATCAAATATGCGTCAGCGGAACGTTCCATTAGATACGACCGCCTGGCTTACTATACGGGAGCTTGAGGTTCCAAATAGATAGATTTATCAAAGCACAAACTACTAAGAGACGTTGAGGGAAGCTCGCGTGAAGCTCGTTTGGGCGTTTCATTATCGCCCTGCGACAATGGAGGAGACGGAATTCACCAGAACTAATTCGAGGTCGGTGAACGTATGGGAAAGGATTGATGATCCTCTAACGGAAATAAAGAAGAGAAAGATTAATGATGCGGTGTATCCTGAGGAGATTGGGCGGACAGAGACGATGGAAGTACAGCGACGCGAAGGAAAAGGAAAGAAAACACGTAATGAAGACGCCATCGTATTTCACGGAATGCGAGGAGCGCGCAGACTTTCGATGAAAAGAACGCCATTAGAAATCGATAGCTCACGCCGCGATGATCTGTCCAACTCTCCTATCTTACGAAACACAATCACATTTTTGTCTTCAATTTTCTATTCCCGGTTTCTCCACTTCCGCAAGATTCCTTGAAGCAAATCGCACTTTCGATTGCATTCTATACCCCTAACAGAACTCGCTAGAAGCGCTCAGGCACAATGGAAAATGAAGGTAAGCGTGAAACATTCCTCTCCGAACAAATGAGTAACACGCGGCGAAACGACAAGGTGAATTTCCCATTCTCATTGACCTCTCTCCATCATTAGTCACAATCCGCTTTCCTTTACGCGGCCGGTCATTTATGGCGAATCCCTGAGGGACAGTTAAATTGGCGCGGCCGTGATTAGAACGTGACAAGGGGTATGCAAATTCTGTACGAGCTGATCAACCCGGCTACGCGCCCCTCGCAGGTGATTTGGGGCCGCGAGCAATTATGCAGATCGGGATTTTTGCGAAAACTCGGGCAGGGCACGTGATGCTACAGCGGAGATGGTTCTGGTGGGAGGGGTGGTGATGGGATGGAGGGGTGAGGACGGTGGTAATGGACAGGCGGGGGCCGCAGTACAAAGAGCTGTGGAGGTGGGAGAGGAACACGACGAGAAAACATGGAGAGGTGGTAAAAAAGAGATGAGCTGGCACACTGGCAGAAGCAGGAAGAAGAGAACATCGGAGAAAGTCGCTAGCAGTGATTGGTCAGGGCTGCAAGGAATCGCGAAATAATCAGATGGCGCCGATTAAAAATGCATAGACGCTTCACGTTACGCAAAAGAGCCTGGATTAGTACCAGACAATGAATTCGATGGTTTTATCAAAATGCTCCGTTTCAGAGACATTGAAGGAAGCAAGTGCAAAAAGATTTGGGTGTTCCATTAAAACAAAGACAAAAGAAAATTCAGTATTCCACGCTCGACGAAGAAAAAAAATAATGACGCATTGCAGGAACCGAGATATACGAAATCGTGTAAATGAATGACAGAACAGAAACACAAAATGGAATCCAAACCTAAACGCAAATATGTGAACGCCTTAAGCTTGGGTAAGTATATAATATACTTACATTCTTAATTTTAAAATGTTTTAATGTTATTTTTTAAACTATTTTTAAGAATTTTTAAACTCTTAATAATTGTAAAACGATTTGTTTCATGAGAAGTAAATATTAGAAGAAATAAAATAACATATTATACACAAACGACCGTTGTCTAACCAAAATTGAAGCGGATCCCTAGCCCTGAGGGCAGCGATGCATTTCGACCTCTGAAAGGGAGAGAGAGCTTTTGAGGTTCCACCCTGATGGCGTGAGCGACAGCAGAGGACACGCGGCGGGGGCGGAGAGGGGCGCCAACACAAGACGCGGAGGCGGCGACGCGCGCGGCATACCAGCGCTCGCTGCGCGTCGCGTCAGCCCGCCCCGCTAATTGCATCGGCCGCCGTCAGAGTTCGCTAATTCTTGGAGCGCCGGGGAAAAAGGCACTGCGTGCCCGGACTGAGGCTTGGGGGTGGGTGGCGGGGGCTGGACGGGCGGGGCTGGACGGGCGGGGCTGGACGGGCGGGGCTGGACGGGCGGGGCTGGACGGGCGGGGCTGGGCGGTCATCGCAGGCGACGGTGAGGGAGGTACAGAGGGCGGGCGGGAGGAGAGCACGGGGCCAGTGCTGTGTGGGGAGGGCGCGCTGCCGCGGACGCTGCTGGGATTTCAAAAGTGGAGCAGGCGCCGGACGTGGACGCCGTCGCGGGCGCCGCATCAGACGCGAGACGCTGCGCGCATTTCCAATTGGACGTCAAGAATCCTAATTCGCTTTCCGAGTTTGGATAAGCGGAAGCAACACACAGAACTTTGTGAGTCCGTAAATTGCTCAACATTGGAATGCATAATATAATTACACATATACTAACATCATTATAGTTATCCTTCCAAACGTCTACACATGCATTCATTCAAAATATCATTTACAACTGATTTTTTTAAATACCAGACACAAAAAATCTGATAGAAGGACTTAGGTATGTAGAAGGATACGAGACCACAGGAATAACTAATTTAGCTCGCCGAAATTCTTAGGTGGAAGTGCGTCTGGGTAGGTAACAGCAATTAGATTATAACACATTTTAAACGTTTACATGTTAAGTAATACATTATTTCTGATCAGATCAAAACGGAGAGTATAGCTTTATCAAAGTAAATACGACATATACAATGGATGTATGTGCCTGTCAAAACAGAGACAAACCTGCATTGGCTAAGCTTATGTAAAATAATTAATTGAGGCAAAGACCAGGGAAGTAGTGCAATTTAAACGAGATTTTTCTGTCACTTTACAAACCACTATGTTTTTTTTACAGAACAAAAGTCGATTCTATTCTTTCGCAATTTCTCCATATTTCGGCATTAAACTACACCCCATTAAGTCGTTTAAGATTTACTTGGAATAGCTTGACTTCTTCGGTCCCACATGGATATTACGACACGAACAAAAATTACATTTTAATTTGGCTTCTGTGAAACCACGTTCTTCACCGACTCCGCCTCGCAACCTCTCGGACATATTGCATCATCTACCTAAGATCGGAGGCTAGATTGGTTTTTACATGAAACAGAGAGGTAAGTGCATCACCTGGCAGCCGCTGAAAGGAGCGCCGGCCCTTGATGCTGGCCGCGCGGGGCCCTTTGATCGAGCGCCAGGTGGCCCCGCTCCCTCTCCAACGCACCCACCTGTTTTTGTTTGAACCTATAGGTGGCGCGAAACAGGCAGATATGAGCGGACAGCGCGACCCCGGCACGCGGATGAAAGCGGATAGAGACATGCCGAAACAAAGATAACATACGTAGAGGGAAGCAATATACCGCTGAGAGACAGAGAGAGGAGACCTCGCACAGAGAGAATTAGCACAACACAGCGAGGGACTAATGAATAAATAAAGTGGAAAGCCAGGCTGCGAGGCAAAGAGACATGGCCTAGATAGAGAGCGCGATAGCGGGGAGGCTGGGAGGTCGCAACCGAAATGATTTTATTTGCGAGGGCTTTATAAAAAACCCGGCTGCACGAGGAGATATTACGCCAGGGCCGTGTATCAATATCAACCCATAAACATATTTTATTACATTTATTTACTCTCTCCCTATCATGGTCATTATTGTAACTACGATCAATGTCAAAAAGCCTCGTCGTAATAGCATTTCCAGAGAATATTTCTGTTGGGAAAAATAAAGCTGCTGGTTTTTCGAAGGGACACGCGCCATCCCGATTACACAGCTGCTTTCGTCATGGCAGATGTCAGCTCGTCCTGCATGGTAAATGAGGATCAATACAGATTGTTGAAAAAAAACATCATAAAAGAAATAGGCAACAGAACATGTGTTCTGTGAGCGAAAAGGGGGGTAATTCATTACGGAGAATTGACAAATAAATCCAAGAACAGGCGGCTAAACATGCTGACTAATCAGCTGGGTTCTACACTATGACTTCAGCCACAGAGATTTACATCTTAGTGCTCAAAGAATTGTCGCCCGATTTAGTTGAAAATAAAATGTTCAATATAAACCATTGTTGCAACATTCACATTATCATCACACATGACACGTGATCTATGACTGGTTTGCCATTATATCGATTTGAACATAGAGTGTACTCCTACTACTGCCTCCTACTACTATCTCTATTAACTAAACCGATGATCACACTAGCCTGCGATGGTTTTATTGCCGCCATCTTGTATTGATTTTAAGCTTACTTTTGCACCCTGAATCAAGATCTGATGTTATTTTTCCCACATCACGTCACGCTTTTTTGAAAATCTTGTATTACGCTTTTAATTCATTCGTGTACTAATGCAGTTCTTACGAGTTGCTTTAATTAAGATTTCCAGGTTAATTTATTAATTCAATGTCCCGCAGCCATCTGGCAATCCTCTATAATCCGCTTGAGTCTAGACCCGGCAACACGGTACAATGGAGCAAGTTTTGCCGAGTGGCGGAATTTTTTTTGTGGTTTGTCCCATAGTCTGAGTTACGTTTCGCTTGCTGGTCAAAAGAGAATTTTGTCTTCAGAAGCGTTTTGTAGTGAATGACATACGATGTTTAACACGAATTCAACAAAAAAGATTTTCCTTTTATTGAAATTATATCAACATCCTACGTCGTGGCTGCAAGAACAGTCCAGATTCACTTTGCTATGTGTGGAAGTTTCGTGCCGAAAAGATAGCAGCGCAACCGAGATCGAGAGAAACCGACTTCATGAGAAATTGCTACAATGCCTATTTCGGCATCAAATTGAAAGACCAAGACACGCCCAGAGCCCAACATATATGGCTTATGGACGCGTATGGAGCCGTTACGGCAATGGATAAACGGTGAGAGAACAGCGCTGCCATTCGGAATTCTAATGGTGTGGCGCCAACCTACAGACCACAGTACTTACTACTACTTCTGTTCTGTGAATGTGAAAGGGATTTATCAGCAATCCCAAAAGTAGTGTTGTGTATCCAAACAATATTCCATCTGTAATTTCATCCGTTCCTCGTGGTCCTGATGGTCCCACAGCATCCGGAAAATTTTACAAGTCTGTCTGTCTTCTGAATCTGAATGTGACGCAGAAATTGCCGAAATTATTTTTGACTGTGATTTGGGCTTATGAAGCAATTCGTTAAAGCCCTAAACAATGAAGGAGCACCAATGATGGTCTCATCGATTCTATGCCATCACTAATAAAAATATCAAAGAAAGTATCTTCACAGGTCCAGAAATCCTAAATCTTGTAACCGACGCTAATTGTGAAGATTTTATGTTCGCTAAAGAGTGATCGACATCGAAATCATTCCGAGATGTCAAAAACTTCCAGGGTAACAGAAAGGATTTAGTCTGCAACAAATGGTGATTAGAATGCTTGTTTCTTTCTGAGCTTTAGGCTGCAAAATGAGCCTAAAAGTTAAATGTTACATCCACATTTGAGGTATTTCCCTACGAATCTAGGAATTCTGAGCGAAGAGCAAGGAGAAATATTCCACCAGGATTCTACAGAGGATCTGATGGGCCTCTAATAGTGTTACATAATGGTACAAACTTTTTCATGCAAGGTAGTTTTCTTATCTCCTTAAACTAGGATATTTTTTTCAATTTTGCCCCACGCTCTTCTACCTCCCATCTACAGGCGCCAAAGATATTTTTTCATGTTTTCTCAATTTTTCGGATTCTTAATAGAGGAATCGAAATATAACTAAAAATATTATAGAAGGGTAAAATCTGCTACATTTCCATAGCAAAATTTTGAACCGTTTTTAAGAAATGTCGTTTTAGCGTATCTGAAAATGAGCATTTTAAAACTCATTTTCACCCCAAACTTCTGTGTTTTCGAGAAACTTTATTAGAAATAATTTGAAGCACTTCTAATCGTAAATGCAACAATATATAAGAAATGCCCATGATGTAAACATTAACGGTGTGAAAGAAATTTCAAAAAAGTACGCTATCTCTACGCTACGGAAAGGGTGTGAGCCTTTATCTCGGGACGACGCTTAAAAATGTAATTGTCTCAACCCAATATTTCCAACATGCAATTTTCTAAAATTCAAAGAGATCAACGAAAATGAGACCTATACTATTTCCTTAAAGCCTCGAGTTCGTTCCGATCGATCGGATTACATCAATTTCGGAGAAAATCGGCTCAAAGTTTCAGGAGTTGGCGTTGACCAGAAACGATCGGGCAGACAGACGGGCAGATAGACGGGCAGACAGTCGGACAGACAGACGGACAGACAAACGAGGAGACAGACAGTCAGAAGCACAGACACACGTTTTGCCGTCAATAGATTTTTCTCACCAAGAAACCACAAAACATGATTCTGACTAGACCACGAGTTAGAGGAAGTAATTTACTGTATACAGGAACATGGTTTTCGTTACCAGTGCCCGAAAATAAGAGTTTTAATGTCGAAAATTTTGTTTTTCGGCGCAAGATTACAAAACTTTCTCTGCTTACATTCATGAGAGCGAGTACAACAAGCACACCTACAATATACCTAGCACTATCGCTACCAAAAGTTTAAAGAAAAACTCTTGTGTTACCTATAATTCATTCAACATTATGCAAATTGACTAAAAGTTTAAAAAAGAGTACATGACATTAATCATAGAACTAATTGTGAAGAACAAATTTCGTTTGATGGAAAAGTCGTTATTTTAAAATTGTAATTGTACGAAGACGCCGAAAAAACTCAAACTTCTCTAATTTCCGAAATTCCGGAGTTAAAATTGAAAATCGAGAGCAAGTGTTGTTCAAAGGGTTCGGACGGACGGAGTGACGGACGGAGTGACGGACGGAGTGACGGACGGAGTGACGGACGGAGTGACGGACGGAGTGACGGACGGAGTGACGGACGGAGTGACGGACGGATGGATAGACGGACGGATGGATAGACGGACGAATGTTTTGAAAAGAAAACAATTATTCGGTATCAGGGACCTTAGAATGAGTATTTCCGTTGAAATCTCTAAATCGATTTGCCGCAACATTACATAGCTTACTCAATACTATGAATATTACTCCGCGTACGAGTATGTAAAAATACGTGTACGAGAATTTAAAAATTGAAATCATTAACATTCACACCAATGGGGAAACTATGAAAATATTCTGGTCATTATTGCTACGCTCTTTATTCTGCATTACGTATTATTGGTATCGAAATGAAAGATACAGCATACACAGCGAAAAAAAGAAAAATGTGAGAAGGAAAGGGGATGGTGGGAAAAGGAATAAAAGAACCGACGAGTCGTTGGAAAAAAAAATCTAAACATTTCCGCTGCGAATATATTTCTGTAATTCAAATTTAAACAGTTGTTGGTAAATGTACGCAAAAAAATTCCCCCAAAAGAGGTAAATAAATATGAAACACAAACCATACATTCACACAGTCTAAAAGCCGCATGTCACCGTACTTTAAAAGCTTTAAATATTGGCATTTAATGCTCGCGCACACATTTAGAACGCTCTTTCGAGTCCGATCCTCGACCTGTCTCCTGTCTCGTTTATTCTGGCTTTCCTCTGCCCCCTCCCCCTCTCTCATTCTTTTAATCTGCTTTGCAGTTAGCGATATTAACTTCGTTGCTGACAAGAAATGAATTATCGGCCAGGGTCTCCTTCAATATGAACTAATAACATGACGAAATATACAAGATTTACTCATTTTTCGCACTCAAAATTTTACGAGAGGGTTTTTATTTCATATTGAAGAGACTACGAATTCCGTAGATTAAATTTTGCCTCAAGTAGAAACACATTTTCCACCTCAATTATAATGACAATTACATTTGCGCCACAAAAAGAGCATAAGCGCATTTCTAGTAGTTTATTTTTTGCTTACATTCGTCCACGCTGTAAAACGCGAAATATCTCCACATTTTATTCTCTGCCTGCATCTCTGCCTGCAAAAAATAGATAAATCACATTGTTCTGAATTCCATTTCCTTTGCGTCGCAAATGGCGTGACAAATGCTTTACGGTACCAGCTGAAAGAGACGTAATACCAAATTGCTCTGAAATGGTAAAATTGTAGATTATGCGTGTCAAAGAATAAAGTATTATCAACAATTTCGATGAAAGTGGATATTACAACGTTCTCAATACATAACTAAAGGAAATAAATTAACTAAGAAAGAACCTCACAATATACCGATGAGAATTAACATAAAATGTCTACATTGAACAAAAAATGTTCTGTGAGGATTATTACCGGCCCTAACAAGACCAAGATGCAACTCAAACATCGGACATGCTTTAAACAAAGCAAGGCCGAGTAATGTTCAATTTGTTCAATATATTATTTTAAATTTCCCCTCAAACATGCCCGCAGAGGTTGATCAGAATAGAAATCTCTAGAAATGATGGGAAACATCACTGACTCGTAGATCTAACTTGAGTATTACAACGAAATATCCGAGAAAATCTACACTTTCATCTGAAAATACAACTACATTAAGTTTAGACACAACCGAATTTGTTATATCTTTATTTTTTTGAAAACACAGAGATGCGACTGAGCTAAGAATAATAGACAGCAAACAAAACTACAACGTATTAAAGAAATGTTCCGGAGATTAATTACAATGGATTCTGTTCTTTATAAAGCAATGATCCATTGCTGATGATTACTCTGAGATGAGAACAGTTGTTGTGTCTAACACGCGGATGATTATATGCGACAACTTGGCAAATATTGGTGCATGGTACACAGTTAGCAATGTCTAATTACAAATACCGAGGATGTTTGAAAGGAGATGTTCTCAACGCCATATGTAAAAATATAATTAGGTCGACCTCAGGACCGTACACCCCCTCCCCATTTTAACCAATTTTACCCAGGGGTGAAGTACGAACTTTCGCAATCGATTTTTTTTCTTGGAAGTTGTTTATAAGGAGATTCCAAGGGTTTGGTCATTTTAACAAAAACATTTATTAAGAGAAAGGTACATTGAAGTTGATGTTCAGAACCTGTTGGTTTTGTCCATTTAATAGTTTATTCCATTAATGGTTTTGTCCATTTAATGCGTTTTTCCAAAAAGAAGTCTGGTGAACATCCGATTTGAAATTTTGTTACAGGCGGTCACTTCCGTGAAGTCAGGTAACAGCATCTGTTGAATTTAGAAAGGCGAACGCGGATCTGAACGGATTTACGAAGTGCGTTTATGTCTTGCAAGCGCACGTGGCGTTTGGTCGAGATTTCGGGAACCGAAAATCTTACAGTCGACTCCGGTTATAGTGAACTCGGATACAATGAACCTTCGGTTATAGTGAACTAGTCACTGATCGCGTTTCACTTACCTTACATACAAGCATAAGAAGATTCGGTTATAGTATACGTAGGAAATACAACGTTCTGGAAATGAATTTCCTCCTGGAAAAAAATGTCGCCTCAGTGCCACAAATTCTAATACTAGGCAGCTTGAAAAATATATCGTCGGCCGAGTCATAATCGAAGAAGTCTCGAGGTGAAGGTAGCGACCGGGAAGGGGCACCTTACTGATGACCTTATGCCATTCGGTTTTACTGCGGCAACGACGGCCGCGCCCTGCGTGGGCTACAACTGGCGGCGGCGACGGGCGATTGCTTGCTTCAGTTTCCATCTTGGTGTTGCTAAATATTCCGCGGGACATAGCGTTGCGCTTTATGTAGGCAGCAGGAAGCGCGCGACGGCCACAATCCGGCGATATCCGCCGGGCCGCGCGGAAAAGCGATCGCTTTCATTAGCCGCTTTTGTCATACCGCTACCGAAAGCATCTCGTATGTTATTAGGCCATCCGAGAGTAGGACTGTGTTCCAACGGGGCAAGAGGCATTGAGTGTCAAGACCACATTGCGATATTTACACACAGAAAATGCAGAATCAAGTATGGAGAGGGCACGAACTCTGGAGAAGGATGTAGAGGAATTACTAATGAAAAAATACGAAGCAAACAATTGAATATAATTATTTTTTAAGGACAAATAAATATGATGAAATTTTCAGTTCGTACTGTTAATGTATTTTGCTTTATCTCTATTAATAAAATCAATCATTATAGGGAAATTCTATTTAATTTTCACATCTTCGGATATAGTGAACCAAAAATGTTAGTTCCCAGACGTTCACTATAACCGGCGTCGACTATAATTCGGGAATAAGTCTGCAGTTTCAAGAGACGTAATAGTGGCAGATGGTTGTTGCAACGTGCGTAATTTGAAGAGATTACTGGAAATGAACGCAATGCATTCACGGAAAAAGTAGCACTCGGCCATGCGCTGAGAGTTCAGGCTTGGATATTGCATGCCAAGGGTGGTGAAACAAAACCGAATTATAATGGACGATGTGAGCAGCGTCTACGGCGTCGCAGTGGAGAGAGCCGGACAATCCATTCCACTTAGACTAAAGTCAGATTGTGACGCTGCAGTACCTGTCCAAAAATCTAAACTTCCGATAACGTTAGCATTGGTGGAATCAACGTGTTTGATAAAAACATGGAGGTACTAGTTTGGACTGATTCCTGATTAAGTGAATCGTGTGTGCAGTTACGGAATACACGTCCAAGATACTGCAACCAACGAAATATCTGTTTGGCCCGTTTTTCACTAACTGCATGTATGCAACATACAGGAATGTGTTGGCTGCATATAAGTATTTATTCTCAGTGCACGTAATTTATCTACGTGTCGACCACGGTCAAAACAGCGGAGGTTGTCACGCATGTTATAGGAGACCGCAGCACCACCGTTCAAGAAATGCAGAGACATACAATTCAGGTACACAGGACACGCATTTGTTTTGTTTGTTTCACATCACTTCTTCGTTCATTAACTCTGAGGTCGAATTCAGTCGCTGTCTGGAGAAGAATTCTAGCGGCCAGCTGCTCTGATCGGTAGCTTCCTCAACACCACACGAATGCCGGAGTAGTACCCTACCAAACGGGCCACGGACCACGCGCGATCTGTCCTTCCTCTTCCTTGTTCTATCCTCATCCTTTACACACACAATGTGCACTACATTACCATATATTCCGGGACCGGTCGGGAGTTTAGAGCTTGTCCCGGCTGGGGCGGTGCCCCGCTGGTGGGAGAGTCCTGGTTAGGGGGAAACCCCACTAGTCGACGGTAGGTCGGCGCCGGATATCGCCATCTCCCGAGAGGAATCATGCGCTACACTTACGGGACTAATGACCAAAGCAGTTGACGCGCCCGGAAACACGAAAAAAATCAATCATTAACTCTGTTGAAAATGAAACTGCGAAGTCTAAAACTAACTTGCAGCCACATCATGGCTGTACTACACCGATCGCAGCGCATGAAGTCGACAGAAACGGGTGAACAGGAAGTTTAGCTGATAGAGAAAAAAAGGCCCCTGGTCCGATGGATCTTCGACCGAGCGAGTGCACGTCTGTTATCAAGGAGGGTATAACAACTGGGCGTACTGTTCGGCGGGGACAGACCAGAGAAGAAGGTGTGGTCGTCTAGGTGATTTCATGGATAACATTCTGGCTTCTTATGCCGGTACAAGTCTCTGGCAGCTCTCAAATATTTGTATGTTTCTGGGGAGAGGACCATGCTCATTCATTCTTGTCGGCAATGTTCCCTCATGAGATCGGCCGATGCGCCAAGGCCACACAGCCGGGATTGTGAAAGACTAGTTCAAGGAATATGATAGTGAATTTGGATTAATGCCCAGACCTCCAAACAGTGAGGATGTGATCACCCAAGACCTTCCACAACCTCGAGAGGTGGCTCAGGGCATCAACTGATTTCACTGCAGAGCCTCTGACCGGGGTGTCCTGGGGTCGCGTCCCGACGTTGGTAGGATTTTCGACACTAACCAGAGAGCTAAGTCGCGTTCTGTCGCTATCTGAAGGAGAATTCTAGCGCCCGGCAGTTTTCCGTGGTTTCTCCTATCAATACCAGGGGAATGGGGGAGCAGAACCCTAACAAACGAGCCACGAACCGTGTGCGATCTTTCCTTCCCGTTCTTCGTTCTATCCTAGCACTTACTTACTCTATCTTACTTACACACACACACACACACAGACACACACACACACACACATGCACTATAATACCACACATGCCGGGAGACCGGTCAGGAGCTTTGAGCTTGTCCCGGTTGGGGCGGTGCCCCGCTGGTGGGAGAGTCCTTGTTAGGGGGGAACCCCACTCGCCGACGGTAGGTCGGCTCCGGATCTTGCCATCCGGCGGGGCATGATCTCCGCCTCCCACGAACAAAAGCATGCACTACACTTACGGGACCGATTACCTTATAGTTTCACGCATCCGGAATCACTAGTAATTAATCTATCGTGAAATCATGAATCAATACCTCGCCGAGTAGAAGCTATTTTACACGTTAAACGTGACCCTTTTTAAATATAGGGTAGTTGGTCATAATTCAATAGTTAATCGCTGCCAATTGACATGTCAGTCAAATGAAAACGCAGCTTTGATTTCTTCGGAGAAGTTGGAGGCGGAAGGCGCGCTCGGGAACGTACCTGCAGCAGCAGGCGCTCGTCGGCGAAGACGACGGCCTTGCTCCAGTCCAGCACCTGTCCGAAGGGCAGCGCCCAGCCGTTGGACAGCAGCACGGGCACGCACCGGCCTGCAGCGCCTCCAGGAAGCGGAAGGAGCCCAGGCGCCGGCCGCGCGGCACCAGGCAGAACGTGGCGTTCTGCAGCAGCACCTCGTAGTCGTACCTGCAACGGCGCCCGCTCGTCAGGAGGGAGGCCTTGCATGCGCGCATAGCACAAACGCACTTGTCAGGGCTTGCACACGAGAGCGAGTGGTAGGCTAGGAATTTACTTTCATACACAAACTTAAATCATTGCATTATGAGCGAAAATACTTTCGTAGTAGAACTCAAATTCGCTAGCCGAATTCGTTTATTACGCTCCGTGAAGTCACGGAGATTAAGCGAATTCGAGACTCGCGGGTTCCTGGTTGGGTGACCGGCTAGGAACCCCGGGATCTAACGGCGTTGAGCCCCTGGCCGAAGGGATAAAAGGCACTGACTGATTGTGACGTAACGAGACTTGACTAGTATAATAATTACTGAGTAACGGAGGATTACTCCAAAGAATGCGCTCAACGCCCAACAAGGCGTAAAGAGACGCGTTGCGTCAACGACGGAACAAAAATAAAAATAAAATAAAAAAAAGAACGTTTCGGAGACTCCGAGCTCTTCGAGTATGTACAAGATCGTCCAAAGAGGTCTCATTTCTCGGATTGGGACCTAAGAATCACTACTTTGTCCGATACAAAAAACAAACATACAAATTAGGGGACGTAGTTTCCGAGTTATGCGAATGGCAATGTGTGTTGTGCTGTAACGGGTTTTGCGCGCGTTGTTTTTTTTTTTGTTTTTTTTGTATAATAATCTATCAACTACACTTCTACTAATCTTTTCGTCAAAAGTCTTTTTGGTGCGGGGCCGGAGGTAATTCTCCTGCAAGACACTGGTTTCCTGCTTGTTAATACAATACGCTACAAAAGCCGTAAGCACATCCTCCGACGACCGCGGGGCACTGGCACTTACCACTTATAACAAAGTTAATTCAGAAATATTTAAAATGAAATGTATTACCAAGATATCCCAGGATCAGAACCTGTTGGTTCTCCTTAACACGCCTAATGAATAGGAAGATTATTGTGATGCAGTATGACCGATGGCGATGATGAATGATGGAAATCATCAAAACTGGTAGAGTCCCTAGACACCAGAGCTGCCCACACAAAATTTCAAATGTATCCGAACCAGAGGTGGAAAGCTAGGGGCATGTTCAATCTTTGTATGTCAAGCATAACCACATTAACATTTATAAATGAAATAAAACATATATTTGAGTCAGATTGATTCTATCTTGAGCGTTCAGAACACAATATACCATGCTACTGTCTAAAAATTGTGAAATGAATGGACATTCCAAAGATGGTATTTTTGATATATTTAGTTTTTGATATATTTCGGAAAATACACCCCTTTCGAGAGAGCTGACATTTACGTACTTCGTAACAAATCTTAAGACTGTTCAACCGCTTGTGACTTTCACGGGTATTTTAACAAGTCTAGAGGCCGAGTTAAGTAGTTGGAATTGGTAATTCTTACTCTTCGGATTGTATTTCTACAATGGTTGAGTTTCAAAAGAACGTAATGAATTCATATATGTGTGCCCAACATTTAGAGCAGTATTCAAATGCTTGTGTCAAAAGTTCAAAGAGAAAAAAAAATTGTGTCAAAAGTTCTTATTTTTTTCTCACGGACGAAGATTACAAAAGGACAACCAAGTTAATTAAAAGTTTCTGTATCACATTCACCGTACTTACGAGCAGAACACAACTGCAGGTATGGGTATACAGCATTAAGGTCACTTCCCAGTACGAACAAAATGGCTTTATTAAACAACAAAATGTGCTGCTCCAATTCCTTCTGCCACGTACATGGGTTATCGCTGCGAAAACAATGGGTCAAAGCGGTTTCAACGTGTTGATTGGCAGACGTGAATCTATAGGATTATTGGCTTCACTGAGCAGAACAGAGATGACACAGGTATAAAGGAGCCCTAAAGTAGCTGCAGTACTGAGGAACAAAGGCCGTGAATGGTGAGAGATGAACGTTGGAAAATGCTCTTTAGACAATACCTCTCGTCACAACTGCCCCGAATGAGGCAAATTTTTGAAACTCTATATAATAGCCCTAGAGAACAAAAATGTGCAAAGCACAACCACACATATATTTCAACACGATCAAAACAGATCAACAGTGCAATAGAATTGGTGTGTTAAATGAAATACATAACGCATTCGGGGAGTGCAATTCACACAGCTTTGCACCCACCACTTTAGTGAAATATGTAGTAAATCAGTGACGAGTGTTGAGTTAACACTTTTAAACGAATGAATATTTTACTTAACGAGATAACAATACATACAGATCAATACTATACATTTAAAAATATCCATGTCTCTAAATATCACGTCGCAGATGGATTAGAGAGTATCATACAAAAAATTACAAATCAACCCCATGTTGATCAGGTTTTTTGTCCAGTTTCCATGATCCTTTCAGTAAATACTGAGATGTCCCCTTGTTTTGCTTCTGGACATAAATGTAACTTCATTATCTGTGCACGTCTTCTGGAATTCATTGGGAATTATAGTTATTCAAATTATCGTTCCCACGTTGTTGCGGCAGGAAATATTATTCCTTGACGAAGGACATCATGGATAAGAGCCCAAAATTTATTGCTTATTTATCCTTGAAAATAGATTTTATTACATCGGAGCGAATATTTTTTTTACAATCCTTGCAAAAAAACGCTCATTTTTTTCTGTTTTCAAAATTCAATTAGTAGTATATGGCTTAGGGAAGGGATCGCAGAATTTTTCAAACGTGCACAGAATCCACTTCTCCCCAAGCACGTCACACACAGTTTTTAACTGTTTTTGACATAAAATTAAATAATAAATAAATAAATAAATAAATAAATAAACAAACCCCACAGTAGTCGTAGATAATTTCTTACTGTACCTTTCAGCTTTCTCAGCTGGTGGCCTCATGCAAATATGAATGAATGTTACTATGGATGGTATGTGAGGATAAATGATCGTTTGCCATTGAATTTCATGTTACAATGATAAAAATGTTACAAAGTAAAATGCATTCCTTACTCGGTATAGGAACACACAACTTTTCATTCCGGCAAGGTCATAGTCAATGAAGGCGTTAACACCACTTAGGTCGGCACTCGCAAGACTATATAGATAAAAATCACCCCACAGTTGCGCTTTATTTACGACACCTCATCAGCATGTCTGTGGAATGAGGGCACTGAATGTCCCTGTGGCAGTGGCCGGCGCCAGGGCGCGGGGGGCATCGAGCTGGCCCCCAGGCGCCGCGCCGCCCCCAATCGCGCACGTGACAGCACAATTGAAATACTGCGGAGGGCTATTCCCGTCACTTGAGCGATTCGCCTTCGATCCGCACCGCGGGACGGGACCGCGGCCGGCGCCGGCCGGCGCCCGCGCCCATCTCCATTTTATGGAGTCCCGGGAATAAAAGGCGCTCTCTCGGACGCCTGGAAACGCTTCGCTCGGGGGTGGGGGGGGGAGCGCTTCGCGTTCGGTGAAAGCGTTGTCAACCTCGTCGCCGGCAGCGCCGATGTCATCGCCCCGCCGCGGCCCCTCGCGCTCGTCCGGGGCGGCACGTCATAGTTCCCAGAGTTGCCGTTCACGTTGCTGCGCTTCCGTTTCCAGGGCAGCCGTAGCCACCGCAGACACGAGCTCCTTCCGCCTTCCCGCTCGCGCCGCCGCTTGTCATCTCACAGAGCAAAGCGGTGGACCGAACATTCTCTCATGCCTCTGCCCCGAGCACAAGCTGGCCGGCCGAAGGCGCGGGTTAGCGCGGTGCAGCGCGGTGGCATCGGGTCACACACTTCCGGCGCGGGGCCGGGGCGGGGCCAGGGCGGGACGGGGGCGGGGCGGTGCAGGGCGGGGCGGGCGGGAGGGGCGGGAAGGGTGGTGCAGGGCGGGCGGTGCAGGGCGGGCGGGGCAGGGCGGGGCGGGCAGGGCGGTGCAGGGCGGGGCGGGGCGAGGCGGGGCGGAAGCGCGGGCGTGTCGGCGGCGACACCGAGGGCCAAACCGGGGTTCGCGGCCACCGGGGGCGGCGGCCCGCCGGGGAAACAGGGCGGCGGCGCGCGGGCGGTGGCGGGCGGCCGTGCTGCAGTGCGGGCGCCCGCTCCCCCTGTGGCTCCGCTCTCCGCGCGGACAAACACAATTAAGAAGCAGCGGCGTAACCCGCGCAATTTCATGCGGAATGAGCTTCAAACAAGACGCGCGGGCGACGCGTGACGGAATACGGGAGACTGCCGGTGGCGTCGGCGGTTGCTATGGAGGCGGGTTTAAAGAAGATGTATAAAAAAAATGGAAATCATAAAAGGAAAAACTTTTTGGAACCTTGGTTTTAATTTTTACAATGTTCAGGAAACTTCGTTTTATAAATATAAAGGAAGATCCAAATATTTAATATCTCACCATTTTGAATGCTTAGGAATTAAAGTTTTAACTAAAACACTACCATTGTATTACAATGATTCATACCATTCAAAAATTATTAAGAACTACGTTGTTTTGAAACTAAACGACGATTAAAGAAATAAGGAAACGTCTATTAATAATTTCGCGTCTCAGTACTAGAGTACATTTTGAATCAGCAATAGCTATTGTACTTTTACAAATTACTCCAAGAGATACCTCCGTAGAGCAAGGAAAATGAAAATCCACAAAGATGCGCTAGCGAGAATGAAAACGACGAAGCCACACTAGAATTGGAAAGGCCTGCGGCTTCTGGTGGTTGGGGCGGGGCGAAGGGAGTGGGCGGGGCAGAGCGACGCAAAGGCTATGGCGCCTGCGTGGGTGGTGACAGCTGCGGCGGCGACGGCGACGTGCGCTGCGCTGAGCGGTGACAGTCGCGACACCGAAAGAAGCGCGCGGTTGCGGCGGCGGGTGCGCGGGGTGGGGCTCGGGGTGGGGGGGGGACGGCGGTGCCGCCCGACCGCAGCCGCACCACCGGTGCGAGGGGCGGGCCGCAGCGCGCAGCGCCAACGTCCTCGGCGGTCGCCGGTGGTCGCCGGTGGTCGCGTACTACATCACGGATTACCCGCTACACGCAAAACCACTCCCTTCGCGCGCGCCGTTGCTGCGGCCGCCCCCGCCGCCGCCCCCGCCGCCGCCTTATCGACGCTCGACGCCCCCGCCGCGAGGCGCAGATCGAACCCGCGACCGGCGGCCGGCGCGCCACCAGCCGCAGCGCGCTCTCACAGGGCTGCTTCCGACACTTCCTGTTCAGCTTCGCACTAGCAACAAGGGCATGACACTTGATGAATACCCGAAGCTGTCATTGGGCAATACACAAAACATTTCGTGCCGATAAAATCCTTTCATTATATTGAATACAAAACGAATAGATAATCGAACGATCTAGCTACGTGCCATTTCAACAAAGTTAAAAGCGTTTTGAAACGCGCCAACAAATTTGAAGAACTGTAAATTAAAGCGTAAACGTCAATCTGGTTTTCAGAAAGATAATATAGTATGTAAAAGTTAATAACAACTGAACTAACAAACAATGACATGATTAGTAACAAGATGTGTACAATAAAAAAAATTACTTGTTTAAAACTGGTGATACTAATACAGCACGTACTTTCACGACCTTAATAACGGTTACGTAAGCAATTTTCACAGCAATTTCTGCCAGAACCAACGTATCATCTATTTTGTAAAACGCATTACAAATCGTAGAACAGCGACAAAAAATTAATATGTTCAAGCAAATGTCAACGCAAATTCGACAATTAAAACTGTGCTTCGTAAAGCAAACTCCTATCCCAACAATTAAATTCAAAATTTAGACGTAAATTAAACGCACTTATCTTGTCTGCGTTCAACAATGAACTTTTCAAATATACATCGCTGCATTGCTGCCCAAGGTATAATACGGTGGTAATATAAAATTAAAGTAAAATAAATAGAAGTTCCTACATTATTTACGGTACTCATTTTTTTTCATTTTTTCTGTCTTGTTACATTTAAATCGTATTTTTAATAGCGAAAATTTAATTGGGCTAATTTTAATTAAGGTTTGCAGATAGCTTGAAAGAAAACACACCAATACATTAAGATTACAAATACATTCCTCACAACACGAAAAAAAGGATTATCAAACTGCTTTTAAATAATTTCTAAAAGGTTAATTTGTAAACGTATAAAAAAAGATCGAATGAAAGAAACGAACAAAGAAATATGAAACAATATACAAATTCTAACTTACGTAGCATACAACTGCCTTCACGCCCTCTCAAATTACGTTCACGAAGCGCGAAAAATTCGAAGCGGGAGACTATATTTGACGCCAGACTACATAAAAAATACTTATATTTTCGAAAGTTGAAAATGACCTCATATGAAGATGTTTTTGAAGAAAACAAAAAATATTTTTCTTCACATGGTAGTTGTAGAAAGGCGCCGAATTTTTTTTAAATTTTGCAGTTTTCGCAAAATCAGGGATTTCAACGAGCGTGAGACCTGCATCATTTTCTTATGCGTCCTTTACGCTTTTATGTTGCTTTACGCTATAGGTTAAGATTTAATAAAAACAATGTATCGGAGTTCTCAACGAACGCGAGAACTGCACATTTCTATTAAGCGTCTATCACGCTATGCGACAACAAAATTGAATCCAATACGATGGACCACATTTAAAAAAAATTGAGAGTGTCCGCGGGGCTTCATTCCCCCCCCCCCCAACCGTTTCAAATTCAAGAGGTCGCGACATCAGTGAGATCGACTGGGGAATGTCAATTTTGAAGAAAATTGGCTGAACGGTTAAGCCGCTAGCGTTCTTCACGGACAGACGTTTTGCTTTCAATCGATTTTTCGGCACCAAGGACCCACAAAACATGCTTTCTGGCTACACCATATGATAGAGGATTTTTTTCTAAATCCAGCAACTGGATTTATCCACTTTTTCTTTACCAGGGCCCAACAATAAGAGTTTCTCTGTCGAAAAATCGTGTTTTTTTGCAGCAGCACTGTCTAACTTTCTCTCTATTGCGTAAGCGATAGTGAGAAAGTAATCATGCAATTAGAGACACAATATAATTTAAATTTTATTAATAAACAATAAGTTGTTTTCTGAGAGAAATTTGTAAATGATAAGAGACAAGCAAAACCTATACATACTTCAAAAGTTCGCATAAAGTTTCAAAACTGAAACGCATAAACGGCGTTATCATCACCAAGGCGTGCGTATGTGAAGGATTGTTTCAGAGTGAGTAGAACGGTCGCTCGTTGGCATCGCGAGCGATGTAGGTGCCCCTCGCCGCTCGATAGGCGTGGAACGCCGAGGAGGCGACCACATGCGCGCGCCCTCGCCCGCCCGCTCGCACGTCCTCCCACCTTCGCCTCCGCCTCCGCCTCCACCACCTCCGCCTCCGCCTCCGCCTCCGCCACCGTCACCCCCTCCGCCTCCGCGTCCGCCTCCACCACCGCCTGCGCCACCGCCACCGCCACCGCCTCCGCCTCCGCCTCCGCCTCCGCCTCCGCCTTCGCCATCGCTACCGCCTCCACCACCGCCTCCGCCACCGCCTCCGCCTCCGCCTCCGCCGCCACCACCGCCTCCGCCTCCGCCACCGCCTCCGCCTCCGCCTGCGCCACCGCCTGCGCCACCGCCTGCGCCACCGCCACCGCCACCGCCACCGCCACCGCCACCGCCACCGCCACCGCCTCGCTCGCCCGTCACGACCCGCCCCGGCATTACGACGGCAGAACACCCCCTTACCTGTCGCGGACGCGCTGTAACTGGGTGCGCTGCATTAATGAACATCGCACTGCGTTATTACTCCCCGCCTTACCCCGCGCGGGAACTGCTCGCGCGCTCGTTCGGATGGCGGGCGCGCTTCTGATCCGGCTTCTACCGCGATCGCTTTAAGCCCTTTATGGGATGGCGCCAAATCCACCGACACCGAACAGCGTTTGTTTCGGCCTCCGACAATCCACTGCGTGTCTCGCGCGGACCGTTGCTGTTTTGCCCGAAGAGAGGTCGAACCTCTTGCGAGTAATAGCGTGCAACACTGACCAAAGACGAACATTATCGCACGCTATTAAAGTGTAGAAAGTTTCGCGAAACCTGGTGATGCGAATGACGTGGAGATATTTTCATACAATGCAGATCATTTTATAGAACGTTAATTCGTGTAAGAATTACGTAATATTTGATAGACAAATAGGCTTCTCGATTTAACTACACTGTTCGTACGTTTCCTATAATTTATCTTTAATAACATTAAAACAACTCAATGCTTTCTGAAAGCAATTGGTTGAACATTATATTTACACTTTAAAAGAAGCGCAGCAGCACTCTGCGAGAAAAACAGAGGAAGTACTGGTTCACTATATATTATGAAACTCAAATTTCCAACAAAACAAATGAAAAACACATTTTGTTAAAAATGTTTGCGCCTCTGCAAACAAAGGAGATGCTACGAAGTAAAGGTTTTCATGCTCACTGAACGCGGGATTTGAAATTTCACTCTCGGAGTCGCAATAAAACATTTGACGCACTCAGTCGTTTCACGAGGGAAACAATCTTCGGATGAGGAAAGATACACACTCCGTTAGCTTCAACATATTTTCCACGAGTCTGATTCACAAGGGAACGGCCCGAAAGTAATAAAGTGACACATAATACCATTTATTAACAAATCAATATAGAATGCTGGTATACGAGTAGAAAAAATAATTAAGATGAGACCAACAGAAAAATCAAAGTATTGATATGATCTTCGTAGTTCTTTCAATCCATAAATTAAATCTACCATACAGAAATCAGGTCAGGTAATGATTAATTGATTGATTTTTTCGTGTTTCCGGGCGCGTCAACTGCTTTGGTCATTAGTCCCGTTAGTGTAGTGCATGTTCTTTCTGGGGAGATGGCGGTGATCTTCCTCCGCTGGATGGCAAGATCCGGCGTCGACCTACCGTCGCCTAGCGGGGT
Organism: Teleogryllus oceanicus; assembly: GCA_964035755.1. NCBI lineage: Eukaryota > Metazoa > Arthropoda > Insecta > Orthoptera > Gryllidae > Teleogryllus > Teleogryllus oceanicus. Next base: position 119,522,012 of record CAXIVR010000004.1, read on the forward strand.
TTTCCCCTAACCAGGACTCTCCCATCAGCGGGGCACTGCCCCAGCCGGGAGAAGCTCTAAGCTCCCGATCGGTCTCCCGGAATATGTGATAGTGCAGTGCATGTTAGTGTAAGTGTGTGTGTAAAGGGAGAGGATAGGACAAGGAAGAGGAAGGAAAGATCGCGGGCGGTCCGTGGCCCGTTTGCTACGGTACTGCTCCGGCATTCGCTTGGTGTTGATCCGAGAAACCACGAAAAACCGCTGATTAGAGCAGCCGGATACTAAAATTCTCCTCCAGACAGTGACTGAATTCGACCTGGCTGAAAAGCTAGTGTCGAAAATCCTGCCGCCGTGGGGAGTGGGAACCTAGGACCTTCCGGTCAGAGGTGCTGCAGTGACATCAGTTGATGCACTAAGCTACCGCTCCCGGTCAGGTAATGATTAAGAAATGATTGTAATGTTCAGAATACTTTAGTGCATTCATATAAATTGATGATAGTAGCGTATTTTATTACTTAAAAAATAGTTCTTGTATAATGCAGCATTTGTTACCGCATGCGTATCTATTTTTCAAGTACGTTGTTCGTCTTGAAACCTCCGAACAGGACCACCGTTGGCGCAACAACTAACGCGAATACAGCTTCCGTGGCGCCTGTTCGGCGAGGGAGAGCCACCAAACGAGAGCGAACGAGGGCGCGGCCTCGCGAGGTGCGAGAGCCGCTCGGGGCAGCGCCCGGGAGCGGTTCGTTTTCGGCGGCAGGGCGGCGCGCTGTCAACAAACAATCGGCAAGGGCCTCGGGAGACGCGTCGACGCGCTGCGCCGTATCCTTTGCAAGCAGCAAAACGAAGGAAAAGACGGGGAGGCGCGCGAGACTCAACTGAACCACAAAAAGAGAACTGGTAGGAGGCCGACACAGGTTACAACATTCAACATGTAAGGGATGCTGGTAATTTGTGTATTGAAACAAAGTTAAAAGGAAAACACATTTCGCAAATAGTGTTACATTTGGTGAAATTATTAGAGCCCCGATGACTAAGGCATATCATATTTTTTTCTTTGTGTTATTTTCATGGAAAATATAAGTAAAGCATGATTTTATCTACAATGACTAGAATTGTGCAATTTTCACGTGTCCTATGCAGACATATTCTGGCATTTTCTAATACCCTTTTGATATTTTCCGTTAATTTATCATATTATGGTCATTTTCCAGAAATTGTTCTATATTTTGTCATATTTTTTATCTTTTTGATTCCGTTTTCGCTTACTTGCTAGCAGTCGTATCAAAGAGATTTTTCACATCTCCTAATTGTTAGCAAATTTCTTACAATTATTGTATCTAATTGTTCTCTATATTTCCTGTGTGTGTGTGTGTGTGTGTGTGTGTGTATGTGTTCGGAAAGTAAAGTAATTCGGAAAGTAAGCTATGTAGAAGGAGGAAAAGAAAGCACAGAAAGCACCAGATGCGAAAGAAGTGATAGTTTAGTTTTGTCAGGTTTCTTGCCAAGATCAAGCCGCCTCTAGAAATAACTTACGCAGGTAGAACTGTCGTCATGGGGCATCAAATGAAAAAAGGTGAATTGTGCATGTGCTAGATTTTAAAGGTATATTTTCAACGTAATCGTTACCTTAACAGCGAAAAGATTTTGAAGGTTTCGAAAACGCAACTAAAAAACGTTTGTCACATTTATGGTGATAATGTCATATTTTTTAGGCCGTAAGTGCTTGCATTTTGTAACATTTTTAGGTCATAAACATACCGATCCTAGCAATTATGATTCTATTTTAATTAAGAAAAACCTTACGAAAACAGACAAGGAACAAAGCAAACACTGACATCAGCAAAAGTAACTATTATACGCGGTAGAAAGCAGCTAATAATACAAGCTCAAAAGGTTGGAACACCGCAGCTGCTCGCAAGGCCCGAATATCAAAACGTCCGAGGTGTGCGGGTGCGTGTGTGTGCGTGCAAGGGCCTCGCAGGAGAGAGACGGCGAAGTGCGACACATGCCGAGGAGCACTTGAAGAGGCGGGGCCGGGGCGAAGCGAGTCGGGGGCGGAGACGCCGGCCGCCTCAGGCCAGCGCCGCCCGATAAAAGTTGAGCGGCAAGAAAGTTGCCGTAACGGCACCGGCGCAGGATTTAAAAACATCCTCTCCCCGCCGGCGCCGCCGCCGCTCGCCACCCACCGCCGCCGCCGCCGCCGCCGCCTACTCGACGTGAAGAGAACGAAATGTTTGCACAGCAAAGGGATCTGCATAATAAAGGAGCCGTGTGAAGTACGCTTTTCAAAAGAACGCGCAGGGGCGTGGTGCCGGCGGGGGCGGCGGCGGGCGGCCGCGGGGCGCGCGGGGAGGCAGACGTTAACCGTCACCCGTTCCGCGCCGCGGGGCGATAAACGCGAACGACGGCCGCGGGCGCCGGGCGATGGGCGGGGCGGGGGAGGGGCGGCTGCCTGCGGGCGATAGCCTCGTGTCGCGAGCGGCGTTGGCGGCAGCGCCACGAGCCGATGCATTATGGATGGCGCGGGACACGCGCGCGCGAGATGGAATATTCGCGCGCACTGCGCACGCACGCACGCACGCTCCGCCGACTCCCGCTGCCCCCTCCCCACCCCTCCCACCCTCCCGCTGCGCGCGCGCGCTCTAACGCGATTAGCGCGCATTAATTGCGTTATCTTAAAATTCGGCGCCGCCGCCGGCCCCGCCCGCGTCTCGGGGCCAATTAGAAAAGTTGTGGCGACGGCGCCACACGCCTGTTAGTTCGCCGCGCCCCGCCCCACCCCGCCCCGCCCTGCCAGAGTCGCAGTGCACGTCCGCAGCGCGGGGTCTCCCAATGTCACTGCCGTCGACGCGGTCGTTTCCCCCACGCTACCCTCATGCGCGATGTCACCCTTCCGTTAACGGGGGCGTCTGCGTTGTTCGTTCTATCGTCACGTCTCATCATTCCGTTGTCTTTTCAGATTTACCACAATCCTACACTTCCTTCTACGGTAAATATTTCTTTAGTGAAAAGTTTTAATGCAAACGATATTGCTTCCCACTAAGCTTCATCCTCCATACACCTTTTCTTTCATAGATTTTCTCGCTCCAATACTAGGTATTAAGCGCCCACGTTTTCTTGATCCTCCAGCTCCCTAGTTCTGGTCCAGTCCGGAACAGCACGGCCCGGTAGAAAATATGTGCTCCACTCGGAACGTCACGGCTCAGTTTGCAGTGCTGCCCGCCTTCGTCTTTAACAATGCGGGGTTTTCAATTTTCGTTCTGTCTTTCTAACTACCTGTGCGTACAGTGCTCCTTCTTGTCACACAAAAGTTTCTATAACTATTAATTTTTCTTCAGAATTTTAAAAAACTTGCTTTGTTTCTCATTGTTGTGTAGTCCAAGGCGCGCTACTACGTTGAGTTTTCTGTCAATGAAGGTGACAGCACTGCACTGCAGTGAGGTCAGACAGAACCCGCCTCTCCCCGCAACCCCGCTGTGGAGTATCAAGAAAAAGTGCGCGACTAGTAATGTGCCACTAGTAGTCTCTCCCATCCACCACAAGAAAAAGTGCGCGACTAGTAATTTGCCACTAGTAGTCTCTCCCATCCACCACAAGAAAAAGTGCGCGACTAGTAATTTGCCACTAGTAGTCTCTCCCATCCACCACAAGAAAAAGTGCGCGACTAGTAATGTGCCACTAGTAGTCTCTCCCATCCACCACAAGAAAAAGTGCGCGACTAGTAATTTGCAACTAGTAGTCTCTCCCATCCACCACAAGAAAAAGTGCGCGACTAGTAATGTGCCACTAGTAGTCTCTCCCATCCACCACAAGAAAAAGTGCGCGACTAGTAATTTGCCACTAGTAGTCTCTCCCATCCACCACAAGAAAAAGTGCGCGACTAGTAATTTGCCCCTAGTAGCCTCGCCCATCCACCACAAGAAAAAGTGCGCGACTAGTAATTTGCCCTAGTAGTCTCGCCCATCCACCACAAGAAAAAGTGCGCGACTAGTAATTTGCCCCTAGTAGTCTCGCCCATCCACCACAAGAAAAAGTGCGCGACTAGTAATTTGCCCCTAGTAGTCTCTCCCATCCACCACAAGAAAAAGTGCGAGTAATTTGCTACTTGTAGCCTCGCCCATCCAGTGCACTTCCCTCCCTCGCCACCGCGGGCGCTGTGCTGCGCGGCGCGGTGCGGCGACGCGTGGCGAGGGCCCTGTTTGCCCACGGAAATGAATTGCTTATAATTCGGCCGATGAATCTGACGGCGGCGTCGCAGTCGGCGAGCGACCGGGACGAGCGGCTGGGAGGAGGCGAGGGGCAGCGGAGCGCGCGATTGGCGAGGGCGCCGCCGTCGCTAATGAGGAAACTTGGCGCCAGTTGCGTCGGCGGCCGCGGCGCGGGGCTCGCCGCAGCGCGGCGGCTGCCGCTCTGACGTCACCGCCAGGCGGCCACGGACGACGACAAGCCACTTTCTCGGGCTACGCGCGCCACAACCCTCCTCGCTGCGACGAACGTAGCGTATTACATCAACAGTGAATGCCCATGTCTTGTCACTGTGCGACACAATGGCACACTCTTTCTCGCGGTAAACTTTTCTAATTCCCTTGGTGAGGACTGGTACTGTACTGTCTTGCTCCTCCTTGTTGCCTGCTGCCATCTATCGCCACCCAAAGTACATTAAAAACAATTTCTCAACTTTTCGGCCTCCAAATAGTAGAACCGAAAACTTATTTTAAGAATATTACAAAAGGCTAAAAACCTCCTCCTAAATAGTAATTTTCATTGAAAATTTGGAGTTCTTTTCAAAACAATTGGGGTTTTCGCGTTTCTGAAAATGCGGAAATTTGAGCTCATTTTTACAGATATCTTGAGTTTTCCAGAAACTTTATTTGACATTATTTAAAGCACATGTACTCATAAATATAATAATGTGAAGAAATCGCAACTAGTGTAAATGTTACAGCCGTGAGAGACAAGTCAAAAAAATTAAATTTTTGTAATTTTTGAAAAAAAAAACAAAAAAATTGATCAAAATGGCATTTATATCATTGTATAGGGTACATTTGACACTGCCCCTAGTAAAAATTTAACGAAAAAATTTGAAGTCGTTTTTGAGAAAATTTTATTTAAGTTAATTTTTAAAATTGCAAATATTGCACGCACTATTGCACGAAAACAAAATTTTCAAAAAATCACATGATCTTAATGAAAGAACTCTTTATGGATTACAAATTTCATTTGAAGGAAAAATCTCTTCCTTCAATTTTATAGTTGTAGGAAGACGCTGGAAAAAAATCCAAACTTTTGCAATTTTGGAAAACTCATAGTTAAACGTGAAAATCGGACCAATGCCACCATTATAAGTGTACTCTACTCTTACAAGAAATTTGAAGAAAAAATTTGAATCCATTGAAAATATCCTAGGGGCTTTGCTTTAGGTACTCACAAATTTTAAAGAATATTTTTCAAAATTTCAAACCATCAACTAGATCCAGAAGGACAGGGGTTTCTTCAATTTGGAAAATGTCGTACGCATGGTTTAGGCACTAGTAGTGTTCACGGACGGACGTTTTGAAAATAACAACACTTTTTCGGAATCAGGAGACCTCAAAACGTGTATTTCCGTTTGTTTTTGAATTTTTGTGCCTGAAGACCCTTAGTATTCCCTTTGAAATCTCAAAATCGATTTTCTACAGCATTACATAACTTTCTCCATACTACGTATATTATTCTGTATATACGTATGTATACGAGAAACTAATAAATAACTCACGACCTAATTTTACATGAATTACTGGAAAAATTATTTCAATACCAACTATTATAAATACGAACCAATATCGCTAGATGTGAAAAGAATTAAATAAGTAATTTGTAAATTATGAAATATTAAGTTACTTGAAATATAAGTAATGAAGTATAATGAGTTACTATTATCTAAAAATATAATAATTTATACAGTACGCGTATCGATTCCTGCCTGCTGAGGTCACGTTAATTTGGTTGTGAATCTTAATACTGTCCCATAAAGGCATAACGTATACGACCGCATTTCATACTTTCTCATTTCTACTTTGGAATGTACAGAACGTATATCCATACACGACATAAACCACTGACACAAACATAAAAACATTTTATTCAGATTGCTTCACAGTTGAAAGATGTTCTTGAGATCTTACAATCCTGAATACACTGACATAATCATTGTTGCTTTTCTCACATAGTCACGCTGATATCACTGATATTGCAGATATCAGCTCACTACAATGTACGGCCATTGTTGCACGTTAGACGTCTTTTATTCCACAACACACTGAAAGCACGCGGAGTACTACAGTAGAGATTTTATGCGAAAATGAATGTTTGCTGGCGAAGAGGCAGAAAATTCTCGCGCAGAGCCGGCACCCACGCGCGGAATGCCACCAGCCTTCCTCTGGGCAAGATGGCGTCTTGACAGGCGAGCAGACAAAGCGAGCCTCCTTGCTTTCAAAAGAATAAAAGATATTTCCATTTCAAAAAATTACGAATACCGGACATAATAATTTTTCTTCTTTGAAACAACATATTTTGCGAGGAACGTTCAGACGTTTGAATTTCATTTCTATTTCAATACAGGTTTGAGAATATAGCAACAAGGCACAAAGGAAAATACAAACCTTTACTTAGATATTAGTCGAATGTTGCATCACAGACCCTGTAAACTGTTTTAAAAGAATTTTTATGGGTTGAAAATGTATTTCATGCCAAACTTTGTTCAAATATGTTCTTACTGTATCTGGGCTTACCAATGAATCGTAGTGGCGGTTGTTTTACTCCCGTTCAAAAATTCCTAACATCCAATGGCCTTGTATGTTACTTCCATCGGAAAATTTAAAAATTGACACCGTAAAAAATTTTGCATTATTGCTAATATGCATAAAAATCGACATAAAAGTCACGTGTAAGCTGTTCTTCAGCGTTATTCATTAATCCTAATAAAAGACAATTCTCAATTAGTTCCGAAAATTTTGTCGCAAAATCTTCTACAACTGTATTTGAATCTCACCCGGATTAGCTTAACACTTCTGTTTCGAAGAAATTAAAATTCCAGAAAAGCAGTCTAATTTGCGTTCACTTCTATTTTCTACACTAGCTCTATTAATCGTTTTGTATACGCATCCACATAAATACTAAAAGCCGACTGTTTTGTATGTTTATGTGAATAAGGTGTTAGTTAAGTTTAATAAGAATAAGTCATCGGTAACATTCATTTGAAATTCTGTACGCTTAAATATGTAAAAGTGAAAAGTTCAACGTTCATTCCTTCTCTAGCATTACTCACAGTTTTGTCTTCTCCATATTCACTTATTCACTTCAAATTCTTCAAATTTAGTAAGTTACAAGGCAGTAGTGTTCGTAGGATTTTGCAAATTTATTTTTTAAAATTCGGCAACACGGATGAAAATTAAAGTAAAATCTGCAGCGCGATGCACTTGGTCATTCACTTGTTCACTTAACGACGGCAGCATCGGTGTTGCCAAAGTCGTGAAAGAAAATTATGGCGTATGGAGCGAAACTTTCCTTTCGATATTGGAGTTTAATTAACGCCACCTATATACATCTATTAAGGAGGAGTTGGTTTAATTCCTAGCATACTCACTAAGATCGCAGCGCCAAAATAAGTTTTTGGAAATTTTTTTGAATCTCATGGCCGGATTCGATATCAAATTATTAGTTCCCCAGGAGACCAAGACGCGGTGAATGACACATCGAATATCGAATGTCTCGATTGGTGCACAGGAAGTGGTATAACGGTGAGTGACGGATCCGCGCCCCGCCACACGCACACGCGCACGCACACAACCACACACGCGCACGCACACGCACACAACCACACACGCGCACGCACACAACCACACACGCGCACGCACACGCACACAACCACACACGCGCACGCACACAACCACACACGCGCACGCACACGCACACAACCACACACGCGCACGCACACGACCACACACGCGCACGCACACGCACACAACCACACACGCGCACGCACACAACCACACACACACACTCACACTCATACACATGCACACACGCCCACTCGCAGCTAAAGCCAAATGATGTATGAAAATGTACAATGCATAGTGTACAGAAGAATGGAAAAATAATGATAGTTTCTTAAATAAATATATCAAAACCGAATAATATTTTGAAAATAAATAACTGGGAGATACTTTTGAATTCGAATAATTAAACGATAACTGATATCAGAATAAAATGAAATTAGTTAATATAAAAGATCTTAAAAAAAGGATTTTATAAACTTATCAAAGCAGTCACCAAATATCGTTTCTTCGTGAATTATAAATACCCGCGCGAACTGTGTTACAGAAAATTATTATATAATTAGACCGTTTTAATAAACGTATAATAATTTTCTGTTGTTCGCCGTTGTACTGAATTAAGAATGGAAGAAACAACAAGGAAATTAACATAACTGAAAAAACTAGTTTTTCAAGAAATTGTAAATACAAAAAAGTTGCATAATGAACAGTGGTAAAGAAAAATAGAGACGAAAATAATGCTCTAATAATTCTACATTAAATGCATTCACAGTTAACCAGTAATTCTCAATGTGTGTAAAGTTAATGGAATAAAAAGACAAAAAATTTCAAAGCTATTCGAAAAATCAATTCGAAATGTTTGTCACTGTTTAAAACACATTATCCTCTGAACTTTCATGATTATTCGCGCATAAATTTGCGGTCAAAAACGAGCGTCAAAAGCAGCTACGGATGGGGCGTCGTTCCACAATATGAGGATGCATAGAGTGAGGTAAAACTTCCAAATTAAATTATGCTTTCTAACTTCCTTTGTTGTAAATTTCTTTCAAAATACGTACGATGAGCCCCTCGCCTTTCCAAGTCAGAAATTTACTGCTTTCGTGGCACTCTTCACGGCAGCGTAGCGGCAGAAAAGGCCCCCTTAAAATAATTTAATGTAAATGCTGCGTGGAGAAGCACAGTTTATTGGATCTAATGCCTTTTCAGCAGGCAAGAAAATCTCTTCTCGACATCTTACCGCACCTGGCGTACAATGCGGAACGTGTTTTTGAAACGAAAGGAAGGGCGGGAGGGAGGGAGCGGAGGGCGATGCAAAAACGAACCTTCGTCTCTCCCACTTGACACCGCCGCGCGACGGTGGTGCAGGCGAGGTCCCGCGCGCTGGGTGGTGCAACGGCGCGCCCACAATGAGGACAATTTATTATCGCACCAATTGAATTGAATTGGCCTTATTTTACGTGGCGAGACTCAGGCCATGAGGCCTGCTCTTCCGTCTGACCACGCACATTTCGTTACACTCCTTTCACCAATCATGGGAGAAAGAAGGTATTACTTGGGCGACGAAACAGGCGATTTGAATTTAGCTCAGAGGCGTCATTTAGGCTGAGGATCTTTTACATGCAGTAAATGTACTAACATGGGACAGCCGGCTTTACTTCCCCTCCGAAGGAAGGCGTACGAAGGATTTTTTCGCCCTTAAAAAACCACGGCTTCGATCGGGTTTGAACCCGCAAACTTGGGTATAGCAGTCCGATACGCTAACCGCTACACCATCGCCGTCGCGAATGGGCTTCTTTGACTGTTACAACAATCCAGAAAACCTAATTTTTAAACAAAAAATTGTAGCATCGCAGGCTTTCACGGCCAGAGTCAATATGAGTGAAAGTTTTCGGGCTGGTAGGCCGTGGTCAGTTGGCATTGAAGGGCCAAACGTTTCGTCCACGTCCGCGGTGGACATCTTCAGTGGCGGCAGCGTCGTGGGGGTAGTCTCCGTGTCGGCGGCTGGATAGTCAGTCGCTACCCGGCCTACCAGCCCGGAAACTTTCACTCATACAAAAATTTGTGTTTCGGAGATGGATAATTTTGGATGGTTTGCATTACATTCGAGCGGACTAGCTACAACATAGTTTTATTTTCAATAATTTACAATCTCTGAAGATTTTTTAAAAAGGTATCTATTTGCCCCCTGTGTAAGATTGATATTTCTCCTACCAATCTTATTTTCGATATGAAATATAGGATGACTGTGAATTTAGCATGTCCATATTTAGTGAGATGAAATTAGCAGGCTGCACTCTCAATGAACATAATTTGTATTTTATATTCTTAGCTCTCAAAAACACTGAGATTTTGGGTGCTGGAATTAAACCTCCGAAGAATCTCTTCACATTTTCCAAACATTCTAGTAGAAAATTTTACATCATTCACAATTTCCTTGATAAACCAATCATCTACACAGGATTAAAGACATCTCACGAATTTAATGTTTTTTTCTCAATTCCAGTTAGTCAGAAAGCTTATTTTGATTTAGTGGAGTAGAAAATAAAATCTTCAAATAAATACAACCCAAATAAAATGCCAGCGTCGCTAATTACAACAATCGCCCTATGAAACTTTGAAAGTATCTTGAAGAATACCATCTGCATTAACACCGCATCATTCTTCGATTCCGCTCATCGATCGCAATCCACATCGAGCACGATCCTCAACATACACACATACACACACACACACACACACACACACACACATTCACACTGAAGCCCTCGTTTCCCCGCCAGTTGGTCTGCCCCGTCGGCGGCGCGGCGCGGCGCGGGTGGGGCGGAGCGGGCGGGGCGGGGCGGGCGGGGCGGGGCGGAGCGCGATTCAAAGCGCCTTCGTCGCTGACCGGCGACTTCGAGGCCCGGGCGGCTCCGCGCGACTCGCTTATTGGAAACGCGTCCGTGGGCCGCGCGCGACAAATGGGCGGCGGCCGCGTTTCCGGCCGCCGCGACAGCTCCATTTCCGCGTCCTGCCCCACCCCCACCCCCCGCCGACGCCCGCCACGGTTCCCTGCCCGCGTCGTTCCCGCAACAGTTGGCGGCGTCGACTGCGGCGGCGGCGGCGGCGCGCCGGCACAAAAGCTGCACTTAGCGACGCCCTGGTCGGCGCGCGCTGGTGGAACGGGTGGGGGGAGTTCTGGGAAATGGGGAAGCCGGTGACGCCGACTGCCCATCCATCTGCGGGATTGGGAGCGGAAGAGCGGAGCAAGGGCGAAAAGCGGCGGCGCGGGGAAAGGCAGCGAGATCGGAAGTCCGTACACACAAGAGGTACAATAGAATAGCTGTGAGTACACAGAAATGTTTCCGGTGGTAGCGTTTTCTTAATAGTTACCACGAATATAGAAAAAACGATAATATTTACATATTACTTAATACAATTTTACAAAATTAATGTCTGAAACCTATCATGCCAAATCTGACCTCCTAATATAAAATAACAATATGACATAATTAATTTAAATGTTAACTTATTCTAAAAAATTACAATTCATCTAATGTACAACAATTTATTTAATGTACATAAGCAAGAACAAAGATATATTTCTGCAAGAAACAACGTAGCCAGAAAAACAGGGATGGCTTTTAACAACATCTAAAATGAAGGAAAACCAACGGTGAATTTGCAGATAGAAAAAGAAAGGTACAGGTGAAACTAGGGCGTAAAACAGTTCCATTCAGAGTGCAAAGGTCACGCAGAAAATTAAAAGGCACTAAACCATCATTGCTTCGGCAGAAAAGATCCGATTCCAGTTACCTGTGGGACGCGCAAACGTCGAGGTAGGCACGCGGATATCGCGCGGCCAAAGGGCGGAACGCAAGCGCGTCCGAGCCGGGGCGGGAGCCAGCTGCGTGGGGGAGACAGTCTGCGGCAACGTCTGCTCGCCCCCCCCCCCGCTCGCGCGGCCGCGTTTTTGGCGCTCCAGCGGCGCCGCAGGCCGGGGGTTTTTGTATGCGCCGCCTCCGGAATTCCCGTAGCTTCCGCCCGCCCCCGGCAGGAGCGCCACCGCCGGGGCGCGGGGCGCGGGGGCGTGGCGCCTGGGGCCGGGGCTGAGTGTGGTCTGCGTTGCCTCCTCGCAAAGAAGGGCGTGCGAGGAGTGGGTGAGATTCGTCTTCCTAGGGCGCGCTTTCTTTTCGAAAGACCAGCGGATTTTTGAGAACGCGGTGCAGCTCTTAAAAGCAATTTTTTAAATGCACAAAGATACATCAGATTCTTGAAATATCTGCGCCCCTCTTGTATCTTTTTAGAGCTGAATAAATTTTCAAAATTTTAAGGGAAGGTTTTTGCGTTGAATTAATTTCAAACTATTCAAAATACGTAAAATTACTTTTTTTTATTTTAATGTTTCACTATTTCATACGTCTAAAAAATACATAACTATATTTTCTGTAGAGATGTAAGAAAATCGACGAAAAGTAATGATCACTTATAAATTACTTATAATATTTAAAAATAGTTATCACTAAACAATGAAACATTCATGAATTTTTTCATCAAAACACATTTTGAATTCAGCATAAAAAAATATGGTGAGTAAAGGATAATTAACTTGTTCAGTTATTTTTATCTTTGAAATTGCAGTTTATCAGACATATAATGAGAAATTCCGCCGAAAGAAACCCCTTTGTTGAATAGAACAATTGAGATTGCAATCAGCTTAACTTCGGATCGGTGAAAAAAAAAAAAGCGAGCTCGCAGAAGAGGCGGCGGGCGAAAGGAGCAGACGCGGAGGAGTCTTCGCCGCCCGTCGCTGTCGATCCTCGAGCGATCGAGGGTCGCTCTCGAAGGGCCCGCGGCGGAGCGGGGCGGGGTCACCGCGCTGCGATCGCCTGCCTGCATTAAACATGAAGCTCCTCGACGCGCGGCCGGGAAGGCGAGGGCTCGCACGGGATTAATTAACACGTAATGAAAATGAGCGGGACGCGGTAAGAAGCGGCGAGACGGCTACGACGGCGGCTGTGGCGACCCCCGGGTATTTGGTTTCAATTTGCGGCCGCTAAGCTGGCGCCGACTTAATGAAATTAAAACCAAACAGCAGAGGCAGTGAAGAGGAGGGCGGGGCGGACGAGATGGGTGCGGGAAGGGCGGGAGATCGATCGCAATTACCACCGCTGCCGGATTGAAAGTTAACAGTATTTGCAGACACACGCGGTGCGGCCGCGCCGCGCCGCGCCGCCCCCGCAAATTATTAGCAATTTCCATAGATGACGCGCAGCGCGCAAACGGCCGCGGAGCGCGTGGGGCGGGGCCGGCGCAGAGCTCGCGCCAAGGGGCTGCCAGCGCAGAGAGGGCGAAAGGCCCCAAACGTGAGCGGCGGGGAAGGGCGGCATTTCGCTACGTTGTTCCAAACAGCTGTCGACAGAGTAGCACTCAAACGCGAGATGAAGATAAGCAATTAGTATCTAAAAACTAATTAGCTGTCGAAAGTTCTCACGAAAAGGCTTGTGAGGAAAAGGTCACGTTTTCGTCTACCGCAGACACTCGATGGAATTTATCAGAAAAAACAATACGTTTTTGGAGGTATTTGCACCGTTGTCTGCGATATCAAATTCATTAAATAACTCGATTGTTTAAACACATTTTATGGAATAACGTCATCAAAATTCAAAAACATCAACATTCAAAAAAGGATGAGAAAATCAGAGAGAATATTTTTTAAATGTAATTGATTGACGGAAAACGGAAATGCTACATTTTTATTTTCAGCAAGAAGTTAAGAAAAAGTCGAAAATCTCGCGTGCTCATGAAACGAATGTCAGATGAACACCATGTAGACGCTACATTCTGGCAGCTCTTACGTGACTAAGTGAAAAACGCAAAGCGAAAACGTAGCATGCAAAATACGGAATAAAAACGAAACAACGGAAATGTAGTGGTGTCAGGAAGAAGAATTTTTAAAGAAAGAAGACTGGTGTAGGAAACAGCTAGACTAAGACGTGAATAATTGAGATTGAAGTTATAAGAGTCCAATCCAATATTTTTATTTCTTTAAAAACTTTGTAATATCCACTGCAAATGGAGAACTTTAACAATACAATAAATATAAATGAAAAGGCCGTAATGTCCGAAAATACTGTTTTATTTCAAGAACACAATAAGCTTTCGGGCCATATTAAGGATTTCTTCTTCACGAACGGTTTTAGAGCAATGGTCTTGAGTTGAATAAGCCGCGTTAACAGTCAATCAAGGAGTTTACAACTCATAAGGATGTGACGCGAGGGAGACAGCAACGCGAAGGATGCGGCTGCAAAGGAACCGCGAGGAAAAGGAGAAAGCGACAACAGTGTTCGGAATTTAATGCGAAAGTTCTGATTTGGTTGTGTGGATAGAAACGGAATAGTGATACGGGCGTCGTACTAGTTACTCGACACTGCAACAACGTGACATTAATTAACATTAATCTACCAAAATGTGTTCTAAATAGAGACAAGTTCCTCTCCAACAAGAACGTCTGTGGCTAAACGATCAAGTACCAATTAGGTTGAGAGGATAGCATTCATTATGATGAATTAAGCGGGAATTCGTGTAATTGGGTAGAGGATTTTGCGAACATTAACAAGACCATCGTTTGGATTACGAAAATTAAAAATATGAATTTCCCCACATTCACGTCAGTTGAATATGAACGCAAATATATCACTACATTAACTAAATTTTTAAGACGTAGTAATTTAAAAACCTGCAGTCAACTTCTAACGTGATACGTTCACCATCGCCTCTAATTCATACAAAGAATTCGCGTCGCAAAACAACTTTCTCACAAGAACATTCATCATCTTTCCGGAGCAGTCGTTTGCTGTGGCCACCTGCTCATCTGTCCACTGTGGCAGCCGGCGACCGCGAGTCGCAAACACACGGCCACGCTTCCCCTCCCCCTCCCCTTCCGCCCCCTCATCCCGCGCGGTTATTCTTTCCGGCTCGTTCCTGGAAACAGGCGCGCGGTGGAGCGTGGTGATGCAATCAAGTCCGCTGGGCACGATAAATAATTGGTTTCCGCGCGACAATTGCGCGACGCCACAAAGGCGAAACGTGGCATTTAAATTGCGAAGTTAATCTGATCGCCCCGCTGTCCCAGAAGGACGCGAGCAGCCGGCGCTGGCGGCTCGTGCGGTACAGCACTCGCAGAGCCCGCGGCGAAGATACAGAGGCATACGAAAACAGGAGCCTTCGGCAAGGGACGCCCGCATGTCGGCCCCACTCACAATAATGTATGCGCGGGCCGCTGGTTTTGCCGCAGAGTCGGGTGACAAGGACACAGGCGTGGGGGCTGGACGTAGACGGTACCGTAACAGGGCGGAGAAGCGCTCTCTACCACAGCTCAAACGGAATGCAGTAACTAGAGGTAAGAACCAGTAGAGCGACAGGAAAAATAAATACATTTTCGAAAAAGAAAGTTGAAATGAAACGATAGGATACGCAGGATACGCAGAATATGCAAAAATATAAAAGATTCTGGCGTGCACAAAAAGGAAAAAATAAATAAAAGAAAAGAGAAAGAGAGCAAGGGAAAGGCAACAAATGAAGAGAAGTGGAAGAAAACGTCGGTAAATGTGTAAAAGAGAATATTTTTTAAATAGCTAAAAGAATATAAGCGTACAGGCGGAACATCATGAACAGGAAAAGTCTAACAGAGTAATCATTTCACGGGAAGAAAAATTATAAAGAGAGATAGTTTTGAATCTAGACGGTCGAAGAAAATCATAATAGGAGGAACGCTGGTAAAAAAAAATAATTAAGAATCATCAACTTCCATGTATAACATTCATACATAACAAAAAGAGAAAACAGATTATACAGACCCAAGGTGCAACCACCGAGGATACAATAATACGATACAGTCCGTTGCCAGAGTAGTGAGTTGCGGAAGAAAACAACAGCAGATGAGTGAGCGAGAAGCCACGGCAGAAGGAAGGCAAGCCGAGACCGGGAGCCGGTGGGTGGATGCAAGGCACGGCCTCGAGGAGAGCAGCGCGTTCCTTCCGGGCGACCTTCCGCCCCGGCGCGCGGCGCCCTCCCACAGCCGCCACCCGTGCCCATCTCAGGCGCGAAACTGCCTCTCGGGGTCGCCGACAAAAACGCACTCTACATCTGCGAGCGCTGTTTGCAGGGTTAAACGGCCTTTGTCGCGTCTTCCGCGAAAAACTTCGCCCTCGCCGCCGCCGCCAGCACCACCACCGCCGTCAAGGCCCCGCTGGGAGCGGGCGCTGGCTGGGGCGGGGCGGGGCGGGGCGGGGCGGGGCGGGGCGGGGCGGAGCAGGGCGGGGCGGGGCGGGGAAGGGAGGGGAGGGGCGGAGCAGGGCTGGGCGGAGTAGGGCGGGGCGGAGCAGGGCGGGAGGCGGGCCGGGGCGTTGCGGAGCGGGCGGGGATGGGCGCGGCGGGCGGGGCGTTGCGGGCGGGGCGGAGCAGGGCGGGCGGGCGCGGCGGGGCGCGGCGGGGCGGAGTAGGGCGGGGCGGGGCGGGGGAAGGGAGGGGAGGGGCGGGGAGGGGAGCGGGCGGCCGCCGCCTCCTCTGCTTTTCAATTTATTTTGATCTGGCGCGGCGAAGGGGGCGGCGGGACGTGGCCGGAATGGCAGCGGCGCGGAGACAAAGGAACGCCGGGCTCCGCAGCGCCGGGCGCCTGACGGGCGGCGGACAGGCGGCGCCGGAGAGCCGAGGAAGGCGAGACGGCCCGCGGAGGAGAACTTCACGCACGCCCAATGCAACGAGGGCGAGGCGTTCAAGAAAGAATCCGTCAAGGAGGGGCAAGAGTGACTTGGAAATGGCTGACTGAAATGAAGGGCTGAGGTTGTCGTTCGGTAAGAGCAGAGGCTTATATCGCGCAGGAGTGGAAAATAGGGCAGTAGTCGGCTATCGTTAGAGTGCAGTGGGTTAGAAGAGCTGCCAAAAGGGGAACAGTGATTGAAAGGCCGAGAAGGGTAGTTTGAATGTTAAAGGCCGGTTCTGGTGAGGTCCTCAATGCTACGGCGCAAAGGGAACCGTCACGCACTGCTTTGGCTGAGAGGGCATACAAGCGTGGGGAGTACGAACGAGCTCGGAGAGGGAGAGACGAGCGAACGTGTGCAAAACGGGCAGAGAAAGAGAGAGAAAGACAGGTCAGAGGGAAGGTCTAGTGAATCGCCTTCCTCTGCTCCGGCTCCAGCGCCGACAGGAACGCCAGCCAACATGCAGCTCATCAAAATTAAAAACACATTAACCGCGCATGTTATAAACTCCTCGTTTTCCATTATTTCCTGTAAATTATTCTCTGTGGCTGCGCCGGCGGCGGTGGCGGCGCGGTGCGGAGCGGAGAGACGTAGGGGCGGATTGACGGGAGGCGCTACATCAAAAGGGCTCGGAGGGGCGGAACAGGAGTGCGGGGAGGGGGTGCGCGGCGGTCGGAGGGGAGGGGCGCCGTGCGGTCCCTTGGGACGACTGCAGAGAGCGCTCGCCGGCTCGTTAACCGACATCTAGGCCCTTCGCCCCCGCTGCGACATTCGAGGACGCCGCCTTCCGCCTCGGACTTCGTCAGCGAGGCAAGACGCTTCCTCCAGCCCCCCTCAGGAAACGACAGCGGCTCCAATCTCTCGCTGCCTACAGTGCTCCCCCTTCACATCTGACACATCCGCTAGATATCCTCGATGATGGTGCCTCTATTGCCTTTAATCCTTCATCGTTCATTTTACTTAACCTCTCTGTAACCCATTTGCGTCAATCTTAACATAGAACTATCCAAACATTCCAAAATAAAATCCTTCGCACTGCCGTCAAAGCGCCTTGCTTTGTAACAAAAGCAACTTCACAGAGAATTGTCACGATTGATGATTATAACAGCCACTAATCAAAAAAAAAAATTCTTTTCTTACCATCTTCCCCTGCAACTTCCATTAACCTAGGAAATATAACTAACATCGAAGAATCAAATCTAGTTTCCCAAAGGATAATTATAAAACCAAAACCGCCCTATAGAGAAATGCATGATTTCACAAACTCACTTTTTACTTTCCTTTCTTCCTGCAATTGTCTGATTCTCCCATTCATTCTCGCATACAAAACTATTAATTATTGAGGTCTCTAGTGGGAGTATCCTCGCTCTCCTGTAACACTTAGTACTAACCTTGCTAGGTTATAGTTCAGATACAATATTGTAAAGTGCTTACTTCGCTATATAAAAAAATAAAATTATTTTAAATATATTACATTAGTTTCCGCCAAGTGATATAAGGCTTCAAGATCCCGTTGCAGCACTTTTTCATCTTTCGAATTTATAATGCGATATATTATGCAATCGTCTGCAAATATCTGAACATTTGACATTAAATGCGCTGGCAAATCTTTAACGAACGCTAGAAATAGAAGAGGTCCAAAGACACTCCCTTGCGGCATTCCTGACGTAACGCTTGCACAGAAAGATAACTCTTGCCCAATTCGGACTTTCTTTTTCCTATCTGACAGAAACTCTAATTCACGACACCACCTAGGGCCGATGCCTGAATTCATTAATTTCTGTACAAGTCACTCGCGTGGAACGACATCAAACGCTTTGGCAAAATCAATAACTACCTCGTCTACTCTCCTGCCCGGGTCAGTTTCATCTGCAAGATCCTGAAATAGCGTTTCTACATGACTTTCGCACGAGTAACCACTCCTGCACCCGTGTTCGCCTATTAGGTAAATTTTTTGATTTCCCATTCTTGTTTATAGTAACTCGCAACAAGAAGCTCCATTAGTTTGCAGACCACTGATGTGAAACTTATTGGCCTATAATTACATAATATAGTTTTGTCCTCACTTTTAAATATGGCAAAAGCTAATGTCCAATCTTCATGTACTTTTGAATTATTCATAGACACGTAAAATATTCCAATTAGGTACGATTATATTGCCTCTCCTCCTAGTTTAATTTTGATCGTAGAAATGTCGTCTGGACCCTTACACTTAACATTTTCATAGATTTTACTTTATTCCGTAGAACGTTTACTTCAATATCAAACTGATATGTAACCGAAGACCTTTGAATTAGTTCATGCGTCCTAATGTTTTTGAAAAGCAAACTGAAATACATTTCAATGGGTTAGGTTTTGCCCGATCGTCTCTAAAGAGCGTTTTTCCATTTTCATGAACAACTGAGATACTCTCTTTATTTCCATTTCTTCTACGAGCATGTTCATAAAATCCTGTCCAGTTATTTTCCTTTCCGTCTAGAATATTCTTTAAATACGCCTCCTGAGTAATTTTCTCGCTCTAATTCTTTTGAACAATTTAAAAATATATTCATAAGCTCGGTACTGCGTTTTCTGTTTTAAATGCCTTTCTCGTTATCCTCTTCAATCGCCTAATTTTTTAATTGGATTATTCTGGATCCAGATTATTTTTTAGAATTTTGTATGGTACAAACTTTTGCAGGGTTTCGTCTATAATATCTTTAAACGCGCACCACATTTCTTCCATACCTCCGTGCGTTCTCAGAAAGCGGTTGTATTGTTCTCTAAGAAAGCGTTGAAGTCAGTATATATTTGCTTCCATGAATTGACGTACTTTCATTCCTGTCGTAATAACTTTCCATGAAGTATTTTCGTCTAAGTCACGCAGAATCGCTTTGTGATCACTATATCGGGTATATACGGTATCGGTATATACGTAAACCTCAACAACTCAACAAGATATGAATTGTAACGCTGTTCCATTCCTGACTTCTTTTGACAACATGACCTCGTGATGTTATGAAGACGAATTTGTTTTAGTTTTATAAAATATATTTGAAATCAGCGTTCGTTTGGCAATCTAATTCCTCGAGTGTATGAAGGAAACGTTCTGTAGTTGTACTTTTTAATTTCACAGATAATGTAACTTTTCTAGCTCTGTTGACGCAACGTACAATTTTAAATACTTCCACTTTGGCACAAAAGTTGCAAATTCAATATAAACAACCAAATTCAAACAAATTAGTTTCAAGAAAGAAACAATATTTTACTCTCATAAATACTAACTTGTAGTGGGATACAATCTAAGTTATTTACCAGGGTTTTCCTCGTAAGTTAACATACAAGGCGCCCTTTAATTACATTCAACTTTCGTCGAAAATTGGGTTTCGTTGGACTGACCACGCTTCACCGAAATTTCAATATTGAATTTTAAAGCGATTATCTTGTCCACGCTTTGTTAAAACTGTAGAGATTGACCTATCGACCAACCCACATTGCTAAGCGGTCTAATATCCAACCGAAGCACTTAGGAAATTCATTCCTAAACGGCAAAGCTCCACCAAGAGCTCCTGGACCCAGGGACGTTTTATCGGACTCCGATGACCCTACAGTTGCGGATATTTTCTGCTGAGATTGATGCGGAATATACTAGAAAACTGTAGAACATGTCGAACAGAAAGGGAGATAATATCAAAAGGAAGAAAACAAGTTATATGTTAACGATTACATTTTTAACATGAAATTTAACCCTCTGGTTCGCAGAAGAATATGTAAAACTTAGCGTCGACGGAGTGCTATTTTAGAAAATAACAATTTTCTAAAGGTTCAAAATCTAAACATACTATAAAAACCATCTCCTGAATGTTGTGCGTATTACTAGGTGAATGTAACAATACACTGACAATTCCTTCCAGTAAAAAAAATCAAATCCTAATTAATTATATTACATAAGAATTGATTATTTCGCAAACTTATGTGCAGTTATATTTACAATTCCTTTCTTGTCGTAAAGAAACAATTCAAGCGACCTAAAAACACATTTTTTTCTTAAGACAAAAACTAGTACTGCTAAGCCAGCATGTACTTTCTCGCCATTAGTAAAGGATACGTATTAATATTTATTCCTAAATCTCTGAATTAACTTATTTCATTCAACATTTCTTTGTAAAACGTATTTGAAATCGTAAAACATTTGGTGGGAAAATTAAATAGTTTCCAGCAATAGATTTTTTATTCAAAATTTTAAATGAAAATACATTTCTGGTATTGAATAAGGTAAGCAGTGTATTCACGAACAAAGCGGATGAGCTTTTTACAATATTAGTTTTATAACACGAATTTTATATGATTGAGTACTATAATATTAGTTTTTTTTACAATATTCTTCGAAAGCAGTTCGCGAGCCAGTAAAGTAATTAAAATTTAATAAATAATACGATTTTGATAGCGTTGGCAAACAAATGGAAATAGGTCGAAACATATATAATAGTAATTATTAAACACTATGGTGTTGTAATACTCTATAAATGTATAAAAGTATTAGTTTATATTACCGCGAACGAAAGGCAGCAGTTATTATCAGTGCGATGTTACAACAATGGGTTACATCAACCAACTATGACCACTCATCTATTCGTATTCACATTTAACACAATTAAAAGACGCAATTCGAAATGAAATAACATAAATATAATAAATATTAATGAAATTAAATATAATATACAAATTCTAACATCCGTAGCATCCATTGCGTAAATTGGGAGCGGGCGACTGAAGGCTAGCAATCTTCATTTCATAGTTATTTCGAATAGGTTTTAAACACTTTCTAAAAGATTAATTTGTAAACGTAAGATGAACACTCCAATGTATGAAACGAACAAAGAAATATTAAATAATACACACATTCTAACTTACGTAGCATCCAACTGCCTCAAAATACTTCTAAAATTACGCTCACTGAGCGCAAGATTTTCAGAACGGATTTTCATTTTGACCCCCAATTACTAAAAGAATACTCATATTTTCGAAAAATTAAAAATGACCTTATATGAAAATCTTTTGTTGATTAGCACATTTCATTAAGAAAAACTGTATCTTTATAATTGTTGCAGGAAGACGCCGAAAAAGTTTTGAATTTTTTTCAATTTTCGAAAAACCATAGATTTTAACCAACATGAGACCTGCGCAATTTTCTTAAACGTCCCTCAGACTATGCAACAACGAAATTTAATCAAAATTGATGGCGCATTTTTTTTTTAAATTTTGAAAATGTCCGAGAGGCTTCATGTAAAGTACCCCTCAAAATTAAAATATTGGTTTCAAATTCAAGAGTCCGCAACATCAGCCAGATATGTTGAGGAATATCAATTTTAGAGAAAATCAGCTGAACGATTTAGTCGCTAGCTTTATTGACAGACAGACGGACGGACAGACGGGCAGACAGCCGGGCAGACAGACGGGCAGACAGACGGGCAGACAGACGGGCAGACAGACGGGCAGACAGACGGGCAGAGAGACGGGCAGAGAGACGGGCAGAGAGACGGGCAGAGAGACGGGCGGGCAGACAGACAGGCAGACAGACGTTTTGCCGACAATTGATTTTGCGGTATCAAGGACCCACAAAATATTAATTCTGGCTACACCACGTGTTAGAGGATTTTTTTTTCTAAATTTAGCAACTGAATTTATCCACTTTTTGTTGCCAGGGTCGCGTAAAAAAGTTTTTTCGGCCGAAAATTCCTCGTTTTTTCGGGCATTATAAAACTCTCTTCTTAAGAAGGTCCTTCTTAAGCGCGAGAAAGTAAAAATTGTTGTCTACCAAAAGACACATACCGACAGTAGAATCACCATCATTTCGCTCTGTTGAAATTTGATGCTCCAATAAACCTGTCTTTTGTTCAGGCGAACATTAATTACTCTCGTTTCTTTACTTAGTTATTCCTTTCCCTCCTCTTTAGACAAGCAGATCATTCCTCTTTTCCTAGTTTACAATCCTATGATTGTAATATGAGCTATGAATGAAGAATGATGCTTGGTATGCAAGGCACATCTCATAACGAAAAATCATGAAAAAATTGGCGCACTGTATGTACAGGAGTGATCATCCCCAGTCCAGATGAGTATCCCATAAAAAAACAACTATCAACAGTGAAGACTGAAGAAACCCCCAAAATTTAAAACAAACGAAACGAAAGTGAATCAACGCTACATGAATCAGAGGAGAAAATTGGCGCTGAGGGTTTTTCGAAAAATATTACGGGTCATGACCATTTCCTATCAGCATCATTGTCATTGCAACTGCATCTCGCCCGCCGCCATCACCTGCAGAGCCACCACCGCTATCGCCCGCCGCCGCCGTCGCCGCAAGGGGCGCGGTTCGCCGCGTCGGCGGAGGGGGCGGCTGCGTCGCCCGAGGCTCGCCGCACGCCCTGATGCCTAAGGGCTCCGCCCCGCCCCGACCCCAGCTCGGCTCTTCCCCGCCCTCCATGGTCCTGCCTCCGACCCCTTGACCCCCGTCCATTCTCACGGATTTTTTTTTAACAAGTATAAATCTAATCAAATGAGAATTAGTTAATTGCAATTTGATATTCACACTAGTCTTCACAGCCAACGCACGTAATTTATACAATAAAATCATTAACTAATCGTCTACTTTCCATTACTTTTCCAGCAGTATTTACGTTGCGAACTGATATTAAGAAATGAAGTATTTGCTTAGCAGTATGAGATTAGGGTTACCCGACAAACTAATTAGACAAGATCAATTATATGCACTACATCAAAACTAAAAAAATAAATACAATGAACTTGTTAATCTAAAACCACCATTTTAGTTACCATTTCAATAGTGGAAAGGTGGACGAAGAGACAAGAAAAAAATAGGAAGACAAAAGGGCCAAAAGGCGACAAAATGGGACTAGGGGCAATATGGGACTGGGAGACAAAAAAGGGCGAAGAGACTAGAAGGAAAAGGCAAGGACTATGTGGCAAAATGGGACAATAGCACAAAATAGTACAAGGGGACAAAATAATCCTCGCGGGAAAGCGGAAAAGGGGGAAAAATTGCAAAAGAGGGGCCAATGGAACATGGGGAACAAAATGGGCAAAATGGGACAAAAGGGATACATTTTTCCAAATATTTTCAAACACTGGTGAAATATGTGCTCGCGAGTCCGCTAAAATATTTTAATGGATTCTCGATCATTTTAACGGTCGTTGCTATGGACGCACTCTTCAAGCGTTGTTTAGATGGTTGGTTGCTAAGGAGCTAAGGGCGTGTTTACCGACGTAAATATCAAAACGGATTTTTTATTTATTTTATCAGATCATTTTCGGCTTTACGTATTTGCATTTCTCAACAAAATATGTAGGGCATCTGATTCTGACACTATAGCACACGTGACATGGCATGTCAAGCACTGCACACTGACAGCGGGATAATTTTAATCTGCACGACAATGTTGTGTTCGACAGAGCGAGTACAACTTCAACACGTCAGTCAGAACAACACTGCTGGTGCACTGGTCGGTGGAAACGAACAGATTATAAAAGTAACAGAACAGATTAAGTCCCCTGAAATTCAAACAATAAAAGGTTTAAGGTGTCCACGAAGAGGATAATTGTCGTATTACAAATAAAGATGCAACACCTTTGAAATAGTAATGCACTGAGAGTGAGTGAGTGAGAGAGTGAGTGAGTGATTGAGAGAGAGAGAGAGAGAGAGAGAGAGAGAGAGAGAGAGAGAGAGAGACAGACAGACAGACAGAGAGGGATTTTGAAACGTAAACCATCAATGATATTTGAAGAAGGAATTTTGACAATTGTAATGGAGTTTCAAGACAAAGCAAACTACATGTTGGATGAGTAGAAGAAATCTTTTCATTTCTTTGACCGGTACTTCTTGTTCTGGGTTAATATCAAAATATTCACGAATGCAACTTCTGATATTAGATTCAGAAACTATCACAACAAAACTTTTAGGAATTGGAAGCGCAGAAATGTCGATCATATCCAATTGACAGCATCCACGCCACCGGACAAGGTGGTGCATACCTCCTATGAAAGTCGTTGGAGGTTCCATCATATGCCGTACGCATGCTATCCCTTCGAAAAATCTGTTTTGAACTTGCGCCGGTGATCACGTCCCGCCCAGGGGAGTCCTCCAGAGAGCGCCCATATCGCGTGCTGTCGACCGCTGGCGCATCGCAAACCAAATGGCGAGGCCCCCTCCCCGATCGGACTCGGCTTAAGTGCTGGACGTGGTGGGACTGCCATCCGCGACCGCGCCCCAGCCTGCCGCCCCGCCCCGCCCTGCCCCGCCCTGCCCCTCCCCGCCCTGCCCGCCCTGCCCCGCCCTGCCCCGCCCCGCCCTGCCCCTCCCTGCCCGCCCCGCCCTGCCCCGCTCCGCCCCTCCCCGCCCTGCCCCGCCCCGTTAACCCCGGTTTTGGATACTGGAACTCAGATCGGCTCCTCGGCCTTGGCGCCTTCCGGAAGGAGTAAGCTTTGAGCCGGCTAAAAGAACCTCCAAATGCTTTTGATTGCACGCGTTACTTCTGTATGTTGTACACGTATCTTAAATAACTAGTTCTTGCTTGCTTAATCAAAAATGTTTCTTCTTCTTTCTGAAATATGAAACTAGTGGGTCCAGAAATGAAGTCGTTCTCATCTTGACTTAGTTTTGTGGTAGTATTCCACAATTCGGAATTACACAACGTAGAGATTTAAAAATAAACATATTTGTCAGTTTCCGAGATGAGTCTGAGACTATTCGTTAACATAGTGTGTGTAAAATATTTAGGTGCTTCAATAAATTGAAAAAAAACAAACTTAATGTCTACTTTCTCGGAGATTGGACTATCAACTGCCATGCGGTTACGATTTAACTGTCAACATCGCTTTCCATAGCCCTCTGTCAACGTAGCAAATAAAATACGACGAGCATAACGCGCGGAAAGGCATGCGCCCCGAAGTCACGGTTAGCACGTCACAACCCGCAAAGAGCGTTTCCTTAAGAGGCCTTAAAAATTAAGTCACTTCAAATGCAGCCCGAGCCAAACACGCCAGGGGGAATTTCCGCCACGTTGACTCCCAATGCGAAGTGAACCCGAGGTGCCCCCCTCCCCCCCGCAGGCGCCGGCAACGGCAGCGCTGCAGTCAGCCGCCGCCGACACCGCCGTCACCGCCGCCGGCGCCGGGACCGCCCCCCCCCGCTGCTTTCGCCTCCCCCCCCCACCCTCGCCTACACCTCCGAGACTCCGCCCCCGTAGGCCGTCAATTTTCGCCCGCCCAATCCCGTTTCCTCGCTCTCAAGGAGATGAGACGCCCGGAATTACCGGTCCGTTCCGGTTTTCGGCTCCGGTGTTCCGCTCCGCTCCTCGCTGCCGCCCGGCCCCTGCCCGCCGCTCCGCTCCCCGCCCCCGCGCCCGCCTCCGCCTCCTCGACGAAAAAACCAAACTTTTATAAGCTTTCAGGCGCTCGTAACGGCATTACGGCGCCTGGGCTGCCGCCCCGCACCGCCGCCACCGCCGCCGCCGCCGCCTTCCATCGGCCCCGCGGCATATTAATGGGGCGTCGTCGCGCCTCCGCCCTCGCGCCGCCACCACAGCGGCGGCGGCGGCGGCGGCGGCGGCGGCGGCGGCGGCGGCGGCGGCGGCGGCGGCGGCGGCGGCGGCGGCGGGGCGCGCGCCAGCGTTTTTAACTTTGCTGTAAGCAACAAGTTCGGGCGGCGGCCGCGTATTACGGGAGGTCGGAGGCCGCGAAGCGGGCGGTGCTTGGGCGAGGGGACTCCACGAGCCTGATGCTTCCTCCGCGCCTCCCACGTCACCCTGGACAGGCCCCACGCTACCCTACAAGATGAAAGTCCACCTCCACAACCATCATGACTAGGGCTTTTGTCATCACCGCTATCGACGAAATGACGACCACAAATTCAGCCAAAATCAAGCCACCTAGCCCGTTATTTCCACAACACTGCTGTCGGCCCATCGCGAAGTCATCTGCGCAGACACTACATCTCTTGTTTCCTCCATCGCCACCGGAACGACGTCTCACATCCCATCCACGTTTCTCTCAACCGACAGTCTAGCAGTAGTGGCAGAGCAACGGCCCAGGGGGCGGGGATATTTTAATGAGCGGTCGTAAATTCCCGAATTTTACGCCGCGTTTTTCGACAATGAAACCGTTAAGCGGGCGTCGGCCGGCGATCCCTCGGTGCAGCGAAGCGGCAGAAGCGAGGGAGACGCGAGCGAGCGGGCGCGCCCCGCCCCGCCCCGCCCCGCCCCGCCCACCGGCCAAAGCGCTCGAGCGCTTCATAAGGGAGAGCTGCGCTGGGGCGCAGGCCAGGGGGAGGGGCCTCTGCGCTGCCTCGGCGGAGGTGTACTGCGGGCGGAGAACTTTCACTCCGCTCCGTCGCAAGTCTTTCACATTATGTTTTAATTCATAAAAGTGCATTGAGAATAGGTTTTAACATCTAAAAGTGAATGCAATACCATTAAAATAAATGAAGCGATAGAATATGTACGAATCTAACCTAAATAAAGAGTAAGAAATAAAAAATACCTACCCCCCAAAAAATCTCACGGAAGCTCAAAAAGGAATGCGAAGAAATTTAACCTACCAGGAAAACTCATGCAAGTGAGATATACATTCGGAACACTACACAACACTATTTGTAGATAGAACCAAGAAAAAAACAACAGAAAATGGACAGAAATATTTACACTGAAAAGTCCGGAAATTACGATTTGCTGACACATATCCCAATCTCATAGACTCAAGTTCAATATGATTCAAGTCCTCGAGTGCTTGCATCTTATTGAAATAAGGAGCTTTTCATCTCTCTTCTCAAGGAAATACACAACATAAAAGAGCAATACATATATATATTTTGAAAATGAGATAAAATAAAATACCGTTATGAGTGACAGGTGTAATTTGAAGTATAACACTAATCTGCACTGATCTCAGAGGGTCTAATTCACGACAAAGCTTAAGTAATCTGTAGCTCAATTCAACAAACTAATATATTTTTGTAAATAAATAGAGAGACGACATTTGTGTACAATATGAAATATTGTACTTGTATAAATATAAAGTATATCAAAATAAATCAACGATTATAAAAATTAAGCAATCTTAATATGGAAATACTCGAGTAATGCTGAAAAATAGTATCATAGGTGGGTAATTCTTGATAATGAAAAGTAATAGATTTACTGTAAAGATTCAAGTTAGTAACTTTTACCTCTCAATGACGGATTTAGTATAAAATCATATGTGATTAACAAAGTGCAATATCACCGAAGTTTCTCGAATACAAAGTCCATATTGCGAATCCTAATAACTCATAGGTATCAGAATTACCTTTTGATTACATTAAACCTCGCCCATTGTTATACGGTTGTCAAGGGATCTTATAACTGTCAACGCTGGTTCGGGAATGTGTGCTTTGCGATAGTTGTTAATTATTCATAACCATGTTTTTCAACTTGTCTATAATGTAAGTTAATACTCTCTGAAATGACGTGGGGATACATTGAAATTCCAGCGATGCTTTCGCTCGTAAGACCTGATGAACTCCAGCGACACTCAGACGAAGCTCTTTAGGCGGGTCGCTTCGCAAGGGAGCACTGCTTCCCAAACTAAGTGAAACATCCGATAGAAGTTATTCTTTTAAACTCTAAAATGCATTAACTGATCACAAAAAAGCACAGCAATGAATACTGAAAACGATAAAGTTCGGCTGCGAGAAAAAAGATGGTTACAAAGAAAACTTCACCCCGCACGACTCCGAACTTCGGAATCACAGACAGAGATCGAAACAAAACCTCAAGCAGGGAAGTAAATGAAGAACTGGGAAGCCGCATCGTACGAAACTCAGACTGTTATTATGTCCATGTTATTTGAACGCAGATGAATTGATTTGTGGCTTTGGCAATTAGTAACTTTCGAATTTTCAGGCTAAGTAGGGAAATTCCAATCAGAAAAAACAAACGTTCATTCAACAAACCAATCAAAACCAACTGAATATAAAGATAGAAAGCGTATCTTTCTTCGCTCTATTTCTATTTTAGAACAAAAAATAATGTTCCCAATTACTTCCACAATCCCTATTCAAACTTTTCAGATCTCGTTAAAAGTATGTATTGATCCAGCAAAAATGCAAAAAAAAAGCACCCCCAATTAAGCGTAATATTTGACAATTATTGATGAAGGCAGTGAAGGGGAAAACAGTGAACATAAAAGGAGAAAAAGAAGAAACACAAGAGAAAGATAAAAAAGAAGAAATACAAGAATGAACGAAATATGTTTATATATTATTGCGTGTTTACACGTTATTAAAAAATTAAATTTTATTTCCACATTCCGGTTTTAAAAGCCTCTCGAATTCAAAGAACAATACAGTAATATAAAATTCACAGGTAGTGAACTTTCCCGTTACTTTACAAATGGGCGCTTGGCTCTTCCACCGCGGGAAGAGTGAGTGGCCGGCTGCCCCCAGCGCATCGCGGCTGCGGGGCCACGTGGCAGGCGAGGAGGGGGCGGGGGCTGGGGCTGGGGCTGGGGCAGGGGCGGGCAGGGGCGGGCGGGCGGCGGGGCGGGAGGGGGGGCGGGGCAGGGCGGGGCAGGGGCGGGGCGGGGGCGGGGCGGGAGGGGCGGGCCGCCCACCGCTCGGCGTCGGAGAGTCTGGCTGCAGACAGAGGCGGCGCCGCCGCCGAACGGCGCTCGCCGGCCCCACCCCCTTTTCTTTACGTCTTCGTCGGCCCTCTTTTCCGCGCCGCCGCCGCGCTTCAGATGAAAGGCGCAGCCCGGCGGCGGAGGGCGGCGCCTCGAACGCATCCGAAATCAAATAGCAGACGTATTACAGAGCCCTTCGCCAGCCCCGCCCCGCCCCGCCCCCTTCTTCGCGTCGGCGAAGGCGGTTGCATCGGCGGCGCGGAAAACCTGTATAGAAACACGTCAATATCGTATCATAAGGAGATCTGGCAGCGCTCGCGAAATATCGCCGATATTTGCACAGGCGGCCCGTGAAAGCCGGGGTGAGTGGGCCCCAGGAGTCGCGGTGGAGGCGTCGTGCCAAGGAGGAGCCAGCAAAGCGCCCGTCCCGACCCTGCCGGCAGCGCGAGGGAGGCGGGGGCGGGCGCGGCGGGTCGGATAACGTTTTGCTCGATCGAAACAGACGATCCACGCGCCCCGGCGGCGCTCGCAGCCAAGGAAATACTTACGGAGGAGATAGAGTTGCCTCGCTGATGGAACCGGATGTGGCGTCGGGCACAAGGTCGGGACGAGGGGACAAATATGGAATAGAAACATGGAGTGGTGACACGAGGTATAGAGCTGGCGTTGGGCTTGGAATAATCACGGTGGTAGTGTGGGGTGGTGCAGCTGGAGGAGGGTGTGTTAAATTTGGAAATTTAAGTGCCTACAGTTCACTGTGTTTTGTGATGTGAAGCCTTCAATGAAGCCATCAATCATCCTAGAAGACCATCTGAGAAGAAAACACATCCATTATTTATAAGGTTTATTTATATAATTAGGCTTAGTATGGTACCATATGAATAATATTTTTTAACCTTAATACTTCTTAAAAGGTAATACTTTACAGTTGAACTGTGATCTCATGGCCATGAGAAGGTTTTGAAAACCTGAGATTTTGTTAGTAACAGCTAAGTTTTGCCTCAGTGTGATCTGGAAAAAATTCATGTATTTATGCAAACAATTTTTCTCATTTCAAAACAGGTTTTGTTTATTATAAGAGAACCGCTTGTCCTACAGATTCTTCTATCAAAATCCGGCATCTACATCAAATTCAGGACTTTTTGACACCTCATTCACCTCTGTAGCTTCAGATTTGATGTTTTCTGGTCAATTTGAAATATTTTCAAGCTATATTCTGAGCAGCACCTACAGTGCTTGCAGACACTCACAGGGTTCGCTAGCATCACACAGGTGTCAAGAGGGTCGCATACCCTGCAGGCGCTACCCTTACGTATTCTTTGGCAAAGAGGTTCCAAATTATCGATCCATTCTCCCCACTGTTGTAACCCCCTCCCTTCATGGCTGTTTCCCTTCACCAACCCCTATATAAAGCGTGCGCTTCTCGCGCACAAGGCTCCTCTCTCTTGTTCTTTCTCTTTTGTACAAGGCTCTCATTCTCTTGTTATTTCAGCTGCGTCCAGTGGCGTAGCTTTGTTAATTCTTCTCATAGAGCCCGGCTCCTTCAGAGTCGTTATGTATATCAAATCTGTATATAGTATTTGTTGTAAATAGTGTTTTTTAATTTTTTTCCTTGCCGAGATAGTATGTTAGTTTACTTACAATAGATCAGATCAAATTATGAAGACTAAAATAATATTGTTTCTCATTTCGTCAGTAAAGCCTGAGCCATGGTTGTTTTTTTGTTGGTTCCCTTTGAACCAAACAATGTGTTAATGAAATTGAGTGCATAAATGTATTTAATGTGTTGATTTGGACTTGGAAATGGAACTCTTACTTTGAAATGTTAATGATTTACTAATGTTTATGTTGTTTGCAGCTCGTTTACTACAAATGTTATGTTTATGTATGTCGCTGACCTCTGATTGGTGAGGAGGTGCAGCTAATGTTTACTCGCATTACTTATGAATGTTGTTAATGTTGCAGTTCCTGCCATAAGTAAGACGGCACTTGGCCGCTTTTGGCAATTTATGGAAAGGTGCTCCCGCTGAGAGTAAGTCGGCGCTTGGCCGCATTCGGCACACGGGAGACTACGCAAAGGCGTTTGCTTGGCCCGTGCGGTAGCTCGAACCGCGGCCCTTGTTGCAACGTCACGGCCCGCAGCCGGCAGAGAAGTCGGCTGGGCTACAGCTGTCACCGGCACGAAGCGGTGGGGTCACGTGCTGACCTTGTATGCGGCACGCTGATCGGCGCTCGTGTCTAGGAACAGTTTTGTTCAGCGAGCAGCGGCGGGCGCTCATGTACCGCCCACTCTCGCTTATGCGTAAACTTGCTGCATTCCTATGTTGTCTGGTTACGAAAGGTATAGTAAGAAATCCATTTCCAAATTTTGGTATTATGCACTCCTACGAAAGTTGGTTCCATGGCTCATGCGTAGTTCTGTTTATTACGAATGTTATTTGAGAAAGAAGGCCTAAATACGGCTTCTTCAGCAAATTTGTTTATATACATTTCTAACTACCTCGTCCTAAAGTGGGCATTCAAAGGTAGATTATAAGACAACATTTCATGTATGTGCTAGCGCGATGTTGTAGATGCGCTACTAAGTTAGTGTTCACCTTTCTGTTACAAGGTTTATGTTTCAATTTTCAGCTTCCTCGCCTAAAGTGGGTTCTTTCAAGAGGTCGACTGAAATCATTAATTCTGTATGTCGGCGCATTTTTGCGCGCCTTTTTATGTGAGACGGCCTCGACCGTCCTTCATTCTTGCTTGTAAATTGTAATTCTGCTTTGTTTTTCCCGCAGCTGCTTTGCAACCTGCGCATCAGGAAAAACTAATATATGTAAAATTGTTTATCTAATAAATGTGTTATATTGAAAGTTATTTGATTGTCATATCTCCTGATTTGAGATCCTATAAAGTTGTGATACCTTTTCATTAAAAACCTGGTGCGTCCATTTGAAAAGTTCAAGTGTGACGACAATCTTCTGAATTTCGATAGCTTAGAAGCTTTTGTGTTAGCTTTGCATAATTATCTCCTTAGGCAAATGCATGGTCAGTTCGCTACATATTACGTAGCGAAAATTAATGTTATCAATGTGCTGTTTTCAACAGCTGGCGACCGTATTAAATAAATTGTCATTAAATAAGAGGTCAGCCAAGTTTGATATTTAACAGGGTGAGGAAACTAGGGTGGCGACGAAGTTGGAGTGTGACCGGTCATAGCTGAGGAGGTGACAGTTATAGAGTAGGGATGTGGTTAAAGTGGCGACACAGCGGAGGATCTGCCGAACGAGCTGAGGAGACGATCAAGGAGATGTGCTGGCGGCGGAGCTGATGACGAGGAGAAATGGTGTAGTCAAAACGCTGATAATGTGTAGTTCGGGTTCTGAATAGTCACTTCTGTACAGCGGCGAAGAGTCAACGGGGGAGAAGGCAACTCCTACGAGTGGAGCAGAGACAGGATTTTTTTAATTGAATGATTTTTTCATGATTCCGAGCGCGTCAACTGCTTTGGTCTTTAGTCCCGTTATGTCCCGTGCATGTTTTTCTCGAGAGATGGCGATGATCTTCCCCCGCTGAATGGCGAGA
Source organism: Teleogryllus oceanicus (assembly GCA_964035755.1). NCBI lineage: Eukaryota > Metazoa > Arthropoda > Insecta > Orthoptera > Gryllidae > Teleogryllus > Teleogryllus oceanicus. Next base: position 119,554,773 of record CAXIVR010000004.1, read on the forward strand.
TCCGGCGCCGACCTACCGTCGGCTAGTGGGGTTTCCTCCTAAGCAGGACTCTCCCGCCAACGGGGCACCGCCCCAGCCGGGACAAGCTCTAAGCTTCCGACCGGTCTCCCGGAATATGTGGTAGTGTAGTGCATGTGTAAGGGGAGAGGATAGGACAAGGAAGAGGAAGGATAGATCGCGCGCGGTCCGTGGCCCGTTTGGTAGTGTACTGCTCCGGCATTCGCCTGGTGTTGATCGGAGAAACCACGGCAAACTACTGATCAGAGCAGCCGGCCGCTAGAATTGCAGAGACAGGAGAGCTGTAATATGTGTCCGCTAGTGAGCGCAATGAAGAGATGAACTTGGACGCAAGTGCAAGGCCAGGCACGGTAGCGAAGGTTTGCGGGTCGGTGTGGCGAAGGAGAAGTGGAAGAAGTCGGTGCCAGCGGCAGCCGTCTGCGCCGCGGGGAGCGAGGGCCCCGCCCCCCGCCCGTCCGCCCCGCGGGGCAGGCGAATTGCGCCATCGCGGGGAGATGAGCGCCGATCCACCGCCTCCACCGCTTTTCATATCCGCGGGGCCCCTTCGCCCCGGCTCCTTCGGTCCCCTCCGCCTTTTCCCCTCCGAGGTGATCTGAGCCCTGCCCTTCGGCGGAGGTTGTCTGCGGGCAGAACAAGCAGCTGTGCAAATTGCTACTTCGGTGATGGTGCGATGCGAATTTGAAATACAAGTATTTGCGCGAAACAACTGCGGGAAATCTTGTTCTTGAACGCCGATCATTTTTACACTTCGAAAAAATGTGTTAAAAATGTATTTCTTGCATGAAAAGCAATGATAATTGAAAAATAAATGCCCATATACGCTCTGTTCCACACAAATTCAGTTGCTTATTGCCCAGTTAAACAGATTGCGTTCGTAAACAGAGCTGAAAGAGTAAAACAATTCTAAACAAAGTAGACTGGCACAACGCAGTAAAAAAATAAAACTTATATGAAAGTAACATACATTGAGCGTACATTAATAAGATCTGTGAAAGTTAAGATGAAATTGTCAAAATTTAAAAGAATTTTCGAACTTATTTTTGAGAGCATATTATTCGTATTACTTGCAGAGATGAAGTTTTTCATACAGAAACTTAATATGCACTCTAAATATCAGTACTTTGAAACACGTCGAACGCCGTGTTTATACTTTCTCTCAGTCGCTCGCCGTTTTCTTCATTTCACAAGCGGAATCTTGCTCTCGTGAGCGAGCGAGAGATATTTGAGTAGCGGAGCGCCTGAGTAATGGCTCAAGGTTTTGGCGGGGAAGAAGAGGGCAGAGGACTGGGAGGAAGAGGACGGTCATCGGGAGGTGGACGAGAGGTAAGAGGTGAAGATGGAGGAGGAGAAGAGGTAGGGGGTGAAGATGAAGGAGGAGGGTAGGAGGTGAAGGTGAAGGAGTAGTAGTAGGGGGTGAAGGTGAAGGAGGAGGGGTGAAGGTGGAGGAGGAGAGGTAGGGGTTGAAGAAGAAGGAGGAGGGGTAGGGTGAAGGTGAAGGAGGAGAGGTTGGGGGTGAAGTGAAGGAGAGGTATGGGATGAAGGAGGAGAGGTAGGGTGAAGGAGGAGGGTAGGGGTGAAGGGGGGGGTGAAGGGGTAGGGGTGAAGGTGAAGGAGGAGGGTAGGAGGTGAAGGTGAAGAAGGAGAGGTAGGGGGTGAAGGTGAAGAAGGAGAGGTAGGGGGTGAAGGGGAGAGGTAGGGGGGAAGGAGAAGGAGGAGGAGAGGCGAGGTTACAAGGGTCGGGGGGAAGAGGGTGGGCGCGCGAGCGGAGGACAGGGGGAGAGGCAAAGGAGCGTGGGCGATGAGGCGAGGTGCGGCGAAACGCAGCGAAGCACTGGGGCAGCGGCTTTCGCGTTTGCTCAACAGAACAAACAACCTGCGTGGCGTCGCCCACGCACGCCCATTGCCGGGCCCCGCCCACGCCCGCGCTAACCCTTCCTTAGCGACCTGCTTCACTGTTCGCTAAGGGGAATTCCACCTCGGAAATTGTTTCTCCAAATTTTTGTTCACCGCAGGTTGATATCACACTCCATGTTTTCGTCTTTACTTAAAGTAAAATGTTCATTACATAGGTTGTTCAATTTTCATACGATACAACTAAATTCAATATCATTATTTTCAGTCATTTATAAACAGTATTTTAAATATTAAAAACAGCTTTGAGAAACTGGTTAAAACCCTCTTTATCTTTTTTAACAATCATTTTTATCTCAAATAAAATTATAAACATTTTATACAATCACAAAATTTGACAACGTTAAGAGTTTTCCTCAGAATGACGCGAGCAGGGCTATGTACCACTACAGTCAATATACATTTAAGAGTAGAACGTATGGTTAACAGATTTATCAGCATTTAGAATACTTGTGGTGGACGTAAGTTGAACTTATAATTTTAAATACCGGTCCTTTTATTTCATGCCAAAAACATATTTTGCACACAAAATGTTACATATCGTAATCGTATAGGTATTTTCAGTGTTGCCTTATTATGTTCATTGAACCCACAACTTGAGCATCCATAAAACCTGTGCTGCATATCAGAGTATCAATATTAATGCATTTAAGAGGGATATATTGAACTCGAGAAAAAGTATTGAGACATGATTTATTTAGAATCTGAATATCAGAGCAGCTTCTCTAAGAAGTGTTTGTGGTTGTTACTCTTTTTGTGCGTCCTTTTACGAAATATTGAGTCCTACTTGGGATCCATACACGCTTACGAAGCAAATTTAGAAAGAATCGAAAAGGAAGCTTTCAAGTTTTCATATGACAAAAACAGTCACGGAAACAGTTCGAAACAAGAAGAAAAAAAGCAAGGTTTTGCGCTTTATATATATCGTATGTAGGCCAATCGGCTTGATAGGAAATTCAGAATAGACTAGAGAAATAATTGTATTTCGGTTGAGTGGAGTAGAATCACAAAATTCGGACATAAAAAGCTTAAAACAGACGCATGGAAAATTTCATTCGTCAATAAAACTGTAAGAGATTAGAACAGTTTGCCAGTTACAATTTTCAAAACGATTCCTCGTAAATGTCCGTAGTCTTAGAAATATGGTGGAGTTAGTTAAGTACCAACATAGTAAGCAACTTTAGCATCACATTCATAGTAAGATAAAACTTAAGAATCTTCGTGTGTTGGAATGGCGTCGAAGAGTGGTCGAAACGAAGGGCAGAGCGTGTATGTTTGCAGCATATAATTCTTTCTAACGTTAAATTTCAATGCTTAATAGAAATAAATAAATGAAACAATTAATTTAAATTTAAACAAACTGAAATTGATTGTCACAAACAATTGTTTTAAGGATCACATGACACGATGATCTCTCAGCCGGAAGATCGTGTTAAGAATCACAACACAATGTCCTATATTGGGAACCGAATAGGAGGGACATCAAAATCGCCCTCTTCACAGCGCTAATATATATGATACGCAGAGGCGCGCCGGGGGGGAAGCTAGTGATGCAGTGTCTGTCCGACTTAGTTTTCCTAAAAAGCACGTTCCATTTAGACTGAATATAAAAAAGTATAATATAATATTCTACTAGGAATATAAAAAGACTACTGAATATAAAAAGTATAATATACAACTGAATATAATATTCGTACAGAAAATTAATAAAAGCACGCTTTTAATATATATCTTCGGCTTGGGGGGGGGGAGAGATTGAAGCCCAGTGAGCCATACCCCCTCTCTGGATGTGGCATCGAAAATACTACGAGAATACTACTTTCCTACGAAATATGGCTGGAATTTGAAATCGGACACAACTTGACAAACACTATGCTCTTTTAAAAATTACGTTATCGTCTCCTACATTATTTCAGTAGTAAACATACCTTTTGTGGTTCTCATACGCAACCGATCTTTATAAATAAGGTCTCTTAAGATAAAGAATTTCTCGGAGACGTGACGAATTGCATGTTGACTTTAAAAATATGAAGGATTTGTTAAAGAAATCACACATAAATATTCATGACAAATGCAACTCGCAACTCTCGGTCAGCTATGTCGTTAAGTAACTCCTAAACGAAGCGTTCTAGGGCCTAAAAAGCTAAAAGGTTGAGGCCAAAGGCCTAAAAAAACCGTTCCTCACATCGTTATCAACAGGATGAGATATTCTTAGACATTCTATTACTTTTTAACCGGTTCGGTGCTTGTCGATACTACCAATACCACCTACACATGGAGGAATACATAATATACATTGCTCCGTGACCTGTAAGTCAGCCCTTGGTGCTGGTGACCATCTTTGTGACGTCAAGGTTTAGAGGGCGTAGATTCCTGTATATTATACTATTTACGCTTTGTATACACCGTGGTTTGCGCAGACTAACGAGATTTATTTGCACAATTATTCATTCAAGATTCGCTCACGCAGCAACAACAGAAAGTACTACTAACAGTTGCTTGATACCTACGAAGATGGTTTCTAAAGCGTGTGGTGCAACCATTTGTGTTTTACCGAGGTCTACAAGTGCTCTGTACCTCATTGTGGAAGGAACAACGATGGAAACGGACCACATGTTTCTATGTTTCAGTTTCACGATACCCCAAGGAAAAGTCAGAGTGAGGTTTAACGCACGAGAGTTCTCGCACGAGTACGCTAGTAGCCATTATTATTACATACTTTCACAACGTATTTTTATATTGTTTAACAATATTTTTTCTCCTACGTGGATCCTTGGGCAAAGAATACTCTCCCCCCCCCCCCACGCTTCCCGCCGCGCCGTTCCATCGCCTATTCCGGGCGCCTGCCCCCCCCGCGGCGGCAATTTAGGCGCCTGCTTTCCGCTCCGTCGCCCACACCCACGCCCACGCCCGGGGCATGTTTGATTTCTTTCTCCGACGAACAGGTCACTTTCCACAGCGATGTCCTGTGTCCATTTCGCACGGGGCCGCAAATGATTTAAGAGGTGATTGTACGGGAATAATTACTTCAAAGGTAAAAGAGGATTCCGTTGCTTCAGATGAACTCGTGTACATCGATTCTTCAGAGTTCGCCTCGCTCGACGGGAGGGAAATTTGGAGACGATTTATGAGATACCTAACGGTTCAAAATGAGAGTCTGAAGCCCAAAGACTATTTTCATTAGCAGGTAATCTAATTCAAATTTTATTAAAAAATACTTATTGTGTGTTATTAATAATTATAGGGATTATGAAGGCTATATTATTATTATTATTATTATTATTATTATTATTATTATTATTATTATTATTATTAATATACGAAACAAAGTGAAGAATATAACTCTGATACAATTTTTAGACAACTATTTTTAAGAAAAGGAGAATTCCCAAATTAAAATGGAAAATAAAAATGAAATAATTGAATGCAATATTTTCAATAAGAATTCTCAACAACAACAACAACAACAAAAAAGAAAATAAATGTGACTATGTTGACAGATTTTTATCTGTAAACATCTGTTTAACATTGCCTTAAAGAAAATTTTTTAATGCTTTATGAATGCAAAATGATAGGTAACTTTGAAAATAGAAAATATTGCTAAACGTGTAGTTAAATATTCTTTCCAGAAAAATCGATCGAAAACGTTATATGGGATATGGACGTACACAAATATATCTCAATAAAAAATACTGCGGCTGTCCAAACGTTTCTTTGTAGGTGTGTTCCACACGTTTATGGCAATATTTCCATTAAATATTACTCGGATGATTTCTCAGTTATAAAACTGATTGGAAGGTTCAACGGATTCTTGGGAATCAGTGCAGGGCACTAGTTCTTTGTCGGGAGGCTACATGAGAGAACGAACATCGAGGCTTCACACTGTGACCTTTTCAAGGTTAAAGCAGAGCCGTGTCATGAGACCCCGTGATAAAGAGCCAGCACACACAGCTGCGCACTTCATCACGCGTAATCCAGGAAGGAACAACAAAGGAAATCTGGCAAGTGAATCACGCTTCCTTTATTATTCACGACACTAGTACTCGTACTGGCTTTCCTTGAGCGTGAAAAATCTCCCAAGTTTTAACCTGAAATGCCCCAGTGAAGAGTAATCGCATAACTTTCACGACGGTGCTTCAGGGAATAACGTTAACGCATTAAACACCCTGCGTTAACATATTAATGCTGACGTCACGTCACGCCAAGAGCACCTCCCTTCTCCATGTCACGTGCCGCGTTGGGCCACGCACGAACTAAACCGATTCCTCACGATCACGGGGTAATTTATGGATGACCTGACAGGACGGCGATACACCAGTGGGGCAGCTAAATAGACCAGGCCGCATTTCCATACAAGCTGCACGTCGCCGGCGAAGAATGAAAGGAGAGGTATCGTTGTGCAGAGTGCAGCGCGGCACCGCACGGAGGGGGAAGGCGCTGTGGTCGGGGAGAAGGAGATCAGGGCGGCATGCAATTGACGTGGCCTACATACGTCGGAATCACGATTGCAATGGCGCAAGTAAGGACATACTCGCCATGCACGAGTAGCTATTATTCTTCTGGACGAGTATAATATTTTAATAATCCTTAATAATAAAATGTTTTATAAATATACTACTTGAAAAATCGTATTTATTTCGTTACGGTACAACGTAGTAACAAATTTAATACATGAGGTGTCCACTAGTACCCCTTATATAAAAGGTAAACCATAACGTACGAGAATTATATTTCATAAACTAGTGGTACTGCAGAATAGAACAGACTTTTTACTACTTTTTTTTTACTACTAGATCTCGGTTAGATTTTCAGCCATCTCCCATTCCCTTGCCAGATGCAATCGATCGCAGCCCAAACTACATTATTTTCTCATTTTCTCAATTTTTCGGTTTCCTAATGAAAAATCCGAGTATTACAGAAAAATAAAACCACGTCCTAAATGAAAAGTTTCGTTGAAACATTCGGAGCCGTTTTTAACATAATATCGTACAAGCGTTTCTGTAAATGGAACATTTTTAAACTCATTTTCACAAAAAACTTGAGTTTTCCAGAAACTCCATTGGAAATCATTTGAAGCCATTCTACATACAATTGCAAAAATGTATACAAATCGCTGTAAATTAGCGTATTATCGGCATGAGAGATATTTAAAAAAATACACTTGAGTAATATATGTAAAAACAAAAGAATAAAACAAAATCGCTTTTATCTCATCTTAAACTGCATTTAAGAATACCCATACAAAAATTTTGAAGAATAAATTTGGAGTCGTGTTTGAGAAAATTACGTTTGACCGTTTCTAAAAATGCGGAATTTCGAGCTAATTTTCACAGAAAATTTAAATTTCGAGAAACTTCATAAAACATCATGTTCAGCATGTGTACTCATTATTGCAATAATGTGCACAAATGTGCAATAATGTGACACCCTGTTAATATCAATATTAACGACGTGAGTGGCAAGTAAAAAAAAGAATTGGTGTAATTTTTTAAACAAAAAAAATTGAGTAAAATGGCTTTTATGTTATCTTATGGCTCATATTTTTAGCACTATCCCTCCCAAAATTTAAAGAAAAAAATGGAAAGTTTTGTTTTTGTTATGTTTTAATAATGCACATAATTCACACAATATTGCACGAAAACTACTAAAATTTCAAAAAAATATTCATAACCTTAAAGAGAGAACTAATGATGAAGTACAAATACTATCGAGCCAAATTAACCGGAAAACATCCATTTTGAAAAAAAAATCCCATGAAGACGGACGGACGTTAAAAAATTTTAAAATCGGTATCAAAGTGCCCCAAAATGTGTATTTTCGTTGAAATCTCGAAATCCATTTACCGCAGCACTCTACAAATTTCTCTATACTAAACAGGGCTTGATTTCCGGCGGAACGCGACGGAAAGGTGTTTCGGTTCCTCAGCAACAAATGAAGGAAGAAATAAGCAAAAAGCAACTGTTGCCAGTTCTCATTAATTTTGATTTATAATTATTAAATTTTATTATACAGGCGCGTCTCCTGAGAGAGTGGGTATGGAATGCGATAAAAATTAGCAAATTGTTTGTCAATAAAACACTGGTTGCCTTCACATTTTACTGAGACCCTGTGCTCAGACGCCACTCTTACATTTCCAGACTAATTTCGTCAAGATTCAGCACAAATTTCTACGCATGAATCAGTTTCAGCTGCACAAAAGTATACATCACTGCTTTATACTGCATCCTGCCTGTCACATTCACTATACACTTATTATTTGTCGTAATTTCAACAAAACATGATTACACTCTTCCGTTTCGTCACACACCACCTATTCACGCAGCACGTACATACATACATACATACATACCAGTGGCGGCTCGTGGTCATGCTATCAGGGTATGCCACGTTTCTCTTCTTTCTCCCTTCCTCCCACTCTCTCTCTCTCCTCTCCCCCTTTCTCTCTCTCACACACACACACGTATATTACAAGCATGCATTTACACTCATTAACATAAATAATGACAATTAAACACAAATCATCTTATGAAGTTTGATAGCATGCCGAATACTTCCATTCCATTGTTTCTTTTCAGCAAATTTTTTCTGTGTCTTTTTCATTGAAATCATTGATTTCTTACGTTTCATATTTTCAACGCTACTCATTGTTAGAAGCACAAACACTCTTGACAGAGAAACGAACTCTCTGATTTCGGTTTCTCAAAACACATTGAAACGTAGCTTAATACATACGTTTACAAAATACACTTGGGGTTTGAATACTTCGGAATGGTTTTGTAACTGCAACTTACTTTAAAAACCCAAGAAAATATGCATATAATATTCAATTAACATTTTTATCAATGCAACACTGCACAGCAACGCGTTCGCGTTTCGCGCGCTCGTGCGGAAACTCATTTAGGTGGAGAGATATCTCACACTTTTTTTCGTTCAATGTCACACTTACTTCTCTTAAAAACGTGTGCTACCCGAGTGTTATATCTTGAAGATATGTCAAGGCACTTCCAGAGATCGCCACTGCGCCGGCGCCGTAGAACGCGGGCGGAGTGCTCCAGCCCTCCGTAACCCACCTCGGTTCTCCCTGCTCATGCAGCCTCGCGGCAGCCTCGGACGCCGTTTCCTCGGTCGCATTCTCCCGACTGTGCTCCGGCAGGAAAGAAAGCCGGTCGGACAGGCAATCCCAGCTTGCGAACGGCGCGTGTTTTGAAAATGCTCTGAGAGAAATGGCACCGAATTAATTTGGGTGTGCACATGCGAACGTGCGAATACCCCCGAGCCGCCACTGACACCCACACACACAAAGCAAGGAGAATGTGGAAGTGAGTGAGAGAAATGGAAAGGCATTGGGAAAAGGAGTTAATAATCCAGTATTATCGGGAACGACCAGGTTAATTGCAGTACAAGAGAAGAAAAAAAATTCATGAATGAAAATCACCATCCAAAATCCGCAAACAAATGTCGAGTGTTGTTAGTACACTTAGTTTACTTCGAGGATCCCACGAACGATGCGGACATTCGTCCCGGGGGCCACGTAAATGCGGCCGTGATCCACAGCACGCGATGCGCCAAGCCTCTCTGAATCCGGCGCGGCGGTGCGTTTTTATGTTAATTGAGCTCGGGGCTCGGGGAACCAGGGCTGGAAGGAGCATCCGGGGTTGGGAGAGGAGGGCGGGTGGACGGGGTGGGAGGGGTGGGGAGGAGCGGGGCGGGGGAATGGGGTGCGCTGCGAGTAATTAAAGCAAATATTTTTATTGCGTGCAAACACCGCTTCCCGTATATGCGAGACTACGCTGGTGGGCGGCGCGCACCGCACCCTCCGCAAATATTGTTCCCAGTGAAATATGTCGGATCGGGAGCGCCGAAAGTCAACAGGCCACCGGCCGCCGGGAGGGGGAACGGGGCAGGCAGGACACCCCGCTCGGGAGGGCCCGAGGTCATGGCGGTGGGGGCACGCGTGCCGAGGGGCATGACGAAGACGAATCCGACGCCTGCCATGGAAATCACTTTGAGGGCAAGAACAACTGAATGATATATACTCTCGGTATCCTCCACGTAAGATAAGACTAAACAAACTGAAACACGTTGTCATTGTGAATTTGGCGTGAAAAAGGTAATATGAAGATATTCTCGCAATGGCGAAAATGATACTTGTCCGAATCCTAGAATACCCTACGCATTCCAATACGTAATAAAAGTTATTTCTGCATTAAAATTGAGGATTTGGCACTTTTCTAATTCAAGATGGAAATGCTCTGACAGATATTAGGATGATATTTATACAGGTTCTTTTAAAAAGAAGCATCGCTCCCAATATTATAGTAATCTACATACACGCTGACTTCATAGACTTATGTTTTAGACACATTCTTGTGTCTTCAGAGATTCAGTAAATCGTGTCATTTTTCTTTAGAAGGAACGTTTAAATTAAAAAATAATACAATTTTATAATGAGATTGATTTTGTAGGTAACAGATAAAATAATTGTAAAATCACTATACTGGAAACAATTAATAGATTCTAATAAAACATCAAAAGATGCCGTACTTATTTAACAATGGGATGGAGTGGAATAGAGCAGAAGATTAAAACTATGAAGATTTGAGGAATTTTATTAAGCACCGTGTAATACGAGACACCGTTTAAATTATTGTGTCCCGTTGGCATTACACAATTAATTATTTCGTAATTACATATTGATGTTAAAGCCTTATAACTGCTTTTATTACGTTGTATGATATTGCTGGAACTGTTTTTTTAGAAATTATTAGTCCAATATATTCGTAAAATATGAAGAGTACTGCTTTTGGAAGTGAAGAAAACAACAGTGTCTAAAATGTCAAGGGATGAATCCAAATTTCCTGAGTCAGATATATTATACTCAAATATATGAAGATTTTTGATAATTTTGATTTATTATAACGTTTTATCGTTTTCTTCAAATGCCGCAGGATCTCGTGACGAACATTGAAAGTGATGTATTTCTTCATAATTTGACAATTTTTTCAGGAAGCTGAGTTGTGTCTAATGACAGAAGACATTCCACAGGATAGTAGTTGGTACACAAAACAAAGTGTACACAATTCACAATGAAGTCAAGATAGACACATTCATAGTTGTTTAGAAAAAATAAATTAACTGGTTTTAAAAGCACTTCAATTTTAAGAGTGTGGAGAATATTTTAGCTATTTTTTTGTTGCAATTTTCTGACAGAGTGTGAACTCACAGAATGTTTTTTGATAAAAATAACTTACAAATGTAAATGTTATACCACTTTTCTTCAAATATTTTTGTTCCTTTCTAACCTAATTCGAAAAAAATATCATTAAAACATCTGTACTCTTTTTTAAGTCAAATCGTCACTAGAACTAGCAAATTCACTCGCAAGAAATTATTGTCAATGCTGAAGACAATTCATGGAACATCGTAGATTATCAATTTCAAATTATTACACTTAAATATCATGTATCCCCAGCATTAAATTACCATTCAAGTCATTATTAAAAAAATATTGTTGTGGCTGTAGAGGGAAATCATATTCGAAATTAATTTGAAAAGATAATACATTATCAAAACAATTATTTTTGTATTTCAAACTGTTTAATGCAGGAATTCCGCTGAATAAAACATCAATTTAATGATAATTACTTTCCATTGCAGCTTTATTGTCCGGAGCATTATCCCTCTATCAAAATATAGCAATGAGAGCATATAGCAACAGGATTGCAAATTTTATAGGCGCACATACTCCTTTCCTGTGTATCTCTGAATTTGAAAGTGTTTACAATATTTTCAAATAACAATATTTCCATCGGAATTCGTTGGGAGTTGGAATACTTTCCCTTAAGAGAAATGACTCCAACATTTTGTACTGTAAATAGAGACACTCTTTGAATGAAAGAAATCATTATAAATTGACATTATTAGTCCAATTTTTAGAAACAAGTGTTAATTATGAAAACAGTGTGTGATAAACAACTGTGTCGATTGTTGTGATATGGGTAATAAATCTTGTGCAAGAATCCTTTATAGCCATTATCACAATAATCAATACAATATACATACAATACATATATCCACATAATAAATATAAATTCTCAAAATATTTCATATGAGTATAATATATCTAACTCAGATCATTTGGTATCATCCCTTAACATTCTAGACACTGTGGTTTTCATTTCCAAAATTGAGTAGTACTCTTCATATTTTACGAATATACTGCACTAATAAATTTCTAATAAACAATCGTAACCATATCACACAACGTAATAAAAGCATTATAAGCCATTAACATCACTATAAGAATTTATCAATTGGACAGAAAAAAAATCATTATTGTCATTGTTTGCACATCTAGTATTTTGTTCCTGAACTGAAATGAAAGTAGTACTATTTGTGTAAGTAAAACAAAACTTCATTGAAGTGCGGGGTGGAGTTTGTGGGCTGCTTTCGGCGCCGAAGAGGGGGCGCGGGCAGCCTGCCCCTCGCGAAACGCGACGTTCGACAGGCGCGTCGCGGCGCGGCGCGTCGCGGCGCTCGAGGCCTCTGGAGGCGGAGCACGTTCGGTATCTTCGGCCGCAGGCAATTTACATTCCTGCGGGGGCGGCGCGGGTGACGCGCGGCGGCGGCGGCGGCGGCGGACCCCCCCCCACCCGCCCGCCCGCGCTTAATGACCCCGGAAACGGGCCGGCCTTCCGGGCGCATTGTCCCGGGCCGCCGCAGATAGGGCGGCGTCCGGGCCGGAAACCCGTGCGCGGAGCACCCGGCGGCGACGCGCCCCCCCGGGGGGCAGGGGGGCGGGGCGGTGGCAGGTGTGTACGCGAGAGTGGAGCTCTCGGGGTGTAGCGAGGAGCATTCGTCGGAGACACAAATGGTTCCTTTAAAACGACATGTAAGCAAGCAATAAGGAATTATAAAGGTCAATGCATAAATGACAAAGAAATATTGAACTTGATTGTTAATCGTTTCATGAATATTTTACCGAGTTGAAAAGCTAAATGTGTCAAGTTCTTTACTGCTGATGAAAATGAAATATGAATACATGGCAGAAGTAATTTACACAAAATGACGTTAAGATATTATTTCAAGCACTACTAATAGTTGCGAAATCTTAAAGCATAACTATAACAAAAAAGATGGATAAATGTGTGATAAGAGAGTAACTTAAGAAAGTAACGAATTTAAATTATGAAAAAGAAAAGAAGAATTAGCACACAGAGTGCGTAAAAGAATGGTATTTTTCACATGAAACGACCCGGAAAAGAAAAGTGATAGCATATCGAAAGAAATGAGTATTACTTAACATTTTTAAACAAATTTAAGGAAATTTTGACGAATTCAAGGAAAACAATCGGGACAAATGAATGAAAATAAAGCCCTTTATAGAAAGGAAAAGAATAGTATAAATTGACTCTAAATTACCGAAAAACAATGAGAGTTTAGTTACATTTATGCGTAAATAACGGATAATGAAATGAACACAAGTCGAGGATACCTGTAGCATGAATTTCGGAGGTCCCTTCCTGAGGTCCAGCCTACAGGGCAGGAAGTGCGCCCCTCTCGCCCGCATGGGGCCGTATCTCGGGCGGCGCCGGGGGGGGGGTGAGACTGGTGGTGCAGGCGCGGGCGAACGCGTGACCCGACGGTTCATTACCCGCTGCCACTTCCATCCCCGCCATCCCCCCCCCCCGCGGAGTTGCGAGTTCTGGCTGATGTTTGCGCGCGGGCGCGGGAGTACGCCCCGGCCCCCGCCCCCCGGGGTGCGCCCCCCCCCCCCCCCCCCCCCCCCCCCCGCCCCGCCGCCCAAAACCGCGCCAATTAGCGCCCGCCCCGCTCCGCTCTCGGTGACATCTCCCCGCGCCCGCCCCGCCCCCGCCCCGCCGCCGACGCGCACTTCCGACGGCGTCTTATTACCATTATGAGCGTGTCGGCGGCGGAGGTCGCGGGCAGGCGGAGGCTCCGGCGATGCGAGGGCGGTTAGCGCAGGCTGAGAGTCTCATACTAAGTGGCGGACACAGATACGAAATAATCTATTCCCATAAACAGATTAAATATCGAGGAAAGGAAAGATATTACATGATACATAGTACCTACTCCACTAATGCACCAAATTTAAAGACATAATCAATATTCAGTTCAACATTGCTCTTAAAATTAATAAATACTTTAGTTTAATTTTGACGGTGATATTACGTGTGCATTGATAGAAATGTACAGTTAAGTGAAGAAAGAAAGACATGTTGAATTCATTATTCTCACGTCTTTACTACGTCCGTTAAAATATGCACTAGTTATTATGCGAGTCACCACTTATTAAGGAATGTAACAAAAAATCAATTCACACGAGAGATGCTTTGGTCAAAAAATGTTTGCTGAGAATCACATTACAAACCACAGAATAAAGTTAGTTAAAAAAAGTTAGAGGTTCAACCTAAATTGATTATTCCTAACTTGGATTAATATACGTTGTTGACAGACAGGCTCTCGTTTCAGTGTAGGTATTGTTCAATCGTGTACTACTCGAACAAAGTGCAGCCTACGCCTACATTACAAATTAAATGGCCGAGCTTTAAACAATTCCTGTTTCTGTTTATTGTTTCTTCTTCCTTTCCTGAAATACATAAATCGCTTCACTTCAGTAAGTAATAATTACGTTTACGAACAAGTGTCCGAAAACAGTGAACTATACTTCCGAAACATTTCACTGTCCCAATACAGCCAGAGGCAAACAGAGTAATCGCAGCCAAAACACGCCGTCTCTAAAAAAAAAAGAGCCCGCCCTTCAGGAAAGCCCTCATTACCATGTCGAGCGGGTCAGCATCGCCGGGCGGGTCGGGGGCAGGGGCGGGCGGGGAGGATCCAGGCCGTGCGGGTGGCGGGCGGTGCACTGCGGACGAGGGCGTGGAGGGGCGTGGCGGGGAGGGCGGCCGGAATCTATTGCCCGGCCCGCCGCGCGCATCCCGCATACGCGCTATATCTAGTATTTGTGGGGGGGGGCGCGGCGGGCGGCGGGGGGGCGGCGGGGAAGGGCGAAGGCGGAGACGCCTCGCCCGGGGACGGCAGGGGCCGGGGGAAGGGCGAGGGGGGGGTGGGGTGGGGGGAGGGCGCACCTGCAACCCGTGGTTCGTAACCGCACCGCAGGGAGCGCGCGGCGCGAGGACGGCCCTCGGCGCGCTGCCGACGCGCGGGCGGGCGGCAGAGCGTTGGGGAGTTTCGCTCGGCAGCAGCTCTGTAGGTTGGCGCCAGGCATGCTTACAAAAGAGTGGGAACAAAAAATACTAATGAGAATATACACGTGAGAATTCGCAAAAATTAATACTAATGAGGCACGGTAGCTAGAAGAAAGGTTTGACTCAGAAAATAGAGATAAACATGTCAAAACTTACTACACTGAAAAACTAATGCACAAATGATGCTAATTGTTATGATTCAATATAACCACTTTGGAATGTTCAAACTTTATACATAGTTCAGGTCTTTCTTCTGTAAAAACCAACTTTAAAATACATCTTTAATGTTCATAGCATTGCGACTATTTCGTTTCTAAAAATATATTTCAAACGGAAAACTTTGTTTTTATCAAATAACGACAAATTAATTCGATTCAAGTTAAAACAATTTTTTTCATCTGCCTAATATGCAAGTATACAACGTTGCAAACCAGCCCTTAACTCAAAACTCCCTGCTACAAATATTGGTTGATAGATTAGACATTCCTTAATCGATTAGTTTTGACGCATTGAACAAGAGAATTATTTGCCAGTTGTCATTTATAGGGTATATGGTGACACTATACACTCCTACAACCATCATCATACAAAATGACATGAAAACAACATACGGGAAGCAGCAATGGTATGAAGTTAGAGGCAAAATATAATCAAGCAAGAACCAGGATCGACAGCAGAAGAATAATACGCTAAGCGGGGCAACGGTTGAATGATAGCATAGGGCTGAGGCTTGAAGAACCGACTTCACAGGCGCAGAAGTGTGCGGTCGTGCAAGCCGGGTCTCGCGGGCGGTGGCGGGGCGGGGTGGGGAGGGACGGGGCGGGGCGGGGCGGAGCAGACGGGACGGGGGGGCGGGGCGGGACGGAACGGGCGGGCGGGCGGGGGGGGGGGGGGGGGGGGGGGGGGAAAGATTTACGCGGGTGCGGCAGCGCGACGGGACTCGAGGACGCGAGCGGAGCGCGGGCCGCGCTGCCCCGCCCCCCAAGGCGGCGCCCGGCCTCCGCCGTTCGTCTGCCGCCCCCGCCCCCGCAGTTAGGCCCGAGGCGACGCCGCAGTCTCCGCCAGAGGAACATCTACTGCTGCGGACACTTTTCGCATGACGGTCAGATCTCGCGCCTCGAACGCTCTCAACCTTACGAACTGAATCTATGGTTTCTTCGCGGAACTCCTTTCACATACTAACCTACATAATGATACATTAAAATTACGATAATTGAAAACAGATTCTACATTATTTGTATATTAAATTAAAAAAGAAATACCTGGATTGTTCATCACTAGTGCGGTCCCTTTCCACGCGCAAGGATTCGGATTCGAACCTCCATACGAACAAACTACTTTTTATTGTAAAAAAATATCGCAGCGGCTTAGGATGGCGCAACAGAATACTCTTGTACTCACAGGACAGGAGTGGTGCTAATCAACGGCGCTCGTGCTGCGTAAGGTGGACTTGTAGAGCAGATTAATGTTCCGCCCTAACCGTCTGGGTGAGAAAAGTAATGCCAAAGTACCTGACCTCTTTGAAACTGCTTGGTATTCATCATTCTCGAGACCCAACAAAAAATCAGAAAATGGTTTACAAGAAGTACAATGCACACAGTTCAAGTACGACCAATAAATTACGTTCGTTTAACTACAATTAAATATTTTAAGAAAAACGCCTTTCAAGAAAATAAACTAAAAGCGCTGCAGAATGGTATAGATTTTCTCGTAGTATTTTTTTTTTCTAATTTCCTTGGTGTAGACTGGTAAGTACAGTCTTGCGCCGCCTCTATGCGTGCTGCCATCTATCGCAGCCCAAAGTACATATTTTTTCGACATTTTTCTCAAATTTTCGCTTCTCAAATACTAGAAACAAAATATTATTTTAAGAATATTAAAGAAGGCTAAAACCTCGTCCTAAATAGCAATTTTCATTGTAAAATTCCAAGCCGTTTTTAAGAAAATGGAGTTAAGCGTTACTGTAAATGCGAAATTTGAAGCTCTTTTTAACAGGAATCTATTGAGTTTTCGAAAACTTCATTAAACGTAATTTGAAGGACTTGCTCTTACAAATTCAATTATAAATAAAAATTATATAAAAATTAGGTTATTATTATAAAAATGTGTGTATTAATGGCATGAGAGATATTCAAAAGAAATTATATTTGTATAATTTTTGAAAAAACAAAAAACTACACAAAAATATACTTTACGACATATTAAACATTGCAATTAGCACTATCCATTAGAAACGTTTGAAGAAAAAATGTTGAACCATTTTGAGAAAATGGCCTTAGAGCGTTTCTGAAAATGCGAAAATTTTCAGCTTATTTTCACAGAAAACTGCTGAGTTTTCGAGAAACTTTATTTGACATTATTTAAAGCACATGCACTTATAAATATAACAATGTGAAGAAATCGCCTCTAACATAAATATTACCGGGATATTTTTCTTTTAATTTAGCATCTGGCTTTATCCACATTATCATGGCACGGGAATGAATTTTTTCTTCCAAAATTTCGCTGTTTTCTCGCGCAGCATTACATTACTTTCTCTATACTACGTATATTACTCCGTGTATACGTACGTATAAGAGAAAGTAAAAATTCAAGTTCCATAATGCAATTCGTAAAAAAGAAATACTTAATGGTGGGCAGCCTATTCCTTCGGCGTTCGGTGATGCATGTCGTCAACGCACAGAGTAGAAGAATTCAGTTGGTGCTCGCACTTTGATAATAGGCGGAATAACATTATCATATATTTTCCTTTGCAGCCAAAATAAAACAAATTTAATTGTTTTTGTTTTTTCCCAGCGTCTGGCTATCAAACGAAACCATAGACATATCTCACACGGCCAGAGGCTGCAAATGTTTCTTGCAATTTCTGCGTGGATTGGAAATTAGTAATGTATATAATTATCTCATATTTTATTGACAGTTAAACATTAGAGAGGCTCTTCTTGTATTAAACTAGAAGACTGAAACGATTCGGATAAGAATATGAAACCGTTTGTGTGATGAATAGGAAAGAGAGTAATGGCGATCTAAGGAACTGTGCTGTCTAGCGTTTTTGGCACCGTTTTAGCTCTGTTGTGGTAGCGCAAGTTTGTGCAACAGGAGTTTGTTTGACTAACATTTCTACGAATCTTAAAATTTAAAAGTCAAAAACGTAGACCGTACATCGCTAAAAAAGATATTCCTGAATTTAGTAATGTGACAAGAGAATGCTACTTTATATCGGATTTAGATATAAACTGAAATCTTTGTAAGTCCATTACTATTAATGCTCAGTTTTATTCAAAATATTGTAAATTAAAACATTTTTAAAGTGTTTTAAACATAGTTTTTTTTCTTTTGACAGAATTTTCACAGTGAATCTCATTCTCCAATTCTGACTCTTTCTTAAATGGCCTTCATGCATGGCCTGCGGAATAGTAGGTCAGTACTGAAGAATGGTCGTGTTATAGCAATGACTACAAATACGAGAGAGATTTGTGTCCTCGCAGGTAAGCTTCGAAAACTCTCATCAGAAAATTATACGTGCACGTGGCTGACAAACCCCCTCCTACTCTCCTCGCGTTCATTTGACTACAGCGACAACCTTGATATCGATATAATAATTCACATGGAACTAGGTCGTGTCGTCTCTTTCAACTACCCTAGTGCCATGCAATTTTAGGGAACATCGAAAAGTAAAATGAACAGCACAACAGCATCTATTTCCTGTAATACTCGTATCCATTAACTACCGACTGTTCAATAGTGAAATGTGCTCGTTTGTACTATTATCAATCAAAGTAATACACAATGGTTCTTATAACAACAATTAATCATTAAAACGGTAGTTGAAAGGTAATAGATAGCAAAGAACGGCTGCAGTGACGAAGTTACAAAGAGAGAAATGTATTTACAATCACTAAGATAATGGAGAAAAGAATGATGTAATCAATTACTTAAGTTACACTGCCGTACTACTTGGATCTGTCAATGATCCTAATATTCTATCATGATATCAAAATCGACAGTTCAAATGAACAGATACAATTCCAAACGACTACTATTAACACAGAACGGCGTAGGCAGTGTACATATAGAACACGGCGGCCAGCAATATTTTCTCTTCGCAAGAAAATAGATTTTTCAAGTATGTGAGCTGATAAGATAGGTAGAACGTGACAGTTGTAGGGTAGATAGATGTAGTTTGGTAGAAAAAGACGTTTCAACAGTTATCCGAGTAAACTATGGTTCTGAATGAAGACATATGGTTTATTCTAACATAATGACAAAATTTCGACCAATATGATGTATAACCCACAATGATAATTCAATGCAAAAAAAAAAAAAAAAGATTCACATGCATATAAATTGGTAATGAATAAACGCTGTTAAATGTCTGTGGAAATAATTTTTTTCTTCTTTTTTTCACACTTCCCATACGCTCATGAGTTTGCATCTCGAAAACCAGTAGAAAGTACTTTTTTATATCAGATAGCTCCGAGAACTCTTAACTTCTGCGGTTATTCTTTTATTACTTTCTGGCGGATACTTTCACAACATACTCGGCCGAATCTTCGTGGCATATGCATATCTCGTGCAATGTCTGAGTGCGAGCGTTGGGCATAGTTATTTCACAACGCAAGCGCAGCCGGCATAATTTACGACCGGTCAGAAAACGTTCGTGTAGAAAGACGCCCGTGAATATTCAAATACGCTTTCGTACAACTCCAAGAGAACGCGAAGCCCTCATTTCGAGGTCACGCAGCCGGTCGCATCTTCCGACCGCCGCGACGCCGCTGTCGACGTCACACGCCAGCCGACTTCCACCCAACGCAGAGCCGGCACTCGGAGACGCTAACGACCGCCGCCGCGGCGCAGTTGCATTTCCGCGACGGCGGAGGCAGCTCTGCCGCTGTCGGCTCACAAAGAAGCGCGGCCGCAGGCTCTCGGGACCTCTAAAGCCCCCCCCCCCCCGCCCCCCCCCACCGCGCCCCCGCCCCCCCCGGCCGGAGCGCCCCTTGGCCCCCGCTCAGGCGCTGCCCCCTCTCCGGCCGCAGGCGCCCGCCGCGGATCAAAGGCGACCGCGAGATGGCCGGAAAATTGGAGAGAGCGATCGGCTGGCCGGCCTTCCTCCCCCCCAGGGAGCGCGGAATAATACTTACCCCTTCACGCCGCAACCCCGCCCTTTGCTGACCGACCGCAAGGAGCGATGCTGAATTGGGAGATGCAGTGGCAGTGGAGGCCATCAAGTTATGACAGTGGCCCGGGCCGCAGGAGCGTGAAAGCGGAGCCGCTGGGGTGGGTGGGGGGGGGTGGGGGGCGGCCGGTGGACGAGCGCCGCTCAGCGAGCCGCCGAGGCGCAACGCGGCCTGGCCTAAGTTGGGACGAGGGCGCGGTAAATTGACAGTAAAAAGCGCTCGGCTTTGTGCGCGGAAGATAAAAACTTCAGAGGTCGTTTTACGTGAAGGAGAGCCCGGGCGGAACGAAAAACAGCGCAGCCGAGTCTGCACTTTCTCGATAATTCGGTATTCCAGAACGAGATGATCAGGATCTAAAGTTTGGACCCCTGATTTCTCTCGGAGAAAGGGAGGCAAATGCAAAAAAGATACTCAAATTGTAATACTTCATTTAAGCAAAGAAAATGTATAGTATTAAGTAGTTCCTTTTGATTTTAAATTATATTATAAAACACCATAATTTGCTCGAATTGTGATCTGAACATAAATTTGAAACAACAAATGTAAAAATAATGTAGGTAATAAGTGAAATGAAGTATGGTTGTCATAAATGGCATTTTTTCGTCAAATTCTTAATCACAGTATCAATGACGCTCATACAGAACGCGAAAACACACGCGTGAACAAAATATTAATAAATAACCTGCCACGCAGAGAACTAATTTACCTGTATTTTAAATTAAGAACTCGACAACCATAACTGTTTAAACATTTTCGCCATATGAAATTTCACACATACAAGCGTACTTGTCAGTGTGATCTTAAAACTGATAAAGCAAGAAAAAGAGAACATCCAATTTTCTTCTCCTCCTAAATCCAATGCCTTTCAAAGTAGTAACTGCCTGCCCAATTATTTATTTGAATTTTTCTAAATGCATGATTAACAAAAAAATGCAATATTGATTTTTTGTCAAAATCAATAGTATTGACTTGATTCGATAATAAAGTAAGCGAGTGTAAATAAAAAATAACACGCCTGAGGCGGAAGCGGCCAACGCGTCGCCGCCTCACAGGCCAGCGGCGCCGCGCCGGGCCGAATCCCGGCCACCCGTGCGCGCGCCGGCGCCTATTCATCTCGCGGCCGGCACAAAAACGCGGCGAGGCAGGCGCCGCGGGGGCGGCAAGGCGCAGGCGGGGGCGCAGCAGGAGGAAGCACGGGGCGGGGCGGGGCGGGAGCGGTACGGGGCTGGGCTGGGCTGAGCTGGGCGGGGCGGGGATGGGCGAGGCTGGGCGGGGCGCGGGGCTGGAGGGATGGGGCGGGCTGGGCTGGGCTGGGCTGGGCGAGGCGGGGCTGGGCGGGTCTGGGAGGGGCGGTGCTGGGCGGGGCAGTGCTGGGCGGGGAGGGCGGGGCGGGGGCGGGGACGGGCGGGGCGGGCACGGGGCGGCCCAGCGCACACGCGCGCGCGCGCGGGCGCTCCATTTTTCCTCGAGGGGCCTCTTTTTACTGCGCGCCGCCCTCTGCCTGAATTATCGCTTTCCCATCAGCATGGCTTGTTTGGGGAGGGCGCGGGGCCAGGCGGCGGCGGCGGAGACAGCTGTCGGCTCCGCTGCGCCCTGAGCGCTGCCCGCTCCTCCCCTCGCCGCTGCGTCAGCGCGCAATCTGCGAGATTCCGCCGCGGCCGCCCTCACCTTCGGCCCACGCAACCCCCGTCGTTGTGTGTTATCGAGCACACCATCGTACCCACCCGCCTGCGATGCCGCCGCGCCCACCCCCAACCCCCCCAGGTTTCCCCGTTGCAGCGCCACAGTCGCCGTTGCTGCGCCTTCCTCTTGCGCGACGCACTCCGCCAGCATTCCCGATTTCGCTTTTCGAATTTCAGGCTCTACCGGTGCCGAAACCATTCTCGTATGAACATAGGTAAAGTCAGGAACCAGTTTCCACCCAATGAACAGGGCGAATCTACTTTTACAGCCGCACCCCAAAGAGCAAGCGGGCCTCGAGGGAGGGGCGGTAAGGATGGGACACGCACACGGGCGGGACCCACGCCCACGCCCTCGCCCTCACCGCCCCCGAGAGTATCGGAAATCGATGCCCCGAGTCGCGTCTTTGTCGCCGAGTGCGAGGCTGTTTTCCCGCGCGCTAAGAACTCGCGTAAGGAACTGGCGGGGGCGGGGACGATGGATCGGCCAGCGGGGGCCCGCGCTAAACATGTCGTAGAGCGGATGCTCTACGGCCCCCACGGGCGTCACTGCCCCCCACCCCACCCCACTCCCCGCTCCACCACGAGGACGGACACCCCTGGCGGCGGCACAAAGACGGCGGACGCTCAGACGCGGCCGGGAATCCAATATCTGCCTGCGCCGCCCCGGGCTCAAAGTGGGCTGGCAGGGCCGTAATCAGATGCGCGGTGTGGGGGCAGCGCGGGGCGACGCAGGAGCGCCGGGGGTGGACTGTAATAGCGACGAGGAGAGCGCCGGCGGCTACGAACGTTCGACCGGAAAGCGTTTGTTGAGTTCAGATGGCTGCGGGTGATGAGACACACGATGAATAGAAAGCGAAACGGGAAGGGAAGCAAGATTTCGGAAGGCCGAATGACTACTAAAAAAAAAGACTAAGCAAACACAGATGTGAGTAAAAACACTAGGAAGGCAATTCTGATATGAGCTAAATATGTGCAACAGTTTCTCAGTTTTACATTTCGTTGTATGGCCAAGGTTATTGCAACACACAAAATGCACACGACGCCTCGAAGTTAAGTTTGAAATAAGCAGTGTTTTAAAAAAGAGGTCAAGGAATGAAACAATAAAACGGAGTGACAGTTATATAAACATTATAAACAACATTATATAAAGACTACGCGGCAGTAATTGAAAAAAACCTGCGTTTAAGCGTACGATAAGCGGTTGATTAGGGAGGGAGGAAAATAGACGCACTGCACTTAAACAAATAAGATTTCATTATGCTAATTACTAGCATGAAAGTTTCTTTGGTTTCATACCACGCGTTTGGCTTGAGAAGGGCCAGAGAAGTATGTCACTAGCTGTTCACCTAGATGATTAATATGACTGTGCATAGGTAATAAACCCTTAATCGTCGGCCCGGTGGCTGAGATCGCTAAGGCAGTAGTGTAGTGATCTCGGACGGAAGGGTCGCGGGTTTCAGTCCCGCCTCGGGCATGGTTGTTCTCGTGTTCGTCCTTTCACCACTTATCACCATATCGTTTCATCTTCACAGTTACCATACTGTTAATACCAATAGTGGTCGCTAATAACCTAGATGTTGATGCGACCTTAAATAACCACTTGAAAAAAAAGGCAAAAAAAAAAACAAAAAAAAAAAAAACAAACAAAAACAACAACAGCAAAACCTTAATCATCGACAACCTTCAACGGCTTCTTGCATCGAGATGCAACCCGCTTGCCACGGGAGCGCCACCGCACGCTGGCTGAACAGCACGAGGGACCGTGCATACTCCGTGGGCAACAGGCCCCCCAAGGAAGTGAACTAGACCATTAAACGTCAAATACGTATCTTCTTCCTTCTCCTCCTCCTCTTCTTCTTCTTCTTCGTCTTTCTCTTCTTTTTCGTCTTCAAGCATTAGAACTTTCGTTTCGTTGCGTCTCATTTGGTCCATCCTTTTTGGTCTTCCAATTTCCTTTTTCCTCTTGGCTTGTATTTCAGAACTGTTTTGGCATTCGCGTGTTTTCCATTCTGTCTATGTAGTCTCTCCATGCTTTCCTACATTCGTCAATTTTTTCATTTAGATTATAAATTCCTAGGTATTTGCGTATCTCTTCATTACGAATCCTGTCTTTCCTTGTGACACCAATACAACCTCTTAAAAACTTCATTTCAGCAGTCTGAATCCTGCTTCTAATTTTTGTGTCCATATTCCAAATTTCACATCCATACAGCCCACAAGGAACTGCTAAGGTTTTATAAAATTTCATGAGTGTATCGTTTCTGATTTTACTTTTCAGTGTCCTCCTCATAGTTCCACACATTCTGTTAATTTTTTTAATTTTCTTATCAGCATCTATTTCTCCTTTTGAAGACAGATCACAACCTTGGAACTTACTTGTTCGATGTTTTGGTTGTTAACCTCTAACATGCATCTAACTGGATATTTCCCTTGGAATGCCATTGACTTAGTTTTTTGAACAGACATCTCTAAATTGTATTCTTTTACAATTATCTGAAGTTCATACAGAGCTCATTGTAGAGTGTCTTCATTATCAGATATGAAAACCTGATCATCCGCAAACAGAAGTGTCAAATACGAATCGCTTAACGAAATGCTGACGACTCGAGTAAATGTAGTTCAAAGAGTATAACGGAAAAGGAGAAGCGGAAACATAACCATCGCTCTGAATTACTATAATTGAAAAGATGAGAGTGATGGAGAATGAATGCGATAGAAAGGATGTAACTAAACGAAATTAAGACTCAAGACAAAAGAGGATGGTAATTAAGTTGGTAGCATCAAGTGAATTACTGGGATCTACTTCATAATCAGTACACAGAGAAATTTAAATTCTTCTGAGAAGCCACAACATTCAATCATTAATATTTTATTCCAAACCATTTCGTTGATAACGGCTAATATCGAACAATGCTCAACAATTCAAAACTTCTGCAGCATTAACTTTTTAAAACAATTTTTGAAAAGAATATTTAGAAATAAATCAGGACTAATAGAACATGCAGTGTGCCATCTTGTATGATAAAATATTTATCAGCATGCATGTCAGCATGCTTTCTTCAAATTTATTTTTCACAATGAGGTCAGTTTCAGATGTTAACACAGGTGTATACGACATAACCAATATATTGTATAAATATATAATTTTAATCGATGGAATTTAAACGCGTTATTTTTTCCCACATTTCCTGAAGCAATTTGCTACCAATTGCTACAACAAACAACCTGACCGTCGGCACTTTCTTCTTTCCCTTTCCTTCAGAGCCTCAGCACCGACGATGGCTGTGGCGATGGCGGCAGGTTCTCCCAGGCGGTCTTGCACAGGCCCCGTCGCCGAAAGCCGAACCATATGGAAATGCAGCCGCCAAGTTGCGAAAGCTCGGAACGATATTTTTTTTTCTCGAAAACCCCCGTGGCAAAAATTCCGCGCGTCCCGTGCTGTGTATACACGCATACCCAATATTTGATTCGGCGGGGAGTCGCGCCGAGCGCCACAAACGACGGAACGCCGCGCAGCAAAGAGGGAGTCCTTTGCCAGACGCCGCCGCCGCCGCCGCCGCCGCCGCCGCCGCCGCCGCCGCCGCCGCCGCCGACTTTCGCTCTGTCCTCCTCTCGGCAATCGGCTAGGGAAGGAAACAGCTGGGAGTGTCACTCGACTCACGTGGAACGCGGTTCGCAACTGTAGGAATCCACTTTCTCGCGTTGCATCAAGCCAAATGCTTCTACCTCACACGTTACCATCGATATACGAGTAGTTCCGGGCGATTTTACGTCAATGCTCGTGTTTTGTAGTCGCAATAGAGAATGTGATATCTATTTAATCTGAAAATACTTTGAAACATAAAGAAACATTTAAGAGGCTAGATATTTGCTTCATGATTGAAAATATTTTCTGGCTGGTTTTAACAGCCGTTGAGAGAAAACGAGAGATATTAAACTACGAGAATTTCACAGGCGCGAAGTTCTGAAGCTAGACCTTACAGTTAGACGTTACGGTAAGCTTGCATATAGATCGAGGAGTCGTTGCAAAACACGTATATCACGTCACATGTCATAAAATTTTATCTGCATTTTATATACTACATACTCGTAACTCAAGAGTTAGCACCAGTGTTCTCCCTATACTCCTAAAATATCTAGTAAACACAACCTAGCGTGGTACGAGATCTCTCCGTGAAAGCATTATCATGTTAGATGCAGACCATTACATGAATGCCTTCTACGAAGAATGAAATTCATCATTGTAATTACAGAAAGACTGAAGCAAAGGACAGTTGTAAAACAGGTGTAAAATGAATTACTAATATTAAATCAAATCGTGGCTATTTAACAAAAATTCATTTAAAAGTTCAAATAGTCATTTATAATATCTACAAGTCCAAATATTTTTCTTTAATTTTTTTTGTAGGGGTAAACGGAAACAAAGTTAAAATCGTTTAACAACAGGATCACTATTTCATACGATATATATATATATATATATATATATATATATATGTATAATTTATATATAAAAATAATATATTCGAAATATATCAGAAACGCACAACTTAACATGGATCTTAAAAACTAGTTTCTGAAATTCTCGAAATGTATGAGGAGGCTCGACTAATGAATCAATTCACTTTGATCATTTTGTGTATTTGGGCGCGTGATGGGCGTATTTGGGCGAGGTGATTAGTCCCGTAAGTGTGGTGTATGTTTTTAGCGCGGGAGGCGGCTGTGTTCTTCTCACGCTGGATGGTAAGATCCGTTGCCGATCTACATATCGGCTTGCGGGGTTTCTCCACCCTGGTAACTACCACCAGCGGGACACCGCCCCAGCCGGGACAAGCTCTAAGCTCCCGACCGGTCTCCTGGAATATGTGGCAGCGTAGTGCATGTTAGTGTAAGCGTGTGTGTGTGTAAGAGGAGATGATAGGACACGGAAGAGGAAGGAAAGATCGCGCGCGGTCCGTGGCCCGTTTGGTAGGGTTCCGGCATTCGTCTGTTGTTAATGGAGAAACCACGGAAAACTACCAGTCGGAGCAGTCAACCGCTAGAATTCTAGCCCAGGAAGCGGCTGAATTCGACTTCGCTACGTAGCTCGTGTCGAAAATCCTGTCATCGTCAGGACTCAAACCCCAGGACCTCCTGGCCAGACTCACTGCAGTGACATCGCTTCATGCCCTGAGCCCAAGCCAGTCTGAAGAGGGCAGGAATGCGCGTGGCTGCCCGCTGCGCTTTGAGGAGGCGTGAGAGCGTGTGGGGTGGCGAGCCGCCTGCGGTTCCGGGCTGTGAGCAGTGGGCGCCCGGGGCGTTCGTGTGGCCCAAAGCGGCTGTGCAGGACGCGATGTGGCGTCGATGGGAACGTCATTGTTGCAACGACTTTCGAACGACAGGACATGCTTTTGCCCCACGCAGCGCGCATTTTCCTGTTTGCACACTCAGGTGGAAATGGAAACTTGCATTCATTTGGACAGAAGTACAATGTGGCAAGGGTTTCTGTGAAGAAAACTTGAATGTAACTTGAGGGGATACGTGACGATTTGTTCTGGATATATATTTTCATTTACATCTGTCGAAAAGAACAAAAAAAAAAAAGTAATTCCTGTATCTATACCGGCTTAGATTGATCAGGATATCAACTGATGTCACCGCCGTGCCTATGACCGGGAGGTCCAAGGGTTCTAACTCGACGGCGTCAGAATTTTCGACATTAGCTACATAGCTATAGCTGGAAAACTTCCAACAAAAATTGACTGCGCACGCGCGAAAAGTGTGAGGGGAATGTTCCCTCTCTTAGAGGCTCAACTTCCTCGTTTGAGGAGCTGCCGCCGCCTCTTCCTCGGCCTGGGCGGGCGGGAGAAGACAGCGTGACCTTGACGAACCCCCGAACCCTAGAGTGTTGACAACGAAGTTGCAAGAGCGAATCAGAAACCGTCGCTGGCGGTCCTTGAGCGAAACTGAGCTGGCTTCGGGGGGCTGGTTTCGCTATGCCTCCTAAGGTAAGGGTTACCAAGAAGTCTTTTTCTAAGCTGCTGAATGGAGAATTCTAGGAGCCGGCTGCTCTGATCGGTCGTTTTCCGTTGTTTCTCCACCCAAACCACGAGAATGCCGGAGCTGTACCATAACAAACGTGCCACGGTGCGCGCACAGCATTTCCTTCCCCAATCCCTCCTCGCCCCTTACTTATACACACACACACACACACACACACACCACACACACACACACACTTATATGCACTACTGTATCACACATGTCGGGAAACCAGTCGGGAGATTGTCCCGGAAGGATCGGTTACCCGCTGGTTGGAGATACCTGTTTGGGGAAAATTCTGCTAGTCGACGGTAGGTCGGCGCAGGATCTCGCGATCCATTCGGGGAACATCCCCCTAATCTCCCGAGGAAAACACATGTACCACAGTAACAGGAATAATGACTTCAGCAGTTGAAGCGCCCGGAATCAATAATCAATCAGTGGATCAATGGAACCCACAATATTTTCAAACATGAAATCTCATGAAACAAAACCACATTTGTGCTGTGAAGTGGATTTGTTTTAACTTGAAAAGTGTAGTATAACACACGTTTCACTTTCAAATGATTCAAAGAATAAACATTGCAAATCGGCCTATTTTCTATTTTTCGAGAAATTGTGTAGAAGAATTACGTTTCTGTCGATGAAGTGTGAATAATTGGGGTGGTTATGAGAAAAAAGCTTATCTCTATGTGTTTATTTCCAAAAAGTATTAGAAAACATTTTTTCATACCAAACCTGTAGTAAACCTTTTTTTCACCACTTCACAATTTCACTTTCTGCCGAACGCAAACACGCCGCCTCTCTCTCTGCACATTGCACAAAAATATAACACCTGTTATCCTGTATTCATTCGGATGTCTGCCAACAGTAAATAGCTTTCAAAACAATACATTTCTCTTGAATCTGAAATTCGTGGAATACTATAGGTAGGATTCGAAAAGTTTCTAAAGTTAATTGAATTCTCTCATTATGAAGAAGAGGTATGTTCGTAAAGCAGATATTGTTTTGTTTTTCCGTGGCTATTTCCTTAGTGACTACAAAACAAGCGATGATAAAATGTGAACTAGAATTATGATTCTTAATCAAAAATATAAAAAGAATAAGCGAATTCAATTAATTCAATGATAGGTCTTCGAAATGCTCACTTGCCAGATTAGACTTTAATGTACAATTGTACACCTCGTATTCATATTGTAAGAAGACTACTATCCTGTTATAGTGAACTCGGATATAGTGAACTGAAGTCACTGCTTCCGTTTTAGTTACATTACAAACAAGCATAAGTAGATTCGGTTATAGTGAACCTGAACATCGGCTACAGTGAACTCAGGAAATAAATCCTGGAAATTAATTGGATCTTGCATATAATTAGGCGAGTAAAAGGGCCATTGGAAAAAGGAACGGTGTTCCAACAATGCAAAAGGCATTGAAAGGTGTCAAGACTGCATTACGATACTTAGACACAGAGGACCATGCAGAATCAAGTACCGAGAAAGTACAAACTCTGGAGAAGGATCTAGAGAAATTACTAGTGAAAATTGTACGAAGCAAACAATTGTATTGTAAAGTCAAATAAATATATTGAAATTTTGAGTTCGTTCTGTGAAAATATTTTGCTGTACCCCTGTATTAATAAAATCAATCATTTTGAAGAAATTGAACGTCATTTTGACAGCATCGGATACAGCGAACCTCTGATATAGTGAACCAAAAATGTTAGTCCCCAGAAGTTCACTATAACCGGAGTCGACTGTAAATGGCACACACCATTCGTGTGATACTACTCCACTCAATTGTCCGAAAGCTTTGGCCGTCGTATAGCACGCGCCAGCCGTGTCATTGCCTGCCTCGCACCTCGCTTCACAACACTCGCTCGACGCCCTCGCCAGCGCGGGGCGGCGCGCGGGGCGGCCGCGGGCGGCGGCGCCGACAAACCTCGCCGCGCCGCAGACGGATGGGGCGACAGCGGCCGGACAGCGCCCGCGGCGGCGCGGAAGAAGACCGATGCCCTGACCCGCGCACTCGCTCACTCGCACGCGAGCGCGCGCGCGCGAGCGGGGAGGATGCAAAATTGATGCGGGGAAGGTAAATACGCGTAAATCTACGCGACCGGCGCGGCGCGGCACGGCGCGGAAGTGCGGGCGGGGCAGCGCGGGGCGGGCGGGCAGGCGCGGGATAGAGAAGCACGGGGCGGGCGGGGCGGGAGGGGGCGGGGAGAGGGCGAGGCGGGGAGGGGCGGGCGGGGCGGGGCGGCAGGGCTGGGGGAGCCGAGGGGGCGGGCGCGGATAAAAGCGCGTGTCGGCCGCCAATTTGCCCGGCAGAGGCGCGCGAGAGCCGCTCTCCGCTCTCGTATTAAAGGCGCCCTTAATATGTAGCGGCGCACCCGCTTTTTCACGAGCGCTCATTACGCGGGGAGGGCGCACCTTTGGCGGCGGCGAGGGCGCCGGGAGGCGATGGAACCGTGACCCTGCGGCGGGGATGACGAGCGCAATGAAGGGCCACGAAGAGAGGTGAGAGGACAGCGATTGATAATACAATGTGTTTAGCGGCGGGGTCGAGGTTTCAGACTTTCTGAATCGAATGTTGGTTTCGGTGGGTCAGAAAAGAGCCAGAGAACATGACGACGGTGAGTGGCAAGAGTTGCTGGGGGAGGGAGCGTATTAGAGAGAACGATAATTAATAACATGAATAGGAAGCAACTGAGGTAGAGTGGAATACAAATAGAGATATCCAATGAGAAAAGAGAATGGAGTGAACGAGAGTACGAAAGAAGTGAAGAGTCAAGGGAGTGGATGTGGCAACAATTGACTGTGGTTTGTCGTTAGTGGGAAAAGTGTTGCCGAAAGGAGGATAACAAGAGAAAAGTAGCATGTCGGGGAGCGCACTGCACGGGTATGCCAGAGGAGGAATGTCGCAACAGGCGCAAGCGACCTGCCTCTGGACAGAACGAGGGAGTAAAAGGGATGCGGGAAAAGGGACGGACACGGAGAGCCCTAACAAAAGGAGGGAAAAAATGGAGGGACGACGAAGGTAGGCGCGAGGCATGAGCGGAGCCCGGTATAGCAGAGCAGGCAAAAAGAGCAGAATGAATCGGGGAGAGACGGGCGCGAGGCGTTATAACGAGGCGGAGCGAGGGTTGGGAGTGAAAAAGGCGGGCTGGGCGCGGGGAAAGACGAAGAGCGCTGGGTGGCGCATTGCAAAATAGAGTGGCGGAGGGGCGGGGCGGGAGGGTGTCGTAAGGACTTATCGTCGGGGGCGGCAAGAGCGAGGGGGCGCGGGGAGGTGGCATGGATATATCGCCCCGGCGCAGATCGTAGCCGCCCGCGCGTCCATCCATTCCGCGGCGCTTCCCACGCAAAACAACGGCGCAGCGGCGCGGCGCGGGGTGGGGCAGGGCGGGGAAGCGCGGGGCGGCGCGAGGCGGCGCGGGGGGCGGGGCGGTGCGGGGCAGGAGGCATGGGGCGGGGCGGGGAGGCGTGGGGCGTGGCGGGGCGGGGAGGCGTGGGGCGGGGAGGCGCGGGGAGGGGGTAGGGCGGCGCGGGGCGGCGCTGCGAGCATCCGAATGACTGACGCGCGCCGCCAAGAGTGAACGGCTCCCGCTGAAGAAATTCCATTATTCGCAAACGAACGCAACGCTGCCGCTGCGAGCATCCGAATGACTGACGCGCGCCGCCAAAATCAGTTGCGTTTCGCATTCCACTTCCCAAAAGAAGCGGCAATTTCGCGGCTGCTGATTTTGCTGCTGAGAGAGTTTCCGAGAAAAATGAGATGATATATACAGAGAGATATTTAATATTCAATTCAATTGTATTATTAATGTGCTTAGAGGATTATCCTATTACAAATTGCTGAGTGTACTTACTGCTCAATTATAAACAAGTTTTATTACAAATAACTTCTGATAGAACAGGTAGATTACAAATCAATAGGTTTCTGTTGATACTAATTATTTTACAACTTCTTTAAACGTTTGTTGATTAATTTGTTATAGATCTGTTAAGATAAACAAACCTCACAAGCAAAATAATATTAAAAAAGTGAAATAACAAAAAATACAATAGTAAAAATAAAATATAACTTAAAATAGAATATAAATTGGACACCATATACAAATAATACAAATACAATATCACGAGATAGAAAATAAGACAATAAAATATACAAACCTATACAAAACAACTTACACCAAGGAAGGCACGACGCATTACAGATATTATAATGTAGAGATTTAGATTAAGAGATTTTTAATACATGCCACGGAGTGTTTAACATTGTTGCTTGTCGAAAATTATTAATTGGGTTTCGTCAAAGAATGTCCCCTGCATAATTCATCGAAGTAACGAGAGAGAAACAAATTATACTGCTGACGTAAATACACATTTCGTAACGCAATATTAAATCGGAAAATCATTTGCGAAAAAATATTCCTGGAAGTAAATGGTTGCTTAACATATTCCTTGATACGGAAGTCTGTATATGCATTATTTAAAGGGAAGATTTTATCAAATAGACACTTTTTTGAAATATTTAGTTCTTTGCAAGAGTGAATGACTAATTTTCATCAACTAACAGACTGGAAAATAGGTTTTATAGTTTAACCAGGAAATTTTACAGAATGCTTTCTTGATAATATTCATTTCAGACCTCAGCTTTAAAATACAAATGCGTTGACTTGCCCCAGTGAAAAAGCATGTTCCAGAGTATATGACTCAACACTTGCGTCCCAAGGAATCTAATCTGACCATAAGCATGTTGTTTACTCCTTAGCTTATATCCGCTGCGTTTTGTGCTGTCCAGGGCATCATCCTCAGGCAGGGCTGACGTCAGTGTCGGCGACTGACTCAGCTCTACGTTCATGTGCTAAGTAGAGAACCTCACGAAGGCGTCAGCGTAATCAATCAACAAACACGCGTGAATTTGCGAACGTTGAGGAACGTCGCAAACCTACATCATATGTAATTGACAGTCGTCACAACTTAAGATTATAATCTATGATAGCTCGTTGATAATTATTTAAGAGACAATCCTTCTTTTTCCTTTTTAGTATTGGTGAGATGCTTCATTATATTTAACGACTTGTGAAAACCATTATCACGGCGAATATTACACGGTTTCTAGTGAATATCTTAGGAAAATCTTACACAATCAATCAACGACCTACGAAGCTCTTTAAATGAGATTTATTATGTTAAGATCGATCCTTGTTGGATATTTCAATTCCAGAGCGAATGACTCAAAGGAGTTACATCAATTGTGACACATTTTAATTTTCCTCACCGAAGCAATCCTTTCAGTGACGCAGACCCTTTGATGTCCCACTGCACGCAGCCGGCCAGTGCCCGCGCGAAGCACACTGCGCCAGCCAACAGTGCTACAGCCACAAAGCCGCGTCCGAGGCGGGCATTGCAGGCAGGGCAGGTCGCGACCGGTTCGTGGCAATGGCTGTTGGGGGCGCGGCCACCGGTGATGCACAGCCGCCGTGCCCCGGTGACATTCATCGGCGGCGGCCCCACGCCTCCAGCTCCGCCCCGCCCCCGCCCCGCCCCGGCGGAGGCGGAGGGGAAAGTGCGCGGCGCGCGCGCGCAGGGCGGGGACGACGCTACCAGCGCGGGCGGGGCTGGGGCGGGGCGGACGGGATCGGGGCGGGGTGGGCGGTGCCGGGGCGAGGCGGGCGGGGCCGGGGCGTCGGGTTGGGGCGAGCGGAGCCGGAGCGGCGCGGGGGGGGCCGGAGCGGGGCGGGCGGGGCCGGAGCGTAGGCCGGGGCTCCGCCAAATGGAGAGCGACGTTGCACCGACCCGAATGTGCGACACGCGGAGTTCGATCTCGTGAAGAGGAATATATTAGGGGCTAGTAGTGAGACTCTTTTGAAAATCCAGTAAAATTCCAAAATTCGAAATGAAATTTTAAAGTTTACTTGCATTTTCCTCAATAGTAAAAACACTTCAATATGCTTGTATTCAAGAATGTTAATCTAGTTAGTACATTCTAAGTATATTAGCAACACCCCAACCAGCGTCTTACTGTCATTCCACACACTAAATCCACTGGATGTTCGAATATCTTCAATTGAATACAATGGTAATACAATAAAAATGATAACCTGTAAACTTACTCTCATTTTCGTTAATACCAGAAAAAAATACTCGTGTACTATTGAAGCATTCAAACATCTTACATCATTTTTGGAAGGTTCAAATTCCCAATTTTAAAAAAACGTTTTCGACGTTAAAATCTATGAGCAAGTACGAATACAATTCATGTCGGAAATTACCGTCAGATCAACAGATGCCAATTTCCCCGAAGAAGCATTCCCGCATTCGCGGAGGGGGCCCCTCGCCGGGCGAAGGGGGGGGGGGGGGGGGGGGGGCCCCCCCAACCGCGTAATTGGGGGCGGGCGGCGCCGCCAGCGTCGCAGGTGTCCTGGGCGGCCGCAAACACGACGTTTGCAAGGAGCCGCCCGCGCCCCCGCCGCTGCCGCAGGCTTAGCTAACACCCCGGCTGTTTGCTTGGCCGGCGCGGCGCCTCGCCACTTCCGCCCCCGCCCCGCCCCGCGCGCCCTTGGGTCGGCGCCCCTCCCTGCGGGCCACTATCGCCACTGCGGCCGCAGCCAGCCGTCGACGGTACTCGAGCCCTGCCCCGCCCCCGCCCCCCGGCAAGCTGCTGTCCGCCCGCGCCTCCCCTCGCAATTTCGGCGCCGCCGGCGGAGGTCCGGGGGCGGTCGATGGCGGCAGTCGCCGCTAATCAACCCCCGCAGGCGAGGCCTTTGAAGACGCGCGCGATCCGGCGGCGGAGGGCAGCCGCTGGGGGGGGGCGGGAGTTTGTTGCACTCCTCCGGCGGCGGCGAGCGCGTGGAACGTTCCACGTTCCCGGCCAGGAGAGCGGCGGCGCGGGGATGCAAAATTCATGCGCGGGAAGGTAAATAAAGGTAAAGCGATTACCCAAGTTCCCGAGCTCGAGCGCGCTCTTCCGTGCGGTGGGCGGCGCAGAGCGCGCGCGCAGGCGGGCGGGCGGAAGCGGAGGCGGAACGGCGCGAGGGGACGCCCGTGGAGGGGAAAGCAGGCAGAGTGGAGGCAGGGAACTGGGTTGCCACGGCAACGGTACAGGCGACGCTATGTAGACGACGCATCACATTCATAATCATTTTAAATAGCGAGGAATCGAGTAATCCAATGTGTAAAAGATAAGGAGCAGTGTGTATTCAGGAAGATAGGAGGGCGGTGATGGAGGGGAGGGGCGGTCCATGCCAGCTCGCTGCGGCGGCTGTTTAGGGCGCGCCGGGAGGGCAGAGGAGAGGCGATGCCGGCGGGTGGAGAGGTCGGCTTGAGAGGGCGGCGGTTGCGAACCAAAACACGCGCGGTGCGGAAAGCAGCTTCAGGGCAAGGGCGGTGGTTTTGAACGCGGGGGAGGGCGAAGGGGTGAAGGGGTGAGGGGGGTGTCGGCAACGACGGAAGCGGCGAGGGCGCGGCGGAACGACGCGAGGTCGCAACTCGAGCGGCGGGCGCGCACGTGGCGCGCTCTTCCGGCCCGCCGCGCCGCGCGCCTCCCCTGTGCCCAAGCAGCGCCCGGGCTGCGATACGCTAGACAGCAAAACGCCACGGCACGGAACACAACTAGGCCCAAGGCGGATTTTCAAAAAAAATAATTTAAAAAAAATACATAGTTTTGTAATTTACTACTTCTTGGTTTGGTTTGTTTTTTCGTGTTTCCGGGCGCGTCAACTGCTTTGGTCATTAGTCCCGTTAGTGTAGTGCATGTTTTTTTCTCGGGAGATGGCGGTGGTCTTCCCCCGCTGGATGGCGAGATCCGGCGCCGACCTACCGTCGGCTAGTGGGGATTCCCCCTAACCAGGACTCTCCCACCAGCGGGGCACCGCCCCAGCCGGGACAAGCTCTAAGCTCCCGACCGGTCTCCCGGAATATGTGATAGTGTAGTGCATGTTAGTGTGTGTGTGTGTGTGTGTGTGTGTATAAGGGGAGAGGATAGGACAAGGAAGAGGAAGGAAAGATCGCCCGCGGTCCGTGGCCCATTTGGTAGGGTACTGCTCCGGCATTCGCCTGGTGTTGATCGGAGAAACCACGGAAAACTACCGATCAGAGCAGCCGGCAGCTAGAATTCTCCTCCAGGCAGCGACTGAATTCGACCTAGCTGAAAAGCTAGTGTCGAAAATCCTGCCGCTGTCGGGACTCGAACCTAGGACCTCCCGGTCAGAGGCGCTGCAGTGACATCACTTGATGCTCTGAGCTTCCGCTCCCGGATACTGATTCTTACGTGTCTCACATTATTGCAATGAACTCAAGTGACACCGTGGCTACATTTTTTTCTAAATGCGATATGGCACTTAGACTGTCAGATTAGGTTTATGAGAAGCTAAAACACTACAAAAAAGTTAAAGGAGTCGTAAAGGATTTACTTTTAGGGAAATATACCGAGTTAACACGTCCACAATTACCAGGAAATCTCATATACAGAGTTTGACCTCAAGACCCTTAACTTGTAATAGATGGTGTAATTATTTAGTAAGTGTTTGTAATGGTGTTTTAAATGTACGATTACTACAGAAAAAAAAACACAATTTGCAAGGCATGCTAATTCACCACCTGGTTTTAAGAGGATTTGCAGGATTGCAGGGAAGGAATGAAGTGGGAAACACGGGTGAATATGGAATTACGGAACACCTAGTCAAATTGGCGCATATATTTACTTGAAATTGTTTAGATTACTCGTGCAGCAATAAAAAATCTATTTACTCCTAAGCCTTAAATTTTGTTTTGTTTATTGCACTAATAAAACCGAAATAATTAACTGTAATGCTAGAATGGCAAGAAAACGATTACTACTACCAGTTCGCATTTTCTCAAACCGCACGACTTCGTTTTCTTGACAACTCTGCATTTTACAAGAAGAATATTACGGCTTATTGGCATGTTCTTTAGCTAATCCATTACCCATTTTCAGTTGAGCCAAATCCAATGTAATGAATTAGTTGACATTTACATTGTACGAGTAAAATGTTTAAAAAAACTTAAATGCCTGTAACAAGTAATGTACTTCAGCTTTCGGGTTAATGATCCCCATCTCGATCGTGTTTTTGTCCAGTTTCTCTGATCCATTTAGCAAATGCTGAGATGGCTCCTTGATTTGCTTCTGGACGTAAATGTAGCTTCATTATGCACATGTTTTGTTGAGTTTTCCTTTTGCTTGTAGTGGTAGTAGAGCTTAGGGTGAGTTTCTATTTTGTTAGCAATTCAGAAAAATCAAATCTGTTCGTTCCTTTACTGTTACAAATAAGTTTTCTACAATTCAGCAACGAAAATATCTAGTTTTTGAAATGTTTATCTCTCGCTTTTTTAATTTTTTTATTATTATTATTATTATTATTATTATTATTATTATTATTATTATTATTATTATTATTATTATTATTATTATTACTATTTTTTTCAACGCGGCGGCGATGGTGTAGCGGTTAGCGTATCGGACTGCTATACCCAAGTTTGCGGGTTCGAAGCCCTGGATTTTTAAGGGCGAAAAAATCCTTCGTACGCCTTCCTTTGGAGGGGAAGTAAAGCCGGCTGTCCCATGTTAATACATTTACTGCATGTAAAAGATCCTCAAGCCTAAATGACGCCTCTGAGCTAATTTCAAATCGCCCGTTTCGTCGCCCAAGGAATACCTTCTTTCTCCCATGATTGGTGAAAGGAGTGTAACAGAATTTGCGTGGTCAGACGGAGGAGCAGGCCTCATGGCCTGAGTCTCGCTACGTAAAATAAGGCAAATTCAATTCAATCTTTCAACTATTAATAGTTAAATAGTTGGGAAGGGATTCTGAAACTCAAGAAAGCGTACGCAGATGATTTTCTCCCCCATACGTCACATACAGTTTTTGACTCAATAAATAAACAATCCCCGGGCTGCGGGTGGGCGTGGCGGGGGGGGGCGATGGGCGATCTCACCAGTGCACTTGGGTTGCGTGCGCAGGGACGCCCGGCACGCGGCCGCCTTCTGCGCACGTCACGCACGCGCGGTGAAGAGGACCGCGCAAATCTCGGTTCCCGCACGAGGCGCTCATGGCGGAAGGCGTGACACGAATCGAAAAACGTCGCGTCACTGCGTCGGTAAAGGACTAACATTAACGCACGCGTTTGACAATGCTCTTTGTATACACACCTTCCGAAATCGATATATTGTTTCGACGGTCTGAAACAGCGGGAGAGTGGCCATTTAAATGCAAACGCCATGAGCTTCGTATATAGGCAAAAGGCTCATGCTTTTGTGAACGTCGATGTGGCTGCGGAAATGACTGTAGAAGGGGGAACGTGCAGACGATGCAGTGTATTCAGCGTTGGAGTCAATTTGTACTACTCGCATACAGATTAAAATCTCTTTCTAAATTGCACGGGATATTTAATTTCCTCGTCAGCGTGTTCGTTAACATTAGTCTAAATATTAAAATTATATAGGGAAGGCGAGAGCAACATTGTTGTAACATGGCAAGAATATGCATTTTAACATTCTTTAAAAAGAAGAGATAATTCAGCCATTACTTTCAACTCTCCGAAAAGCCAACAAAAACATATCACGTTATTTTCATTTCTGATGAGTTCTAAAATATCTAGAGCCAAGAGTTGCAAAACAATGAATTGCACATGAACGTTACAATGTTTATTGTCCTCTATGCACAGCCTCCACATTGTACTTTGCTTATAAACTTTTTCAACGACGAACTCGTGGATCCTCGTGACACTGGCGCTGAACTTTCCGATATCGACAAATGGCTGGGCCGAGGGCAGCATGTGTGATCGTTCACTGCCACTCAAAACGTTTTACTTTTTCATATTCTGTAGAATATTCTATCAACTGTAGTACAGACGACAATGTAATGGTGCATAAATATAATGTAAAGGTGCACAAAATCAATTCTGCAGTTTTGGCGATAAATCACATTTTGAGATCTGTGATAATTAAAAAGTGTTGTTTTTCTTCAGAAGGAAAGTCTCCTAGTTTGTTTTTCCGTGCGTTTCTGTGAACAATATTAGCACCTACTACAAGCACGGAGTTTTCCCTGAAATTGATATTCCCGATTAATCGGTCCAAAAATAAGATTCTGTGAATTCGAAACGGATCTTCTTATTTAGAGGGTTATTTTCGTGAAGCATCTAGAATATTTTTATTATTTGTTATTGATCCCTCACGTTCTCCAAAACCGAAAAATTGTATTTAAAAAAAACTGCCGATCTATCCGTCTGTGGATAACACTTGCGGTTAAACCGTTCAGAGGATTTTCTTCAAAATTGATATTCCACGATTGATTTGGTTCCAAATCCAATTTGAAACGGACTTTT
This sequence comes from Teleogryllus oceanicus, assembly GCA_964035755.1. NCBI lineage: Eukaryota > Metazoa > Arthropoda > Insecta > Orthoptera > Gryllidae > Teleogryllus > Teleogryllus oceanicus. Next base: position 119,594,156 of record CAXIVR010000004.1, read on the forward strand.
GAATTTTTGGGAGTACTTTACGTGATGCCTCAATGAAATTTTCAATTCTTTCTCACTCGCAGCGAGGGGTGGGGAAAGAGAACGTTAAGACAATTTATTAATCGAGATATTATCAGAGTACATACGAAAATGACAGAAATCGGTAGATAGAGAGAAGTAACGTAAGTTGATGATGATTGTGTGGGAGGATATTTACGAAAATACAGCAGAAAAAACAAAAACACAGAAACAAATGCAAAATACGTGAAAGGGAAAATATCAACGAGGAAGAACAAACGTGAAGTGGTAAACATTTTTTAAGTATTGAGGGCAGCAGTTCGGCAGTTTGAGAAGTAATAATTTTGAAACTTTTGCCTCAACAGCGAACCTAAAAAAGAAACAAGATGAAGTAGAAAAAGAGGTAATTTCTACACAGTTAAACAAAAAAAAATTGTTCCTAAAAAGAATCCAGAAATGATACGACAGAAAATGCACTGCAAACACAGAATAAATTGACTCACCGAGAACAAGAAACGAAACAAAACGTACGGAATTTCAAACTGAATTGTTCTAAAACGTGTCGAGGCAACACAAATCAACGCGAAAGGAGCAGGTGGGGGGAGTCGAGGATCGGGCGGTTAGGTGGCGTACAGGGCTCGGGGCGGGGCGTAGCGGGGACGTGGCGTGGCGAGGCCGGGCGGGGAGGGGCGGGGGCGGGGCGGGGGCCGGGCCGGGGCAGCGCCGGGACGCGCCGAGGACGCATGACACGGTGCCGAGCGCAAGCCGCCGGCTGTGCCCGACGCATATTAAAAAATTCAAAACTTGTGTGTAATTCCATCGCGACGCTGCACTGTCCCCTGCTCCGGTTCGTCCGCCGCCGCGCGCTGCAAGCACCCCATCGCCGCCATAGTTCCATTTTTAAAAGGAACACGAAAGAAGTCACGAAGTAAACTGCAGGGAAAACTAGTAGATTTTTGGGTAGATGAGATGCGTTTTGTTTAACATCCCGTTTGTGTGACGCTCCTTCTCAAGGCAACGGCTTGTTCCTCTGAGAAAGATAGATTTATTTTTATGATAAACACAGTTGTGTAGTACTAGTATACGTTACGTAAAAAATAAGTGTTTATCATTTTTCAATGTTCATTGGTAAGTAAATAAAGTAACTTTATTAACTGGGTTTAACGTCCGTTATACGCCAGGATACAATTATGGAAATGATCAACAAAACGGAAAACAAATAAGGAATATAACTCAAAATACAAAAACTTAAAAAAATCTTAACACTAATAAATTTATAAAACATTTACATTATATTAATATCAATATCCCAAGTTCTATATCTTCGTACCAATAAAATTTTAAAAGTAATTCAACAAATTACGTCATATTTTCTATATATTTCGTTTTATTTTCATTTAATTTGAAATTGATAATACTTTTAAGAATAACTGCATTAGTAGCGACTTTAAAACAAGAGAAGTACTTTATAGAATAGGGTTCAAAACCATCTAATTATTTTTAACAACTTTTTTTCTGATTCATACATAGGACCCTGCCAAACCACATCTAAAAAAGGTTGCTCTATTTCTATTATTATAAGCAATGCACTTTCTAAATAAATGCAATTCAATGAAAAATTATTACACTTAATCAGTTAATAGTAATTATGGCCATTCTGGGAAAAAATATTCGAATTGCAATAACAATATTCAACATTAAAACATAATTTATTCACACTCTCATCTATCAGTTCAGTTTCATACTTCTAAAAGAATTACATCTAAAACCCGCTATTACATCTGAAGAAGTTTTTGGTTAATTAAGATTGGAATTACTTTTTACTAATTTTTTGGCCGATATATCAATATATCAATATATATATATATATATATATATATATATATATATATATATATATATATATATATCATAACAAACATGAATTACAGTTCTATTGATTTATAATTGCTTTACATTCTGCAATAAAAATTGAAATAGAAGGAAAGTTTAAAATGTAAAAGAATCTAAAATTATCCCTAAACTTCAAGCAGCAAACTCGACTTCAATATCCCCTTTTCAATTAGATTTATTTTTATTTAGGACCCGTTTCTGAAAATATTTTTCAGTATTCATTTGTGTCATTGTATTTATTTTTCGATTTTTAATAGGGTTTTTGGCCAATTCTTGGGGAGGACGCAAAGAATCACTTCAAATACATTAATCTAGACCTCATAATCGATATATTATAAAGACTATAATAAAATAAAAGTATTTACATTGTACAAATTATTGCGGACTATAAAATGCACAAGGTTTTTACATATCTATGCACGTTTCCAACAATATTTTACTTGGAAACGTTGTGCTTAGATGATGTTGGCGATAAAAACATACCTACTTTTTGCATTCAACAACAATTTGAAGAAACCAAAAATTATATTTTTTGTATCAGTAAGAAATTAAATTTCGTGTCTCCATTAATGAACACGCAGTGATTGTAAATAAATATGTCCGCCCTAAGAATTGGTCAAATTCCGTATCAAAAATAGTTTTTCATTTTCATTTGAAATGAGTTCTGATTTTTTTTATCATTTACAAAGGATTGTGGTCTGATTTATCTTTTCTATTTTCGATAAGCATGTACATGTCACGGTATATATGTTCAAGGCTCTGTCGTTTGAATTCGAGAAGAAATAAATAGATTTTCCCAGAATGGTACGCTTAGACAATCTGAATGGTACTCTTAGACTAATTTTTACGAGTTTACAATCATGGGAACATTAAACTTTAGCTGAAACCAAAACGCTGTATTACAAATACCGACAATGAAATCCATAGAGAAACGTAACCAGTCACTTGTAATCGAATCACCGAGTAATCTCCGCTGTGACCTGAATTATTTGAAGTAATTTGTACCCTGATGACTTCAAATTACTACTCTCGTCAACAAAATTGCCTTGATTTGTGGATGAAAATCGTCATCACTAACTCGTACATGTGCGGTAGAAAAACTTTCACCATTTCCACATACGATTTAGCGATCTTGTATTGTGGTCCGTGGACGGACCCAGCATAAATTATTCTTCCCACCAAGAGCCAATTTCCATTATCGTACTCGACGGGGATACGCAAGTGTACTAATTACGCAAAATATGAAAGTTTAACGATAAAGCGTGATATGACCTCCTTGAAATAATATTTCCAATCAAACAAATCGATAAAATGTCTATATTCTTGGCTGAAGCCATAACTCCCCGTCTCCCGAAAATTCGCAAGAAATAATTCATCACCGGCGTGGAGCGAAGCCGCAGAAAGAAAATTCCGCGCGCGCGCGGGTGGGCGAGAAACCGACCTCCGGCCGCGCGGGGCGACGGGCGCTGTAATTAACCCCGGGGGCGGGGGAGACGGGGGGGGGCCGGGGGGTCAGGCGGCGGTAACGAGCCGGCGATGACGAGGCGGGCGCGGGGACGCGGGCGGCGGCGGTGACGGAGCGGCCCCGCGGGAGCGGCGGCCGGGCAACCCGCCCGCCCGCCCGCCCCGCCCGCCCCGCCCCGCCCCGTGCCGGCCGGCCCCGGCGCCCCGGGCCCGAACGCATATCCGTCATGCGTTTCGTAATGGGCACGGGCGCCCGGCCTGGCGCCGCCGGCCGACGGAAACCAGAGCCACCGTATGAAATCCGTTTCAGAGCAGATTGTCGGGCATTGAGTCTGTTTGAACATCCCTCGCGCTTCAGGGAGTTGTCACAGCGCGTGGAAGTTTCTCCCGGTGAAACAATGAGGCAGCGATGGCATTCATTTGGAACTGTCCGTTCGTTTTTATAATTTAGGGGAATTCATCTGCGTGGTAGTGACAATCAAATGGCCTTAACCTTCTTTGAAATATGATTGTATTAACTATTATTGTTGACACACCTTATTTTTTGACTTAAATATAAGGAACAATTAGATATATCTTGACCGTAGCGTAACACGTAATATACATGAGCCTATGTGATCAGAATGAAAGGCAAACTAAGGAGAGAACAAGCAAAATCACATAGCATTCGCAATTTACTCAAAAATGTTCTTTCAAGTATGATAAGCTAATAGGAACTGAAGTATGATAAGCTAATGAGAAATAAAATATCTTTATAAACAAAATAATGTATTTTGTCAACATGACAATTGCTTTGTCAATCACCCAAGAAATATTATAGACTGATATGTCATCAAGTGCTCTCTTTTACGACAGCGCGATGATAGTCCCAGATGTGGTCTGCGTTTTCACCAATCGTCCGTCTCTCGCTCTGAGTTTGATTATTTCATGTTTCCGGGCACGCAAATATGGATTGATTGATTGATTGACGATTCCGGACGCGTCAGCTCATAAGGTCATTAGTCCCGTAGTATAGTGCATGTTCTTTTCCTCGCAAGGTGGCTGTCATATTCCCCTTGGATTATGGGATCCGGCACCGATCTATCAGTCGGCCCCCAAGCAGGTATCTCCCACCAGCGGGGCAGCGCCCTAGCCGGGATGAGCTCTAAGCTCCATACATACCGGACATACGTGGTAGAGTAGTGCCAATGAGGGGTGAGGATAGGACAAGGAAGAGGAAGGAAATATCGCGCACGGTCCGTGGCCGTTTGTTAGAATACTGATCTGGCATTCGGCTGGTGCCGATCGGAGAAACCATCGATCGGAAAACTATCGATCAGAGCAGGCGGATGCTAGAATTCTCCCCCAGAGAGCGACTGAATTCAACCTATAGCTATGCAGCTATTGTCGAAAATCCGGGAGCGCTAGCTCAGTGCATCAACTGATGTCACTGCAGCACCTCCCACCGGGAGGTCCTAGGTTCCCACTCCCCACGACGGCAGGATTTTCGACAATAGCTTCTCAGCTAGGTCGAATTCAGTCGCTGTATGGAGGAGAATTATAGCGGACGGCTGCTCTGATCGGTAGTTTTCCGTGGTTTCTCCGATTAACACCAGGCGAATGCCGGATCAGTACCCCACCAAACGGGCCACGGACCGCGCGCGATCTGTCCTTCCTCCTCCTTGTCCTCTCCTCTCCCCTTACATACACACCCACTTACATTAACATGCACTACACTACCACATACTCCGGGAGATCGGAATAGAGCTTAGAGCTTGTTCCGACTGGGGCGGTGCCCCGCTGGTGTGAGAGTCCTGGTTAGGGAGAAACTCCACTAGCCGACGGTAGGTCGCCGCCGGATCTCGCCATCCAGAGGGGGAAGACCAATGCCATCTCCCGAGAAAAAACATGCACTACACTAACGGGACTAATGACCAAAGCAGTTGACGCGCCCGGAAACACGCAAAAATCAATTAATCAATCTAAAAAATGCTCCCACCGTCGGGAGTGGAAACTTGGGACCTCCCGGTCAACGGCCGTGCGGTGTCGCTGCAGGGCTCGTCGCTTGTTGGCGCGCGCACGCGGGTGCGCACGCGTGCCGCGCGGCTCCGCCCTCCCTGGACGCGGCAGCCAGCACGCGCCCCGCCGCGGCCCACGGCTCCCCCAAAATATTGGTTTTCGATGCATTCCTCCCCCGGATACCCAGCGAACATCCATACCGCGCGCCCGCGCGGGCCCGGAACAATTCACAGTATGTTACAGAGGGCAGCAGCGCTCGAAAAAGCGACGCGCGCGTATCGCACGCAATTACGCTCAACTGGCGAGCGTTTTACGCGCACTGCGGTTAATAGAAACGACGCACCTCTGGAATGACTCATTCGCGATGCGCTTCATCATATGCACGCTCTTTGGAAGCGATGCATTGAAAAATGTAACACATTTTCTGAACCCACTTACCATATCGTTGACTTGTTTGGGAGGTGGTAGGAAATTACGAATTACAACTCACCTGCAAAAGAAAGAATTCGAATATCAGTTATAATGTAAATTTATAAAGAATTAGAGAATACATCAATGCCTCAACAAACAAGTGTAACATCATATCACATGAAGTATGCGGAATATTAAAAATTAGGTTCCTACATTAACAGGTTCTATTAATAAACTATCGTGAATTATTATAAACTGTTCAATATTCTTTTAATTTTCCTTTCATGATCACGATTCTTTTATAATTCAAATAATCACACGTATGAATTCCTTTTATCATGAAATACCATTTAACTAAGGAGAAAATCAATTATGATTTTACTAATAATACCTCACAATACTAAGACAAACAACGTGAACATTGATATCATTTAAGATACGAACTAGCCCATAAGATACAATTTCAACCTGTTACTCATTTCAATTACGCCAGCAAACATTTGTAACTCTTCTTTATGTTGGATATTTTCACCATTCTAACTTATCCACCTCATCCCCTTTTTTGTCAGGTTATTTTGGTTCTGATAACATGTCACTACTGGCCCTGTACCGCCCAATAATAATATTACATTAATTCTTGTTTTTCAGACTCAGATGTCATCCGCTGCGTTGACATCCCTCGGGAGCGTCCGGCTCCATTCGGGTTCGTCCGGTTGGTCGCATGTACGAAGAACGGAGAAGCTCGCTTCTGCCCTCCCGCTCCCCTGACGCCCTCGTCCCAGCCACCGGTCGCAAACGGGCATCTCCCCGACGCACTGGAGTTGAGCATCGTACACTTGGCGGTCCCCTTTTACTGTACCACAACTTCGTTTGCCCGTAACAGTGTTTAGTCGTCTATGGGCTCATTAATTGGGTTAATTGTTTGATTTTTTCGTGTTTCCAGTTGCGTCAACTGCTGTGATCATTAGTCCCGTTAGTGTAGTGAATGTTTTTTCTCGGGAGATGGCGGTGATCATCCCCCGCTGGATGGTGAGATCCGGCGCCGACCTACCGTCGGCTAGTGGGGTTTCCCCCTAACCAGGACTCTCCCACCAGCGGGGCACCGCCCCAGCCGGGACAAGCTCTAAGCTTCCGACCGGTCTCCCGGAATATATGGTAGTGTAGTGCATGTTAGTGTAAGTGAGAGTGTAAGGGGAGAGGATAGGACAGGGAAGAGGAAGGATAGATCGCGCGCGGTCCGTGGCCCGTTTGATAGGGTTCGGCATTCCCCTAGTGTTGATCGGAGAAACCATGGAAAACTACCGATCAGAGCAGCCGGCCGCTAGAATTCTCCTCCCGACTGCGACTGAATTCGACCTAGCTGAAAAGCTAGTGTCGAAAATCCTGCCGCCGTCAGGACTCGAACCTAGGACCTCCCGGTCAGAGGCGCTGTAGTGACATCAGTTGATGCACTGAGCTACCGCTCATTAATTGGGCATTTCCGTAATTACACTACTTAACACCGCACTATGTTATACTGCTCCATTATTGTCAGTGATCAATAGTAGCCATTGATCATGTTATTCGGGCATCGCACCAGAAAAAATTTTGTCTCTCATGTAGGTTAACTCTCACGTACAAGTATATAGCCTCGTGGCGCTTGTCTATCACTGGTGTTTATTAGACAGGCGTCCAAGTGCTTGTGGCCCAAATCAATCTTACTATCGAATCTCTTCCTAATTCTGCACTCTGCACACTCAAAAACAACAATTATTATGTCTCTCTTACTATCGAACTTACCGTACCGGTATTATCACTATTACGCGCACCTCTAAGGTAATGCGACTGTTCTATCCGCCACTCGGTCTCCAACTGCCGTCTCGCTCATCCTCGTCCATGCCAATAATACACTTCAAACCAAGAATGTTGCCTCAACCTTACAGAACAGACGTGTCCAACTGACGGCCCAGGCTGCCATTAATTGTTGCCCGTGAAAGGTTATTACTGAAAAGTGCAAATACCGTGCAACCATGTAGGTAGAACATTCTGCCCCTACCGCAAGCGCTCTGTTGGGGTCAGCGCCCCCCATTAATGTAAGAATAGGAAGTGAAGTTTAGATTTAAGTGTTTTTTCTAGTAAATTCAGAAATTAAAAAATCATCCCAATTTGATCCACTGCGTTTTGCATGGTACGGTCTGATTTCACGCATAGTTCCATCCCCCCTCCCTCCGTTCAGAGCAGCCGCGCAAACTACTGACACACATTACGGGGAAGTCAGGTGTGGTTCGTCCGAATAATGAAAATTAAGCCCGCAACCATATTAAAGGTTTCAGTTGGAGGCCCTTGAGGCTTTGCTGGACACACCTGTAATAGAAATATTCGCAATTTTAATAACAGAAATTTGAATCATATGAAACCAAATGCGATATACTGACTACTTTAAATTGTTTTCAATACTTTCAACTTACGAACGTTATCAGTTCCTCAGGATTACGATAAAAAATAGTAGAAGACTTGACGAAAGGTTTTCTACGGTGTAGATCGCTACACTCCCGTATATTTGAAGGAGGACGTTTCTCTTGAAGGATATTATTATAAGCAATACAACGTGGCTCTTTGGTTTATCTTTAGTAGAATTTTCAAAAGCACGAGTGAGATTTGGTTTGACTATTTAACTAATAAATACATTAATTACCTCGAACTATTAAAACAACACAATAAAACGAAAGGAGATCCATATTATGCGATTCAGAAACAGGAAATGTGTCATTTCCAAAGCTTCCGAAAATTCGTCAATTACTTGAAATGGCAAGGTAATACGTTAGTCGGTAACAGAAGCTTGCAAAGTGATGAAAGAAGAAGGAGAAAAATGAGATGAAATGGAAACGAGTTGAGAAGCTGACTAAATTACAACAACAACAACAACAACAACAAAAAAAAAAAAGTAATGCCAATAATTGGATTTCAAAAATAAAATGGATATTCGAGTAGTTGCAGTTCTCAAACACTTTGTTTCCAACAGGTATCTAAAAACGAATAAAGTTCTTGAGAGAATGAGACAGACAAATCAATAGCTGTAGCCGCCGAAACGTTCGCGTCAACAATGTTAATTAACTGATAACAGACACGTGTACAACAGCAGAAATATAGAGCCGCACTTCATCGGCGAAATTTCACAACTTCGGCTAAACAACCAACTTGCAAGTTACCGGAAGAGCGAAAACTAGGTTACAGGAAGTAAACGCCCGCCGAAGACGCCGCCACGCCCAGCTGTCTCCGATAACGCGGCGCGAGTACCGCGCGGCGCGAGCCGTCACCCGCGGCGGGCCAAGGCGAGTCGGAAGCGCGCGGACAGGGGGCGGCGGGCGCGGGGGCGTGGCGCCAGAGCCGGGGCGGAGCGGGGCGGGGCGCGGGGCGGGGCGCGGGGCGGCGCGCGGGCGGGCGGGAGGGGCGTGGCGCCAGAGCAGGCGCCGGGCGGGGAGGGAGGGAGGGCGGGGCGGGATGGGGCGGGGTGGGGCGGGGCGGGGCGGGCGCCAGGGCGGGCGGGGCGGGCGGGCCAGGGCGGGCGGGGGCGGCGGCTGCTGCGACGGAGGCGGGCGGGGGTGGGGTGGGGCGCAATGGCGCTGCGCGTATATCTCGCGGCGGGGTGCCGGGGGCGGCGAGCACACAAATCAAGACGCCTCCGCCGCGTGCGACGCGCCGACAGCGTCGCGCCAATTTCCCGCGGCTTCGTTGCGGCTCAGGGCACGCGGGGGCGGGGGCAGATTCCTTCGTTCGTCGATTCCGTCTTATTTCTTAGAGTTTGGTTTCAGTTTCAAAAGCAGAGTCCCTGCCCTCATCTTCACTAGTATGCCTTGTCCAATATCAATTGAGGATTTTTTGCCTTCTAACTAAAAATGTATATTTTTTTGAATTTACAGAATTCTGCTCTAAAACTCCCAATGCACTACAAGCACACACGTCACTGAACATACATTCGATTTTTGGTCACGTCTACTATTTTTCTGTGGCACAAACGACACCCAAATCTCTAGTAGACTGCATGCATACTCGATTAGAAAATAACAATAGTTTGAATGTGGCACGTAGCTCGTTCCGCAGCGCAGTCTAAAGTGATTGGTTGTGTTTTTTTCGACGAGTCCCCAGGATAGTCTTCAGTCACTTTTGACCCGAGAAGTCCTCTCCAGAAACAACCATGACAAATAACATATCAGATTCTATTTTGAATTTCATGAAGAAAAGCATTTTTTCCTGAGGAAAAAAATACCAAAAAAATGTCTTCGAGAACGTTGATTTTCAATGTCACTTTCAGGCGCGCAATTCAACAACGCCGTGGCAACATCATGCTGTTGTAGTGCGTGGTATGTTTTTCCCTCTGATAACATGGAGAAACGTGGCAATGAAAAGTGTCGGTGGCAGTAGAAGCCTGGAAATAACTTTCTCTACGACTATAGCAGAATGTATTCATTTCTCCATGTTATCGCATGCAGTAATCATGCCAATTCCACAAGCCGTGCGAGAATATTATTCTAACACACCTGTCGACCAATCCCATTCGTCCTAGTTGATTACACAACGACTTAGGGTTCTCGCAGTCGCCTACAGAGGCGCTGCGTGCTCTTCCGCAACTATCGTAAGACAGGTGAACCACGAAACAGTATGCGAGTTCACATAATTGTGGCCACTTTGTAAGGTTCGTATTTTTAAAACTTCAATATCAAAGTCGTCGAGAAAGTATAGTCTTCTACTTGCGTAGAATGGCTATTATTCACTCGTGGAAATTCCTCCTACGTCGCTCGCGTCGGAAACATCCACCCGTGAATAATAGCCATCATTCTACGCTCGTTGCAGAATATACTATTCTAGAGCTTTAGTTGCAGTGGCCGCAGTGTTCAGTGCCTGACTGTGACTTACGTGCGCCCTAGGCTGTGAAGTATTTTAACACCCTTTTTTCATTTTGCTTTTTTGACAAAAGTTATTTATAATACTTTTAATTAAAACATGTACGATATTTGTAACCAAGGCAAATATTGTATAGTATAAATAATTGATTATATATTTGATTTTTTTATAACATCAAACATTTTTAGGACAATAAAATTAAAAAAATATAAAAAGATCATTTTTCAAAATTTCCTATGTATAACATAGATAATGCATTCAATGTGTCTTGTTGAAGAATCCATCGCAGATAATTGTTTATGTGCTTCAAAGCAAAGAACGCCATTTACATTAGCCCCAGATATCATTTGAATCTAAAAATAATCTCATTTGAAAATATTTCTTGTATCCACAATTTCTTCAATAAAGAATACTCTCCGAATTCCCATTTTCTAAACCATTTTTTTCACGAATGTGAAATTTTCATACTGATCGAGTTGGCTAGCCACTAACGGACCAAATTTGGATATCAACTGAATGAAGCCTAAGAAGGTTTCGTTTTGTAACCAATAATCTCGTTGTTACTAAAAAAGACTATCCTCTTGATACTAAAAATTTCACAGCCTCTACAATTCTTTTCAGGACATTTCTCCAATATTCCACTTTATTTTTGTGCTGTTTCACAATATCTGAATCCAAACTGCATCAACATACAAATTTTATTACAAAACATTTTGATGTTCGCTTCAAATTATGATGTTCGTTGCGAAATGCTGTAGCTATTTTTCCTGGCATTAAGCTCTGTTGTAGCGTGCAAAGTACTAGTTCCACTACATAACTTGCAGGGAGCACAAAAGACATGTCTTGAAGATGGCGAATGTATTAACCCAAACCTTTCGAGAACTACACCATTTGTCATTGTTTTTGAGAAATATGATTTTGATAAACATCGACTTTGATCTGCAATAATGCCTTTCAGAGGTAGAAAAATTGATATCATCATTTTGTTTAAATCCATCTTTGGCTAAAATTTTTCTAAAACAATCGTCAACGTTCCACTGTACTGGGTCGTTCGGAACTACATTTGACTAATAAACATTGATACAAACTTTTGATACAAACATTGAAAGAAATATTTCTATAAAAACATTCAAAAGTTCTCCTTATGAAATTTTGCCTCTGCTGAAATTCGTCCGCCCCCAAAAATTGCGCGCCCCAGGCTGCAGCCTACTCAACCTGTTCGGTAATCTCGCCCTGGCAGTGCTACGGTTGGACGGCAGTCGGTTTGAATTGAGCGCTTGGAAGAGGCTTTGAAGCACCTTTTTTGCGACAATTCTTCTCCCGAGAAAACTCCATCTGTCAGACTTCAAAAGATTAAACATTGAATCTGAAGTAATTTTGTCGTGGGAGCTTATTGACTCCTGTACATAAACATAATCTACCTGATTTACTATCAAATCTTCCATTGTTTTCTAAATTAATCATTTAATATGTTATGCTTCATTTCGTTATTATTATTATTATTATTATTATTATTATTATTATTAATATTATACTTGCTTTCGGGGTGTTCGATCCCTCCCAAATTTTATTGGGAGCGAGGGGGGCAAAGGTGTCTTAGCCACATACAGACAAATGTATCGCTGCATAAAAATGTAAACAAGACATCCGGCTGATGTTGAGATTACAATCAAGCAAAAATAGAAATTCAGAGGGTGAATTCTTTAATTTTATTTATATATATATATTACATATAAAGACCTGGGAATTATTGGGAGGGGTATGTGAAATTTACATGTAAGTCATTAGAACAATATGACGTCAAACCGGGCATCAAGAAAGGCGTGTCAGATTAAAATAAATGGATTTCAGGACTTTTTTTAAATCAAGGAATGCCGAGACACGAAACCGGAATAGAGGTCGTGTCGAACGGAAAATGGAAGAGGAAGAAAGTGAAGAGCTGATGAGACATCAAAACTAAGTCAAGGGGGAGGGGGGCTCGCATTCACCTGATGAACAAGAAGCGACTTTAAAGTCGCGCAGAATTGTAATGTTGTGAAGTGGAAACACCAATTTTGTTCGATGGTAAAAGTACTTTTTAATTTCACCCAGTCAAAGCGAACGAAATGATCTAATTGATGCAGTTATGTCAAGTGAGTGAATGATTTTATAACATGGATTTTTAATTTACACCATGACGAAACCCTGAGTCCAGAACAAACGAATGAGCCCAGACCTAGGCTTAACGTCGATGATGAAGAGGATGTCTCAACTAATGTTCCTGCAGTGCTTCTGGCAGCGAGGGCCTGGGGTCACGGGTCATCGAGTCACGACAGTGGTAGTATTGTCTGGAGGAGAATTCTAGCGACCGGCTGCTCTGATCGGTAGTTTCCCGTAGTTTCTCTTACCAATACCAGGCGGATACCGAAGCAGTACCCGAACAAACGAGTCAAAGACCGCACCCGATATTTCCTATCCTCTCCCCTAAAACATACATTTGCATGCACCCCACCAACACACATGTCGGAAAATCTGTCAGGTGCTTCGACGTAGTCTGGGCTGGGGCGGTTTCCCCGCTGATGGGAGATACCTGCACGAGGAAACCTCCCGCAAGATGACGCCTCTGTAGGTCGGCGCCAGATCTCGCCATCCAATTTTGGAAGAACACAAACGCCACTCGAGAAAAATGCAGTACACTTACGGGACTAATAGCTACAAGTGTTGACGCGCCCAGAAACACAAAATAATTAATCCATGAAAATTATGTCAAACAATGCAGCTCACACAAACCGGGATAAAGAAAATAACCGCTGGCATCCGCAATACCAAAGTCGGCAGCCAGGGAAAACGAAACGCGGCGGCTTAAACCGGCCCGAGGCGGCGGCTTGTGCGGTGATAGCGCGCCGGCGACGAGCGAGGGGCTCACTCGTTTGCTCGCGCGTCGCCCGTCGGCCTCGCGCTAAACCGGATTAGCGAGGATTCCGTTAACATTGAGAGGAATAAAGTTAACAGCGAGCTTTATGGGATTTTGCGACGGCGAGCAAGGCCCGGCCGCTCGCCCCCACCCTCGCCCTTGGCCGCTTAGTCCACTTTCCTCCGACGAAGCTTTTACACTGCAGGTGGGGCTACCTTTCGCCCACCCGGCTCGCATCGGCACGTCGCTCTACACACACGGTTTATTTAATATAATAATTAATTCTCATCGAGCGAAAAACAATCAACGGACATTTGAGTTCAAACACTATCATTCAAAGCAGAGAGGAGTTCACTATTGTTGAATAATTTTACGTGTTAAATGTTTTTCCAAGGTGTGAAGTAATGAATATGAAAGAGTCATTTATACCCACGTAATTTTAATACGACCGAGAGTTTATTTTCAATATTTATTTAATTTTCCTTCAGATGGTTTAAGTAAGGAAATTAGTGGAGCCACAACAGCACATGCTGTTTCTCATTAAATGTAACGTTTATATAATATTTGAACTATTTTTATAATATTAGAATATTTAATTTCTCTTGAAAACATCTTACAGAAACCATGCTCGAGAAATTCGAAAAAGAATCATTTTCATTTTCGAAAATTCAAAATGTTAACTGAAAATTATTTCAACATATTGCGAAAACCAATTATACTTTGACAGCAATGTGGAAGATATGATTCAACGATGTAAAATTTAAAAACTCACAGCATCAACAAATAAAACTCTAGCTTCAATATTGAAGGTACAGGGCAGGTTCCAAATACAAGAAATTACAAAACAAAGTTTGAAATTTCACATTTTGAAATTTCACATTTTGAAATTTTACGTTTTGAAATTTCACGTTTTGAAATTTCACGTTTTGAAATTTCACGTTTGGAAATTTCACGTTTTGAAATTTCACATTTTGACACTTTTTGGTTTTAATTATAATTATCTGATTTCTAAATTACTAATTTCCAATTCGAGTAGAAATTGAGGAGAAACGATGAAGCCTTCAGCCATGCGACAGACGCTTGTGGTTTCGTTAGTTAGCCAGGAAATCGAACACAATGAAACTACTCTTAGTTTGAATAAAAAGTATTTTAAAAAAATGATTGCGCTATTCCAACTATGCTCTTTCTGCCCGTACTTAATGAATAGTAAATACTGATAACAATACAGCTGTTAGGCAACAGGAAGACTCTAAGGAAGAGTTCACCTGCCTTCAAATATTTTCAGTTCACGTGTTTCTTTTATTTTTTTAAATTTGTTTAAAAAAATATCGTTCCAGTTTTCAGTTGTCTAATAATACAACCGAAATTTTACTTTAAGAATATTAAAGAAGAGTAAATCCTCTTTCTATATGGAAATTTTCGTTGAAAAATTTTGAGCCGTTTTTAAGAATATCATGTTTAATCGTTACCGTAAAAGCGAAATTTAAAAATTTGAATTTCCAAAGTATCAGGGCCTCGAGTCGGGTGAAATTGACCGGGAAAAACCATTGACCATTTAGGGAAAAAGCCTACGTATGATTTAATAGAAGTGTTCACAATCGGACAGACGGACGGATGGACGTTTTTGAAAAAAAACAAACAAAACAAAACACTTTTTAGGTATCAGGGGGCCCCAAAACGTGTATTTCCGGTTATATCTGGAAATCAATTTTCCGTACCATTACATAACTTTCTGTATACTACGTACATACTCAGTACGTATATACGTACGTATACCAGAAAGTAAAAAAAAATGGAGCAAATTTTGAAATTATTTTGAATCTATCTTAAGATCTTCATATAGTGTCCCAAAGGATAAAAGATCCATTTCAAATTCCCAGGGCTTCGAATGTGATCAGATGAGTCGTCGAATATTCATAACGGAGGAGCAAAAACTCAAAATATCACACGATGACAATCATTATTTACACGTAATCCTTTTATCAGAACATTATTTCCGATTCAAATAATTACTAAAAAAAGTTATATGATGCTATCGCTGACAGAGCCTCACATCACTTTCATTTACTCGGAACAAGAAAGCACGCCCACAGCCACGTGTTTAACTCTTGCCCCCCACGTGCCCGTCTGAGCCGCCGTCAGCCACGCGTCGCCACACGCAGCGAAGCAGACAGTAAACCCGCGCGCGGCGGCCCTTGCAGCGAATGAGCGTCGCGGCGCTCGGCGTCGCAGCCCTGCGGAGATGGGCGCGCTGACGAGGCCGCGCGACAGATTGGAGGCCGCCGCGCACGGCTGCGGCTGGCACGCGGCACGCGCGCTGGAGGCGGCGGCGTGGGAGGCAATTGGCGAGGTGAGAGGAAATAAAAGAGGTCATCTTCGTCAACATGTTGATTTTATTCGTTTAGCCGGCTTTCGACGGCTTTGCCGTCATCATCAGTCTACAAGGTATGTATCGAGAATGCCAACGTACCGACTTCCATTTATAGCTATGAACTATAGAACAGAAGGAAGAAGGGATGTTGGCAGACCGAGAAAAGAAATGGGGGCCAGAACAGGTCACATGACCTAAACCCTCTCGGGAAGAAGAAGAAGAAGAAGAAGAAGAAGAAGAAGAAGAAGAAGAAGAAGAAGAAGATCAGGCTACAAGGTACAGAAAATATATAAATAAATTACAAATAAAATACAAAAAAACAAAATAATTTCTATCTTATTTTATATTTTATTTGTAATTTATTTATATATTTTTTGTACCTTGTACACTGATGATGACGGGAAAGCCGTCGAAAGCTGGCTATCTGATTAAAAATAATATGTTGACGAAGATGAGCTCTTTCATTTCTTCTCATGAGAATGTCAACAACACCAAATCAGAATTCCCACACGATGACAAGGTGTCGGTGTGGCTGACGGAGGAAGTGACCGTTGCTGATGGCGCAGGGACGACAGTGGGGTGGCGTTCCGTGTGACGGTGGCTCGGCGGCGGTGGACCGATATGTGACATTGGCATCGGCGGCATTGCTAAAAGGGATGAAAAAACGGTGCACATAGTCAGCAAAACTATTGGCGGGAGAGAACGACTACTTTCCAAATATTGATAGTGTTTACTGACTAGGAGTGGAGACTGGGATTGGAGAGGTTTTTTAGATATCGAGCTTGACAATATGAGAAATGAAGGATGGCTCCTGCAATGGAAGCAGAAAATGACCCATGCATGATACACAGAAGTAAGGAAAGTTGGCAGACGTATTCTGTAGAAGGGAAGCCAGCATGCGAGGTAACGAGTTTGACTGGTGGAAAAAACCTAGTGACACCCCAGCTGTCGAGTCAGCGGGATAGCATCAGCAAACTCCCATTCCAATGTCGGACTACTAGGCCGGAAAATCCTGAATAAGACACTTGTTCGTCGGGGCAAACAAAGCCGTGCGCAGCGGGGAGGTACTGCATGCGAGCGGGGCATAAGCCCACGGACGCTGCCGTCGGAATGGCTGTCGGCTCTGCGAGCGCACAGCGCCGTGAGGGCTGGGTTTACGTGTCACACGCGGCGCCTGGATGTAGGAGCTGCTGGATGGAGAAGCAGAACAAAACCCGTGCAAAAGGTGAAAGAATTCGATCAGTATGATCTCAGAAGATAGTCGACACGAGGCTCCAGCGAGATCTCTTTACGTTCACTGATGAATTCACTACTCCGGGAAAAAAGGGCTTGCTCTTCACCCTAACTTTTTTGTAACTTTCTATTCAGTTCTGGAAAGAAAGTTACGGAAAACGGAAAATGAAAACCAAAGGGAGAGGGACGAAGGGAAAATTCGCAAATGAACTCAAAGTTGTTAAATGAGATTTGAAGGAGGTTATAGAGTTGACACTCATTTCGAGTGAATCTCTGAAGAAGCGACATCAAATGTGTCACTCATAGTACGTTCCAAACACACACCCTTCTGACATATTATCTTACAATTTTACATTCAATTTTATGTTGCAATCACTTTATTGTATTATCAATACTTCGTCACTTATAATTTCACTATAATGTTCTGTCACTTATCATATTCTGTCGCTTATAATTTTCTTTTAATTTCAATATTGGCGATCCATGTGGAAAAAATAATTACTTGGAATTGTTACAATAAAATTTTTCAATAAATTATGAACTTTAGTACGTAGAAAGTTTATCAAGGTAAATAAATATCATGATGTATTTTGCTTCTTAGAAATAAGATTATTTCGGGAAAACAATTTGATGTCTCGAAGAAAATGCTAATAAAATTAGAAGGATGATAACTAGTTAAAACCTGCAGAAAGCGTTGGTAAGATTAAAAAACAAAACAAGACGCGCTACACATACCTGGATAAGATACATATATTCTGCATACTACACACAGAAAGAAATGTCAGAATTCTCAATGGAAGACACTTCTGAAAAACATAAAATAATACTGTTGCAGATAGGCTTAAAAGTTAACGATGGTCTTCAATAGCGTTGTAAGGGGAAAAAAATATTGAAAGAGAAAGCCAAGAATACACATAAGCGCGTCCACTCCATTCTCTTCTTAATAAAACTTACTCGTAAATGACGGCGGAGGCCTTTATGGCCTCGGGCCATAACGCCCCCTGCCATCGTCGTGCACAGCGGCCTGCAAATACTTTGCCCCTCGCGCAGCTAATGGCCGCCGATGGCCCTGGCGACGGGCACTCCCTCGACGCACGCGTGCGCGCACGGCGGGGAGCGAGCCTGTTTGGGGGGCGGGGCGCGAGCTTATTTGGGGGCGGGGCGCGAGCCGTTTGGGGCCTGTTTGGGGGCATTCGGCGGCCGCGGGGCAGCGGCGCACGGTGCTTTGAAAGGCGAAAAACAGCGGACACAAATCAAATTTTCAAAATTGTCTGTTTTTTTTTCAATCCAGAATTCAGATAATTGTGACACATACAAATGAAGAAGCTGTGCGAAGGAATGTTGGAAGGACGAATGAAACCGAGGTTTATGTCTTTATTAATGTTGTACTACTTATGAGTGAATATAAAGACAACAATGTTTAAGTGCATTATTTGTGGTCAGATTTGCTTGGGAAAGCAATACGCTGAGCCACTATTGGCAGACAGATTTTTTGTCTTAGATTTGATGAAAAGAACACGATAGCCGACCATTGAAAAGATTACTAGTTGGCACCGTTTTGGAATATGTTCGATAGCTAAGAGCTTCACTTCCCAGGTACTTCCGTCCTAAATTTTACAATAATATGAATGAAATTTTGTCTCTGTTCAGAGGACAATTTCCATTCGAAGTTTTCATGAAAATGTAACGGAAGAAGAAACGAGGAAGCGAAACTGCAGAGGAAGAGGAAGACAACCCTGAAGAAGCCGACACTACTGACACTGAAGATGCATCAGAAATGAAGGATGGCTCCTGTAATGGAAGCAGAAAATGACCCATGCATGATACACAGAAGTAAGGAAAGTGGGTAGACGTATTCTGTAGAAGGGAAGCCAGTATGCGAAGTAGCGAGTTTGACTGGTGGGAAAAACCTAGTGACACCCCAGCTGTCGATGCATAACAATTCGCAGACAGAAGTGTGAACCTCTTTGAAAGCAAATTAACTTCAAATAAACATTGAAAATAAGAGTTCTATGTTAAAATCATTTCATTTTATTGCGTAAAACTATTTTTGTCCGCTTTTTGCCAATCCGTACCACAGTGCGGCGGTGCGACAATTTTTACGAGCGCGCGAGAGGAGGCTGCAGGACACGACCGGGCGGCGCACACACATTGCGAAGATAAAGAGAGGCGGGGCGGCGGCGGCGGCGGGGCGGCGGCGGCGGCGGGCGACGCGGCGGCGGGGCGGCGGGGTGGCGGCGGCGGCGGGGTCGCGGCGGGGCTGCTGCGGGGCGGCGGCGGGGCTGTGGTGGGGCGGGGCTGGAGGAATGAGCCACGTGGTGGCGGTGGCAACCCCTAATCCTGAGGCATCGCCATGCGCAGCGCCCCGGCAACCGAAACGACACGGTCCTCGGAAGGTGGAGGCGAGAGCAGGCGTTGGAGCAAGGCACACGCCGCAAGATATGATACGGTGGGATATGGAAACGTTAACTGAGAGTAGCCGATGAGTACGAAAATGGAAATGAACCTCTCTGCCACTGACAATAGTGGACGAGAACAGAGAATCACGGGAAATAATACTTGGAAAATCAAGTGCGGTAGAAAAATGAAATACTCATTTGTAGAAAACCCGCAATGTTAGAGAATAAAGAAGTCCGTAGAAAGACGAGATGATGAGGATATGAAAAACTACTGTGCACTTCGTCGAATTTTTTGTCGAAAATGTGAAAATGTAGGAAGTAGGAGGCGCTGCGCCGTACACAACAGGCGGAATTAAGCCTAGTGGGAGGTATGAGAAGGGTAAGAAGACTCAATGGGAGAGAGTAGAAAGGTCTTGCGTCAGTGAGAAGAAAGCACCAGAGTTTCCACAAAGCTATGACGCATAACGACAGTTTCAATTTATTTATTTTGGGTAAATGTCCCATAAGCATTAAAAACGTTAATTCTAAACATCGTCATTACATGTTTTAAAAGGTTCTAAACACAAAAGTTTTAAAAGATGAATAATCAACTCCTTACATCAACAAAAAGAAAAAAACATACGCTGGGATCCGTCTTTGCCTCTCTCCCCCATTGGTATGTCATTGTCAATAATTTGTGATCACTAATTTATAATTTAAAATATCGACCATTATGGATAGCATACAATAGGGAACAAAAACATTAATTCCTTCAGGATGAAAAATTGTAATTTCAAAGAAAACGTTTTAAAATTAAAAAGTAGGGTTCAAATGATATGAACATATATAGTATTTAAAATATACAAGATCCTATACTAATCTCCGCATTGTCATTACGGTTATATTTTACGAATATGCTTCATATTATGTAAAAACACATTAAAATGGAATACACATATTAACGCAATAGTACTGAAACATCTTAGAAAGAAAATTCCAATTGTGTTGCTTAAAATTGCTTTGCGCCATGGCACTTCCTTTTGTATTACTGTTCACTTTCTCTGACAAGAAACCAACAATAATTTCTCATTATTACAGGATCCTTACGCCCTTCGCACCTCTTCTCCAGAGTAACAATATCCCAATGAAACCGTTCACCATGCCCATCACTAACAACACCGCAATTCTGCGGAAACATTTAAGACGGAAGTGAAGAAAGTGAATTTTCAGAGACATTCTACACTCCATATTTTCGTAGCTTTCTAACAATTCCACGACCAATGTTCTATAATTGTCTTCTTCCTTTTTCCCGAGAAATTCAGAAACCACTTTCTCAAAGGATAGTCACGCCGCTAACTCAATGTATCGCAATTTTTTCGAATAATTCATCTAACACAGTTTTATGATTTGCGGGCCGATGAAAATTCCTTTTTTCAATTTTGGATTACTCAGTCGTGGAAATATTTCAATCAAATACATAAAGAGATCACCTTCATTGTCAAGGTATTTATCAAATTTCTTCGTCTACGGTAATTTGAAGTGCAAAGGAGGTAAGAGAATCTTGTGAAATGGAACTAGTAGCGTTACTTTTATGTTACTTTCTCCTGGAAGAAATTCTTCTCTCTTCTTACTAAATTGCACCAGAAAATGTTTCTCGCTCTAGCACCACTGTCCCATAAACACAAAAAGCATATATTCGCAAACCACTTTGCACACCTTGTTGTAAGCAAATTACTTTCAAATTACTCGTGCTACCGATGTTCCAACTACGATCCTGATATTTTAAAATCCTCAAGTTTTGAAACATACTTCCATAATTTTCTTCAAGGCCGATGGAATATAACAGAAAAATTGATAGTAATTTATTTCCTTTATGAAGCAACACTGTTTTGAAACTAGATTTTGAAGAATATGTAAACAATCGTCATTCATTTGGATTATACACAACAAACAATTCGCTCATTGGCTTTTTCAACAACCTATGGTTCGTTGTACAAGTGACACAATACTGGTGATGAGCCCTTTTTTTCCTTTGAAGTCTGTAAATCTTCCACAAACGTCACAGACGTTATAACACAGATGATTAGCACACTCTCGATGCGAACTGACGCTTTTATCGAAACAATTCAATTCAACAAACCATGTAGCGAATTTCGTTCTATAAAACACACAGAACTGTAATGTGCTGATGTATTCGAGATACACGCCAACCAAACACGAACTTCACGCGCACTTTGGGTGCAGTTCTGCATGACGCTCACTGTTTCATGAGTCACCCACCCCAACAGTTGGATACTAGTATACTCGCGATAAGAAATGGGACTAAAAGAATTTCTTTCAAAAACTGCTTTAACATGGGAAAAAATGCGGTCCATCCACGCATAAAGTCAAGATTTCCCAAAGATAAATTCAAACCCCCGTAAACCACTATACCCTCAGCTCCTTAACATAATCATATTCCTTTCTCTTCTTAATTAACAATAACATTAAATCAATAATTGTCAGAGTTTAAACCTCACTTACCTTATGGATGGCCAAACCAAAGTTGTCATATAATAATCTTATGTATTTTTAAAACCCTTGAAAGACTGTATTGTCGAACAAGAAGAAATACATTTTTTTAAAAAGAAAAGACTGCTGTGCAGTGTGAAATATAATGGTGCACTTGACTTGGTTTCAAAACTTCCACTGAGACCTGATTAAGCGCGACTCCCAGACGTGAGAATAAAGAAGGGCAGTCTGCGAACACAGAAAAAAAAAACCTAATTTTGTTGATATCTCATGGGCGTAGTCTGGATGAAACGATCAAATATTTTATTTTTAAATATATTTTTTGCTTATTATTCTACTAACCTTACATGTTAAATTTAAATGTGCTTGCATTAATGGTATGTTACGATATAATAAAGATGCGCTATACTTAAAACTTGTGACGTTTTTATTGTTTTTCAGAATTTACATATAAAGTTGAGTACGTTGCGCACTCTACCTACTGGAGGTATACAAATTTTGTGCTTTAGTGATATTGACAATCAGAGAGCCACATTTTTTAAATTCAATGACCCCCAAAATTTATTATCTGTATAATCCGATGTGAAAAAAAAATCTGAGTTGAAATGCAAATAGGAATGTATATACAGAAATGTAGTAGAGTCATAACGAGATTGATAAAGAAAATGAAACATGACCAGTGAGTATGGCCTATTGTGCATGACAGAATATTTTTCATTACATTTTACAAACAATACGTTCCGGGAATTCTATTTCGAGGAACGGATTCATTAAATTTCGCTTCAAAAAAAAAGAGATTAGTTTACAGAAAATTTCCCGGAATGTTTCCAAGCAAAGATAAAAACTTTGAGAAAAAGAATACTAAAGTAGCTGTGTCATTATAGGCCATATCTGTTCCTGGTATGATGAATCATCAATATGGTTGGTAAGTAAAGGATATGGAGGGGTTGGGATGAAATCAAAAGTAGAGCGGACGTTTAATTATTAGTATATTTATCGTATAGTTTCATGTACGGTGAGACTGCCAGAGTAGTTTGTTTCACAGTCGAGTTATCGGAAAACGCTCCAGAAGCTGCAATCCTCAATGTGTGGATGATACATGAAATGTAGAAAGCTGGCCGCGAACGTGTTGTGTCCAGCACGAATTATACTGGACTAGGATTTGACTGGACTAGGACTGACTAGGATTTGTACCCAACGGCAGAAGGCGACCGGCCTGTCCATGTACTCGTATCATCATGAACAGAAATAATTAGAGACATTGGTAAAATGATAAATGAACTATTAAAAGGGAATATGATATTTAATAAAACATGAAGATGTCCATACGTAGTCTTGCGTAAATCAGGACGCACGAGTACACATTCTGGGTCGTTGTAGATGAAATGACTGAGTAAGAAGATATGATAAAGAGAAAATAACATGAAAGAGGACTAAAAGAAATCTTAGTATGTTTTTTCCATTTTATCCAAGGAAAGTAAATATAAGAAATGTAAGAGGGACAAATGATGATTAGTTTATTCTATCTGTATGAATTACTGTACCGGACAATAAATCATAGGGGGAAAATTTCCATTGCATGTGTATTGACAGAATTCTAGACCATTTATATTATTTAAGATATATAAATAACTTTAATTATTTACCCAAATAACAGACTTTTTCAATAACAGCATCAAAAATTCAATCTTGAAAACGTATGAGCATAAGAGGCCTGTCAGCCTGGAGAGTATACCTTGGAAAGGGGAATCTACTGCGTCTCCACGAGTAAAGCAAAAAAGATGAAACGTTTCTGTGGTTACGTAGCGTCATCAAAAAAATTTTTGTTCCCAAATCCTAAACCAGAATGGTGAATGTGCACGGTATCCTATTTGCGATTGTGTGTACTGTCGGTTGTATGACTTTTTAAAAATAATTTTATTGGGAGAATTTCTTTCAAATAGAACACGTACATACTAGATTTGAATTTGATGCTGAGAGTTTGGAACCAAGCTATTGCTTAATACATTTGAACATGACTCATCGCACGCAGCGTATCTCGTAACTTTCATTATGGCCCGCGACTACACCCTCTCAGCATAAGTAAGAAAAGGCAAATTACAGGAACGAAACACGAGGTGGCTCCTGAAGCAGGTTAATCCGCCGGCGCGTGCCGCTTGCGTTCGTCTCGTCGACTGCCATTCCCCGACGCATCAGGCGAATCTGGCTGTTTGCCCGGCGCCGTGCGGGGCGCGGCATGGCGCGACTGGGAGAGGAACGGGGCGGGGCTTGGCGGGGCAAGGTGGAGCGGGGCGGGGGGGCGAAGCGTGGCGGATCGGAGGAGGTGAGGGCGGAATGGCGAAGGGCGGGGAGGGGAGGGAGCGGGGCTGGAAGAGGGCCGATGGGGGCGGGGCGGGTGGGGGTGAATTGAAGCGGGTGACGGCGGAATGGCGAAGGGCGGGGAGGGGGGGCTGGGAAGTGGGCCGGAGGGGGCGGGGCGGGGCAAAGCGGGTGGGGTGGATTGGAGCGGGTGAGGGCGGAATTTCGAAGGACGGGGAGGGGAGGGGGCGGTTCGGGGCAAAGCGAGTGAGGGTGGATTGGAGCGGGGAAGGGCGGGATGGCGAAGGACGGGGAGGGGAGGGGGCGAGGCTGGGAAGAGGGCCGCTGGGGGCGGGGCGGGTACGGGTGGGGGCGGGGCTGAGAAGTGGGCCGAAGGGGGCGGGGCGGGGCAAAGCGAGTAGGGGTGTGTGGATTGGAGTGGGTGAGGGCGAAATGGCGGGGAGGGGAGGGAGCGGAGCTGGAAAGAGGACGGATGTGGGCGGGGCGGGGCAAAGCGAGTGGGGGTGGATTGGAGCGGGTGAGGGCGGAAGGGGGGAACGACGGGCCTGAGGCGCGAGGCGGCCGACAGAGAGCGCGGAGGCGCGGGCGCGCAGCAGCGACTGAGCGGCGCTGGCACAGGCTTTGCCAAACGAAAGCGGATGACGAGGAATTAAGAAGATGTGGGAGCAAGTGAAAGAAGATACAGGGAAAAGCACACGCTTATGTAAAGAGTAACTTTACGAAAAAAAAAAAGAATTTAATTATGATCTTATTAACTGGCAAGGCCTTGGTAAGAAATGAGAGATTTCGAGACGTACAACACGCACCCTTCATAGATATTTCTAAACGTGAAATGCAAAATATGAAGAATGTTAATAACAAAACTTTTTTCGGCAATATGAGGAGGAAGTACCTCTTTATACATGCATGCATGCAACATTCGCACGTGTGGTAGTTTTCAGCTGCAGAATAAATAAAACTTTGAGCGAAAAAGAAAGGACAAACTATACGTATTACTCATAACGAAAACAAAAGAGAGTTAAAGTAAACAAAATTAAAGCAGTTGCTATGAATCATCATTATTAGCATCATCATAACTAGGAAGAGGAATTTTATGCCCTAAAAATTGAAATATTCTTTTAAAAATATGCTTTCATGAGAAAAATTCTGAAATATGCACATCAATATGCAATTCAAATTAACAATATTCATTTCCTGAATAAAACTTTCCTGATAAAATTCTGGAGAAGCATGTTTGGAATGAAAAAATTTTTTTGTGCAAACACAATGTAATCCATCTTACTTCGCGGGAGAAATAATTGAAGGAAATATTTATCTTGAAGTACATTTTATGTTTTGTTGCATTTTTCTGCCTGGTTTAAAAAAAATGATATCATGAAATATCCTGCATTTGCTCCAGTATTTTATTATCAACAGGAAAGAAAAAATGTGTCAAACTCTTTTTAATCAATTAACATTTACAAAAGAATACGATTCTACGAAAATACGACACGTTTTAGAGATACAAGTGCAAAATCATAGAAATTCACACTCTAATCATAACAAAGACGAGTATATTATTCGTCTTTTTTACTACGTTTACAAAATCCTCAACTATAAATTATCTAACAAAAATGTTGAATAAATTTCTTATATTATTAGTATTAGAGACGGTCAAACCAGCGTTCAATCTCTCTCGTTTCTCGTAAACGCTGTTATTGCATGGAGGAGAATTCTAGCGGCCGGCTGCTCTGACCGGTAGTTTTCCGTGGTTTCTCCGATCAACACCAGGCGAATGCCGGAGCAGTACACTACTAAACGGGCCACGGACCGCGCGCGATCTGTCCTTCCCCTTCCTTGTCCTACACTAACATGCACTATACTACCACATACACTATACTACTTACACTAACATGCACTATACTACCACATTCCGGGAGACCGGTCGGGAGTTTAGAACTTGTCCCGGCTGGGGCGGTGCCCCGCTGGCGGGAGAATCTTGGTTAGGAGGTAACCCCACTAGCCGACGGTAGGTCGGCGCCGGATCTCGCCATCCAGCGAGGGGAAAATCACCGCCAGTTGACGCGCCCGGAAACACGAAAAAATCAATCAATCTAACAGATTGATTGAAAGCAGTCATTTTCCGCATATTCTTTCTCGTTCTCGTAAGCGAGAAGGACTGAACGAGAATCTCGTGTAACGAGAACACATTCTCGACGACAAGGCGGTTCGGTATGCTCGTGCTAGGGCCGTCACACGGAGGGGCTTGTCAATGGTCTGCGCAAACAAGGACACGAACTCGAGTGACCTTGGAACTTACTACGTCCGGGCGCAAAGCTTCGTGAGATGTGATATCGCTTCGTGAGATGAAAATGTATCGAATTTCTCGAAACAGATGTTATCTTTTCTATTAATGACAAGGAACGAACAAACGTGTTCGTATCTATAAATAAGTCTTCGTACGCATCCCAAACTTCCTCCTTGGCGTGAGTTTGTTGTTTTTATCACAAAATAAGACAATTTCACTTACATTTGACCCTATCCCTAACACTTACGAAAATAATAGAACAATTTCAGGTACCGTAATACAGTTTTGCATAATTGTTTATATAATTTTAATAATTCAGTAATAGCTTAATTGTTTTTATATTTTGTCGTGCTTATTGTTAATGCGACAAAAAGGGTCTCTATGATAACTTAGAGGCGGATTTTGATAACCTAAACTTCGCTAAAAATTATCAATAAAATGCTCTTAAAATGCTATAAAAATGCCCGCCTACGATGCATGCGCTGATAATCTCTCCACGTGTGAAAAGTGAGGAAAGACGAGGGAAATGCCACGGCCAAAAAAGGGTCGTCTCTCGTGTGTGAGGTGGCTCGATGAACGCACAACAAAGACAACGATCGCTTCAACAGAATCAGATGTTATTAGATAAATTAACTTTTGTGTAAAGATGAAACATAGGCTCTCTGCTACTAAGTTTTTCTTAATAAAAGTTCCAATAATACTTTTTATAGACAGTCACAAATACATTTATTAAAACATGATTTTTACATTACAATTGCATATCTTGAAACAAGAAAACGGCCACGCTGTTTGTATTGTAATGTAAAAATCATTTATGTTTTAATAAATGTATTTGTGACTGTCTATAAAAAGTATTATTGGAACTTTTATTAAGAATAAATTAACTTTTCCAGAACTGTGTTGATGGGTATTTTTCCATTTACAAATAAAACATCGAAAATGTAAAAAAACGTGGAGCACAAACCATCGGCGATAAAAAAGTTGTTACCCTGGGTCATCTCAGCATCTCATCTTCACTGTTCTTGGGCACCGACGACGTGTACAATTGAAGTACATTATTAATATGTAACGAAACATTTTATTATTGCGCTAGGAGTGCAATTATTTTATTTAAACCAAATAATTAAATTTATCGTAAAAAAATAATTATTGAATTTATGAAGGTATTTTCAAAACCACATACAACAACAACAACAACAACAACAACAACAACAAAAAGTACGGTACTGCATACGAATTCGGACTCAAATATTTGCTGTAATAATGTACGTGCTATCATGAAACGCCTCAAAAACTGTATTACTTTTACCTTGAAATTCTCTCAACCGGTGCTACCTCCAATGAGTTTCTTTTCTTTTAATTTCACGAAGAAGAACGGATACGCCTTCCATTAACTTATTTGCAACAGTGTCCTTCGCTACGGACATTTTTAATTTCAATAAGATAAAAGTGCATGGTGGAAAATCCTGCTCTACGCTAAGCAATGTTAACTACAAGTCTCTCCCGACCCGCGGCTGACTTGAACTGCTTACGAGAATACTCTGTCCCTACGAGGTACGGAAATATCGTTATCGGTTGCTCTCGTTGCCACCCTAATGCTGGATTTACACTAGCAATAGGTTTCCTCAACATCTTTCAGCAATTTGTCGCTGTTTCTTGCGGTCATCTTTACACTAGCAAGAACAAGACGGGGCAGTATTTTGCCAGAAAATTGGGAGGAAGATGTTTCCGACAAGATATTGGCGATCGTTTTACATTAGAACTTTTTGTTGCCGTGCTTGGTGATGCCAGGAGGAAAATGGCGCGTCAACTTAAGTAAGGTTATATCTCACTCCGACATGGCTAGTAGAAGGGAGAAGATGCGAGTCGTGGTCGCAGTTATTGTGCTCAGTGAGACAAAGAAACAACGTTTTGTGAGGACATGTGACTATTTTAAGATGAAAGGAAAAGGAGCTTGTGCAAATTCGGATCAGGAGCCTCAATATTTTTTCGTGGACTACGAATTACGAGGGTTCTAAGTAATTTTCTATTTATAAAAAGCGCAATTATTAATTGGGTACAAAGTTTTAAAATGTCCTTTACCTACTGTTGATGTATTATAGATTAATCTTAAAATTGATTTCAATTAAATATCCTGATAATTTTTAACGTAACAAAATTAATACTTAGGGAGCATCTATAGCTAAACCAAAATTTGAACCATTCGATAATCAACCATAGAGGGTTTGTAATATTTATTACTTCATTTATTTTATTAAACCTTTTTCACACACCCATTTGACGAAAAACCGAATATAACAATTGAAAATAATACGTCTACGTACTACCTTAAGGTACCGTACTTCCTGCGCATCTGACCGTGGCCATCATTGGCTTCTTCCAGCAACATCTTGCTCACACTTCAATCCAACTCTACTCCCAGCAACTGCCGGCAATATCTTTCCGAGGACGGACACACGCGTGTTTACATTAGGACCGGAATATCTAGAAAGAAATATTGCCAACATTCGAAATATTTATTGCCGCAATGTTTACTTTGGCAACTTTTCTTCCGAAATAATATTGCTGGCCATTTTCTTGCAAGTGTAAAGCCAGCTTAAGAGAAAGAGAAACTTAGTCACTAGTGCACTCTCTCGGCCTCGGCTCCCCCTCCACGACCCTCCTCCCGCCTTGTGCCAGCGAGAATCACTCACAGCTCGCTGCGGGATACGAGAGCGACTGAACGCGAGTTTGACCGTCCCTCGCTGTGGTAGGCGCACAAAGCGAGAAGGGCCGTGGAGGGGGAGCTGCTCAGCCAGGGTCGAGATGAGATTCTCTTTCCCTCGAGGAGGCAACGAGAGCCGCCGATCACGAGATTCCAGCACCTCTTAGGGAATTTCAGGGTAAACATAATGCAATTGTTGAGTCCTTGAGGGATAACATGAACATTATTATCTGTCTGCTGGTTATTGAGATTGGGTCACAAGAAAGAAAACGACATTTTTACATTGCCGACGTTTCGGCCGTATATTTGGCCTTCATCAGGGCTAGAGAACAGACAAAATATTTATATACAAAGATATGTACAGTACATCACTTATATCTATAGTTGCAGTTGAACAATTGATTATGAACAGAATAATTATTGTATTTGTTTACCTGTAATGTTCTTAGTGAATATGTTATACATTCTAAACGTCCTTATTGCCTACGTTGTTCAATATTCTATAAATTATAACAATTTTAATTGAGATAGGCAAATAGGAGAAAAAAATTCATTTGGATCAATCGAAGAGTAGACAAACTGAATAAGCAGAAACATTATAGCATGCTGTAAAGTTGACCATTTTAAGAAAAAAAAAAAGAATCCTGGAGACTGAAAATACGAAATAAAAATAAGTGTATGGGAAGGCTAGAGGATACTAAGTCTTTTCCAAATCTTGAAATGTCAACAATTCTAAAATCCTCTGGATCCCGTCAAATAAATCTACCAAAAACTGACGAGTACTTCTTGATACCCGGCTATTATGGAAGCCTTATATCCTAAATAAGATCAACAGAGCACGGGTCGAGCTTTTCAAATTTTATCGGCGAATAAACAGAGACTATAAACCCTTTTCTAACAGATTATTAGCAAAGAACCTCGGTTCATTGTGTAATAATCAATTACACAATGCATTTGGTCTTATCGGATTAGCCCAATTTATCTTCCATCTTTCAAGACAATTTTACGAAGCCTTATAAACTTCTCCAACTACACAGATTTTTCTACTTGGAAAATCCTACATCCAAGAAAGAAGAATCCTATTAAGATTAGCTACAGTCAAATTCAAACCCACATAAAAAGCCTTCTCCTTTGGCAAATCTAACCAATATTCCTCTTCACTTCATTCACGACAGCCTTATGTTTTTTTAATGAGAACTCGAATGGCAGTGACTATCTCATTACGAGTAAAGCTCTAGTAAATTTAGGTAGGTAATGTAGTGGGGGGGGCGGATTTGAATGAAATGCCATTTTTTTTATTTTTACTTTAGAAAAATGTCGTTTAGTATACAAATTCATATGATGTTATGACAAAAGGAAATGTCCCACTTTTATACATCTTTTTTTTCTTTTTCATTTTTCGTCGATTTCGACTAATAAGTCATTTTTTACCTTTTTCGTCCTTTTTAATGCATTTGCGCTGATTTAATTGATTTTAACATAATTTTAATGGTACTTGCTTCGAATAATATTTACGAGATGCAACAAATGTTCTCTGTAGTATTCCTGAGTACATATACCTGGTAGCCTATTCGATTGCTTCGCTCAGGAGTTGTAATGTCAGCCATTGTATGTAATCTAAGGTTCCTGTGATTGCTGTCAAAGCCATTGACGGTTCAGCCGATTTCGGGACAACTAAAGACAGATTTCCTGGTAAAGAACAGTCCAAACCAAAAGTTTGAAAATCGAGTTCACTCGAACGAATAGAAGAATCCTCCATTACATCAGTAACGTATTCAACAGCTTGAGTTGTTCATCCGAACTGATTTTCATCACATTTTTACATCATTTTTCTTTGGTTTTAGGGCATTTTAAAAAACATTTTTAAAGCTTTTTATTGATCATTTTGGAAGAAGTTTTAGGTCATCAAAATCCACCTTTTCGAAATAATAATAATAATAATAATAATAATAATAATAATAATAATAATAATAATAATAATAAAGTTATGTCCACACTACGCGTTAGTGTGAATAACATAATGAAACGATGTTACATACGCATCTGTGTTACTTACTCATGTTACTTACGTCCATGTAAGTAAGGTACAATTTAAATTACACTGCATAGGAGCAAAAAGAGAAAATGTTATGCACGTAAGAGGGACATGTAACAGCTGGCATACAGTTAGAACTATTTAGGAAAGTGGTAAATGCGAATGAATCAGCTAGACGGGTCTGCCTTTACAATCTTATTTCATAAAATGACAAACAAAGACTTGTACTAATACGAGGAGTATACACTCTCTAGCTATCTGTACATTAAGATTTGCCTGCCCATTCCAGCTGCGTATACCTTAATTCAATAACAACGGAAGCAGAATGTATGATTCCGCGGTTTCCTTTCGGAGCAATCCGCAGGGCTCAGAGAGGTACTGATAGCGGCCGGCCATGTAGCAGCACATGGCGATCTATACAGAGGGCAATCCGAGAGCGGTGCCGGCGGCGGCGGTGGGAGCGGTGCACGCGGGAGAGCGGGAGCGAGGGGTGTCCGCCCACAGCCCTGCTGCCGCCTCCGTCGCCGCCTCCGTCGCCGCCGCCGCCGCCGCTGCCGCCGCCGCCGCCGCCGCCGCTGCCGCCGCCGCTGCCGTTACTTGTGGGGATTTGCGATGCGCGCAATCGCGGAGATACTGCACGCCGATATCGGCGCTCGGATTTCGCGTCGGCAAAGGCGCCCTCGCCTCGCCTCGCCTTCGCTCCGCCCCGCTCCGCCCCGCCCCGCTCCGCCCCGCTCCGCCCCGCTCCGCCCCGCTCCGCCCCGCTCCGCCCCGCTCCGCCCCGCTCCGCCCCGCTCCACTCCTTTTCCACGGGCGCCTTCTGAAATGAGGCGGTTTAACATGTTCCAGCGCACGCACGTAAGAACGCGGCTTTATGTAAGAGGATGAAAAGATACACAGGCGGAAGAAGAAACGTAACAGATTTAGAGGAGCCCGCTCGCTCGCCCAGGCATATTAAGCTCGGAAACGGTTTCTTCTTGATGAAAATATCCGGTCACAGCAGATATCTCACGCAGACGACATCGGGAGAACTATGCCGCACTACAGAAGCGTCTCTTAGTAAACGAAGGATTCTAATGGAAATCCCTATTTCGAACGTGTTGTGCCCGATAAAAGAACACTCGAAAGTGTCTCAAAAGCAACTTAATATTAAAGTCTGTAATGAAGACAAAAACAAAAATCATGACCGGATGTAGCAATGTAGTATCTACAATCAACGTTTTTCTAACAAGATTAATGTTCTCAAACATTCGCCATGAAGATAAATACCCTCTTCGAAGTCAATTCATGATTTTATAACCCTTTTCGGTTACCGAACACGGACATGGTTAGTGGTGGTAGCCTTACAAACTCTTCTTACTACAAAAATATTTTTCTTGCATTTCTCCTTACTGTTTTCGAACAAGTTGTCTACAATGAAATATTTTTATTTCTATTTATTTATTTATTTTACTTTTAGAAAAAATACAGAAACGATTACGAAAGAATACAGTTGAAACTTATAATAACATCTCAGAGTCTTGTTCGTCGATAATAAAGGAAGTTCTGTAGAACCGTTATTTCGTCCGCAAAGATTAAAGCAACCCACATTTTAACTCAACAAGAGGTTTCTTCACCACAGTTTAAAGGAACATGATAAATATAAAATAGAAAATAGTGTACGACAATAATTTCAAGATTTCTTTGAGTGGTAAATGAACCAACTCGGCCCACAAGCCACATTGCCATTCGAACTCCAAAGAAATAAAATATTTACATGAACAATCAGTGATCATTTATCATTAAACAACAAGTTGCAGAAATGCATCATACAACACACAAAAGCGTAATAAAACAAATAATTTCCGAGAAAATTTCTTCCATATTTTTTTCACGAAGAAATTTAAGATGCTTTCATGTAATACCAGTGTACAGTTTACTTGCACTGTATCTTGTTTACTTGCATATGTCCTTTCAGAAGAAAACCCGCGCCTCCTGTCTGACTAAATAGCACATTTGGAAACCAACTGTTCTGTTTCATTAGCTGTTAATTATTAACTGTGCACAATGCGTTTTTGGTAACTACAAGTATAATAAACACTAATTTTTTAACTAATCACTTTCACTTAACTTCTAATAATTTTTGTATTTACCGAATTTCGAGAGGTTTTCCATGCCGTTTGAAAAGAATTGTAAACTTTGAACTGGGAGAACACAATGAAATATTTTGCAAATCAGACGGACGTTTCTGTCAGCTTTTAGAAACGCATTGCAAAAATTAACTTAGTTCACAGGAAAGAAACTTTACAACTTAAATCAGTAAAGAAATATCTACATTTTCATATCGAACAATTTTCGAGAAATTACCATCAGTTTGTTAATTTAAAGACAGTTAAAAGACATTTGGAGTTTGATATCTGCACTGGAAGTAGATGTCAGAAAATTGACATGACAACTTCATGAAGTGGCAAGGGTAGAGAAACATAATTTATCAAGAATAAGTAGCGATGATCTAGAAAGTGTTAACTCGAACTAGCAGAACACGAATTAATGAACTTAGAGAATACAACGCAAAATACCTTACATGTGTTCTTAATATGAAAGGTCACAATTGCTGAAGTGGCAGTGTAATTCCATCGAAGACACGAAAGACACTCATTTCAACGTTACTTATAACGAAATTGAACGGGAATGGCAAACAGACAGTGCAAAGACCCGACTCAGTTCAAAACATGGACCAATGAAGGCCAGTTATTCCTTCTCTGACACGATCAAGAACATTCATATATGCCGCCGTCTACGTTTTTGCGATTTGCAGAATCGACGCGTGATGGCGAGCCCGCTGAATCTTGAAGGCGCTGCCTCCACGAATCTCGCAAACCAATTGACCCCCTCCGCCTTCCGTGCGGAGGCGCAGACAGGTCGACTGCGTTCGCGTAAACGCGTATCCCACTTGTCCGCATAATGCAGGGCGCGCGCCCGGAGTCGATCGCAACCGCAGCGCTGATTGGCTTCGGGGGAGCCGCGCCCTAATACCTGCTGCGCTGTGGCCGCGCGCGACTGGGACGCGGCGGCGGCGGCGGGGCGGCGCCGGGGCGGGGGCGGAGGCGGCGGCGGCGACGGATGGGCGGCGGGGCAGCGGCGGCGGCGGCGGCGGTGGCGGTGGCGGTGGCGGCGGAGGTGGCGGCGGCGGGGCGAGGGCGGCGGCAGGGCGAGGGCGGCGGCGGGCGAGGGCGGCGGTGGGGCGAGGGCGGCGGCAGGGCGAGGGCGGCGGCGGGGCGAGGGCGGCGGCGGGGCGAGGGCGGCGACAGGGCGAGGGCAGCGGCGGGCGAGGGCGGCGGTGGGGCGAGGGCGGCGGCGGGGCGAGGGCGGCGGCGGCGGAGGGCGGCGGGCAGCGGCGGCGGCGGTGGCGGCGGCGGCGAGGCGAGGCCGTGGCGGTGCGGCGGCGGCGGCGGCGGTGGCAGCGGGGCGGCGGCGCAAGTGATGGGCAGGCGGACGCGGTGTGGTGTGGTGTGGTGTGGTGGCGGTGGTGGCGGCGCGACGTGTCGACAGCGCGAAGCCACAGAGCGGGGCCGCTGCAGCAGGAGCCAGGAGAGCGTGGGGGCGGACGGTGTGGCCAGAAATGAGGCTTCGCCCCGTTGGAAATGGAGGGGGCACCCGAAATCCCGACACTATCACTGACTGTTGATAACTTGAAGCAATCATGAAGGCCCACGAAAAAAACAAGATTATTTATCCGGGATTCAAGGAAGCGGAGGTAAACGGATAGAAGAAAAAATATATGAAGGAAAGTACATAAATTAAATATAAAGCACAGAGGGTAAAGGCAAATAATGTGCTTGCAACATTATTATAAAATAATGAAATTTGTCAATTCACGAAACAGAGAAATGCATCGTTTTGGCTGGTACGTCTATAGCTCAAATAGAAATTTGAAGTAACAAGTTTTACGACTACATGGAAGTTCAGTGTGCAGGTTACTTCGAATTTAACAATTTCCCTTCAGAAAGTATTAAAATTCCCAATTCCCAAGAAAATGTTAAGGTATTGGTTTAATCTAATTCTCATTTATTGCTGCAATCACATTCTGTCCTTGGGCATCAAAATGATGATGGTATACAAGAAATATAAAGAGAACCGATGCACAGTTTGTACTTCCTCCAAAAAACTCCGAACTAAACATACTCTCTACAACATTCATATGCACAAAGGCAAAAAACATAGAAAGACCAGCAGGGGAACGTGGGAATCTTAGGAGAAACCTAGAGAAAAATCGTGAAGGGGAAGAAGTGTGGGCAAGATTATCAAACTTGACATACGTCGCGACAATGTATCATTGTTGGAAAATTCGTCTAAGAAAAGACGGAGGAAAATTCTCATTTGTACACAAAACAATACAAAAAAACAAATTATCTGCAACAGTGCTGGAGACTTTCCCTCAGAACGTCAACATTTTTAAAGGATTAAAAATTAAATTATAACTTTATTTCTCTAAAATATCTTAACACTAAAATAAATTATTTTATTTTGTATTGTTGATATTTTATATTAGTAGGTCAACTTTAGCATGATAGGGTCAGAACATTAAGTTTGTAAAAATGTACGAAGTAACTTATAATAATAATAATAATAATAATAATAATAATAATAATAATAATAATAATAATTGTTGTTTTATTATTATTATTATTATTATTATTATTATTATTATTATTATAAGCCTGTATTTCCCTTTGTAGGGCAATGGCCTCCTGCTTGGGGCAGGGAGGTTTCACATCACCTGAGCGGATCTTCAGGTGACGGTGATTGGTAGTCGATGAAGCTAACATGAAAATTTTATTAATGTTTTCCACTGTTCACGATCCTTCACCATTCTAGTCCACTCTACACCTGCTGCCTTGAAGTAGTCACACCATCCGGTTTCCTGCCGGCCTCGTCGTCTCCAACCCACTCGCGGGTCCCATACTGTTGTAGCATGGGTCCATCATTGGTGCTCGAGTCTCATCAAGTGTCCATCCCATTTCCATTTAATACACATTGCTTGTCCTGCCGCATCTAGAATGCCACTTTTTTCTTCTAATAATATGAATAATACAATGTTTGATAATTTTGTGTATTTTTAGTTATGTATTTCGAAAACGCTACCACCGGTTATATCTACATATTCCTAAGCAGCGTAATACGTAGTCATCGGATGTTTAGGGAAATGCCTATTTTTTTCCAGAGAACTTATTTAAAGGCTGATAATACATATCCACGAATCATGACAAATGATGACATATGACGAAGTTTTATAATGCTTATTTTTGCTTATTTTAGAAGGACTTTTTTTGCCTTTTATTTATTATATTTATATACAATGCTAAGACGTCGAAAAATCGGCGATGGTCCAACGTGATCATTCATTACGAAATCTTCAATTCACGTCTTGAAATTTAAAATTACGAGAGAATTCCTGAAAGTATACCAACTGATTTTTCTCCATTTCCCTATTTCAAAAATACCAGCCATGATCTGAGAACATGGACGGTTGACAATACACCGAGGGAACCGAAATTTTAAATGGAAATAAATATAAATTCCCAGCAGGTTTCAGTGTTGCTAGTGTTAGACTGCTAAAATATATGCCAGTCACATCGTTCAGATATCCTTCTCCGCATTCAAACTGATTTTTTTCTCTCTCGTCGCAAATTTGAAATTGTGATCCTTGAAAAGTTACCGGTAATATGTAAATATTACTGGTTAATGGAAACTATTAAGAATAAAATGTAGAAAAGTTGTAAATATGTAAATCTAGTTTTACATTAAAATATACGAACTGGTTTTGTCCATTTATGTTTACAAAATAACATAGACAAAAATTACAATTTTTCCATTTTATTGTGTATGTAACCTATGACGGTGCCTTTTTTCTCCTTATTCATGACTTTTTCAGTGCCTTTTTAGGGGCCTAAAAGAGCATTTTTTAGCGCCTAAACATCCGAAGCAGCGTAATAAGTATCCCAAGAGTACGCGCGCCAGAGCGTGACGACGCGTGCACCGGGAGCGCGGCCGCAGGCGGAGGCGCGCGTCTGATTTGCGAAGGCACGATCGATAGCGCGGTCGAGCGCACGGCATGCCGCTGTCACCGCCGCTGCGCCGCCGCCTCCGCCGCCCCCACAGTCGCAAGCACATCCGCCCCCTTCCCTTCACGCCGCCATGGGACAAGATTCAAGACGGGGAACCACCACCTCTCCATGCATTTCACGGCCAGCCACTGAACCGGAAATGCATTGAATGTAAAGTCGCACTTCCTCCGAGTGGAAATGCCGAGAATTTTTCCACACAAATCTCCACTCCCAGAAAATATTTCCATCTTGTTTTCAAATTGACATTGAGTTTAATCGCTCTTCGGAATGTGAAAAGTGTTCTTGACAGCATTATACACTTTAGAGCAATGTACTGCTTGGTCACTGACAAAATACAATTTCGTGTCAGGATATATTTCCTAGAATTGTCCTTTCGTTGAAATTTGAATGTTTATTTTAAAATATTTAAAGATCAAAACTTTCGTCAAGGAGAGAATAAGGGTCATACCAATCGACTCTTTGTACTGTATACCACATAGTAATAATTAGATAAGAACTAAAGTATTAAAAATCAAAATGTTATTCGAAAGAAATTAGTGGAAAACGGTGACCTTCCAAAACAGGCAGTCCATTCCAACAGGCATGCCTGACACTGAAGTTACGAAATAATATTTTAAAATGCAAAAATTGATCCTTCATTACACTTTGCACATACAATGATATATTTTGTCAATTTAAGTTAGAATTATAATGTCGTGTTTATACTCCGGATTAACTTCGAATCAAGGGGCATAATTCAGGACTATAAAAATACGGTAATGCATATTAAAAAAGCATTATTATTATTATTATTATTATTATTATTATTATTATTATTATCAAACAATTTAAAACTCGATGTTTTATTAATTGGCAAATACTATTTAACTTTATTCCGTTTATTTCAATACAGGCTGTATTTTAATACAGGAGACTTCAAGTGCCAATATGTACGCATGACATATTAATTAAATCCGAGTAAGTAAAAAGGGACACATCTATTTGCACAATTTTCAGATTTGTTGTGTAAATATTTTTTCGTTTAGTTAATTAAATATGTTCATTAATTCCATGAAAAATCATTGATTATCTCTATTAAATAGCACGCGAGCAATTAAAATTCAACCGTGCAATTAAAACTACAATCAGAATTCAGGAAATGAACTAAATCGTTTAATTAAGAAACTATAACACAGACGTAGCCCAGGAATCTGCAGTTGGTCATGAAACATGAACAAAAATGTACATCACAGATTACCTACAACTAGATATAATCAATGAATGAATAAAACTAAATTGAGCAAGTAAACGTTAAGCTAGCTGACTTATGGAACAACATAAAATATTTAAAGTGAATAAATTAACTGTTTTACATGTAAAACATTTGGTCTTAGGATTACGAATGTAAAAAATGTCAGTTGTGTTTACCAGTTCTAAAAAGTACGCTATAACAAAACTGTGTCAGACGTGACTAGTTTCTTGCCCCAATATTTATACATGTATTCTCTCTCATACCTGTCTTTACTTTTCGTGAGAAGTAATGTTTTCATGACTTTGTCAGCTTCTACTAATATTTTATCCGTAGTATGTTAAGTACTTTCCATTTGTAAATATTTCTTGGAAGCAAAAACAACGCAAACTAAAACATCTTTTTCAAAAGCAAACGTATGACTCGGATGGTAAAGATGTGCTGGAATTCATTAATATTTAAATTATTTCTAAATGAAAACGAAAAAATATTGAACGTAACACGTGTATAAAGGGGTATAATAGCACTCGTGGTTTATAAGAAAACGCTCGCCTATCGTCACTCCTTTTCTGGAACATAACACTCATGCAATTATCCCCTTCTTTATACATTCGTTTCGTTAATTACTATAACGCACAAACACAAATTACGCGTATCTTGCCATGAGGTAGACTGAATCTTTACGCTCTTCTCTACCGCAAAATGCCTGAAATAAAACTGGCCATTGAAATACTCGATAGCATAATCATTATTATACAAAATCAACACTTGGCGGATAATAGTCTATCTTTAACCCATTACTTTACGATTCTTTTTATGCCAATAAATTACACGGGCATGCTCGTGTTCAGAAACTCAGCACTCGAAAACAGAACTGGAACGACAATTAACTTGTGCACTAATAATTTTGAAAAACTGTTACAATTATTTTTTATGCCGAAATAATTAAATTCTTACATATTTGTACAAACCAAAATGTTAGTAGAATTTAATACATTGGCATATCGAATTCGAATAGGTAAATAATTACAAAGTTACAATCTAAGACCCAATAACAATAAAAAATGTTTGGACTAGAAATAAATCTGAAATATTCAGAAATGGCAGTAACTTCAGCACAGCCTTATGACGTCAATTTTTCACTGCTCACGCCCAATAATTTCCAAAGAAGGCATGTCCTTATATCCGACGCTTGGCAGGGTAATAGGAACTACTGAGGAACTCTCGAGGCTAAAGCTCTGGTACCACATCTTGCTTTACCCAAATATAGAAACAGAAGGTAGTCCAATATTATAAACTACTACTACAACTACTACTACAACAACAATTAATACTACAACTACTACAACTACAACAACTACTACTACAACAACAACTACTACTACTACTACTACTACTAAAACTACTACTACTACAACTATCACTACCACAATTAACACAACCACTACCACCACTATCACTTCCACCATTACTAATACTACTACCACCACTACTACCACTATCACTACCACTATTACTACTACTACAACTACCACCACTACCACTATTATTATTATTATTGTTATTTAAAATATCAATTTGATAAATATTACAAGTATTATTTCCCAAATTCTACCTATGGACAAGGTTTTTAATAAAATATCAGAAGGAAAATTCGTAAATATAAAGCATTCACTATTCTGTTGAGTCCTAGATGTTTTCAACCAAATATCTAGAATAACATATTTAAAATATAGCACTATATTAATAAGCCAAGAACATGGCCCGCACACATACTATATGAAAAAGGTGTAGAGATGGCGTTGAAATCCAATATCTTGTGGAAGGACGCACGGAATCAGTCTCTAGAAAAATATTGAAGCTAACACACGTAAGCGGTTGGTGAGGTACGAATGGATTTTCAGCATTGGCTGGGTATTATTTAAATGATAGTGAGGCGGGAATTTATTATTAGTTTGAGGTTTGAGAGCTTGGTTTTGTTTAAATTGTATTAAATTGTAATTGAAAATTTTATTAATATAGTTGGAATTTCGAATTAAAATGGACTCCGTGTTTCGAGGAGATGTATATTAGATGCACCGTAGACGGTACAATATTTCAATAAGTATCTCAATATAGTCAGGTGCGAGTAGATGTTTGATACGAAAAACCCACGTAGGGAAAGTCGCGACCTCGTATTAATTTTGTGTGAAATATTAAGTCTTAGTAATAGCAAATCGTTGAGGACATTTTGGAACATTTTTAATGTAGGCAAGAACGCAAGGATTGGTGTAAGAAGGATACCATGAACAACGTTCTGGTAGTTAGCTGAGAAGCCATTTATCACGATATTTTAGTAAGCTTACGAACTAAATTCAAACCTGCACGGTGCGTTAATGTTCCACATTGAAAAGCAAAAAAGATCGAAAGAATTTGTAACATATGTACGAATAAATGTTAAATTTTTATTGTTAAAAAATACTGATAATTTTTATTAGTTGCCATCAATCTAATAATTGGTATCAATTAATATAACTTCTAGGAATCGAGATTCT
The DNA here is from genome assembly GCA_964035755.1 of Teleogryllus oceanicus. Lineage (NCBI taxonomy): Eukaryota > Metazoa > Arthropoda > Insecta > Orthoptera > Gryllidae > Teleogryllus > Teleogryllus oceanicus. The sequence continues at coordinate 119,635,400 of CAXIVR010000004.1, forward strand.
GTATAGAATTACACGTCCACATGCAACAGGTAAGAAGTAATATGTTATAAGTCAAACCATTGATTAAAATGGAAGTAAATTTAATAAATTAGTGTTAACATTGAAACAATTTGTGAGCATAGCACGGCAACGGTATAAAAAAACAATATTAACAATCGCAGTGGAAGTAATCCCCTTGATAGTATTATATGTTTGTTGAAATATAATAAGGATTTGACAATGGTAAAATATCAGAAATAATAAATAATTTCACAATATACTTATTAAGCCAGTTAGCATCGAAATATTCAAAATAATGCATTAATGAAAGTGCTCTTACCGCACACTGCTCTGAGGCTTCACATATCTCGAGGCTTCATTCCTCAGAAAGCATCTCTCATCTCAGGAAACTGATACTTTGAATTCTGCCAGAGCCAAAACGTTCGTTGCAACAGACACCACCTCCGCGCTGCTCCCCCACGTTCCCATCTCATTCACTGACCTTATCAAACCCACAATTCGCGGAATTTGCTTACACGCAGCCCAATTTACCGTCAAAGGCACCGCGTTCGCGAGGCAGCACGCCAGCGCGAGGGGCTGAGGCGGAGCGCGTGGGAGTGGCAGGACGCCGAGCCCCTCCTCGCCCGACAGCAACTGAATCGTGCGCTTCGCTCTGTCAGAGAGGAGGAGAAGCGGAGAAGGCGGCAAGGACAGGAAGAGAGGAATGTGAACTGCGACAAGAAGAAGAATGCAATGCATTAGAAGGACAGGGGGTGGCGAAAACAATGTAACTCGAGTATGTTGTTGCAGAAAATGGGGAGTAAGGAATACGCAAGAAACTCCGCACTAGAAATGATTAGAGAGGAAGAGAGGGACCGTAGGTGAGACAAAGGTGCAGCAAATAGGAGGAGGAATCAAAGGAAAATAAGAAATAGTAAAGAAGGGTGAGAAAGACACGGCGTAGAGAGATAGATGTACATGGAGTAGGAACGGTTGTGGCGAAGGAAAAGACGTAGTGGAAGATTGTCAAAATAATTCGTCGGCGAAAATGTTGTAAGGAGAGCGTAGAAAATGATACAAGTTGCCTTCAAGTGAGAGAGAGAATCGTGAAAGCGAAGGCAAAAGAGGCATTGTCAATTCGATCGCACGTGGAGTGACGTGGGGGAGGGGGGGCGACAGCGGCAGTGGGGGAGGCTCCGACGCGCTCCAACTCCCGCGCCAACTTTCACTGCGCGCCGCTAATTGCAACTGTTCGCGCCTCCGACGCCATGTTTTATTTACGCGACGCGTGCCGATAAGTCGATGGAGCCGCCCCCGGGCGGGCCACGGGCGCGAAGGGCGAGTGGGCCGGGGGCGTGGGGCGAGGGCGAGGGGCGAGGGGCGAGGGCGAGGGGCGAGGGGCGAGAGCGAGGGGCGAGGGCGAGGGCGAGGGCGAAGGGCGGGGCGAGGGCAAGGGACGAGGGCGCGGGGCGAGGTGCGGGGCGAGGGCGAGGGGCGAGGCGGGGCGAGGGCGAGGGGCGGGGCGAGGGCGAGGGCGAGGGCGAGGGCGAGGGCGGGGCGGGGCGGGGGCGAGGCGGGCGAGGGCGAGGGCGAGGGGCGAAGGGCGAGGGCGAGGGGCGAGGGCGGGCGAGGGCGGGGGCGAGGGGCGAGCGGGCGAGGGCGAGGGAGGCGAGGGGCGAGGGGCGAGGGGCGAGGGCGGGGCGGGGCGAGGGCGAGGGCGGGGCGAGGCGAGGGCGAGGGGCGAGGGGCGAGGGGCGAGGGGCGAGGGGCGAGGCGAGGGCGGGGCGAGGGGCGAGGGCGAGGGCGAGGGCGAGGGCGGGGCGAGCGAGGGCGAGGGGCGGGGGCGAGGGCGGGGCGAGGCGAGGGCGAGGCGAGGGCGGGCGAGTGCAGGGGCGGGGGCGAGGCGGGGCGAGGGGCGGGCGAAGCGAGGCGGGCGAGGGCGAAGGGCGAGGGGGGCGAGGGCGAGGGGCGAGGGGCGAGGGGCGAGGGGCGAGGGCGGGGCGAGGGCGGGGGCGAGGGCGAGGGCGAGGGCGAGGGCGAGGCGAGGGCGAGGTGCGAGGGCGAGGGGCGAGGTGCGAGGTGCAGGGGCGGTGGCGAAGGGCGGGGAGCGAGGGCGGGGGCGAGAAGCGAGGGCGGGGGCGAGGGGCGAAGGGCGAGGGGCGAGGGCGGGGGCGAGGGCGGGGCGTGGGGCGAGGGGCGAGGTGCAGGGGCGGGTGGCGAAGGGCGGGAGCGAGGGCGGGGGCGAGAAGCGAGGGCGGGGGCGAGGGCGAAGGGCGAGGGCGAGGGGCGGGGGCGAGGGCGGGGCGTGGGGCGAGGGCGAGGGGCGAGGTGCAGGGGCGGGTGGCGAAGGGCGGGAGCGAGGGCGGGGCGAAGCGAGGGGCGGGGCGAGGGCGAAGGGCGAGGGCGAGGGCGGGGCGAGGGCGGGGCGTGGGGCGAGGGGCGAGGGGCGAGGGGCGAGGCACTCAGAGAGAACTTGGAAGGGGCGTCCCCGGGGGAAGGGGGGAAATGCCGCAAATGGCTGAAACAGGGGAATGGAGGCGTTTGGAGTGAGGTTGTCTGGGGGCACATGTGTAGGGGAACGCGCGGAAATTGTCAGCATGACGTCGCACGAGGGTCCCGAGAAAAGCGCAGGAGATGGATTGGGAGAAGAGAAGACGAGGGGGAGAGGTAGAGACGTTTCAAATGTCACGAGTATCTACTGGTAGGGGGTGGATTTGAGTAAGGTCAGGAGTTGAGATGAAATCTTCATGAAAACGCCTTGCGGTAGGGCAAGCATCCAGCACACGTTTATGAAAACAAAAGAGCTAAATAACGAAGTGAGAAAAAAAAAAGTTCTTGATTTGGGTATACGTTTCTGGTTAACAATGTGTTCCAAGAAAGAAGCAAATTATATTTGCAGACACATTTCTAGATACACAGCATGTTTGAACTAGTGAGTACGGAGGTCTATGGCAGAATTTAATGAAACACATGCGACAATGAGCGCACTTGTTGACGCAAATGCTGGAGCGTGAAACTGACCCATACGAGGGATGTCTGAGGCAGCCCGGAGGGGAAAGGAATGCCAGCCGCCAAGCGAAGGCAGGGGAGACGTGGATGGGAGCAGAGCCGCAGGCGAGAGCCGCGACGCGGCAGAGGTAGAGCAAGAGGGATTCTCGCCGTGCGGGGTGCATCGCGGCAGGGGCAGAGGCGTGGGCTGGGCCTGGAGTCAAGGGGCTTCCGAGAAGGCGAGCGAGGGTCGGGCCTCCGCGCGTGCCGCCCCCGCCGCCGCCGCCCCCGACCCGGCTGCACACTTAGCGCGCTCTTAGCGCCCCGCCGGCGGCCGGGCGGGGCGGGGGGCGGGGCGGGGCGGGCGGAAGGCGGGGCGGGGGCGGGGCGGGGGCGGGGGCCGGGGGCGGGCCCGGGCGCGCTGGCTCGCGCGGCGGCCCCCAGGACAATTTATCTCCGCCGTAAATTGCTTGAGGGAGCTAGGGACCGAAGCCCGCCCCGCGCGCTCTATGTACACGTACTTTGCAGTAATTTATGTCGCGCGAGGAAAAAACTATCGCGGGATAAGGCGGCGGCGGCGAGGCGCGCGCCGGATCGCGCAGACATCTGTTCGCGTGCGCCTTGGGCCGCGCGGCGCCCGGCGCGCACGCCCACACGCACAGCGCACGCGCGCGCCGCCCACACGCCGGACGAGAAGCGCCGCGACGCGACGCGCCGCCCGAGCCCGCCAACTCTACCTGCTGCGATTCAGCTCACGCGATGTTTTATCGGCGCTCACAGAAAATATGAATAAAATTGAAATGTTGTTTAACCTCCTAACCTACAAGGAGAACTCATTCAGAAATTACAACAATTGGAGAATATGAGATTAAGAATTTGTGACTTATTTTATTTAAGATTTTTCATTAGATTTCTTTCTTTCAAGATTTCTTTTAAGATTTATTCTTATTTCATTTTAGATTTATTTATTCGTAATTCACTTAAGCCTCCTTCACGTAATTTTTACATACGATATATACGAGCCGCATTTAGAACGTATGATACCCTAGGTTTCGATTCCAATCGCCCTTCAATTTCTACCTTTCCTTCTACCTCGAGAAATTCATGTCCGGTCAGCATGACGCTTATCAAAGACGCGCAGAATTTGCAGGTGGCTTCAATTGATTGATTTTTCGTGTTTCCGGGTTATTAGTCCCGTTCGTGCAGTGCATGTTTTTTTCTCGGGTGATTGCGGTGATATTCCCCCGCTGGATGGCGAGATCCGGTGCCGACCTACTGTCGGCCAGTGGATTTCCCCCATAACCAGGACTCTCCTACCAGCGGGGCACCGTCCCAGCCGACACAAGTTCTCAGCTCCCGACCGGTCTCCCGGAATATGTGGTAGTGTAGTGCATGTTAGTGTAAGTGTGTGTGTAAGGCGAGAGGATAAGACAAGGAAGAGGAAGGACAGATCGCGCGCGGTCCGTGGCTCGTTTCGTAGGGTACTGCTCCGGCATTCGCCTGGTGCTAATCGGAGAAACAGATCAGAGCAGCCAGCCGCTAGAATTCTCCTCCAGACAGCGACTGAATTCGACCTAGATTAAAAGCTAGAGTCGAAAATCCTGCCGTCGTGAGGACTCGAACCTAGGACCTCCCGGTCAAAGGCGCTGACATCAGTTGATGCACTTAGCTACCGCTCGCGGTCAGGTGGCTGCAAACACTTTAACCTACTCAAGATGGCAAATTTCCACGGTACAAATAATGACCCATGACTAAATGGTGTGACAAATATCTCTGTTATTGTATGATTATGTGGATAAAAATAAACATGTGCTGTATTTGTTACAATAACGTTTTTTCTGTGAAATAGTGTTTTCTTTTTGTTGACTAGCAGACTTTTACTTTCCGGATGCGCCTTGTATATTTCGAAAACTCTTAATGAAATGCACGTTTGTGTATTGATGTTGTTAGCAAATAGTGTTGTGAACTATAAAACACCTGTGGAACTTCAAATTAATTGAATCAACACTACCCTCAAACGAATGTTATTTAAATTTAAGTTGTACCGCACTCTATTTTATCATTTACCAACTACTATGTTTTCTGGAAACACTCTGGAAAGGAGTACAGCACAGTTTTGCAAGTTTTCGTAGACTCATTAAATTGCCAAGAAAACTTGTTAGCTTGAAATAACGTGATCTGGAAGTTCGAAGACTCGGTGTGCGGTTTCAATGCTAGTGAGTTAGGGGTAAAGTGCGGTAATTGAAATTCGTGCCTGCGAAGACTCTCACGTCTTGTAATCGCGGATTAAGATAGTCCTCTAAAACTTTATCGTTTCGTAAATGACAATTCCACTAGTCTTACCCAACAGCAAGTAAAAGATATAAGTACATCAGTAACATTGTATAAGCAATACTTTTTGATTTCTCGCTACCGCCTAAGCAGTAAAGAGAACATCAGGTGATGCTTACGATTTCGCGTGAAATATGGGCAATTATTAATTTTATTTAAACAATTTTTGTTGGATAGTGTGAAGTTTTTCTCAAAAATGGCAAAAAATTTATTTATCAAATGTTGAACTCGGATAGCGTGTAGAACGCTTAAGATAACGCTACAGGTTTCATGTTCGATGAAAGGTCAGATTTTTTAAAAATTGCAAAACTTCAAAACTTTTTCGGCGTTTTCCTAAAACTACAATTATTAAATATTGGAAGGCAGGTTATCGGGGCTTGGTCATAAGTAAACACGAACTATAAGTTAGTTCGTGTTTACTTATGACCAAGTCCCTTAACCTGCCTTCCAATATTACATCAAATGGTCGTTAAGAATTCTTCATCCTACAATTATGAAGACAATTTTTTTCTTACTCAATTGTGTTTATCAAAAACATCTTCAAATAAGGTCATGTTCAAGTTCTCGACAATATGAGTATTTTTTGCGTAAATGGAAAAAAATTGAAATGGTAAATTTGAATTTCTCGCGTTTCGTTTGAGGCGGTGTCAGTCTGTAAATATCATTTGAGTCGCGCTTGGTGGCAGTTATATATTCTGAAAATCCCTTCTCGTTGTTAAACTTAATATTACAAACTGAAGAACATTAGGTGCTAAAAACTGTATCTATTACATAAGCGTTACTAATATTGCGAGGAAAAACATGATTTCTCGCAACCATTTGTTCGATGAACAAAGTAATATGTGTTTTTAATTTTAAATATTATTTACTTATTGTAATTATAATTATAGTAATAATTCTTATTTACTATGTAAAATTATTTTGAACGAACGTTTTTTTTTTAATGTACGACAATTTGAGATTCATTTTCAGCTACCTTCTCACTCTGAAAATGAAGTTGCAATTTAACAATAAGAACGTCGCGAAGTTCACATAATAATCTCTCAGTGTCAGGCAGTGTTTCTAGAAGAGTGTTTCTTGAGAAAGAAGGTGGTATCGACAACCAGGACCTCGTGGATGTAAAATATTGGATTTAAAGTTTGTTATTCCGGTGTTAATATAAGGAGAGATGAAAGGTGAATGGGGGCTGTCATTCTATTCTTGAAAAGAAATATTACGTTGAATATTATTTAATTATTAAATCTGTTTTAAATTGCACTGATAGGAGAAGGCGATAATGGCGGCCGCCGTTAGTTCGCGTTGGTGACAGTTTGAGTGTACCTTCGCGGCCAGCAATCGAATGCAATCTCAATCTTCTGCCGACACTAGCTTTTCAGCCAGGTCGAATTCAGTCGCCGTCTGGAGAAGAATCCTAGAGGCTGGCTGCTCTGATCGGTAGTTTTCCGTGGTTTCTCCGATCAACACCAGGCGAATGCCGGAGCAGTAACCTACCAAACGGACCACGGACCACGCGCAATCTGTCCTTCCTCTTCCTTGTCCTATCCTCTCCCCTTACACACACATACACTTCACTACCACATATTCTGGGAGACCGATCGGGAGCTTAGAGCTTGTCCCGGATGGGGCGGTGCCCCGCTGGTGGGAGAGTTGATTAGGGGAAACCCCACTAGCCGACGGTAGGTCGGCGCCGGATCTCGCCATCCAGCGGGGGAAGATCACCGCCATCTCCAGCGAAAAAATGCACTACACTTACGGGACTAATGACCGAAGCAGTTGACGCGCACGCAAACACGAAAAAATCAATCAATCAATGAATCAAAACTGTTTTAACGTTCAAGTGAGCACAAACTTCCTACTACAAATTAATAATTTTAGTTACGGTTAGTGTATGCATCTCGCATCGTTGGTACATTTATGCAGATCGTAAATGCATTAAATTCAATGGCAGAGAGCTGTTTTCGTTTAAACGTTCGAATTTTTTTAAAATATGTATTTTTCGCGATTCGTTTATTTAAGAATTTTCCAAACGGTAGTTGAAGTGTAAGACAGAAGTTGTCAAATTATAATATTACATTTTTGCAGGGCATGGATGACACAAGAATATGTGTATATATGTGTATTCCATTTTTATCCTGCCCAGCTTATCAGATATAACGAGCGTAGTTGCCGATTTTCAAAGGTAAAACATTAATCTCATTGGAAAATGAACGCTGTGGTTCGTATTCATGAATACAAATGGTATATGTAGATGTATCAATGACAGGAATTATGTTTGTTGGGTTCTGTACTTTATTAACCGAATATTTATAATTTCTGCATTAAAAACATTTTTCTCGAAGCAACTTTACGACTGTATAGGGTTTCATATTGTAACGAATATTGCGTCATCGGCCAGCACCACTACGAACTACCTGTACGCGCGGATTGCGTCATCTGCTGGCGTCACCACGAGCTGCCTGTGAGCGCGGGTTGCATCATCTGCCGGCGGATTATTTCAGAACGGTCGAGGGGTCCGGAAAGTTCTCGATTGTCTCGCCGAGTATAAATACGCGGCGGCCGGCGACCGCGAGTCAGTCTTAAGACCGCAGTAGAAGCTGAACTGTGAAGTGTGTGCATCGCGGTGAATAGCAGTGCAGTGATTGTGCTCAGTGACGTGAACCGTGGTCAGTGCATCGAACTGTGATCAGTGTAGTGAACTGTGGCCAGTGCTTAGGACTGTGCGAGTGTGTAAGAGAAGAGTAGTGTAAATAAATAATCAAGAGAAGAGTAGTGTAAATAAACAATCAAGAGAAGTGTAGTGTAAATAAATAATCGTGTTTTTAGTGAATGTGTTAAGAAACAAAATAAACGTTTTTGTTAAAATAATACGAGACTTATAATTCACCACCTAGAAACGTAACAATATTTTATGCTCACCCTTTGTGTAGTATCTATTTACACATTATTGTTAACCCTGTAGTAAACCTCGTCAACAATATTTCTTTTGACTACTTAATGCCAAGGAAGATTCGAGCTCCTTGTGTTTGCGACTGGCTGCTTGAGGGCGCCGCCTCCGCATTCCACGTGGCTCTCTGCGTAGCGCAGGCGCAGGCTCCGGTTGGCAGAGCGCGCGCCCCGCCCCGCCCCCCTCGCCAGCACCTGAGAAGGAGAAGCAGCGAGAGGAGGAGGGGACAGAAGAGGAAGCGGCGAAGGGCGCAGTGAAGTGTCTCTTGCTGTGTCCTGTGAGCCCCGCCCACTCCACACAGCCACGTGGGAACCCATCTCATCGTTTCGGCCCTCACCCATTTCGGGGAATGAATGAACACAAAGAAACGAACGTTTCAGTGTTAACAGTCGAATATTTGCAATACGCCACAAATTATAAAAAATATGCTTTACTGAACATATTCCTTCTCATTTCCTCTCGTGAAACAAGAAGTGATCCATTTCACGAAAGAACTAGAAAGTAAAAGGAACAGCTAGTAATGCTTTTAATTAAAGCTACATTACATCTTTTCTCTGATTACGCAAAATGGGTGTTCTTTAAAATACTTATTAAAGAAAAATATTAGCAAATTAGAAATAAAATTTAAGCGTAGTACGTTGACATCAATAATACATTCTTTTGGAGAATGTATAACTTAATTTTTATTAACAATATTTGAGAAAATAAAATTCAGCGACTCAGTATAGACTAATAGCAATACTGGCCTTTAAGACTTTCTTGATGCCTTCCTTAGTTCGTAATAAACAATTTTTTCTATTCGACACCACGTTAGGGATTTGTGTAATGTTCTCTAAGTGAAAGAGAATGACAGCAAGTCTACCGCGCATCTGGAGGCACTTTTCGTTGGCGCCCATCATTTCCACGAACAGATTACACAAAGAGAGCAATTACACAAAGCAAGCCCATTCGATGTATCGACCTCATCATAAAGGTAATATCGTTTCTGTTTACTATTCTCAGTTCCCTCTACTTTTATCAGCCTAAAACGGATCTCATTGTCAACTTCCCACTCGTAGCCATCTCCGCGCTGCAGATCACCGCCGCCTCCACCGCCGTTGTCGTCGCCGCGTCGTGTCGCCCCTGGGATTTGCGGGGGACGCGCGCTCGCGCTCGCGGTGGCGTCGCCAACGCGCTAGCGGCTGCGCGCGAGCCGGCCTCTCTCCACTGAATTTGCATTTACGCCGAGCGGCGCCGGGTCATTCTCGCCTGCACTTGCTCCCCCCGCACCCCGCCCCGGCGTCCTCCGAGACGTCTTGGGCGTCGCGACCACGTACCCGGCCTCTTCCTTGCCTCCTCCGCGCCATCTATTATTTACAGCACGAACCGCGCGGGAGACGCTACGTTTTTCTGTAGTGCCAACTTACAACTCAAATATTGGAAGTAATTTCAATATGCAAATCGGCCAAGTGGAAGCTCCGGGGCGTCGGCGCGGCGTCGCCGTGCGCGTCTCTTATTTAATCGGGGCCGCGCATCCCGCATTCATACGGGGCGCCCGGCGCGCGAGGGCAGAGGGCGCGGCTCGGCTCGGGGTTAGGGCGCACGCCTCCAATCACACGGCCCCGCCCCACTCCACTCGGCGTGCCACAGAGACACAGCGGATTGATTTTTTCGTGTTTCCGGGCGCGTCAACTGCTTCGGTCATTGGTCCCGTTAGTGTAATGCATTGTTTTCTCGGGAGATGGCGGTGATCTTCCCCTACTGGATGGCGAGATCCGGCGCCGACCTACCTACGCCGATACTACATCAGAGCAGCCGGCCGCTAGAATTCTCCTCCAGACAGCGACTGAATTCGACCTAGCTGTAAAGCTAGTGTCGAAAATCCTGCCGCCGTGGGGAATGGGAACCTAGGACCTCCCGGTCAGAGGCGCTGCAGTGACATCACTTGATGCACTGAGCTACCGCTACCGGTCGCACGGAGGATGGATTGGGAACGGAGAGCTCACAGAAACAGACACGGAAACAAATGACAGAAGTACATGAAGTGTGCGAGTGACAAGTTGGTAGACATAAAGAGGAGATTTTTTTAAAAAATTTGTTGCGTCTACAACTTGACGCAACGCGTCTTCAAGCCCTTCAGGGGCTTTGAGCGCTTTGCTCTGGGGAGTAATACATTAATGTGCGCTATTGGGGAGTAATCCTCCATTACTAATATGTCATGTCACGCAGCAGTCAGTTGTCAAGAGGACCGCCAGGTAGCATCTCCGCGTACGCGCCTCCCGCTATGCGCTCCTGCGTCACTACCCAGCGGCCAGAACTGGGAAAGAATAAGGATAGGGGTAGGGTTTAGGGCACTTCACAGGGGTTGGACTAGCTCTTGTGAAGCAGCCAAACTCGTTTTGTTGGAACAAATTTCACATGAGATTCGATGGGAATCGTAAATGGTGAAAGGCTAGCGACTTTGCTATGTGCCACGAGCGGGCCCGTGAATAATACGCAGTTTCAGTTACTGAAAAATTCTGTAGGTTTCAACAGAAATCACATGATCTTCTGGTGTCCAGCAAGTCCAAAAAAATGGTACAGAATTAGAAAAAAATAAAATGTCAAAAGAGTTTTTAATGACAGAACGTTGAGAAAATTATTTCTTTCCTATTCAGTGACAACGTCATTGCCTTTATTGATCGAAATCACGTCACTTGCAACGACTAACACTGACTGCGTCTCAATGACACAACAGACTGAGTAGTACATAGTATGAGTAGGATGAAAACAGAAATTGCAATGAAACTTCGAAATCACGGAAGGGTGGCTTAAAAAAGGTAGCCTACACCTCTCTGAACACATTTATTACCAAACTACGAGTCAGGAAAATAAATTCTTTAGGAAACAATCTCTAATAGAACGAGAAATACACAGGTTATCGTTGCGACAAAATGTTAACGTCCAAACAACGCGAGTGGCGAATAAACACGAAGAAATTGTACGCGTGTTTACAGAAAATGTTTATTCAAAGTAAAACAAGATTTGGAAGACGTGATGTTCTTGTAAGGTATTAACTCGAGGTGAGACGAATGGGAGTTAGTGTTGCTGCCCAAGATGAGAGGACGATAAGCTGCTAAGTGACGAGAAGCCGGGATAGAGGCGCGCTTGGGGTCGCGGGTGGGAGAAGTTCGGGATCATTAAGACGACGTGAAACGAGGGCGCAACAGGGCCCGCGAAGTTGCCGGAGAGGGTCGCAGGGGCAGGTCCAAGCAGCTGAGTCTGGAGGGCCTATGAAGTGGGGCGAGGGCGACGTAAGCGAAACGCGATGCGAGAATGAAATTAACCAATCCGCGTGTAAGAGGAGTGACTTGGGGCGCATTACAGTGATCGATAGACATACCCATAAAAGAGAATCTTCCTTGGCGCGTCGTGAAGGTCGCAGGAAAATCATTGACTAGACACACAATCTAACAAACCTATTGGAATAGAGTTATATCAGTTAAAGTTAAGTATTTCGAGCTTGAGGCTACACCTAGCTTGATGTTCGGCAGTTTCGCGGTAACTGCTCCCTCGTGCAGACTCCCTTAACCGCTGTATCATGCACACTGGACCTAAGAGGGATCGAGCGAGATACAGGCACGTCATCTAATTCTAGTGCTGATGAACTCGAATCGGTGGAGAGTACTTCTGCAAATTCCATGCGGCTTTGATGGCCAGTGACAAGGTTCAACCTAATTGAAAAGGGTGCTGAAGGTCAGTCTCGGGTATTAACTAGTAGAATATGAATAATAGGAATACAAAAATTGTCTTCATTACTAACCATTTGAAATATGAATATTATTCTACTTTCATTTGAACAGTAGTCAAATAATTTTAAAAGTGAAATAAATAGGTTTTATTTGAAAAGATGCCACCATCGACATTGAGATATAGAAGGTTATGTCACGCAAAACCTTGCAGATGGATGAAATTTGATCTGGTTAAAATCTACACACAAAATATGCACAAAAAAGTGAAATTTGGATGAGATAGACTCTATAAGGTGGACATTGAAATAATCAAGTTATGCGACAAGGTAAAAAAAAAACGAATCCATTAGAGACGTATGGGATTTTTTTTTATTCTTCTACATTAGATAATATCAATGTTTTATCATAAGCATCAATAGCAGGAAAATAAGCGATAACAAACGGTGTCATTACCGTGTAAACAAATATGTTACGGAGACGCAGTCAACAGCTAATAAGCTAATTTTACTAGTACACTTTGATTCTCATTATATGATACAACATTTCGAAACAGTTCACTCAATAAAGACAATATTAACGATGATGAGTTGTGACCGTAATATTTTGAACATGTGGCACATACGTTGTTAATTACTGCCATTTTTATATTAAATTATTATTATTATAATTATTATTATTATAATTTATATTATCGATCATCTCGGAATTAATTTCCATTCGCAGCAATTTCCCTGCGAAAACACTAAGTCTTCAACAACAACAACAATTTAAAAAATGTTCTTCATTTGTACTCAAAACGAGCACATTTCAAGATGGTGCTCTAAAAATTATTCTCTACTGTCCAGTGGAACTTCTGAATAAAAATGTAAACAACCTCATGCACATTCTGCAAATTATGAAACAACTCTACAAAAGATAAATACCCCTAGAAAATTTGAGCTGCAAAAGCGAGGGGAAAAAATGAAAATGTACGTAATAATGGCTCGAAGTAAAATTACGCCTACTTATCACGTTAATATACCTTTCGTGGTCTGTACAACAGTCATGCACTGCTCTTGCATTATGTATATTAATCACAGCATTAATGACGCACTTTACGCAATGGAGAAAGAAGTTCTTTCCATGAGATCACTAACAAATAACCGCTTCCAACCAGCGGGAAAATAGAGCTCATTTTCACCACGTAGGCGACGCGTTGAGTCTTGTGGCTCCGCAGCGTGCTAGGTAGTTAGTTAATGCCTTATTTTACGTGGCGAGACTCGGGCCATCAGGCCCACTCTTCCGTCTAACCACGCAAATTTCGCTACGCTCCTTTCACCATCCAGCGGAGAAAGGAGGTATTATCTTGGGCGACGAACCAGGCGGATATCAATTTTGCTTAGAGGCTTCTTTTACGCTTGAGAATCTTTTACATGCAGAAAATCTACATGGGACAGCCGGCTTTACTTCCCCTCCACAGGAAGGCGTACGAAGGATTTTTTCGCCATTAAAAATTCACGTATTCGATCGGGTTTGAATCCGCAAACTCGGGTACAACAGTCCGGTACGCTGACCTTTATACCAATCCACAAACAAAATCCGCAAAGTCGAGCTGCGCGCGACGGTACCTGCGCGACGGTCCCTGCGCGCGCAGAGAGCGAAGCGCTTCGTCAGCAGTCGCAAGGTGGCGGCGGGGGCAGTGAGAGCGGAGGGCGGCTGGAGCAGAGGGGGCGGTGACGGCAGCGGGGGGTGGGGGGCCGACGGGGCGCAGGTGCAAGGTGACCTATTGCACGGCATCCTACGTTGACCGTCAGCACCCTGGCGGACTTATGTTGCCATCTATCAGACGTCTGCACAACTATCATTGCCACCTCTGCCCAGTTTACGGTGTGCACACGCAAGCCACGACAGGGTTGTCGCCAGTCAGAGGTATCTCCCTTCGGATGGAGAGCTGTCTTTGTCGTCTCTCGAAATGAATGCGAAATTCCTCCATGGTTGCTGAAATTTGTATTTCGCATCGAAACTTTCTCTTGACGAATCACTCTGGTGGGCATTGTGACTCTTTAGAACTGCCTTTCGAAAATCTAATGGACAAAATACAACTCACACGTTTCAACCTTATTTCCGCACTTTCCAACCTGACAGTTTCTAATCCTTCTTACTTTTTAATCAAAATTTTCCTTTAGAACTCTTCAGTCCAGACTTAAACGCACTTCTATTCCCTTTCAATGTTTCTTCTGCTTAAATTACAGCCGTGAATGAACAGTATGTCTGCTTGCATGAAACTTTTCTATTTCCATACTAAAACAGATCACCTCTAGAAGACGCATCCAATTCCGTGTGTTAAGACAAAACGAAATAAGTTGAAGCTTTCCTTTCACCCCTGTTTCCCATCCGCCTCGCGAGTGCTGCAGCCGCCGCCACGCCCCCTCCCTTTCCCTTCCCGTCGCGCGGTGTCGCCGGCGCCGCCGCGTCCGCCGCGGACAGCGGATATTTCACGCGCGCGCGATTTGTCAGCCGCGGCGGCGGGACGCGCGAGCACGCCCTTGAATAATGCACCCGGCCGCGCGGGCGGGGACGCGCCGTGATTGATGCTCGCGCCCCCGCCCCGCCCCCCCCGCCTTTTTCCATCAGGTGAGCGGAGCCACCGCGCAAACTGCGCTTTTGCGCGGCGCTCGCCTCCGCCGCTGCGGCCACCCACGGCGCACACCTCGGCCGCCCGCAGCCACTATCCATTGCACAAGCAACGCTCCCTTACTGAAGTCGTCTTCGGTAACGTACCATCAGCACCACGGCTGCAGCGCAGCTTGCCACAGCCCCGCCACGTGAAATGTTATCGCCGCTGAACCGCCGTCGCTGCGGGGCCGAAACAGCTCCGCCGGTGGGAGGAGGGGCGGGAGCTGCGGACGCTGCCCCGGCAGAGAAAGGACGGGCGGAAGGGAGGGGGGCGGGGAGGAGGCGGGGGGGGAAAAAAGGCGGAGGCTCCGGCCGAGGCGAAGGAGGGCAAATAAAGAGAGCGCGCTGGAGGGCGGCGGGGCGGCGGGCAGGTGAGCGAGGGGCGGGACAGGCTGCGCGAGGTGGCTCTCTCCGCGCGAAACCGAATTACCTCCGCCGCCGCAACGCGGAGGAGCTCCGCTGCGCGGGCACAACTGTTCCTCCGCGCCACGAGCAACACGTCACGTCTCGAACTCACCAAACATGCACTTTTAATGCTTTTAGAAACGTCTCCTACGAATATAAATTATGGACGTTGATTCTAGTTGCCAATGTATGCTTTTTCAAGAAAAAATCCACTGTCAGGGGTTTGTCATGTTTCTGTCACAAATAACTTTGTAACAGAACCACAACGAATACAAAGCTCGGAAATGTCTCATTAATCAAATCGTTATCTCGGTCAAGATCTCGAGAAAAATGCGAAATTTAATATAGCGTGCAGACTAAAATAACCGTCACATCTCATTTGAAACAAACAATTTATACAACGCTCTTAGTGAAATCAATTGCACGATGTAATAATATAGTGTGTTTAACATCGATTCTAGACTAATATCGCTGCAGTACATTAAATAGCATTGTTTCGGGCGCGATCCTACCTTCCCAAATCGGCCGAACACGCATTTTTCATTGATATACCAATGACATACAACTTTAAAATGTTAAAAATTAACTCGATATTTCAGACACACGCCTTTTGCCTTTGCATTGTGGATCTCATAAGAAAAAGAATTGAAAACCGGAAGAAAAGAATTTTCAGTACAATACTCGTATCATTCTCTGAACTCGCAATATCTCGATGAACTTCTTTCGATGCGCTTCTTTCTTGCGAAGTAGCAGTCCCCCCGCCGCCGTGTAACTGATATGACACACACGACATCCGAACTGGGGAAAATTATGAGATGAAAGGAAAGATCGCGCAAATTCTGTGGAAGTTGCATAGGGTACTGCTCTGACATTCGCTTGGAAGTTTTTTTGATTGATTGATTGATTTATTCATGTTTCCGGGCGCGTCAACTGCTCTGGTCATTAGTCCCGTTAATGTAGAGCATGTTTGAGATGGCAGTGATCTTCCCCCGCTGGATGGCGATATCCGGCGCCGACTTACCGTCGGCTAGTGGGGATTCCCCTAAACCAAGACTCTCCCAGCAGTGGGGCACCGCCCCAGCCGGGACAAGCTCTAAGCTCCTGACCGGTTTCCCGGAATATGTGGTAGTGTAGTGCATGTTAGTGTAAGTGTGTGTGTAAGGGGGAGAGGATAGGACAAGGAAGAGGAAGGACAGATCGCGCGCGGTCCGTGGCCCGTTTGGTAGGGTAATGCTCCGGCATTCGCTTAGTGTGGACGAAGAACCACGGAAAACTACCGATCAGAGCAGCCGGCCGCTAGAATTCTTCTCCAGACTCGCTTGGAAGTGTTCAGGGACACCTCTGATCAGAGCAATCAGCCTCCGAACAAATTCGGCAAGCGGCACATACTCACCGACATTAAACACACAAGAAAATTTCCGGCGCAGCCGGAAGCGAACTCACTTTCTTCCTGTTACTGTCCGCTGAAGCCGTAAGGCGTTGCCTTAACGCTCGCCGCTGCCGACCTCCATAATTGTAAGAGTTTTCAGACATCTTAATTTGACGTACAAAGTTGATTATGTATGACGAATACCTTTAAAGCAGATCGTACTGAAATGTTCTGTGCTGGTCGCAATCCAACACACGATATCTGGTAGCAACATCACGACGCAAGCACTGGAAGCTCAATATTTCGCCGTCGGCTTCCCGCTTGCAGCGTCACGTTTGCAACAAAGCATGGATCGACTCATTTACAAAACAGCACACAAACTAACTCCAAAAATTTGCAATCATGTGTGTCATAAATACTGCTCACGTAGCATCAATAACGAAGATAAAAAGAAGAAAGATTTACAAAATAGAAGCTAATCATCAACGGGGGGAAAACGTACGTAAATAAAGCGGAAAAGGTTACACGCGTGTATGTGTGTGCGAGTACGTGCGTGTGCGCGTTTCAGTGCACTGCGAGTCGAGTCCAACGTAACGCTCGGCCATTCAAAATGACAAAAATTCAGAATAAAGGGAAAATTGGCATCAACCAAAAATCAATACACAGGATGCCAATCACATGCAACAAACGCGTGTAGAAAATTGCTGAACGCGCTGCGGAAAATATATAGGAAAATGCAATACCGAAACCGGTCGCTTATTGACAGAACGATGAATGCGAATAGTAAACGACAGGCCCGATGACGAAACGTGCAAACAAATGCGAACTCACCGCACGCACCGTCCGGTGTACAAACGAATAAGTCCATGAATCAGCCCACTCACCTGCAACAGAAAGAAACATTATTAAAATAGGTGTGTTCCCATGATAATAGGTGGAGAAAGGGAATTATGGCGTCATGGATTTTATTACAAAAATAATAATTACAATGTGATTCAGATTGAAAAAACACACTATCAACAAAAAAATAATAATTTCAGACAGGAGAAATTTTGACGAAAAAATTTCAGAGAAACAAAACTAGGTTCTGCAGTATTCTTCTGATTTTGCGCGTTTGCCTGTTCAATCAGATTCCCAGGTTCTACAGAACGCAATTATTTGGAAGTCGATAATATGCACAACAATGTATAATTATACATGAAATAATGAACGGTGAATATGTATGGACCTCTCGAACTACAGACACGGAGAATGTCAGCAGTATGTGATAACATATCGACAACACGCACGCCTAAATAATAGCATATATAAATTATGATAATGTATCCACTAGCCCATTTGTAATGTTAATTAGCAAGTCCCTCACCGACGATTAGACGTGAGTAAATTAATGACACTATGAACAAGCGATTACATTTAACACGCACACCGTGTAGCTCGCCCGAAGACTACATTCTGGAACATGTTTGACCAAGCCGGCGGATATTGAAGAAAAGTGTGTAACTTTCATCCATGATAGACTGTTCTGCTCAGGTAGGTAGAACGTGTGGACATCATTCCATAATAATAAATAACCAATTGTTGTTGTTGTTGTTGTTGTTGTTATTATTATCTATATTTATTATCTCTATGTTAACGGGGGAAACGCATTTATTCAATGCATAAATTTATTAACGTATATATTATGTTATGGATTTCACACATTGTCATAAAATATTCAAATGAAAATGGACCATTAACAGAGCTTAAGAATTTTGATATTCATACTCTTCTTCTTCTTGTTCTTCTTCTTCTTATATTAATCCTTTTTTCTCCTGACATCGATCTCGATCAAGCTAGTAGGACACTTGCAAGCCAAGAGAACACGAAGGTATGGACGTGTTTTTTTCTTTTTGGGGAAGCGGAGGCTCCACGGGCAGGTATTGTTAAAACTCTAAAAAAAATGAGAAAAAAATATGACACCAGTCAAGAGTTTTGATTTTTTTTTCTTTGATACCGACAGGTTCTGTTCGCTCACGAGGAATCCCATCCTACTTTTGAGTATGACATCCTAACCCTTTTGAAGTCAGGGCTCTCTGTACACGTTATACCCTTCTCACTGCTGGCGATTAAACAAGTGCAAGGAATAAAACTGTAATTCCGTTTGCACTGATGTCATTTCAAGTTTCAAAAGGCACTCAACAATAGCATTTCGCAGAGACAATGTCGCGAGTAAAACAGATTCGTAGTCATCATACCGGGTGGTCTTGTGGAATCAAGATTACAAATAAATGATTATTTTCTTTCATGTGAGTGCTAATGTAAATTTTAGAATTAGAAAAAAATATGAATAATTGTATTTATTATATTTTTACAATAACTCCTTCATTGTTTACATGCCTTATTGCATCCCCACTTTTAGCAAGAAAAAAAAATTTTAGAAGTCTTTTTAGGTAAACTTTCGGACTTTAGTTATAACAATGAAACATTTTATGTAAGGCAGCAATCTTTATTACATTGACTAAAATAAAAAAGTAATTTAATATATGCACAAAACATGTAAGAGAACAGCAAATAATGGAGATGGGATAATGTAAACACTATATATCACGTACCACAAGTACTTAGAATAACTTAGTAACACGAAGTATACGTTTGCAATTCCAGGTTTTCCTCCTCATACATCTCATCTGCATGGAAAAGTGTTAGAACACAGACGCAACCAACCCCGCATTGAAAGTTCTTGCAATGATTAATATATTAATTACCTTGCGTATTTCGTGTGTTTTATCATCATCATCATCATTATTATTATTATTAATTGATTTTTTCGTGTTTCCGGGCGCGTCAACTGCTTCGGTCATTAGTCCCGTTAGTGTAGTGCATGTTTTTTCTCGGGAGATGGCGGTGATCTTCCCCGCCGGATGGCGAGATCCGGGGCTAGCGGGGTTTCCCCCTAACCGGGACTCTCCCACCAGCGGGGCACCGCCCCAGTCGGGACAATCTCTAAGCTCCCGACCGGTCTCCCGGAATATGTGGTAGAGTAGTGCATGTTAGTGTAAGTGAGTGTGTAAGAGGAGAATAAAGGACAAAGAAGAGGAAGGATAGATCGCGCGCGGTCCGTGGCCCGTTTGGTAGGATACTGCTCCGGCATTCGCCTGGTATTGATTTATTATTATTATTATTATTATTATTATTCAGCCCGACCGCTCTCGCTGCAACTCCTTCCTCCGATTCGCCCTCCCCCCCATCTCCACCCACTTGATTGATTCCGCCTCACGCCTCCAGGCAACCATGCAGAATAAATGCAGTGCGGGTGGCATAAAACCAATTTTTTTAAGAAAGAAAAAGAAAATAGTTATATTTTTCCTACCCTTTTCTTTTCTTTAGTGAAGGCAGCAAGTCGGTAGAAGTGGACTGGTACATTTAGTAAGCCAGAGTGGAGGGCGAATGCGCCTAGACAAAGTGTCACAGGTGGACGGATACGCCTGAGTTTTGTGCCAGTAACGGTTGGATCCGCAGATTTAATGTGTTCGTTTCACTGAAATTGCGATTTTTTCTTGAGGAGTAAAGTTTGTCAAAAAGCGAAATTGTAAGTAATTGAGATGGGAAAATTTAAAATGTGTCAAAAAGTTATTTTCTCCATCTGTTTCTTTCGAAGTAATAATACAATTTCAATTGACAGTGTTTCAAAAAGCAAAAGCACATGGTTCCATAATTCAGTTAATTGGTCTTACGAAAAACACAAGTGAAAAAGAAGTGATGTGATCACTACATGGAATGTGAAAAAGTTAAAAAAAGAGTTAAAAAATTGAAGGCTAGGACTTTTTTTTAATTTTAGCAGGATATTGCTAACAACACATGAAAACCAAGATGGTTGACTGTAAAAGGAAATACATTATTTTTTCGTTGTTTAATGTGAAGCATGATATACAGAAGAAGAAGGTGTGTTGTACTGTACACCGTATGCAAAATCATTCAATAATCAGTTAACTTGTAAACGTTAAAAAATCGGTCTCTCTAATGATCTTTTCTTTCTGAGCCTAGTTCGTTATTGCGTTAGGCTCCGCCAATGATCACAGAGCGAACACCATATTTTAATAAAATAAACATTACAATATCAATAGAAAATGAAATTATATTCCAGAATCAGAAACTTGTATCCCTTCAGAAGACAAAAGTTCTTTCTGAAATAAATGTGTACTTAAAATTATAACAGCATTAAAATTATGCAACGTACTAATCATCTGTGATTTAAATGAAAATACGAAGAGCAGAACATTGGCAGATGAGCCAAAAATATATATCAAGCTATAGAAGATAATGTTGATAAAGAGCGCAGCGAACTGGGTCTCATTAGGCCGCGGATCAATGGCATTTCCAAATAAAAAAGCACGACCAACTGCCGAACGAGAACAAGAGCGCCTTGTCACCGGCCACCACCACAGCAGCGGCATCTCCCGCACGTTACACGGGGGACAAAGAGGTGTGTGGCACCTCCTTCGGCGGTTGTTGCGAGGAAATGAGAGCGCTGAGAGGGCGAGGGCGAGGGCGAGGGCGAGGGCGAGTGCGAGGGCGAGGGCGAGGGCGAGGGCGAGGGCGAGGGCGAGGGCGAGGGCGAGGGCGAGGGCGAGGGCGAGGGCGAGGGCGAGGGCGAGGGCGAGGGCGAGGGCGAGGGCGAGGCGAGTGGGAGTGTGAGTGTGAGTGTGAGTGCGAGGGCGAGGGCGAGGGCGAGGGCGAGGGCGAGGGCGAGGGCGAGGGCGAGGGCGGGGCGCGAGGCGAGGCGAGGCGAGGCGAGGCGAGGCGAGGCGAGGCGAGGCGAGGCGAGGCGAGGCGAGGCGAGGCGAGGCGAGGCGAGGCGAGGCGAGGCGAGGCGAGGCGAGGCGAGGCGAGGCGAGGCGCGGCGTGGCCCGGTGCAGCGCGGAAGGCGCCGAACTTCGCCTTCGGAAAAAACCGGGGCCCAACCAACGGGGCGGGCGGCGGCGGCGGCGGCGGCGGCCTCATCAGCGCTCGAACCACGAGTTCGACGCTAGTTACGGACCGCGGACCGGACGTGAGGCCCATACCCCGGCGCTCCGCAGCCTTTATGTATTTACGCGGGCGCGGGAGCTCTCCTAATTGAAATGTAAGAGCGCCGGCGGCGGCGGCGGCGGCGGCGGCGGCGGCGGCGCCGGCAGCTCAGGGGACGCGGCCGCCGGGCCGATCAGCGCGGGGCGGGGGGGGGGGGGGGGGGCGGGCAGTGGGCACTCCCAGATATTAGCTGCCGGCTTTACGCCGATTGTGTTGCGGCGGCACGCTAAATATTGCAACCGCCGTCGCTGCCGCCACTAAAAGCGTTACGGCGCCATCTCGCGCCGGCGACCGTTATACCGCGCCGAGGAGGCGTTGGCGGTTGCGGGTTGAGCGGGGCGGGAGCGGGCGCGGGGGCGGAGGCGGAGCCGGGGCAGGGTCGGTGAAAGCAGCGTGGTGCCACGAGGGAGACAATGTTCGCGAAAGCGGAGATGATGACACGGGTAGTGAGACGAGTCTCCTAGTGGAACACGCTGAAATTGCGACGCTCAGAACAGCGATAATACGAGTAAAGGAAAAATTGACTGGAGCAAGTGATGATGGTAGACATGCAAGGAGGAAAAAAATTAATTATGAAGTGGTAAAAATATAAGGAATGATATAAGAAGGGGAAGAAAATACACAGGATAGTTGAAAGAAGTAAACACAAGAAGGAATACAAACAGAGGGAAGGACTTGAAGGAAACGATAACAATTAGTGTACAACCACACACGAAAACCTGCAATAAAACTCAGCGAATGACTGAGAACTGAAGTAAAGAAAGAATGCGGTAAACACGGTACCAAGAAAGAAAATACCCAAATAGAGATGATTGTACGACGAGGACAATAAGGAGAATCACAGTACCACGCTGTGGTAACTATAAGAAATCGGTGAAGTGAAGAAGCAGTGCCACACAGGCGCCTGCCAAGGGGAGGAGGGCGGGGAAGTGGGCGGGGCTGCATCGGAGACCGCAGGCGCAAGGAGCGGCCGTCGCCGCCGGCGCTGACCCACTTATCGGGCGAGCTCATTAACGGGGGCGCTGCGCCATCGGGGAGGCATTTCGGGCGAGCAGCCGCGAACACGACGCGCCCGGCGGCCAAGGGCGCTCATTACGCGGGTGGGCGGCGCCCGGCGCTCTTCCCTTTCGCCCACGCCCACGCGCTCTTCCGCTCCCAGCTATCGCCCATTACCTCCGTGATTTTCGGCCGTCAGATTTCGTCCGAAGAATCGCGTTCTTCGGCTGTTATTTCTTCTCTTATGACTTTCCGACATCGCAGGCGCTCTCCCCTGCGCAGTGTTCGCTCCTCGCCCGTGGCGTGTGGACGGCTCGTCCACATTCGCCGCCTGCTCCCCGCATTGCGTC
The DNA here is from genome assembly GCA_964035755.1 of Teleogryllus oceanicus. Classification (NCBI taxonomy): domain Eukaryota; kingdom Metazoa; phylum Arthropoda; class Insecta; order Orthoptera; family Gryllidae; genus Teleogryllus; species Teleogryllus oceanicus. Next base: position 119,658,176 of record CAXIVR010000004.1, read on the forward strand.
GCAGCGCCGCAGGGCCTCCGCGGACAACGGCGCATTGCGTCTGGGGCCAGACGTCACCTGCCGCCGCACAAATCACGGGGTAAGAACGCGACGGTCCGGCAAAGCCCCGCGGCCCTGCATTTGCATAAGACGCCGGCGGCGGCGGGCGGGCGGCCGCGTGGGGCGGTGTGGCTTTCGCGGACGCGCGCGCGGGCCCGACGCGGCGGGTGGCTGGGGGCGGGTTGGTTCCCGACGCAAGAAAACGGCCGCGGGCGAGGGCGGCAAAACCGCCGGCGGCGCGCTCCCGACTTCGACCGGGCGACCGCCGCGGGCGACGGCGGGGCCGGCGGGGCGGCGGCCGCCGGATGAATAAATGGATGAAACGCAGCAAACAAGAGGTCATTATGATTCATGAGATGACAAAGTTCCATAAATACGAGCGGCTATACGGCGGCAAGGGCGCCGCCCGGGAAAACCCCCCCCCCCCCTCCGCCCCGCCCCCGCGCCGCCCCCCCGCTCCGGCAATTACACGCAGGTGTTCCCGCTGCCGCGCTCGATCCGCGCCAATCTGTACAGAGGGGCTCGGATGAGGAATTTTTCTTTCTTTTTTTTTTCGCGGAGCTCTGAAATATTAAGCTGCACTCTACAGAAGAGCGCGCACCGCTCCGCTTCGAGGGTAACGAACTCGGCGGCTCCCGAACTTAGGCGTGCGGCTGGCGGAGTGCACGCGCGCGCGCGCACACGCTGTCGCCACGTCCGTGAATTTTTGTCCCTGGCGCGCACCGTCGCCACCCCCAGTCTCCCTCCGCCGCCGCCGCCGCCGCCAACTTCGCACGGGGGCCTTCGCATCACAATTTAAAGACGTGGGCGGTCCCTTTCGGGGAGAGCGCAGGGCAGGGCGGGCGGGGCGGGGGGGTGACACACGAGGCAGCGAAGCCGGTGCCTTGGGGCAGAAGGGCACGATGGGGGGGCGGGGCCGACGGAAAAGGTCGGGCAGAGCGTGCACGCACGCTCGCACGCACGCACGGGAAGAGTCGCGACGGACTGCGCGTACAAATGTATGGCGGACGTGTTTGAGCGAGCGTGTGAAGGAGGGAACAACTTTCCAGATGCCACACGCTCTACGTCACATGTGCCCGTCCCGTCGATGCAGTGTTAACTTTAGCAATGCTAACGTTTGCTTTCCCGCCTCATTTGGGATTCATTCGTCCACGCACCATGTGACGGACGGCGAATGTATACCCGCGATAATATACGTCTTCATGATGCATTTATGTGTCCTACCAATATCATGGTAGATTAATATCAGTTACCTCTCTTATTATTCATAACTCACATTTTAAAACATTATGCAGAAACGTGGAATCGACGTGTTTTGAATGAACATATTTCACAGAAAATAATATTTTAGAAATGGAAAATAAGATAATGTGTCACGTTGAAAATATCTGTTTGGTAAAAACGAACGATACGTTAAATAATATATAAATTACGTTTATTCCACATCATTAGATTATAAATATCAGCTGCAATGAATTATGTTTCTGGACTTCCATGAATTCATAACAAAACTGAATTTACTGACTAGAAAAATTATAAAATTTTAAACATTTAAGGAAAAGTAAAGGGGTTCCTTGGAAAATACTTTTGACATCTAGATTCCCTATGGACATAAAAATACTCTCAAAATTAACGGACATGAAAATAAATAAATAGAACGGTTTGAACACATATAGAAATTCACATTTTATACGATCTGTGAAGCGTTACAGATAAATTATCATTAAATATTTTTTGTACTCCAGCATTACAAACGACCTGTCACAAGAAATCATTCATAAAATGATATCTTCAGGCACAGATTATGAAGTATTTGCCGTTTATGACACGAATAATTGCGTCATCACATATTCCGCCAATTGCAGCGAAAGAATCGTGGGGAGATAGCGGTAACCTTAACAGCCAACACCTATTTTTTTTCGCACAAATGTCAAGTACCTACGACGTTGCAATAAAGGTCTTTCCAAAAATGAACTTTGATTCTCTTATAAATTTATAATGTTGTTACACAATGAAATAATTCGCGCAACTCATTTATAATGTGACTTTATTGCATTCGTACAAATTTAAAAATTCACCCCTATCGTCCTTCGTTTTTCAAACATGTACTTGTTTAAAATTATCAACTACAAACTATGTAGCTAACAAATATACTATTATGATATAATTCCTAATTGCAATTTTAGTTTTCCAATATTTCAATGGGAAGATACAACAATTACTTTCATTCTCATTGGCTCTAGCAAATACAACACAGGTTTTCAAGATTTTGTGACAAGGTAGTTCAATAGTTTTCGTAAAAACATACGTAGTAATGACATTAACTCGCATACAGACAACAAATATTATCAACGGACTGCAATTTCGAAGTTGCTAAAATAAATAAAAATTGTTCATGTTTGGTAATCTCGCACAAAAGCATACGTCACTGCAACATTTTTGGCCACAACACATTTCCCACAGAAAAATTCCACGTAAAACAAACTTCCTTGCTTCCGTGCACGTCATGAACTTGGGCGGAGCGCGAAGGAAGGAGTCGGCACCCTGGGCGTTGACGTCGTTCCACAAAGTGGGAGTGTGCCGTCTTCGCTGCCGTCAACCGGCTTATGGACGTCGCCATCGTGCGGCGAAGCATCGCGACGCCAGCGCCGAAGCGACCGCTGTCACTCATCTCCCGGTTGGACGCCCACGCTTCCAGTGCGGCCGCCGCCGACGCTGTCTCTGCCGTCGCCGACGAATCCGCAGCTTCGGCACTACTACAGCCACCCGATTGATTGCTTGATTGGTTGATTGATTTTTCGTGTTTTCGAACACGGCAACTGCTTTGATCATTAGTCCCGTTAGTGTAGTGCATGTTTTTCTCCGGAGATGGCGGTGATCTTACCCCGCTGTATGGCGAGATCCGCCGCCGACCTATCGTCGGTTAGCGGGGTTTCCCCCGAACCAGGGACTCTCCCACCAACGGGGCACCGCTCCAGCCGGGACAAGCTCTAAGCTCCCGACCGGTCTCCCGGAATATGTAGTAGTGTAGTGCATGTTAGTGTAAGTGTGTGTGTAAGAGGAGAGGATAGGACAAGGAAGAGGAAGGACTGATCGCGCGCGGTCCGTGGCCCGTTTGGTAGGGTACTGCTCCAGCATTCGCCTGGTGTTGATCGGAGAAACCACAGAAAACTACCGATCAGAGCAGCCGGCCGCCGGAATTCTCCTCCAGACAGCGACCGAATTCGACATAGCTGAAAAGCTAGTGTCGAAAATCCTGCCGCCGTCAGGATTCGAACATAGGTGAGAGGCGCTGCAGTGACATCAGTTGATGCACTGAGCTACCGCTCCCGGTTTCAGCCACCCGAACGTGCATGAATACCGCCAACGCCCTCGCCATTGCGATGGGCTTTCGACATTTCCTCTGTGTCCCACTGCTTCTTTCACCTTCCGAGTGCGAGTGTGTTGTTGAGGCGAGTAACGCAACCTCGGGAGGCAAAGACGCGATTACTGATTCATCAGCTAGTGTTTCCGGGCGCGTCAATTCTTATGCTAATGACTTCCGTAAGTGCTGTTCACTCCCGGAAGGTGGCGACTGTTTCTTTTCTTTTTCGAACGCCCGATCCGGCGCCGACCTACACATCGCTTGCGAGGTTTAAATCTCCGCCAGCGGGGCACGCGCTGTCCACGCTGGGAGAGCTCTAAACCCGCAACTGGTTCCCCGAGTGGCGGTGCATCTCAGTGTGAGTCCAGATTGACGAAAGAAAGCTCGCGCGACGAATGCCGACGCATGGTCCATTTCTTAAGATACTACTCCGACATTTCCTTGGTTCTAAACGAAGAACAAATTCGGATGAGATCGGATCCGCCGGCCGCTAAAATTGTCCTCCTCCTCGACCTTGCTATGTAGCCGTCCACCAACGCCCCCGTGGATGCAAAGGTAACACCGAGCCACCTAAGCCGGTTGACAGGAAGGCGATCATGTGGCGTCTCCTGAGGTTGCCGCCACCTTGCCTGTCAGCGCACAGCCGACGGAGACGTCTGGCGGCGAAGCCATCCCGGCCGAGGGCGCACAGATCTCCGGGCAGACGTCTCCGGGGCGTATGCTCCCGGAATAAGCAGCGGCATTACGATATTACAGCGGCGACGTGGCCCTTTGATGTGCTTACGGGAGTAATCTACTCGACACTGCGGGATTACCAACTGCTGGCGCGTTGTCGGCTCAGAATCAGTTCAACGCCTTCGCCGGAACAGGATTAAGTTACTGAAGTGCCCCGGTCATTCAACCAACAAATTGTTATTCATGTATGAGTAAAACATAGTTATTTACGCACCAAGGGGCTAATAATCGAGAGGCGACAATTATTGTGTCCATTAGGACCAGTTAACAACCGTAGTAGTTACATATTTTTTTACCTCATTTCATTGATTCAAATTTATTTATTTACTAATTAACTAGATGTTAACTTGAATCGAGTTGTCTTTCCATATTTCCATTCCATAATTGTTCTTTAATAATTCTCTCCATAAGAAAACATGTAGCATTATTCAGCTGTTTTCATATTTCTCTCGACATCACGATCGTCTTGATTCAGATAAGTTATGCAATGTATCGAAGGCAATAAGAGACCATAACGTATCCGTAAAAAATAAACACTTTTTTGTCCAAACATATTCACGATATTTTCTTCTAAAGTGACTGGCTCTAGTTTAAGGTTTATTTGGTAAGAGATCCTAGAATTTTCCAACCGAAATAACAAGAGTTTATGAAAGTGGAGGAAACAGACTGCCCCATGCAGTATTTTGTTTCTTTAAGAAATATAACGAGAAATAAAATATCTTACCCAAGAGAGAAGGCGGAGTTAATCTGACACGAACCCCTATTAAGAACATCGCTTCAACTTGGGCACGAACACCACAAGCTATTCGTGTCGAAATCGGCAGGTTGCGCTTTCGTGAGCATCCAGTTCCTGTTAAAATATTCATTATTTATCGCTTTATTATACTCATCAATATTACAGGGAAACGACAAACAGGTAGAACCTTCTATCAATATCCATTTTATTCTTCATTCGGTAAACATACTGGAAGCGTCGACTTTGTTAAAGAAAATATGCAGAAAAGCGATAGGTTGATGTAAGGTTACTTCACTTCCAAAACACAAGATTTTATTTTTCAGAAATGTACAATAAATACAAACTACATTTCCGCAATAAAATTCACTCTTGCTTCTGCAGATAAAATCTATACTTGAGACATGCTTATGAAATCGGTTTTTCAACAAAATATTTGAAAAGAAGAAGAAGCATCGTTGACGAAAAACAAACACAAAAAAACACACACGCAAGCGTCATGTTTGTGCGCACACGACCGCCATGTGGTTCGCGTGCAAGGAAGACGCCTTCAAACACACACCGAACCCTGTCGGGAGGCCAGCGCGTGATAGGCCGTGCGCGTGCGGGGGTGTGGGATAGGGTGTGCGCGCGGGGTGCTCACGAGCGCCATCTGCGTCTGCCAGAGGGCCGCGCCAGAGGGCGGCGCGTTCCGCAGATTACGGGCGGGGCCGCCCCCACCCCGCGCCGCCCAGCGGGGCGCGGAATATGGAATTCATTCAGCTCCCTTTTTACATTGTCGCGAAACTTTATGAGGCAAGGTAAATAACCGCGCAGCGCAACAGACGGGATTGCGGGGGCCGCGGCGAGCAGCGCCGGCGAGCGAAGGGGGCGTGGGGGGGGGCGAAGACCGGCGGGGCAGGCGGGTGGGCGCGCGCGGGGCGGGGGAATTAATAAACCCGCCCTGATAAAGTGCGCCTTTTTTGTTCCGGCCAACCGCCGACTTTTTCGCTCCGGCCTCAGCCCCTTCCCTCGGTCGGCGCTCATACTCTCCCTTGCAGACTTCGCCTGCCTCTCCTCTGCCCCCGCCCCCGGCCGCGTCCCGCCGCCGCGGACCCGCTCGGGCCCCGTGGAAAGAAGTGACTTAACGACTTTTCATTGTAAGGCCGGTGGGCGCGGCGCGGCGGGGTGTGCGGCAGCGGTGACCTGCCGGCGCGTGGGCGTGGCCCTTGATTACGCGACGGTGGCGGTGCGGGCGGCGCGTGGGGTCTGCCATCGTACTAATTACTGGCGGCGGAAGGCAACAGCGACGGTGTCGCGATGTAACCGTTGCCTAGCGACGTCGAGATGCTGATGAGAGGCGCCGCTGCGGCGCGCTGCAACCGTCCGTGACGGGGGGCGGGGGGGCGGGATCAAACTTGCATGTCGTGGAGCGGCATCGGACGCTCAAATCCCGTCATAATTCGCGAGCGGCGTGCCCCTTCGCTTCGCCCACCTCGCCCCCCTCCCCCCCGCCCGCGCGTCGCAGCCGCCGCTGCATTATGCACGCGACGCGGCCCCACGAGGCCTAACTTTTTAAACAGGGCCGCCTCGCCTCGATCCACCCCCCCACGCCCCGTCTCCGCGGAGCCGTCAGCCTGCAGTCTACTCCATCCCTGATGTCCTTCCCGCATGGTCGATCCGGTTCTTGTACAAGCCCCATTGATACTGCATACTGGCTGAGTACATAGCATGCCCTTGTTCCTCCACGATTTCGTTGGATATTCACAACTGTTTTATTCAACACTGAAATACAGTATTGTCAATTTCAAAACATAAGTTTTTTAAAAGACAATACATTTACTTCTCTACATTTCACTGCCCTCAATATATATTCGAGATATTCGTTTTTAAAACGCAAAATGTATATCTCATGAAACACACGTATACTTATAATTATTTTTAGTTGCATCTTCCTTCGGAACGAATATTTTCTGAGTTGTTTTATATTCATGTTTATTCACTTTCTGACTGTAGAAGTATCGTAGCAGAACCGCACCATCCTTTTCAGATTTTTTTAAACATAATATGTTTTTCCTCACCAATCGGGTCCACTGACCTTCGACATTCATTGAATGAATAGAAGGGGTATGCATAAGTTTTTGCCGATTTTTGTGGTTAAGAAAACTCGTAATTTTTAAGAGAAATTATTTTTTTTCATTCAAAATATTGGCCATTTGCTTCTACACACGCCGCCCATCTTTCAGGTAAGTTATGAATACCTGTCACCACTTGTGTTTGTGAGATCCGAGCGAAAACACACACAATGTTGAAGAACTTTTCATTAATAAAATTGTTTACCTCTCTAGACACATTTACGCAGCAGCAATGTTCGTGCTCCGAATGAAAGTCAATAAACATAATAACGTTCTCAACGAAAAAAATTGTTGTATTCGTAAACCGACAGCGTGGCACTTAATAAACATAGTAAGCTCCAACTAGACATTTACAATGCACCCATGTTCGGGACGTGTGATATATGAACCGCGTGTTCTGAATCACCAATACGACAATCACGCTGGTGTTTGGTTACACTTGTGCCTGACGCAGCGATGACAAAGTTATTGGTCGAACATCTGTGGAATGACTGATGAGTGCCAAACTACCTCTGTTGTTCCCAAAAACCACACGCCACGCTTCGCAAAACCACTTTGTTCCTTACGTTCAGTTTGCCACTTCATCAGGCCCATGTTTGTACAGTTCATCGATCATTTTAGTAATCTTTGTGAATTAAAAAATAATATTTTCATATTTTTAAGGTAGAATGTTAATATTAATACACAGATTCGTCCCCAAAATTGTATACAGAGTTCATGAGCAGAGGCAGTAAATATGAAACTAAATGTCACTCTCAGTATATAAGTAAACATTTCGTTACTCCAACATCTTCTCAAGACAAAGGCTCAAATTGCGTTTTTACGTACCAACAAAGATTTCCGGCAAAAAATGTAACACAGTAAAAGAACTATTAAATTGATCGATCGATTTTTTCGTGTTTCCGGGCACGTCAACTGCTTTGGTCATTATTCCCATTAGTGTAGTGCATGTTTTTCCTCCGGAGATAGCGGTGATCTTCCCCCGCTGGATGGCGAGATCCGGCGCCGACCTCCCGTCGGTTAGTGGGGTTTCCCCCTAACCAGGACTCTCCCACCAGCGGGGCACCACCCCAGTCGGGACAACCTCTAAGCTCCCGACCGGTCTCCAAGAATATGTGGTAGTGTAGTGCATGTTAGTGTAAGTGAGTGTGTAAGGGGAGAGGATAGGAGAAGGAAGAGGAAGGACAGTACGCGCGCGGTCCGTGGCCCGTTTGATAGGGTATTACTCCGGCATTCGCCAGGTATTGATCGGAGAAACCACGGAAAACTACCGATGAGAGCAGCCGGCCGCTAGAATTCTCGTCTAGACAGCGACTGAATTCGACCTAGCTGAAAAGCTAGTGTAGAAATCCTACCGCCGTCAGGACTGACTCGAACCTCGGACCTCCCGGTGAGAGGCGCTGCAGTGACATCAGTTGATGCACTGAGCTACCTCTCCCGGTCAACTTCTATTAAAGACTTCCATTTAAGGCTTTTCAACAACAGTCATTACTTTATCATTGTTTCTGAGCGACAACTTGCCTAGACTATGTATATCCACTCCAACGAAACGTGCGTGCTCTATTGTGTAAGTAACCGTCGCGCAGGGTCACCAAAGCGCGAAGGAAATGAACGGGCTGGGCGCTGGCGCGGCGGGCACGCCCCGAGGCCGGCTCGCGCTCGTAAGCGCTCTTGGCACGCCACACGCCCGTGCGCCGCGCGTCGCACGCATACGCCGCCTCCGCCGCTGATGGGGCAGTTGCCCAGGGGCCGTCGCGGCAGCCCGCAACTCACCCGAGTACGACGGGTTGCATTCAGCAGCACACTCGCGGCGGAATGAGCACAGGAGGTTCAACAAGTTTCCCAGTCTGCTGACCCCCCCCTTTTTTTTTTCCTCTTTATTTCGTTAAGACTTTGTCTTCGGTGCTGCTTATTCGATGGTCAATTATCTATTATTCTTTCTCAGTATTTTAATATTTAACAGTTAAAAAGGTCATGTCGAAGTTACAAAGCGCAGAAGTATTTACATGGATTTCACAAAATTGAGAGAAACTGGCAAGAAAGAATGTTGTAACAAAACTTTCAACGAATGTAAGTAAATATTTTTCCATAAATTCCGAAATAATTTATTTTCAATTGCTCATTGTTTTTCATCACTTGACTCTTATCTTTGCCAGAAAGCGCAAAAAGTTTACAGAGGTACAAAATTTCATAAACACATTTGCTGACACTGCTTTTAAGAAAGGAGGTGCCCACGATTTGGCAATTCAAAAAACTGCACAAACATTTCTCAAAGACCATTTATATCAGTCTGTTTAAAAATATGGTTTCATTTTATTTGAAGAGGAAGGTAACAAAAATATTTCAAAACAAAACTTCAAACTGTTTTGCTTCACAGATCATTTACAAGTAATCGCTTAATGACTTTCGATATTTTGCCCTTCTCTTTTCATACCTTTCATTTGCTTCCGCTACTGAAAATGAGCTGGAGAATGTAGACAAAATATTAGCGCGTCGACAGCGCAAATAGTCACAATACGCATTAACGGCGGTCGTTGACCAGCGGCGCTCGGAATCAATTATATTCCTGTATTTCAATCAAAAGGCTCATCGGCAGGCAGCCGGGGCGGGGCGGGGCGGGGCGGGGCGGGCGGCGCGGCCGGCCGTTGGCTGCCCTAACGAGACCTCAGCTCGACCACTATTACTCATCGCGGGTGCTTAACCCGAGACCAGCGGCACAGCGGGGCTCCTGCGGGGCATAATAGTAGCAGTGATAGTTCCCGCGCCGCCCGCAAGCCCGGGGCAGTGCTCGCGTCGACGGGCTGCGGATTGAGTAAAAATTAACGAGGCGACCGTTGTGAATGGAGCTCCGCCGGTGGGGTGCGGTGCGGCGGGGGGACGGCGGGGAGCGGGGACAGGCGCGGGGGGATTTGGTGTGTCCGGCGGGATTAACGCCGCGCCCGTGCCCCCCGCCCTGGGCGCGTCATTACCTCAGATTCCCGCCGCGTGCGTGGCGATCGCGCGACGCCGCGGGACATCAAAAGGGAGCAGCGAAGTGTGCGGGGCGGCGCGGGGCAAATGTGGAAGGTGGTGGGTGCGGCTGAAAATGCGACGAGGAATAAAATAAAAAAATGCGGCGCGCTGTGGCGCGAGCGCGTGCTCCGGGATTTGCATCGAGGCGGCCGAGGGGGCGCTGTGCGCGCGCAGGGGGGTGGGGGGGCTGCTCCAAGGGTAGCACGCGCCCGGGGGCCTCACCACGCACCCGCGTACCGTTAATCGAAGAGAATTTTTTTCAAAGAATATAATACATAGTCACTGCTTTTTTATTTTAGGTTGTACGCACTATCCGTCCTTACCCATTCCAAACCGACATCTACGATAGCTTCAGAATAATACCATTGCTGTAAAGTCATGTGATCAAGAGAAGAGCTTTTAACAATAACAATAATTATAGTTGCAATTACCATTTTCGGGCGTAAAGCATATGCAAAAATCAGAAATTGTGGATAACTGCAGAGTAGTGAGAGTTTCCTGGGGTTGGGACTTGATTGAAATTGTGTACAGTGCAACATTCGCTCGTATCTTGTCTCTGCAAGATCGACTCACTCTAGACTAGCATTAGTCAGGCGAATGTTCCAGCACTTAGTGCAAAAGTCGAATGATGATGATAATAATAATAATAATAATAATAATAATAATAATAATAATAATAATAATAAGAAGAAGAAGAAGAAGAAGAAGAAGAAATCACCAGATGTTTTTCACTTTAAATACGCTTCAAATTCATTTAATACATTGACGTAGGAACATTACCAATTATTAGGAACGGTACAGACTTCAGTATTTGTAGATCTCGGGGAAATTAATTCTAATTACATGTATGAATTACAGGAGACTCCTTTGTTCGATTCCTTAACTTCATTTAGTATTATCACTAGCACCCAGCTCGAATTAAACGTTGAAAAGTTGTAGGTTGTGGATTTCCTTGTGCAAGTCTTGAGAGTACTATCTTCCGAGTAGACAATTCATAATTCTATTCTGCGTCGTCAGATCCCCATTTTCAGTAGACCTCGTTTCACATACATGTTCTTGTTGTAATTATTTCCTAATTAGGGAACTCGTTAGAGATGTACAGGCTGGAAACAGATGGATTCTGAGGAGACTGTCTCCTCAACAGAATGTCCAAAACATTTTTTTTTTGTTTAGGTATAATTTGGGGATTAATAAGGATAATTTGGGAAATAATAGTTAAGAATAATTTGGTATAATCTGATACTGAACATCTTTCTTTCCATGATATATTTTTTCTCAAAAGAATGCAAATGCAAACGACATATACCGTTTCAGAGTGGGCCAATTAGGAACTTCAGGTTATGTTCTATTCAATTAATTATTTTTTTCATTATCGTGTACCGAAATTCTTAATCCATTATTTATTATTAAATGGTATGTTGTGTTATCTCTTGAATTACCAGCATAATTAAGCCTTGTTGACTTACTCAAATAATCACAAAAAAGAACGCTTGATTTACGTTTGAATTAACGAGAATTGGATGTAGTTTATTATGAAGTCATTATGTAGGAATTATCTACGGCACATCACGTTCAGATGTGATGCACCTTTCATTTTCATTTGAGATTTCAGGTTCCATACAGTTCGCTAGGAAAGTCTCTTCGCATCGGCACCGTGCTGATGAGAGTGCTACCTACAAAACGGAACCCCGAGCGTCTCACTGTCCGGGAGGGGGGGGATGGCAAGCGACACTACCGCCCCACGCGGCGGCAGCCCCTAACGTGGCGCGGTGCGGACAGACTTGCCCGACATGCTGCATTTCGGAATCGTGATGTCCTGCACGAGGACCGAATGAAAATAATTCTAGCCCTTTAATGAAAAAAAGCAATGTATGGTTCTGGGACCAAACATCCCGCTAACTGTTGAAACGTGATACACGTCTAGTCGCCGCATTCATAAAATAATAAAGCACGCGGGAGCTGCATCTAGAAAAAAGCGCCTACTCCAAAACCCTCAGTTAAGCTCCTTTCTAGTAGACCTATAAACAACTTAAATTAAGAAAAGCTAGGATATTAACTTTCATAAAATACCCCAAAGAGGGCGCGTTTTCATTATCCAGGACTTCATTTCTCATTACGGCGGCAGAAACTCTGTTAAAGCGGGATAATCGGGCTGGGCTGCACCTGCGCTGGTTGTTTTCCGAGGCTCAGAGCGGCCGCGAGAGGCCCAGCCGACGGGCCGCCAAAGCACCGGGTCCGTCGAAGTTGATTATTTTTGATCTTATAAATGGCGGTCAGAAATACTCTTCAAATTCATAATTGTGTAAAGAATAGTAAAGGACACAAATAACCGTTAAGGCGACCACACGCGCATGACATACTCATACAAGCATAACGATACGCTTTGTGTAATTAAATAGCATGCACGTAATTCTGATCTATGAGCAAACAATCCCAACAGGATGCTCTGCATTCTTTAAGCAAGCTTTTAATAATGATAACCGGCGGTTTTAATTACAGTTCAATTTCGTAGATTGTTTCAATATAGGGCATTCTACTGAAAATATTTACCGTTTTTTACTAAGAGAGTTATATAGTGTGTATTCCTCTAGACAATACAATTACGTATTTCATAATACTGTGTTCTCTAAAGGAAAACATTGTGAGTTTCTTAATCTGGAATTTAAATAGTTTTTTTTTTTCTTTTTCCTCGCTTTTGGTCGCCGGTAATATCAAAAGGCGGCTATATATTATTCAATACCAAACCGGTACATCGAAATACCGTTATACATTGTACAATAAATGTAGTTGCCATCAATCTAATAATTAGTTTCAATCAATAGAACATCCAGGAATCGTGATTCTATATAGAATTACACGTCCACATGTAACACTTACGGAGTAATGTGTTGTCTGTAGAACCCTTAGTTAACTTGGCAGTAAATTTTACAATTTAGTGTTAAAAAGTTCATAATATTTAATAATTATCTACACTAAGTAAGTAAACGAAAAAAATAACCTAATTATTAACATCAAGCAGGAAGCCCTCGAAAAAAAAACAAAACTTTATTTTACTTGCTGAAGGGAACAGAGGAAATCCGGTTCAGAAATAACTCCTCTGATATCGCAAGGCCTTTGCACATTTAATTTCCCAATTTGTCCATCTTGTACTTGTTTTCAATTCCATATTTCCATAAAAGCAGTCAAAACGAGTTTTTGTAAATAAACAGTTCGTTCGTGGCCCTACCCGCGCGCGCGAGGGATTCATTCAAAAGAAGGTCCTTGCTCTCTTCGTATCTGAAATAAGCCGCCATTGGCCGCAACTTCCGAGTGAATAAAAAAACGTGAAAAGTTTAAAGCGCTCCGTTTCGCTGTTTGCGCGGGCAGGAAGTTTACACTCGGCTTACGTTTGATGTCCGATTTGCGTTTAGACGACTCTCACAAGAGAGAGATGTAATCTTTTCGGACGGCGGAAAGTTACAAAAGTTATCAAAACAACACAAGTATTTTATTCGGAAAATGTTACCTCAATGTCTTTGCGATTTTGACAGCGAAACGGAAAATTTAATTTAAACAAGGTTTTCATGTTTTAGCTCATACCAATGAACTTCTACTCATCAATGATCAAAATTAATATTTGAGATATATTTTATATTTGCGCTGAAATCTCTGGACCATTCGTCAAAATACATTGAAACTGAGAAAATATTATGACAGACTCCTTGTATTTCAAAAGGAATCTTTAACAAATAAATTCAAATGTCACTTGACATCCTTTAACGCTCAATTTGTGATAATTTGAAATACAATATTCCATTTTAGCAGCAATTGTTTCATTGGTAACACAAAAAACACCAATATTATTTCTTGACATCAAATACTTGTCCCAAAGGAAATGGACATGGAATACTGAGTTCGGTGGCTAAGCTCTCCATTATGGAGCAGATTGAAATTTTTACAGTAGATCTCACGGGAGATCGCTAACTGCAAATACATAATGAATTATTCTGTAAAATTTTTCGGTAGACTAACAGACAGATGGCTCTATGAAATTGCTTGATACTGATCGTACACAGTACAATTACGGATCAAATCTCAAAGAGAATAATTCAATAATATATAAAGGAAGAAGAAATTAAATAGGCTGTAATCTGTAAAAAGCGAAGGAATTTGCTATCAGAAATATCACACACACACAACACACACACACACACACACACACACACACACATTTCATACTTCAAGAGCTGTACCAATGAAACAGTTATCCGTTTCAGAGGCTCCTTGCTCGAGTATCTAAACTAGGTCACAACTCCACGCGTCAGATAACCTCATTAGAAGACGGGCTTGCAAACTAGCTCAAAGCACGTGCACGAGGGCAAATGCCACACTAAGTCAGCCCCACCGCACTACCCACAGTTTTAGACAATAAAATAAAATATTTTGATTAAAAATGGTCAAATAAAAATGAAAAATATTTGAATAATATAAAAACCCGCAAAGTGATGAAATCCATATCTTTGAAGTTCCGACAACATCTACTGTTGTTATTTGAAGAATTTTATATTGATTATACTTGTACAATCGTTTGGCTTGAAACTTAACATATACATAAGTAAAATAGGAGCATCGCATGTGATTTCAAATTCATTGCTCACATATTATGGTGGAGCGGGGGCAGGGATCTGGTGTGGTGGTGGGGGGGGGTAGGCAGGATGAGGAGGGACAGGGTGGAGGGGATTTGGGAGGCGGAGCAAGTTGAGACCGGGCGGGGCAAGCAGGACAGACGGAAGGACGGGAATAGACAACACATGGAATTTATTCCTTCCCCTGCCTACGTGATTTTGATTAATAAATATCCAGGCTACGCTGGGTATTTCAGAAAGTTTAAGCACAAACTATCATGCTATCAATAACGATAAGCAGAATGAATTACAGCATGTTATCTTACATCATGGGAAACCTTTCAAATGAGAGATTTTCGTTTTTACAAAGCCAAAAATTGTAAATCGTTTACGAATTTCATGTTAATATTCATTAGGTATGCTAATATATTGGTTTGAAAAATAACTAGAACCCGGAAGTTTGGCAAAATGCCTTCTTGTTATTGTTACTATTTCATGACTTCTGACAATATGAATTACTTGGTTGTGCATCTGGAGTGTATTGCTAGATTTTCATTTTGCCTTTTTTTTGCCCATTTTAACTGCTGAGGCTTCTTTTTGACATTTTGGCTTACTTATGCCTTTCTATGCCTTTTACATCTTCAATTTTGCTTTTTCTTCTCTTCTCACCGATATCGATAAAGCAATATTTATATACCAACGGCACCAATAAAACAGTTTTCAAAATGAGGTTAGAGGTGCCCCAAATCTAATAATCATTCCTTTTTCTATAATTGTCACCTTGTTGGATGCACTTACGCTCGGAGAATATGTTCCGCAGACGTATAGCTATCCAAATTGGGACCATGTTACTGAGTAACAATGTACTTTAATAATTAAATTAGTTCAAAGAATTGGTCGCCCCGACCGGGATTCGAACCCGGGCATCCCGGGCCCGGGTCGGGGTACCCGGTACCGGTATTGAGTTAACACAATATTTCTCAATTGAGTTTCCACGTTCATAATTTGCTACTTGGTGTTAGATAGCAGAACATAATGTCTTCTTTTGTACAGGATAGGTTTCATTTACTTGTGGCTTACTATACTCTAAAATTACTTCATGAATACCGTGCGTTATTGCGTGGGTATGTCGATATTTAAAATTATTTATTTCGTAAACAACAGAAGTAATAAATTTCTGTTTTGTGTTAAGGTATAGTGTGATATGTCTGTTAAGTGTTGAGTTATTTTTATGCGATTGTGCTCGTTAGTTCTCTCTATTTTTGAATTTGAATCTCATGCATGTTTTGACTATTGCGATTTTGTTTTTACAATATTTCTTAAATTCGTTTTCACACTCAAAATTTGTTTCTTGGTGATAATTAGAACTGAATGCGTACTATTGATTGTATATGTATTTTTGTAATTGGTTGTAGTGTTTTGATGTCGTTGGTACTCTTTAGTAATATACGCGAATGTCGTGCGGGTTGCATACTTTTTTTTTTTTTTTTTTCGTAAACCGCATGAGTAATGAATTTAATTTTAGAGTAATAATGTAGTAATAAATGTGGTCTAAACATTCGTATTAGTTTGGATCGTTTGTGCTCATTTTTTGATTTGGATTGTGCTAGCTTGACTGTCACGGGAAGATCACCGCTATCTCCGGAGAAAAACATGCACTACACTAACGGGACTAATGACCAGAGCAGTTGACGTGCCCGGAAACACGAAAAAATCAATCAAAATCCACTCTCTCCGCCGCTCCCACCGATTCAGCCACAGCCAGACCCACCACCGCTGCCTCCGCCGTTCCATCGCGAAGAGCAGGCCCTCCCGATTGCGCGCCGTCTTGTCCAAACCTCATTCACCTTTATTACCCTGTAAATTCGGGGCCCGAGTATTAAATTAAGCTGATCCTGCGTCCTCGCGCCGCACCCCCCCCCGCGCTGCCGGCGTCGCTGGCGCGGCTTCGCGGCGTCGCGCACCTGTTGCCAAACGAGGAGGGCGGTCAGGGGCCCACTGAGACCATCCAGCGAATCTTTTACATCATCATCGCAGAAAACTTTGTTTATTTTTCTTGTACGATGGTGTTATCTTTTTGGAATGTGCAACAAAGAGGTAGGGGAGAGGTTACTCCACATCGACGCGTAGAAATGCGTATCTCGACTCGTAGTTCACCAAGCAAAGCACGCGCTAGACTTTTTAATTTTTTTATTTGTTTCATTTTGCACAACTAAAACGTACAAAATGATGGATTAACATGATAACATCCATTCAGTAATTCCAATATTAATTAACTTCTAGTATATTTGTAAAATGACCAGATAATGTAATTACTGTTTCTAATAACAATTCGTTCTCTCTTACGTGTTGGCGGTGAAACTCCGAAATGAAAAATATTAATTAGTAAAAACTAGTAGCATTTACGACTGTGGGGTATTTGCACTCATCACAACTTCCAGAGAAATGTTGTGGGGACACGGAATTCACTGCAATCTTGCTCAACAAACATTCTTTCATCAGCGCTGCCGCGAAATTGAATTGCAAGGCAAACTCATATTTTTTTTCCAGTCCTCTCCAACACCGGCGCACAACTTCACGGTACGATGATCATTTTCTCTGAAGGGCTGGTGAAACATGCACGCGTTTGTGACGCACGAACATCTGAAATGAGCTATCAGCAGCGCACGACGCACGGCAGCAGCAATTCACCTGAAGGCTCCCCGCGGCACTGATATTTGCGCCTCTAATTTATTTTTAATAACCACCCCGCTCGCTGCCAAAAGACTAACTAATAGATTCTCATTTACAATTACACCGTCGGACTCTATCAACGGACCCGCATGTTCCAACTATTATAATTGCTCATTAGTGCCACTTAACCTCTCCATTACTGCTTTACATCCTCCCAATTTCGCTCGCACGACGCCCCTCTGTACCTCTCCCACGCTCCGGCGGTCGCAAAACTAAATCCGACGTAACTAAATTAAATTTATGCGATATGGACCATTAATCACGAAGGCCGCAAACACACGATGCCAAACAGCGCTTCTGCGTGTCCCGCGGCGCGTTCGAGGTGATGGATAGAGCGCGGTGCGGCGCGGGGGCGGCGCGGGGGCGGGTATTCCCCCAGGGAGCGCTGTCGTCGCCGCCCCGCCCCCCACCCTCCGCCAGCGCGGAAGTGCCCTAATTAACCGATTGCGTCGCGCCCGCATCGCGGCACGGCCGCGCCTTCGCCGCTGCTGCCCTCTCTGCTTCCTTCTCCGCCGCTTGCCTTTCTCCCCCGCCTGGCGTCGACCTTCCGCTTTGCGGAACATTCGCGAGGTTTCGGGCGTCTGTGCGGTTCTCGAAACCGGCCTGGGGCGCGCTGACTTGCTTTCAAAAGGAGCGAGCGCGCGGTTGGCGGTCTATTAACCTCAGTTTTGCCAGGATTATTTTATTCGTGATTTGGAAGACTAAATTAAGATGCGGAGATTTTGTAGTGGTTGGGTCACGGTGATAAAATTTGAGAGAGATGTTTGAATAAAAATGGAGATGGCTTGCTTTTTGAAGGTGTGAGTCTCTCTACTGAATGCGATGGAGCACTGGCCCTTCTTTATACAGAGTTTATTACACACAGTTCGTTGATTCCTAAATTTATAAAATTAATTATTTCCATTACATCTCAGAACTACGCGCAGAAAAAAAGCGGAAAATTCATTTGAAGACAAAACTGGTTTGAAGCAATACTACCAACTTTTATTTCTTGATAATTTTCTTTAATTTTAAGACATTGCTTGTTGACAGAAAAGATCTGGAATAAGAACACTCCTATACTCTTGCAAATAATACTACTAATAAACCTGTGTGAGCCCATTATTTGTTTTATAACATAGTTGATCCGGTATACACATTTATCACAATTGCCTCTGTAGCACTTCCAGCTGCCTTGTCCAGCGCGTCCATCTCCCCGCGAGGCCCGACAACGCTCGGCAATCACGCCGCTCCGATACATTGCGAGTTGTACAATTTATACTAAAATTGTGTTATCGCAAATTCTTTCACTTTACTTTCTAGCGAATTACATATTTGCGTAGGAAAGGAAAACTATTGTAATGCTGCAGCAGGAAATTGGGACTTTTCGAATAACAAGATCTTGACATAGTAAACGTAGTGAATTATTTCCTATCCCATGTTTGTGGTAAAAAAAAATCAAGTTTTGTGGGTCCGTAATATGGAAAAATTGGTTGACGGGAAAAAAATCTGTCTACCCGTACGTCTAAACTCTACAATAGCGCCTAAATCGTTTAGATGATTTTTTTCGGAAATTAATATTTGCTCTTCGAACTGGATGAACCCTTGAAAATTGAAACATATTTTGATTTTTGGGTATACTCTACAAAAGAAAAAACTTTTCCAATATTTTCAATGTTTTTTTCAAAAAAGTATCCAAAATTCATGATTATTTTTCTTTCTCGACAGAGTTCAAAAATGTTTGGGCGTCTTCCTAAAAATACAATATGGAAGATAGCTTTTTTCCTCAATGAAATCTGTTCTTCAAAGTCAAATTTTTAAAGAAGGTCATGTGCAGGTTTCTGTAAATGAGTAGTTTTCGAAATTTTGCGTGTAATATAGGCAATTATCTCAAAAATTTCTCCAAATGTTTGGTTTATATTTTTCTCGAATAATGCAAAGAACACTTACAAAACTGGTGCAGGTTCCATTTCGTTGACCTTTTAGAATTTACGAAAATTTCAAAAGTTATAAATAATGCAAGAACATATGTGCCGATGAGGTACGACGAGTTTCTCGATTTCTCAATGATCGTGCAATAATTAAATAAAGAATTCCAGTAGTTCAATCGTTTTGTAGGTTACTCTTAACATACATAAACGAACCACTGATTTTTATACATCAATATTTCCAAGTTTAAAACTAAGAGAAAGACACCAGAAAATTGCATATAAATTTGCAAACAATTATTTTAAATGGTCTCAAATTATTTTCAAAATATATGAGAAAACGTTCGGATATAAACACTGAATCGATTGCAAAAGGTAAAAAAAGAATAAGGTGTGATAAAGTAATACAATGAAAACTATTGAACATTAGAAAAATTCACACACAGGGCGTTGATTTACGATCTCTTGCCCATAAAGAAAAAACCTTTATTTCAATATTGAGTGATGGATACAAAAGCTATACTGAGCGATTACTTTAGACCAACAGGTACACAGAAGTACAAAAACAAACGAAAAACTCAAACAGGCGAGTAAATAAAAATAAATCGTGATGTTCATTGCTGAAACCGTGGCGAGAGTTCAGATAGACGCCCAAGCAGAAAATCTCCCTGCAGTCTGAAACACGTGAGGCACAAATGCACACCACACGAACGAGGGAAAAAATAAATGAAGATTTATTGCTACATTATTACTCGCTGCCACACTCCCGAACCGATGTACACAATGCCTCACGGCCTGGGAACGCCTCCGCCGGGGCGGTAGCCTGCTTCCAGGTGAAGGATGGTGGCGGTAGACAGTAAATTCTGTTATCCGCATGGTGGCCCTACACGGTCCACGTGGGCGGTCGAGGAGCTCGCTAATGCTACGTCTCTCTAAAGCACGAAACTCTGTCCCCTACGGACTTGACGACGGGGGAGTGGTTTTCTGCGACGTCCCGTGTTGGTTAACAAGTGGACCTGATCTGACCACAGCTGTTTCAAAGTGCAGAGACAGTTTGCGTAATTGCGGTTACAGTTAGTAGACACAAACAAATGGACTGCAGATGCCATATTATAGGCTCTGTCCCATCCTATGAATATAAACATGTCCATGTGGTTGTGGCAGGAACGCTCCAAATTTGTATTATAATTTGGAAACATATTTCATGTCACATATTTGTCTAAAAGTTGTATTTTAGTCCATTACCTTAGTAGAATATCCAGTACGAGTTATTATACGAACCCGATGAGAATTATATTAATTAATACATAGTGTTTTCAACTAAGAACATACTACGGATGTTTTTTAAAAAACGATTTCAACGAAAGTGTTTTGCCAAGTACTATAAGAAATAGTGGAAGTGGTTATTAAACAATTGGAAGCAACAAAAACAGTCAAAATGCGTAATAAAAGAAAGTTTAGGAAATAATAGTTATTTTGTACTACACACATACAAACAATTGTCATTTATCAATCACTTGTAACACAATATTGAAAAATGATTGTCAAGCAAATAATGTCTATTGGTAAAAATTTTACAAACAAAATTTTATGAAATGATTCTACCGTTTTTCCAAGTTCTGAAATGTGAAACTTTTCGGTTCCTCCCCGAGACCATTATTTCCTAGATGGGGAACAGCAACAACGAACAATACACCGTTTTCGCGATGAAGACACTCTCCACCCGGAATGTGGCCCGGGAGGCGCCGGTCGGGTGGAGCCTCTGTGCGTGGCCGTTCGCCCAAGGCCCGGTGTCCCTCGGGCCCCGGCGCAGCTCAGCGCCCCAAACGCTGCAACTTCCCGACGGCGCCGCGTCGAACTCATCTTGCTATCCTCCACGACCGTACCGGCTAAGGCGGCCCAGGCTATCGACACATGCCACTGCAATGTCTCCGACAGAGATATCTTAGGCACCAACTACGTAGTAACTAGGTCTAATTCAGCTGTTGTCTGGAGGAGAATATTAGCGGCTGCTGTATTGGTCTGGTCTGATCGATAAGTTTTCCGTGGTTTCTCCAATCAACACCAGGCAAAGGCCGGAGCAGTATCCTAACAAACGGGCCACGAACCGCACATGATCTTTCCTTCCTCTTTCTTCCTTGATCGTTTACCCCTTACGTACGTGCGTACGTGTAAACGTACGCACGTGTAAAGTACCCCAAATATTAAAGAATGTTTTTCAAATATCATAGCTTCATCTAGAGCCAAATAGACTGGGGATTCTTCAATTTGGAAAAGATAGTACGTATAGTTTAGGCGCTAGTACGGATGGCCAGCCGGATGGCCGGCCGGACAGAAGACAGACAGACAGACGTTTTGAAAAAAAAACCAACCTTTTCGGAATCAGGGGACCCCAAAACTGTGTATTTCCGTTGAAATGTCGGAATCGATTTTCCGCAGCATTACGTAACTTTCTCTACGTGTATACGGGGTATATACGCAAGTATAAGAGAAAGTAAAAACGTTTTATTTAAAACATTACTTTTAAATACACGCAGCCCTCGGTTTCACTGCACGCGCGCAAAGCAAGTGTAGATTGTTCGGTTTTAGAAGAAAATGTGTCGTGCATTCCATATCCTTCGAATGCAAATATCCGAATACACGCCTCGCTCCGCTCCGACCGCAAGCATCTGGCTGCGCTCCCCACGACCTTCGATCGGCGGCGTCGCCCGGCGCGGGGGGAGGGCGTCCGTCACAATTTCGCGGAGGCGCAAAGCGCTTCCAGAGACGCACGGGCTCCGCGCACGCACGCTTTCAGCGCGCTCTCCGCGGCTCGAGGCGGCCAGTCACGCGATCCCGCCCCGCCCCCAACCCTGCTTGCTCGTAAGCGGCGCGCGCTGCGGCCGAAGCGCACTCGAGGCGGCGACGCCGCTCGCCGCGGAATATGGAGAACTGCGCGGGAAGTCAACGGCGCTGGCCCGCTTCGCCGCGATTCCGTGCTACCGAGAGGAGGCCCTTCGCAGTGTTCGTTTCCAAATTGTACGCCAGGGAGATCTTCAGATGCCTCCGCAGTTTGCGAGAGAAGTATGCGATATCTTTGGATGATCGGAAATCCTCTTTGGACACGAATACATCAAGGGAGATCCGTTGCCCTTGAACGCACAAAAGGAAACCAAAGAACTAAAGAAACTCCTTTTCCGAATAATACCACGCATCAAGTATCTACAACAGTTTTGCATTTCAACCATTATAAAAGTCTCAAAAAACATAATTTCAGTGGGATTTCGATACAAAATTTCCATTGACTACAAACTCTAATGAAAGAAAACAAATTAATACAAACCAGGATTCAAATACAGGTTTGTAATGGTGGCGGACAGAACAGCCTAGTTGCCCAACAACACGAAAAAACACTATTACAGTTACGAAGGCGGGATTACCAACAACCGGAAATTTTGGAGTAGTATGTAGGCGTCCACAAAAAGTATTAATTGTGCGCACAACGCCCAACACTACGGTCAGCCATTACCCTTCTTACAACGTAGTAAGAATGTTTCTCTCTACGGAAGTATCCTTTATCCATCACAACAAAGTTTAAAACAATGCACAGACTTTATTGTAAGTTTTCAAAAGACCTTTCAAATTCAGAATATGGACATAGCATTTCTACTGACACTGTAAAACCAGCAGCACTTCCAGCATCGAAGATATGTTTATTGAAAAGTTAGCGGAAGAAAAAAATCAGACTTCCTGTTTTTATTACGCCTTGCAACGCTATTACTAAAAAAACTCCATTACTTAATTAACATAAAACGATTTAAAATATACCTATGAACTTGACACTTCTAACTTAGACACGAAGTTCTACCGGCAACCGCAAACATCGCAGCATAGGTCATGTCAAATGGACATGCAATTGTGACAAACAGTGGACCGTGACACAAACATCTTGGCGCCACCATCACTCAGTGCCACTTTGAATTGAATTGAATTGAATTGAATTGAATTGAATTGAATGTGCCTTATTTTACGTGGCGGGCCATGAGGCCTGAGGCCATGAGGCCTCTTTCGCCCGACGACCCAAATTCCGCTACGCTCCTTTCACCAATCATAGGAGAAAGAAGGTATTACTTGGGCGAGGAAAAAGACGATTTGAATTTAGCTCAGAGGCATCATTTAGGCTTGAGGATCTTTTACGTGCAGTAAATCTACTAACATGGGACAGCCGGCTTTACTTCCCCTCCGAAGGAAGGCGTACGAAGGATTTTTTCGCCCTTAAAGATCCACGGGTTCGAACCCGCTAACTCCGATACGCTAATCGTTACACCATCGCCGCCGCTTTGTCTCCGACCACCCACACGTTCTGCATCGCCGCTATCTGTGCATCCAACTGGAGCCTGCTGCACCACGTGGAGTGCGCCGCCACCGCCTGCGCCCGCGGCTCCGCTCTGGCTTACGCCTACACCTCCGCGACCGCGACCCCGCGCCGCGCCGCGGCGTCCGCGTCGCGATTTATAGCAGCGCCCCCTCGCAGAGGCGGGGCGCCTTCTTTAATAACGCTGCGGCGGCGGCGGCGGCAGCAGGCCGAGCGCACCGGAGGCGGAGGCCCACCTGGGCGGGAAGATTGATGGGCGAGAGCGTCGGTGCGGGATTAAGACGCCGCGCGTCGCGTCGCGTCGCCAACGGACGCTCGTGTGCGTCAGCTCGCCCCGCGCCCGGCGCCTCCGCTCGTCGCACGCGCGAGTTAAATTTGCGAACCAGCAGACAGGGTAGAGGCTGACGATCTGCTAGGTACCGGGTACGATACCACAGGATGACCAGTGAAGTAAAACTCGCAAGAAGATATTACAACGTTTAATAGCTGTGTACAGGTTGGAGCGGCCGAAAGATATTGTGAGCGAATACTCTGCCTTCGTCGGCATATATATATATATATATATATATATATATATATATATATATATATATAATGATTTTACATGTTTACAGGAAATTGCCAGAACAAAGTTTTACAGATTTCACAAAGTTAGTTTCCAGAACGTTTCAGGATTAGCATGTTTATCGCTGAATCGTCAAAACATTATTGTCCATTTGAAAACGTGAAGCAAGTAGGGATGTGCTCTTAACAGCTAAACTGTTATTTCTTAACCGTTAACGTTTCGTAACTGTTACGCGAAATAACAGTTATTTCGTTCATTCTGTTATTGGCTGTTATCGGTTGAAATGCATAGAACTGCAACCTATTGGGCCTAATCCGAACTACTACAAGCTTTTGTGGTAACCATTTTGTACGATAACAGCTTCACTGCAGCTAATCAATCATGATTTGCCAGTGTTCAAATTTTAGATTCATTAATACATAATTCGTCATTATTACACACCATGTGCCACACTATTTTCATATTTTCTTGTATACACTACAAGATGTTTGTCCTTTAAAATAAGTCCGTCCAATATGTTAACTTATTTCTGTCCCATTGCTGCTTATGTGAGATCAACTAATATTTCTCTAGGTCCAATAAAATAAAATGAGTTACAGTCAAATAACTCACGTTATAATACTTGATATTCGATAGTAATTAACGCTTCAGCAATAGGTAAGCAAAAACACTGTTTCTCCTCATTATTTTTGGCACTGGTCACTTCACTGTGCACAAGTTGCATATTTGAAAGAATATTTGCAATCTGAACCCGAATCACTTTGATTTTAGTAATATTCTATATTCTATACACATTCGCCACACATTATATGAATTACTATTCATCCTTGGCAGTTCATCCAGTCTCGTTCATATCAGCTGCTTCTCTGTCCAAACATGTTAGGGAAAGTAGTGCAAGGAAGCGCCGTAAGGTAGCTGCACAAGCTTTACGGTGCTACCAACTTTATTCGTTTTGCGTGGTTTAACTCTTAGCAGTCGCTACAACTGTTTTAACTCCTATCAGTCGGCCACGTTGGGTTGATGGTCATGGACCTGTTATTTTTCAACTGTTATTAATAACAGCTATTACGAGTCAGCTGTTTTTGTGATAACAGCTATTGAAGAAAAGCTGTTAAGCCCATCTCTAGAAGCAAGTGGCGGGTGGGGCGCTCGGCTGGGCGGCGCCGTCTGGAGGTCGCGGGGTGCGGATCTTCCTTGTTGATGTGCCTAATGGGACACTTAACGCGTGCACTCGCCCGCCTGCCATCCCGTCACATCCCCGGACCGCCCACTCCGCTAGCTCTCGCGCCCGCACGCCTCGGCCCCTCCCGAAGCCGTTTCGTCTTCATCAGCCACCGTGTGGCGCTGCCTCGGCTGCCGGCCGCCGAGGTGTCCGACCTGATCCGGAGTCGTCGCGGCCGGAAGCGCAGGGGAAACGGGCGGACGCCACGCGAAGGGTCTCGGCTTCCGGCCGACAGCCTCGCCTTGGCGGCGCGCGGACGCTCTTCGTGATTTCAGCCGTCCCACTAGCGGGCCGCCTGCCGCACTCACTCCACTGGGTCGTATTTCTCCCCGTTCTCACGACTACCAGAAAACACGCAACGGAGTGACGCACACCAACACACACAAACCAAACAAACTCAATGATGCACGTAACTATGAGCGTAAAACACTGTTTAATACGGTTATACACTACAAGCTGTCCGTATCATTTTTGTTCCCTAAAAAATACGCAGCCATTTCTGACAACATTTTGGAAATGTTTAACGGGCTGATGAAGTACCCCCCAAAAATTAAAAAAATTCGTTTCGAATTTCATGGACCTCCATTTTACACGCATCGATCTGAGAATAACTGTTGTGCAGAAAATCCTATAAACGATTTAGACGCTAGTACAGCTCATAGATGAATGGAAAAAACAAAAGCTGTAAACAAGAAAGTGAAGAAGCCAGAAATAACAGTTGCCTTTGCACAGTAGTCATTGCGCATTCATTGCCCTGCAGAATCTAAGTATTTACATTGAAGCTTAATTATCTGTACGTCATTTCTCCTAATTCAAAGATTAATTTCGAAAAGAGTGCGAAGAAACTTGACAGTCATCTACTAACATGGAGAGATTAATTTATTCATTGTTTCGTGGGCTTAGGAGATCTTAGGGAAAATAAATGTCAAAAGTTTTATTCATCAACGTATGACAACTCACAGGCTGGAATGAAACTGTGCAATTGTAGGAATTGCACTCCTGGTTGTACAGCGCAGCCGGAAGCACTGCGACCGCTAATCAACATTTCGAATGCAGCGACAAGAATTCTTCGTTAGTTCCCCTTCTGATCGTGATTTGCAAAGCGGAACCATGTAAATCATCATTTATCACTGCACAATTGCGCAGGAAAATCATGTACGATCCCTCCGTTCCAATCCCACCCTACTGGCATGCATATAGTAGTATGTATCACAAGACAGAAGCAGCACTCTTGGGTGTAGTCAATCTTTTCGTTATTATCAATAGTTCTTTATTGATTATTTGCATCATGAAAACATAACGAGAAATGCCGACAAAACTGTTCCATAAGAAAAACATTGACGCAAATTACTCTCATAATCAATTCCTAAATTAAAAATACATCATTCCTTTCATATTCACAGATTTCACATGTGTTTTCATTAAAAAGAATAGTCATTTAATCTTGAAATGGTGCGCCATGTAAATAAAGTTACCAATCCCGATATGCCTAAGAAAACACAGAAACAATAAAATAGCTACACCCAATGTTTGTAGAAATAAAAAATTGGGAGTCGACGAGCGAAGAAAAACAGGAAAGCAGTAACTAATAAGGATGCGTGAATAAAAACAAGAAAAATCCTCAGCCTATTTCAAATTCGTATCTCACGTTGAAGCCCAACCTGCAATTCAATCGTGCAATAAATAAGTTATGTGCAGGATAACAACTGTGGGGAGTATCCGCGGCGATAATCCGTCACGAAATGGAGCCCAAGTGCCGCTGTATCTGCCCAGCAATTCACTGAAGGGCACGGGGTCATAGCCGCACGTTAACACTCACATTTTAAACGCGCCCCGCCCCCCGCTTTTCACTTAGGGCGTCGTGAACATCTTGCATAGGGCCCCCGGGCGTGCGTATTTCAGGAGGGCTCCGGAATCGGAGGCGTCGGCGGGGATGCAAAACACGGCGAGGGGTTTTCGGGCGCTCCGCTGCAGCCACATTCTTTATTTCCGGGCTGCGAGGGCGGAAGATGGGCGACGGGCGAGGGCGAGGGGCGTGGCAGGGCGAGGAGAGGGCGAGTGGAGGAACGAGGGCCGATTGGCGAGAGGGTAGGCCAGCGCCCCGCACGCATGTTCCACGGACAAGAGTGGTCGGCCAGAAGGTGCTGGATTGGACTGCACCGCCATGGGGAACGAATATTTTCCCTTCTGGATTCACAGTAAGTCAGTATGAAGAATCTCTATGAAAATAACGAAATTTTATAGTTAGAAATAGCTGAATTTTTAAAAAACGAAGAGAAAACGATGGAGAGAAAGAAAGTCAAGTACGTCTTCCCTTACATCCAGGGAAAGCAATTGTTAGACTGAAATATGAAGAATACACTGATCAATCGGGAACGAAAGACATATTCACTGCAGCGCCTCTGACTGGGAGGTCCTAGGTTCGAGTCCTAACAGCGGCAGGATTTTCGACACTAGCTTTTCAGTTGGGTCTAATTCAGTCGCTGTCTGGAGGAGAATTCTAGCGGCCAGCTGCTCTGATCGGTAGTTTTCCGTGGTTTCTCCGATCAACACCAGGCGAATGCCGGAGCAGTACCCCACCAAACGGGCCACGGGCCGCGGGCAATGTGTCCTTCCTCTTCCTTGTCTCATCCTCTCCTCTTACACACACACACATTTACACTAACATGCACCACACTACCACACATTCCGAGAGACCGGTCGGGAGCTTAGAGCTTGTCTCGGCTGGGGCGGTGCCCCGCTGGTGGGAGAGTGCTGGTTAAGGGGAAACACCACTAGTCGACGGTATGTCGCTGCTGGATCACGCCATCCAGCGGGGGAGATCACCATCGTCTCCCGAGGAAAAATCATGCACTACACTTACGTAACTAATGACCAAAGCAGTTGATGCGCCCGGAAACACGAAAAAATCAATCAAAGGCATATTGTGGAATAAAAGTGCACAACGGAGTGAAACAGCGAGGGAAGCCGATACGGAGAACCGACGGGGCACAGGCCAGTCGAAGGGCAAGCGAGCGGGTACGGTGAGCGCGAGGCGAGGCGAGGGCAGGGCGAAGGGCCGGGCAGGCGCTGCGCCCGATCGTAAAGATCCGCGCCGAGGGCGGGCGGAAATAAGGGCGCGGATCATATTGGGCGCGCGTTTATTGCCTTATCATGAGGCGCGCGGCGGAGGGCGCGGCCAGGGGAGCCCGTATTTACGGCATCGGCGGGCGCCGGAAAGCGCGCCAATGCACGACCTCACGCGCGCTCGCGCGGAGGCCGCCGGCCCCGCCTCGGCGCCCTGCGACTGCTCGGGCTGGACACTGGGCGCCCGAGATTACAGCCAAAACAACCCACGTCATCTTGATAGGCCGAGACAATTGATGGATCAGACAGCAATACAAGGATATTAGTGATCTGATATAAATAACTTGGGAATGAAATGCGTGATTTAACGCCAATAATATCAGTTTCGAAAATTTGGTCACCATGGTTATTTTGTTGTTGCTTTTGTTTGTTTTTTACAGTTTGAAGGTGTAGTAACGGTATTTGCATTGCTATGTTGCAGCCGACTTCATCGAATCAGTTTTAGATAAATTATGAAGAAATGTAACAAACCACAAAGCGAAGAAACCCACTTACGAGACACTATGTTAAGTAACTACCAAACGATTATCTCAATTTGCAATTTAAAAGCAGGTGATCAATAAATGCCGCATTGTCACTGCATCAAGAAGATCGTATCTTTAAGAAAGTCTCACGATGATATAACACGAAAACTAAATTGTTCCTGAATGCCATACCAACTACCAGGCTGCACTCTTAACAGACAGCAAGGAAGTCGAAATGTTAAATATTATTTACAAATGAAGTAATTACACTTTAAAGTGAACTGAAGGGATTTTCTACATAGCAAAAACTGATTAGCTACCACTAGGCTACATCACAATATCAGTCGAATCCTGCAGGCAACGAAATTAGCGCGTATTCAGTGATCGTAACGACTTCAGAGAGTTTCTCGGGACCCGAGGTGCTATAAAAAGTCTTCTGGCAGGAATTCCCAGGTGCTAGAGAGTGAACAGGTGCTTATCGTCAGCACGGGGCTTGTTAGGTACAGGAGAAGACAGGTGGCAAAAGAAGGTGTTGAGAGATTTGTTGAGAAGCAAGAGGGAGGTTTTAATAGATGAGCTTGCGAGAATATAACGAGGAGTTGGAGCTGGTCAATAAAAAACGCACTCTGCCAAGTAAGTGGTTGGTTACTGCAAGATAAATTCCATCAAGTGCGATCGCGCCCCCCCTAAATGTCCTCACTTCGTATGTGCTTTTCTGCGAACAAATTACTACATATGACGCTACTCAAGTTTTATGGTCTTATCTTTCTCCTACATTTGTTCCACAGGGAATTGTATTTCTTAAGCATGAAAATTTGCCGAACTATACAAGAAAAATCTGAAAGCAAGGAGATGAATAAAAATATGGAATGAAGTGAATTAGTTGCTTTGTGGTATTAGAAATAAGAAAACGAGATATAAGACAGTCACACTGTTCTGCGCTATAAAAATACTGCACCACAATCGTGTAACCCTACTAAATAAAATTCCACACGTTAACTGGATCATTGGAAGAGGGATCAAGTGTGCAAAAATAACATAGGAAGTGGAATAATAAAAGTAAATCACCAACAGGCTGGAAACAAAATTATTATTAGGAGAAGTTGGCGGTTAATAAAGGCTGTTTTAATAGATTGCAGTGTGTGAAATAATAATTTAGACATCATTATTTACTTAAAAGTATTATCTAAAGCGTAATGATTGTTTGGTAGCCTTTGCTCATTTGGTCATCAGAGATTCCATTATTTGACACTTGTTACATTTCAAAAATTTGGAGTTTGCACACAGTTCGCGAGTTCAACACGAGTCCATGAAGGTACGAACAGGTTATTTTTCACTGCTGCCGACTTCATTTACGCGCGCAGAGTTTCAGTGCACGCCACACACTATATTTTTCTACGCACTCGTTTTATTTTCGAGTTATGTGCATTATTAACAGAAAAGGGATAATTTTCTACGTCGGCCGTCGGAAAGGTCTTTAACCGAAATGAGGGATTCCAGGAACAAAGTAGAGCAAACAGTCAGGTCCGCGTCGGCCGGGGCTGGCCAGCGAGGCGGTTGGGGGCAGCGAGGGACGGGCAGCTGCGGCGGGGCGGGGGAGGGGCTGAAGCGCATGGAGGCGGAAGAGCGGAGGCAGCGAGGCGGGCGCGGCCGGCGGATGCGGGCGGAATCACGAGGGAGGCGAGCCCCCGTCAAACGCAGCCCCCTCCCCCCTCCAGCTGAAGTTGGTTGCAGCGGCGGCGTCGACAGCGACTCGTTAAAAGTTCGGGCGACGCACCTGTTGGATGACGTCATAGTGGACCGCAGCTCGGCTCCGAGGCCGTCCCTTGCCGCGGTGTGTGTGTGTGTGGGGGGGGGGGGGACACTCGACGCTTAGAACGTGCGGTGCAATTAAGGTGCATTCTCAATTTTACTATAATGTTCTCTGGGTCAACTTTGGTGATGGGAAAAATGCATATTACACGAAGTCACGGAATAGGATAGACAACTAAAATAAACGGACGGAAAAGATGTAGAATCGCTTCCCCAGCTATCTTTACATCTCATACTCTAAAATCAGGAAAAGCGCATGAAAATAATTCCATATACCATACATTCTTGTGCATGAAAATGGAAATTACTATTTTTTGATCTCTACTGATCTCGATCGTGACTAGAGATCTACCGATCTCTACTGATCGGATATCTGCTCTCGAGGGCTTACTTGTAACGAGGATCAAGTACCTGTGATCGATATTTGACTGAGAATGAATAATTAATCAATAACTAACTTTATATTCACGTCTGTGTTTTCGGAAACATTGGGTGGGTACATTAATCATCAAATTTTCTATAAAAAAAAACATGTAAAAGCAGACATTTTTCGCGCGAACTTGCGTCACATTGTAACTTTGGTACCTTTTGAGGAGTTACCATTCATCATTTTAAACATTATTCACAATTAGAGATTACATAATTCAGGTCTTTAAGGGAAATGACCTGTCCACACCCTTCGGTGTTTTCTGGACACACTTCCCTCCAGTCTTTCAACGTCACATGCGATCACATTGGTAACAAACCAGTCTTCCCGTCCGTTGTGTGGAGGTAGTGACGAACGGTTTTTATCCCCCGGCGCAGCTGTTAAGCACATCGACACGTGGTCCGGCTTAGAGGAAGACGCCACATGGAGACGGCGCTTGACGCCACAGCCCATTACGTAGAGTACGATCGGTATGCCCAACACACACAATTTTACCGGGGAAGGGAAAAGAATTAGGGTAAATCCCGAGTTTAGGGTGGCACGGTTCCTTTGATTCACTGATTCGGTTCATTAGAAGAGAATCGACTCCATGAACTGAATCCTTGTTTATACGTAGTAGTCGCATGTAGTTAAGTTCATAATGTTACAGCAATAAATATAATTATTTAAAATAAAGGTAGATTGGGAGAATAGCTAACCCCCTGCTCCAAAACCCCCTGTACGTATAAATCTCCGTAGCAACGTACTCTCATTAAGTGAACTGATTATTCGTATTTTTCACGCTACAAATTTAATTTTATAACCTACACGATTCTTTAACCAACGAATTTTTTTCACCAAGTGGTCCGCGACGTGCTACCGCACGTCGCTACCCGACGGATCCAACGTGCTACGTTCGCGAGGGCCTTCCGGCCCTCGCTCTCGAGACCTGGTTCGCGCCTCCGCTGTCGCTCCGGCGCTCACGTTGTCTTATATACCTCCCTCACTTTTAAGAGAATTTATTTTAAAGGGAACACTCACTTTTAAGAAAATGCATACCTTCCATCTGAGTAGACACACAAACCTATTTGAAGAAGACTTGAAATGCGAAAATACACACAATTCCACGCCGACAAATTATCAGGTGACTTCTTCTCATTTAACATTGAACATAAATAATTCAGTTGTTATAGTGAACCGCGCAACTATAAACATAGGAATCGCGAGAAATAATGAATCATAAAAGGAACCAAAGGAACTGTGCCACCCTAAACCCGGGATCAACCGGAATTAGAGAAAGAATGCACTTCACGAGTAAAGTCCTCAAATGCACACCGTAACACAACATAACCTCAAACATCCACACCTTACACCGGATTCGAACCATCACCCTTAGTGAATTTCGAAGTTGGGCGTCCATGCCACAAGCCCTACTCAACACGCCAGCTACTCTTCGTAGTGTGGCGAAAATAAAAATCACTTTCATGCTGATAAATTTTATTCTCTTCCACCATGCTCCCAAAAGTTTGAAAAAAAAAAAAAAAAGACAACTGAAAAACATTTTCATTTCAAACAGTGACAGTAGTCGATAACATGCAAATGTTCTACAAATATGTAGTTATGTGTCAAATGCTGCTTGAATCACAGAAACAACACTTCGCTCACGCCAACAACATATTTTAAACGACTTCATATCCTGCATTTATTATGTCTTCTTTTGATTTCCGAGCACGCTGTGACAACAAGCGTCGGTTTGGTAATCGCCGCCTGAACCGCAACGCGTTAGCATAGTTTGGTATTTGTTATAGAGCACAAAACGCGCGGTATTCAATGAAAAGACTGCGAATCTGCGCATTAACCGCACTCTGCACGCACGGCCGTGAGCGAGGTGACAACTTCGCAGCCCAAATTAATCTCCTCATCGACAGGCGCGTCATGCGGCCGGACAGAAGGCGGCCAGGCGCAACGTGTGGCCGCGTGATTGGGCTGGCGCGTGCGAGTGCATGAGGGGGGGCGGGTGCATGCGAGGGAGGGGGCCAGAGGGGCGGCGGTGAGGGCGAGAGTGGATGGCAGAGAGCGGCAATTGGTGGAGAAGCTACTCAATGAACGGCACCGCCGCCCTTCGAGCGTGCATTGCAGTTATGTCCAGGAAGGAAACTGGCACAGAGATGACACGTGACAAAACAAATACAGCTCAGTAATCCGTTATTTTACATGCTATTCGTCTATAAATGAATATACGCATTTTGCCAACCTTCATCATAAACTTCAGACTTTTACTGACTTCACTCCCACTGAATAGCGACACATTATTATTATTATTATTATTATTATTATTATTATTATTATTATTATTATTATTATTATTATTATTATTATTACTAGCAGAAGTAGCTTAGTAGAAGTTGCAGCAACTTGCTGAATGACACTGCACTAGGCAGATTATAAATCCCGAAGGCTTCGGACTCCCGTCACATATAACATAGTTATAATTTATCAAGTAAAATAGTGCTCTTCAGCACATTGATTAAGCAAATGAAATTCACAACACACATTAAATACCTTTAAAACAATTCGGTAGCAACACAAGATCATAAAACAAGAATAATTAGTTCATTAAATGGTTATTCCATTTACAAGCAAACTATACCGAATTATTAAGACTGTTAAGGTGCTGAATATTATGAACCTATTGTCTTAGAAGTACGCAGTGATGAATAAATGCAACGATCAGCTTGGGAGATTTTCGAGAAAATATGTTATAGAAAGGAGAATTTGCAATACATATGAAATCTACGCGAAAATGATTGAATAGTGACTTTGAACAGTTCTACATAATTATTAAAGTTTTTGGTTTCATTGGATGAGAAAACCAATAGTCACCAACTGGAATACGTGATGCACGGCAAATACGTGATGCACATTCTTCACTAATCTCATCTCACAGAGAAAGAGTAGATTAACAAAAACACATGTTTCTTTTAGACGAATAATGAAGCATCAAGCATGAGACTTCAAGCATTACACTCTCAGCAAACGCTCATTTCTGTTCCTCTGACACTTAGACCTCTCCAAGCACAATCATCATTTAATATCCTTAATTGTCTGCACTGTTTTGCATTGCGCAAACTTCCCATGCCATCACTCTGTATTATTAACGACCTAGATCACTAGTTTTGGCAAGAGATACGCAGTGCCATGCCATCGATTTACGAATGTTTTCCCCGTTTGAAAATAACTAATTTCGCGTATTGAATACGATCGAATACGATTTCAGCTGCAGCATGCTTCTTGCATAAAGAAGACTCAAATTAAAACCAATCTAAGTTAACTATTACAAATTTCAACTAGAAGAAACTATTACAAATTTTCACCATTCTATTCAACCTCAACCTAACACCATCGATTCACAACGCCCTTCCTCGCTTGCGACTATCAATTCGCCCCGGGAAGCGCACAGGGGTCCAGGCAATCGCCACCCGGGCGAAAAGCGCTTTAGTAAGTGCAGAGGCGCGTGGCGGACGGAGGGCGTAGGAATAACCAAGGTCCGGCTGGCCGGGGGGGGGGGGGGTAATCGGGTCTTCCGCCAGAGGGCGCGCCCGCCGTAATCCGACGCGCCGCGGCCGCCGCACGCCGCCGCCGGCGCGGCGAGCGCATCGCGGTGCAAGCTTACGCCCGCCGCCGCCCCGCCCCCTCGCCCCTCCACCACGCAGTCGCCGCCCCGGCGCCCTGCGGCCCGCCGCCCCACACCGCCGCCGCCCGCCGCCGCCGCCCCCGCCGGCCGCCGCCCCGCCCGGCCGCCGCCCCGCCGCCGCCGCCGCCCCGCCGCCGCCCCGCCCCTCGCCCCCCCGCCACGCAGTCGCCGCCCCGGCGCCCTGCGGTCCCGCAGCCCCACACCGCCGCCGCCCCGCCTCCGCGCCCGCCGCCGCCGCCGCCCCGCCCCTACCCCGCCGCCCCAGTCCCGTCACGCCCGCCGGCGCCCCGCCGCGGCCCCGCCTCCGCCACCCCGCCGCCGCCGCCCCGTCCCGCCGCTGCCCCGCCGCCTCACCCCCACCTGCAATCAGACGGGAGACGGCCAATTGGCATCATCTGATGCTGCCGCAGTGCCTCTGACCGCAAGGTTCTAGGTGCGAGTCACGATCGTCTCAGGATTTGCGACACTAGCTACGGCTAAGTCAGCGCCTGTCTGGAAGAGATCTGGGGGAGACCGAGCTTCGATTGGGACCGGTAGCGGTAGCTCAGTGCATCAACTGATGTCACTGCAGCGCCTCTGACCAGGAGGTCCTAGGTTACACTCCCCACGGCGGCAGGATTTTCCACACTAGCTTTTCAGATAGGTCGAATTCAGTCGCTGTCTGGAGGAGAATTCTAGCGTCCGGATGCTCTGATCGGTAGTTTTCCGTGGTTTCTCCGATCAACACCAGGCGAATGCCGGAGCAGTACCCTATCAAACGGGCCACGGACCGCGCGCGATCTTTTCTTCCTTTTCCTTGTCCTATCCTCTCCTCTTACACACATACACTTACACTAACATGCACCACACTACCACATATTCCGGGAGACAGGTCGGGAGCTTAGAGCTTGTCCCGGCTGGGGCGATGCCCCGCTGGTGGGAGAGTCCTGGTTAGGGGGAAACCCCACTAGCCGACGGTAGGTCGGTGCCGGATCTCGCCATACAGCGGGAGAAGATAACCGCAATCTCCCGAGCGAAATAAACATGCACTACACTAACGGGACTAATGACCGAAGCAGTTGACGTGCCCGGAAACATGGAAGCTTTTTTGATTGATTGATTGCTTTTTTCATTGGGGAAAGCGCACCGTCACCTCCCGTACACAAACGTGTGCTACACTGCGGTGCACTATGCGGAACACCATTCACTTTACATCTTTCGTTTCCATTTTGTAACTCATTATTTAAGAAAAATCGACATGTAGAAATGAATGGAGGCTGTATAGTTCAGCAATTTATTGGTAGAAGAAATCGAAAGATGTAGTAGACTGCACATCGGTTTTGGTCTTCCAAAAATAAAAAAGGTCAGTTTTTTGGAATTTTTCAAATCTCAGGCCTAGACATCATATCTGTACATGTGGCTTATTTTTACAACCTCAATACATTTTTTTATAATACTAATCTAAAATTTTAGAATTGAATATTAAAGATATAACGAAAAAAGACACTGGACAAAGAGCTAATTCTAAGGTGAACTAACTTGTATTTTGAGCAGAATGTACTACTTTTGTTTCGAAAAAGAAATCAATGGGTAATTCACATAAACGTTTTTTTTTTCTTCATTTTGAAACAATACCATTACTATTTGCAAAATGTTTTACAAAATGACCTAACTCAGTCGCATTGGTTGAAAAATATTGTAAGTTCTTATGTAAGGTATCCCAGATTTAGGGATATTTGTAGGCATTATTGACAGAGCATAATGAAGTCAGCGCATTTAGAAGAGACCATGGCGTACTGATGGTGTTGCTGTCGGCAATTTTAATTGTCTCTTGGCATATTTTAAGGGGTCGTAGCCAAGGCAGCGAGAGAACACTGGCTACAAAGGAAGATCGGCGAGAGGACAGGCAGGAGTGTACGAACGTCAACGGGATATAGATTTGGAAACAGTTGAATCAGCAGCGTTGGTGCGGTTGACAGTTAAAATGATAATGATAGAATAGCGAGTGCAATGGTAAGGGTGATGCTATGTGGCTACGGTGTTGACGATAATGGTGGTGGTAAAAGAGCAGGGTCATGGGCGTGGTCATGCCACCGGAGGCCGCCTATCGCCACCGCGCATCGCGCTGACCCGCCGCGCCCTGGCGGTGACAAATCGCGGTTATGCGCCGTAAAGCTTGACGCCGCCGCCGCCGTCGCCCTCGTCCACGCTTCCACGGCTTTACGGCGCCCTGCCATCGATCCCTGGCCCGGAAGATTGCCGGAGGTGATGGCGGTGGCAGAGAGATGGCGGTGGCGAGAGCAGAGACGATGGCGGTGGCGAGAGCAGAGACGATGGCGGTGGCGAGAGCAGAGACGATGGCGGTGGCGAGAGCAGAGACGATGGCGGTGGCGAGAGCAGAGATGATGGCGGTGGCGAGAGCAGAGACGATGGCGGTGGCGAGAGCAGAGACGATGGCGGTGGCGAGAGCAGAGACGATGGCGGTGGCGAGAGCAGAGACGATGGCGGTGGCGAGAGCAGAGATGATGGCGGTGGCGAGAGCAGAGATGATGGCGGTGACGAGAGCAGAGATGATGGCGGTGACGAGAGCAGAGACGATGGCGGTGGCGAGAGCTGAGACGATGGCGGTGGCGAGAGCAGAGACGATGGCGGTGGCGAGGCAGAGACGATGGCGGTGGCGAGAGCAGAGACGATGGAGGTGGCGAGGCAGAGACGATGGCGGTGGCGAGCAGAGACGATGGCGGTGGTGAGAGCAGAGACGATGGCGGTGGCGAGAGCAGAGATGATGGCGGTGGCGAGAGCAGAGATGATGGCGGTGGCGAGAGCAGAGATGATGGCGGTGGCGAGCAGAGATGATGGCGGTGGCGAGAGCAGAGATGATGGCGGTGGCGAGACCAGAGATGATGGCGGTGGCGAGCAGAGATGATGGCGGTGGCGAGCAGAGATGATGGCGGTGGCGAGAGCAGAGATGATGGCGGTGGCGAGAGCAGAGATGATGGCGGTGGCGAGAGCAGAGACGATGGCGGTGGCGAGAGCAGAGACGATGGCGGTGGCGAGAGCAGAGACGATGGCGGTGGCGAGAGCAGAGACGATGGCGGTGGCGAGAGCAGAGACGATGGCGGGGGCGGGGCAGAGACGATGGCGGTGGCGAGAGCAGAGACGATGGCGGTGGCGAGACAGAGACGATGGCGGTGGCGAGAGCAGAGACGATGGCGGTGGCGAGGCAGAGACGATGGCGGTGGCGAGAGCAGAGACGATGGCGGTGGCGAGCAGAGACGATGGCGGTGGCGAGCAGAGACGATGGCGGTGGCGAGGCAGAGACGATGGCGGTGGCGAGAGCAGAGACGATGGCGGTGGCGAGCAGAGACGATGGCGGTGGCGAAAGCAGAGACGATGGCGGTGGCGAGGCAGAGACGATGGCGGTGGCGAGCAGAGACGATGGCGGTGGCGAGAGCAGAGACGATGGCGGTGGCGGGGCAGAGATGATGGCGGTGGCGAGCAGAGATGATGGCGGTGGCGAGAGCAGAGACGATGGCGGTGGCGAGAGCAGAGACGATGGCGGTGGCGAGAGCAGAGACGATGGCGGTGGCGAGAGCAGAGACGATGGCGGTGGCGAGAGCAGAGACGATGGCGGTGGCGAGAGCAGAGAC
The DNA here is from genome assembly GCA_964035755.1 of Teleogryllus oceanicus. NCBI lineage: Eukaryota > Metazoa > Arthropoda > Insecta > Orthoptera > Gryllidae > Teleogryllus > Teleogryllus oceanicus. Next base: position 119,696,689 of record CAXIVR010000004.1, read on the forward strand.
GATGGCGGTGGCGAGCGGAGACGATGGCGGTGGCGAGAGCAGAGACGATGGCGGTGGCGAGAGCAGAGACGATGGCGGTGGCGAGCAGAGACGATGGCGTGGCGGGGCAGAGACGATGGCGGTGGCGAGAGCAGAGACGATGGCGGTGGCGAGAGCAGAGACGATGGCGGTGGCGAGAGCAGAGACGATGGCGGTGGCGAGAAGAGAGATGTTGGGGGGCGAGGCAGAGAGATGGCGTGGCGAGAGCAGAGATGATGGCGGTGGCGGTAAACGCGGTCGTGGAGAAGGGTTAGTGGAGGTAGCGGCAGCGGTTATGTTGTAGCACGTGACGTTGTAGAAATTGATGTCTTATTATCGGCCACGATGATTGCGTCGTGGAAAAGAGCTGCAGAATCACATGCGGTGGTGTTGTTCCCTAGCGATGATTGAGAAGTTAACGAGAAAAAGGAAGGTTCTCATTCGAGTGAAGTTCTTCGAGAAATATATGGTCGTATCGATAAGGGTGAGAGTTTCGGTGGGGATTGAACACTCGATTACGGTTTACACAATTTCTTCATGGGCTTCGAAAATAACAGTACGCGACAGCAGATTACGGAGGAATAGCCAGTTGTGATTGCACAGGCAAAGTTACTATTTCACACAAATAAAATAAAAGCAATAAATGGACAAATATACAAATTTAACTATTTTAAAATCATGCCTGCATGTATTTCTTCAAATTAGGCGTGATTATTTCATCAACTATTTTACACATTCCTTCAGTGAAAAGAAAGTTCACATATATGGATAGAAATCCTTCGTATTAACAGGCTTACCATACAAAAAAATTATTGAAACCATATTATATTTAATTTCATTTTCTAAATTTCATTATTAAACATCAACTCGTTTTCGTAATAACGCCATAAACAAACTTAACAATATTGATCCTCGCCATCATTTCTCAAAAAAGGGGAAAAATATGAAATGTTAGGATAAGAATGAAAATATGTAATATAATTATATGCGTCGAACTAAAAATACAAAAACATTAGCTGAAAAAATATTTCCACAATTAATATTCTTCTTCTAAGAATTCTTACAGAGAGGAATTTCCCCCAGCGCCGCAACTGCAAAATCTGTCAAAGCAAATGCCATTCGAATAACAAGCTGCAAGAGCGAAGGAGCGGCAAATCCATCACCATCCACCTTTGCGTCCGGGTCACGTGACACGAGCCGCGCGCTGTCAGCGCTGAATGGAGCGGCGGGCGCGGGCCGGCGGGCCACTTGGCAGGTGGGCGCGTGGGCGTGGGCGGGGGCGGGGGCGTAGGCGGGGGCGTGGGCGGGGGCGGGGGCGGCGCCTGACGCGTGGCGGCTGCTCCCGACGGCTGTCCGTAATTACGCCTGGCACGGGGGCCGGAGGGGGCGGGGCGGAGCGGGGCGGGAGCGAAGACGCCCCCCGCGCGAATCGATCGGTTTCCGCGGGGCGCTGCCAGCCGCAGCCTCCGCCCCCCTCCCACCTGCCCCCGGCGCGATACACGTATCGGTGACCTGCTTAGAATACCACCTGCACCGCCACCACCTCCTATCATGGGAATATCATCTCGTGTATGTTGATCAACAGGACACGTTGAGGAGAAGAACAAGACGGGAACGATTTTTAGGAAGTGGATTATGATAATGAAATACAAAATAATTTTGTTTGTAGTCGATACATTTGCAATTGCATAACTCCAAGTAATATAGAAGTTCATAGTTTACAATTATAAAACAAAAGAAAGATTGATTGATTGACTGATTATTAGTGATTCCGGGCGCGTTAACTACTGTGGTCATCAGTCCCGTACGTGTGCGTATATGCTGGGAGGTGGCGGTGGTCTTCCCCCGCTGGATGCCCAGATCCGGCGCCGACCTACCGTCGGCTAGCGGGGTTTTCCCCAACCAAGTATCTCCCACCACCATGGCACCGCACTAGCACGGAGAAGTTAGTTCTAAGTCCCCGGCAGGTCTCCCGGCATGTGCAGTAGTGTAGTGTTTGTTAGTATAAGTGTGTATGTGAGGATAGGGCAAGGAAGAGGAAGGAAAGATCGCGCGGGGTCTGTGGCCTGTTTCTTAGGGTACTGCTCCGCCATTCGCCCGGTGTTGATCGGAGAAACCACGGAAAACTACCGATCAGAGCAGCCGGCCGCTAGAATTTTCCTCCAAAAAGAGACTGAATTAGACCTAGCTGAAAAGCTAATGTCGAAAATCCTGCCACCGTCAGGACTCGAACCTAGGACCTCCCGGTCAGACGCGCTGCAGTGACATCAGTTGATGCACTGAGCCACCGCTGCCGGTCAAAAGAATGAAATGCATGAGTAAAATTATACAATCAACTTATATTACAACTATTGCGTGGGTTACAACAAAATTGATTCACTTAAGAAATTTCATAATCGGCAACATTTAATGTATGTATTTAAAATAAGATTTTTGTATATTATCTTTGTGTACACTTTCGATATGTTTTGTCAACGTGAGTAGTGCTCTTCCTTTGACTTTCCTGAGTTCTTTCGGCATCGAATTTACATTGGGCATTCTCGAGTTCAATATTCCAACCAATATTCGATTCGACTGGCAACTCAATTTTCCACCAAAACATTACGATCATGTTAACCCTCGACCCTAATATTTTATTTTGATTCGACTGTATTAATTTTTAGGAAATGTATCTTAACAGAGAGCGTATATTGTAAAGCTACATAGTGATGTCTATATAATGAATCACAACTGCATATACCTCAGGTATCCCAGGTTTTCAATTATATTCATCAATATCGAAATCCATACATACTACTGCAAGTTTTTGTAAATGCCTTATGAAAAGTTTTCAAAAGAGAAGTTTCCTTCTCTTTCCAGGAAGGCGAGATACTAGAAAAATTTCCTAAATTAATGTACGATATAGCCGGTTCACATAATATTGTAACTAATCTCAACAGGAAATTAAGCCAATATATATATATATATATATATATATATATATATATATATATATATATATAAACGTGGCTGTTGTTTGTAGTCATAACTAGTACCAAAATAAACTACCAATATTGATATGAAATACACGCAATTGAGCGTTTTTAATTGCACCTATAACCACTTCCATGTGCTACGTGCTGTGCATTTAATAAATGTATTCCTACCTGTTGCAAATACATTTTAACGTAAGAAATTAAATTTTAGAAATTAAGAAACTATACAAATGAAAATATAAACAATATGCCTAACAAACGAATGTAAAAATGTTGGTCTGATTCCATCTTTCCTAAGTGCATATGTTTTGCTAAGAGTGTGAAAATATGTGGAAAGTATTAGAAATCGTTCAGTAGATAACACTGGTCGACAGTCATTTTGGTAAATGGCTAACTCTAGCTCTTTCTTATTTACTTTGCTACGCTAAATCCGAATTCAACCACAAAAGTTGTCCACCGGGGTCAGTTTTCGTGTAATCGCATAAATACCAAAACTATATATCTCAGATAGTCACATGTCGTTTATGCTGAAACGTTAGTTGCTCGCACATTTATTACGAGATGGTGGTCGCCAACAATGTATGATATTGTAGATTCCCTGAAGATATGAAATAAATGCGAAATCAAGCCAGTTGAGCCACCTTGGGCACTGTGATGTGTATTGCACTGACCCACGTAAATGACGCGCCGACTCGGCGTAACCATCCAAACAATTTCTGTTATGTGTGTGGTGTGATAACTTTGAAGAGCCAAAGGCGGAATATTACTCCCTTTAGAAGAAAGACATGTAAACTATATGCCAGGTGTCAAATAGGTGATCAGGACAAATCACGGGCTCCTCATATTTGCTGGGCGCCTTATGTAACATCACTTCGTTGTTGGAAAATACGCGACAAATGCCATTTGCAATTCCCATCGCATGGAGGAAACGAAAGGATCACCTTACAGGCGGCTGTTATTTCTGCACTACTAGGTTGCTAGAACCACAAGCAAGACCAATACGACTATTCAATATCGCAACCTCGTTTCAGCTGTCAGGTCTGTTCCTCACAGCGACTACCTTCCAATCTCAGCGTTACCGGACAATTAGAGTTAGCATTCCAAAAACCTAGGCGATGAATATTTAAATGTAAGCACCGAAACAGACGACATTAAAGATCCAGATTTCGGTGGAATATCTACAGAATGTCATATAATATATCAGTGAGAACAAAACTATCCAGTTCGTGATTTAAACTTGCAGAAGAATCAGGTAGAACTGTATTTTACGGTCGACAAAATTTAGCTTTGCCTGTTAAATATAATGGCTGTATGTTATGGAAAATTGTGCTCTGATTTCAAATTTGTGATTTATTTATTTGTAACGGACAAGGTTCTTTGTAAACAGCAATTAAAATGTACGCACGTTGTTAAGTTACTGGTTTTCTTTACTTTCCTTACATTTAATAATCCTAATGAAAACAATGAAAATGTAATTTTGAAGGATTATTAACGTATTTCATTTGAGTATATCTTTTTTTAGTATCCACCATTAGTCTGCAAGCATTTTTGATTCCGTTTTACTAGTGAGAATACAAAAACTGTATATTGCGAAGAAGTTCCCACACTATTTCTTCATATGTCACAGCTTTTCTGTTGCCAAGGAATTTCGTTACTACGTTTTGAAGCGATTTCCATGCTGCCTTTTCAACACTATTCAAACTTGCCTCAAAGTCATGATCCCTCGTCAGCTCCTTTATTTGTGATCCTACAAATATATCCTTCTTTATTTTTTTTCGCCTCATTGAACCTTAGAAATTTGTTCTTTAAGTAAAGGAAACCTGGCCCACTTTCATTCACCTTCACAATTTTTTTTCATCAATCCGAGTTTGGTGTGGAAGAGAGGAAGAATGCATGTTCAGAATTACAAAGGGTTGCAAAGTTACCGTATCAGGTAGAAACTAATTGATAACATCAATATAATGTAACAATCTGGCAGACAGGTGTAAGTATTTTCCTTGAGTACTTGAGTTTTATTTATGCACTTTAAATATTTCTTTCTCATATTTATTCGTATAAACTAATTATATTACTATGTACGACCATGATACTTTACAATTAACTGAAAGAACCCTACGAACATATAAAATTAAAATATATAATTTAAAGATCATAGTTCGTCGATGTTCAAAAGTTAGCCTCTGTTCTGGATGCCTTTTTAAAAAAGGTTCGGCGAACTACTGCAGCTTTCAGTCATACTCGCGACTGTGGTATACATCACGAAAACCGACTTTTCTTCGAAGACGACAAATATATATTTCGTGTGCAATAGGCTAAGTCCTTTCCCATAGAAATCCACATCCTGTCTTTCGGCAAGCCTGTGAACAACTTACAATTTAAATCGATAAAAACGTCGGAAACGTTTGAAAAGAAACATTTCAAAGGTTAAAATTGAAAAAAAAGTATTACTAATATCACAATCAATGAATATCAAGGAGCATTAAAAACATTTCACAAACATTTTGACGTACCGTAAAATAGGCCACGTGAGCCCTGAGGAGCAACTTGAACCCAATAATGAAAATGTGTTCTAATGAACTTCCAATTAGAATACAGTAAATAACAAGGTGAAGTTTGACAATTTAAATAAACCAAAACTACTTACCTCATAGTAGATTCCAGCTAGCATTTGATTAAAACACTTTTCAGTTTTAATTCGAGTTACTCCTCAACGCACAAGGAACCCTGATTTACAGTATATTTACAAAGCTCGCGAACTTTAAAAACTTTTTTGAAGATTTTTAACACAGAGTTTTCAGCACATTTTAATACTTAAATGCTGCTTCCATATGCAACGCATGGTCTTTACATAATTTAAATGTACGGAATACGCTGTCTGAATAATTTCTCTTGTATTGCTTTGGAAGTACGTTAAGCCACTTATCTTTTCGAAAACAAATTTGTTGATGCGATAGGGTGTAAACAATGGGTACTGGCATTTCACGTTTCTAAGGGAAATGCAATGTGAAATCGTAGTTTTCCGTTTAATGTAGGTGTAGATTGTGGAACAAGCCATAAAGTATGAGCAAATTATTAGTGTCGTTTGTAGTATTTTCATGTAATCACTACGAATATGCACAGAGCTGGTCTTCCCGCATCATAAAGTCCAATTACCTTAATTTCGTCTGAAGTCAGAAAACACTATTTTCTCTCGAACGACGAATAAAATTGTGTCAAAACTCGCACACTTTTTTAAAAAGTAATTCTGTCTGAGCAAAAGGTTTTATCAATATATTTCCTACCTCCAATCGCATTACGAGGGTCTGCATCGGTCTGATGGCTTTCCAAGAAACACACGCCTCGAAGCAGCAACATCCACACCACGAACCTTTTCAACCACGTGGCGGCGAGTGCGACAGCGGCCACTCTGGGCGGCGCTGCTTTTCATCACCCAAATGGCTCGCTGGCGGCGGCGGAGGCGGCGGCGGAAGCGGAAGCGGGCGTCGAGGCCGCCCCTCGCCCTCGCCCTCTCGCCCGAGCGAGCGGACGCAGAGATGAAGGTGGGATGCTGCGCGTCTGCTCCCTTTTGGCTTCTTGCTCCCTCCCGAGGACGAGCTCTTAGAGCAGATGCAGCTCGCGTTGTTTGCGCCACTGACGCCAAACTCAAATTCGACGGCACGTAATAAGCCGGAGATAAGGATGACGTGGAGTTACCCAAATATCCATCAGGTTTTTTTTTTACAGGAACCGAATGTATCCTATTTTGTAGATTAATATATAATTTAAGCTGAAAGCAATTTGACTAAACAATGTAATAACGATTGAACGAGGAACATAGATACACATTAAGGACAAGCGTACGCCCTGCCTATGCTACAACCACACGCTGTGCTTCCAATACCAGAAGGATTGCTCCTCGGAGTGGGCACCTAGGCGTTAGCCTCTTTCCGATACCCCGGGTGAGTACAAGTGCACCTTGGGGCTGGCATCCGAATACCCAGCACCCCACCGAGACGTCTCCCCAACGAAGCCTGGGTGTCCCTCTGCCAGCTCAGAGCTGCCAACTGTCCGGCAGCACCGAAGTCGAATTGAATCGTTTATTTCAGAAACGCGTCAAACGCCACATTTCTCATTACGAGAAAACTGAGAAAAAGTGTCCCAGTTTTCCTGATTTCAAAATTTTTAATATTAAAGCAGTTCATAAATGAATATTTTTCAGGTAAATATGCACTAAACGATGTGTCTATCCACATGGAACAATATTCCACCGCTAAAGAGTGGTTTAGATTTTGGCGTTTGACGTGTTTCTGAAGTCAACGATTCAATTGAGCGCCGGAAGGCATCCGTACGCAGCTGCCCATGAGCCTCGGGCTCTGCCACGACGGAGCCGAGTGCCACACTGAGGCCCAGGTGGCTCGCCCCCAACCCGCCCCCTCGCGGCATCCACCTTCACTTGATTTGATTTGATTTTTTCGTGTTTCCGGGCACGTCAACTGCTTTGGTCATTAGTCTCGTCAGTGTACTGCATGTTTTTTTCTCGGGAGATGGCGGTGATCTTCCCCCGCTGGATGGCGAGATCCGGCGCCGATCTACCGTCGGCTAGTAGGGTTTCCCTCTAACCAGGTCTCTCTCACCAGGGATGCACCGCCCCAGTCGGGACAAGCTCTAAGCTCCCGACCGGTCTCCCGGAATATGTGGTAGCGTAGTGCATGTTAGTGTAAGTGTGTGTGTGTGTGTGTGTGTAAGGGGAGAGGATAGGACAAGGAAGAGGAAGTACAGATAGCGCGCGGTCCGTGGCCCGTTTGATAGGGTACTGCTCCGGCATTCGGCTGGTGTAGATCGGAGAAACCACGGAAAACTACCGATTACAGTAGCCGGCCGCTAGAATTCTCCTCCAGACAGCGACTGAACTCGACCTAGCTCAAAAGCTAGTGTCGAAAATCCTGCCGCCGTGGGGTGTGAGAACCTAGGATCTCCCGTTCAGAGGCGCTGCAGTGACATCAGTTGATGCACTGAGCTACTGCTCCCGGTCCACCTTCACTTCATCGACGTGAATCTACGCAATACGACTGAAGCATTCACGCTCTCCGTGGGATGTTTAAAACTGGATTTGGGAGCAAGTCCCGCGCCCGATCCTGTCCGAAGGTCGACGGTTGGGGGCCCAACCGGTGGGTCACCGGGCGAACTCGGCATCACAGAGCTTAACACAGCCCCCACCTCAACACTAACGCACAGCACTCAACTTAGCGCTAACGACGTGAGTGCCGCCAAGAAACTCGGGTCCAGGGTGACATTTCCCACTTCATCAACAGCTTCAGGTCGCCTCCACCGAGACCTTGCGGGCGACTACCCCACCCCTCGCGCGTGGACCAAATAAGGACAAAGACAATCCTAATATTTACACTCTTCATGCATGGCGATGACACGGAAGGCCTGTGGAAGAACAAAGGAGGTGGGGCAAAGAACGTGAGGAGCCGTTCGACGGATGACTCGACGGAACACCCCTTTCGCCAGCGGCGCGGGCACTGACAGCAACGAGCGTTGGCAAAGGGAACACGGTGTCGGCGTGATAAGAGGAGGTACAAATATGACGGAGGGAGAGAGCGGCGAGGCGGTGGGATCAAGCTGGTGCAGCTGAAGGCCGCACATCCCCGATCCCAGGCCTTGATCGATGCCCAGCGACGCGCAGCGGAGAAGGCGGCGAGGGCAGCGACGATGGCGAGAACGGAATAGGCGGCGACGGCGGCGGCGAAGGCGGCGGAGGGCGGCGGGGAGGCGGCCGGCGACGTGGACGGCGGGGAGGGCGGGAGGAGGCGGCGAGGGCGGCGAGAGCTGCAATGAGGAGGGCGGCGGTGAGAGCCGAGATGAGGGAGGCGGCGAGGGCGCGGCGAGGTGCAGTGAGGGCGCAGGAGGGCGGCGGCAGGGGGCGGCGGCGAGGGGCGGGTGGGCGGCGGCGGGGTGCGGCGGGGGGTGCAGTGAGGGCGGCAGCGAGGGCGGCGGCGTGCGCGGCGGCGTGGGCGGCGGGGACGGCGGCGCCGATGCAGCGAGGTCAGCGGTTAGGGCGACGGGGAGGGCGGCGGGGAGGACGGAAGGGAGGGCGGGGAGAGCTGCAGAGAAGGAGGCGGCGAGCGCGGCGAGAGCTGGGGTGAGGGAGGCGGCGAAGGCGGCGGCGAGGGCAACGGCGAGGGCGGCGGCGAGTGCGGCGGCGAGGGCGGCGAGAGCCGGGGTGAGGGCGGGGCGAGGGCGGCGGCGGGGCGGCGGCGAGGGCAGGACGAGGGCGGCGGCGAGGGCGGGCGAGGGCGGCGGCGAGGGCGGCGAGCCGGGGTGAGGGCAGGGCGAGGGCGTGGCGAGGGCGGGGCGAGGGCGGCGGCGAGGGCGGCGGCGGGTGCCTGGGAGCAAGCGCGCGCGCAAACGAACTGCTTGTTGCATCTGAATGGCGCCACCCGCCGCAGGCTTCCGTGTCCCGAGGGGAAACTTTTCCTCTGCTCTCCTTTCGGACCCATACTCTTCCGCTGCCACCTCCTACTCCCGCCTTTACTTTTTTCTCTTTTTTTTTTCTTTCTCTCTCTTTCCCTCGTCCCTCACAAATCGCGCCAGCCAACCAGCCAGAGCTGCCAGCGAGCGCAGAAATATTTGGTTTCCTTTTATCGCGTTCGGCAGGCGATAGTCGCGCCCGTAGGAGCGGCCTGGGGGGGGGGGCGTAGGGTGGAGTTTAGTATCGAAAATATAATGAGTCGTATTCAGAGATTGTGCATTAAGGAGGCAGGAGAGGAAGACTCAGAGATATTGGGCACCCTTAGGTAAGTCTTCGATTGCAGGAATGCATAGCTCTTGCAAGGTCTCTTTAAGATAATGGGCAATGTTTTTTGTAACAACATTCCGACGATTCAAGAGGAGCCAAAATCCCAAAATGTAGCCAAAATCCCCTTTTTGTGGGTCCGGAAAAAAATTGAAAGCAAAATGTCCGTCCGCCTGTCTGTCTAGTGTTTGTGAACACTACTAGGGCCTAAACCATGCGTAGGATTTTTTCCAAATTGGAGAAACCCCTGTCTATTTGGCTCTAGTTGAAGTGGTCGGCTTTAGTGGCACAGATCCGATTTTAACGGTGAACTGTGAATTTTCGAAAATGTTAGAAACTGTTTCCGACGTCTTCCTGCAAATACAAAATTGAAGATGCAGATTTTTCCATCAAATGAAATTTGTTGCTCATAATCAGTTCTTTTAATAAGCTCATGCATATTTTTTTGAAAATTATAATACTTTTCGCGCAGTATTGCGTGCAATATTCGCGATTTAAAAAAATACAAAAAGAAGATTTTCTCAAACGCGGCTCCAAATTTTTTCTTTACATTTTTTGTACGGGTAGTGCCAAATGTGACCTGTACGATGACATTAACGCCATATGGCACTCTTCTTTTGTTTTTTTCAAAAATTGCAAAAATGTAATTTTTTGACTGGTCTCTCACGTCGATAATAGTTCCATTACCAACAATTTGTTCACATTATGGCATTTGAGTACAAACTTTTCCAACGGATAGTGATAATTTCACACTGTAATATGACGTAAGGTTCATTTTGGTGTATTCTTGTATTTGATCAAAAATTACGTAAATTTTTTAAAATGTCTCACGCCGTTAATGTGCACATTTCTATCAATTGGTATACATTACTGTATTTGAGAGTGGAAGTGCTTCATATGACTTTAAATGAAGTTTTTGTAATCTCAATACATTCCTGCAAAAAAGAGCTTCAAATTTTGCATTTATAGTCATGCATAATCGCCATTTTCTTAAAAATGGCTTCAAATTCTTTAATCAAAATTTGTATTTAGAACGAGGTTTTACTCTTCTTTAATATTCTTGAAGTAATATTTCAGTTCTACTATTAAGAAACCGAAAAGTTAAGAAAATATTTTTAAAAAATGTAATTTGGGCAACGATAGATGGCAGCTGGTCAGAGAATGGAGCAAGCCGTTAAAGCCACTCTACACCAAGAAAATTAAAAAAATTGCAACGAGAAAGTATGTGCCATTCTGTATCACCTCTAGTTTAGTCTATTATGACGAACGTAACAAGAAAAATCCAATGATATATTGTCATATGTGAGATAAGCATTTTTGGGAGTAATTTTTATTTTTTGGGGACTCGTGTTCGAAGGATATTTTGAAAGAAACAGTCCGCCAATCAAGGGCACGCAGTGCTCCCCCCTCCCGCTCACGCGCCCTCGGGAAAGGGACACTGATTGAAGTAAATAAATATATGATTCCCTTTTTAGTGGGAGGAAAAGGTATCATATATTTATTTATTTATTGATTGATACATAAGGTTGGCCAACAATAAAAAAGATCGAAGTATTTAAAGATACGAAACGTATTTCAAAACTTCCCAAAACTATTGCCCTTTGTTCCTGAACTTTCCTTTCTACTTTCAGCATTTTCAGATTTTTCTGTTTTTCTTTCATTCACGGAATTGAAGGATAGCAAATAAGGATTTCTCGCAAGTATGTATTGAAAAAAAATGTTACTTCATCTCCAGTAAATGAATACTTATATCGATTAGCATCATGCGCATTGCACATGTACATTTTATCGATTATCTCATGCACTTGAGTGAAAATCGCATTGCATTATATTCAACCGTTCAAAAATTGCAGTAGGAATAAAAACAAAGCTTTGAGAGATGGAATACGCTTTTGAATTTAAATGAACAGTAGAGAAAAAATTAATTTGTTAATAAGGCATTGAATTCGCAAACGCATTTAAATGATCAAATCAATTCATTTTCAAATTTTTTCTTCAATGTAGTACACAATTTTCCTAAAATCAGGTAAATAAAAACGTAGCGTAGCTATCTGACGTCTAATATTTCTAGTTATTGCTTATGATGTAATTCAGTGTTTAATGTTTACACAGGCACTGACAGAAAATATCATGCAGAAAATCTGTAGAACCACAGTGAAACAAGTAAGATTATGTTTTGAACACACACGTATCTGCATGTAGCGCAACACGAGCCGGCAGACCGCGGAAGGGAGAGGAGTCGCACCCAGGAGACAAGGCGGGCGGGGGGGGGGGGGGGGGGGGAAAAGGGGAAGGGCGAGCTGGATCAGGGCAAGGCGGGAAGGGGAAGGCGAGACAGGAAAGGCGAGGCGAACAAGGGAGAGGCAGGTAAGGGAGGAATGGGTAAGTAGACGAGGCGGGTAAGAGCGAAGACGGGAAGTGTGCGGCAAAGAGTGGCAGGCGAGAGGGGTTTGGGAGAGTGGCGAAACGGGGGCGGAGAGGGGCAACGCAGGGGAATGAGCACTTACAGGGGAGCGGGGGGGAAAGGGGGGGGGGGGGGGGGGCGTGGAGGCGACCACAGCTAGGGAAGAGCACAAGCTGCGGGCCGCGAGTCGGAGGCACGGGCCGGCTTAATTTGGTGGAGTGGGGGGGGGGCGGGGCGGGGCGGGGTCGCGTCGTCGTCCGCAGCCGCAAATCCCTGCGCCAGCCAGCGCTGCCGCACCTGAGCCCCGCGGCAGCTCAGCCTCGCTTCGTTGGCTGCCAGCGGAAAAATATGGAGAACAGCCCCAATTCCACAGTCGTAAACTAGTGCATTGCATTGCTTACCCCCTTCTTTATTGCAGATCTTTAGATTCCTTGCGCGTTAATGGTACGGCGGGGAAAGTACGTTATGATTGTGGTCCAAGTATTTTCACGAACTTGGATAGATAATATTTGTCACATAAAAATGGATTTATGTTTAACCAGTAATCTCAATCCTGTCGGAGCAGTGCAAGCGATGTCAATCTTCCATTTAAAAATGTGAGTGCGCGATTGTCATTGTACGTGAGAACTTTAAAACAATGTTTTTATGTACCATTATTTTTTCCATTCGACTTAATTATTATCGTATATATATTAAATCCGTACATCCACGTAATGTTCCAACCGGTTCTCAAGATGTAACATTAACAAGAATCCATTTTTTTTGTTTCGTACCAACTACAGCGAACATTGTGCTATATCTTAAACATTAAAGTTTGACCGTCTTCGAATATAAACCTTATTTTAGCTGCAGAAGAGTTGTCAATACATTTCGAAAATTCAAATGCAATGAGTGACATAATTGCTCAAGAAAGTTTAAGAATTATTCTGTGTATAAACTCACGCCAAATTAGTCGCACGTTGCCTCTCGTTTCAATAAGCAAATATACGATTTATAATGAAGCTGATTACTTTTCGATGAATTTTTTTCGAGAACTCTAAACATCATTTTTACTTACCACAAATTAAAAAGTGAACTGGTAAATTAGATAATCCTGAAGGCGTTCTCACCTGAAACAAAACAAACAAATGCGGGTTGAAAAAAAAAGATGTTTCGACAATACAGTAATTTTTAACAGCATAAAGTAAATGTATGTTTTTATCACTTACAATAATCACTTAAGCTAATTTCACATAAGAAATGATTTAAATCTTAAAATGATAAACACATTGCAATGCTGTCCTTTATGTTATATAACCATCGAGGGCTTGAAGAAATGAAAAGAAAGTTGTATTACCATTTTACACACAAGTAACATACGTAAAAGAAAACACGAAGTATACTACAATAATTATTTTTTGATATAACGTATGGCAAGACTTACGGCCAATTGTCCCAAAAGCGAGAAATCTCGAAGCGAGAAATCTCATCGTGGTTTTTCGGGTCGCCCGGAAAGGCGGTTGTAATTTCGTGTTTCCTGGCGCATCATCGGCAATAGTCATTGTTATCGAAAGTGTAGTGCAGGCCTTATCAAGGACGTGACGGGGTTCTTTACCCACTGGATGCTGAGATCAGGCGACGACCTACACGTTTTCCGAGTTCTCTCTACCCAGTGTCACCCACCAACAAGACAACGCCGCAGCCAGGTGAAACTTCAAGCTACCGACATGTGTTGTAGTGTACTGCATGAAGTGCGTAGAGGAGAAGAGAGGACTAAGATACCACTTTCGGACACATATACCACTTTCGGCGGCGATAGATGTCAACTGGTAAGAGAATGTAGCGAGATCGAAAAGCAACGTCAAACCCAACAAATACTATATATACATCGCACTATGTGTGTATATATATATATATATATATATATATATATATATATATATATATATTAGTGCGATGTAAACTTTTAAAAAGGATCCAGGTTCGTATTATGTTGAACACACTGATTTTCGAATATTGAAAAGATTACAAATAATAAGAGAAAGCGTGTGATTTTGCATTAACATCCATTTATATCATTTTTAGTGTAATTGGATTGATAGAATCTCAAATTATTGGTAATTAACACACCTCTTATTTCCTTATATTCCACCTAAGGCGTTCTAAATCAAAACCTTGTGAAAATATACGACTAAGGTGCTCCTCGCCTAAGATTCGAAATTGACAATCCACAACATACGAACGCCAGGTCCCTTCCTTCCCACCCGGAAGCCGCAGCTAGATTTGCATCAAGCTGAAAACGCACGGATTCAGCACCGAAAGTTCGTCCACCTGCTTGCTACGACCTGCTCATACAACGTAGCACGTCCGCGGCGGCGAGCCATAAAGCACCGCCCGTTCGCCAGTCCGCTCAGGCGGGGGCGCCGGCGGCCGTGAAGCCGCGACGGCCGCGTTCTGGCGCCCTCCAATGGGGCGGCCAGGTCGTTCGCCCGCGAGCAGCGCCTTCAGCGACAACAGGCGGACAACAGCGCTGCGCGGGGACGAGCTCTTGGCGAGGGCGGGGGAACAGGTTTGATTGATTGATTGTTTCGTGTTTCGGGCGCGTCAACTGCTTCGGTCATTAGTCCCGTTAGTGAAGTGCATGTTCTTTTTCGGGAGATGGCGGTGATCTTCCCCCGCTGGATGGCGAGATCCGGCGCCGACCTACCGTTGGCTAGCGCGGTTTCCCCCTAACCAGGACTCTCCCACCAGCGGGTCACCGCCCCAGCCGGGACAAGCTCTAAGCTCCCGACCGATCTCCCGGAATATGTGGTAGTGTAGAGTATGTTAGTGTAAGTGTGTGTGTAAGGGGAGAGGATAGGACAAAGAAGAGGAAGGAAAGATCGCGCGCGGTTAGTAGGGTACTGCTCTCGCCTGGTGTTGATCGGAGAAACCACGGAAAACTACCGATCAGAGCAGCCGGCCGCTAGAAATCCTCCACACAGCGACTGAATTCGACCTAGCTGAAAAGCTAGTGTCGAAAATCCTGCCGCCGTGGGGAGTGTAACCTAGGACCTCCCGGTCAGAGGTGCTGCAGTGACATCAGTTGATGCACTGAGCTACCGCTCCCGGTCACAGGCGGAGGACAGCGCAGCGCGGGGACGAGCTGTGGGCGAGGGTGGGGGAAAAGGGTAGTGCGCGACGCGCGGTAACCATGCAGGGAATCTTGGAACAACAGACACGGAAGGGACCAGAGGCTCGCTGGAGACGAGAACAGCTCCCAGTATACGTCTCTTTCTTAAAAATTTATAGGTTTTTTTAGTTCACAAAATGCTCGATTGAAGTACCGCTTGGCTTCAATTACGTAAAAAGATTCTTCATTATTCAACACACGAAAACAAGAAGCTTACTCGCCCAGAGACAACGAAGAAAAAAATCCTATCACTCTTCAATGCTTGCAACGATCTCTTTTTACTTTCTCGTATAAACACGTATATACGGAGTAATATACGTAGTATAGAGAGAGTTAAGTAATGCTGCGCGATAAAACGGCGTATTTTCGGCGGAAAGAAATTCATTGCCGGGCTCTAACAACGACAATATGCATAAAACTAGTAGTTACCACTATTAAAAAACCGAAAAGTGGAGAAAATTTCAAAAAATGTTCTTTGGGCGACGATAGATGACACATAGCAACTATCACTGGATCACTTACGGAGACGTCAGCAAATTTAGCCAAAAAAGCGAGAGATTTTTTTAATTCACTAGTCCAGTGGGGCTATTGCTATGTACACAAGTAGGGATTTATACTGCTTCAATTATACTTGGTACATGAGGAACCAAAAGTTGGAGAATTGAACCAGACCTTGCATTGGACGAAGGAAAGGAAGCAGTACAACTACGAGTCAGAGATATTGTACGCGCACGATTTCGTGAGCCCCGGAATTCTTACCCCCACACCTTCAGTAACATTAGCTGAATTCAGTATGAATGTTAGCTGCGAGCGTTGTTAAGCAAATCTAATTTTCGAGAAATGTTAGTTCCCGAATAATATTAACTATTTTGCATCGAAAACGTGTTTGATATAATAGTTGTGTCGTCGAAATAACCTATCCCCCCACTCGCCTCGAGTCTATCAAAATGAGGAGTCAAGAAAACGTGCGAAGATACTACGCTCCCTCAAATAAAATACTATAAATGCGCTGTAACAGCAACTAACAGACAATTGCACGATGCAGAGAAAGACAAAGAGAAAACAGCCGTGACACAATGCCTCGACAAAAGAAAATAACCCACCAACCACAAATTGGGGCTCCAATGATGGCCCAATCGGCAACGCCCACTCCAGACACTAAATGAAAACAATAAAAGCGGGCGGCAGGTGGCGCGAAGGGGCAGCACGAGCCGCCACCCCCACCCCCTGCTTTGATGACGTCGCAAAGGGGTGGGGCGGAGCGGGGCTGGGCGGGCGGGGAAGGGTGGGGCGGGCGGGCGGACGGGGCGGGAGGGCGGGGAGGAGGGGCGGGGAGGGCGGGACGGGCGAGGCGGGGCGGGCGGGGCGGGGCGGGGCGGGGCGGGGCGGGGCGGGGCGGGGCCCGCGGCCGGAAGCGCGCGCGCGCGGATTTAGCTCCGTTATTTATCGCCCAGTAAAATAATTGTTAACTGCTTTAATTTCCAGCCAAGCCTTATTGTTCCGGCGTGGCTAGCGGGGGGAGAGGGGGTGGGGGCTCGGCCGGGAAGGCCGTGAGACACTGGGGAGGATGGCGGGTCGGCGGAGAGGGGCTGGCTGGGCCGCGCGCGGGAACGGGGGAATGTGCTGTAAAAGTGCGGCTTATCCCGCCCATAAATAGCGCCGGTTTATGCGGCTCCCTGTAATTGCAGCGGCCAGATGCTCCCACTCCGCCGCCGCCTCAACCCGCGCCCGCGTGCTCACCGCCCGCTCGCCCGCTCGCACACCCGCTCGCCCCCACCCGCTCGCCCGCTCGCACACCCGCTCGCACACCCGCTCGCCCCCCCACCCGCCCGCCCGCTCGCCCACCCGCTCGCCCGCTCACCCGCTCGCCCGCTCGCCCACCCGCTCGCACACCCGCTCGCCCGCTCGCACCCGCTCGCCCGCTCGCACACCCGCTCGCCCGCTCGCACACCCGCTCGCCCGCTCGCCCGCTCGCCTCTGTTCGCCCCCGCTCGCCCACCCGCGCACGCGCCGGCAGATCATGAAGTACAAAGGGACGAACTGTCAAATCATTCCAACAGTATTTTTCATTTACGTGTTACATCTCCAATTAAGTATTATTATGTTCATCGAAGGCTTCGAATTTCATGGAGAGTTTTTTGTTGTTATTGTCTTTTTTCCTTCTTCTTTTTCAATAATTGTGTCAATAATGTATAACACAGTTTGCGAATCTTCTACAAAGAAGGTGAACACTTTCTTACGAGTGTCAAGAGGCGACTGTAATCCAATTATTAACTGTAATAACAAAGTTAATACTCTATAATTCAAATGAAAGAATATCACAGAAACTTCGGGGTTTTTAATGAAATAATTCAATTCAATTTATTTTGTTTATATTTTTATTATAACAAATAATTATATCGCAAATCAAAGAAAATGCCAGTCCAATTACTTACAAGCTCTACTTTACCGACGTGCAGCCCCATGTTGTAAATCTAGTCGCAGTGGCGAAGGAGATTCATTACATGTATGTAAATTAAACCAGATTATTAGCGATAAAAAACAAAATAGCAGTGAAGAAGCTCCGATATGAAAAACAAAAATTCTGCAAGATATAAACCCAGAAAAAATCGTTTGGAACGCTCATTGCTAGACGTATCTACTTATTAGGGTACAAAATGATGTCTAGATAATGATTTCAGCCCAAAATTCACACGCATTTATTTTACTACACACACAGTACTCCCACAAACCAATTATTCTCTACTTAAGGTAACATTATTTAACTTTAAATGTTTCACTTCAGCTACACTCCAGAGACAGCTGGTCTATCACGCCGTTCACAGTTTTTGTTCAGCAGCTTCGGCGAAATAAACCACTGAGCAGAGCAGCGACCGTTCTGCGCGGATTTCGCTAAGAGCAACTGCAGCGAGCAGCCATAAATCGCGTAAATAACGAATCCGTTCTTTTAACAAGCAGCCTGCAGAGTGCAGTGCAGTGGGACGGCGGTGAAGAAACGGCGGGGGCAAGCGAGAAAGCCGTAGAGGAATAACACTTCCTTTCGGGAGAGAGCGGACGCAAACCGCGAAGGGCAGCCATGACTAGAGGCGGCTGACATGAAGGGCTCGGCGTTAGATTATGGACGGCTACTATAATTTCAGAGACGCTAATCTGATTTAAAAGCGTATTCCCAACAAGAAGGATAAGAACGTAAGTCATAATGAAGACCCACGTTTTGGGGGCTGAAAAATTCATAAACATGTAACCTTGTTTTGGTTCCCGCCGTTACCTGAAAATTGGCAATACTATAGAGTACTTTTGATTCAATTTAGATATCACTATGCTAATGGATTATAACTGAATTTTCTTAAAATAAAAAAAAAATTCTAAAGCACACACATAAGAGTTAATTCAGCACAAGTGTTTCCATTAATTATACTGCTCAACGTCCTAACTTATGTGTTTTAATATGTGTCACATTAGAGGAGTTAGATCTATGTATAAGATAGATGTATAAGATCGATCTACAAGATGCTAAGGAACTGCAATTATCATTGCAATTCAAATTAATAATTATTAATTTTATGTCAACAAGAATGTAATTAAAATGTAAAAATGCTTTAGTTACAATTTGTCATCCCGGGTTTTGTGAAGTATCTTCCGATGCATTTTGGATGCGAACATTTTCCCAAATATAAATCATATCAAAGAGAAGCATTTTTTCAAAAAAATCCGCTTTAATTATTATTAAAACGAGTCCGTCATTACTTTGTGGTGTTCAACAAACTAAAGCGTCTTTGAATTTTTTATTTTACGTACTGGCATTAAAAATCTTTGATGGCAATCCTCTTCACGTTTTTCACCAGTACGAAAAGTATTATAAAAAAACTTTTAAAACGCAAAGGCAACGATGAATCAGCAAGTAGTTTCTCTAAAAGATTTAATAATTCGGAAGCTGAATTTTGTGTTTTTCTGGAAATGGACGTTTTAAAAAAATGTATGAAATGTTTCTTCCATTTCTTTTCAACCTTTCTCATTGCAATGTTCCTTCAAACTCTTGAAATATGTTGTGACGATATTTTTGAATAATTAATGATTACATACAGGTTCCATTATGAAACTAATGCACATTTTCTGGGAAAATTTATGGATCAGATGTGTACAAATGCCTAAAATTCTTAAAAATACTGTTCTTGCATCATTACCAGGGAACGGATTTCCATGTAATTACATGTTTTTACAGGAACTAGTTGGTTAGTGATTCCGGGCGCGTCAACAGCGTAGGTTATTAGTCCCGTAAGAGTAGTACATGTTCCCCCCTTGAGAGATGGCCCTGATCTTCCCCCGCTGGATGGCGAGATCCGGCGCCGACCTACCGTCGGCTAGTGGGGTTTCCCTCTAACCAGGACTCTCCCACCAGCGGGGCACCGCCCCAGCCGGGACAAGCTCTAAGCTCCCGACCGGTCTCCCGGAATATGTGGTAGTGTAGAGCATGTTAGTGTAATTGTGTGTGTAAGGGAGAGGATAGGACAAGGAAGATGAAAGACAGATCGCGCGCGGCTCGTGGCCCGTTTGTTAGGGTACTGTCCCGGCATTCACCTGGTGTTGATAAGAGAAACCACGGAAAACTAGCGATCAGAGCAGCCGGTCGCTAGTTCTCCAGACTGCGACTGAATTCGACCTAGCTGAATAGCTAGCGTCGAAAACTGCCGCCGTCAGGACTCGAACCTAGGACCTCCCGATCAGAGGTGCTGCAGTGATATCAATTGATGCACTGAGTTACCGCTCCCTGTTACAGGAACTAGATACCCGCATTCAATTACATTTCCTAGAGTTTACAAGATATTCTGAACGAATTACAACAATTTTTATTTGACATATTTTAACATATTTTGGTGTAATTACATATTTTTACATATTTTACCTATTACGACACATCTCTTACACATTTCGCTATATTTTAATATATTTATACGTCAAATAGGAACATTTCAGATGCGCATTTGCAAAATGTGTTACTTCCTTACAAATCAAATATAATGCTGCTGCACTTCTATTACCACCATATCTCCGCCATGAATTGTCAAACTTACCCCTCCCTCTCCGCTTACTGCGTACTTGCGAGTCAAGGATGATCGGATTTTTATGAACAAAAGAATTTTCAACCACGTGCTTGCTCATGTTTCAAACAGCAAATTCGTTACTCGATCGAAAACTAGCAAATATATTCTTTACAGAAAATTGTCTTACCGCGTTGATCAATTTGGAAGGTAGGATCTCTCTCTCTCTCTCTCTTTATATATATATATATATATATATATATATATATATATATATACACACACACACACACATATACCTTTTAACCACCTCCCCCGGGATCCATCACTGGCTACACGGTACTACTATTCACTTGTACATTGGCTCCTCGTAAACACTGTAATCTGCTCAATGAACGTATTTTATGTTTCGAAAAAAATCCTTATATGCGACGAAGTCTAACGTGCAATTCCTTCAGTAGAGACAGAACCTACTTTCAGCAACTCCAAATCCTTTTAACGGCGACGTTTTTTTCTATTGTCGGAAAATGCTCGTAGAGAACAATTTTAAACACAATAATGAATTTTACAAATTTTACATGTTTTCTATTTTTCCTTACATGTTTTGGAAAAAATGAGTACATGTATATGTACATATTTTGCATTTTTTGAAAACTATCACGCCTGGAAGGCATCCTGACAGTCCTCGACAGGAATGTCTCTCAGGAACGTTGTAACATGCTTTTAGATGTTTTCCACGGTTCCCCAATACTTCCCATTCAGCTCTCTCTTCAGTAAGGGAAACAAAGAAAGTCGCACAGAGCCAAGTCGGGACTGTAATGAGGATGGAGTGTTGCTCCGGGTCAGGAAGATGGTAACGATGAAGGACATGTAGCTGAGGGCATTGTCATGGAGCAGCTTGACCGTGTCCTTCTGATGTCAGTCCTCACGAGCGCCACCCAGCGGTTGAATCTCTTGAACACCTCCAGGTAAAAGGCTGAGTTGACAGTTTTTCGCTGCGGTACAAACTCAAAATTGGACACAATTCCTGGCTGTCAAAGAAGACAATGAGCATCATTTTGATACGAGACTTGCTCAATTGCGCTTTCTTGGGGCGGGAGGATGATTTTGTGTGCCAATCGCTGCTTTGCCTTTTCGATTCTGGATCGTTCTCGAACACCCAGCATTCGTCTCAAGAGTTAAGAAAGTCCGACTTATTTTGAATGAAATCCGCCAATTCTTGACAGCGCGAAACGCGAAGTACTTTCTGAATTTCCGACAACAATTTCAGCACAAGCTTCGCGCAGACCGTGCGCATTTTCAGATCCTCGGTCACTATCCCATGTACGGCAAATGTGGACAGGAGTCGGGTGTCAGCAATTGCTGGATGCTCAACCGACGGTCGACGAAACGCAAAACTTCTGTCGGTTCTGGCCGTTGGTGGGCGTCCGGAATGGGGTTCGCCGCCGACCTCCCCGGCTCCTTTGAACACCATGTGCAACCTCCCGGACTCTGACCTTGAAATGCAGTCGTCCTTAATGGCCTCTTGAAGCATCTGGAATGTTTCGGTTGCATTCTTTCCAAGATTCACACAAAACTTGATGGCGTATCGCTGTCCAAGCAAACGCTCCATCGCGCAGTGTTACCAACTAAAAAAAACACCCTTCACGTGTAGACGCGTCTTTCGCTCACATTGCTCGGAGCAAGCCGAGCTGGCGACCGGCTGCGTGGGGAAGGGCAGATCCCTCACCACCTTTCCCAGTCAGTTTTACCGCGCTGCCATGGATAGCCGCGTCGCAATACAATCATGCGCATTACTTTATTAATGGACCCTGTATAATCATTAAAAAACAAGAGACGAACTCTTTTTTTATTCATTATGATTGTAGGAGACGGCGCAATCTAGATACATTTTTCTAACGAACATAATCATCAGTTTCAAATATCCATTTTATTTTTGGATTTTTGATGCATCAAATAAGATGAGATCGCTACATTTAGGTAGTTCTTGTGAACTTCACAACTACGTTTGATCCATGTTCGAGCGTTTTCCTTCATACGCTATTAAGCAGGCCGCAGCAGAGAAGTGAAAGTGTGAACTGATGTCACTGCAGCGCCTCTGACCGGGAAGTCCTAGGTTCGAGTCCTGACGACGGCAGGATTTTCGACACTAGATTTTAAGCTTGGTCGAATTCAGTCGCTGCCTGGAGGAGAATTCTAGCGGCCGGCTGCTCTGATCGGTAGTTTTCCGTGGTTTCTCCGATCAACACCACACGAATGCCGGAGCAGTACTGTACCAAACAGCCCACGGACCGCGCGCGATCTTTCCTTCCTCTTCCTTGTCCTATCCTCTACCCTTCCACACACACACTTACACTATCATGCACTACACTAGCATATACTCCGGGAAACCGATCGGGAGCTTAGAGCTTGTCCCGGCTGGGGCGGTGCTCCGCTGGTGGGAGAGTGCTGGTTAGAAGGAAACCCCACTAGCCGACGGTAGGTCGGCGCCGGATCTCGCCATCCAGCGGGGGAAGATCGCCGCCATCTCCCGAGGTAAAACATGCACAATACTAACGGGACTAAATATCAAAGCCGTTGACGCGCCCGGAAGCACACAACATCAATCAATCAAGAAATAAAAGTGTTTGGGGCGCTGCCCCATGGTGCGCAGGTCGAGCCGCGCCTTCCGTCCTCCGTGTGGCGCAGGCGCGGGGCCGGAGCGGGGATCCGCGCGCCGCTTTCCCTGCGGGGGCGCCTTTCTTTTGTTTCGGCGCACAAAGCGCGGCGCCGCGGGGCGGGGGAAGGGAGGGAGGGGGCTGGGCGGGGCCGCGCAGGAAGCGCACGCCGCGGGGGCGGGATGACTTATCGCTAGGTGGGGACAGCGCCGGGAAGGGCGCGGCGCGGGGCGGGGCGTGGGGGAGGGGAGCGGACGGGGCGGGGCGGAGCGGACAGGGCAGGGGCGTGGCGTGGCGTGGCGGGGCGTGGCGGGCAGGGCGGGGCGTGACAGGACGGGCGGGGCTGGGGCAGGGCGGACAGGGCGGGCTGGGGCAGGGCGGGCAGGGGCGGGGCAGGGCTGGGGCGGGGCGGGCTGGGGCAGGGCGGGGCGGGGGCGGAGCAGGACAGGGGCGGGCAGGGCGGAGCGGACGGGGCAGGGGGCGTGGGGGCCGCAGTACAGCGGACGTGCGCGCGCCCGCGGGGCTGCGAATTTTGTAAACTGCCCGCCGCTCGCGCGGGCGCAGCCTATTTTTCGCCGCCGTGACGCAGTCCGGGTCGGGGGGGGGGGTTGCGCGGAAGAAACGGGGAGGAGCAGGAGCGCCGCTCGCGAGCTTCGGGCGGTCGCGCGCCCTTTGTTTGGGGCGCGGCGGGCGGAAGCTGAGATGCTGCCGGCGGCTGGGGGTGGGCGTGGCGGCTGGACGGGCTGTGCTCGATGGGGATTCAGTGCGAGTGCAAGCAGCCGAGCTACGTGGAGGCGAAATGCTCAAAATGAATGTGGTGGTGGAGAACCTTCCGGAGTGCATTCCTGATGTTAGGGTGAATAACGTGTGAACGAGTTAGTATGGATTTTCTGAAGAAGCAGGAGGTACTATGAAGAAACAAATTCCTAAGAGTGGAATGAGAATTATTGATGTTCAAAATCAAAAGTGAACCGACGTTCACCGGCGAGATGTATGGTGAAATTAAATAACGGTCCTAATGCGAGACAAGGAAAGCGATTATGATACCATTTTATAAACGAAAGGAAACGACAATAAGCAAAATGGTACATGAAAGAAAGAGAAGGGAAATAGTAATGAATGTGGCGGCAATGTGTGAAAGCAGAAACAAAAAGGTTGTGTATACGACTGTAGAGACTTGGATGCAGGAGTAAGGAACCAAGAAGGAGAAGAAAGACGGGTGGCCCAAGGGTGGGGCGCTGCAGGAAAAAGAAGGGCGAGCGGAGAGGCTCGGAAGAGATGTGCGCCAGCGCCGGAGGAAGCCGCTCCATTTGTCCGTCGGCCTGGGATTTGTGCGCGGGGCACTACGCGGCGCTCGCGGGGCGCCTTCGGACGGGCGCCAGGTGCCGCGCGGGCGGCGCAGACAAGGCCCCCACGCGCCCCCGCACCGCGCACGGCCCCCTTGCAACGGCGACGCCACATGCACGCTGCACCTCGCACCTTCAAGAACCTTTCGTACGACGACACTCACGCAAATGCTACTCATACATTATACACATTTACATTATTATAATGTAGTTGTTCAATTTGTTTCGCGTGGCATTAAAGAAAGTAAAGAAACGGAAGTACAAAAGGAGAGTAATATAAAGAGATGGTTATGTAAGATTTATTTTATAATTTAACTATGTAACTTTGTTGAATAAAGCTCAGGTCAATAGATTCCATTAAATGACGTTTGTATTCTGAAGAGTTCTCCATTTAGAATTTTCTGCCATTAAAAAATGTATAATTAAATAATACTTTTTACGCAATATATAAGAATAAAGATTTTTTACGTTTTGTTACGCGAAATTTCAGGCCCGAGATAAAATATATATTTTGGGAGATATACGTTAACACTCCTGAATACAAAGAAATAAACAAATAATAAATGAATTAACGTCGGATGCTTTTTTATGCATTCCGAACTTGCTTTTAAGTTCACAATTGGAGACAGACTTTGTCTGCATTAATTTATTTTCAAGTATACAATAGGGTAGTTGGCAAGAGTCCCGCATTACGCTTCTGGGTACTCCCAGCCAACGCATGGTTCCAGTTTATTCGAAAACAAAATTCTTTTTGTAGTAGACATCTGAGGTACAAAAAAAGACCTGCTTACCTAAAGTTCAATTATTTATTAGTATCCGAAAGATCGTGACAAGTAGCATTACGCAATGATAAAAATGCAACACGATCTTCACTCGCTGAGTTATGTGTTACGCAGAAACGCAGTTCTTAGTCGTTCCATTCCGACACTGGGATTTGTGGGTATGCTAGCTGCATACGTAATATTCTGTTTGGCAGCTGGTCATGTTTACCCCTACAAGTGGACAATCGGGTGCCAAAGGGACTTTCCATTATGCAAGCGTGTACATTTCCTATATTCAATAGCTCATTTCCTCCAGATAATTAGACCAGCACGCAGACTATAGTATATCGCTGTGCGCATTGTATCAATTCGACAAAGAGACCTGAGGGTGAAACTGAGAGGGATAAATGCTATCGAGCCAGGCAGATCCTCGCAATTTGTCATTTGAGCCACCGACAACTGAATCACGCGGCACGCGGCGGGCGAGGACTACGTAGCTCCCAACTGCTTGTTCTTGCCAATCACACTCAGCAGAGAAGAAGGCAGCATTTCGACCAAGACGAATCATCAATGCAAGCACTGTCACAAATACTTTATCATTCTAATAAATTGATTATCTTCTTTTTTATTTGCTATCAAATGGCGTAATGTATATTTTAAACTCTAACAAAGTGAAAAATTTGGCGATAATTACTTCACTGCATTACAAATTAACAATTATTACCAAAGAAAAAAAAAATAGCATATTCTAAGCACTCAACAGACTCCGTGTAATATTTGGTTCCACGTTTATATTAACGTCCTAAAATGAAACAACCTGAAGACAACGGATTATCATGATACATAATTAACCTGACATTTTATCCATAGAATTCATACTCATTATTAATCTTACTTTGCTGTCTCCTGATTGTCAAAAAAACCTCAGAAGCTGATGTTTTGTTCGCATCGCTTTCGGTTCATTATCCGCAGCGCGAAGGCAGACTTCGGATAAAAACTTAAAAATATTAAAAAGCGAACGAGAACAAAATCAGGGCCCGATGCCCCGCCGGATACAAGGCGCCTCCCGCGGCGGAAGCGGAGCGGGGGCGGGGGCGGGGGCGGGGGCGGGGGCGGAGGCGGGGCGAGGGAATGCAGGTGAGGTGCGCACAGGAAGAAGCTCCGAGGCGGAATTATAATTAAGGAGCGCCGTAAAAACTCCGCCTGCCGTTTTTCACAGGCAGCGACGCAGTGGGTGGCGGCGAGGGCGGACGGGGTGGGGGGGGGGGTAAGGTTGCAGAGCGGAGAGTTCGAGGCGGGAGAGAAGAGAGACTGGAGTGAGAACTGAGCGAGCAGCAGTGAGATTGTACCAAAATGTACCATTGGTAGGAAAATTGCAAAGAAAAATTTGCAGATACTTGTGGTAGTAAATGTTCACGTTGTATAATTACAATTCCGATTAAACAAATTGGAGGCGGGAGTTTTGCAACTGATCAAAAATCAATTCCTACTGTTACTGTATTGGAAACGACTAGAATATGTTGAAACATCGAGTGTGCCGGCGCGTATATCATCTAAATCGCACACCGTGAAAAACATACTAACAACTATTGGTGCTATAACACCACGAATTTTCTCGAATTCGTTCAAACTTTGTAACTTACTAAAATTCAGAAAGGTCAACGAAAATGAGACCTGCTCCATTCGATTAATGGTTTCTTGTTCTATTCATGAAAAAATTGGATCTGTTTTTAGACTGTTCTTTTTTTTAACTGAATAAATTGCAAGCAAAAATTGCACGAAGAAAGATTACGAAAAAAATCAACCAATTTAAAAATTTCATTTTTTGTGACCTATTTTAAAGCGCTTATTTTTTAGAACAGTTTGTTTTTGGCAAAAATCTCTATCTTTAATTTTGTAGTTTTGAAATGTTAATAGTTTACAATTTTCAAAATACAGTTATCGTCGGAAATGAGAGTAGCATATTTTTTTATCGTCTATCGATACATTTGAGAAGAAAATTTAAAGAAAAATTTGGAGCTGTATTTGAGAAAAAATTTGTTACGTGAATACTACTCTAGTTTTCGAAAAATTCGAAATTATCTTATTTCAAGAACGCATTTCATTTAGAAAAAAAGTATCTTTAATATTGCAGATATAGGAAGACGCTGAAAAAATGAACTTCTGAAA
The DNA here is from genome assembly GCA_964035755.1 of Teleogryllus oceanicus. Classification (NCBI taxonomy): domain Eukaryota; kingdom Metazoa; phylum Arthropoda; class Insecta; order Orthoptera; family Gryllidae; genus Teleogryllus; species Teleogryllus oceanicus. The sequence continues at coordinate 119,723,987 of CAXIVR010000004.1, forward strand.
TTTTCAAAAAATTAGAGCTTTTACCAAAAATGTAATCTTCACCATTCTCTTAAGCACAAAGTTACGGGTACTTAGAATCGAAATATTGCCATTTCTGCGTAATTAACACTTCAGCTCTTTCTTGAAGCCGTCCAATTCAAGAAATTCAAACAAAGCGCCTGGTGATGCATTTCTGCATTCATTTCGGTAGACAGAAGTGGCAGTCATTTCTTACTTTTACAAATGAAGCATACGGGAATAAAATTAACGTAACCCAATAGGCTATATTCTTTTATTTTTTTAAATTTCATGATTTTATTTTGTTTTGTACACATTAGGTGGGCTTATTTACGGCCACATTTGCATTATCAAATTTCTTTGTTATAGGGGCACAAGAATGAGTGTGTGGGACATTTATGTGTCACTGGTCTTATCGGGTGGGGAGTATATGCCCCCCTGGGCTGCTGCCTCCAATTATGAGTTCCGCTGAATGCAGTTTGCAGAGCGTAAAATAATACAAATTTAGTTGGTTGTGAGTCCGGGCGCGTTAATTACTAAGGTTATTGGCCCCGTAAGTATAGTGAATGCTTATTCGTCAGCACGTGGTAGTGATCTTCCCTCGAAATGCCGCTAGATGGCGAGATCCGGCACAGACCTACCGTCGTCTAGGGGGATTTTCCAAACCAGGTATCTCCCACCAGCGGGGACCATCCCAGCCAGGACAAGCTGCAAGCTCCCGACCGGTCTCTCGGAATATGTGGTAGTATAGTGCATGGTAGTGTGCGTGTGTGTGTGTGTGTGTAAGGGGAGAGGAGAGGACAAGGAAGAGGAAGGAAAGATCGCGCGCAGTCCGTGGCCCGTTTGTTAAGGTACTGCTGCGGCATTCGCCTGGTGTTGATCGGAGAAACCACGGAAAAATATCGATCAGAGCAGCCGGCCTCTAGAATTCTGCTTCAGGTAGCGACTGAAGGAGTTTTACCTAGCTGACAAGCTAGTGTCAAAAATCTTAACACAAATATTTTGGAAAATACTTTATTTTTAAGAAAATATCATTACATTTACTAAATATCTATTTCATTCAAATATAAAATGGTTAAAAAAGATACAAATTAATAGTCCCTTGAAGTGTAACTGCAATGAATATGAATACGTGTATCAACTGTATAATAATAATAATAATAATAATAATAATAATAATAATAATAATAATAATAATAATAATTTGTCTGACCACTAATGACCTAGATGTTGATGCGACGTTGAACAATTGTAATAATAGCAATAATATTAATTTGTAATAATAATAATAATAATAATAATAATTGTAACAATTCATCGGTGGATATCTTCTTATTGCTCATTTCGCACGGCTAATAAATTACAAATGCAAAATATATCACAAATCAAAAATACGTCATACACGACTACGTAACTTCTATGTAAAATACCATGTAAAACTTGAGAGAAGCTAACTTACGAACGAGAAGCACTGTTCACCGCAATATTTTGCGGTGCTCACAGACCGTTCAGACGCGCATCCTCCCCTCTCCCCGCCCTTGAAACATGAGGAGCCCTAGGTTATCGCGGCTGGCATGCGGTGTCTTCGCCTTCGCCAGCTAATACTCTGAGCAGCAATAATAACTGTTTGAAACTTCTCACTCTGCTGCACCTCATCACGCTTACGGACGCGGAAGACTGACTGGCTCTCGGTAGCAAAACAGTTATTTTTTCGCATCTGTTTTAAATCTTTCAAAATCTCAATAACTTTTAACGTAGATTACCAAACTTGTGAAAAGTTTCTTATACACTTTGAATTACCAGGTATACCGGCGGTATAGGCGGTGTATCGGAGAATTCACCACTGAAAAGAATGATAGAGGAGAGACAGAGTGAAAATTTATTTAGAAAACAAAATAATGGAGAAAATCGATTACATCCTTTTATCTTAAGTAACGAATGGCTGAGGTAAATTATTAAAATATTAGACTTAATGATTTTTTATTCTAGATTGAATTCTTGATCACCAGAATTCTTCCTTTTTGCTTCGATTGGACTAAAAACTTGACTTTTTAAAATTGGACAATACCAGAATTAAAAGTGAAAAAAAAACGTCTAAAATGTTGACATCAAATTTCCGCACGATTACAATATTTCTTTTCTTAGGGCTGCTCGAACGGGGGAAATTGAACAAAAAAAATAGTTTGCACCAACTATACGAAGGCAGAGAAAACAAACTGATGGCGGAGGTGAAGAGGAGAGAGCAAGAGGAGCGCAGCGATCAGTCTGAAAGCGACGTCGCTGGATCCGAGTGGAGGGCGAGAGCGGAGCAGTCCAGAGGGGGAGTGGGTCGCCACTGTCGCTCCGCGCGCCGGCAGACGGACGAGGCGGCGGCGCGGGGGCGGCGCGGGGGCGGCGCGGGTCGGCCGAATGGGCGCCCGCACTCGGCACACACGCGGGCGGATGGGCGCCGCTTTGTCTGCGTCGCTGCGATAAGGTGCGCGGCGCGGGGCGGGGCGGGGCGGGGGCAGGGCGGGGCAGGGGCGGGGCGGGGCGGGGCGGGGCGGGGCGGGGCAGGGGCGGGGCGGGGGCGGGGCGGGGCGGGGGCGGGGCAGGGGCGGGGCGGGCGGGGCAGGGGCGGGGGGCGGGGCGGGGCGGGGACGGGGCGGGGCAGGGGCGGGGCGGGGGCGGGGCGGGGCGGGGGCGGGGCGGGGGCGGGGGCGGGGGCGGCGGGCCCAGCGATTGCGGAGGGTGTGCATCATCCGGCGCCGCCGCTATCGGCCACCCGCGGCGCTCGCGGTCAGTCGGCGCCGACCCAATCATCTGATAGCACGCGCCTCAAGGGTCTGCGCCGCCGCCCCTACCGCCCCCGCCGCCGCCTGCTCGTCCCGACCAACGCGCTCCCGCCCCGCCACGCCACGCCCAGTGATGCCGTCTACCAGCTCAGAGCTGGACGTGCTCACACACGACCGGTACATGCACATCATCAAAGTTACAGAAACTGGAGTGGACATTTCAAGAACTACCTTCTCCTCTTCATTATGAGTACCTCTCATGGGCGCACAATAGCTTGTTATATTGAAGCTCACAATATTTACACAATAAATAAACGTGGTGGCATCAAAAGTTCTGCTTCATCTTATTATTCGACTTCCTGGAAATGTTCGTGTTCCATAAGCCGTATAATTAATTACTGTCAGAACAAAACCTGGAAGCACGAAATAAATCATGAAAGAACGATTACCAAATAAAGGGCAACTCCAGGTTGTGTTAAAATTTATAAAAGCTTTTTTTTTCATTTCAATTATATGTGATTCAAGTGAATTAAATATCATAATAATACACATTCTAGATTTTCAGAATTGAGCTATCGCGGAGAGAGAATTAATATAAATAATCTAAAAGAAATGCATATGATTTTTGGAAGTTGGAATCTTTTCGGCATTCCAGGGTGTGAAAACAAGAATATCGTAAAATTAAAAGCAAATCATGTTTTCCACCCGCGCAACATGTGTACCTACGCTGGATATGCCGTAACGCGGACGAAGCATCAAAATGAAGAGCATCGCAGCGCCGGGGCTGATAGCAAGCGGACGGGAATAGGGCGCGGAATGAGATGTCAGGGTCCAGGCATTCAATCGCACAGCCGCTCCCGTCACACCACCATCCTGCCGCGATCGTAGGAAACACCGCGTTTTCATGCGCAGGACAACTGCCTCCGCCACCGACACTATGGCTTCGCCGTCATCACTGCCGTCAGTCAGCATCAGTCAGCGCACTTCCAATACTCGCTCTTTTCCCACTACTATCCGCTATTATTTCCCCGCATCGTCCCGCACACCTCGCTAAACCTACACGCTGTGCCGTTTGCAATCGACCGCCGCTTGCGTCCATTCCTGGCTTCGTGTCGATGGCATCTCCCGTCTCTCTCAGCGAGGGGCCTGCTTTCGCCTAATCCTGCTCCTCCGCCGCCAAAGCCACGCGCGTACAGGCAGGGCGGAGCGGCGGCGCGCTGGGGCAGGGCAGGGCAGGGCAGGGCGCCGAGTCAAGCGGCGCGGGGTGCGGCGCGAGGAGAGACGAGGCGACGCGGCGCTGATTGCCCGTGTACGCGCAGTATAATTATTATCTAATGAGCGCGATGCCGGCGCCGATAGCGTACGGCACGTAAACCCGGGCGCCCCCGCGCTAGTCGCCTCGGTGCTAGCGACGCCTGCGCCTCCGCCGCCACCGCTGACTCCCCCGCCGTACTAATAGCATTAGCGGCCTTTCGGCGGCGGGGCGGCGTCGCGTCCCACAGCCCACCCCGCCCCGCCCCGCCCCCCAGGGCGCGTAATCGGCCGGACTAATGAAGGCCCGCTTCACGAAATTGAAACCCGCCGCCGCTTCCGCCTGCCTGCTCCGCCCCCGCGCGGGCCGTCGGGATTGCACCTGGCCGGCCGAGTACACGCATGCATATTCATCGTGGCGACCGGGCAGCGGCGCGGCGGCGCGAAATATGCTTCCGCGATGCCCCCGCTGCACGCCGCTCCCCGGCGGTCCATTTAAATGCATTCGCGCCGCTATGCCGTAGACGTGATGGGGACGCAGAGGAGGCGACCGCTTCGATCTGGAGGCGACTCGCGAAGCGGACACGGCGGCCGAACGAAGGCGACTGAGACAGTGAGAAGAGCATTAGAGCAGGCGACAGAGAAGGAGAACTGACGCCCAGGTACGCAAGGAAATTTTGTGTTGCGGCGTGTATTAGAATATAATGGTTAACAAACACAGAAGGAATGTTACGAATAGATACGAAAGTTATTCACGAAGACAGGGAAAATAATGCAATACGAACGTAGTAGAAATAGGACGACAGTAAACGAGAGAAGCTGGGGAATACTCCACAGTGGGGAGGGTCAACAGTGTCTGACCATGGCCGTTCAGGATTTGGTTGAATACTGCGGCAAAACGAGATGGTTGGTTAATGGCGGGTTCATTAATGGTGAATGGGAGCAAGAAGATCTGTGCCCGCGTGTATTAAGCGTAGAAGCGCGTGAAGTGGATGTTTGCCGCGGGCGGAGCCGTTGTGCACGCGCAACGGGTGGATTCTCGCAACGTCATGCACTGGAAGGGCCAACGGCGCTATGCAGCAGGCGGTGGGGGCAGGAGACGCGGTTTCGAGCGGTCCGTTGCGAACGGCTTGTGCGTGGACTGGGTGGCAGCAGCACGGGCGGGGGAGTGGGTCGGGGAGAGGGGCGGAAGTCAGCCCATGCGACGGGTAGTGAGTAGAGGCCTACGTGCGGCGGTCGTCCGGTAGAAAGCGGCGAGTAGTAGGGAAAGAGCGGAGTACTAGGCGTTTGGGGGCGGGGAGGGCGGGGAGGGCGGGGAGGGCGGAGAGGGCGGGGAGGCGGAGAGGGCGGGGGGGCGGGAGGGCGGAGAGGGCGGGGAGGGAGGAGAGGGCGGAGAGGGCGGGGAGGGCGGGGAGGGCGGGGAGAGCGGGGAGGGCGGGGAGAGCGGGGCGGAGAGGCGGAGAGGGCGGGAGGGCGGGGAGGGCGGGGGGGGGGGGGGGGGCGCGCGGGGGGGGGGCGGGGGCGGCGGCTCCAACCACCACCACCACCACCACCACCAACGGGGTACAGAGGCGCCGGTGTCATTTCACGGGCTGCGGAGCCGCCCGCCTGGACAGGGCCGGCGCGCCCTGCGACGCGACGCGCGCGCCCGCACAAATTGCAGATGCGATTAATTTTTACGAGTGCTGCGAGCGCGGAGGGGGGGCGCGACCGGGCGCGCCCACAGGGCGGGACGCGCGGGCGCTGGCCACCGACGGCGCGCGAGGCAGCACCAGCCCGCAGGCAGGGGTGCACAGCCATGCTTCGAAAAAGTCAAATACACGGCATGCAACTACACTTTTTTTTAACAAATCATGATTTAGTTATTTCTTATGTTTTGGCATATTTTGGACAATAATAAAATAAATTAAAATGGAAAATTCTTAAAAATTACACAATCGTTTTTTGCAAATTTCTGTTTTTGGGGGACACTTTAAATTGTAGGACACTTTAATACACGGATGCAGAAAACATTGTCGCAAGAAGAGCAGCATACATGCATTCCAGCAACATACATGCTTTTAGAGGTCATAAGTGAATTGTTGTTGGGGAAGGTTCATAGCTACTACTATCCATGCAAAACCCAGGCAACGAAGCGTATTATGCCCCACCGGGAAGTATTTGCAATTCTATGGAATACTGGTAGTTACGTACTTTTACAAAGCAATATGAATTAGTTGAATTACATTTCATGCCAATGATATTTATTAAAACATTCTACAATAATCATTCAAAATAGCCAACAAGTATTCATGCTACACGGAGGACAAAGAAGTCGTGCAATTGATATTGACGCAGACAGAAATAACAGTTTATTTCCGATACCTGATTATTTACCTCAAAGTGAATATTCAATATTATTTTACCCTGACTATACTTTGCGCTGAGTTTTCAGAAACCTATATAACTAATTGTTGCACACAGTAATACACTAATTAAAATTTACACAGATATAGGGTAACAGTTTATAAATCATTTATAAACTTTTCGAATAAAAGGCATTGTCTTTTCATGGTTAGTAGACGATTGCTATAGGAAATTTATCGAAAAGTAAAGAAATAATGTTAATCGTTGTTGCAAGTTACTGCGGGCCATACAAGTACCCATCGTGGACGGCCTGTTCCACATCTCTTATTAAATAAACTGAGGTACTGGGGTCGGAAATGTACATTTGACACGAATGTGCAGGTATCTGCGAACAGCGCTAGAAAACGTAGGGAGCAGGAGTTGCACGCCAGTGGCATGCTCACGAGGGCGAAGCGCCGTTCTAAATTGAGCCCTGGAGACCACTCGTCCATACGCGGAGGCCCGCACATAAAACAAAACGTTTGAACACGACGAAATGGCGAGCAGTGCATCCTAAAACACATGCAGAATAGACCTCATGAGGACCGTAGAAGAAAGTGGGAATCATATCGATCGTTGGGCAACTCGTTTGGATAACGTCCATTAACTCAGGAAAGAAGTGCCATTACAAGTATGTTTCTTCCAATGTGACGTCTCGACACTAGGTATATCTCCATCCACATTCAATGATTGATTGATTGATTTTTTTCGTGTTTCCGGGCGCGTCAACTGCTTTGGTCATTGGTCCCGTTAGTGTAGTGCATGTTTTTTCGCGGGAGATGGCGGTGATCTTCCCCCGCTGGAAGACGAGATCCGGCGCCGACCTACCGTCGACTAGTGGGGTTTCCCCCTAACCAGGACTCTCCCACCAGCGGGGCACCGCCCCCGTCGGGACAAGCTCTAAGCTCCCGACCGATCTCCTGGAATATGTGGTAGTGTAGTGCATGTTAGTGTAAGTGTGTGTAAGACGAGAGGATAGGGCAAGGAAGAGGAAGGACAGATCGCACGCGGTCCGTGGCCCGTTTGGTAGGGTACTGCTCCGGCATTCGCCTAGTGTTGATCGGAGAAACCACGGAAAACTACCGATCAGAGCAGCCGGCCGCTAGAATTCTCCTCCAGACAACCACTGAATTCGACCTAGCTGGAAAGCTAGTGTCGAAAATCCTGCCGCCGTCCGGAATCGAACCAAGGACCTCCCGGTTAGAGGCGCTGCAGTGACATCAGTTGATGCACTGAGCTACCGCTCCCGGTCCATCCACATTCAACCTGCGCACGTGTCCGATATGTGTTTGTATAATCGAGGGTAGAGAAATCGAATACAATTCTTCTCTCAAGCAAAACCCTTTTGAAAAATGAAGAGTGTCAACAACGTATGCTATTTGACAGCGTATCAAATGATACGTTGTCTTTCCAAAGCAGTACAAAAGCAAAATCCGGAAGAAAAACAATTCACTGAAAACAAGAATGAAAAATTTGTGCGAGAGAACACAAGGACGGTCGAAAAGGAATGAGAAAAAGAAACAATACATGGAGAAGAAAAAACCCTCCCCAGAAAAAAGACAACAGTCATATGAGATAAAAGAAGTATTAACAATGGCGAGGTAAAGTTTTCCTTTCAAAAGAAGAAATTGATAAAAACATGGAATTCCAATGCACATATCTGAAAACAAATTAAGTACACGTGGACAGGTAACACATTTACTGTCCATGTAGGTAATTTACGTTTATGAATTTGTGAAGGTATCGTGGCGATATATGCATTATTAAGACATTTGCGTTTGATTATTTTCTTTGAAGTGATCGACTTCTAGGAAACTTGCAAAATATGAAGACCTTGTACACACAAAATCAAAGAAACATCTTTTATATATTTGCATTCTTTTAAATCCAAACTATTCTAACTAGTACCTATTTCAAAGGAAATAACTCTGTTACATAACACTAATTGTGTCTAAAAAAACAAATTAGGTACCGAGCTAAGTTTTCCTACGAATAGTTCACGAAATAAAACTATCCTTGTCGCCTCATCCTTGTCGTCAATCAATTAAAATTATGTCTATTTTAATCCAGAAAACAATCAACCAGTACAAAATACACAAATTTGTCTGCTCAATTGTATATAAATCCTACTCATCTTAGTCATTCTCATTGGCCTTTTACAATTTGATGAAAAACATCGGACATATCTCCAAGTAAAAGTTGACAACCAATGGGAGCAACAGAAGTGAAGTACAGCTGAATAGGCAAAGCCATTAGCCTTATTATTATCTTTCACTGCCACCACAATCGCTTATGGACGGATCACATCGATTTGCCTCATGTTTGCACAGTTTCACCTTCGTCGACATCACTACATCTCCACTGCTTTCAAATAGAAATGACTCAAGACTTATATGACCTATCCAATCAAGCATTTAGGTGTAACATATTAGAGGAAGCCGATTACAAATAGGATGATATTCCTTATTTACTTCCCACTGATTCTAGTTTTTTTAATGTCCTTTCTTTACTCGTGTTTTATTCTGAGGCCACGTTGATAGTCGTCAAAATGATGCTTTTTCATTGAATTTGATTCACATAGTAGTAATCACATGCAATGAGTGAAAGGACCCCATGTGTCTACAAAGTAATGTAGAAACACATAACATTAAGTCATGTCAGTTGTATTTTAAAAACTGCTCAATAAACATCAGCAAAAGATCAAAACGTAGGGACTATTACATCGACAGCTAAAGTGATGGCTGCAAGTCAAATTTTGAAATCATTCTCACTTGTCCATGAAATATTTCGCACATTAGTGTTGTTTTATATCTATTAAAAATGTTAATTCCGCTTACATTTTAATAAATTTCATAGAAAGTTAAAATATGAAATGTGTCTTCTTATAAACATACAAAACTTTTATTTCAGAGGTAAAGAGGGAGAATGGTTGAATTGCAACGAAGGACCTCACCGTTTTTAAAATACACGGATACTTAACACAGTAATGACTTGGCAACATCCAGTCACTGGAATAACTTTCATGCTTGCATTCGAACACTGACTCTCAGGTGACTCTTTCACTTCCCAACAACCGTTCGATTCTAAGCAATTCCCACTTCTAGGAAAAGTTCCTTTGCATTTCGTCACGAGACTGAAAAGAAGAGATACGGCAAGACTGCTAACTTTGCAGCTGCTGTAAGCGATTCGGTGCCGTCGCAAATAATAGAAGCGCGCTCGGCGCTCTCCGTGGGGAGGAGACCGAGTCCTTAATTCGTTCACCGCGAGTCGTTCCTCGCGTTCTCGGGGCGGGACGGGACGGGACGGGACGAGAAGAGACGAAAGGGGGCGTGGCGGGGTGAGGTGACGCGGCGCGGCTCGGGAGCAGTCCAATATCCTCCCAAGGGGTCTTTGAAGCCAATGTACACACAGACAGCTAACTTCAATCAACATTTCAAGACTCCTAAATTATTCGTACTTTTAAAGAGTCTCTCATAATCCCATCCCTCATAATCAAGGGCGCAAAGGGAGGATTGCGAGGCCGACCTCGTTCCCAGCGTCTCTCAGGGGCGGGCGGAGCTGGAGAGGCGGGGTAGGTAGCAGACGCCAACACGAGGCTTCCAGAGAAGCTGCGTCGGCAGCAACAGCACAAGGGCACGAGAGACGCGATACACGAACAGAGGAGAACGAGCGGTGGAGGAGCACTGAGCGCCAACACGAGGAAATTGTGGAGGGCAGTGCCCTGGAAGAGAAAGACAGTAGCTTCGAAAATAGAAGTACATCCACACAGAGACTCGAGAAGAAAGATACACGAAATAGCAAAACTACAATTCGAGAGATAAAAAGTCAAAGCATACGCGAGACAAAGGAAAGGAGTACATAGAACTCGTGATTTGAAAAAGAATAAATATGGTGTTCTAGAGCAAAAATGGAGATATAATTCAAGAAAAATCTGATGTGATGAACGGTGTATGTTCAGTAAGAAAAAAGAAGTCTAGTTAATGTGATATGCATTTAATGAACGCAACTGGAGGAGAGTCGTAGGAAGCGGAGCGGTATCCGCAATGCAGGAAGCAATAGGAAGGGCATACGGGCAACGACACGCACGCGCCCCGCGAGCGAAGCGACGGCGAGCAGCGGAGTCGGAGGCTGAGGGGGCGGCGGCCGTCACCCTCGACGCCAGACGCAGGCAAATTTCGCGCCAGCGGCTGTCAGCGTGGCGGCGGGGATATTGGCCGCGCAGTACGTCTCCGTCACAGCCCTGGACCCGACGCCACGCCTCCGCGTCCCCGCCCCGCCCCGCCCCGCGCCCTCGACAGCCCGACGGCGCACACGCTGCTCGCACCACAGCGAAACAAGCGACGCCGCTCCCCCCCCCCCGCCACCGCCACGCCTTCGTCTTCGCTTTCGCTTCTGCCGAGACTGCACTGCAGCCTCCACGCGCCGCCCCGCCCCGCCCTTTCTCGATGCTAGCAGCCCCTGCCTTCCTCGCGCTCTGCCGCAATTTTCAGGGCCACAATGGACCGCAGTGCCGGCGAAATATTGCCGCAAATATGTACATGTTAACCCCAGCGAGTTTCTCTCTCCTAGTATTGTTTTTTCAGTTTTCTACTTTTCTCCACATACTTCTTTCAAGTTAACAGTGATTTTTGGACCACTTTTTTTTTTATTTTTTTAGTTTTTAACACTACAGCGTAAAATAACTTTCGTGAATTAGTAACTTCAATTTCTCAGTTCTCCACGATGTTTATTAAGAAATTTCAGCATTTAAGTTTTTCGGAAAAGGATGATGCAAACATTTTCAAACAACACTAACACTACAAAAAAATTAAAGAAACAGAAAATCTTCTTGTGCTAAAAGGAAGCTTTTCTTAGATCCTATTCTTACCATTCACACAGCCATTTTACTAGCAAATAGAACAAACGAACAAATTACATTTCATGTACATATGAAACTGTTCTGAACAAAACCCTCAGAAGCTTTTACACATTCTATCAGCAAACTTTACGTTGTGATTAAAATTTTATTATTTATTTAACTATATGACATTGAACACAATTGAATTTAATCCACTCTTCATAGTGATGTAAATAGATGTTGGAACAAGTACTTCTGAGACTGAATCGTCTATTTGCAATGAAAATGCTTTATACATGCTATATAAATTGAATTCTTGGCTGTCCGGGATTAGCCGCGTCATGGTCGATGGTGCTGACGTTTCGGCCATCTTGCTGTGGCCTTCTTCAGAGCTGTTCTGCTTTGCAGAACAGCTCTGAAGAAGGCCACAGCAAGATGGCCGAAACGTCAGCACCATCGACCATGACGCGGCTAATCCCGGACAGCCAAGAATTCAACGACTCCGGCCGCGGAAGCCTACGACTCTACATGCTATATAAATGTTTTATAATCAGATTTTAAAAAAATGATAAAATTAATTCCATAAACGGTTTTCACATTCCTAAAAGAAACATTGTTCAAAAATGTCACTCACCAGCACAGAATGAACAGCTGCATTGTTACTCATCTACCTCTCTTGACTTTGAGAGAATAATAATTCTGCACGTTTAATGAACCACTTGTCTGTAAGAATATATATTTACCTTTTGTTTAAACGTTTGCTCAAGCAGCACTCTTTACTCTCATCTAGTCATGGCCGAGAGACAAAAAGTGAAAGGAAATTGATAAAAACAATATCTAAAATGATATATTGATGACCAAAATAAAACAATATTAAACAACACTGTACGTGCTTGAAACCGGACAAGCAGTATTCCTGATACAAGCAAATCATTACACATGCTGATCTAAGACCAATTCATTCATTTATTTGTTCCAATTCATATCTTTCACTCGTAAAGAACTTAGCAGATTTCTTGCTTACCTTTCGAATATTACCATGCCACGAAGCAGAAGCGAACAGGAAGATGCAGACAACCCCCCGCCCCCACCCAAATAAACACAAAATTCGTGAAGTAAAAGCGAATAATTTGTGCCTGTTAATCACCCACCACGCCCCCTGGCACAATCCCTGTGGTTTGCTAACATAGCTATCTAAAAAACCGGTCACATGATAGAATGCTCTGAACTTTCAGACTCTCATGGAAATATATTTAGTATTTTAAATGTGAAATAGTAATAACTATTTAAACCTATATTATATTATACATTACATTATGTAATACTATTATATGATGTAATAACGTATAATGTATTGTATAGTATTAATGCAGTAATATACAATATAAAAATTGCTGAGCGATGAAAATATTCGTACCAGAGCGATGAACTCAGACGCCATGTGACCGATCTCCATGAATGTTGGCACCTCTACGTGTATTTTCACGGAGGATTGTTAAGCTCTTCATTTTGCTGTAACTCCACTAGATGGCGCTTCAGCTAAATGCAGCTCCTAATCCACCAGGGGACCTGGCTTCATTGCGCCGGGCGCTGCCATGTGACGCGGGGCGACGCCCAGGGAGACATGAGTGAGCAGCTGTACCGACACTATCGTTCAATTATACTTTTTTTTTAATTTGTTGCATCTGCAACTTGACGCAACGCGTCTCCAAGCCCCTTAAGGGGCGTTGAGCGCTTTGCGCTGGGGAGTACTCTTCCGTTAATGTACGCTATTGGGGAGTAATCCTCCATTACCTTTAAGTCACGTCACGTCACGTCGCAGTCAGTTGTCAAGAGGACCGCCAGGTAGCATCTCCGCGTACGCACCACCTGCTACGCGCTCCTGCGTCACTGCCCAGCGGCCAGAATTGGGACGTCACGATCTGCTCTTTCTCAACGACAAATTGCTAGGAATCCGAACGTGTCTTTCACTTTTGGAACATTGGGATGAGTTGTAGTACCTTCTCAACTGTCCTGAGAGAGATATCCAAGATAATGGAGTCTCCAAACTGAGAAAATCTACTGATTTGGTCACTAATATACCGAAGAGGTGGAACGCGTGGACTTAATCCTACCCCATTCCTCCATTGGATCCGCCAGTGTCTTTAATATAAGTTCGGAGAACAATATAATATGATCTTAAAACAGGAGAGTTAGGTAGTCCTGCCAACATTTGAATTCTATGTTTACTATTCTGACGTAACTCATCACTTTACATAACCCAAGAAAAAGGAACCATGAAGATGCAACAAACACTAATTATAAAAAAGGAGTTTCGAATGTCTCAAATTATAATATAGCGGGGTTATTCCCGATCCTATATTACTGCATGCGATATGAAAACAGCGGAGAAACCGGAGGCACTGATTCCAAAACAAATCCGAGTGTAGGAAAAAACTTCATTTACTACCAAAAGCTATTCGCGCTGATTTCAAACGCATGTAAATGTAATAATCAGCATGTTTTATCGGTACCTTTCATTTCTCTTGCTTTCATTAGCAAGCTTGTAAAATGATCCCTATATGTGTACAATCCAATAAAAGTGAAACTACTATTCAACATGCACTAAACAGTACTCAACATGCAAATCATTCAATAATGTATGGCTTTCGTGTAAAATTGTTATTTCATTGAAAATGTATTGGCCGATTTCTAAAATCCAAGAATTCGGTGAATTGGATGCAGTTCCCGCGTTGGCTTCGTCGGTACAGCATCGACCGGCGCTTCCGATTCCATCCCCGGCGTTTTGGAAAGCAGAGAGACGTTGCACGCAGAAAATGGCGCGCCCCTCGTGGAGAGACACGACAACCTCAACCACCGCTTCCTTTCCGATCGCAGATCCCGTCACATTCGACATTCGTTAGCGCCATCCTTTAACATCTCCACTCTTCTCCTACGTACAGATTCTCGTTATTACCATCGAACGAGTGTATGTGATATGCTGAGTTCACTGTCAAGAATATCAGGTAGTCAACCTATTGATTTTATTTCCTATACATCTGTTCGAAGAACCTTTCACTGCTCGTTGATGTCTTCATGAAATGACATCATTTTAGCTGTAACACACTACTAGTTTATTCCCCGCGCAATACATTAAATCGTATTATTTAATCCGGTGAAATGTACTCTCCCAACATCTCGCTTTCATCGTGTCGATCCTCTCCGCACAGTTTTCCTTCCACCCGACTTCTCGGCCGGCGCCCCGCCCCTTCCGCCCGCCGGCTGCCGCTCGCATCCGAAGCCGCAGCCCCCGCCCCGCCCCCTCCGACGGCGCTGCGATCTCGCGCTCTCTGGCGGATCACGCGCGAGGAGTTAGCGCGCCAGGAACCGAATTACCGGAGAAGTTGGCGGCTCTGCTCGCGTATGCACCGCGGTGCCGCCAACTCGCAGCACCGGCGCGGCGGGGGCGGCGGGGGCGGCGGGGGCGGCGGAGGCCGCCGGCCCGGAACTCCAGGCTTCCTAAGGCGCCTGCACATCCACCGGCCACCCGCCCCCCTCCTCTGCCGAGCCCTGTGTTCTTCGCCCTAAGCGCATCAACCGCCGTCGGTTTTATTCTTTACCTTCAACATCCAACTTCTTTGGCCGCAAAGTTCCTGGTGAACTTCGCCTTGCCGATGCCACTTCAATGTGTTTCGTCTAGATAAATTTGGGCACGGCGTCCGCGCCAATACATTCTCGTAAATAAGTTTGTGCACTGTGCACAAGACAAATGTTAGTCTTGTACGTCCAATCCCTCTTTCGAATCAGGTCTGAGAAAGCGTTTCCACGGAAGCTATTGAAAGGCAACACTGTTACTTTACACTACAGTAGAAATTGTTCATTGTTTTAATTAGGAGGAATTTCGGAATTGGTTATCAGCAAACTTGACTATTTACCTTCCGGGATATTATTAACTTGCTTTTCCGTCAAACGTTCATTTTCCAGCCGCATACGGTGCAGTTTGTCCCTAATCAGATTTCCTCTCAGAAAGTCAAAAGAAGTACGAAAAGCGATACAGCTTTTCCTTTCATCTTCTGGCGTCTGTCATTTTCAATGCCTCAATTACCTTCCCGCCAGAGATTTTTCCCTGAGCGTTCATAAATTGCGTGCCTCCTTCCACGAGCCGTGCTTGTCTCTGCCCCTCGCCGCTGTCCCTTCCTGCTGCGCTCCGGCGGTCCTCCGGACGGCCTCCTCTCGTCGCCCTCACGCTCCGTCCTCGCCGCCCCCCCCCCCCGCGCCGCCACGGCACTGCGGGCGGTAAAAAGGCGCGAAAGGACGCGAGATTTATGTCAGCGGGGCCCCGCGCCCCCACCCCCACCCATCCACCCCGGCCACCAACAAAGGGTGCAAGAAATATACACGCTTCCATATCATTAACATACCGAGCGGCGGGCGCAGGCGGGCGCACCGGAGCGCGGAAGCTCGGCAAAAGTTAGCGGCTGCGGTTACCGTGCTTGCAGGCAGGAGTAGGGTGGGTGACGAGGGGAAGTGGCGATCGGAGGAGCCTTCACAGAAGACGCCTCGGCGAGGCTCCGTGGGCTTGAGAGCGCGCGCGTGGGAGGTAGAGAGGACAGCGGCTCTGGGGGATGCTGTACCAAGTGGAGACGAACGGCACGGCATGCACAGTGGGAGGGCATGGTAGTACAGTAGAGAGCCTCACGTCGCAGCGGAGTCGAGGCGGGGCGGTGGTGACAGGGAGTTGTAAGGTTGGTGCGCCCGATGGTGCTTTTGGGGGGGAGTTGTAAGGTTGGTACGCCCGATGGTGCAGACGAGTACTGTTCTTGGCGGCAAGCAAAGAGGGGAAATTATTTTATTTATTTTTTTATTTTACGTCAAAAAAACAGTTAAAAACTGCGTATGACGTGCTATGGGGAAAAGTGAATTGTGTGCACATTTTCAAAATTCTGTGATCCCTACACTAAGTCATATACTACTTAAAGTTTGAGTTTTTGAAAGGGAGAAAAAAAAACAAAAACTCCCATGTAGTAAAATCTATTTTCAAGGATAAACAAGCATTCGGTTAGAACGTCGTGGAGGGGAGCGATGGCCAAAAGAGAAGTGACAACGGCCTCGGGGCAAGCGGGGGCGGTGGTGACAGGGAGTTGTAAGGTTGGTACGCCCGATGGTGCAGACGAGTACTGTTCTTGGCGGCAAGCGAAGAGGGGAAATTCGGTTAGGACGCCGTGGAGGGGAGCGATGGCCAAAAGAGAAGCGACAACGGCCACAGGGTAAGCGGGGCCGGCGGGCGGAAGCGCATGCTAATGAAGGCGCCGCATGGTGCAGACGAGTACTGTTCTTGGCGGCAAGCGAAGAGGGGAAATTCGGTTAGGACGCCGTGGAGGGGAGCGATGGCCAAAAGAGAAGCGACAACGGCCACAGGGTAAGCGGGGCCGGCGGGCGGAAGCGCATGCTAATGAAGGCGCCGCGACGCCACCCACGCGCCGCTTTGCGCCGGGGCTTAGCGGCGCCGCCCGCGATGGCCCCGTGAAGTCCCTAAAAAACGGCGCAGAGCGCGCGCGCCGGCGAAGCGTTTAGTTAAAGCAACGGCGCGGGCGGCGCTGATGAATATGTTCTTGAACTGTCAACACAAAGTAAAGGTGTTATCCTCCAGCCTCAATTTGGCACGTCAAGGCACGTGCTATGCCGGTTTTTTTACATCTTCTTTGTCTCTTTCACTTACGCTCTACCTCGGATTTTCCTTTTGTAACGCAGCTTAAACTGAGTGAATATTGTGGGACTTGAATATCTTATTACATGTTTTTATCTCAAATTGGAAGGTTTCCAAACATTTTTTACGGAACCTTCAATTATATTTTTTAGACTTTACAAGACTTCCGAGTGAGTTAGAAATATTTTTATTTTACATATTTTTACACATTTTAGTATAATTATATATTTTTACATATTTTACCTATTACAACATATTTCCCTGCATTTTAATACCTTTATACTTCGAAACGGAACATTCCAGATGCGCGTTTGCAATATTTGAAATGGAATCGTCTTTCTTACAAATGAAATGTATTGCTTTTATTACCGCCATTTCTCCGCCATGATTTATGAAACTTATTTCCCCCCTCCGATTACTGCGTACTTGAATCAAGGATGGGCGGATTTTTATGAACGAAAGTAATTTCAATCACGTGCTTGCTCATGTTTCAAATAGCAAATTCGTTACTCGATCGAAAACTAAAAAATATTTTTACAAAAAATTGTCGCGTTGCTCAATATGGAGGGTGGGGTACATAAAATTTGCCCCCCCTCCCCCCAGAAAGATGCCGAATCATCTGTGATTTACAGCGTTCGTGTGCTGATTATTGTGTTATGGCTCACATTCGGTACGAAGCGACCACGGTACCGTCAGCTTAAGGAGGGAATATTTACACGCGTCTTATGACAACTAGTGCTAAAACATCACATCATTTCTCGTCCTTAGTAATGATTATGTAATACTATTTACCGCAATTTCTCTTCGTATTAACACATCTCAATCATCATTATGTGTAAAACTCATTACAAATCGTACAACATTAGTTGCGAAAATCAAATATTTTCACGCAAATATCAACACAAATTTGAGGATGAGGTTTGCCGACGTGATCAGTGAATTGGACACCCACACAAAAACTCTCACCAAACGGGATACAGTCATCATCATAGGAGGGCAGAATGACATCAATTTGGGTGGTCACTTTACACCTGAGCAACATGTTGACAAACTACAACGTGCCGCCCAAAACACGAACATTGTAATCTCGACTCTGCCCTTCTGGTACAACAAACCAACACTGTGCAAAGAAATTAGACACGCAAACAACAAAATAAAACTGCATCTGAGAGGCACACATGTTAAATTATTTGAGCTTAACTTTCTCTCAGAAAAACACTTCACCGGCATGGTCTTCATGAACCTCGTCGGAAAACATGCACTCGGTAGCGAACTGCCAAACACATCCTTACACCTCAGCAGTATCCTACCCAAGATTCATCCCCACCTACATCTCTAGTTCTCTTCCATCCTCCGGAACCCCTTTGGACCCAATTAGAAAAGCATCCGTGTAGGTACATGCAAAAGATTCACCTCCTAACACTGCTGGGACACGATACTTCCTTCGACCACGCACTCGAGGTAAAAATGAGATAAATAAATAGCAACTACAGTCAGATGCAGCAGAAAAGCATCCGTGTAGGTACATGCAAAAGATTCAAATAATGCATCATAATGTACAATCTCTTTCAAATAAAATTGAATTTATCGAGGCAGCATTAGAGTGTGATCTCAGTCAAATAGATGTTCTTTGCTTTACAGAACATTGGTTATCTCATAATGATCTAAACACACTCCAAATTCCTAGTTTTACCTTGCAGGATCATATTGTAGAGCAAGGGAATCAAATAAAGGCCCTGCTTACGGAGGTTCGTGTATTTATGTAAGAAATAATATTGATTCTACCTTCTTGTCAGAATTCAATTTATATGCAGTTGAAAAAGTTTTTGAAATAACAGTTGTACATCTTACTACGCTCAAAATTATCTTACTTTGCATCTACAGACCTCCAACAAAGCAAGCTTTAGATTATTTCAATTTCGTAGAAAATCTAGAGATAACTCTGAACAAAATTAGTAATCTATCTTTACATCCATTGTTGTATGTGGAGATTTCAATATTGATGTTCTGAGGCGAATCCACGAAAAAGAGCAGTTTCTCAATTTAATTCATTCTTTTAATTTAGATATTACAGTAAACGTACCTACACGGAATACTTTTAAATCACAAACAGCAATAGATCAAATTACTAATAACATGAATACTGACACAATAAATAAAAAACACGCATGTGCAGAGCATTTACTACAGTTAACATAAAGTTATTTACGGACTACTTGCTGAAAGAATCATGGGAGGCAGTTTATAACGCTATTGACACGAATGAAAAATATAATTTATTTTCTCAAAGCTTTATTTCTCTTTAACGCATGCTTTCCTATTAAAAGAGAAAATTAAACATTTCACGAAAAATGGATCACAAAAGGAATTAGAACATCGTGTAAAAATAAACTACTCTCTATTTTATTTCTAAACGTCATGACGTATCTCAAGATTTCCTTATCTCTTCAAAAATACAAAACATTGTTACGAAAAGTCATAAGACAGGCTAAAATCATGAAAAACGATCAGGATATTTTGAACTCAAGTAATAAAACTAAAGCAATGTGGAATATAATAAATAATACTACCAAATCAACTAGAAAACCCGTAGAGAATGTTGTTTTAAAATATAACGATATAAATGTGAACGATCCGGCAACAGTGGCTAATCTCTTTAACCAATACTTTTCGAGAATTGCTGCCGATCTCACTAAGGGTCTTCAGGCACAAAATTACAAAATAGACAGTTCACTCAAAATTTTAGACACAATGTTCGTTTCGAAACTTCTTCCTATGAAATTCTTAAAATAATCGGTAAACTAAAAAATAAATATTCGTCCGGTTTAGATGAATTCCCGGATTCTTTGTTAAAGACTTGTGCGTATGCCATTATACATCCGTTAACTCACATATTTAATGCATCTTTATGCACTGGAACGTTTCAGATATTTTCAAAACAGCTAAAATTAAGCCGCTTTTCAAAAAGGCAACAAAAATGAAATTCAAAATTATCGGCCCATTTCTCTTCTATCAGTTTTTTCAAAAAGTATTAGAGACTTTTTACGTACGAATGGAAACCTTTCTCACTAAACACGACGCGCTTTCAGATTGCCAACATGGATTTAGAAAATGAAAATCACGGAAACAGCTATATTTTCTTTTCTTAAAGATGTCGCCTCATCATTAGATCAAAACGAGGCACCTATTGGATTATTTTTAGATCTTTCAAAGCTTTTGACGTCATTGATCATGACATTTTACTTTCCAAATTACCTTCATATGGAATTCGTGGTATTGCTCTAGATTGGTTATGTTCGTACCTTAAACAACGATCTCAGAGAGTTGAAATACCTTACTGGAATGATGGAACATTACGTACGCACCTTTCCGACTCTTTGCCCGTTGCATGTGGAGTTCCTCAGGATCGATTTTAGGCCCTATTCTGTTCCTACTTTACGTAAACGATATGCCCTCGACGATTCAAAACGGAAGAACAGTTCTCTTTGCAGATGATACGAACATCCTTTGCAATAAAGAAACCGTAAATAGTACAATATCAGATGTTTCAAATTGGTTCCGAAATAACAAATTAATAGTAAACGAAAAGAAAACGGTTTTAATGCAGTTTTCCATTTCAAATAAACAATTCTGTGCTCCATTGAAAATGAACAGTGTACCATTGACTGATGTTAAGGCAACAAAATTTTTAGGTCTCTCAATTCAGTCAAACCTTAAATGGAACGTCCATTTAAATGAATTGAACACACAATTAAGTTCTTTATGCTACGCGTTCAGAATTCTTGCAAATTCAGTCAGCCTTCATACTGCTCGTTGTGTATACTTCGCGAATGTTCATTCCCGCCTGAGATATGGCATAATATTCTGGAAATGCATCTTATAGCTCCCAGACTTTTAGATTACAAAAACGATTGTACGAATAATAACCAAATCCCACCCACGTGATTCATGTAAGCCTCTCTTCATTAATCTAGGAATTCTACCATTACCGTGTCTTTTATTTACGAATCAGTGGTTTTGTAAAAAATGACTTGCTCAAGGGCGGGAATATTTTTTCAGAAAATGCAGAAGTCTATTACTATAACACTCGACGTAGAAATCATATTCATCAGGTGACAGTATCAACAGCTCATTACAAAAAATTCACATACAATACATGTACATTATTTTACAACACTTTGCCAGATGACATTAAACGATTAAATTCAATAGAAAAGTTTAAATCCCAAGTGAAATCGTTTCTGCTGCATAACTGTTTCTATACAATTAGAGACTATACTGAGCATAACAAGAAAAGTAACATTAATTTTAACAATGATACATAATGCATTATTTACCATTTGGACTGTATAAATGAGTATAAACAACCTGTAACAACTATTGTACTACAGCTTCCGGGTCAATGACCCCATCTCGATCAGGTTTTCGTCCAGTTTCCTGATCCATTGAGCAAATGCTGAGATGGCCCTTGTTTTGCTTCTGGACATAAATGTAACTTCATTTTCTGTGCACGTCTTCTAGAATTCAGTGGGAAATACAATTATTCAAATTATCGTTTCCATGTTGTCGCGGCAGGAAGTAATAAGAGCCAAAATTTATTGCTTATTTATCTTTGACAATAGATTTTATTACATGGGAGTTTTTGTTTTTTCTCCCTTTCAAAATTTCAAAATTCAAAATTTATTGCTTGTTTATCCTTGAACATAGATTTTATTGCATGGGAGTTTTGTTTTTTCCTTTCAAAAATTCAAATTTTAAGTAGTATATGAGTAAGTGTAGGGATCACAGAATTTTGAAAATGTGCACACAATTCACTTTTCCCCATAGCACGTCATACGCAGTTTTTAACTGTTTTTCTGACGTAAAATAAATAAAAAAAAATCATAACCTTTTTATATAGCTACGTATGTTCCAATAATGAGACGTAATTCACAGAACTACAGCTGCCGTCGTGCGAGGCGGAATGCCATTGTTGCATTTCAATTTGATATTTCCAGATGGCTTCGAATTTTTCTTTCATATTACATTTAAATCGTATTTTTAAGGAGAAAATCTAATTGGGCTAATTTCAATGTAGGTTTGCGGATTGTTTGAAAGAATATACATTAACACATTCAGAATATAAATATATTTTTCGCAATACGGACGAAAAATATGGATTTTTCAGATAGCTATTAAATAATTTGTAAAGTATAACAAAAGCTCGAATATAAGTAACGAACAAAGAAATACGAAATAATATATATATATATATATATATATATATATATATATATATATATATATATATATATATTCTAACCTACGCAGCATCCAATTGTTTCGAAGCACTTCTCAAATTACGTTCACGAAGCGCAGGAAATTCGAAGCGGTCGACTATGTTTGACGCCAAATTACACAAAAATACTTATACGTTAAAAAAATATTCAACATGATTTTATCTAAAGATATGTTTTTGAAGCACACAGTTCATTAAGAAAAGATTTGTTCTTTGCAATTGTAGCAGTGCGCAGACGCCGAATTTGTTTTTGTTTATATCAAATGTTTTGTTTCAATTACGAGCAACCGAAACAAACAAAACACTTTGGGTCAAAAAATAAGCTCAAATGTATTAAATTACAAACATATTTATATTTGTGTATTGTATAAAAAACAGTATTCCAGAAAATGTCTGCATTAGCAATACTGTTTTACGATCCGAAAGAGCACGGGTTATTATGCCTCTTGCATGAACACGAACTCGAGGAAAAAGTAAAAATTTTTAGAACGAAAGCGAATCGAAATATTCATTACAAAATTCGTTGAGGGTTCAGGTGCATGCAGTTCTCAGAGCTTGATTTCGCTCATGCGTTGATAACCGAAAAACATTAAGTTTCACTAGTCACTCTTTTGTATAGGATATATTACATACTAATGTTTAATTTCTCAGCATTGAAGCAAATACAATTGGGGATCAAGAATTTACACACAATCTTGGGAGCATCCTATTCAACAGAGCAGACGCTTCTTAACTCATATTTCTGGGTTTTCCTAAATTAATATTAACTAACCTATTTTACCGATATACATATTTTACCGTTATAAATATAACTAAAAAAGACAAAAATGTTGAGTGCTCAGTGTTGAATAAATAGGGCGTAGGATATGTTAAATTTGGAAATTTAAGTGCCTACAGTTCACTGTGTTTTGTGATGTGAAGCCTTCAATGAAGCCATCAATCATCCTAGAAGACCATCTGAGAAGAAAACACATCCATTATTTATAAGGTTTATTTATATAATTAGGCTTAGTATGGTACCATATGAATAATATTTTTTAACCTTAATACTTCTTAAAAGGTAATACTTTACAGTTGAACTGTGATCTCATGGCCATGAGAAGGTTTTGAAAACCTGAGATTTTGTTAGTAACAGCTAAGTTTTTGCCTCAGTGTGATCTGAGAAAAATTCATGTTTTATGCAACAATTTTTTCTCATTTCAAAACAGGTTTTGTTTATTATAAGAGAACCGCTTGTCCTACCGGATTCTTCTATCAAAATCCGGCATCTACATCACATTTAGGACTTTTTTGACACCTCATTCACCTCTGTAGCTTCAGATTTGATGTTTTCTGGTCAATTTGAAATATTTTCAAGCTATATTCTGAGCAGCACCTACAGTGCTTGCAGACACTCACAGGGTTCGCTAGCATCACACAGGTGTCAAGAGGGTCGCATACCCTGCAGGCGCTACCCTTACGTATTCTTTGGCAAAGAGGTTCCAAATTATCGATCCATTCTCCCCACTGTTGTAACCCCCTCCCTTCATGGCTGTTTCCCCTTCACTAACCCCTATATAAAGCGTGCGTTTTCGCGCACAGCGCTCTCATTCTCTTGTTATTTCAGCTGCGTCCAGTGGCGTAGCTTTGTTAATTCTTCTCATAGAGCCCGGCTCCTTCAGAGTCGTTATGTATATCAAATCTGTATATAGTATTTGTTGTAAATAGTGTTTTTAATTTTTTCTTGCCGAGATAGTATGTTAGTTTACTTACAATAGATCAGATCAAATTATGAAGACTAAAATAATATTGTTTCTCATTTCGTCAGTAAAGCCTGAGCCATGGTTGTTGTTTTTTTTTTTTTGTTGGTTCCCTTTGAACCAAACAATGTGTTAATGAAATTGAGTGCATAAAGGTATTTAATGTGTTGATTTGGACTTGGAAATGGAACTCTTACTTTGAAATGTTAATGATTTACTAATGTTTATGTTGTTTGCAGCTCGTTTACTACATATGTTATGTTTATGTATGTCGCTGACCTCTGATTGGTGTGGAGGTGCGGCTAATGTTCACTGCGTATTTACTTATGAATGTTGTTAATGTTGCAGTTCCTGCCATAAGTAAGACGGCACTTGGCCGCTTGGCCGCTTTTGGCAATTTATGGAAAGGTGCTCCCGCTGAGTATAAGTCGGCGCTTGGCCGCATTCGGCACACGGGAGACTACGTAAAGGCGTTTGCTTGGCCCGTGCGGTAGCTCGAACCGCGGCCCTTGTTGCAACGTCACGGCCCGCAGCCGGCAGAGAGGTCGGCTGGGCTACAGCTGTCACCGGCACGCAGCGGTGGGGTCACGTGCTGACCTTGATGCGGCACGCTGATCGGCGCTCGTGTCTAGGAACAGTTTTGTTCAGCGAGCAGCGGGCGGGCGCTCATGTACCGCCCACTCTCGCTTATGCGTAAACTTGCTGCATTCCTATGTTGTCTGGTTACGAAAGGTATAGTAAGAAATCCATTTCAAGAATTTTGGTATTATGCACTCCTACGAAAGTTGGTTCCATGGCTCATGCGTAGTTCTGTTTATTACGAATGTTATTTGAGAAAAGAAGGCCTAAATACGGCTTCTTCAGCAAATTTGTTTATATACGTTTCTATCTACCTCGTCCTAAAGTGGGCATTCAAAGGTAGATTATAAGACAGCATTTCTGTATGTGCTAGCGCGATGTTGTAGATGCGCTACTAAGTTAGTGTTCACCTTCTGTTACAAGGTTTATGTTTCAATTTTCAGCTTCCTCGCCTAAAGTGGGTTCTTTCAAGAGGTCGACTGAAATCATTAATTCTGTATGTCGGCGCATTTTTGCGCGCCTTTGTTTATGAGACGGCCTCGACCGTCCTTCATTCTTGCTTGTAAATTGTAATTCTGCTTTGTTTTTCCCGCAGCTGCTTTGCAACCTGCGCATCAGGAAAAACTAATATATGTAAAATTGTTTATCTAATAAATGTGTTATATTGAAAGTTATTTGATTGTCATATCTCCTGATTTGAGATCCTATAAAGTTGTGATACCTTTTCATTAAAAACCTGGGGCGTCCATTTGAAAAGTTCAAGTGTGACGACAATCTTCTGAATTTCGATAGCTTAGAAGCTTTTGTGTTAGCTTTGCATAATTATCTCCTTAGGCAAATGCATGGTCAGTTCGCTACATATTACGTAGCGAAAATTAATGTTATCAATGTGCTGTTTTCAACAGCTGGCGACCGTATTAAATAAATTGTCATTAAATAAGAGGTCAGCCAAGTTTGATATTTAACACAAAAACTGGCGACCGTGACAGGATAAAAGGATCCAACTTTATGAAACAATCAATAACTTGTATTACTAATTTGTATTTTTCTTTCAGCTTAAAGTTTAATTTGTTCACAGCTGATTTTGTTCTACGTTGTAACGGTTTCACGAGTTCACCTCGTGTTTGTCTTTGAATTTATTTGTCTTCTGGGTTACTCTTGTAACACCTTTTCTTTGTTATTTGCTTCAGTTCATAAATTTACAGCATGTCTAACCCCGGACCCCTGTCGAGGAAATTGTGGAAACTCGAGACGAAGAAGCTTTGCAGGCTCGCCTAACTCGCATCGACCAGTTGCGGAGAAAGAGGAGCTATTATAAAGGACGTCTCACCACCTTTGAAAATTTTCTCAACATAGGCGGTAATGTACACGAAATCCCGCACAGGATTCAGAAACTAGAATCTGATTTTGAGAAGTACAGCGTAGTTCAGCAAAAATTAGATGCGTGCTTTAGTGAGGGAGAGCCAGGCAACGAAAAGACTGATTTCGAAAATAGGTATTTCGCCTTGATAACCAGAGCCGCGCAGTTGCATAGGAATATAAAACGGGAAAGGCCGTCTGTCCCGGCGCAACCGAGTTTAGTTGTCCCGCCGGTCTTAGAGCCATGGCCTCGACCGCGGCTGGTCTCGGCGTACCGGCTCAGAGCACCCCCATTCGCGATTCAAATCCGTTCCGCCTGGAACAAGCGAGGCAGGCATTTTCTGTTAGTACCGCGTCCTCGCGTACGCCAGTGCCTACTTCAGATGAGGAAAACGACGCGGTACCCCGCCTTTCCAACGCCCCGTGTATTCACGACATTCATCTAGGCCGCGCCTACCTGTTTTGAGAATTCCTTCATTTTCCGGCAATGATTCCGAGTGGAGCATTTTTCTCTTTATTCGAAAGTTTAGTGCATAATTCCCCGACCTGCCAGAAATTGAAAAATGGCACTTTCTACAATCTTATCTCACTGGTAGTGCTGCAAAGCTGATTGCGGGCTTGCCCTATGTCGCGGAAAGTTATGCCGAAGCAATTCGCATTCTTAAAAACAGATACGAAAACCCTAAGCTCCGCAAGCATAAATTACTTTCATCTTTATTTAATTATAATATGACTGCTAAAGACTCAGCTAGTCGTTTATTTGAGTTAGTTGATCACTTCAAACGTAATGTTCGTGCTCTCAAAGTTCTCAAAGAACCAGTAGAATGTTGGGATTCTATCCTAGTCTTTCTTATTACTTCAAAGTTAGACGAAAATACGCATAGAGACTGGAAGCCCATTCAGTGCAAACACGCGTATCAACTCTTGAAAACTTATATACGTTCTTGGAGGCTAGGGCCCGTGCCTTGCCAACGTGGCTGCCGATAGAAGGAGTAAGGAAAGGGACACGCCCAAGCCAATGCCTAGAAGCAAGAATTTTGTTTCTGATCATAGTGATGAGTGTAATTTGTGCAAAGGTTCGCACAATCTCATAAAGTGCAAGTTATTTCTTGAAAAGTCAACTTATGATAGATACTTATTCGTCAAAGAAAACCGACTTTGTTTTACGTGCTTAAGGCCCGGGCATGGCGTTGCCACTTGTGCGGCGAGGTCGTGTAATAAATGCAATAGCAAACACCACGCGCTTTTGCACAGAGAATTTAGTCCGAGAATAAATGTGGAACAAACGGCAGTTGTGAAGACGAATGCTCGAGGCCGCAGAGTGCGAAACCGTCAGCGCGCACGTTAATCACAATTTTGCTTCGAAAGCCGTGCTGTCCACCGTTCGCGTATCAGTGAAGAACGCGGAAAATAAGTTTGTTAAGTTCAGAGCCCTCCTTGACAACGGTAGCACGCATTCTCTGATTACGGAATCGGCCATGAAGAAACTGAAGGTACAAGCTAACACTACTCAACTTGCATTACCGGAGTCGGTGGCACTGCTTCTAAATCTTTAAAATCAGTTCGCTTGTCGATGGCCTCCGTCGTTAGCAATTTTAACTTCAGTTTGAATGCGCTCGTGGTAAAGAATATTACGACCGATATTCCCACTCATACTCTTGATCTCACTAACTTGAAAATCCCTGAGAATGTAAAGCTTGCGGACCCTGAATATCACGTAGCGGCGCCAGTTGATATCTTGTTGAGCGCCGACGTGTTTGGAATTGCTTAAGATCGCGTAAAGTAAAAATTCCGCGTACGAAATGCCTGAACTTGACATTAAAAGAAACTGCATTCGGATACATTGTAACCGGCACCATGAAAAACTTGTTTTCAGCCCGATCTAGTATTTGCAACTTTGTTACGGAACAGCGTAACTTCGGGAAGTTCTGGGAATTCAAGGAAAACTCTGGCAGTGGGAAAAATGGTGTCACAATGAGAGTTGCAAAGGATGAACAGCAAAGTGCTCCCCAGAAAATTATCAACCCTTTTTGTCAACAAAGTCATTTAACAAGTCCTGTTACAGCAACTTCAAAATTTCAAAGAACTGGTGGATTGAACCGGTTCACCAGGTTAGCATATAAAAAGCACTCATTACCAAAAAGTTTTGGTGCAGATATGTGTGATAAACTGAAAGATAGACTTGATTGCAATAAATATCTTGCACACAATGTTCAATCTAGAAGCCCAAAAATTCAAAGTGACGAGTTTTCATTTTGTAATATTCAGCACTCAAGAAGAAGCTCTGCTAGGAAGCTTGTTAATCGAAATGTGGAGGGTAACTCTCATAAACCATCAACTATAAAAAGGAAAGGTGTATCGTCTAAGCACAGTGTTCGATTAGATCCATATTCTAATTCTGATTTAGATTCATGTACGGATTCCCTTATGTTGATCATCTTACTAAAGCGAATAAAAATGCTCAAATATATCAAGTCCTTGTTGTAAAAATCAATTCAAATGCCAATCTTGCCACTTGAAAAATGTTCCACTCTATTAACAAGGAATAGAGGTTATACTTAATTCAAAACCTGTATGCTCCATGACTTAGATTTGACAGAAGCCCTTACTCCCGCTCACTTTTTGCTTGGCAAGCAACTCAACACCTTGGCTCTGCCACCTCCCGCCTACCATTACTAAATCTTTGAATGTATTCCAGGCTATACAGGCACAAAGGTCCCTGTTCTGGAAGCGGTGGAGTGCTGAATATCTAAACCAGCTGCAGACCAGGGCCAAGTGGCGCACCAGCAGCCCGGACCTGAAGGTGGGACAGCTAGTCATTGTGAGAGTGGAAGACCTCCCACCTCTCATCTGGCCTCTGGGGAAAGTGCTGGAGATCCTTCCCGGACGCGACTATCGAGTTCGGATAGTCAAGCTGAAAACTTCGCAGGGTGTAATCACTCGCACCTTGCCGAAGATCTGCCCTCTTCCCTTCGCTGAGGACGCCGATAACCTGTGTAGAGTGCCATCTCCCTCTACGCGTAGTTTCCTGTAATAGAGGTTGAGTGAGCGCATTCCACAGTGACTTGGTTAAGCACTCTGTTCTGCACTCCAGTTCCCCAGCATGTTAAATTTGGAAATTTAAGTGCCTACAGTTCACTGTGTTTTGTGATGTGAAGCCTTCAATGAAGCCATCAATCATCCTAGAAGACCATCTGAGAAGAAAACACATCCATTATTTATAAGGTTTATTTATATAATTAGGCTTAGTATGGTACCATATGAATAATATTTTTTAACCTTAATACTTCTTAAAAGGTAATACTTTACAGTTGAACTGTGATCTCATGGCCATGAGAAGGTTTTGAAAACCTGAGATTTTGTTAGTAACAGCTAAGTTTTTGCCTCAGTGTGATCTGAGAAAAAATTCATGTTTTATGCAACAATTTTTTCTCATTTCAAAACAGGTTTTTGTTTATTATAAGAGAACCGCTTGTCCTACCGGATTCTTCTATCAAAATCCGGCATCTACATCACATTTAGGACTTTTTTGACACCTCATTCACCTCTGTAGCTTCAGATTTGATGTTTTCTGGTCAATTTGAAATATTTTCAAGCTATATTCTGAGCAGCACCTACAGTGCTTGCAGACACTCCAGGGTTCGCTAGCATCACACAGGTGTCAAGAGGGTCGCATACCCTGCAGGCGCTACCTTACGTATTCTTTGGCAAAGAGGTTCCAAATTATCGATCCATTCTCCCCACTGTTGTAACCCCCTCCCTTCATGGCTGTTTCCCCTTCACTAACCCCTATATAAAGCGTGCGTTTTTCGCGCACAGCGCTCTCATTCTCTTGTTATTTCAGCTGCGTCCAGTGGCGTAGCTTTGTTAATTCTTCTCATAGAGCCCGGCTCCTTCAGAGTCGTTATGTATATCAAATCTGTATATAGTATTTGTTGTAAATAGTGTTTTTAATTTTTTCTTGCCGAGATAGTATGTTAGTTTACTTACAATAGATCAGATCAAATTATGAAGACTAAAATAATATTGTTTCTCATTTCGTCAGTAAAGCCTGAGCCATGGTTGTTGTTTTTTTTTTTTTGTTGGTTCCCTTTGAACCAAACAATGTGTTAATGAAATTGAGTGCATAAAGGTATTTAATGTGTTGATTTGGACTTGGAAATGGAACTCTTACTTTGAAATGTTAATGATTTACTAATGTTTATGTTGTTTGCAGCTCGTTTACTACATATGTTATGTTTATGTATGTCGCTGACCTCTGATTGGTGTGGAGGTGCGGCTAATGTTCACTGCGTATTTACTTATGAATGTTGTTAATGTTGCAGTTCCTGCCATATAAGACGGCACTTGGCCGCTTTTGGCAATTTATGGAAAGGTGCTCCCGCTGAGTATAAGTCGGCGCTTGGCCGCATTCGGCACACGGGAGACTACGTAAAGGCGTTTGCTTGGCCCGTGCGGTAGCTCGAACCGCGGCCCTTGTTGCAACGTCACGGCCCGCAGCCGGCAGAGAGGTCGGCTGGGCTACAGCTGTCACCGGCACGCAGCGGTGGGGTCACGTGCTGACCTTGTATGCGGCACGCTGATCGGCGCTCGTGTCTAGGAACAGTTTTGTTCAGCGAGCAGCGGGCGGGCGCTCATGTACCGCCCACTCTCGCTTATGCGTAAACTTGCTGCATTCCTATGTTGTCTGGTTACGAAAGGTATAGTAAGAAATCCATTTCCAAGAATTTTGGTATTATGCACTCCTACGAAAGTTGGTTCCATGGCTCATGCGTAGTTCTGTTTATTACGAATGTTATTTGAGAAAAGAAGGCCTAAATACGGCTTCTTCAGCAAATTTGTTTATATACGTTTCTATCTACCTCGTCCTAAAGTGGGCATTCAAAGGTAGATTATAAGACACATTTCTGTATGTGCTAGCGCGATGTTGTAGATGCGCTACTAAGTTAGTGTTCACCTTTCTGTTACAAGGTTTATGTTTCAATTTTCAGCTTCCTCGCCCTAAAGTGGGTTCTTTCAAGAGGTCGACTGAAATCATTAATTCTGTATGTCGGCGCATTTTTGCGCGCCTTTGTTTATGTGAGACGGCCTCGACCGTCCTTCATTCTTGCTTGTAAATTGTAATTCTGCTTTGTTTTTCCCCAGCTGCTTTGCAACCTGCGCATCAGGAAAAACTAATATATGTAAAATTGTTTATCTAATAAATGTGTTATATTGAAAGTTATTTGATTGTCATATCTCCTGATTTGAGATCCTATAAAGTTGTGATACCTTTTCATTAAAAACCTGGTGCGTCCATTTGAAAAGTTCAAGTGTGACGACAATCTTCTGAATTTCGATAGCTTAGAAGCTTTGTGTTAGCTTTGCATAATTATCTCCTTAGGCAAATGCATGGTCAGTTCGCTACATATTACGTAGCGAAAATTAATGTTATCAATGTGCTGTTTTCAACAGCTGGCGACCGTATTAAATAAATTGTCATTAAATAAGAGGTCAGCCAAGTTTGATATTTAACAGGATATGCAGAAGTGCAATTGAATCAATAAATGTTCAGGGAAACGGCATTGCTATTCGATTAATGTTTCACAGTCATTGAAAACATTCTATTAACTCTTTTAATACATATGGATTACTAACTGTAGCTTAAATTGAGGAAGGACATTTAACTGAAAAAGCCACAGAAAAACCAAGAGCAACTTCTACTGCCTACATCCGCTCAGATGCATCAATCCTAGAACGTGATCGCAGTCTACGTCGCAGTTAATTGTGTTGCTTGCCACCGCAGCAGCAGCAGCTTCCAATTATGAACCTCTGCAGGCCTCGTATGCAGGGTACGTCTCTCGAGGCCGGCGATGAACGCCGACCCGGCCCGCCCCCCCCGCCCCACTCCGTCCCGCTCCGCCCTGCCCCGCCCCACCCCGTCCCGCTCCGCCCTCACCGCGCTGCCAAAGCACCCCTCTCTGCTCCTTGCCGCGCCACCCAACCCCGCCCCGCCCAGCACCCTTCGCCCCCCCGTCCCGGCCCGCCCCGTCCCGCGCCTCCTCCCCCTCCACTGCGCTTCGCTTCGCCGCCCCTCTCCATCCCTCCCCCCCCGCCCGGCCCGCGCCGGCGTGCATATACGTGACCACTCGCGCTTCGCCGCGTTCCACCGACCGCACACACCTTGTGGCAACTCCGGAGTCCGGGATTTCGAATCCCTCCG
The DNA here is from genome assembly GCA_964035755.1 of Teleogryllus oceanicus. Lineage (NCBI taxonomy): Eukaryota > Metazoa > Arthropoda > Insecta > Orthoptera > Gryllidae > Teleogryllus > Teleogryllus oceanicus. The sequence goes on from CAXIVR010000004.1 coordinate 119,756,074, forward strand.
GGAGGGGTCGCGCGCGAACCGAGACAGAGTTGAGACTACAGCACATGGCCGCAAACAAAAGTTGCACGACGCATGGCGCGGCGGCTGCGGGGGAGTGCAGCCCCGGGAGGCAGGCGGCGCGCCGCGGCGTTCCGGCGCCCGGAGGCCAAAGGCGGAGAATAGCGGCCGGTCCCCGGAGGCTCAGACCAAAGGAATCGAACCGGAAACGAACCCCGGGAAAGGAAACGCACACAATATTATAGGCAAGAAAGTGCACAGGTGCGGACACGCCAACCCAACATGGTGCCGCAACAAAATGATAAGCGGAAAAGGGATTGCTTGTTCCTAAGTTTAATGCTACGTACTTCGTCTTCGAAGAAAGCTCATGGGCTGACTTTCCGGGATCACATGCCTCCGCCTGGTGGATAAATCCAGATGCTAATTGTAGAAGATAAAACTCCTCTAATATGTGGTGCAGCAAGAATCCATGTTTTGTGGGTCCTGGATACCGAAATATGATTGACCGCAAAACGTGTCCGTCCGAAACGCTAGCGGCGGAACCGTTCGACAGATTTCTCCAAAACTGATATTTCCCTATCGATATGGCTAATGTCGCGAACCCTTGTATTTGAACATATTCAACATTTTCAACAACAACAACAACAACAACAAAAAAGGCTTCAACGCATCTGATAAAACTTTATTATTGAATAGTGCGAAGGACATTTAAGAGAATGGCGCAGGTCCCATGTTCGTTAAAAACCCTGACTTTTCAAAAATTGAAAAAAAAAAAAAATCAAACTTTTTTCGGTGTCTTGCTACAGCTTCCATCCCCACCAACCCGCAGTGGGCAGGCGCCGGCCTTCGAGGCAGCTGTACCCTCCCCGACGGCTTACCCTCGCGACGAACAAGACGCAAGGCATTCACGCAGCCGTCCCGCCCATCAGGAGAAAGCGCACTGCTCCCAGACACATCGCGACACCCGGGAAGGCTCCGGTGGAGTAGCACATGGAGGCAGCCGTGATTTAACTCTTAGCAGTCGCCACAACTGCTTTAACTCTTAGCAGTCGGCCATGTTAGGTTGCTGGTCATGGACCTGTTATTTTTCAACTGTTATTAATAACAGCTATTACGAGTCAGCTGCTTTTGTGATAACAGTTATTGAAGAAAAGCTGTTAAGCCCATCTCTCGTGTGTGTGTGTTCGGTTCAGTCAACCAAACGTTCTAGCCCCCCACGCAACTACCGCGTCACAAGAATGCGAGCTTGTGGTCAGTAGCAGCGCAACCTGTCATCCAGTGACCGCAAAACCACGCAGAATTTACAGGGACAATTACGCACGCCGCATCAGCCCTGGAAGGGGTGTGACGTATTACCACCCCTATCGCGAAAAGTAGTCACACGAATACGGCGACCAGCTGACTAGAGCTTCTTGTTCGAGTCGCCGATGGTCATGTTTGCTTTTCAAGTGTGAAACGCTGTACGAGTAGTGGTCGTAATACACGACATTTTGAATAGCAAGTGGAGTGGTAAATCGCGTTAGGTGAGAGCGCAAGAAACCGTGTAAAATCCGCCACTGTGCGCTGAACTAAAAGTTAGTAAAAAGAGATTGGTTGAAACAACATAATTTGAACTGTATTTCGAGGTGGAATACATAGCCGACGCACATAAGTATTAGAATCTACCTATTGAAACGGTAGTAAGAAGTTTAACATCGTAAATCTGGGGGTGAAACGAACAGGTGCCAAGAGGAACGCCAGAAATCTACAAATGCTAAGTTAACCGCAAAGTGCAAGAACTTTACGCAGGCGTTCAATGCATTGAGCGGGAAGAAAGAAGACGCGAGTGGACAGGCGTTTCCTCTGGAAGAAGAAGAAGAAGAAGAAGAAGAAGAAAAGAAGAAGAAGAAGAAGAAGAAGAAATAGTCGACGACAGAAGAAAGAAGAAGAACGAAGGCTGGAGCTAGCGTATATTCGGTGGACTTGGCGATCGGAGAATTGGAGGCCGCAGCGTTCTACGAAGACCGCGCTCAGCCGGAGGCGACGGTGCAACGCTCGCGCTGTCCCAGGTTTTCCCCGGCGCCAGCGGCGCGGCGACGCGACGGCGCGTTCAGCGAAGGTCAGATTCGCGATGCGCCAGGCGGCCAAGGTTACAAAATATTATGTTGTGACAGGAATGCGGAGTGCGTTGTGAGTCGGTAGGCCGACGAACGCTAGCATTTTATGTTTGAGAAGCGGTCGCACCGGAATGAACTGATTAAATGAGATGTAAATTGAGGAAAATCGCAAGGAAGTTATTACAGCTTTGTTGAGAAATTCAAATACGAATGAAAATAGAACTGTATTCGTAAAAGGGAGAGATGTTTTGAGAACTTTATAGCACTCTTGTACAGTTTGTTTTAAAAGATTTACCTGAAATTTTGTGTATAATTTGAAATCATTTGATGACACTACCATTCATTTTGTTATTTTGTGATGTTACGTAATTCAAATCTTTCATTTAAATTTGTATGAAGTTAATGGGCATAATATTAACATTTGTGCGTTTCTTAATTTAATTCTGAGGTGTAAAGCAAACTAACAGGCTTCTCTGCTGACTAGCAAAATATTGTCGTTGGTGTGTTTATTCTTGCGTACTTTCTTAAATAAAAAAAATGTTCTAGAATGTCCTCAACGATTGCTATAATTGAACTTAATATTCCCACAATTTTAACATGCGGTCACCACTTCCCCTATCTGTGTTTCGTATGAAACACCTACTCGTGACTGACTATATTCATCTACTTATGGAAAATGCTTCCATCTACGGAGCTACCCTATTGTATATCTCCTCGAAACATGGGGTCTGTTTAATTCCAACTTCCAACCATTATATTAATAAAAATTCCCAAATAAAATTTAATATCACAATTTGCACAAGACCAATTTCTTGAATTTCAAACTAAACAAACTCCCGGCTTACTATCATCCCCAGCCCATGTTGAACACCGAATCGTACCTCACCAACCGCTTACGTGTGTTCGCTACGAAAGTTTTCTAGAGAATCAATCCAATCGTCCTTCCTGGCCATCACGACCATCCAACGCCCTCTTCACACTTTCTGCACATAATGTGTTCGGGGTCGTGTCCATTTTCACAACGTTCTGATATCAAGCATGGAATATTAACCCTAGTTGATCCGTTGTCCTAACAACGCGTATTCTTTGACTGAAAAGGATGCCATATTCCAACCCTAAATGTTGTTTATCATTAAAAACTAATTCCAACGTTCTTCTCCCTATCACTATATATATATATATATATATATATATATATATATATATATATATATATATTAGTTTGTATGTAAAATAATCATAAAATTGCGACATAACTAATACTTCAAATATTCAAGCAATACAATCGGCCTTTTTCGCAGCAAGAAATCGTTCGTCAAATAACATCTTACGGCACAGATAATGACGCACTGCTTGTTTACGGCACGAAAATTGCGTCATTACACATTCAGCCAATCGCAGTGAGCGAATCATGGGGAGTAGTGATAAACCGAACACCCGACCACGTTTTTTTGCACAGATGTCAAATACCCCAATAAATTTGTTTCCAAAAATTAACTTTGATTCTTTTGTAAAATTTATAATGCTGATATACAAAACTGATACATTATGCATCTAGTTTATAATGTACAGGTTTCTTGCATACGTGCATGTTTTGAAAACGATTGACATGAACGAGATTTCAAATTAGTGAAGTTTAACATTCTAACTATTCGCAAGATGTAGTGTTGTGCGTTCGAAACCGGCCAACGACGTTTCGCAGTCCTGTTGCGGTGTCCTTCGCGTGCTGGAGAGCGAGGCAGGTGGGGGCGGCAGGAGCTCGGGAGCACGACAGATGGCCGAGGGCGGGGGCGAGCCGCCGGCGCCGCGGAGCGTCGGAGCGCAGAGGAGTGGTCGACGAGGCCGTGATGGGCGGCGGGCGCGGCGCGGGCGGCGGGGCGGCGGGGGCGGCGGGGGCGGCGGGGCGGCGGGGCGGCGGGGTGGCGGGGCGGCGGGGGCGGCGCGGGCGGCGCGGGCGGCGGGGCGGCGCGGGCGGCGGGGCGGCGGGGCGGCGCGGGCGGCGAGGGCGGAAGGACGGCGCGGGCGGCGAGGGCGGCGAGGGCGGCGAGGGCGGAGAGGACGGCGCGGGCGGCGGGGGCGGCGAGGGCGGCGGGAGCGGCGGGGGCGGCGGGAGCGTATCAAGAGGATGGACGGCGGTGGCGCGCGAGAGAGGGGGCTGAGCCTCGGGGCAGCATTGTGCAGGCGGCGGATGTAGCAGGGAGGATGCGAGGGAGAGGGCGAGCACAGTGCTCGGGGCGTGGCTGATGGGAGGTTACGGGCGGGAGCAACTGCTGGGGCACTTCCACGACGGGGAGTGCGCCAGTGGAAACGGATGTGAGGATGAGCTACGAAGCGGGACAAGCAAGAAAAGTAGAGTTAGACCAGTGGAACCGATTGTGGATGCACGTTTGTTGCGGGAGAAGCAACTGAGACCAAGAATTGAAACCAGGAAGCTCATTTGATGACGATTACCGGGACATGATTGGCATGGGTGATACAATCACAGTAGATAATTAAATATTGGAACACTCGCGAGTGACCTTGGAAGAGATGGGAAAGAAGGAGACTGAAGAGAAGATTAAGTATGATTTACGGTAAGCAATGAAAGATTCCGACAAAAATCAGAGAAGGCGACGAAGGGTCGTGAATGTTAATTAATGAGAGGGAATGCCGAAACGATGGCCATGACAAGAAAATAGAGTGGAGCTGTAGATGATGAGGATGCCAACGGAAGGAAAGTAATGCAAAGTAAGAAGTGACAATAAGGAGGTAGAAGGAGTAAAAAAAAAGCACAGCAGGTGCAACGGCAGAGGTGCAAAAGCAATAGTGAGTGGGTGGGTGGGTCAAGAGAGGAGATGGCGCAAGTGGCCTGCGACAGCGAGGGCGGAGGGGGCGGTCGCGAGCCGGGCCGGGCCGTATGCAGATCGCCGGCGCTAATTCGAGCGGCAGCGCGGGGCAGCCTCGTTGCGCATGCTAATGGGGGCAACGCCGAGCCCCGCCCCCCACCACCACGCGCCAGGTGCCTCCGCGCCCACCCCTCCCCTCCCCTCCCCTCCGCGCCCCTTTTATCATAGGCGGCATGTTTGCGAGCGGCGGCCGCCAGAATGCAATAAATCGCCGGGCCGCGGCGCAGGGCCGAGGCGCGGGGCGGGGCGGGGCGGGCGGGGCGGGGCGGGCGGGCGGGGCGGGGCAGGGCGGGGCGGGCGGGCGGGGCGGGGCGGGGCGGGGCGGGGCGGGGCGGGGCGGGGCAAACGAGGGTAAGGCAGCGGAGCTCACAAGTCGAGTGGGGAGCGGCGGCGAACAAAAGACGGAGCCCAACCACCCTTCCAAATTGCTTATGAAGAGAAAAATTCCACATGAACATTGCCCACCGCCCAACGGAACTTCTCAAATATCGGAAAGTAATTAAAATGTATACGGTGTGGATAGGTAGAAAACAAACGAAAAACATCGAAAAAGCTTTTAGCAACTCGCCTCGTTTTCCTTTTTGAGTTTGTTTCGGTCTTAAACTTTTCTCTGTCAGGGGAAAATAAGTATCGTAATATGAAGCAATGAAATCATTTTATTTCAGGAAAGTACCCAAACCCGAGTGCGGGTTGCGAGTTGATTCACAGCTCTGTAGAGCGATGTTGCCTATTGGAAACGCCCTAAAATAGTAGTTCTGCAAATCTGAGGCCCGGTCAAGCGGTAGTGTCTTCATTTTCACTTGTCGGACAGTCGGCCATTACTGCGAACCGTGAAAAGCAAATATTTTTCAAGTGCTTATTCTCAACTGTCTGATTTCGTTACTTCATCGGCAAGTCTTCTAACCATAACATTATTTTAAAGGTGACATTACAAATTCTTAATGTACGGTAATAAAATGTATCGGCATTTGAAACATAAACACGCTGGTGAGTACTCCGAGCCCTCCAAGGCGCAAGCCGCTAATTTTTCGTCTTGTAAAATAAAAACATTAAGGTATTTTACACTTTGGTACCTTAGGAGCATAATGAAAAACAAGAACTTTCTCTGAAGCCTCTCAGTTCGATGGATTAATTGATTTTTTCATGTTTCCGGGCGCGTTAACTGCTTTGGTCATTAGTCCCGTTAGTGTAGTGCATGTTTTTCTCGGAAGATGGCGGTGATCTTCCCCGATGGATGGCGAGATCCGGCGCCGACCTACCGTCGGCTAGCAGGGGGGTCTTTTTTTAAATCCACAAAATGTAATGTTTAAGAAAAAAAAATTTTATTCCGAAACTACCAGACCAATATTTTTAAGTAAAGATGTGTATGTATGTGTGTGTGTGTGTGTGTGTATGTGTGTGTATAAGTACGCGCTACAAATATTTTGATTTAGATGAACGGAAAATTGAATTCAAAAATATTCGAAAACAAAATGAAGGCCCGGATTCGGATACTTTCCTCTACTAGTGGCCTGCAGCAGCAAAACTATTGCTGTGAACTCTGTGGAAAATGCTGTCCTGGAGTAGCAAACGTTGGCTGTTCGGAAACGACACACGTGAATACTGAAACTTCTTTCCTCCACGTCACACGATGTCAGGCACGTCGTAAGCAGTGATCCACTGAGTCCAAGCTCCGATCGATGACGCACCAAATCTCGCCTGCGCGCGCAGAATGAGCACAGGCGGCGTAACTCCAGCAAACAGCCATTTTTCACTGGAAGTCGAAAGTTTGACCGAGTTTCTTGGAATCCAAGAAAACCACGGACTCATCTCGCATGGATGGAGCTGCATATTTTTCTTTCAATTTCTGCGCGCATTGGAAATAAGTAATACAGATGAGTACAGCGAGTATTTATTATCGCTTAATGTAGATTAAGTGTGACTGTGACATACACCTGTGAAAAGAATATTCATTTGGCGGAGTATAGAATTAATATTGCAGGGTAAGATAAGTGGTGGAAGTGAATTCCTACGTCGGAGAGAAGATTTGCGCGCTGCAGAACTGGGGCTGGATTAACAACGGAGAAATGTGATGGCACGGTAGAGAATAACACCGAGGAGGTTGATGAGACGGGAGTACAGGCACGAAAGATACGAGTGGGTAAAGTACTTAAACAGTTCCTAACCGCGAACACACCTCTGCGTTTGATAACCGACGGAGAACGTCGGGACGAAAGTCACAAGTTCGGGTGACCGCAGATGGAAGTTCCTTCGTAACGCATGTCATGAAGCAGTTGAAGTGTCGAAGTTACGGTTACCGTGTAAGACCGAGCGTTTTATGATCACTATATCAGTATCAAGGCATGAATAGGACGACTGAAGACGGATTACGCTAGAAAGCATAAACTCGGAACTAAAGTTGGAACGACGTGAAAGCGGAAGACGGGGCGTTGGGAAACGGGCAAGGAAAGCAGTCGCTGAAGACACTCAAAACAGAACAAGAAGAGATAACAAGTAGCGGTAGGATAACGGCATTTGACACGCTCGTCGAGACGGGAGGGCAGATAGGCTCGTCGAGACAGGGTTGTGCGTCAGGGGATGCAACCTCCGCAACGAACGGCAGACAGTGTTGCCAACCTCCCGCCTCAATCAATCGCCAGCGCGCGAAACACCCAGCGGCCATGCTGTAGTCATGACAACGGACTGCAATTCGTTGCGACTTCCGTGATGGATTAACGTTCTCTGATTCTGTGAACTGTCAAACCTGGACATCGGTTAGCGGATGCAAAATAGTTCCGCCATTGATTCCGTCATTCCGTCCCTACTCATCACGTCCCACGCATCGACCTCGCCCCCACGCCCCGCCACCACGCGCCGCGGTCTCCGCGCCATTGTCGCTTTGTGGACGCCGCCAGCAAAGACCACGCCCACTGCAACGCGACGCTGCACTCCACACGGCTGAAAACATCACACAGCGCTCCCGTATTTCAAAACAGTACGAGAAGTCACCAGGCACTTACTTAAGATACACAATTAAATTTAACCTTTGATATACAATTATTGTATCAAAGGTCTGATCAATGTCTAATAACCTCATTTAAAAATTTATACTAATACACGTTTCCAGTAATTATTTCGGAAGAAAACCACTTTTTTCTGGAGAATATACACATTCTGTCGATGTAAATAGCACATTGAACCATACTGCGACGGTTTGATTTTAGGTATGGGGTCAGTAAGTAAGTAGAGGGTCAAAGTGGAACCGTTAAGCCTGTAGCAACAATACAGTGTACATTTTGTTTTAAAAAATATTGGTACATACTTAAAAAAAGTATTAGATATCTTCTGCTATAATGTATAGAAAGTCTGTGCTGCTTCCAGTAAAATCGGTACTCACTGTTTTAATTTTCTGAGTGTCTATACTTTTTGCAATTGCTCCACCCCTGGGACTTCGTGGAGAGTTACCACTTTGCCTGGGAGATATCGAAGCCACATCTTAACAGTTTGTGAGTGAAAGGAACTGACGAATAACATAAAGCTTACCTCTTCTAAAGCGAATAACTGTAGTAGTAATAACGGGAAGTCAAAAATGTAGGGGCAAAAAAGAATAGCAACGTTCCACTTTGCCCCGCTCGATACTAGCATAAAATGGTTCAAAATATTCACATTAGCCTTCCTTTGTTTGAGAAATCCATAAGCAATGAATCATAAACTTATGAAGCTAAAACATTAAATCAACTACATTTGTATTTTTGCATTGTTATGCCAACGACAATGTTTTATATTAATTACGTTTCTGTAAAGCACAGAGGAAATTTAAAAAATTAATAATAATTTGCTCAACTGATATGCTAGCCCCATGATACTTTCGCACATTCTTTCAACATTCTTCAGGGCAAAATACTTGTTTTACTTAGAATTGAAAGGTTCAAAATCTATGGGTTTTAAAAGCAAATTCCACTTTGCCCCAGAGTTTTACTTTGTCCCATCATCCCCTACACCATTCACAATTTATGAATAAGAAGAGTTTACATAATCCTTATGAGTTATTATATATGAAATTAAATTATGAAATAGAATCCACGGAAATGGAGAGAAAGAACTAGGTGTGTTATAGAATGGCGCAGACGTTCTCATTCTATACATAGTATTCTAATTTCTTTGGTCAACACTAGTTTTGGGACTTGCCTCATCCTCTTACCAGATGCTATCGCCGCCCAATGTACACTCTTTTGACATTTTCTCAATTTTTCGATTTCCTAACGTATTGTAGTTTATCTCCTGAAATCAATTTTCCGCAGTATTACATAATTTTCTGCACACTACATGTATTACTTCGTATACGTACGTACACGAGAAAGCAAAAATTTGGTGCCGTTTCTAGGAAACAAATTATAAAAATTGAAGTTACTTTCACGCAAAATTACACGAAAACTAGACAAATTTTCGAAAAAATTTACCTGACTTTATATCAAATTGTCTTTAAAGAACAGATTTTATAACCGAAAAAATCGAATTTTCAAACTTTTGTTTTAGGAACACGTCTAAAAATTTTGATTTAAAAAAATCAGATTTTGAAGGGAATGAAAGAAGACAAGCACCCTTCTCTTAGGTGTGTATTATGCTATCCGACAACAAATCAAAAAAATTGGTGCCATTCTTTTGAAAAAGTCCAACGGGCTTCATGTAAAGTATCCGCAAAATTAAAATATCGGTTTCAAATTCAAGGGGCAGGGAAAGCAGCCAGATCGATTGGGGAATATCAGTTTTGAAAAAAAATCGTCTCAATCGTTGAGCCGCTAGCGTTGTTCAGACAAAGGGACGGACAGCCGTTTTTCCAACAAACGATTTTTCGGTATCAAGGACCCACAAAACGTGGTTGTTGTTGTAAACATTTTGTTGTATATTTAGCAACTTTGTCGTTACCTGGATCCCGCAATATTTTTTTCTTTGGAAAATTTGACAAGTTTTTCTGCAGCATTACATATAACTTTCTCTACACAGCACAAGTAGTTGCCAGGAAACAAAAAGATAAAAAAATATAATTCTAAAACTTCGCCTTTCGAAATTACGTATTCTTCTTGTTAAAAATTCTGTAGTTCCATTGAAATGTCAGATAGGTTTCTTAACACAAAAAAAAGGAAAACACCCACCCACAACTCGAACAGAGAATAATGAGATTCCGGATAGAAACGAGGAAACTACGAAACCCGAGCTGTCGCAGCGCCAGAGTGGCGGCGATGTATTCAATGCGAAGCACGCGAAAGACAGTCCCTCATGAAAAGAAGTGTGGACGCAGAGCAGACCCCGGTGATGTGGAAGATTCCGCGAGCACACAGCCAGAAACCACTACATAGGCTACGGTGGTGGCGGCGGTGCGAGCTAACAAGGTCCGCGAGCGCGGCTTGCAAGTCACGGAGGCGCACATACGCGCCCGCGCCCGCGCCGCCGCCCCGAGCAGTGGGGCGCGCATAATTGGCGGGCGCCCGCGCGGCGACGAGGCGCGGGCGAGGGCGCGCGGTGGCGGGCACCGCCGCTGGAACGTGCGTGGAGGCCGAATTCGCCGGCGCCTCACCGCGCTCCTCCATTTCCTCGGCCCCGCCCCCTCGGCCCCGCCCCTCCCCGCCCAGCCCCGACTAGCCCCGCCACGCCCCTCCCCGCCCAGCCCCGACTACCCCCGCCACGCCCCTCCCCACCCAGCCCCGACTACCCCCGCCCCGCCCAGCGCCGTCCGCCGCATCTTCTTCACCCTTAGGGCCCAACTGCGGTTATCTATTCGTATGATTTATTTTCTCACATACATGTTTTCATAGGGGCAATCATTATTACTTTAAAGAAAATATCACAGCCAATCTCAAATTTGTTTCAGATCATCTCATAAAAATAATTCTAGTTCCTTCACCATGTACCATAGGTTCATTTCCTATATTGCACATGGTTTATAACACAAGGAATTATTTAATTAGTTCCAACGGTACGCACTACCATTTCCACACAACACTGACTTATTTATATTCCTTCTGACCTGTTGTCTCCTTTCATTTTCTTCCCAATTGAAACCTCTCCACGAGCACGTTTTTACATCTTTCAAAATTTGTCACCCTCCCTGCAATCACTCATTTCTCCATCCACCATTGTACGTCCCAAAACATCTCGTTTGCCACCGCCGTCGCCCCAATGACATTGTAGCCTTCGCTTCCGAAAGTACGAACAGTGCTGCTTCCTTTCTCCACGAAAATCTCCCCTGCTGTGTGACCTGTCGTCGCAACCGCCCTCGACCGCCGCTGCGCGTTCGTTCTGCTCGGCACGCCCGCGCACCCCGCCCCGCCCCGCCCCGCCCCCGCACAGCACCGTCTTCATTAGGCCGGGCGGGGCGGGGCGGGGCCGCGCCGCACGCTGCTTGTTCTTATTAACAATTAGGGAGTGGGCGGGGCGTTTACGTGGCTTTTCATTCTGCTCCGTGGCGGCAGCGGCGGCGCGCCCGGGCGCATCAAAAGCCTCGGGCTGTGCGCCGCCCCTCCCCTGCGACCCCGTCATTCCCACCCCTCCCCTCCCACGCCCCGCCCGCCGCCCCGCCCCGCCTCGTCGCTTGCGTCGTTAGTCGCAGATGAAAAGCGTCTCCCGAAGAAAGGAGACATCCTCCGCCGCCTTAATTAATTTGCCCACAAAGCGCCAAATAAATGCGCCCTTAAACTTTTAAGGGCGCGCTGTTGTCGCCGCCTCCGAGGAGGTGGGTTAATCAGCGCTTGCGGATCGCTAGCCAACCTATACGCCCGTACATTCTTTCTCCCCACCCCTGACAGGGTCTCGGAATAAGGACTCCTAAAATTTTCAGGTGTTCCCCGCCGCAAACGCGACGAGTGTAGACATTAATACGCAAATGAGGCGACAAAAACAGAACAGCCTAAAGGCGAAGATTACGCAGTGTGACATACAGGATGATCCACAATTATATCCCTATTTTTATTTCACAGCTATTTTATAATATACGATGCAATACTAATACCTACTGTTTTATTACGCTCGATTATATGCCATACGTGGCATTACACAATTATTATATAAGTCTTGTTCTTAGATACAATTATTATATCATTCTTGTTTGTTAGTGGTTCTTGCCGGTCAAACCACTAATTGAGTGAAGATGGCGCAGAGACTACACGTCACTTGCCGTGCTCGGATTGCAGCTGGGATGGAAGTATGGCACACGCCACTAATAGTGCAGAGATAGTGGAGACGGGAGAGGGGGAAGCACACCTGCTTTCGTACAGCGTACGATCAAAATGGCATCATACTTTGACGACTTTCCATGAAATTATGCGTTTAATCTGTGTTACTTGGAACCACTGAGGATGGAAAGAGTGTTCCCGAAACACGTGTCTGGCTATATGTAATCATATTAAAATTACATTTAATACTATTGTGGTAGATACCTCATTGACCCGAGATAGTTTATCATGGAGTACCACACAATCTCTGCTGCCATCACAGAATTTATTTATACTTTTTCAACATTAAACGCAGAATTATGCAAACACTACTCATATTTTCAAAAACATGCACACAACCTTTTTTAAAGTTCTAAGTAACTCATTATCTTGGCGTTCTACAATTATTTTTCAATTATTGATTGTACCACGAGTGTATTCTGAGTATACACACATTTAAGCATGGCATTCAGTTGCCAAAATCTTATTAGTGATTACTGTTTGTGTGGTTTAATGCCAGCAAAACTCAACGTGCATAACGTATTGGTATGGGTTTCCGTGAATTCTTTATCTCGACAACTAGGTCGAATTCAGTCGCTGTCTGGAAGAGAATTCTAGAGACCGGCTGCTCTGATCGGTAGGTTTCCGTGGTGTCTCCGATCAACACCAGGCGAATGCCGGAGCAGTACTCTAACAAACGGGCCACGGACCGCGCGCGATCTGTTCTTCCCCTTCCTTGTCCTATCCTCTCCCCTTACAGACACACTTACACTAAAATGCACTACAGTACCACATATTCCGAGAGACCGGTCGGGAGCTTAGAGCTTGTCCCGGGTGGGGCGGTGCCCCGCTGGTGGGAGAGTCCTGGTTAGGGGAAAACCCCACTAGCCGACAGTAGATCGGCGTCGGATATCGCCATCCAGCGGGGGAAGATCACCGCCATCTCCCGAGAAGAAACTTGCACTACACTAACGCGACTAATGACCAAAGGAGTTGACGCGCCCGGAAACACGAAAAAAATCAATCAATCAATCTTCTTCTCGAGACGGGTTTCAAATTCCATTTGGGAAGACGGGAATGCTTCTTGTGTCTTGCCTTGATTCCGAGAAAAGATCTCGGCCAATCCTCTAAAGGAGGGCGCGCCGGGAGTCGGCAACGCAGCCGCCAGCGATCAGGAGGAGGCGCTCGCGTCCCGGAGGTCGTTAACAGCAACATTATACCCCGTAATGAGCAGGTGGCGGAATTGCCCGTAATGAACTGGTGGCGCAGGGAAGGAACAGTCAATATGGTTATAGCTAACCTGAGATTGAAACACATCCCAAGTGAACTTCACGGAAAGGAGAAGTCAAGGAAATACCATTGCAATAGTCAATGTCTGGTTTATCGCGAATGCCACTGATAATACACCGGCACATTACAAAATGAACAATGCTGTTCGTAATATTACGCGTAAGGCAGCGATATACGTCATCATAAAGTCATTACTACAAACAGATCAGGTGTGATAAAAAAGTAAAGATATATAAGACATCAACTCTTATTTCACGGCAGAAAAACAAAAATTAAAATAATATCACAGAAGACAAAGAAAAACGTCTTCAAGGTCACAAATACTATCAGAATCGTCAATAAAAAGACTCGTATCCCTTCATCACACAGGGAAAGACTCTTCATTAAACAGCGAAAGAACTGACAATAAACAACAGAAAAAGTCATTACACCCTGAAATCCCCATTTCACTCTAAAATTATGATTACTTGCTCCACATTGTCACAACCAGAAGGTAAGATTCCTTAAACTTATATTACGGCCCTCCTCCAAAAGGAATTCCATGTGTCCCAAACTGGGCAATAAATATCAATGAAATAAAGTGCAACGAATGTACAAAGTCAGAAACAATTAACGAGTGTGCTGAACAATACGCAACATGCAGCATTAACTTCTCCCCCGCGGCGAGCGGGAGCAACGAGGCGCCGCGCGGCTCGGCCCGCTTCGCGGAACAGCAACAGCCCGCGGAGATTCGAGCGCAATTCCATGCCACCCACGCGCGTACGTCCTCCGCTCACACGTAAGCCAGACGAGGGGGCGGGGCAGCGAGGCGACTATCTAATATTGCAGGAAAACGGACTATAGAACAATTTTCCTAAGGATGAGCCAAAGTGACAGCTAGTGCTGGCAAAATAACTGAAGGTTCTGTGGCCGTTGTACCTTCAAGCCCATTAGACTCCTTTCCCGCATTCGTTCGTTTGCAGTTGGCTAACTTGTAAACGGCTTCGACACTTCCTTTTCTGGTGTCATTGTCCGACAAAAATTGTAGTGCGTCGCGAGAAATAATTGATATTAGGAAGTGCAGTGTTCTGTGCTCTTCTGCAAAAATTATTTTTTCTTTATGTATTACATTGAATTTACTTTTTGTGTGACAAATATTATGTTTAGTTTAAAAAACCGAGACTTGAATGCGAAATGCGTACCGGTGCACGTGTTTCCGGCTTAAAATCATTTTTCTTTCTATTTACATTCGTGGCAGTGTTCTTTTACTGATTGTGAGAGCATGTTAAGAGATTTTCCACATACGTAATTAAATTTTAATATTTCCCGGACTCACGTACGTGCATATACCTTAGCGAAATTCTTAAGACTTCTTCGTAGGAATGTTTTCACAGGAGCCATCTGCACTTTACGAAGGGGTGTGACTGAACAGCCGTCGCGGCGGAAGGATACTTCTCTGAAATACATGTTATGTTCACTTGTTTTCGCGAACTGTTATTTGGTACATTCTTAGGAAAATCGTTCTGTAGTGGCGAATGCGGTCATGGCAGTGGCGGTACCGTTGGGCGAAGAGGACGGTGGATGAGTACTTGGGATTTTCTAATCTGGCCGAGCATCAGCTGTTAGTGTCATCCAATGGAGAGCTAAAACGTCATCACGGTGGCGTCACTGTGGTGACGTTTCAGCTCCCGATTGGACGAGATAGTAACAGCTTATCAGCTGCCATCAGCCAGGTTACGGAATTATAAGGGAAAGCGACGATCGGTGGATGGTGGACAGTGGCGGGGGTGGAGGCGTTGTCGCCGTTTTTTTAAATTGGTTATTTAAGGTCGCATCAACATCTTAGGTCATTAGCGACCACTATTGCTGTTAACGGTATGGTAACTATGTGGATGAAACGATATGGTGGTGATAAGGGGTGAAAGGACGAACACAAATACAACAATGCCCGAGGCGGGGCTCGAACCCGCGACCCTTCGGTCCGAGATCACAACGACACTACTGCCTTAGCGATCTCGGCCACCGGGCCGACGTTGTCGCCGGTTTTATGTTTGCTGCTTTGAGCGCAGAGAAGCGGGCGGGCGGGCGTGGCCGATTCGAGACGGAGGGGCGGCGGCAGCCAACCGGTCTTCAGACACAAACGATGATCCACCTATCCGATTACCTACTGCACGTGAAGCACAACCTCCTGAATGGTAAACTCAATGGACTCCCTAGGGTGGATCTGAACGGAGCAAGCAACCTCAAGTGTCAGAACTCTGGAAATGGATGCCGCTGGATCGGTAGCTGCTGCAAATGAGGACACCCAATACTGCTTCGATTCACTGTGTATATTGGCTGGTTTATATTATGAGTCAATTCGTTTCTGTTTTCTAACCAGTGCAGTGAGACACAAACTGATGTTAGTCCTATCTGATTTCAATTATTTTGTTCGCTAGTGATATTTCGTTTCCTCCACCAGGAATAACAACTTACTATAAAACCAGCTTTCCGTATGTGCATATAAGAATTTTTACTTTCCCGTATACGTACGTATATACGGAGTAATATTCGTAGTTCAGAGAACGTTGTCTGTGCGTCTGCCTAACGTTTGTAATTTTTAACTTCATTGAGATTATTTTTGTCAAATTTTATACCTGTATTACTATCGCATATAATGTTTTTGAATTCTGTTCTGTTATATCATGTGCGAGAGAGAAAAAAACGGCAAACCGTTCAGCCGATTTTCTCCGAAATTGACATTCCTCTGTCGATCTGGATGATGTGGAGGCCCCTTGAACTTGAAGCCGATATTTTAATTTTGTTGTTGCATTACTTCCGCGCAATACCTTTGAAATTTGAAAACCTATGAAAAATTGCTTATTAAAACAGGGGGATCACTAACATTCTCGCCGCTCGCGCAGAGCAAATATACTCTTTCCAGTACACTTTGTTTACATGTAATGTTATGTTAAGCGAAAAAGCAACATCACTATGAACAGTTGTCAAAATTATTATCGTTCAGATATGAAAATTATTACTACAATTAATATGCTTTCACGTACACAAATCAAATGAGATAAATATTCTCTTAAACGCTAAGCATGGAATAAAACATCTAAAGATGTCTCAATTTGTACATTATGCCATAGAAAACAAAAGTCGTCTCCTCTGGCTAACAAGAAACTCATGTTTTAAGGGCCAAAAGCGCATCGTTTCCGAGTTATGTACAATGTACGATAGGAGTGTTGCAACGATTTGCTGATTGCATCTACACGCTATGTTATTTAATACAATAGATTTGTAACAAATATTGCATATATGTTTTTGCTTTCTGAACTCCTCAATATAAATATAATCTGTGCCAAATCTCACTATTGTGCGTACGCGTAATATGCTTCAAAAAGAGCAAAACATTCACCTCTCGTTAATATATAGATTATAAGCTGGAATACCACTAACAAATGCTTTCAAAAATAAAAGTATCTGCTAGAGGCGACATTCTAAGCTAGTTAAGAGAATGTAATACGGGAATATGCACATTCTTATGAGTAGAGGGCGGATTTTGATAACCTAAGACATCGCCAAAAATGATAAATAAAATGCTCTTAAAATGTCCTAAAACCAAAGAAAAATTACGTAAAAAAGATTAACAAAAGCAGTTCGGATTAACAACTCAAGGTGTTGGATACGTTACTGATGTAATCGACGCTTCTTTCATTCGTTCGAGTGAACTCAGTTTGCAAACTTTTGGTTTGGACTGTTCTTTACTAGGAAATGTCTGTCTTTAGTTATCTCTAAATCGGACGAACCGACAATGGCGCCGATATACGTCAGAAGAATTACACACTCACAATGGCTGTCAAAACAATTTCTGAGCGAACAAATCGAATGAATACTACTGAGTAATTCTGTGAAGAACATTTGTTGCAACTAGTAAATATTATTTGAAACAAGCATAATTAAATATGACATTAAAATCGATGAAACCAGCAAAAAATTCATTAAAAATGACTGAAAGAGGTAAAATAACTTACGTGTATACAGAATGTTTTCTATCACAAAAACATGATTTTCTTGAAACCAATTAAAAAAATTATCATGGAAACTCCTATCCTGATCCACCACATTAAATTTTATTTTTCATAAAACTACTACCTTTTCCTCTAATGTTCTTCATATGATATGATCCTAAAACAAACTGTTTCAAACTCGGCAGCAGATTTCCATCTTTAGGGAACTCATCACCGTCAACTCCACCCTCGTCACCTGGAGCGCTGTCACTAACCTGTCTGCCGCACCGTGTTTGCATTGGCGCCGCCGCCGTCGGCCGATCGGAAAACAAGCAGCTGCCCAAACAGAAAACTGCGAATCGACTTCTTGCCACCGTAGGCCTTTCTCCCCGTGCAAATTTAACGACAAAAGTCCGTCGATGCGATGGGGGGCCGGCGCGGCAGCTGTCAAGCGCGAGGCGCAGGTGCGCCCTCGGCGGGCGGTGCGAGCGGCGCGGGCGGTACGGGCGGTGCGGGCGGGGCGTGCGGGGCGGGCGGGGCGGGCGGGCGGAGAGGGCGTGGCGGGCGGGCCGGGCGGGCGGGGCGGGCCGGGCGGGCGGGGCGGGCGGGGCGGGCGGCGGCGGGGCGGGCGGGCCGGGGCGGGCGGGGCGGGCGGGCGGGCGGTAAGGGCGTGGCGGACGGGCGGGGCAGGGCGGGCGGGGGCGCGGGCGGCAGCGGCCAAGGCGGCGAGCGACGAAGCCAGGAGGACGGGAGGGGCGGGTGACGGTCTCTCTCTACGAACCAACACCCCTCGTCACTGTCCACACTGGTCGACGAAAACATTGAACAGAGCTGCTCTAGCTTGACAACTTCAAAATTTAAAATAGTCGAAGTTTGGCTTCATTTCCTATTCTGAGCTCTAAACAGTTTCTTTTTAAAGTAATGCTAACAAATGAAAACGGTATTCCGTATCACCCGAACTTCCTCTATCGAAATAAGCCGAAGTTTGATTACAGTTTAGCTTAGAAACACATTTGTAACAATGAAAGAACAGGATGTTTACAAAAAAAGAATAGAATGAATTAAATGAAATATCCAGACAGAAAGGTGAAGCGCAAAAACAATTATTTCATGTTCCCGAGTGTTTTTAAAATCGACATAAAATGCAAATCCACGCGGTATCTGGACTTTGTTAACAACCTCAACATATGCACTCCGGATCACAGAATGAAGCCATAAACGTGCAGGACAATTCTCAAAAGATTTTATGAGAATAAGGGAAACGGTGTCGCGAACGGGGAACCACGAGCGGCAACGCTACCCGAACAGAGACCTCGCATTTTCCGTTTGCGTCCGAAAAAAAAAAATCACTCCGTAGAATATCTTCGCCTATTCGAAGCCGAGTGTCTATCACCTGGCATCATCGCAGACAGAGCTTAAAAATTCCTTTCAACCCCCGACAGGTGGTATTCACTGCGGCAGCGGTAGCTCGTTCTTTAAATCCGCACAACTCATTCCTCCTCCCGGAATGTCAGTAAATCCCGCCGCTAACAACCCCTCTGCGCCGGGCATCGTAAAATTCCTCGTGGCGGCGCCGGGGCAATGCGACGCACCGCCACGCAACGGGGCTTCCTTTCCGAAGCGCGATGTCATGAAACGCGGACCGCCGCGCGCTGGGGCCCGGAGGAGATTCTTGTGTCGGAATTGTATCTCACGCGTCGCTGCGATCGAAACTCCCGTGCGCGCATAGAAAGATGATGGGAATGCTGGTGAGCAATAATCTGCAGGACGCGTAACAGGGAGGGGGGAACAGATACACTGGCGCGATGTGAGGGGGCTTTGGAGGACGAGACGCTCTCAGCGAAATTCCTCATCGAATATGGAAAAGCAGTACGTGGAAATTCAGAATTGCAGGCGCTCGCGGAACGGCATTTCTCGTTATTCATTTTATTGAAACCACTACACGCAAAATATTAAAATTATATTCTGAGCTTTTCTTTAACAAACACTATTAAGAGACTGATACTTAAAGTAATCGTAAAAAATAATGAATTTTAATGTACTACAATTTAAAGTAGTAACGAAAAGATGCGTTAACATTACAATGACGAAAAGGCTGCAAAAGTCAACAATGGCGTCAAGTCAACAATGGCGAAACAAAGGCTGCAAAAGTCGAATTTCCAAGTCAGATCCGTGAAACGTAAAGGACAACTTGAAATATTCATTAAACCTCCCTCCTCTGTAATACTCCCTGCGAATTCTCTCTTTCCTTGTGTCGTTCGAAATGTTCCTGCATTCTCCAATACCCAGACGTATGTTTTACCTGGCTCAAAATCTTGAATCACACTGTGACTATCAACTTCAATGTTCTCTGACGCCATTTTGCGACACATTAAATTGATTTTTGCACATTTGTCATAGCCAAACGTCATGCAAATGTTACTGTTAAAATCATCGACGACATCCAGCATTTTGGAGTGAATCGCTTCATTCTTAGCAAACACTTTATGACCATCCATGTAAAACAAATGTGATACTGGTCTTTCATCGCCATGGAGCTTATAACCAAGGAAAGTGTGTGACAACAGCTAGATAGTGGGGTCAAACTAATTCCAAACATCAGAGAGGATAGCGAAACCTGTTAATGTGAATACTTCTTGTATCTTTATACTAGTTATACTAGACTTTATACTAGCCTTGTAAAACTCAATATGTCTCGGATGAAATCGATAGATGTCTAGGGTGTTCAAAATCCATTCGTGTGGTTCACTATCAAAGACCTTCTGGTAGTCAATCCAAGCCCCACTTAAATTACGGTTTCGTTTCCTTACATCATTCAAGATGACTTTATTTAGTAGCAAGATTTCCTTACGGCCCCAGGAACCTATACGACATCCTTTCTGTTCAACTGGCAATAGATAATTCTTTCTTAGGTGTCTGTACATGTTGTTAGTTGTGGCTGCATTTATAACTTTGTTCATTACTGGCAAAAACGTGATTGGCCGCTTTGGGTACCAAATAAGTGATGCCGCGATGAGCCATTTCGAGAGTTCCTCTGGGTTTTCTAAAATGTTAATAACAGCCTTTGCTTGATGAGAATGGAATGCTGTTAACTTCTTAATCCAAAAAATTCCGGATATCAATCCCGACAAACTTCCAGTTTCTAGAATGAGTTCTCTTCCTTGAATTTGTGAACATGTTCCACTGTTTCCACAGGTTCATCGGCAGCACCAACTTCACATTGAAGCCAAGATGCGTCTTCGTTGTGGGGATTCGGTTTCTTTCCAGATTCCTGCCCGAAATGTTTCGATGGCATCTTTTGAAGGAGGGGCAGCACTGCCATTCGGTTTTCAAGCCAGATTGCGAATGTCTGTTTCAAACAACCGATTCTGTACTCGGAAATCTACTCTACGTTTGTAACGCCCATGCTTGAATTTGCTCTTTCAACTTCTCAACTACTATTAGCCTTGTGTCATTTTCAATTCGGTATGTTTGCTCCACATGGAGTATTTTTCGTTGAACTTTAGAGTGTGAGTTTGTTGAAAAGATGCCTCGGCGAAGAGTGATATTTCACGCCGAGTGTCAGCTATCCGTTTCATAATCCTTTTCGCCCATGGAAGTACGAAACTGTTCACTCGGACGTCGGTGTTCTTGGCTGGCCCAAAAATTATCTGAGATTCCAAAGATCCAGTTGCACATACGATGTGATTCATTTTAATAAAATCTAGATCTCTACGTGGCGCCTGAACCACCTCATTTAACACAGAGTTCTCTTAGCATTAGAATTTCTGTATATTCTCCAACGGTGCATGAGATTCAAAGGGAAGTAGAGAAATTATTTCTATCTCGCGTCGAAGGAGGTTCCGCATCATGTTCTAATCGTGTGACTGATAGCCAGGTGAATCTTTACTGAAGGATGTTTCATTGGGGTGGGATGAACCAAAGCATTGAGGGGGGGCGCAAAGAGTTTGGCACATACTGTCGCACGCGGAGGTTGTAGAAACCACAACTGATCCTTTCGGAGAGGGACGGAC
The DNA here is from genome assembly GCA_964035755.1 of Teleogryllus oceanicus. NCBI lineage: Eukaryota > Metazoa > Arthropoda > Insecta > Orthoptera > Gryllidae > Teleogryllus > Teleogryllus oceanicus. Next base: position 119,777,513 of record CAXIVR010000004.1, read on the forward strand.
GGACGGGGAACCCTTTTCCCTGCTTCTTCCATTTGATCCTGGCTCCTGAAGGAATGTCTTCGGGGTTAACCACTCCCTTGCAGAGATTCAGGGTTGAATGAGCGGTCACTATCACCTGGAGGCAGGCAATCTGCCTGGATTTTTGCGTTTGGCGAATTTGCTCACCAGTACGAGCTTCAAAATGAATCATACCATTCCTCCGTCGCACGACCGCTTGGAGATTTCCGAATGCTTGCGCTATGGCTCGCGCCAGACGGAACACTTACATTTCTTTAATGTTTTCCTTTCTCCGACACATGCCTTAAGAAAAACTCTCGGCTTTTTGGTTTGTCAGCCTCTGAGACAAAGAACCTGTTCAGGTCAATAGTTCTTTCGTACAGCTCCTTTTTCTGGCGGAAAATGGCGGGGAAGGTAGTTTTGTTTCCATGAAAGGGACAGTGATTTATTTCCGTACTTTGCACCCACCATGGGGTCGAACAAAAGGACACCCCATTGGGGTGCCAGGGTTGACGCGGAGATATAGTGGGGTGGGGGATCAATTCCCCGCACACCCTGGAGTCCAGTTCAAGACCACGTCCGAACTGATTGATCGAGAGTGATTGAGCTCCCGACTGCCCGTCTAGAAGAGCCCGAGGGCAAGAACAGTGTATTGGGACCTACAAGGTGCAGAGACCTCCCGTCAGTCTCCAGGGCGCACTGGTGTTCGCATAGCGAACATGGCGAGAACGGGTCTGCCCACAAGAAACCAGCATGAAGACGACAGTCGGAAACGCATGCACAGATCTCTCAAACCCCCCACGTCACTCATTCCCTTCGACACGGGTCGCCATGCACGGCCAACACATGGGTGGGAGCTCACCATACAACATAGCCAATAAGGAAGAAAAAAGGGGCGATAAAAAATGTAGGTGACATGAAGAGAAACGCAAGATGAAATATGGAGAAAGGAACACACGAGAACCTTCTCTGCATTCCCCCGTCCGGATATGGACTGACCAACCTCGACGGCAGAGATTCATTTCAATCGAGAAAGCAAAGACAGGTCATTTGCAACGGAATGCGGTATTAATACTATAGTAAAAACTACATATCGAAACAAGGTTTTGCAAATTCAAATAAATATTAATGTACAAGAAATATCCGGAAAGAACATATTCCCCCGGCGACAACGAATGAATAATCTCCGGCGCTGAGCTCTCGTGCAACGAAACCCTTGCAAAACAAAGAAGAGCCGCCGGAGGGAAGGAGGCGTGAACCAGCGCATGGACGGGGAGGCTGACGGGGGAGCGAGCGGCCGAGCGGCCGTCCCCGCCATTCACAATCGCGCTGATCTGCTTACGGGCAGGATTAGCGGCGTCTGGCCCGGCGCCGCAAAACCCTTTTAATACGATCACGGCGCGCGGTTTTACACCAATATTTTCCCGCTTAGCGGAAGTCCGCCCCCCCCCCCATCTGCCGCGCTCCGGCCCTCGCCCACTCGCCCATCCGCGCGGCGCGACTGTGCGGAATCCGGGGCGAGGGGGCGGGGGTGAAGGGGGAGAGAAGATGCAATTTCTGCGCGGGATGGAAACGAACGAGGATTTCTCTTGGCGTTTCGATCCGCCACGATGACCCCAACCATCCGACACGTTTTGTCCTATGCTGTTTTTTCCTCTTTGGTTTTGTATTACGGATCGTATTCCGTCTCTGTACGGGATGAGCAAAACCCGGCGTGCCCTGCCTTGCATTAGGGAGCCATGTAAATAGAATGTGATCGGATTGTGGTGAGACAATGGGGCAGTGGAACGGTTTCCGTAAGTACACAACGTACCCTTCCACCCCTATTGCTTCTACGAGTGGAAATTTTCTATAATACATCCCAACCCACGTTATTCTTAAGCACTTAAATAATTGTAAGCCGATTGAAAATATTACATATTCACCATATATATATATATATATATATATATATATATAAAACCGGGCCCTAATGGAAATTTCTTGGAATGTATTTTTATTCACATGTTCAGAAATATATTAAATGCAATAAACTAAAACTCCAGATTCGCAATTCCTACACACCACAACAGCAAGTCCAATTCAAATTTGTTACTGCATCCAAACGCAAATGATATAAAATTCAAGATGGAATTTGCAAGAAAAAAATAACATGGTTGAGTACACTGGAATCCGCAAATGAATAGTTTCTTGTTATATTTTCCTTAGTAAAGTAGCAAGTACTTGCGCTGCATTCGGTGTGCACCAACAATTTCTGTGCTCTTGTCTAGGAACTAAGGTAATAAAAAGCGGGTCGTGGCATCGTTTGGTTCAGCCAAATACGTCATACTCATAAAAGCACCCCGCTTATCAATGCAACGCGAACCGTAAAACTCGCTATCATCAACAACGCAAGCCAGGGCAATGGGACACGATTCGCCCGAAATCACCCGCACTTGACCATCGGATGCATATACGAACGGCTGCTCTGGCTTATCTGCGCTGGCTGGAAAAAGGTGGGATTGGTCGTTTTGATCCATAGGAAAGCAACGCAGAAAGAGACTTTTCGCGCTTCCGTACGTGACCTCAAATTTTAGAAATTGGTGTGTCAACTGATTCCAAAGAATGCATTGACCGTTTGATATTCCTGTGCGAGTTACTCAAAATATGGATAGGTTTTCATGTACTAATTCCAAATAGAGAAATTTCACGTTCAAATTATTATAAGTATTTTGTTTCGGTAATGAAATCTGAATACGTCTATTTCACCTCGTTCACAGTTAAGCATGCACTTGTTATTGATGGAACTAACATTGTATAAATACGTAGCCTAATTTATGCCCTTTTATTACCCCGTAAAATTGATTACAGAAACGCTCTGGTTGATTGCTTTTCAATTCTTCACTATACTTCACGGCATTTTTATTAAGTAAAAGTACGCAACTTAAGTTTCCTCTCCGTGGTGACGCAATTGAGTAATCAATTTGTCCATTAAATAATTTTCTTTAAAGACCCGCAAATATTGCTTGAAACTCGAAACAGGAAGTCATCGTGAACAAGCAACGGTGTTGTCAGAGGGACCGCTTCCTCTGCGTTTACGCTTCCAACTATCTAGTCCCAATCACGGCTACGGCATTCCCAACCAAGCAATCATCTCGTTACGGACCATTACGGTATTACAATGATTGCAGAGACCTAACTGGGAGTACGGGAATAGAACATTTTGAATGGCAACGAATTAGAATATTCCTAATTCCCCAATGTGCCCACAAAGCCTTCAAGCGCAGTAGGCGTCCGTGCCTCCTTTCATTGGTGGAGGAGGTGGGGAGGGGGGGGCTGCTCGCCACTTGGCTCTAGCGCGGAGGGCGCAGCGAGAATTTGGCCGGGGCGAGCCGGGGGGGGGCGGGCCGCCGCCGTACGTTGCGGGCTGGGGCCGCCTGCAGCGCGGTAAACAGCGCGCCGCGGGTGCGCGGGGCGGGCGCGGGGGGCGGGCGCGGGGGGCCGGGCGCGGGGGGCGGGCGCGGGGGCGGGGCGGACACGGTCGGCCGCGCGCCCGGAGCGGGACTGGGACGAGCTCGGGTAAGATGTGCTCCAGTAAATCGCCGGCCGCCGCCCCCGGCCCCGGCCCCGCCCCCGAGACCCGCCGCCGCCGCCGTCGGGGGCTGTTGCGCCATCTGCTGCCGTATTTACAGCCCGTTAGCGGCCGGGGGCGGGGATGGACGCGGGGTCGGCGAGGCAGACAAACGGCGGCGGCGCGGGGGGCGGGGCGGGCGGGTGGTCAGCATTGGCGGGGGCGAGGCTTGCGGTTGCCCGGAGAGGGCGGGCGCCGCTGGTGAATAACGCAACAAGAGGGTCGAAAAACATTCCCCCACGTGTTTTTATTTTCAATTATAACTTACTCCGGCGGCCGAGAAGGGACGATTGCGGAGCGGCTTGTGGCGAGGAGACAGTCTCTCCTACTGAGGGGGCGATGTGTGTAACCTCGGTTTTCCTCAGTCCCTCGCCTCGCAGTTTGCTCGGATACCACCACTTGTTCGCTGCCGGACGCGTATTTTGGGAAGATAAAGCGAGAAATCGATTGCACGGCAATATTTCGCAGAATCACATTTAGTAACTCTGAAACAAGGCGTAAGTTTTGAAATTCCAGCAGGTTAGGAACTGTTTTACACTCTTTATCAGAACTTTAATAAGGAGAAATTTGTGCAACGTTCGTTCTAAATTTTCGCCTCAAAACACAATACATGAAGTTTCGTCCGATTGAATTTTGAAAGATTTTGTACATAAAGGAAACCTCTGGAAATTTTTGCCGCACCATTCACAGAATCCGAGAGCTGCATTTAGTGAAGAAACATGACTACGTACAAGTCTCTAGTAGAGGTCTATTAAACTAAACAGACTTCAAAAATATATTTCTATATAACGACTCTCATAAGTAACCCGGAGTTGCCCGGATATGTTTTTATAGTGCCTCTACTCCGCGCTACCCGACCAAAATCAGTCATGCCCCGCGTGATCCGGCAACTTTTTTTAATAGTCGAACGAAACAGAACGACTAGTATTTCTTTATAAACAAAACTTCATTCAAAAGAACATTCATTGACGATTTCAGACGACAGACAGTTCTAGCTGTCATCAATATCCGACACGAACATCTGCTACAAATATGATCAGCAAAAGTGCAGTCAAATCGCAAAGAATTTAAAAAGAAGTAACAAAACAAAGTCACATATTACTAATTATAGTACAAAGTTATTACGGTGTACGAAGACTTTGGAACGGGACCGATTATGGAAAACGCATCAAAATTCAAATGGATGATTATCCCAGATTAACTTTCAAACACAGTGTCGAAGATAAGCAATTAACGAATTTCCAAACGACGATGCTCTTGCAGAATAATTAAGGTCGTAAGCACCTCTCAGTAAATACGAGCCTCGTGAAACAACAGCCCGCACATAACGTACACATGTGTATAACATTCACTTAGGCATTTTCGTGAGTAAATAAGGGTTAATTTGCGACGAGACAGTGGGAATGAGCGCAGCGGCGAAGCGCTGGCGAATTCCGCAGCGGGGCTCGTTATGCCGCCGCGACAGGCGCTGCCAATTTGCTGAAAGGGGGGAGGGGGCGGCGGCGGCGGCGGAGTTGTGGAGCTCTACAGTATGTCGATATGCGGGCGAACTTCTGCTTCGGCACTCTGCACGGACGTTGACGTTCGGTACACGAACGACTGTGTGCAGTGACACAGAGCTCTGTATTGTGATTCGCGCTGTTTGATTTCTGCTGTCTGAAATTTACGGGAGAGACGGCGGCCGCGGCGTCGGAAATGATGAGTGGGTCCAGTCGTCCCGTGTTGCGGCAGTTCCACGGCGGTCCCTTGCTCCTTGTTCTGGCGACGAACACCGCTGCACGAGCAAGCGCAAACGTTGTACATCAACGCTTAGCAGAAACATATGGATATTCAATGGGAAATGTGTCTCTCGCAATTGAAGTGCTCGTAATCACTTCCTTGTACGAATTCACCTCTCGAACACTAGTGTTATATTTCATACTTCAATGATAAAAGAACAAATAGGTGAAAAGCTAGATCGAAGTTTCAACTGCGAATTTTCAGAAGTGAGTTTATATTGGGATGTTCGCAATTCTCGCACGTACATATTTTGTTAGAGCGATATACGGAAATATGCGACAAACGAGTAAAATACAAGAACACCTTCCTTATCAATTCTCTTATTTTTAATCCACGATATCGAATTTTTCCATTTCCTTGAAAAATAATTAGCATACCAACTATATCTAAAATAGTAAACTAATTCATCATTAAATGGTCACGTTTTCAATATCGAATGGAAGTGCATGGATCAGATCATTCAAGCGTCATTTTGAAGTACTGACCCGGAATCCTTTTGTCGCGCGATTCAAACACTTTCACTAGGAGAGTAGTTCCCACGGGTTCCGAGAACGCTGCGACTTCACAAAAGACGCCGCGGAGCCGCTTTCGCGAATTGCTTCCCCGACCAACACATGGAGTAACTAATTTTGCCACCTGATCAGTACTAGATGCCGTTCAGATAACGCAAGCTCTTCACAGAATCTTGAATGGACACCGTAGTGAATGTAGAGTTGTTTATAGAAAAGGTGTAAAAATATCGAAGGTTTTCTTACTCCTTCTGTAAAGTCTAATGATTACACAGACAGAATAAAGAAGTGGAATGCAAGACGAAGTTTCATAAGTTCTGGGAATGACCTGGTGTGTGAAGATTGCGAGATAGGTAATGTGCGTCGCAATAAGAGTAACTATAAATTGTATTTTCGAATGAAACACAATTATCCTACCAAGGTAATTTTCCAATATCACTTACAAAGTAATCATCAAACGTGTTTCGAATTTTGTCGCAAAAGTGTTTTAGGAGTCTTTTGGCAACCAATTAAAGATACAAGAAACACCTCTTTCTACGCTTTGCGTTATATTCGTGAATTATGTTCGAAAACAACCGCTTTCTTTTGTGGACATCCACCACGAAGCTTTGAAGATCCGCAATTGGGCAAACGAGCGTCACCTTTCCTGTGAACTGGGCACGGGTACACGCGGCAAAAGGACTCCGCGGAAAATGGCGCATTTGTGACCCACGTCTAAAGTCAACCCAGCACACCACACCCCAGGACCATCTCCAAGCATCAGCAAAAACACAAACGCTTAAATTATATTTGGAGAATGGACATTCGATCCAAAACATGGGTTTAAGGAGGCACATTACATTATTTTATTGGTATTATCATTATTGTATTTTAATTCCAACATGTTGCACCACCTCAAAAGCTACTACAAATTGCGGAAGATATCAACACAAGCTAATGCTAAAATCTTTCTTACGAACTTCTGCTACGGCAAAATTATTTCTTTATAAAATTAAACATTGAGTGAGTTTTAGCAGACTCATCTGAATTGGGAAGATTATCTTTAGATTCATGTAGCGCGTAATCAAAGGACTGGATGAAATATATCACGCAGGCAGCGATGTACTCGGAGTGGGTCTTCCTCCAGAAAGTCCCAGGAAAGCCCGGGCGGGGGCATCGCCCCCCCCCCCCCCCCCCCCCCCCCGGGGCAACGAGACGCCGGTCTCCTTAGGAGCCTAACGAGTGCTGCCTCGGGCCGCCCCGCGCCGCGCCGTCAGCAGTTCTGTGATCTCGCCGGCGCCCCTCTCGCCCTGCGCCGCCGACGCCGAGAATTCGAACTTTTCCACTCATTTTTGTGTGCGTTAAGAAGAATGTCGCCTACGTACAGAAATTGGCAAATATTAAGAAAATATTAAAATACACGCAGCGGGACAACTGTCAAAGTTAGAAAGACTGTTTACTGTGAGCAAAATAAAAATAAGCTGTATTTTAAAATGAGCTATGAATGCCGTTAAAACTAGTCTTATCTCAACTGACGATTCTCAAAGCTTGAAAACCAACAGAAAGTTCAGTTTATAGAATGTGTCAGAGAATATCACAAATACTTTAGTATCGTGCCAAGTTACACCTCTCATTCAGTTCTTACATATGTAAAAGTCATGATAGATGAGAAAAAACATACACTCACGAATTCGAATTCTTTTAGTAAGAACAAAGAGTTTCTACCCGAAACACGAATCCTGTCTGCTGCATACGTACGTACGAGGGGATCAACAGCACATACATGCCGTTAAATTAGGCCTACGAATGAGAGGTCAGCGCAGAGGGTTGGTACGCAAGGAATTTCCCCTGTCCGGCGCTACAGAGCGGAGGGAGGCAAAAGAGTGGAGATTGATTGATTTTTTTCGTGCTTCCGGGCACTTCAACTGCTTCGGTCATTAGTCCCGTTAGTGTAGTCCATGTTTCCCCCCCTCGGGAGATGGCGGTTATCTTCCCCCGCTGTATGGCGAGATCCGGCACCGACCTTCCGTCGGCTAGTGGGTTTTCCCCCTAACCAGGACTCTCCCACCAGCGGGGCACCGCCCCCACCGGGACAAGCTCTAAACTCCGGACCGGTCACCCGGAATATGTGATAGTGTGGTGCATGTTAGTGTGTGTGTGTAAGAGGAGAGAATAGGGCAAGGAAGAGGAAGGAAATATCGCGCGCGGTCCGTGGCCCGTTTGCTAGGGTACTGCTCCGGCATTCGCCTGGTGTTGATCGGAGCAAAACAGTGGAGAGGAGACGACCGGAAGCAAGGAGAGGAATGTAGAAGAGAAGGGCGGCGAGACGAAGAGAAAATGATGGACGAGGAGGGAAGAACGGGGTCTGGTCGAGATGGGGGAAAAAGGAGAATAGGATGGACGGGAACGTGCGAGGGCAAGATAACAAGTCGGAGATCGTGGCGACGAGGAGTAGAAAGGGGGTCCGGTCGGGGGGGGACGGCGGAAGGATGGGCGGGGCGGCGGGGTGGCCGGGCGGCGCTGGGTGACGCGGCAGACCGCCGGGCGATCCGCCCGGGCGGACGGCGAGGCGACGGAGCGGGGCGGCGGCGGGGGCGGGGCTGCGTGAGCGCTGCAGGAGGTGCGGCCGCTTGCCGCTTCCAGAAGCTTCTCCGCAAACACGAATCGCGCCCCCCCCCCGTCTCTCCCTCGGTCAACGTGATCTTCGGCGAGGAACGCCGCAATGCTTTTCGGATTCGTCGCCAGCCGAGACGCCGTGAGCTGGGCTTGTCGCGCACGTACTGCGGTTATGGAACACCACCTTAAGGCATGCGGATGCATACGTGGCAGAAATACTATATTCGTACGCGGGGAAGAAAAATGAGTTACGCAAATAAGGTGCAGAGAAGGATTCAAGAATATCCAGTGTCAGATTTTCAGCGTGTTTCATCAGCAGTGACTTCTTTTGAAGATTTTTCGCCTCTTTTTTTTTACCATAGCCAACTCGTTGTGAACAGAGTCATGATTTTTTCATCCCAGAGACGTTAAGAATATTGCAAGACATGAACCACAGAAAAGAAAACAGTAGTGCAAGTAAGAGAAATTACAAATCGAATAATGTATTTCTTGGCGAACATCATTCATAGTCGGAGTGTTGTTTCACGACAACGGCATTTGATTTTATGTAGGGTCTTTCGATACTGTTCTATAAGCAAACCAACGATCTAAAGTGATCACTCAATTTGTGTTTGAACTTCAAAAGTTTAAACGCGGCACAAATATTGGCCACGGTAGAAATGATACTGCATTTATAAAATAAACATGAAATGTTTATATATGCCCACAAATGTAAGTTATTAATCGGATAGGAACAGGTCTGCACCGTTATATATGATTGTAGGGCTTTAACAACCACTTACTAAGCACACAGTATTTTATTACTGTTTTCATAAAACGGCAAACGTTTTCTGTTTGTGTTCATATACCCCCATCCCTTTATTAGAAAACTGAATCACGCGCAAAGCTGTCTTTAAACGCACACAATAAACTAAATGGAGAGGCCCCTTCTGAGTGAAGTGGTTTTTGTAAGGATCAGGCGATAAATTCAACGACAGCCATGTTTTAGTACGAGCAGTTCAACCTTTAATAGTCGCAATATACGATACACGAACAAACAGAAGGAACGCCGGCCGACAACATCCAGATCGTGAACCAGGAGTCCCTCACCGTGTCAGGGAGAACACGAACCCCCGATCCATAAAACAGGAAACGAGTACGCAGCAAACGACTCGTTGAAACGAGTTTCAACGCGGGTAAACGGCGCTGGGGGCGGAGAGTGCGGGCGCTGCGAGATCGGTACCCGACGATGGAGCGCCCCCCCCCCCACCGTCACCTACGCCGCTACACGACGTTCACTGCAGGGGCCGAAGCGGCGTAAATGACATGGACGGCGATAAAAAGAGATGTTGATGCAGTGAGGGAGAACGACGCTTGCAGGTGGCGGGTCGAGTAAGGGTGCAATTATTAAGACAGAATGTAAGTGAGACGGTAAATCTGTGGCGACTGTGCCACATTCATTGAACTCGTTTGGGGATCTTGGAACCCTCATCGCGATAGAGGTCATTCAGCGCACAACGGCCAATGAAACTTATTATATGTTATAAATCTGAGGCACCTAATTAGTTTCGACCTACTGTGAACGTGGCTTCCGATTTTATACTGAAGACATCTGTGTGCTAGTGTTTTCATCCGCTCTTTGTAACATACAAAGTTTTCACTATATGGAAAAATGAATGGAATTTTTTTTTTTATTTGCTGCAAGAAAGAACTTCGTGACCGATTTTTACAGTGCACCACACGCGTTTTCTCCAGGTGGAATATTACTTTATTTCTTCAATTTCCACCATTTCCATACTTAGAATGAATTTTGTCCTGATATTAACTCGGATAGCATCAACTACAGGCTGAATTCAGAATATACATCAAACCGCAGTAAGGCAAAATTAACGTTCTGATGTGAGAGAAGGAGAAAGACGCGGCCACGTGCCGCTGATGCGTCGAGAGAGAAGGGCGGGAGGGTAAGAAGTAAGAACGTGTGCCTTGAGGGTCGCCAGGGCTTACCGCCGATCTCGGCGTGGATCGATGCACGGGGTACCCGACCGCCCTCCCGCGCCCGACCCCCAGACGTCGCTCTCGTTGGCCGCTGCAGGTCCCCACGGGCTGGTCCTAGCGGCCAAGGGACCAAGACTGCAAGTACAGGGTACTAAGAACAGGAGGAGACACTCCATGCTTAAGCTGGGTTTTTACTAACCCATTTCATTTACAGACTGATTTCAAACAACGCCAAGACTGAATGGCCACCCTGCTACACTACGATCTGTGCTTAAAATATGGCTCATAAACAAGCGATTGATGATGAAGACACAAGCCTAAGTGGTCGAAAACCGTAGAACGACAATACTCTGGGATATCAAGATCCAAAAAAGTCATCTCCGATTAAATCTTCGTCATTAAAGAAGGTACGGATTGTGGACGTTACCATCCCAGCAGATTCCCGAGTGGATCAGATTGAGATTGAAAGAATAAGGAAATACTGAAAAATCTCCAAGTAGAGCTGCAAAGAATGGAAAGGGAGGGAAGCCTTGTCTCAGTAGTAATTGGAACTCTACGGATCTGTATGCAGAGACCTGATGAAACGACTTAGGAACATTGCTCTTAAAGCGAATCTGGCACACAAACTCCAAAAGGTAAGATCCCTGAGCACCGCTCACTTTCCGCGTGGGTTCCTCTAGATTACCTATTTTTTTTATATTTTTACCATCTTAGGGGTCTCACGGAACGGGAGTTTCCTTTTTTTCTTTCTTTTTCAAAGGGACATTTACATTTTGTACTACTGCTTTGCGGTTTTAGTGGTAAACGGGAGGGCTTTTTCTTAAATCTACAACTACTTAATTATAATTTTTTGTAGTTCTCCTATTGTGCTCTATTTTTGTGGACCCAACGTTGGGAGTCAGAAGCTTCCCCTTCCCCCCTTCCTATTGAGTAGAACATGTTTCAGCGAAACGTGTTTAAACAGAACTGAAGATGCTGCACGCCCCATACTTAACCATGGAGGGAGACAGAAGTGTCGAATTCACATAAACGAATAGAAGGTCCTAAAATATCTCATCTTGTAGACAAAACGAGGGGATACATGTTACGAAGTCAATTTCCTAAGGCCCGAGAACCCACAGTTTGCGAGAAGATTCATGATCGATAACGTAACGTTATAGTTGACAGACAGATAAACGGGCGGGCAGTGTTTGGCGTGGTTCATTTGCGTCTGCCTAATTAGACTTTTATCGCACATGTTTAATATTTATAAAATGAAAGTGGAATCCATCTCTCCGTGAAATTCTAATTTTTCTGATACCACATTTGGTATGTTTGGTTGAGAATGAAAGCCGTAAATTAGGTATATACAAAAGAAATAAAAGTAGTGATGATGATGATGATGATGATGATGACGATAACGAAGAAAAAGAAGTTTAAAAAATATAAAAGTAACATAATATATCTACATAACAAAAATGTCTATCAGAAAAAAACGGTAATGACATGTACTGCCACTGATTCATGGAACACTTCACAACATAGATTCGATGAGGGGCTGCGAGGGGCGCAGGGGCAGGGGATGGGGATGGGGCGAGGGCCACCGAGGCCCACAGCGGCGCAGGGCCAAGTGCAACAGAGGAGCGGGACGTCGCGCAGCACAAATTTCAATTGCTGCGCGCCGCAGCCCCAGCCCTAAATCTTGCCATCTAAATTTTCAATTACGCGGCGGCGGAGGGCGGCCAGGAGAGGCGTACTAATGACTGCAGCGGCCGCAAACACCAACGGGACGCCCCTCCCCCACCACGCCCACTCTTCTGCCCGCTGCCAAACAGAGCTGCCTCCGCCTTTGACGCTCGCTGCTTATATTCAACCTCTTAGCATTCAAGCCACAACAAATCAATTGAGGCAATACCTGATACCAATAGAACCCAATGTCTTCCCGATATTCGCTATAACGATTCTTCACCAACACTGTACACAGAGGCCATCGCCTTCCCCAAGCATTTGAAGCCGAGCCACCCGGCCTGCATAGGTATTGACAACCAACGCTCACACCATCGAAAAGATCCTTCTCAATGTCACCCACCCGCCGGCCCTCGTATGCCGCTGTGTCCAGCGCCAGCGTAGACGTGCGCCAATGAAGTCGGGCGGGCCGAGAGGCCGGCCAGCCCCAGGCACGCGACGCGACGCGACGGTCGATGAGGCAGCCGCCGATCGTTCACGCCCGCCCTCCCGCCTGACCACGCGCTGCCCGCCGCCTCCCGCGCACAAAAGCCGGCGCACAAACGCCTCCCGCACAATGCCCACCGCCGCCCCCGCGAGAGCAAAAACCCGAGCGCCCACAATGAGGCGGCATTCACGCGCTGGCCGGAGGCCGCGCGCGGCGACGGAGCAGAAAGAGGCAGCCCGTCCGTGGGGGCGGCGGGGTGGCCAACGGCGCTGCGGCCAGCGGCAGGCGGGCGGGCGGGCGAGCGGTGGGCGAGCGGCGGGCGGCGGGCGGGCGGCGAGCGGTGGGCGAGCGGCGGGCGAGCGGGCGGGCGGGCGAGCGAGCGGCAGGACGAGCGGGCGGACGAGCGGGCGGACGGACGGGCGAGCGGACGGACGAGCGAGCGGGCAGGCGGGCGGACGAGCGAGCGAGCGGGCGGACGAGCGAGCGGACGAGCGAGCGGGCGGGCGGACGAGCGAGCGGGCGGGCGGGGACGAGCGAGCGGGCGGGCGGGCGGGCGGGCGGGCGGGCGGGCGGGCGGGCGGGCGGGCGGGCGGGCGGGCGGGCGGGCGGGCGGGCGGGCGGACGAGCGAGCGGGCGGACGAGCGAGCGAGCGGGCGGACGAGCGAGCGAGCGGGCGGGCGGGCGGGCGGGCGGACGAGCAGGCGGGCGGACGAGCAGGCGGGCGGGCAGGCGGGCGGACGAGCAGGCGGGCGGACGAGCAGGCGGGCGGACGAGCAGGCGGGCGGGCAGGCGAGCGGGCGGACGAGCGAGCGAGCGGGCGGGCGGGCGGGCGGGCGGGCGGGCGGGCGGGCGGGCGGGCGGGCGGGCGGGCGGGCGGGCGGGCGGGCGGGCGGGCGGGCGGCGGGCGGGCGGGCGGACGAGCGAGCGGGCGGGCGGGGGGGGGCCCAAAGGGCGCTGAAGTGCGGTGACGGCGCTGCAGCTTCCCGGTTGGCGGGAACAGTGATAGAGACCGCATTCATGCGGTAAGCACCTTCTCTGGAGATTTGACAGTACCGAATAAACACCAATGGTGGACTGGATATGGTAGTTTGCGTGACAGCGGCTAAGAACAAGCCGGAGTTTGCGTTAACAGAGTTGGTGCATAACGCTTGGGAAACAGTCATCATGGAGAGCATAACTGAATGTATTGGCCGTTGCGGAAATTCGGAGCTCTGATAGGGGCATCATTGAAGAGTGGGTGTGGACGATGTCGGCAGGGGATGTAAAAGATGTTTACACGTCTATTTCTATACCTCGGATAAGCAAATCAAATTTCTCCAAGACAGTGTCATAGCGAACCCATGCCCACACTTGAGGAAGACCGTTTTAACAATAGGATACTCTGCAGCCATGTGTCAACCACGACATGGAATGAACCCACACTCACATGAAAGCCATCTATTACAATTTTCGCAGAGTTTAACGTAAAACGTCATTAACAATTACGTGACGAGTTGTGTACGAAGTATAATACAATAGCGAAGCAATGCCGGGTCCACAGGTTGTAAATAAAAATAGAGAAATAATTGGATGGCAGAAATGCATGCTATCAGCATGAATTGAAAAAGATAAAAAAAACATCTAACACACACACTAAACACATTGTGGATTCTAGACTTTTTAATTGTCACAATAACACACAGCTAATCGATACATTTTAATATCTTACGTGCCTGAAACCTGAACATCAGGAGTCCATACGTATTGCATATCAACATGCATACTGATAGTTATAAAAACATTTTTGTGAAAATAAATGATTATAGTTACTCTCATTATGTTTTACATTCACATATTTACTTAATATGATTAGGCAAATTGCGGTGCATGTAAAAGCTTCGCACGCGTGTGCAGATTAGAGATGGGCTTAACAGCTTTTCTTCAATAGATGTTATCACAAAAACAGCTGACACGTAATAGCTGTTATTAATAACAGTTAAAAAATAACAGGTCCATGACCAGCAACCTAACATGGCCGACTGCTAAGAGTTAAATCAGTTGTAGCGACTGCTAACAGTTAAACCACGCAAAACGAATAAAGTTGGTAGCACCGTAAAGCTTGTGCAGCTGCCCCACGGCGCTTCCTTGTACTACATTCCCTAACATGTTTGGACAGAGAAGCAGCAGATATGAAAGAGACTGGATGAACGCCAAGGATGAATAGTAATTCATATAATGTGTAGCGAATGTGTATAGAATATTACTAAAATGAAAGTGATTCGGGTTAGATTGCAAATATTCTTTTAAATATGCAACTTGTGCATAGTGAAGTGACGAATGCCAAATATAATGAGGAGAAACAGTGTTTTTGCTTACCTATAGCTAAAGTGTTAATGACTGTCGAATATTAAGTATTATAATGTGAGTTATTTGACCTAACTCATTTTATTTTATCGGACCTAGGGAAATATTAGTTGATCTCACATAAGCAGCAATGGGACAGAAATAAGTTAACATATTGGACGGACTTAATTTAAAGGACAAATATCTTGTTGCAGTGTATACAATAAAATATAAAACTATTATGGCACATGGTGTGAAATAATGACGAATTATGTATTAATTAATATAATTTGAACACTGGCAAATCATGATTGATTAGCTGCAGTGAAGCTGTTATCGTACAAAATGGTTACCAGAAAAGCTTGTAGTAGTTCGGATTAGGCCCAGTAGGTTGCAGTTCTATGCATTTCAACCGATAACTGCCAATAACAGGATAAACGAAATAACTGTTATTTCGCGTAACAGTTACGAAACGTTAACGGTTAAGAAATAACAGTTTAGCTGTTAAGAGCACATCGCTAGTGCAGATGGGATGCGTCCACGCGGCGGCGACAGCGCAGCGGGAGCCTCTCGCCTCCGTGACGTCACGAGGGCCCCGTTTCAAGGTCGCGGGGTCAGCGCCAACGACCGCCTCTCTTTTGCATTGTCCTTCCTCCGACACCCGGTAGAGGGGGCAGTGGCGGCGATTCTTCGGGGCGCAGCCAATTATAGACGGGGGGCAAGAGGTCGATGCAGTCATGTTGCTCTAATCGGGGTCAGTCCGCTCAAAGCAGCTCTTACTATTAAATTATCATGAGCTAATACACATCAAATAATCATATCTTATTCAAACAAAAAAATGCCTTTTAGAAGTATTTTAAATAATTATATTTTTCGAGAAATCGTAGACTGAATTCAGAGTTGATAATTTGCAGGTGTGATCGACGATTACTCGATGGGTCTCAGAATTACCAGAAGAGTAGGCACGCCCCTTTCCACCGTGACTGTAAATGAAGAGTTACATGAAAATGACCGTGAGTCGCCGGTAATCAATCAAACACACACGTATTGTCAATCGGAGAAGGTAAGGCTTGCGGCAACACTCCAAGTGATGTATGGAGGCCTTTGAAGGCTACACAGACTTGCAAGAGAACATTGTTTATGTCAGCGATTTCTTAACCATCTTGGAGGCACAAGTATTCACATTTTCTCTTTTTATTTACTGGTAACAGAGTTTCAAATTCATGGACAGATAGATCAAATGTGACACAAGAAGGAAATCAAATGCCAAAGTTATACGATGAGTAAACAAATGACAAGTTTACGAAGAAGGTGTGTTAATTTAGACTTTGACAACGACATCTATTTTAGTTTAGAGAAATCAACAAAAAAAAAAAATTAAAAGAACGAAGTTCTAAGTTTGCTAAGCTTTAAAGCAACAATCGACCGTTGGCATGTTCAATTTACAACGCTGAAAACTTTGAAACGCTGAAAACGTCGAACACTGAAAACGTTAGCAAACAAGTGCAATAGTTTGACAATATATTATATAAAATATTAAATACTACGTATTGTAATATTTTCCAAATATCTCTTTAAGCTTCATTAAGGAACAGATTTAAGTAAAGGAAAAATCTCAATCTTTAATATTTTAGTTGTAGGAAGACGCCAAAAAATTTTGAACTTTTGCAATTTTCGAACAATCAGAGATTTGAAGGAAGGTGAGACCTGCACCATTCTCTTAAACGTCCTTCACACTATCTATAAAAAAAAATAATAATAAAAAAAATTTAAAAAAATAAAAAAAAATTAAAAAAAACACAAACCGATGGAGGCATTGTTTTGAAAATTTTGGAAATGTTCCAGGAGCTTCATGTAAAGTAACCCCCACAATTAAAATATGTTTCAAAGACAAGAGGCCGCTACATCAGCAAGAACGATTGAGGAATATCAACTTTGGAGAAAATTGGCTGAAGGATCTAGGCGCTAGAGTTATTCACAGACGAACAGACAGACATACATTTTGCCGAAATTCAATTTTTCGGTATCAAGGACCCACAAAACATGGATTCTGGTTACATCATGTGATAGACGATTTTTTTTTCTAAATTTAGAAACTGGATTTATCCACGTTTTCGTTATCAAGGTAATTCGTAATAAGAGTTTTTCTGCCCAAAAAATCGCCATTTTTTTCGGGCAGAATTACATAACTTTCTTTCTACTGCATAAGCGGCAACGAGAAAGGCAAAAGGGTTTTATTGAATGTATTGCGCATCAACGACAGAATAATAGATGCAGTATTTTATTTACATTTATTAAATACAAAATAGATTTATCGTATACATAAACCATTGGATTATAGAATTGAAAGTTTCTTAATGTTAGATGACACGTCGTGCACAAATAACGAAAATCTAGTCAAAATGAATGTATTAATACAACAATAACATAATAAAATTTAATACTTACAAGAGTGGAATGGAACGGATTTGCACTAGAATCTAATGCGCCATCGAATCTAATGAGCACCACGATTTTGAGTACAACGTTTGGTGAAAAAAGGTGTGCATTAGATTCGCATAATACTGTACTCTCGCAAAACGGCAACGTGTATGAGAGAAAGCATTTCCTGACAACGAACAGAAATATAGTACACAAAGAGTGAGATGAGCAATGCAGCAATAAGAAATTTCATATTTTATCCACTATATATACCAATGAACATTAATCGATCACGTTTATACACATGCATACCGTGTGAATTGTGAATAATAGGAAATAAAAAAAAACAGTAATGTAATATTGGTTTCAGTGTAAAGTGCTAGTACAGTACGCAAACATTAAAGGAGCATCATGCTTTAAAAGAAAGCGCCACTAGAACCGGCGAATCGGGCGACCTAGTCGCGTGAGCGTACGCATCCATTAAGCGGGTCGCATGTCCGACGCCAGTGACGGAGGAAGTGGGGCAACGGGACCAATTGGAGGTCATAAAATCTCAATCGGCGCGGCTCCGTCGAGGTCGCAGTCTCATCTGCCACGGGGGCAGGCGAAAGCCGCGACGGCGCCGGCAGCTGCGAGGTCACGCGATGCGCTGCAGGCTGGCGGTCGCCGACAGAACTACAGACACCGCCTTCACTGTGGCCAACGTTATCATCGCTGCCATTCGCGACAACAGTGCTCTGAACGTTATCACTGCCAATCGTCTCGCCCTCGTCAAGAATTCTTACTTTCGTCGCCTACATTTTTTGTTACACCTCGTCGTTTCTACTTCAACTCGCAGCGCCACCGAGCCGCCGCTTCCCCCCCCCCATGACGATACGGCAGTGCCGGGTTCGAGGACGGGAGCGTAAAAATAGCAACGCAGTGCGCGACAGGCCCGGGGGGGGGGCGAGGGGGAGGCGGGTTGAAGGTGGGTACTGGGAAGACGACGGTGTAAACCCGAGGAAGGGGCGGGCAGAGTTACGGCGCCGCCAGTAACCGCGCCCCCGCCCGTCCCGCCCGCGCCGCCGGCGCCGCCAGGTGCCGCGACGGCGACACGCCGTAAAGCGAGGCCGGGGGCTGCACGAGGCAAAGCGCGCCGGGGCGAGGCACGAAAAAGAGGGAACGACACCACGGGCGCGGGGGCACGACGCAAACAAATAAAGATGAGGCCGCGCGGATGCGAAGCGGAAAGAAAAAAGAGAGAAGGAGAAAGGTATGAAAAAGGGCGGCTGGAATGTTACGCAGTAAACTGCGTCAGTTGAGCAACACGCAAGGAGAGTTGTTTATCTTCGAAGTGAAAAGCAAATGAAGAAATTAACAAAACGGAGGGGGGATACCGTACGTAGATACGAAAGAAAAAGAAGTGGGAAATTTCTTCCTCTTAAGAAACCGAAGAGCAAGAGATCCAATAATAAAAATAAGTATAAAGGAATAAAAGTCTCTATAAGGTAGACAACCCCGAGTGAGATATGGATCTAACGGGTAAATCAGTTATGAATTGGTTGAAGATAACGCTAATAAGCACACGCACTGAAGCAGACCAGAAGCCCATCTCGTGGCGAAAGAGTCGCAATGGTGGAAGGCGGCGCTGGGGGCGGCGCGGAGCGGCGGCGGGGAGCCATGTCTACCGGCGCTGTCGCGCGCGCGTACCTTATCTGCCTTGGCAGACACCGCCGCGTCGGAACGCCTGCCGGCCGCCCCTCCCTGCGCTACGCTACGCTCCTGCCTGCACCGCGCCGCGCCGCGCCGCCCACTCCGCGCCGCGCCAAAGGAAAGGAAAGTTTCGTTTGCACAGGTGCGGCCCGTATCGCGCCCGCTCGCCCGCCCGTCCGTCCGTCCGCCCAGCTGGACACGGACCCAGCGCCTCCTATCGGATTAAAAGCGCAGCTCCCGTTCGTCGCAACGCTGTCCACCAGCCAGACGAAAAGCACGACTTTCTAGAAACGCCTAGTTTTATCGTTGCGCCAAGGTTTTTCTGCAGCCAAACGAGCTAACGTTAATGACGAGGAATAGGAGTCGTCCCTGACAACAAAATAAAATCATTTTATTGAAAATATTTTACATTCGAGAAGTAATTTAAATTAAATTTTTTAAAAAAAATCACGCACTTTTACAAATAATTAAATTATCATTATTTGATAAAGTATTATTAGAGGTAAAAAAACAACAAAAAACGAAAAAACCTCGCCTGATTTACCATTGAGCTCATTCTTAACGCAAAATTATTTTAGAAGTTGATTCTAAAAAGTCACCTATAATTCATACATGTATATGAGTCCAGATAATTTCAAACACTTCATTTTTGGTGCGACAAGATTACATACGTTTGCTCAAATAATAAGTTTTTGGGAAACCCAATAATAAGTTTTTGGGAAAACGCATTACACACGCTACGCAATGTTGACCCCCCACGTCAGTCACATTTCTAATCAGAGAATATTATAGAATCAAACCTGTATTTTATCATCATTTACTTACCTGAATGCGATATTTCAGTATTATACGATTACAACAAATTCCTGGAAGAAATCCAGGCCATATACACGAAAGAATCCGCAACATTTTTTTTCTTAAAACTTATCTATGCATGGAGGTTCAGTATGGTGTAATTTTCGCATCTGTTTGCTTCGAAAACATTCTTTATCGAATTTCACGTTCGACGAAGGAAAAATCCCGAAGTTTTCGCTCGCAAACCCAAGTTACTGCCAGGGACGCCGCACACCGCCTCCCTCGGCGCAGAGGCTTCGGCGGCAGCTCATGCCTTCTGCTCAACGCACAACAGCCATCGCTTGTTTGGAGGCAAGCGTGGCCGCTGCAAATCTAAACACGCGTATGCAAACAAGAGGCGGAGGCGGAGGCGGCCGAGCGAGCGAGCGAGCGGTCCGCTCGCGCGATGCGATGAGGGCCGAGGCAGCCACGTGCGCTGTTTTTCTGCGGGAGACACACCAGCGGTTGCGTTCTCAGAGGACAACTTGACGCGGAGAGTTACAGGTATGAAGCGCAGCCAGCTACTCCACTTCACGTATTGAATTTTTCAATCAATATTCACTTATTCAATTTTCACTTATTCAATATTCACTTATTCAATATTCACTTATTCAATATTCACTTATTCAATATTCACTTATTAAATTTTCCAACTTTTCAAATTTTATAATTAGTGTGGTGTTACGGGTATAAATATTGAAGTTTCTATGACCAAAAAATGAACTTTATTTCATTGAAAAATATCAAAATGCAGGTTTGACTAACGAACTTTGTTATTGAATCCTTATCATTATGTTAACATTCAATCACAACAAACACTGTACAAGGCCCCCAAAAATCAATTTACCTCCAAAAATTGCATTCCATTCCGTTACTGATAATGTACTAGGGGACGATGCGCCTGAAAAGAAGCAACTACGCTATTGGATTTCGAAAATGACATTACAAAACAATCGCAGTTTTACAAAAGATATTCACTAACACGAACATAAATTCATTAGCCCGGACGTCCTTGGTGGCGTAACTTGTAGCTTAATGGTAATTCATGAGCAGCAATACGGAGTCCCAGTGGATGTTTAATGCGATCAAATTTATGATGCTCGGCCTATCCCAAATGGCACTAGTTAAAGCACTATCCCTCGAAGTGAGGAAACAACAGTAGCATGCTTCCAAAAGCAACACACCGATAAACAAACAATAAAATCAAATCACTGTTGTCACGAGCAAATGATATTTTCCCCGAAAACATAATTATCAGTCTACGAAATGACGTTGACACAAAGAGGGAGTATTAAAGAGCAGATGATAAAACCCTAATAAAGTAGTAGAAATAAACCTTTTTTTGTTTTAGGATTCATTCTTATTACTGATTTATGTTTAAACAAAAAGGTACCATATGTTTTCAAATTACACTATCCTTTTACAATGACTAACACAATATGTTTATTACATCGTTTTCTATTATAACTTGATTTTCTTTGTTTGGACATATTTTCGTCGTACATTTCGAAAGGTTAAAATAGATTAGGCATTCGTTTCCAACTTATTTGAAATGAATTATGGAGTTAATACAGTCTGATCTGTACCACATATCCTTGCAAACACACAACTCTATGCACACCGCACCCGTTAGAGTCGCCAATCGATTGTGCGAGATAACTGGGAGAATGTACAATTTCGGTATTGCATATTGTTCTCTGAAAACGCGTAATAAATCATTAAAACATTCCTATATGGTAAAAAATTACCAAGTGTTCCAAGACCGATGGTGGCAGAATTTTCGACACTTGCTACGGGTCGAATTTGTTCACCGTCTGAAGAAGAATTCCAGCGATCGGCTGCTCTAACAGGTAATTTTCCGTCGTTTCTCAAATCAACACTAGGCGATTGCCGGAGTACTACCTTAACAAACAGGCTACGGGCTCCACTTTCTACCTGAATCGTCTCTGCGTGCCACCGTCTGGGAATCCTTGCTCTACCGAGTTTTGTTTTGAGAAATTAGGGAATTTTAGCACCAGGCGTAAGGAGACATCCTTAAACTCTATTGATCACGTGACATTCAAATTTATAAGGTCGTAATGAACAACGGTGAGAAGAGTTTGACATTGCATTATGCATCATAACAAAAAAAGACTTCCAAGCGTTGAACAAGAAGTTGCATAATATATCAAAAAGTGTAGACTAAGTGCTGAGACATTTAAAGCACGATACGAGACAAGAGTACAACAAATCTACATTGTGCCCGGAGTTTTAATTTTATGGCCCATCCCGATGAGTACGCAGTCTGGCATTTTGAACCAACTTTTCTTGAGAATGTAAGGAATATATATATATATATATATATATATATATATATATATATATATATATATATATATATTTTAAAACAGCGTTCGTTTATGAGCATAAGACATAACCCTACACGAAGGTATGATTGGAACTTCTTTTTCGCGAACTTTTTACCTGTCACCTGTCCAACGTTTGCCGTTAATTCTTGCCAGCGTCGAGTTGGTAAGGAATAATTGTAAAGCCCTTACTTACGAAAACCGGTTCATTACAGTTGGAAAAATACAACTTTTCCTATTTTTACGTGGCCATTTTGCCGTTTGTAAGATGACCGTAGAGACTCCTACAGGCATGCACTATTTATGAAGGTACAAGGTCGTGCGTTAGGCCTAAGACGTTATGACTTCAAGGTCCGTCACGTGATTGTTAGTGCATAACGTCGCCACCTTACGCGTGGCGCTAAACCTCCCTATTCTGCGAAGCCGCACTCGCGTAGCGGTTCCCCGCAGACCACAGGCGCAGCGCCTGGCGCACCAGCAGCGAGCAAAAGCTCTTCCTGCTCTGAAATGCGCTGCACCGCCCGCGCGCATGAAAGTACTAGCGATAACCGTTCGGCGCCGCGCGCCCGCGAGGCCAGCGCCGGAGCTGCCGGCGGGAGAGAGTCCGCGCTAGCGCAGCTCAACAGGGCTCAGGCGGAAACAACACTACCTCGTTCCTTTCTGGAGACATAGGCAGAAGAAAAACAACTGTGGTCACGGAAATTGATAGATTGATTGATTTTTCGTGTTTCCGGACGCGTCAACTGCTTTGGTCATTAGTCCCGTTAGTGTAGTGCATGTTTTTTTCTCGGGAGATGGCGGTGTCCTTCCCGCTGGATGGCGAGATCCGGCGCCGACCTACCGTCGGCTAGTGGGGTTTCCACCTAACCAGGACTCTCCCACCAGCGGGGCACCGCCCCAGCCGGGACAAGCTCTAAGCTCCCGACCGGTCTCCAGGAATATGTGGTAGTGCAGTGCATGTTAGTGTAAGTGTGTGTGTGTGTAAAGGGAGAGGATAAGACAAGGAAGAGGAAGGACAGATCTCGCGCGGTCCGTGGCCCGTTTGGTAAGGTACTGCTCCGTCATTCGCCTGGAATATGGTCACGGAAAGATAGTGTCTCTTTTCCAGGATTTGTTACGAAGAAAACTTCATTTGCTTGTCGCCAAGATAAAAATTGAACGATATGAACAGCTAAGGAACATTTGGTTTGTGCTGTGACGAGACGAGAATCAGCCGACATCATCTCCATATGGGGCATTTTCTTAAAGGTGTATGACGTAGAGCACGTTATGAGATTAAAAAGTGCGAATCACCCTCTCTATTGAGTTTAACCGATTTAAGTTAAATTGTTTTAAACAACGCGACAACCAACAAATCCTGCATCACGTTGCTTGCCACAGTTTAAGCATACTTCACAACAAATTAGAGCAGAAACTTCTCTTTCCATGTCGTACTTCTCTAAAATGCTTCTTCCAAGAATACTCAAAACCAATAATATGTTGTAAGAAAAATAAAGATTGCTTCGGTTACAAGCTTTCTCCCAGAAACAGATACGTTTGAGGCGCTCAGCTCGTATTATTATCGTTACTTGCAGCGCTTTCACTGCAGCAGGAAGGTCTTCCCTGCGCGCCCCGCCCCCGCGGCCTCGTAGCGCGGGCTGCGTCCATGTGCATGGACGCGGGCGGCCCCTTGCGTAAGAAGTTGCGCGCGGGTCGCGCACAACGACGCTTCCACGTCGTGCAACAAGGCCGCGCGTTCGGGAGCGACCATCGAGAGAGCCGCCAAAAGGCAACGAGCAGAGCGGCGAAGGCACTGTGTGATAGGCCACGTGAGGGCCGGCAAAGAAGCGGAAGCGACTTAAAAGAGAGGGGCGGCCGGCGCGGAGGGGCGGCCGGCGCGGAGGGGCAGTCGCGTCTACGGCGCCCGCGGGGCGGCCACGAGGTCTCGGAGCGCTCCACCGTGGCGCTCCCGACCCGCAGCGCCTCTGAACCTGGCAGCTTCCGCGGTCTTACTACGCGGCCCTCAAGCGCACAATTGGACCCAAGTCTTTCCGAGCGTACGAATCAATTTTAATATTTGTTAAAGACAGCTACTACTCCGTTTGTAATTTTGGTCCAGCAACATTCATGATCTGCCAGTTATATATTATATATATATATATATATATATATATATATATATATATATATATATATATATATATATACGTGTGTGTGTGTGTGTGTTGTGACATACCAATATGTGGGACATTGTATTGAGTGACATTTATTGTTAACAAGGTGAATGGTAAAAATAGACATATGCAAATATGGCGGCATAGCAACGGCAGACGAGTTGTCGTCAAGGTCAACAAACTTCATTGCTTTGAACCACGGGGCGCGGCTAGTTGATAAAGTGAACTGTTTGGGGATTGGCCGAGAAAGCAATGACAGTCTGGGGCGCGGCTAGTTGATTTAAAAAATTTTTTAAAAAAAAGGACCGAGTTTTGAAGGGCGAAAGAAGGGAATATGGAGGCATTCCGACTTATGCCGTGGTGCTGTGCGGATCGTGTGTAGACAATTGATGTTGGGAGTTTGGGAATTGTGAACATCTACTTTGGAGCGTATGGTTGTAGGACTTAGAATATTGATGTAATGTGCGGAAATTGTAACTTGAAAATATTTCGAGTGCAGCAGCTAGAATTGTGAACCTAGGTGAATTTGTCGGCAACAAGACTGGGAGTATTTGATGCAGATAATAGTTTGCTGAACTTTATTATTTTAAGTATACGCGTAGAAAGAACTGAGAACTTTTAAAAGGAAAATTAATTAATTAAGTCTTATCAACTTATGAGGCAGTGAGGATCAGTTACTTGAATACACTTGTGCCAGAACGGAACAAAAAAGGATGGTATTTGGACCTGGAGCCATCGACACCAGGGAAGATTGAAAATGGTTTTACGCGGCGACATCGGTCAACAGCGCGCGAAGACGGGTACTGCAATGTAAGGTTTGAGACTGGTCATACCGAAAGTTTCGTATTGTTACCAATGAACATTAAATAAACTTACAAGTTTCTGTAAATAGAAAAGATGATTTTCATTTAGCCAATTCCAGCAAATGAGTAGCTAGAAATGTATATTTGCTTTTCAGATTCCTCGGCCACTCTGTACAGATGGCAGATCGAATAATCGGCTATTAGTTGGCAATAGAGATTATTTCTTATAAGACCCATCGACCCAGTTAGCCGGATATTAATTTAATGGAAATAGCAGTTAAAGCATTAATAGCATTAATTTTAATAATTGAATTAACGTAACTTGTCCTGGCCCATTCGTATATAAATTTGGAAAGGGTTACGTTGAATTTATATTTAATAATGTTAGAAGGGCAAAGGAAATATTAAATTTAAAAATTAAATCAGTTTGTTTCAATATATATATATATATATATATATATATATATATATATATATACACACATACACATATAGACATTAATGTCAAGAACATTTTGCTTGTCGAGCAATACAAATTTACATCGAAAAATGACAGGTGAAGAACATGTTTGAAACATTTTCTTTTCTTCTCCAAAAATTCAAAATAGTTACCCGTGAGTATTTCTCTCGGGGAGAAAAGGAAGAAAATGAAAAACACAAATCTTGAAATGGACTTGTTCCTTGATTTTACTTTTATTTTTTAAGTAAAATCATTTCATATTTTCGCAACGAATTGGTTGAAATACACAATTACTGACATGACTGATTCAAACACACAACTGCAACAATTGAAATACACAATTACTCCAGCGAAGCGAGCAAATAATCATAATGAAAGAAAATTTTCATGGAAGGCAATCTTATCAATAATTTTATTAGAAAATATCTGAATTTTTTTTTACCAAGAGTACTTTCTTCATAAATATCACTTTTGAGAAAAAGTGTATAAATCTTTTTGTTTTACAAAGCCGAATACCTTCGAACGTGTGCTATCTCATAATTATTTCTATTTTACATTGCTAGTACAGATCAAATCTGAAGTTGTCGCGAACAGTGAGCGACTTATCTCACCGCTACTGTTCAAAATTACAGAGCACTTACGGAAGTCTGTTCTGGCCACTCATATAGGAGAGCAGTCATTAACAGATCTGCTGATTTTGATAATAATCGTAAGCGATAAACGTTTTGACAAACTTCATTGAAACACGCACCGCTTTCTTGCAATAGTAGCGACGAACGTTCACAATGCTTGTACGAAACGGATACATTGTGCAAGTCGACGAGAAAGCAGACACGTCTTCGAGCATTCTGTCGTCTGTGTGTCTTAAACGAAATTTGTGAAAATACATTGCAAAAAGTACACTTATCGAAAAAATCATTGTCGCTCAATTCTTCGCAAAAAAATATTTTCTAAGGAGTACAAAAAATATTGTAGCGGTCTGAGAATAAAGTGGTAAAAATACGTCCAACCCAAATTAACCCCAAAAGGAAATTACGAATGAAAGGACTTTTCGAAATTGGGAAAGAAGAATGTGAAAATATAATAAAATGTGTTTTTAAATGATATCTATATTACTAATTTCAATGTGCATAAAAATTGAAAGAAAACTGTGCACTCTTCGGCCTTTAAAGACGTGTCAATAGTTTCGTTAGATACCCAGTATCTCGGGAAAAATCCAAAAA
This sequence comes from Teleogryllus oceanicus, assembly GCA_964035755.1. NCBI lineage: Eukaryota > Metazoa > Arthropoda > Insecta > Orthoptera > Gryllidae > Teleogryllus > Teleogryllus oceanicus. The sequence goes on from CAXIVR010000004.1 coordinate 119,804,382, forward strand.
CAACTACACTACTAATTTCTATTGCGCGAAGAAATTGAAAGAAACATGTGCAGCTTCGACCTCAGAGAGATACCTACGTCTTCGTTATACACAGAGGCACAATTTTATTGTGCCGCAATCACGGGAAATTCTGCTCGGCCGACAGTCCCTCCATCGCCGGGGAGCGTTGAGCTGAACTCCCCTGAGAATGCTGTTCAAGGCCTCGCCCAGCAAAAAGCATGCTTTCCAGTCTTCTGGACTGCTTCGCTTTTGTGGGATGGTTCGCTCGAAGTTCAGTCTCAAACAGGAAGCGTTCGAGATTGACACTTAAAATGTGTCAAACCGTTATGTTCATCGTATCCTGAAGCCTTTCTTACAAATGTTGACAAATGAAGAGCGTAGTCACTTTCAACAGGTCTCCGCAACCGCACACACTACTACATTTTTCTTACGTGTTTACATGCCGTTTAAGGGAACAGAATTATCATACGTGATTTGTGGCCTACACGCTCTCCTGAACCGACTCCGTGCGATTTCTTTCATTGGGTATTTCTCAAAGATCGCATATACACGATAAAACCCATCCCCCATAACGGACGAATTACGGCACAGAATCTCTATAATACCACAGAACATTATTTACCGTGAGAATCAGAACTTGTGTAGATGTCAAGAATATATCCGAGATCAATGGTGAGTAGTTCCAGCATCTACTACAATGTTAGTACAATTTAACCTTTGCATTAGCGAAAAGGCACATTCCCTCTTCGGCAATTCTACCGGGAACCCTGTCTCGATTTCCCCGGCAAATCCCCGCGCGACCGGCACATTTGTAAAAGGGTTGCGCTGTACTATGGATCTTGGGATAAGTTACAAACTAGTGGTGCTACAGAATGGCACGGTCTTTCTCGTATTAGTTTGTTTCGTAATTTCTTTGCCCGGGTCTAGCTTTTCGTTCGTGCTCCTTCCTTTTGTTAGCTGCCATCTATCACCACTCAAACCATTTTTTCACATTTGCTCAATTTTTCAATTTCCTAATGGCAGAAACAAACATTTCTTTACGAATATAATAGATAAGGAAAACCTCGTTCTATGTGGAAATTTTCGTTGAAAATTTTGTAGCCGTTTTTACGAAAATGACGTTTAAGTGTTACTGTAAATACGAAATTTGAAGCTTTTTTTTTTTTTCACAGAAAACTATTGAGTTTTCGAAAACATTTACTGGATGTTATTTGAAGCGCTTCTACTCAAAAATGTATACAAATTGCTGGAAATGTGCGTATTAAGGACATGAGATATATTTCAAAAAAATTACATTTGTGTAATTTTTTAAAAGAACAACAACAAAAAAATGCAGTCAAATTAATTGTAGGTCATCTTCTTGCAATTAGCACTATCTGTACGAAAAATTTGAAGAGTACATTTAGCAATATCCCTTCCAAAAGATACAAGAAAAACAATATGGAGCCGTTTTAGAGAAAATCGTGTTTTTGTTATTTTTTTAATTGCATAATATGCGGGCAATATTGCGCGAAAACTACCAAAATTTTCAAAAAAAATGTACATGACATTAATGAAAGAACTAATTATGGACATCAAATTTCATTCGAAGGAAAAATCTCTTTCTTCAGTAACATAGTTGTAGGAAGACGCTGGAAAAAATTCAAACTAATGCAATTTTCGAAAATTCACGGTCGACCGTGAAAATGGGACCTATGACACCTTTATAAGCGTATTTTACTCAATTCTTAAAAGAAGTTTAAGGAAAAAAATATGGAGCCCTTTTTGAAAAAACAATTAAAATGTCTCTGGGACTTCATGTAAAGTACCCCAAAATTTTGAAGACAGTTTTTCAAAATCTCAGCACCTCAAGTCGAGCCAGATCGACTGGGGAATATCCATTTTGGAAGAAATTGTACGTATGGTTTAGGCCATAATGATGGATTTAGGGCTGGGCAGACGGGCGGACGGGCGGACGGGCGGACGGGCGGACGGGCGGACGGGCGGACGGGCGGACGGGCGGACGGGCGGACGGGCGGACGAACTAACGTTTTGAAAAAACACTTTTTCGTTGTCAGGGAAGCCCAAAATCTGTATTTCCGTTGAAATCTCGAAATCGATTTTCCACACAACTTTCTATATACTATGTATATTACTCCGTGTATACGTACGTATACGAGAAAGTAAAACAATGTACAGTTTCGATTTTGACTGAAACAGAAAAATATTATTTTGTTATTCGACCTGTTCTCATAGTTCGTGTACCAACTGAATTCTCGTCCTCGGTGCGTCACAGCGTACAACAAAGTTGACGTCTTCCAACATTAAACCTCCAAGAAAGAAACCGCTGGAAATTAAAATAGTATTTGCTGTTCATGTGTTGCGTTAAGGAACAACAACGTGTTTGATATTATTGGTACGTGAAGAACTCCTGTAATACTACACTATATTACAATATTAGTCAAGACAAATATTTATTAATATTTAATTATTATTGTAATTTTTTTTCAAATGTTTCATTTATTGCAGTGTTATACGAGAGTATTTTTCTTCGGCAATAAGCGTGCTACTCTTCGTAAAACTAGTTTGTGTAGTTTTGCTCACAAGTATTTTTGCTCCTGTAGGCCACTAGTAAAAATGTATTTTTAGTTAAGTATTTACTTAGATAATGTTTACAATATTGTACTTGTACACAAGATTCGCTTGTATTTCAACCTAAAAAACACGACCGTGGCTAGAAGTCTGAAGCATCAAAGGAAGAGAAAACAAGCGAAAACTGCAAATTCGAAGAGGGTCCGTGTCACAGCCGCCGCATCCGAGACACTACTCATTAGGAAGATGAAAGGTATGCCATGGAGAAAAATATGGACGCATCGGACGTAGACACAACATGAAACTGAAAGAAAAAATCCCAGCTCACTGCTCAAGAAACATCTAGCACCAATGTCCATCTAGCATCCCTAAACCTAATCATCCATACAATGCAATAAGCTACATAATTGAATATACAATTAATTTCTATTATTAATTAATAATAATAAAATAATAATAACAAAAATAATAATAATAATAATAATAATAATAATAATAATAATAATAATAATAATAATAATTTGAATCTTAAGGCTGCCTTGAACTATTGGAATGATCTTAGAAGGGCTTTTTTAGTTATTACCATTTTTATCATTACTTACTTCACTTCTAAAAATAGACACCTGTGATTTCGAGATCAAAAATGCCACTTTTATGTAACGATTTCACACTATCCCACCATTTATGTTGACTGATTTTCTGACTAATCACCGGTAGCGGCGAGCTTAGATGCAAGGGCCCTAAAGACTTGAGCGTACTGGTGATTCGGATTTTGCAGGTATCATCTCCGCCACGCGCCGAAAATTTGCGTATTGTGTTTAGCATCGGTGAGGTTGACGCTTGTCCGAATCGAATTCGTAGGCCGACTAATCTCATCAAGGATTTCCGTGGTTTTCCTAATCGATTCTACACTAATGCTGAAGCAGCTCCCTTTTCTAAGGGCCACCAGCCCCGTGCGATCCTTCTTTCTCAATCCTGTCACCATTCCCCATCCTCGGGGCTGAGAGATGGGTTGACCATCGTGAACCCAGATCTAGAAAGATCTGTCTGGTGTCAGATGTAGGTCACAGCAAAACTGTAAAAGGTGCTCTTAAGCCAGTGAAAGAAGAATTTTCTGAGTGTTGCAAACAAGCAAATAAAATCATTAATGTTTTTGGTAAAGTGTTATATTCAAAAACTTGTATTTAACGACCGTAGCAACTCGGCCGCTGCTCTTATAAATTAAGTATTCCGAAGTAATACCGACATTCTCCCGTTCTTGGAAGTTTATGTCAAACCGGCATTTTTCTAATGATATTCAGATGCAAAAGAAAAAGTATTTAGCCAATCATAGATTTCTTAACAATATACTCACATGCAATATTGAATTGTTTCCACATATGAATATTTCAATATTCATTCCACATCAGTTCTCCAATTTTATATCACGGACAACTGTTCATTAACTAAAATTGCAACTCTAATTTCACAACAACTGCTATAAATTTCTATGTATATATCTATATATGTAATATTCTATGTATATATCTCGCTAATGATACTACTATTGCTACGACAATATTTTTTTTTTTTAATATTCATTTTGAATCCACAAAGCCGGTGACTTTAGACTACAAATCATGGCATTCGAAAAATTGTAAATTTTAGAGAATTCCGTTCCATTCGCACATCTGCGGGCGGTGCATCGGCCAAAGAATACGACTGCTGGGCGCTGTGTCTTTAAACTGAAGCGACAGAACATGGGCGTGCGCCGCCAGTGCCGTGGCAGCGCTGCCGTCCGACCTTTGCGGCGCGTCGGCGCGCGCGCGCCTTTGCACACACCTTTTTCCACACGACACGCGCTTCCTCGCAGGCGGTTCGTTTTCTCTCCAAACAGCTGCTTTCTATCCAGCTTCATTCGCGTACGCGGCGCTTGACCGAATGCTGGCGGCTCAAGTGAGAAGACGGGGAAACAAGTACACAATGCACGGAAGGGCGTGCCAATAAAGAATATTAAAATAATGCCTCACAAATTAGGATTAATTGAGGCACGCATTCGTTAAAAAAATGAACGCAGAAGCTTGATTGATTGATTGATTTTTTCGTGTTTCCGGGTGCGTCAACTGCTTTGGTCATTAGTCCCGTTAGTAATGTGCATGTTTCTTTCGCAGGAGCTGGCGGTGATCTTCCCCCGTTGGATGATGAGATCCGGCGCCGACTTACCGTCGGCTACTGGGGTTTCCCCCTAACCAGGACTCTCCCACCAGCGGAGCACAGCCCCAGCCCGGACAAGCTCTAAGCTCCCAACCGATCTCCCGGAATATGTGGTAGTGTAGTGCATGTTAGTGTGAGTGTGTAAGGGGGGAGGATAGGACAAAAAAGAGGAAGGACAAATCGCGCGCGGTCCGTTGCCTGTTTGTTAGGGTACTGCTCCGGCATTCACCTGGCGTTGATACGAGAAACCACAGAAAAAAACGCAGAAGCAAAAGAGAATTCCTAGCCGAGTAAGAACGTGCTCCTCACTTATTGTTTCACGAACTTCAACTGCTGACCAGCATTTTTTTTTTTTTTTTTTTGAAGGGTCTTCTGACACATTTCCCAGAAACGTTTTCTAAGACTTTTATGAAAATGTAATTCTCTATGAGAAGCTACTAGCCGTGATATATCAGATGAAATTCAAAATGCTTTACATCTGGCACATATGAAATGAATATCTCATCCTCTAAAACTTCCCGACACAAATAGCGTAAATAAAACAACATCAATAATCTAGTTCAGCTCGTAAGTCCCTGCAGCGCCTTTGACCGGGAGGTCCTAGGTTCGAGTCCTGACGGCGGTGGGATTTTCGACACTGGCTTTTCAGCTAGGTCGAATTCAGTCGTCGTCTGGAGGAGAATTCTAGCGGCCGGCTGCTCTCATCGGTAGTTTTCCGTGGTTTCTCCGATCAACACCAGGCGAATGCCGGAGCAGTACCTTAAACGGGCTACGGACCGCGCGCGATTTGCCCTTCCTACTTCATGTCCTATCCTCTTCCCTTACACACACACACTAACATGCACTACACTGCCACATATTCCGGGAGACAGGTCGGGAGCTTAGAGCTTGTCCCGACTGGGGCGGTGACCCGCTGGTGGGAGAGTCCTGGTTAGGGGGAAACCCCACTAGCCAACGGTAGGTCGGCGCCGATCTCGCCATCCAGCAGGGGAAGATCATCGCCATCTCCCGAGAAAAAACATGCACTACACTAACGGGACTAATGACCGAAGCAGTTGACGCGCCCGGAAACATGAAAATTATCAATCAATCAATCAAACTTCAAATGCTTTACATCTGGCACATATGAAATGAATATCTCATTCTTTAAAACTTCCCGACACAAATAGCGTAAATAAAACCACAACATCAATAATCTACTTCAGCTCGTAGGTTAAGTTGCTCTAGGCGTTCTTTCCCGAAAAAGTGATGTACACGAGACTGTATTCAATTGCAGAGAAATGTGAAGCATCTGTTTCATTGTAGAATATTACGCATATAAGGCGGAACAACTGCTATTATTTTGCCATTCTTTCTTTCAAGAGCAGCATGATATGAGAGCTGCTGCGGGAAAGAGAATAAAAAAGTTTTCTTCATAAACTGCACAAGTTACAAAATCTCCGTCAGAATAGCACAAAACCCACATGTTGAGGGTATAGAATGGATTTACATCCCACTCTACAGAACCGCATAAAAACAAAAATGACTGAAAACGAGCGCTTCGTAAGTCTCATGTGGGCGTATCAAAGAGATTCTTTTATAAAGCGAAATTTGTGTGCGTCATAAAAGAAATTTCCACAGAAACTAGGCAGCTGATAGCAAGTAAACGGAAGGAAGGTCTGCTATTGAAGGAGTATCCTTTTCCCACTGGCCAGATGAAAAATTTGAGTAAGGCTCTGGTACGGAACTGAAGTTTCAGAGATGAAATCGGTCGAACAAATTTCGCTATATACGACCTCCATTCTGCTAGTGCCCATCGTTATTGCAGGGCGCATACGGCATTAATACTTTTTTTTAGAGTATTTTCCTACGTCGGGCCAACGCCGATAGCGGCGAGATTTAGGGGAACCCGTACAGCTACAGCCACAACCGGGTGGGAGTGGGTGTCACGATTTCCTTCCCTCACACGTGCCGCACACTTGCGCCTTTGATCGGGAGGCCCTAGGTTCGAGTTCCGACGGTGGTGGCAGGATTTTCGAAACAAGTTAGATAGCTAGGTCGAATTCAGTCACGGTCTGGAGGAGAATTCTAGCGACCGGCTGCTCTCATCGGTAGTTTTCCGGCAAATGCGGTAGCAGTGTCCTAACAAACGGGCCACGGACCGCGCGCGATCTGTCCTTCCTCTTCCTTGTCCTATCCTCTCCTCTTACACACACTCTTACACTCCCATGCACCACACTATCACATATTCCGGGAGACCGGTCGGGAGCTTAGAGCTTGTCCCGACTGGGGCGGTGTCCCGTTGCTCGCGGGAAACGCCATAGTAGGTCAGCGCCGGAACTCACTGTGCAGCGGGGGATAATCAACGTCACCTCCTGAGGAAACCACATGCTCTACACTTAGGAGACTAATAACCTTAGCATATGACTCGCCGGAATGACTAAATCAATCAATCAATCAATCAATCAAAACTGGACACATGCCGTATGTGATCCTCAATTGCATAGCGTGAGCTCAAAGCAACACACACATTTTATTTTTATTTTCTAGCTATGACTTAAGCAATAGAGAGAAGGTTATGCAATCCTGCGAGAGAAAAATCGACGAATGTTCGGCACAAAAACTCTTATTGCTGTGCCTTGGTAATGAAAAAGGGGATAAATCCAGTGGATAAATTAAGAAAAAAGTCTCTAACACGTGGTGTAGCCAGAATCCATGCTTTGTGAGTCCTTGATTCCGAAAAATCGAATGAAGACAAAACATCTGTCTGCCCATCCGTCTGTGCTAGCGGCTAAACCGTTCAGCCGATTTATTTATTTATTTATTTATTTATTTTACGTCAAAAAAAAACAGTTAAAAACTGCGTATGACGTGCTATGGGGAAAAGTGAATTGTGTGCACATTTTCAAAATTCTGTGATCCCTACACTAAGTCATATACTACTTAAATTTTGAATTTTGAAAGGAGAAAAAACAAAACTCCCATGTAGTAAAATCTATTTTCAAGGATAAATAAGCAATAAATGTTTGCTCTTATTACTTCCTGCCGCGACAACATTTATGTCCAGAAGCAAAACAAGGGGCCATCTCAGCATTTGCTCAATGGATCAGGGAAACTGGACGAAAAACCTGATCGAGATGGGAGTCATTGACCCGGAAGCTGTAGTACAATAGTTGTTACAGGTTGTTTATACTCATTTATACAGTCCAAATGGTAAATAATGCATTATGTATCATTGTTAAAATTAATGTTACTTTTCTTGTGATGCTCAGTATAGTCTCTAATTGTATAGAAACAGTTATGCAGCAGAAACGATTTCACTTGGGATTTAAACTTTTCTATGGAAGTTAATCATTTAATGTCATCTGGCAAAGTGTTGTAAAATAATGTACATGTATTGTATGTGAATTTTTTGTAATGAGCTGTTGATACTGTCACCTGGTGAATATGATTTCTACGTCGAGTGTTATAGTAATAGACTTCGGCATTTTCTGAAAATATATTCCCGCCCTTGAGCAAGTCATTTTTTACAAAAACCACTGATTTCTCCAAATCTGATATTTCACAACTAATCTGGTTTATGACGCAGCTCCTTGAATTTCAAAATGATATTTTAATTTGGGGTACTTTACATGAAACCTGTCGGACATATTCACGAGTTTCAAACCTTAACAGAAATGTGCAGGTCTTATGTTCGTCGAAAACCATAATTTCTCGAAAATTGCAAGGAGTTCAAAATTATTTCAGCGTCTTCCTACAACAAAAATGTTAAAGAGAGAGATTTTTTCTCTTAATGACATCTGTTCCTTAAAGATAGATTTTGAAATAAGATCATATATAATTTTTCGAAAATTTGAGTAGTACTTTTAGTGTGAATTTCAGGCAACATTTAATTTTGTTTAAACAATTTTTTCTCGAAAACGGCAGAAAATGTTTTCATTAAATTTTGACCTGGGATAGCGTACAAAACACTTGAAAGTATGGTGCAGGCTTCACGTTCGTTAAAAATTCCAATTTTTTGAAAATTGCAAAAATTCTTAATTTCTAGAACTCTCTTTAATTCTTAGAACTCGATGCAGTTGAATGCTACGTAAGTTAGAATTTGTATATTATTTCATATTTCGTTGTTCGTTTCTTAATTCGAGCTTTTGTTATACATTTACAAACAAAAATTTTAGAAACGATCAAAACCTATTTGTTAATCTATATTTTTCTGTGTTGCAAAGTCTGTATTTGTATTCTCAAAATATTGATGTTCTTTTCTTTCAAGCAATCCCCAAACCTTGACTGAAATTAGTCCAATTAGATTTACTCTCTTAAAGCTACGATTTAAATGTAATATGAAAATAAAATAATTTAGTACCATAATATTGTACCAACTTAGGCAATATTGAAACATTTTTAACAATTATATTCCAAAAAAACGACTCCGTCTTTTTCCTTTAATTTTTTCCTCGTATCTAAAGCAAGAAAGACAAAGAAATTGAGGCTGATTCCATTTTCGGTGAACTCTATATTTTCGGAAATTGCAAACAATACACAAAATCAACATTCCAAAAATGCGATTTTTAATGTGCTTTTTGTTAAATGAAATCTGTTTTAAGAAATCAACAATTGTACATTTAAAAAAAATATGAGTAGTTTAGTGTAATTCAGCAAATTTTTATTTTTATTTTTTGCTTCAGTTGCAAGCCTTCTGGAAATATCAGATTGCAATGCGACAATGGCATTCCACACCGCGAGTCAGCAGTTGGAGTTTCTAAGAATTCCGTCTCGTTGTTGACACAATATAGCTGTATGAAACGCAGTTTTAATTGTGGAAAATGTGTTGATATTTTCTTGAAAATAATTTCTTTTCAAGGTTCGACGATTTGTAACGAGTTTTACAAAAATGATGACTGAGATGTGTTAATTACGACGAACCTGCGGTATTTATTTATTTATTTTACGTAAAAAAAAACAGTTAAAAACTGCGTATGACGTGCTATGGGAAAACGTGAATTGTGTGCACATTTTCAAAATTCTGTGATCCCTACACTAAGTCATATACTACTTAAATTTTGAATTTTGAAAGGGAGAAAAAACAAATTCCCATGTAGTAAAATCTATTTTCAAAAATAAATAAGCAATAAATTTTGAATTTTGAAAGGGAGAAAAAAAAACTCCCATGTAATAAAATCTATTTTTAAGGATAAATAAGCAATGAATTTTGAATTTTGAAAGGGAGAAAAAAACAACAAAAAAAAACTCCCATGTAATAAAATCTATTTTCAAGGATAAATAAGCAATAAATTTTGAATTTTGAAAGGGAGAAAAAAACAACAAAAAAAAACTCCCATGTAATAAAATCTATTTTCAAGGATAAATACGCAAAAAATTTTGGCTCTTATTACTTCCTGCCGCGTCAACATGGAAACGATAATTTGAATAATTGTATTTCCCACTGAATTCTAGAAAACGTGCACAGAAAATGAAGTTACATTTAATATAATATTTATTACATTTAATATTATATTATATTACATTTAATATAATATTAATATAGCGTAATACGTACGGTACGTATATTACGTAACCGATACTACGTGCGAGAACGTGTGCGCTGTTTAGTGCCACTAGTTTTCTGCCTCTCGCTGTTTCGTTCTGGCGCAGAGCGCTGCCCTCAATGAGCGTAGTTGTGCTTCCTGCGGAGCTTTGGATTGGGCTAAGTTTCTAATATTGGCTTTACTGCGTGGAATCCCCGACTTCGTCTCGGAATGCAGGCAGAGACTTGTAGTATTTTGTGCTCGTCCTTCGAAATTCTCTTCTCGTTTTAATTGAAGATATAGTGAAGAGATATATTACTTTATTGTGTTGGTGAGTATAGAAGTATTTATTTTTGTATCATCTTTAATAGTATGTGTAGATATCAACTAAATGTTGGATATAATGTGTGTCTTCAAGGCCACAGTATGCTTTAGTGTCAGTAATGTCTTAAATATTTTATTCAACTGAAACATCTCAATTATTTTGGCGGAACAATTTTTACTAACACATAATGAAGGAGATTCTGTTGTGATAGAATGTATTGTTTATTATTTCAGAATCATGTATATCCCCAAAACAACATTTTATCGAAAGAAGGTGAATATTCGACCTATTCCATCAGTCACTGAAGATTCTGTTATTACTGAAAAAAGTGGTAATGAAAACATTTTAAATAACGAGAAAGCAATTTATGTCATACCAGTAAGGGAAAGTGAAAACTAGTCTGATAATCATTCAATGTCCGTAGAATGGACAGTAATCAAGTCTGTGGATAAGACAGCTAATTACACAAAAAAATGAAATAGGGGAATGTGAAGAGACTCACGAAAATGAGGATAGTGATATGTTGCCGCGTTCAAGGAGCGTATCGGGTGGTTAAGATGTATCTACTCAGTTGGGGACACCCGACATCAGCGGAAAGAGAAAAAGGAAAACAAAACTGAATCTTCAAAGTCCCTGAATGAAACAATAAGACGTTCCTTGCCAACAGATGTATCTGGGATAAGTTTGGAAGTACCTATATTTGGAGCAATGCAAGAACTATGGTCTGATGAGACTCCTTCCCCAAGTCATGTGTTCACTCCTCTTCAGTGTTTTAAAATGTTCACAGTCGACGTACTTATAAAGAAAATAGTCGAAGAAAGAAACATATATGCAGTACAGCAAAACCTCGCGAAGCCATTGTAGTTTCATGTGAATTCTTAAGTTCCCAAACACCAGATTTTACTGGCATTAGGGTTTTCGTGTGCCCCTTATACCGGACTGCATGCCACACAATCGTTTTTAACGAATTAAAGCTAACGTGTATGATATCCCCAAAGTAACAAACACAAATATGTTTGTAACTTAATAAAAAAACACAATTTTATTTTCTATTTTCCAGTCTTTCTGGATTTTTGTGATTTTTTGGGTAATTTTTCTGCAACTTTATTTAAAGAAAAAATCCAATCAATGGAAGGTTAATATCGACGAGTCTGTGACGACAGCCTGGGTCGACGTCGTAGCACGAGTGCTGTTACCTGTGGTTGTCCATGGTTTCCAGGCGAATGCCGGAGCAGCATCCAGGAATATAAGTCGCATACTGAGTGCGATTTTGTCTCCTCTAACATGTCCCCATTCCCATTCTTAAGGCCGAGCGTTGGGCAATCACCTATCCTCCCATCGGATTGTTTGTTTGTGGATGAGACTACACCAATATAAAATGCAACTGAAAATTCAAAACTGATTTTACTAAAGCTTTTTTTTAAAAAAGATCAATCAGTTTTATGGAATAATTGACATTTTTCTTTCCCTTTCTGTTAGCGCACAAAAATATACAGTAGAAACTGCTTTGCAATGTGTTACTAATGAGAAAAATCTACGTACTTGTATTTTTGCATTGTAGCGTGAAAATTGACCTTGGCACAAGTAGAAACAAAGAATGCACAAATACATAGAATCTAAAGCAAAACGTAAACAACTCACCCATTGCGTACCAACACTCCAGAGAGAAAATCGACGATATTTACTCACCTGCAAGCAAACAAAATGAGTATGTTAATGGAATATGGAAACAAAAACATGCAAAACATTTCTCGTTAGAATATTCTCTGTATTCAACGTTGCTGTTACCATCATCACAGATAAAAGGAAATGCTCATCATACTTAATGGCAGGAAATGAGATTCGAACAGACCGCAATATTCTCCGTTAGGAAAGTAGTGCAACGTATTAAACTAGTTTTTTGCTTCTACTAGAACTCGACATCAATATCATGTTACTTGAAACAACACGAGCGGTGCACTGGGCGATGTTCATGCACATGGAAAGCAGATCATTTATGTTTTGAAGTTAAATTTTGAAATTATAAATTTAGGATATAAGAGGTATCAATATCAAGAAGTTTATACAATATGAATTTTAATATACAGAAAATTCAGCCATATACGTGTTTCGGAACTTCATCCTATCCCCAGTGGCTCTACAATATTGAAAATGGACGAACAAATTAGCATATGATTAACTAAGACAGAAGAAATACATAATACGAATGAGCACTAAAATTTATATAGAGTGCTTACCCAAGTAACATAGATTAAACACGTGGTAGGTCCTAAGACGATGCCATTTTGTATGTCGTACTAAGTACAGACAGAGTACATACTGAAGGAAGATGAGGGAGGAAATAGAAGTGTGAGAAAGCTAGTCAATAAATAAATTTATAATGGGGATTCATTTTAATTATCATTGTTTATTGAGACATACTAAGTTAGGATTTTTAGTGTAGTGCAGGTTTTTTCTCGAGAGATGGCGGTGATCTTCCCCCGCTGCATGGCGAGATCCGGCGGCGACCTACCGTCGGCTAGTGGGGTTTCCCCCTAACCAGGGCTCTCCAACCAGCGGGGCACCGCCCCAGTCGGGACAAGCTCTAAGCTCCCGACCGGTCTCCCGGAATATGTGGTAGTGTAGTGCATGTGTAAGTGGAGAGGATAGGACAAGGAAGAGGAAAGACAGATCGCGCGCGGTCCGTGGCCCGTAGGGTACTGCTCCGGCATTCGCCTGCTGTTGATAGGAGAAACTACGGAAAACTACCGATCAGAGCAGCCGGCCTCTAGAATTCTCCTCCAGACAGCGACTGAATTCGACCTAGCTGAAAAGCTAGTATCAGTACTGAAACCTAGGACTTCCCGGTCAGAAGCGCTGCAGTGACATCAGTTCATGCACTGAGATACCGCTACCGGCACCCTGGTACAGAGATGTATTCTTTGCCGGTTGACGTTTCCTTTTGACATCACATTAGAAGGGTCACAGGTGTTATTCTTCTGTGCTTGCTGCAGCAACAACGAATAACTGCGGCGAGTTTGATAACATCACAATAAACGTTTCTGAAAACTAACCCGCGCTCGTCAACTATAGTAGGCGATGGCGCCCGGCCCTGCCTCCGTCCCCAAACATCTGTCCCCCTCCCCCAGCTGTCCTCGCCACGGGAGAGCGGTGTGCGCGACGGAAGGTCAGCGGCGGCGGGGGCGGGGGCAGGTCGAGCGCGCTGATTAGCAGAGGACTCCGTCCGAAAACAAGAAATTCTGCCCGACATATTTCCGCGAGCGCTCCCTAATGAACATTCGATCTGCCCAGCAGAGAATGATTGTAGACGGGGGGGCGGCTCCGGGGGTGGCGGTGGAAGTTGTCAGAGGGCGAGGACGGACGACGGGACGACTTCGTCCAAAAAAAGAAAAAGAGATGGCGAGGCGGCGGGGGTGGTGGACGACCAGGCGCCGGGCGAATCCTAACGACTTCCGAGGAGACGAAATAAAAGCGCAAAAGCCCAGGCAATAAGACAAGACGGAGCCCTTGCGACGGAACTAAGAGAACGGAAGACGCAGATAACAAGCAGTCGGCGAAGGACGCTGGCAAGAGGCGATCAAAGAAGGGGCTACATTTGGACATGAGCAGAAGAATTCGAAGAAATAAGAAAATGGCGACAAGAGATTTACGACCGACTCAAGAGTGACAATGCCCTAGTTGGATCAGTAGCACCGGGTTCGACAAAAAATGTCTTTCACAACGTACTGCAACTAAAAATCGCAAGTTCTCTTTGAACTGAGAGTAGTATATAAGGGAAAAGATAAGTTGATTGGAACACCCTATTACGGAGCACGATTAAAAGAAAAGTAGGGAAAAAAGCAACATGAAATTACGGGACACGTCGTAGGGATAAGCACCGAAGGAAGAAGAATGACATACGGAAAAGTGTTAAAGGAAAATGGGAATCACAACATGTTAAGTAAAAGGATCAGGAAAAATAACGATAACAGTTTATAAAGAATTGCGTACGAGGAAAATTATGATTTCGCAAATTGTAAAATTATGCTTAAAACGCGCTGATCACACACATGTGTGAGCCAACAACCTATGCAAATTGTGTTAAAGCAAAGGTACATGAAGAGCATTCACATGCACACAGGAAGATACGAAAACATTTCATGACTTCATTCTCTTTGAAACTCTCAGCAACATTTCATTCTCGCCCGCAGGTGCATCTTTGATGTTCGGGACCCGCCCGATAAGGGACTGGCATTGCCGCCCCGATGAGCATCAGGGAAACTCCGGACCCCGAGGGGCGGTGAGGGGGCGCTGGAACAGGCTGCGTCTCCACTACATAACATTTAACACCAACATGTTAAATGTATACATACTGAATGTGTGTCGCGACTCTTCTTCTGAAAATGATGCACATTCTTAACATGCAGAACTTAACATTTTTAACACGGATGTTTTCAGCTGGAATGGAAAACATGTTATGTCAATCGTTCATCAGTTCGCCAAAAGTGTTGTCGGACTTCAGTGAAGACAGTGAGTTGGAATGGTGAGAGCAGTATTACCAACTTCGATTTTCGGTGTTCCAGATTTAAGTAAAATGAACTGGTCGAAAGAAGAAACAATGAACATTTTGTTACCTTAGAAGGTGCGTCCAAATTTATGGAATATCATGAGAACTGTGATTAGAGAAACAGAGAGAGGGCAGAGGTGGTGGTAATGTTGAGCAGCTCCTTGGATGTAGTCGAATAAAAAATAGCAATAGAAAACGCGATCATAAGATAGCCGGTCTTCTACTGACAATATAAAAATAACGCGAAGTCCACATAATTCAAAATCGAAGTTCTTGCGCATCTATCTTGTCAACAAAACCACATACAATGTGTTAGGAGTCTCGTATCGAGAGATACGAGACTCACGTAGAAAAAACACGCGAAACAAAAAGAACTGCAGTTAAAATAAAATTTAAAAAAATTGTTGTTAGGTAGAAACTCAGTGCTAGCTTTACATAATAAATTACTAATTTATAAATCATTCATAAAGCCTGTTTGTCTTCTTCCATACAGCTTTGGGGCAGCAGTAGCAAATCCTATATCCGAATTATTCAAAGATTTCAGACTAAAGAATGAAAAAACATTGCCAATGCCCCTTGGTATGTTCGAAACGATGTGATTTACAATGATTTTAAAATGCCAACAGTTAATGAAAAAATAAATTATTGTCGTAAATTTGCTAAAAAGTTAGTACTCCATACCAATATTTTAGCCACCAATTTGTTAGATAACATTTTAGAAATGAGACGTCTTAAAAATTCAAGTCTGGATTTGCCTCACGTTTCGAAGTGTTGTTATACATATATCACTATGGCAACATATATCAACCATATTAAAGGAAAGATACCAGCGAGTATCTTTAATCGATGTTAATCATGTAAGTCAATACGTTTACTTGCTGACATGTTTGAGCAGATTGTAAATCAATGTTTGATAAAAAATGTTGTGAAGTATGCATGCAATGTTAATGTATAATTGAATATGTTGTAATGTTTTAATAGAAATGACACTGACTTCTCAGCTAGATCTAATTCAGTCGCTGCCTGGAGGAGAATTCTAGCGGCCAGCTGCTCTGATCGGTAGTTTTCCGTGGTTTCTCCGATCAACACCAGGCGAATGCCGGAGCAGTACCCTACCAAACGGGCCACGGACCGCGCGCGATCTGTCCTTCCTCTTCCTTGTCCTATCCTCTCCCCTTACACAGTCAGACTTACACTAACATGCACTACATCACCACATATTCCGGGAGACCGGTCGGGAGCTTAGAGCTTGTCCCGGCTGGGGCGGTGCCCCGCTGGTGGGAGAGTCCTGGTTAGGGGAAACCCCGCAAGCCGACGTTAGGTTGGCGCTGGATCACGCCATGACCTAAGCTGTTGACGCACCCGAAATCACTCACCAACCAACCAAATTAACGTAGTAACAATGAACATTTCCATTTGGGATGCTGCCGTGTTCCCACTCGTCTCTGTTGAATGTTTGGTAGCCGGGGGGCGTGGCGCGAGGGCGGGGGCGCGCGCTGGCAGCGTCTCACCTGCTGCCGCGGGCGGCGCGACGGAGAGGCCGACGCGCGCGCGCCGCTGCACAACATCGCTCCGTCTCCGTCGCGCGAAAACTGATGAAAAATCCATTATTTTCCTCTCATAAAACTCGGCGGCGGCGGCGGCGCAGCGGCGCGTCCGCATTACGCGGAATTGAGTAACAATGAGGCGCGCGGGCGACGCGGAGGGGAGGGGGCGGAGAGGGCTGGATTTATTATGGCGAGTTCGTCAAAGTTGGATGTCACGGCGGGAGAGGCACAGGAGAGGCGGGAGAACGAGCGGGCGAGGAGGAGCGAGCAAATGGAGAGAAAAAGGGCTCGGCACGGAGATACACCGCTCGTGCCGGTATCTACACAGGCACCGCCTTCGGCCGCCGGGCGCTAGACGGCGCAGCGAGCGACATAACGAACAAACACGAGCGCGGAGGGGCGCAGAACGAGCGAAGAGAGCGGCCGAGGCCGGTCGCGTCTTTAAAGCGAGACGCCGCGCCGCGCCGCGGTCGCCTACGAATACACCTCCCAGCGGACTGACAAGTAGCATTACGAAAGGAGTAGCAATACGTAGTACGAAAATAATTGGAACTCATTTTTGAGAAAATCTTACTTTTAAAATTGCTTTTGTTACACGCAAAATTATGCCAAAACGACCCAAATTTTTAAAAATAAAAATTATACTCGACCTTATTTAAAGATCTAGTTTTAAAAAGAATATGACAGTAAGAAGAGATATCTCTATCTTCAATGTTGTGGTTGTAAGACTAGCAAACAAAAAATTAAACCTTTGGAATTTTCGAAATTTTAGATTCAACGAAAATGAGATATGAGCCATTTTTATAAGTATTCTTGGCTCTATTCGGGAAAAAATTAAAACTTAACGAATTGAAGAGCCGTGACATCAGCCAGATCCATTATGGAATATTAATTTTGGTAAAAATTCTACTAAGTTTACCCGCTAATGATGTTCATGGACAGACTCACTTTTTGCCATAAACTAATTTTTCAAAATTAAGGATGCACAATATGTGGAATCTGACTACACAGCGTACTAGAGGAGGTAACTTACCACTTGTGAGGAAAAATTATCCACTTTTTCAATAACAGAGTTCTACAACATAACCTTGTCTGCCAAAAAATCTTAGTTATTTTCGACGTAGTTTATTCTAATTTTTTTTACTGCGTAAGTAGGACGAGAGAAAGTAAAAATAGCAAGTAGATAAGATATCACCAATAATGATCTGACTAAATCTAGCCTCCAGGGCAATATTTTTTCTTCGATTAATTGTATTTTGATTACTATTTTTTTTAAATTCAAAGTTACTGTTATGGCAAAATTATTTAATTCAAATGAGGCTTCAGGAGTCCACCCACATACTTGCTATATATGTAAACAATTACGTGTAATATGTAATACACAAATTTAATAAATTTTAATACTTTTTTAATGAATAAATAATCAACACTTTCGACACGACAGGTACAAAAATTAATTCTTTTGTCTCACGATGATGTATCACTGACAATGGACAATACAATGTTGCATGAATTGAACCCAAGGTTCGCGCCGTTGCAAGCATCCCCTTTACTGCTAAAAGTGCAAAATCCGCATCTCGCAGACTCCGGGTAACGCGAAAGTGAAAGGTGGCTCTCCCAGCCGCGTCGGCCGTCGCGAGCAAGACGGGTGGCGGTGGGGGGAGAGGAGAGACTCGGGCTGCATCGCCAACGCACAGGCGATAGCGCTGGCGTCTGAGACGGAAACGGCCGGTAGGAGCGGCGCTGTCGGTCTGTCACGCTGCCCCGCCCCGCGCCGCCCCGCGCCGCCCCGCGCCGCCCGCGCCGCCCGCGCCGCCCCGCGCCGCCCCGCGCCGCCCCGCGCCGCCCCGCGCCGCCCCGCCGCCGCCCCGCGCCGCCCCGCCACCGGCAAGCACCGAGAGGAAGGCGGCCTGGTGTTTAAGCTCGCCCCTCAGGCGGGCACTGGGCGACTGAAACAAGATACCCGCCCCCGCCCTTCGCCTGTCCGTGCGCCGACCAAGAACAGCTCGCCGCGCCACGCCACACCAAGCCAAGCCGTAGCTTCGCCACGCCACGCCACGCCACGCCACGCCACGCCTGGCCACGCCTGGCCACGCCTGGCCACGCCAGGCCAGGCCACGCCAGCCTGGCCACGCCACGCCACGCCACGCCCCGCCACGCCGGCCACGCCCCGCCTGGCCACGCCACGCCTGGCCACGCCACGCCTGGCCACGCCACGCCACGCCACGCCACGCCACGCCACTGGCCACGCCGGCCACGCCAGGCCAGGCCACGCCACGCCTGGCCACGCCACGCCTGGCCACGCCACGCCTGGCCACGCCACGCCTGGCCACGCCACGCCTGGCCACGCCACGCCACGCCTGGCCACGCCTGGCCACGCCAGGCCAGGCCACGCCATGCCTGGCCACGCCACGCCACGCCACGCCTGGCCACGCCACGCCTGGCCACGCCACGCCTGGCCACGCCACGCCTGGCCACGCCACGCCACGCCACGCCTGGCCACGCCACGCCTGGCCACGCCTGGCCACGCCACGCCACGCCAGCCACCAAGCCAAGCCGTAGCTTCGCCACGCCACGCCATACTGAGACGTCGGCCGCCGCCCACGCCTCGCCGAATGGCGGCGGGCGACGCTCAATGGCCGTGAAAGCTACCTGAAGGCTTCACGGGAGAAAAGACTACGACGGGCAGTATTAGCGTGCCGCGAACCTTGGCACCCGACTGAGACTGAAAGAGCAAATGGGCCGTCGCGTGACTGCATTTATCCTCTGCCTCCGTGTTCCCGCGTTTATGCCATTTCAGAGCGAACTCGTCGTTAGCAAGTCGGACAAGCGAGTCCCAATGAGAATCACGTTTTGACATTCCGTGAAAACATCAGATTCTGTTTAAACAACATATCACAAGCTTCATATAACGAGTTTTAGGAACAACTGTTGTTTTTTTTAGAATAATAGGAACTGTAATTAATGGAGTTTTGTCCAACAAGAAAATCCCTCATGCAGTACTTCAGTTCAATACCTCAATATTCATATTTCTAAATAATACATTCATTAAAACTTCGTCATATGTTCGATTGGTTATTGTATACGCTCATTTCTATTAAATTACATCCATAGAAGAAATAAATATCCTTTCTCCGAATCGAAAAGGGTTTAAAGTAAGGATTTACACTGGAATGCGAAAAAAGAGCATACGGTACCCGATCATTAAAAATGAGAGATATTCAGGAATATTCGTATTCTAAAACCGGTGAATTACATAAAACGGCTGAATAAAATCTTATGGCAATTCTTTTGTTCGAAGGACACGAATTTTCCTAAATAGCACGGAGTCGATTCAAGCAGTATGGTGCAAGGCGTCAAGGAAAGACAGCACATCCCTTTTGTGGTTCCTTCCCTGCCCAACTCCTGAACTCCGCTCGGGAACTTCTCATTTTGCTCTTGAAACTTTCCGCTTTCCGAAATCGCTTCGTGTACACTTCTCATCCCATATCTGACACCTATCAGCATGGCGTCGTTCACACCTGTCGCACGGTGTTCCTCGTCGCCGCCCCCGACGCCTCTCCGCCTCGCACGTCGCCTGCCGCGCACCACCCCGCTGCACGCTCTGCGGCTGGGAGGGGCTGCTGGTTCAACAGCCGCAACAACTTCTCCGCGATCTACTTACGTATTTATCGTCTGATGTCTGCGGGGAAGTTAAGGAACGTGAAGTACACAGACACGACGTATGTAGTTGGGAACTGAGTGGAGGATTCTGGAGAAGTCCTGGAGGAACTCCCAGCAGTTCGCTATTGGTGACTGTAATGTGGTATGTTGCTCTTAACCTTACAAGCAATGTAGCGTATCTTTTCAGAGACAACAATATAACTTCATTTATTGCTGCCATAAATATGAAATAAAAAGACATCAAGATCATGAAGAAATCCCCCCCCAAAAAATGTTTAATATGATTTTACCATTCTGGATAAAAGTGAAACAGTAATATTGAACTCTACAAGAGTTACAAACAACTATCCATTCTTTTCAAACGAGAACAGGAATATTTATCAACAAAGGAGTAGAATAATGGGATGGGGCAAATGATGATTCTCCACATTTCTGTCGTGTCGAAATGTTTGCCATTCACGTGATGACATGCTCTGAGGAGACAGTCGCGATAAAGGCAAAGAAAAAAGTGTTTTCAGCAATAATTTATGCCAATTCAAATAAACATTTATTCATTAATGTTAATACATTAATATTTTCCATGATTTGGTCAAAGCTACAACACACAAAGCTACCCAAGCTACACTGAGCTTATAGACAGTTCCCTCAGTTAACATATTTATTGCATAAATATTAATGATATTATTTGAAAGCAGGTTAACAGGGCTTGGTCAGAAAAAATTTCACTAGTTGTTTGCCAACGTTTCGGAAACTTTTATTTCCATCCTCAGGGCTAATATAAAAGAAAATGAAAACAACACTGTTCAAGAATAATGTTACCAAAAAACACACGTATCAGCATCATGCAACATCAAGAACAACTCAACCCATTCACTGCATTGTGCAGTGAATGGGTTGAGTTGTTCTTGATGTTGCAAGGTATGTAATTTTTTTTTGTAATAGATAATAAGGAAATTGTTAATATTCTGTAACTTAGCTAAAAATTGTTTCTCATACGTGTGTTTTTTGGTAACATTATTCTTGAACAGTGTTGTTTTCATTTTCTTTTATATTAGCCCTGAGGATGGAAATAAAAGTTTCCGAAACGTGGGCAAACAACTAGTGAAATTTTTTCTGACCAAGCCCTGTTAACCTGCTTTCAAATATTAATTTATGGTCGTAAAGAACTCTTCATTAATGCTATTATTTTTATTTCATTCTCAACATTCAAAATAAGCCAAATTTTTCGGGGAGCAAATGATCTCAGTGGAGGTCAAATTTCTTCCATATTCAAATCGCAGGTATTGACCACATCGTCAGTCAGAATTTCCTGAATGGAAACTTTCCCACGGTCTCTTTCCAACCCACTTCCTCATCCCTTACGGAACTTCCCAGCACGCTCGCAGGAGCGCACGGCAAATCAAACACTCGGAGCGGCGAGAACAATCCGAAACGCCAGAGGGCGTCAGCACGAACGTCGCCGCTCTCCAAGCGCCCCATGCACTCGTTTCGAGAGCACTGTCCACGTCAGCCTGACACGCGAGTGCGCTCCTTGGTCGATCAATACGTTATTCATTGAATCAACAGCACTTGAGCTCGCGCTAGTGTCACTCTCAATATAACGCCAAATATCCACTGCACGCGGTGTGTGTGCAACGCGCGGCGCGCTGGACACGTTTATTGCGGGGCAGCGTCACGAATACTTTTGACGCGTCGTGTTCAGCACATCCGTATCCGCTGCAGCTAGTACATTGAAAGTGACCGTAAACAACGTAACGTTGAAGATGTAATAATGTAATACATAGATAATGCAGCTGGTAATTTAATCGTTTGAACGATAAGGAAACATACGATATCGTACTGAAGTATCACAAAATATGCTGTAGTCGTATGTTGAAAGGTTGTGTATTAAACAGTTTCACAAATTTGTTTTTTCAGAATATTTCACAAGATTTAATTTTTTAAATGAATTAAATATAATATAGTTATTTTACCTGCACGTTAAGAATGATAAGCGATTTTACCCACGATCATTGTTCATTTATTAAAAGTGAAGCATGCTCTAATTTATTACTTAGTTTATGCTGAAACTGCATGATTCTTACTTTACCTGTTTTAATTGGAATTGGGTTTGGGCCAACACAGTACAAGCAACATTTATATTATCTCTACATACGTTATCTGATGAGTTTGAAGGTTTGACAGTTCGAAGGCGACTCATTTTCTTTTCATAACTTCGATCCATTCCCAGCGAATCTACTGGCGAGAATTATTTCCTTTCTTTGTGAATACGACTGTGCAGTTTGGTTGTCAGTCAGTTGTATCAGCAAGCAGTGAACAGAAATCTGCAGAGTCAACAAATATATATGCAATTTATCATTGACCAATAATCACAATGAGCTGTTTGCCTCTACACGCATCGAGCCTTTGCGATTTACGAAACGAACGGAGCTCGCACGTCAAACGCGAACAATACATCATTCACGAAGAGTTGACTTTCTGACCTATCTTGCGCATGCACCGCGAGATACGTCGCAATGAAGTGACCTCCAACCTCCGGAGAGAAGCTGCGGGACAGAGCGCCGCCGACCCCCGCGTCGCCCGCGAGGCGCGCTAACGCACTGCGAGTGCTCCGGAGGGGGCGGCGACGGCACGCACGGGTGCGACGGCAGAGGGCGGCCAAGAGCTCATGAGAGCGGGGAAGGGAGGGGCCGAAGGGGCCCGGGCGTAAACGAGCAGATACGACTGAAAAGCAGTGGGGACTGGCGGGGAAGGGGGAGGGCGGAGCCGGGCGGTGATGGGCAGGGGCTGGCGGAGACGGGCGAGGCTGGCGGGGACGGGCGGGAACGGCCAGGGGAGGGCGGGGGCGGGCAGGAGCGGGCAGGAGCGGGCGGGGGCGGGCGGGGGACGGGCGGGGGACGGGCGGGGGACGGGCGGGGGACGGGCGGGGGACGGGCGGGGGACGGGGGATGGGATCGGTTAGAGACGGGCTCGAACGGATGGGAACGTGTAGGGTTGGGCGGGAGCGTACAGGGACGAAAGCAACTGATAGTGAGAGGCAGAAAGGTGCAGAGATGAGGAAGTGCGGGCACCGGCTTGGAGAAGACTCGGGCTGTGTGAATACGGGCGATAGGCGGCAGAAGGCAGGCATGGCGTGGGTGGGGGGGAGGGGGGGAGTGGGAGGATTGACGTCGCGGCATCGCGCTGTTATTGTATTCACAAAGCGCCTGCCACCCTGCGCGCGCCTGGCTGACGAGCCGGCTGGCAGGCTGATGATGGCGGAACGACTGCGCTGCGCCGGTGACGGCAGGGGCAACAGCGGAGCGATTGGAGACTACCAAAATTAAGAACAGCGCGCCCCTCGGCGAATAAAAAATTGACGACCGAATAGTTTATGAATTATTGGGGAGAAAGTGGTAAAACTTCGGTAAGCACGAACGCGAAAAGAAGGAGTATTTGTTATTTTTCCGTTTAAGAGTAGGTTTATTTACGGATATTGTTATGAGAAACCAAACTTTGTTTTCCAGTACAGTAAAGAAATTCTGAATAATGCTTTAGATGACTAACCTTATTGAACGGGGGTATGGCGTCCCAACCCTAGTACAGGGGGGTTGCAACAGTAGTTCTCTGATCTATTTGCGTCCACACGAACCAATTAAAAATGAGATTTTGCGAAACGGTAGTGGACAGGCACGTGAGGTGCATCGCCTTTGCCAACGGTTGCAGGCGCGACGGAGACGCAGCAGGGCGGGGGGGGGGGGGGGGGCGGAGAGGGCGGCGTGGGCGCGATGAATTAATAAGCGCCGTGTGAAATACGAGCGCCGCTGACGGGTATTGACGGGCGCAAGCGGCGCGCGCGGCCGCTGTCCGGCCGCCGCCAGGGCGCGCTGTCGGCGGGCGGGGGCGGGGCGGCGGCGGCGCGCTGTCGGCGGCAGGAGCGGAGGGCGGGCGGCGGGCGGGGCGGCGGGCGGGGCCGGCGGGCAGGGGCGGCGGGCAGGGGCGGCGGGCTGGGGCGGTGGGTGGGGTGGGGTGGCGGCGGGCGGGGCGGCGGGGGCGGGGGCGGGGGCGGCGGGGTCGGGGGCGGCGGGGGGGGGGGCGTGGGCGGCGCGGTGTCTCCGCGCGGGAGGCGTGCCTGACGGCCGGCGACAGCGGGCGTCTGCTCCTGTCGCCCCAAGCAAGCGTTGAGACGAGGCGACTCTCCTTCATTACATTTTGACGAAATTACTCTTTTATTTGGAAGTATATTATACTCTTCAAAATATAAAAGTGGCCACTTTATTACTCTGCGAATATTTACTTTGCAACTCTTTCAGATTAAAATTAAACAGTTCGTAATAATGTTATAAAGCTTCAATTTTAGCAAGAAAGGGCTATAAAAAGTTATATATTTCATTATTTTCAAAATTTCTTTTTGATTTGTATGAATGAAGGTAATACATAGATTTATAGACTGATTGCTATGTCCTCCTGAGCAGACCATACAACACTAGGCACGTGTGACCACTTCTTACATACCATGTACCAAATTGTTCACACAGTGCAGGTAAGCTTTACATGCAAGACAATTTCATAACTTTTAGATGTCCAACGCGAAGACATCTTAAACTTTATTCGACACTTTTGGCTGCACCAATGTAATTAAAAATGCGATCCTGACAAAATATATCCAAGAAATTTATTTTTAAAGATGCTAATAAAGTAAAATTGATGAGGATCAATACAATATTTTCATGCGACTGACATTTAACAGTATCATTAAAAGCAATAACAAAAAAATATACAAATAATATAATCATTCCAGCCACGAACCCGAGTCGATGATTCATGTTCATTAACTTCCTATTAGGATTTGTGAATTACAACCAGGAAATGTTGCCAGAGCCAACACTATCCGGCATCGTATCGTAATTTATAACTACTTTACCGAGTTCTAAAATATCATGACAATAGACTGCGATAATTAATCATCAAAGGGGGTAATTTCCGTTCCGGATATGGTCTTACGAGGAAAACAACATTTGGGAGAGATAAGAGTATTCATTTCATGATCTTTTATTTTTCACCAACATACGTATTTTTGTACGTTACCATTGTGGTACGAACAACAGAAACTCTTTTTGAACTACATTCAAAACAGTTTGTGAAAGGCAATAAAATCTTAACTTGATTTCTGCCGTACTATAATTAATGTATACTAAAATTTAATACAATGGTATTAAAATAAACATAAACAATGTACTAAAAGTATTTGATAGAATCAGAAACTCCTCTTAACCGCACTGGCATCACCACCGTAAAAGACCAAATTCGGAGAGGAGGCATTTTCCTCGCAGAGGCAGCGATGAGAGGCGAGGCGCTGGCAAAGCGCAGGGAGGGGGAGTCGAACCCGCCCCCTCGGAGCGCGCTCTCCAGGCCCCGTGATTAGGCGCAGGCGATAGGGCGGAGGCGAGAGGGCTCGCGAGAAGCAGACGGACAGGTGCATCGGCTCTGGGATGCCGCGTCACTTATGGCCTCAGTACAGCAATTCCAGAAGGCAATATTAATTTCGTGTTGCAAAAGCGTATTTAACGAGAATATACTAACTCCATAAAGGGTTCCGGCGTATAATTTGATAACACTCAAAATTAAATTTTTTGTGGCTCCCAACTATTTTCCGCGTGGCATGATGCTCAAATACAGTAACTGAAACTTTGTAACTATAGTTATGTTACATACATTAAAAGCTATTATTGTTACGTTTCACCACGTTAGCTGTAGAATTAAGATGCCTTTATACCTTGTTCTTCACGTCTTGGGAGAAATTACAGATGCAAATGAAGTTAAAACATTAAACACCTAACAATTCATGTTGAAACCATTCATTGTATTTTATATAATTTTTGATATGCTGTTACTTGAACACCTCCATATTTCAATAATATCTTTACGTTTAAGCACAAAAGAATAAAAAAGAGTAGATAAAGCTAACACAATCCATTTATTTATAATAATGTTTTTCTAAACATTTTTACCGAACAGCCGAGACTTCACAAATGTCCGATACTTAATTGCAATGTGTTTTATAAAGAAAGAAACTATCAGATCCTACACTATCTCAGCCACTGTGCTAATATCACTATCAATAAACCCTTTTCCATCATCATCTATCGCTTCGCATTATCCAGCCGTCATTCCCATTTTCATTATTACCTTCGTCACCAATATCGCGGTATTAACCCTCTCAGTACTCATTGAACGCTCCGCATCCACTGTATACTTCCATTTCCATCATCGTAAAAGAAAAAGCAAAAATAGCCTCAGAACCGATCCCACTACGGACCGCCATCGCCGGTGTCTCGCAATGCAGTCGCAGGCGCGGCGCGCTCGCTTCACCTCGATAAATCGAATTTCCCCGTTAACTCGAAATTAATTTCGTTTCCTTTAACTCGTTAGAGCGCTAAGCGGCGCACGGGTGGGCGGCCGCGACTTCCTTTGTCGCGCTGCTCCCCGCGGGCACCGCCCCCCGCCCACGCTCTGGGCACCACCCCGCCCCACCCCGGGCACCGTCCCCCCGCCCCGCCCTCCGCCCAGCCCCCGCCCCGCCCCCGGGCACCGTCCCCCCCGCCCCACCCTCCGCCCGCCCCCGCTCTGGGCACCGCCCCGCCCCGCCCCACGCTCGCCCTCCTTTGGTTTGGCACCGCTTCGGTACACGCGCAGTACATCCTCTCAGCGATCAGGGGCGGATTAAGGCTCGCGCTGCGGCCCCGCAGGCCTCGATCGGTTTCGGTGAACAGGGGCCGAGGGCACAAGAGATGGAAAAATCATCTAAATGAGACAGTTATTGGACGTTTTAAAAGAAAATTTATGCGCGGTTGATGATGAGAATATGAGTAGATGAAGATGAAACGTTCCAGAAAGATTATGTCACAAGTAGATCTCGACGGACTGCTTTAATGTTATTGGAGAATGGAATTTGAAACGGTTTTTATGGTTAATTTTCTATAAACCAACAGATCTTTATGTGAGCAAATGATTGTACTAGCTTTTAAGTTACGCATACACTGAGGATCAGAGAATCATCATAAGTTCATATTTCAAAGTTTTATAACGTTTGGTAAGATAAATATTTATAAGGCGCGTCTCAAAAACGACTACATCCTTCCCTCAAGATTCACAGATCAATTGAATATATGTTTTCAAAAAAACGGTTTGCGGACAAAATTATTTTTCCAAAGCGAGCATACCCATTATACGATGAATTTCATGGTTAATTTTGTCTTCCAAATCGTTTTCAAAATATCGGAATATCGGGTCACTTTTTTTTTGCGAAACCTTATTTTAGAGTTCTTGCGCTGGGTGAGAAAATAGATGTTACACGATCGGTAGAACGCGGATTTCATCCTTGTCTCTTCCATCTATAACTAGCTACATCCACCACGATAGAACGATAGAAGCTTAATAAAAAATAAACGCTACCTACTTCTATACTAAGAAACGCACTTCTAATGTACAAGATGACATTTCTTGGAGTGCAACAGTATCCTTAAACGCATTCCATCTACAGCATCAAACCCTTACTGGCAGTATTTTGCGTACTGCTCTAATTAGAGCAGAGTAATGCACGCAAAACTAGCCACAAAATTAAATAGAATGCTTTATTACTGGTAATACAATTTTACTAATTCACATCCAGTGCTGTATTTTCACTAAATAATGTACCGTTATTAAATTTTACCAAAACTGTTTATATAGCGACATTTATCCACGTGAAAAACAACGTTAATTCAACGTTAAATATTTTTCTCAATAGAGGAAAAACAATAGGCCCAATGATAAGCCCAACAAATGACTTTCCTCACACAAGCCCACTCCCACGGGCGTATAGTGCAATGCCAAACGATAACACAATTTTTCCTAATGAAAAAGAATTATTATTAATTAATAAACTTTATTCTTACTAGGAGAGAGGCACTTTTTTTTTAAATTTATTTTCTTCCTGTTCGGTAGTTTTGCCTTTCAGGGGTTTGTACAATTTTATTTGTAATACATAACGTTTGGGCATTCACGTTTGAGCATACAACCTCTCACTCTTGTATCTTACTAAGCTAATTTACAGGATTAATACTTATATTTCTAATAACTTAACAATACCAAAATTTTACATACAATATACATTCTTAAATCTAGATACACTCTATACATACATTAGGATGAAGATTTACATATTTAATACATTTTTATGGGGGGTTTTAACATGTCTTTGGGATATCAAGAGCGAATTATTTTGGGATTGTTTAAGGTTTTTCCCCATTGTGAAATTTGTACTGCAAGGAGAGGATGAAAGAAGAGTAAAAAAAATGTGACAGTTTTTTCTTATATGTTCAATTAGGGGTTCTATTTGAAGTTCCCATGGGCACCTTTTCGAGAAAGGTCCGACCTTGCGAGCCCTTGAGATCCCGTTTGGGTCCGCCGCTCACGGCCATCACTCCATCTGCAGCCATTCATCACCAGCGCCGGCCGTCAACGTCACCTCGTGGCGGGTCAGGCCCAGCACCACGCGGAAGGGAAGGAATAGGAGCGCGCGAACATTTCGGTGGGCGCAATGTCACAAGACGTCATACCCAACAACTGGGAGGATAGAAGCGGAGAGCAACACTTCCACAAGAGTCGCTCCAGAAACGGATCTAGGGCACGCACAAAACGTGCGCAGCGTAGTACAATGGGAGCGGAAGACAAATACATTTCTGCCTCCTTTAGCTAATTTTCAGTCGATTTTTTGAAACATATTTTTGGGCACTTGCTAAGAGACCGGCTCCAACTTGATCGATTTTTTTGGAAGTATTTTCGAGCTTTTTTTTTCAAATATTGTTTAGCTATTTTAGATGTTTGCGGAAGTTTTAGGAGTTTCACTGGGAGATCGAGCCTAAAGTGCCTCCTTTCAAGGATACATTTGAAATTTTTTAAGCGTTTTTCGGAAGTCGTTCGTTACAATGTAAGTACACTTTGTATAATTTCCAACATTTCAACGGTTTTGAAAAGATTAATAATTTTCACACATTTCATGCCACACTTTTATATAATACATTTTATTTCATTTCATGTATTTATACAGAGTCAAGACGCGCTCCACTGTAATGTGACACTAATATTTGGAGGCATCTGAAACTAACTGGCAAATTACAAATCTCCAGACACAATTTCAAGCCGTTTCAAAAATAAAAACTTAAATAATAGAAAATTTAGAGTACATTCAAAATGTACAGTTATTTTGCCATTTTGGGCATATAACCACTATTCATCTAAAAAAAGTAGTGCATGAATAGACTATTGTCCATCCATTTGTCATCACTGAAATTTTTACAATGTATCGATACGTTCAAAATGATAATTTTTAGGTTATTTTTCTCCGGAATTTAACATTTTTACGAAAATAAAATGTTTCATTACGAGAGGCATCGGAATCCTTTGTAAAATTGGCCTGCCTCCCTCTCCGCGCAACTAGGAGGGCAGAGTGTGCCTGCAGGCAGCCTCAACACGAACGAAGAGAAACAAGGACGCGGTGCGGGAGCACGGAAGAAGTGGAACGGGGCTGTGAAGGCCTAGGCGCGATACGCCGCACGCCTTCCCTGGGATTATTCCGAAATGTTAAGTCCCCGCGGCGGCGGCGGCGGCGGCACTCGGCTGCGAAGATCAGCGCACTGATCACGCGTTCCCACGCAGTCCACGCGACGCCGCGACCGCCGCGCCGCACCGCGCCGCTCGGCCGACAGCGCGGGCTGCGGAGGAGGCGGCGAACGATCTGACGAGATTGTTAACGCACGCCTCGGCTTTTAGCCCTCTCTTCTCCCTCTCTCTCTCTCGGATTACAGCGAACGTGATAAAAATATATATAAAGAGTCATTCACGCTTATCAAAAGCTAATGTATGTTCCCAATAATATTTTGCCTTTTTAATTCTGCTACGCAACGATCACAAATGAAACCAAAGCAATCATTTGCATTCGAGAAGGAGAACCGATATATGCTGTAACGCTAAAGACACAAACTAAATATCATTAATTTAAAATCGTACTGACATTATTTGAACCTTAAAGGTTTCTTGTTGAAACCGATCTGCTAAATAAAGCCAAACGTCATCAGAATGACAAATAGCGTTCATTACGCATTCCGTCCCCATCTTAGCTTGTACATGCATCCCGCGCTGCCCTCAGGATTCTGCTCGCAGGTCAGTCGTTTCCCGCCCCGAGCACTCGCCTGGCAACGCCGCCGGCGAACGCGGCCACTGTTGGCGCCACCGTCGCCACTTGCGCCGCCGGGCAATTCCGCCGCACCGACCGGATTTTGATGAAATTCCGAGTTGAAGGACCTCAATAAAATTCATCAAGCAAATTCAATTCCGATCGATTCGGCACAATTGGAGCCGACGGCCGCCGGCCGACGCTGGGCCGGCGAGCACATAACTCGCTAAGCGTCCGTCCCGGCAACAGCGGCCCTAATGGTAAAATAAAAAAAAAAAAAATACACACACACACACAGCGTGCACATTCGTTCCTACACTGCGCTTTCAGTGCATTTTAATACGGCGTATTATTTTCGAATCGCGTTACTATTACTCGGAGTAAAAGGTCGACATGGAAAATAAACAGAGGGCTTGGCAACGACGCGGCGAAACGAAACGAAATTAGGTACAGCAGATGCGGGGCGGCGATAAATCGAATCGGGGCCGGGGCCGGGGCCCCGCTGCTGCGTCGCCCTGCGCTGATGCCGTCCGAAGGTGGACCGGAAACAGCAGTCGGAAGATTCGGAGCGACGCACGGAAAAGAGCACTCGCAAATGATGACTTGCTAAGTACATCTACGATTTAGGATTGATTGATTGATATTCCGGGCTCGTCAATGGCTTTGGTCATTAGTCCCGTTAGTGTAGTGCATGATTTTTTCGTCGGGAGATGGCGGTGATCTTCCCCCGCTGGATGGCGAGATCCGGCGCCGACCTACCATCGGCTAGTGCTGTTTTCCCCTAACCAGGACTCTCCCACCAGCGGGGCACCGCCCCAGCCGGGACAAGCTCTGAGCTCCCGACCGGTCTCCCGGAATATGTGGTAGTGTAGTGCATGTTAGTGTAAGCGTGTGTAAGGGGGAGAGGAAAGGACTAGGAAGAGGAAGGACAGATCGCGCGCGGTCCGTGGCCCGTTTGGTAGGGTACTGCTCCGGCATTCGCTTGGTGTTGATCGGAGAAACCACGGAAAACTACCGATCACAGCAGCCGGCCGCTAGAATTCTCCTCCAGACAGCGACTTAATTCGACCTAACTGTAAAACTAGTGTCGAAAATCCTGCCGCCGTGGAGAGTCGGAACTTAGGACCTCCCGGTCAGAGGCGCTGCAATGATATCAGTTGATGCACTGAGCTACCGCTCCCGGTTACTAGTGCCTAAATGTCCTAAATGGCGGTTAACACCTATTTTAATATTTTTACCTAAAACTGTCTAAAGAAGTAATTTTGAAGAATTATATTTTAATTACTTATAAATATGTTATAGTGAAAGGTGAATATTCCGTGATCCAATATGCAGTCGACAACGCTACGAATGTCTCACTCAACAACGGAACAAGAGGAGCTCTGCGAGTTGACATATCGAGGGTGTTTCATGCCGGTCTCCGGTCAGCGCGCACTTCGCAGGCAATTGCGCCCGTTGGGCAGATTGGGCGAGGCTCATCGCTGCGGCTCGCCGTTCACGCAACCCAGGCGAGCAAGCGAGGAAACGAGTAACAGGGCAGGTAAAAGCACGCCGTTCGAAAGGCGGAGCTTACAAAATATGGGCCAGAAAAATCCAGATTCCTCATTCGTGCCCTCGCTAATAGTCAAGCTGAGAAGCGAAAGAAAACCTTTGACAGGTCGTGTCCGTAGTGTCAGACACTGAAATGAGCTGCTGAGAGAAAACAGTTGGGAACACAGTAAAGTGCAAATGGGAAAGCACAATAAAAAATATTCCGCATACGGTGTAATGAGTTATGTGGCAATTTTGATGGAGGGTGGAGAAGCGGCAGAAGAAAGGGCATGACAAATATGACTACATTTAAGTTTGTTCCTACAACCTCTGTGTCAGTGGAACGGTCCTTTTCAGATTTCAAAATGATTTTAACAGATAAGACACCGCCTTACTGAAGGAAACGGAAAAAATTGCTGCTAATTACGAAAGTCAATAAAATAATATGAATGAAGTCGCTTTCATTTCGTGTCTAATTTCATAATTTTATTACCTATTTTAGGTGCCTAAATCATCACTCTTTAGTGCCTAAAATTCCGAGGTCAATTCGCAAGAGAAGCAAGGAAGAAAAAACTCCCAGGTGTGGAGGTGTTAGTGGGGGAGGAGGAGAAGGAATAAATTGATAAAGCGGAAAATGAAACGTATACAAGGATCTAGGTACTAGAGATAGAGAAACTTATAATGGATATCGAGAACAGGTGAAGGAGGTGCGGAAGCAGTGAATACAAATACTCCAGAAAGGATTGAAAAGGAGGGTAAAACGACCACAAGCCGAGAGATTTGAGGAGTGAAATCGGTTGCAGCGCTATGTGCTGCTCGCTGAGTTAAGAAGAAGAGTTTCAGAAGACGGGATAAAGAGGACGCGCCAATGACGCGCTGCTACGCCAAAGTAGCGGCCGTGGTCGCGTCTCGAACTGCTCCCCCCCCTCCGAAGGAATCGACGACGCGCCCAAAGGAAGCGCCAGACAGCGATGATGAGAAGATAACAACCTGATGGACATGAAAAATAAGTAATTACAGAGAGTGGAGTTATATAGAAAGGGATGGAGGCGATAAAATTGGAGAAGCGGAATTTACTTGCTTTGACTGAAAACGAACTGATAATATACACAGTGGCGGAAGCTTCAGGTACAAAATATGGAGAGCAAACTAATCATAAAAATAATTAGAATGAGCGAAGGACTTTATTGAAAGATTCTAGACAAGAGATTGTTGATGAGTTCACAGTACGTGGCAAAGCTGTACTGCATGATGCGACAACAAAACATTTAACAAAGTATTTCGATATAATAATAATAATAATAATAATAATAATAATAATAATAATAATAATAATAATAATAATAATACGCAGGCTCCCGTGGTGGAGACGGCTGCGGCAATCTCACGCTGTTAATATGCACATTCTAATTTATTTGTACACATTATTGCTTTCGTGAGTGGAAGTGCTTCAAATGACTACAAAGTTTTTCGACAACTCAATAATTCCTGTGAAAAAGAACTTCAAATTTTGCATTTACAGAAACGCTTAATCGTCATTTTCTTAGAAACGGCTTCAAATTTTTCAATGAAAATTTTTATTTAGCCCGAGGTCTTACTGTTTTTTTAATATTCTTAAAGTAATATTTCGAATCCTATTATTAAGAAACCGACGTGAGAAAATATTTAAAGACATTTACGTTGGACGACGATAGAAGGCAGCTGACCTTAAAACCAGACCACACCAAGGAAATTGTTTTGAATTTGCTGCGAGGAAGTCTATGCCTTTCTGTAGCACCTCTGGTTTGGAAATTTCTCAATTCTTCGGTTTTCTAATAGCCGAACCTTTAAGCATATTATAGAAGAGGAAAACCTTTTGGACGTTTTGAAAAACGTTGAAATACACTATTTCTTTCGGTACCAGAAGATCTCAAAACGTCTATTTCCGTTGAAATTTCGAAATCGATTTTCCGCAGCATTACATAACCTTCTCTATACTAAGTATCCATATCACTCCGTATATACGTACTAGGTGTACGAGAAAGTAACTAGTGGTGCTGAAACAATACTTATTTTGTCGCCTTATTTTCACGCAAACTTACGTAAAAGTTACTCAAATTTTTGAAATATCGTACATGATTTTATTTTTAAATCTATCTTGAAGGAACAGTTTCATTTAGTGAAAATATATCTATCTTTAAAATTTTATTTGCAGGAAGACGCAGAAAAAATTTGAACTTTTGCAATTTTCGAAAAATCAGGATTTTCAACGAACATGAGACCTGCACCATTTACGTCCTTAACATTATTCAACACAAAAAAATTAATAAAAAACGATGGAACCATTTTTTTGAAAATGTCTTGGGTACTTCATGTAAAGTACCTCCGAAAATTACAATTTCACTCTCCAATTCATGGGACCGCGACATCAGCAAGATCGATCGGGAAATGTCAGTTTTGGAGAAAATCGAGTGAACCGCTTAGCCGCTAGCGTTGTTCAGAGACGGACAGTCAACGGACAGTCAACGGACCGTCGGACAGAGAGGGACGCAGACGGACGGACAGACGAACGGACAGATACGATTTGCGGACCTCCGATTTTTCGGTATGAAGGACCCACAAAACATCCTCCTAGAGGATTTTTTCCCTACATTTAGCAACCGGATTTATCTACTATTTCGTTACCAATGTCCTGGAATAAGAGTTTTTCTGCTGAAAATTCGCCGTTTTTCGGCGGAGCATTCCATAACTTTCTCTCTCCTCCATAGCGAGAACGTCAATGCAAGGCACGCAGAAAATGCAGGCCGCCGCGGCTGAGGGCCATTGACTGCGCGGAGTCGCGCGGCGAGTCCGCGTGGCAGGAGCGCGCTGGCGCTGGCGGATGGCGCAGGGCGGGGCGGGGCGGGGCGGGAGGGGGGCGGGGCGGAGCGGGGCAGGGCGGAGCGGTACGGGCGGGAAAGGCGGGGCAGGGGCGGGGCACGGGGCGGTGCGGTGCGGAGCGAGAGCGGGTCGGGGCGGGCAGGTCGGGGAGGGCGGGGCGGAGCGGGGAGGGGCGGGGCGGGGCGGGGCGGGGAGGGGCGGGGAGGGGCGGGGCGGGGCGGCGCACAGCAAGGCGGCGGTAACGCTCCCTGCCCCGCCGCTGGAAACTCATTTACAACGACAATCGTATCACGGGACGCATCGCCCCGCCGCCGCCTCCGCCACCGCTCGCAACTTATAATTATGCGCCTGGCCCCAATCCCTCCGGTGAAGCGTATCCGGCGCAGCTCACACTCAGATGGAACGCGACGGGAAATGGCGAGTGGCTCAAAATAGAAGGAAAGAGGCGTAGCAGCCAACGCAACTGCTCAATCAACATTCTCAAAAATGAATGAAAGAAAAAGCAAGACGGTAAGTGATACAATAATGCAACCTGCCCTAATCATACTGTAAAAAAATAATTCGCTAAGACATAATACAGATCTTTCTACAATCCCGTTATGGTATTGTAATAAAATAAAGTGTATTCCCAAACTGAAATTGAGTCAGATGACATTTGAAATCCTTCATCCAGGTGCACAAGCGTGCAGGTAGATTTACAAGAACCCAAAACATTACAAAAAATAAAAATTATGATGTGTTTACAAAAGTATACAAGTACAGTTATCAAAAATTATATGAATGAAAAAAAAATTTCAATGCTTGAGTGAAAAATAACAAACAGAAAAGTACAAAAAGGTTATTAAATTAAATCATTTTCTACGTTTAGTTTATATTTATGTGTGTTCTTTCACACTTTCAGACTCAAGTACAAGCTAACATAGTATGCCGTACATAGTACAAATGGCCACAAAACAATGTGCAGTAAGGCTGATCATTTTAGGAGGGACGCATTTGTACAGAAAACAATGGCGTAAATATATTTAAAAGAGGTGCCGTTAGCATTTACATCACAAGAACCCTTACTTCTTTATGGCAAGGCATGGTATTGTAACAATTCTTCCAAACACTTCCAGCAATTCCGTTCACTTCAAAAAGATAAATCTTTAGGCCATTCCAACTAAAAACAACTTCCAGCAACTGCCATTTCCTCCCCAATCAAAGAAGTGAATAAATATTAAAACATCCACCCAAAACATTAATTTCGGCAGGAAAGAGGGATAGGACCGCTACTTAAATAAACAAAGCGGCGCATCTCCAGCGGAATTTTAAGGCGGTAAAGCCGGGTATCCTTTGAAAGTGTCTAGGCGGAACCATCACTGCCGCTCCGAGACAGGAAGGGGCGAGGCGGGCGCGGCCGGGAGGCGCATAAAAAAATTAGCAGTTGCCTTCGGGCGTCGCCACTCTTGAAGGCGACGGGGCCAGGGGGTGGGGGCTCCAAGAACACGGCACCAGGGGATTCGCGGAGGCGGACGCGTAAAGCGGCGAGCGGAGGGAGCCGCCGCGCCGCCGCATCCCGCCCCCGCCCCCCCCCCGGCCGCGGGGCGACGAGAGTGTGAAAATTTAAATACAAAAGGGTTAAGAGTATGAATAAACGGCAATGACGAGGAGCCGGGGGGTCGTTAGAGTTCAAATGAGGGAGACCCCGACCCGGGGAGAGCTACAAAAAGGTGAAAAATCCACGCTCGCCGGCGGACGCGCTAAACGAGCCCTGGAACGCGAGGAAGGATCATCCGGGGGGGGTGACACGGCGAGGAGTGGGCGGGGGAGTGGGGAACGAGCCGGTAATTAATCTCTGCCACGCGTCGCGCGCCGGCGGAGGCGGCGGTGGCGGGCGCGGGGGCGGGCGCAGGGGCGGGCGCAGGGCGGGGGCGGGGGCGGGGGCGGGGGCGGGCGGGGCCCTGGGGGTTCGACGCGTGCGCGCGCGGGCGGGGAGCGGGGAGAGCTGTTCGACAGCGGGGAGAGCGCCCCCGCGCGGGAGCAAACATGTCGCGTGGAGGTCCCGCCTCAATTACGCCCCCCCCCCCCGGCCGGCCTCCCGCGCCCGTCCCCCCTCGCCGCCTCGGGGCCCGACCGCTCCCCGCTGCCCCCGGCACCCCCGCGCCAGCGGCCGGGCACGGCCCACAGCCTCCCCGCCGACCACCGCCTGGGGGCCAGAGATCTTTTTGAATGTTTTATTTTCTTCTCGTTGCGCGCGGCGTATTCATTTGCGGATGTTTCCCTCCCGCTACTTAAAATACAGACCGGAATTTATAGCAATGAAAAACAATTCTCGTGTCGTCCAGACAGAATTGGCCATGTAGCTACAAGGAGCGCCTGCGGTGAACACGCCAGAGATTAAAAAAAATTAAAATGTTGGACATGGACAGAGACTGCACTTCTTCGCAAGGAG
Source organism: Teleogryllus oceanicus (assembly GCA_964035755.1). Lineage (NCBI taxonomy): Eukaryota > Metazoa > Arthropoda > Insecta > Orthoptera > Gryllidae > Teleogryllus > Teleogryllus oceanicus. The sequence goes on from CAXIVR010000004.1 coordinate 119,841,746, forward strand.
TTCAAATGGGAGTTCTAACGGCATTGTTTGCATTTCGGGTTCCATTAACTTTGGGCGGTCCGTTTTCCTTCTCCCTCGTTTAACGCCGTTTGGAGAACGAAACGCAAGAGGTCACTATGAAAGGAAAGAAACTTGGTTCTCTTCGTTGGATTGCGTTTATTGTTTACTCACGCACGTGTTCTATTGCACAGGTAAAAAAAAAGACATGAAAAGGGGGTGGAATTTATATTTTGGGTAAATTATAGAACTATATAATACCAACAAGTAGACAATTTTACGTCCATAATGGATAAGGTAATTCGGTTAGATATTTACAATAGAATATTTTCGATATACTCTCACGTTGAATTTAAATTTATAAGTCCACTGCCAAACCAAAGCAGTTTATTAGTGTCCGCGTAACGCAGGCAGCAACCGATACAAGAGCTCGATGTGTCGACACACACAACTGTCACAGCGCTTTACCAGCCGCCAATATTTGCCGAATTGTTGTGTTGGCGATCACTCAAAACGCATTAGTTTCAACAGGTTCTTTGTGCTTGGTGCGGGGTAAAGCAACAAGCGAAACAAGTCTGTTGAAACTGTCGTGTTTCAATGTTCAACTAACTAACCCTACAGATTGAAAGCTTGGATAAATTGCATACCTCGTATGTTTCAAAATGTTTTTGCTTAGAGTGAATGAGTCAACTGTCACATTACCCCGTCAACTCACTCACTCACACACAAACATCTTTTAGAAAATCCCTCGAATTGTGAAAGTTCCACAAACATAGATTTATTTTCGAATTTTGGAATTTACAACCATTTAATGTTCCCGAAGATAAACGCAAGCAAAATATATTTGCAAGGATTACGCATATAAATGATTATATTTAATTGAATAGCTACTGTTTTCACGAAAAAAGGAAAAATATATTTCATAACATTTTGAACTATAAATTGGGCACATTGCGTTGAACGAGGTTTATTAAGGCTTCCGAAAAGTACCCATAATAAGGCATTTTAACAACGCCCACATAAAATTCCTAACATTAGTAAAATAACAAATAAATATAAAATATTTCCACCCCCAAGTTCAACGTTGCCGTGCAACAATAATTTGTGCCGTGGAATAGGAATTTCTTTTACGTAGATTCCCCAGTGTGGAGTTCCCCAATGGATGAGGTTGGAAGCCCAATGAGTTAATAAAGCCTTATTCGTTATCACTTGCATGCTGGTAAGTCCTTTGCGAAATCTTAAACAACTAGAACAGTAAATTACACACAAACAACAGTAAACAGATGTCGCCATGGCAGTATTAATCAAAATATGAGAATAGCCTCGGTTTATTTCACAAGATGCACACACGAGTACATTATTTTCAAGATTCCACCAAGTGAAAGTGCTTGTTTGAGTGGTTCTAAGCATTATTAAGTTTCACATTTCTTTTGTTTCCTGCTTACGAAAAATAAAGTATCGCAAAACCAAACTCATCCTATATTTAATTGTGAAGTCGTCTCGATTTTCTAACCTGTCATTGTACATAAATTCACAACAAATAACTCACAATAGGAAAAACTGATTTTACACTACTCTTCTTCTCTATATCTATATCTATACTAATATATAAAGACAGAAGTGCGTTGTCTTACAGCGCGGTAATCTCTTAATCTACTGAATCAATGCCGATGAAACTTTTGTGCTAGCATCCTTTAAAGGCCTGGAGTTCTATAGGCTATGATTTCCAAACATAAACCATAATGTATTTTCAAAATAAGTACTTTTCTGGACGTTTTTCGCCTAGCATTACATCACAGATTCAAGAGTGCATCAATGCCAATAGTTTAGCTGCACGCCACCGGAGGATGATGTCTGAGATCTACTACTGATTTCATCAATGTCCAGAATTATTACGAAATTCATTGGAGTTTGAATAAGGTTATGTAATGTCCCTGTGTGAACATTTGAAAGAAAGCCGTAACTGAAGTGGTAAAGAATGTCAATGTTCATGCATTGCTCTTTGTCCGTGTTATATACAAAGTGGCAAGAAATCATTGCGAGTTTGAAAGTGTTTAATAATTGAGTAGGTTGAGAGAATAAAAAGTACAATAATATACAGTACAGAATATGTATACAATCTAAACGTCTTCTTTTACAGGGTAGATCGGGAGAATAGCTACCCCCTGCTCCAAAGCCCCCTGTACGTATAAATCTCTGTAGCAACGTACTCTCATTAAGTGAACTGATTATTCCTAATTTTCACGCTACAAAGTTAATTTTATAACCCACACAATTCTTTAACCAACGCATTTTTTTCACCAAGTGGTCCGCGACGTGCTACCGCACGTCGCTACCCGACGGCTCGAGACTGGTTCGCGCCTCCGCTGTCGCTTCGGCGCTCACGTTGTTTTATATAACTCCCTCACGTTTAAGAGAATTTATTTTAAAGGAACACTCACTTACTTATCAAACTTACCTTTATCAATATATGTGGAGAAGAATGCATAAACCAAATCACTTCCATTAAATGAAACAAACGAATGGAGAAAAACAATTGCTTAGAAACATATGTGACTTAATGTAGCCTTGGCATAGGGGGGTAGCTATTCTCCCGATTAGCCTTTTACAGAAATTTGTGACAATGGAATTGTTTGTCGAAACGAGTGTCACAATTGTCAAAACAGATTACAAATGCCAAGAGATGGGTAGTATACTAAAATTTTGAATCGGCTACTCAGAGGGACGATCGAAGTACTCACTCGCGCCATTGAAAATAATACTGCAAGAAGGGGAGAAATGTGAATAATTCTTTAAGTAGTAGGGCAGCTGTTCATTAGGACTCTCAATTTGACTATTTACACATTTCTTAGGTTCAAAATGGTAAAATGGAAAATATGTATATGTTTTCAGTATATCCAGTAACATTTTTCTTCAATATGCAAAGGAATTTTGAACAGTGGTGTGTAATTTAGGAAAGATCATTTACATATTAAGACTAATCTGTACAGTTTTCTGTCATATTAATTGCAGTTGTACTTTTTTCTTCTGTATGTGAAGAAGTTTAGTGCAGTGGTTAAATTAAGCAATGATCATTACAATATTAAGACTAATCTGTACAGTTGTTTGGCATATCAATTGCAGTTGTACTTTTTTCTTCTATACGTGAAGAAGTTTAGTGCTGTGGTTGGAATTTAGTCTTAATATGTAAATGATCATTGCTTAATCTGTGTTGTTGTTTTGCATGTAAATGGCTGACAATGAATGATTTCATATTTTTCTAAAAAAAAAAAAAAAATAAGCAAAAATTAATTTGTCAAAAAATATTTTTGTGTAAGCAAATAATATCTGGAAGTCCTTGGTTTCTATTATTCATATTTCAGGATCCATAATCTCTATCACTTGAGATAAAATAATGATGCTAATATTGTTTTGTTATGTGGCTCAGTGCATTGTCAATTTATTATTTACACATAATGTACTGTTGGTGGATCATTACTTTGCTAATGTATCAGTTGTATGATGAATTGATTTACCTGAACAAATAAGTTTTATACTACAAGTTACTAGCACATAGGACATTAAACATATATATTTTTGTCGTCTTCAGAATTATAAAACCTGGTAATTATGTTTCAGAATAGATACAAGTATTTTAATTTATTTTTATGATTATGATTCATCAGTTACGTTATGTCATCTATAACTATTACGCCGGATTTACCTACTACAGTACCAGTGCATGAACTTCCGCATGTTATACACAGCTTAAAACAGTAAGTCCCTTCAAGGTCACGAGTTGACAGATCAATTTCAAAACTTTCTTTATGAATACAATAGAAGAAGTATAAAAATATTTTTACAACGTGACAATTTATTGATAGTGTTGGAATATTATATAAAACTCCACAAAAATTATGTATGAGTGTCTACAAGTATTTTATTTTGTAGTTTAGATTTGTTTATTGCTTTTAGTTATAAAGTGAATGTTTAGGAGTTGGAACTTTAAATAAAGAAATTGTCATTTTTTGTGGAAAAGTTAGCGAGGTAGTCTGGAAATTTCCAATTGGGGGTCAAGAGGACAGCTATCGTGGCGTGGCGTGGCCTAGCAGAGCATGGAAGGGACTAGGGCGAAGGTATTCAATGGAAGAGACAGAGGTAGGTAACGCCGCAGGGCGTGAAAAGATTAAATTCCTCTTCCAGTAAAATAATTTACAGTAATAAATGCCCGAGCAACGCCGAGTACTTCAGCTAGTTTTAAATAAACCATGGCAACGAATTAATGCAAATGATCCCTAAAAATCAGGTTATGTCAATATGATTCCTTATGCATTTTTGCTGCTAAATTTTGATAGAGATGAATAATGTCTTCGTTTTAACTTATATGTACTTTATGTACCTGTTGGAAACTACAAATCTAAGATATCCTAAATCCAGCAACATTCAAAACTCAACATGATAATGTTAAGAAATTTTTTGAGAGAGACTAAATTCAGTTACATTTGAATACATTCATAATTTACTGCACTAAACGTTTCAACATTCAACAAGGTGTTGTTCAGTAAGTGCAATTTACGAAGTAAGACATTAAATTACTTTAAAATCTTGATTTTGTCGCTATATCGTTTTTCAAACAAATGTTCTTGAGACAGTTTTGTTATTTAAATATGGACAAACCCACGTTTTACTCTCGTTCATTTTCTGAATAATCCATTCTTCAACTCCTCAAACACAACACTACATATAACAACGTATAGGAAATATAGTAAATAAAGGAAACGTTCAAATTGTGTCTTTGCTTTTGGCCTACGGTTTTCATTACTCTTCTTCGGCGTGATGAACACTGTAACGTCCTTCGTCGAAGTGTCCCTAAGCCTCGAATGAAACGATATTCCTAAGAGAAAGTACAGATCGAACACATTACAACATGTAACATTTGTGTGTCATCCCAATTCAACCTGTGAAATAGTTCGGTTTCGAAGGGTTATTACATAGTATATGGGCCACATGCCAATGCCTTTCCCTGGGTGGGAGATGGGAGAGGGAGTCATCAGAGGTGAATGATGAGAGGAAAATGATGGACGATGTTTGGAGCAATGCTCTTTACAACAGACGACGATGTACGGGCGATCTTTATTTCACAGTCATTTCGATTCTCCTTCCTATCGCCTCCCAAATTTGGAACGTCCTGAACCTCCAACTAACAAAACAAAAAACAACTGATTAGAATAATCTCATTTTTCCAATTCAATAAGGTTACTTGGTATTGATTACAGAAGCCAAAATTAATGAGAATAAGTTATTGCAGTCTCATGCGAAACTAATCAAACAGTGAACTTTGAAGTCGAAAAAGATTTTCGACATGATAAGGATGGTCATTAAATGTGAATCCACTTCACGAAGAGTTTTAAATTACATAATCAGAATTGAATTCATATTACTTTAAATCAGAATTAACCTGTAAATGGTTATCAGAAAACGAGAATTAAATAATGAATAAACTGACATTATCTCCCTACAAGTACGAAAATACCACCCCAAATTCAACTCAAACTGTGCCACATACAAAATGTTTAAAAAAATACTGGGGAAGATAAATCTATACACACAATGGGTAGAATGTGAACAATACAAACGAAACACAGATGAAACAACAAAAGAAGAATATTGAAGGTGATAGTATCCGACGAGTAGAATGTGAAAAATTACGGAAATAAAACAGAAGGAAAGAGGAAACCCGAAAATTGAAAAATAATTAAGATAAAGGAGTCAAAAGCAAAGAAAAATAACGAAAGTAGCAGCAAGCGATACCGAAAAGAAAACGAATAAAACAGCATTTCATGCAAGAACACTTTAACAACACAACTGTCCTCTTCGGCGTTTCACTCCGGCAACTTAGGCGAGATTTTGAATTGAATTTGCCTTATTTTACGTGGTGAGACTCAGGCCATGAGGCCTGCTCTTCCGTCTGACCACGCGAATTTCGGTACACTCCTTTCACCAATCATGGGAGAAAGAAGGTATTACTTGGGTGACGAAACAGGCGATTTGAATTTAGCTCAGAGGCGTCATTTAGGCTTGAGGATCTTTTACATGCAGTAAATGTACTAACATTGGACAGCCGGCTTTACTTCCCCTCCAAAGGAAGGCGTACGAAGGATTTTTTCCCCCTTAAAAATCCACGGCTTCGATCGGGTTTGAACCCGCAAACTTGGGTATAACAGTCCGATACGCTAACCGTTGCATCAACGCTGCTTCTCAACATAGATTTATCTACGTAAATGTATTTAACACGAGATCCTAGATTTTTCTGTATTAATCTACTAACATCAAATTCCTGGGCAGCAAAATTAAATTTGACAGTGACCGTGTTTTTAATGTGTAAGTAAGATTTAACTGAGAAAGAAGTTCAAACTAGTGCTATAGAATGACACAGACTTTCTCGTACTACTTATAGCGTTTTCCATTCGTTGCCCTGAAACCCTTGGGTATAGCAATCCGATACGCTAACCGCTACACCATCGCCGCCGCCGAGATTTTCGCGACGCCCGACGCCGGGCTGAGCGCGGAGAAGAGAGGGGCGCGGGCTAGGGACGCGGAGAAGCGGAAGGGCGAACCGTGAGCGCGCAGCTGCCTTCCGTTTCACAGAAAATTATCTTCATTAAAGAGCCGTTCCGTTGATTACATTGGGAATAGATGTTTTTACATCTCATAAAAACATTACGACGCAGATTGGGATGGGCGCGAGATGAAAACGCGAACTATTCTCAACGCGTGCGTGCACTCAGAATGAAGCGAAAATTTGTTTCAATGTGCGCCCTGGGGCAGCGACGAGTCGTCGTTTCTTTGGAGCGTGACATTTTATAGCCATTCATTCGTTTGCGAAAAGGGGAATTCTTTGCTTATCATATGGACAGCTCCAAAGTGTCGGGGCAGTGTTTAATCAATGTGCCGTGAAACACTGTTTCGTGAAACGAAGAAGCAATATGTTCTTGGGTGACATTCCCGTATATTAATGTTACGTATATTTTTATGTCTACCTCAGATACACATGCTAAAACGGCATTTATTTATTGCCTTTATCTTTCATTGTGTCGATTCACTGAGATTTCAGTGGAAATGCTGAACGTACAATCAGAATAATTGACACAATGTTTTGATAACAGTAACCAAACTAATTTAGTTTTGCAACTCAAAAAGTTTTATTATGAACATTACTATTTTAGAACGAAAATTCTAATACAAATCCTATTGATGTATTTTCAGGGAGTTCGGAGACGGTTGCATGTGATAGTAAAAATATTATAACTCTTTTCTTAAAAATCAGACAATTTTTTTCAATGATTTGTTTTATTTAGCGCTTCGACCCTTTTTTTCCCTTCTTTCTTTCTTCAAAAATTACATCTTGGGACCAAGTCTTTAAAATGATTTACTTACGAGTTTCAAACTACAACTAAGTATTTTACTGAAAATATTTTACTGGAATGTTTTGCATATGATTTGGAAATACTACACTGCGCACTTGTGTACCTTCTGTGCACAACATTAATAACATGCTACATATAAAATAAAGTGCAGAACAGCAACACATCATTATTTTCACTCAATTTTTACTCAAACGAGGTCTTTAGGGACATCACCTACGTATTTGTGTAATAATTGTGTATAATTAAATAGGCTGGGTCTTATATGAGGAAATCATAGCTTCTGACCTACATCCCCAAACACTGACATGGTTCAATTCTCTACAATTATTCGTACGATTTGTTCTTCACTACACAATTACCATTTGTTCAGTGTAGTTGACCATGTACCATGTAACATGTAACATTTACGAGGAATTGATATTGTTTTTGGAAATTAATTGTAAACTAGTGGTGCTACAGAATGACACAGACTTTTTCGTACTAATTAGTTTTCTAATATCTTTGGTCCGAGCTATCATTTCAGTCTTGCCAGCAGCCATTCAACGCCGCCCAAACTACATTTTTATTTTTTTTTCAAATTGTTTTTGGTTTTCTGAAGGTAGAACCGAAATATTACTTTTAGAATATCATAGAAGAGTAAGAACTCGCCCTTTAATGAAATTTTTCTGAAAAATTCGGAGCCGTTTTTAAGAAAATGCCGATTAATCGTTACTGCAAATGCGAAATTTGAAGTTTTTTTTTTAATTTTGAGTTTTCGTGAAACTTCACTGGAAGTCATTTGATGAACTTCCACTCACAAATGCAATAAAGTGTATACTTTACTGGAAATAACGCAAGGAATATTCTGCATAATAACGGCGTGAGAGGTATTTGAAAAAAATTAGATTTGCGTAATATTAAAAAAAAAAAAAAAAAAAGTACAGCAAAATGGCTTTTATATCTTCTTAAATAATGCAAATAAAACTATCCATAAGACAAATTACCTGAGATTGTCACTTGGACTAAACAACAAACTCCTTCACATAAACATTAACATCATTCATTTGATGAAAACAATCCAAAGATCATTTTTCGTAGGGAAGGCAGCGTCTAAGCAATACTCTCCGTTGAGCGAAGCAAGTCGCAACACTGCGTTCGGCTGCACTGACGCTGCAGCCGCGGCCGCCCCGTCGCTCAACGAGGATTTATTTATTTATTTATTTATTTATTTATTTTACGTCAAAAAAACAGTTAAAAACTGCGTATGACGTGCTATGGGGAAAAGTGAATTGTGTGCACATTTTCAAAATTCTGCGATCCCTACACCAAGTCATATACTACTTAAATTTTGAATTTTGAAAGGGAGAAAAAAAAACTCCCATGTAATAAAACCATTTTCAAGGATAAACAAGCAATAAATTTTGAATTTTGAAAGGGAGAAAAAAAAAACAAAAAAACTCCCATGTAATAAAATCCATTTTCAAGGATAAATAAGCAATAAATTTTGAATTTTGAAAGGGAGAAAAAAACAACAAAAAAACTCCCATGTAATAAAATCTATTTTCAAAGCAAATAAGCAATAAATTTTGGCTCTTATTACTTCCTGCCGCGACAACATGGAAACGATAATTTGAATAATTGTATTTCCCACTGAATTCTAGAAGACGTGCACAGAAATGAAGTTACATTTATGTCCAGAAGCAAAACAAGGGGCCATCTCAGCATTTGCTCAATGGATCAGGGAAACTGGACGAAAAACCTGATCGAGATGGGGGTCATTGACCCGGAAGCTGTAGTACAATAGTTGTTACAGGTTGTTTATACTCATTTATACAGTCCAAATGGTAAATAATGCATTATGTATCATTGTTAAAAATTAATGTTCCTTTTCTTGTGATGCTCAGTATAGTCTCTAATTGTATAGAAACAGTTATGCAGCAGAAACGATTTCACTTGGGATTTAAACTTTTCTATTGAATTTAATCGTTTAATGTCATCTGGCAAAGTGTTGTAAAATAATGTACATGTATTGTATGTGAATTTTTGTAATGAGCTGTTGATACTGTCACCTGATGAATATGATTTCTACGTCGAGTGTTATAGTAATAGACTTCGGCATTTTCTGAAAATATATTCCGCCCTTGAGCAAGTCATTTTTACAAAAACCACTGATTCGTAAATAAAAGACACGGTAATGGTAAAATTCCTAGATTAATGAAGAGAGGCTTACATGAATCACGTGGGTGGGATTTGGTTATTATTCGTACAATTCGTTTTTGTAATCTAAAAGTCTGGGAGCTATAAGATGTATTTCCCAGAATATTATGCCATATCTCAGGCGGGAATGAACATTCGCGAAGTATACACAACGAGCACTATGAAGGCTGACTGAATTTGCAAGAATTCTGAACGCGTAGCATAATGAACTTAATTTTGTGTTCAATTCATTTAAATGGACGTTCCATTTAAGGTTTGACTGAATTGAGAGACCTAAAAATTTTGTTGCCTTAACATCAGTCAATGGTACACTGTTCATTTTCAATGGGGCACAGAATTGTTTATTGGAAATGGAAAACTGCATTAAAACCGTTTTCTTTTCGTTTACTATTAATTTGTTATTTCGGAACCAATTTGAAACATCTGATATTGTACTATTTACGGTTTCTTTATTGCAAAGGATGTTCGTATCATCCGCAAAGAGAACCGTTCTTCCGTTTCGAATCGTCGACGGCATATCGTTTACGTAAAGAAGGAACAGAGTAGGGCCTAAAATCGATCCTTGAGAAACTCCACATGCAACGGGCAAGGAGTCTGAAAGGTGCGTACGTAATGTTCCATCATTCCAGTAAGGTATTTCAACTCTCTGAGATCGTTGTTTAAGGTACGAACATAACCAATCTAGAGCAATACCACGAATTCCATATGAAGGTAATTTGGAAAGTAAAATGTCATGATCAATGACGTCAAAAGCTTTTGAGAGATCTAAAAATAATCCAATAGGTGCCTCGTTTTGATCCAATGATGAGGCGACATCTTTAAGAAAAGAAAATATAGCTGTTTCCGTTGATTTTGATTTTCTAAATCCATGTTGGCAATCTGAAAGCGCGTCGTGTTTAGAGAGAAAGGTTTCCATTCGTACGTAAAAAAGCCTCTCTAATATTTTTGAAAAAACTGATAGAAGAGAAATGGGCCGATAATTTTGAATTTCATTTTTGTTGCCTTTTTTGAAAAGCGGCTTAATTTTAGCTGTTTTGAAAATATCTGGAAACGTTCCAGTGCATAAAGATGCATTAAATATGTGAGTTAACGGGTGTATAATGGCATACGCACAAGTCTTTAACAAAGAATCCGGGAATTCATCTAAACCGGACGAATATTTATTTTTTAGTTTACCGATTATTTTGAGAATTTCATAGGAAGAAGTTTCGGAAACGAACATTGTGTCTAAAATTTTGGGTGAACTGTCTGTTTTTGAGTTTTGTGCCTGAAGACCCTTAGTGAGATCGGCAGCAATTCTCGAAAAGTGTTGGTTAAAGAGATTAGCCACTGTTGCCGGATCGTTCACATTTATATCGTTATATTTTAAAACAACATTCTCGACGGGTTTTCTAGTTGATTTGGTATTATTTTTTATTATATTCCACATTGCTTTTGTTTTATTATTTGAGTTCAAAATATCCTGATCGTTTTTCATTATTTTAGCCTGCCTTATGACTTTTCGTAACAATGTTTTGTATTTTTTAAAGTAGATAAGGAAATCTTGAGATACGTCATGACGTTTAGAAATAAAGTAGAGAGTACGTTTATTTTTACACGATGTTCTAATTCCTTTTGTGATCCAAGTATTACTTTAGGATGCAGCTGGCGCCAACGAGGAAGAGCAAGCGGCAGTGGAGCGTCGGAATCGAGCACCTCACCACCTCGTGGCTGTGCCTCGCTGCAAGGGCGGTGCAGAGCGCGCTCTTAGCACACACACACACACACACACACACCACACACACACCACACACCACACACACACCACACACCACACACACCACACACACACACACACCACACCACACACACACCACACCACACACACCACACCACACACACCACACACACACCACACACACCACACCACACCACACACACCACACACACACCACACCACACACACACACCACACACACACACCACACACACCACACACCACACACACCACACCACACACACCACACCACACCACACACACACACACCACACACACCCCCACACACCCCACACACACACACAATCCCCACACACACACAACTTGACGCACGTAAGGAGCTCTTGCCCTTGCTAAGAACAAATATCCTTCCCCCTTTAAAAGTAAATAATTACCCGTATACACATGAGCCCCTTCAAATAAACCAATCAAGTTCCTAGGCGCCCTCCTAGATACGTCTCACATGGAAACCTCTTATTATTGATGGACTGAATACAACTTACGGAGTCCTACTTAAATTACACCCCCTTATTAATAAAAATTGAAAATTCTGTTTCTTTACAGATCAGTGCTAACACCCTCAATAACGTACGCTCAAAAAGCCTATCGGGGGAGGTGACGCTTCTTCCGTTAGCAAAACTTCCAAAATAAAGTGCTACGTACAATTACCAATCCCTCGTGGTATATAACCCATACACAACTTCGTAGAGATCTGGACATAGAACCAATTACAGTTACATTTCGGTACTGTCGTCGAAATTCTTTTCTAACCTCCAAACTGCTCCTTCACTTCGGTTAAAAAACCAGTGTTGCTTCTTCAATAATTGAATTCCATCTCCCAAAATATATATTCCGTTTCCTACAAGCTAGAAAAGTAATTAATTTACCTCTCACTCTAGATCTTGATTTCCTTTAACCTTCAATTTCATAAACTAAATAACAATCATCATAGAGTGGGCATGTCCTCGCTCTGAAATACGGGTATGATGGCGTGCTAATTTGCAGTTTCTCGTACCCTCGGGCCGATGAGGTGCGTCCATCCATTATATTACATAAACAAAAGCTAACACACCTGCAAAGTGGTAATCCCATTGATCCGGCTAAATAAAATTTAAAAAAGTCTACCTGGAATATTTTGCAGCAACAATTGTGGCGACGTTATGAATTGCATTGTTGCTGTAGCGCGGGAACAGATCTTATTAACTTCGTCCTCCTCTTCCACGAAATGAAACGAAGAACTCTCTGTGTGAGCGCGCTCATATTGGTAAACTTCATCAACATTTCCCATGTGTTGACTTCATACTGACCGGAATGAGAATATAGCAGTGTTATTTGAAAGCAGGTTAACAGGGCTTGGTCAGAAAAATTTTCACTAGTTGTTTGCCAACGTTTCGGAAACTTTTATTTCCATCCTCAGGGCTAATATAACAGAAAATGAAGACAACACTGTTCAAGAATGTTATATTAGCCCTGAGGATGGAAATAAAAGTTTCCGAAACGTTGGCAAACAACTAGTGAAAATTTTTCTGACCAAGCCCTGTTAACCTGCTTTCAAATAATAATGTATGGTCGTAAAGTACTCTTCATAATATAGGAGTGTTATTAAACATACAATGCTTGTATATTTAAACTATTGGGTTAACGATATGGTATACACAGTCATATAACGGAATTAATATATTGATGGCACACCTTCAGCATCGCAATTAGAAGTTAGGTTTCGAAAGGAATACACCCATGCGTACTCATAAATTAAGACGATCGGGTAGAATTAGGGTACCATTTATTTTAAAGATTTAAACATTCACCATATCATTCTAACAAACAGAAACTAGTGGTGCTACAGAAAGGCACAAACTTTCTCACAGTAAAGTTTTCCAATTTCCTTGTTCTGGGGTAGCTTTACGGTTTTGCCTCATCCTCTTGCCATCTGCCATCTATCACCGCCGAAGGAACCTTTTTGGAAGTTTTTTCAATTTTTCGCTTTGCTTATGGTAAATTCAAAATCTTAGTTTTAAAATATTAAAGAAGAGTAAAAGCTAGACATATACGGAAATTTTCGTTAACAAATTTTGAGCCGTTTATAAGAAAAAATCATTTAAGCGAAAATGCGAAGTTTGAAGATCTTTTTTACAGGAGTCGTATGAGTATTCGAAAAACTTCATTTGAAGCACTTTCACTCACAAATGCAATAATGTATTCAAATCGATGGAAACGAGTATATTAACGGCGTGAGAGATATAAAAAAATTAAGTTGGGTAATTTTCCAAAAAACAAAAGAATACACGAAAATGATGTTTATGTCACCTCAAACAGAGCCTCAATTACCACTATCCACACATTCAAAATAGAATTTTATTCTTATTTAGTCTTTCTGATTCTGACAGTAGGGACAGTTAATTTTTTTAAACATTTTAATTACTAATGTCATCGTTTTTATTGTTTAGAAGGCCTGCTTTCAAAATGTGAGCACTGAATAACTGAGTTTGCCACTTTTAAAAAGTTGCAATATTTTTTTCAGGTTCTTGACATGGCTGGATTTGCATTTCCTGCATACATCATTTATGGTCGCATCAAAGAATTGGAAGGTAACTGAAACTGTCAAATAGCTAAAGACCGGATTCTCATGTTACTGCATCTTTTGTTTGCTAACTTGAAATTGAATCAAAACCTTGACAGAAATGTGATGCATGAAAAGGTCTTCCATGACTACCTTATCTTCGCCATAATTGTCAAATCCCTCCCGTTTACTGCGTACTCGGAGTCAAGAATGATCGGATTTCCGTGAACAAAAGTAATTTCAACTACGATTTTGCTCATATTTCCAACAGCACATTCGTTACTCGATCGAAAACTAACAAATATTTTTTACAGAAAATTTTCTTAGGCGTTGTTCAATTGGTGGTGGTGGTGGTGGCATTCCCTTTAATCCTCTCCCCCACGATACTTCTCTGGCTACACGGTACTACTATTGGAACACTGGCTTCTCGTAAACATTGTAATGTACACTATGAACGTATTTTGTATTTCGAATAAAATTCTTGTGTGCCGTGAAATCTAGTGTAGAATTACTTCTGTAGAGGTAGAATCTATTCTCAGCCACTCCGAATGCTTGTTAAGAACTGATTGGCGACGTTCTATGCTCGGAAAATGCTCGTAGAGAACAACTTAAACACAATGAATTTTTATTTAACATATTTTCTATTTTTCTTAAATGTTTTGGAAGAAATAAGTAAATATGTATGTTCATATTTTTCAGTTTTTATTACAATCAATCCCGTCCCCTACTAATGTCTAATAAAAATTTCGGAGTCGTTGCAGCAGGAATAGGCTCGCGGCCTCTGGATGTGGCCGCTCAACAAAGGCAATGCTCGGGGTCTGTCTTCCCAATCGGATCGTACATCCGTTTTTTCAGTCTTCGCTGAACTTACCAACAGGAGGCAGGATCAGCGAGTCACATTTGACCTTACGTCCGGCCGTGGAGCTTAGTGAATAGCTGCACTGCGTTTCAAATTCATCGAATTTCTCGGAACAGACGTTGCCCTACAAGGTACGAGGGTCGTCCAATATATAATGCCCCCCCCCTTTTTTTTTACTAATTTACATTAGTCTGTTGTCCCATACCGCGTCAGTCACACAGAGTGCCAATCTGCAAGGGCCTCATTCGAAGAGAGTTATTTACGTTCTAGGATACAGAAAACTAAAAGCATGAAAATCGCTCCTTTACAGCATTGGATAAGCTAATTAGGTTTTTTAGCCCTCAGACGTATTTTTTTCTCAAGCACACTTCGAACAGATAAGCGTTGATGTAAATGTTGTCACAACATATGAATCGGGTCTCTCTGGCACGCTTTACGCGAATCCGTACACATGGCTTCTCATTCCTTGCAGGCTTATTTGGTGTACGCGCCACTTAAATTAGCGCCAACAAAACAGCTCGAAGTAGAATCAAGTTTATTCTCATAAGATATTTTCATATCAATCTGAACTGCCTATTTTTAAAAAATGCCCATTTTGGCTTTCTTTATACGTCTCTAATGCAAGCCTAAAAATCCGAAGTTTAGTCATCACTTAAATGTCACAAGTAAATACGTCAACTGGTATACGTTGACATATTTCGTGAAAATAAAATGTATCAAATGTATAAATCAAAGAGTACTTTTTCTTGCAAACCGCTCGACTTCTGAGAGTCACCCTATTGATGCATTCTCGATAAAAAACAAAATTACATAGTATTCATGCAAACCATGTTCTTCAGCTTCAGGTCAATTATCACCAGACCATGAAAGTGTTCGCTTTGTGCCTCCCAAATGGACTTTGGAGCAGTTGGGCATTCTGGGGACTGCCATGGCGTTCGACTTCTCGCTGTTCCTCGGTTGCATGATGGTAAGATAAGCATTATAAGAGATTCTGTGCACTAATCATTGGACAAAATCTAGGTTCAAAGCGGTCGGCTACAAAACACCCCTCCCCCGATGCAATGAATGAAGAGAAGTGTGAAAGAGTGGATATTGTAATGTTTATTCGACTGACAATAAAACTCTCAACACATTTAGCGAAAAAGAATGAAGGTACATACTGACTCTGAAAGCAAATATATTTCAAGAGTATGAAGTAGAAATTATGATATCTGGGATTCCCAGAACCTTATAGAAGTAAAAAGATGCACGACGAATGAGCGATATTTATAGCGGCAAGTGAGATAAGGTATAAAAAATACAGGTTAAAGAAAGAGGGAAGAAAAATTATGAATAAGGTATCAATATGAAAATGAAGATTCAGAGCATGTAATGGACAGTTGTAGGACAAACCTAAAGGTAGAAGATACTAAGAATAAGCACATGAAGGTAAAAAAGGATTCGAATATAATGAGCAGGGAACGGATTTCTTGTTGACATTTTTAATGAAGTTTGGTATCATAGCGATCTACTATGTGTGCAATTTTCAGATTTTTATCTGGACCCCAACAGAGATATTACAGTTGAAAATTTGGAAAAAATCGAAAATTCCAATTTTTAAGAGGGTATAATTTTCAAGGGGTATGTTACTTACCAATGATATTTTACAAAAGGTAACTATACTGTTATGTGTAAACGCACAGAAAAAAATGTGGCTGAGATTCTATTCTTTTTTTGGGAAATTACTCTCTGAAAATCGAACTTGGTTCATTTCCGTTCCACAAATTTAGTTGCAAATATTTTTCAAATAAAAACATAGAAGGTATGTATGTAATAAATCGATTTATAGGACAGAGTATATTGAATTCAATGCCTTTCATTCTAGAACGCTAGAACAACCCAGAGCTGAATAATTTTGAATAGAGTAAACCTCTACAAACGCGAAAAATGGCGCACGGCCTAAAACAAAAATGGCTGCCATTTGTAAACCAGATATAATAAAAATAAATCAAAGATGCTATTGAGCAGCCAAAACATAAGGAAATTTATGTACAAAAATGATTTTTTTTTTCGAGATGGTCGAGCAAACAATTTATTAATTCTGGATCAATTAAAATGGATTGACTCATATATGTTGGATAGATTCATTGATAGTTTTACATAATCGGCATTTGCTATCAATCTTTTGGCCCAATACATATTTTTGATAGGCTCTGATTTTAATAACTTGATATTGTATGGAGAACAGGAATCCCTCGGTTTTACCACACAGACCCGCCGTTCGCAGCCATTCTGTAGACCATTTCAGAACAACATCCTCAGAACTCAAGGTAACGATAGCCACGCAGTTCTTTTGTCTTCCAAGCATTAATTCGGACTTGAGCTGTCAGGTATACTAAATATCTGTTCTCTTGGGCTAGACGTAATGCGCTAATGTTCTTACCCTGAGAGCAAATTACTCTATGAAGTGGAGTATCAACTGACAGAAAATAGTGACGTAATTTCTCTTCCTACTGACGAAATAGTGCTTCCAAATTCAATAGTCCTCTGCCTGCATTATTTCGAGAAAGATATAATCCCTGTATTGAACTATCTGGATGATGGAGTAGACGTTTGGTGGTATTATTATTATTATTATTATTATTATTATTATTATTATTATTATTATTGTTGTTGTTGTTGTTGTTGTTGTCTTCAATATTTCGACTTGGTGTTTAGAGAAGAATTAGAGAAGAATGTTTATATCTGTACTGAACTTTAGATATCATTGATTTCATTCAAGATCTTACAGTTTTAAAAAGGTTTTTTCGTCCGCAGGAATCATCCAAGATGTTAACACTGTGGGTTGTAGGATCACCAATGAGGATGCTCCTCTTTCTCGGCGATGGCGCATGGATTCTGAGATCTCTCGTACCTGATTCAGAAATGTTTTACGTGAAGATTGGGGAGGCTACACATTGCTTCAGTGAGTTTTGTAAGTTACCTGTTGTATCCTTATCTTTAACAAAAAAATGTATTTGTCTGACAAAGTAATAAGTAAGTAAGAATTTTTCGGTAAATACCTACTTTTACAGTTAGAAGATACTTGAATTCAATTCTTTAATTTTTTAATATATTTTAGAGTTTCTGCTGGGTCACCACACGCGCATGAATTATGAGCCAAGACACAGGAAAAGACACGTGTTATCATCTCCCACCCGTGGCAGCACCGTGGGCTAGAGGAAAGCCGAGTGATATGGCCGATACGTCTCTTTCTCCCTTTTCCAATCCCAAGGCGACCACCAGTGAATAACTAAACAGAGCATTTTGATATTCAGTCAGGGAAGAGGGCTTGCCTAGAGAAATTCATCTTTGGCTCCCCTCACTTGATTCATATGATAACCGTCGGCCATGCTCTACTGTTCCGAGCTTCTTTCATAAAATTGTTAGGTTTTTCATGATATTAAAAATGTAGGTCGTGGAATTCAGCGGCACGAAATATCACGGGGACATCTTGATTGTTCACTAAAGTTAACAACACTTTTTGGTAAAACAGAATATCGCATTGGTCTAGCCCTGCGGGAAGTACTAGCAGAGTTCTCCTACCTGTTACGATATCGTAAAGGTAACGAATTTCGTTTCCATCTGCATGCAATCTATTTTGTTGTACGTTTCATCTAATTTAATGTAATAGTAATGGCATGATCTCTTTCCTTCTTTTAAGAACCCTGCACGAGGCGTCACTGCTACACATTTATTACTACACGTACTAAATGATATCGTAGGTTTCCGCGGCCAGAGTCATGATCTGGTCTGTGCGGGTGATGCCGCGTTGAAGGCTGAGGTGCCGACGTTTCGACCGACATGTCGCGGTCCTCTTCAGGGCTGCACTGCCTACTACTGGCCGTGCAGCCCTGAGATTCGACGGGAATCGAACCCGGATGTCAGTGGTGAAAGGCTAGGTCCACGGGCTGAAGGGAGAGTGTGGCTGGTGTGGCAGTGATGACGGTGGTGGGCGTGGCGGCGGGCGTGCAGTACTGGGGCGCGCTGGAGCTGGTGCGGCTGGAGGAGCACCTCATGGAGAAGCGGCGCCGCGCGGTGGACGTGGAGCGCCTGCGCGCCGCCGTGGCCGACTCGCTGGTCAAGCGCCACGCCGCCGCGCCGCCCGACGACGCCAGCGACGACAGCCTCGACGCCGCCGTGCACCAGGTGCGCCTTTCCACATTTACAACAGCATACGCATTACACGTCTGCGTGGTCAGACGGAAGAGCTGGCCTCACGGCCTGAGTCTCGCCTCGTAAAATAAGGAATTCATTCACTCACTCACTCACTCACTCATTCACTCATTCACTCACTCGTTCATTCACTCACTCATTCACTCATTCATTCATTCACTCACTCATTCATTCATTCACTCATCACTCATTCATTCACTCACTCATTCACTCATTCATTCACTCACTCATTCATTCACTCTTCATTCACTCACTCATTCATTCACTCACTCATCATTCACTCACTCATTCATTCACTCACCCATTCATTCATTCATAAACATAGGGTTATAGTAGTACATACCAGAGGCGTAGGTTCAATGGATGCGAGTGATATGTCGCATCCCAAAGTTTTTCGTCTCTTTTAAAACTTCTATTAAAATTATTATTCTATTCCTCAAGTACATCTCTCTGTTCCTTTTGTACTTTTCGTTTTTTCCTCGTGCGCTTTCCGGTAGGCGTTTGTCACATCCGTGGATGTGACCGGTCGAGTAACATCCCTTCGAGAGCTTCGATTCGTTACCGAGGTCATTGAACTCTCACCATGTGCTGTGTGCAAGATGCGAGGTTTCGGCCGACGGTGATGCGACGCTGACTGTCGCATCTCGGACTTCTCATTGGTGCTTCTGTATTCCCCCTCCCAAAGCTCCGCCATCGCCTCCCAGTGGTCACGTGCTAACGACTGTGGCCTCCATAGCGAGTTGGGGGAGCAAGAGTTTGACCACACTACACATGCATGCGTGTATTATTGTTTTGTTTATTATTGTCAGAGCAATGAATGCAAATTAGCAATTCTCAAAGATTCTAGAAGGTACAGTAGGTATTACGTCGTAATATGGATAGACACGTTAATTGATCTACCTTGTTTAATCCGTAAAACTGATCGCATCCCCATGATCACTGAGCAGGAGACGCCGCTGGTACGTACTAGTCGCGCGACTTTTCTGGACGTCTCGCAGCGCGGGGTCTCGCGAGAGGAAGCTACTGCCTACGTCACATCAGACGCATGTTGCCAACTGTAACATTATTAATACTATTCGTGCCTCTTTCCCTCTTAATGTAATAGGACATTATAGACTATAAGAACGAATAATCAAGTAATTAATAGCAATCTCAGGTGAAAATAATTAGCGAATGGTAAAACTGCTCTTTAATGATAGTTGTTATACTTAATGAATTGTCATCTTTTTCTGAATAATTGCTTGGATTCCCAGTTGCATTTAGTATGACATCCACTGCGGTTTTACATTATCCCGACCATTTCCACTATTCTTCTAATTTCTTCTAATAGTAAATAAAAAACACATGGCACAGTAAGGAACAGCGGAAACGCGAGAACTGGATTCATTTGGAAGAAGCGGTAGGCAACCCTGATAATCTTGCCGAGCCATTCCGTGTGAGACCAAGGTTTTAACCGGTCCGTGCCGCTTCGTGCTGGTTGAGCTCTAGGGAGCTCAGACGTCAAGAAAAGTCGCGAGACTACCAAGTCCAACTGATACCTTTTTAGTTGAGTTCTCACCAGGGGGCGGATTTTGATGATTTAAAACACCGCCAACAATGTAAGTAAAATACTCTTAAATGTTTAAAAATGCCCTAAAATTTTTAAAAAATTGCTCAAAACCCGTTTAGATGAGCAACTCAAGCTGTTGGGTATGTTACTGGTGTAATCGAGGCTTCTTCCTTTCGTTTAAGTGAACTCGTCTTGTAAACGTTCGGTTTGGTTTGTTCTTACTCTTGTCTTTAGTTCTTGTGAAATCGGCAGAACCTACAATGGCGCTGAAAAACATCACAGCGTCACACACTCACAACGGCCGACATGAAAACTACTAAGCGAAGAAGTCGAAAAGGCTACTCAGGAATTCTGGGGAGAACATTTGTTGCATCTCGTAAATATTATTTGAAACAAGTACCATTAAAATGATATTAAAATTGATCAAATCCCTGCAAAATGCTTTAAAATGTACGGGAAAAGGTAAAAAATTACTTACTAGTCGAAATCGACGAAAAATGAAAAAAAGACATGTAAAAACGGGTCATTTCCTTTTGTCACAGCACAAAATTAATTTCTATACTAAAAGGCAATGATCTATAGTGAAAAGAAAAAAAATGACATGTCATTCACATCCGCCCCCTACTTATCACGTTCTTACATCCTCTGTTTAAAAAAAACCTTACTTTTTTCAAATGTAATTGCTGTTTTCATTTGCTAAGCCTAGGTTTTCTAGGATGAGGTGTGGAGCAGATCTGGACTTTACTGTTAGCTGTGTTAATAGAAACACTTTCAATTATTAGGTTTGAGTCTGCAACAAGACAAGCCACTTCAGCCACAGCAAGTTTCCCGCTGATCGTAGACCTTGATTTTCATGAAAGTAGGACTTATCTAATCTTGTTACTACATATGTCCAGATCATATATATGAAATGCTTACAGCAGTAACGAAATGAGGCACTTATTGATCAAGACAAACATGTTGGCATTAACGAAAAGCGCGGAGGATTGCTGGGGTTGGTGTGGCTAAGGATATTATTGCCTTGCCCCAAGCCCTTCAAAAGTATGCTTATCTCATTTTTGTGCATTTGTAAATTAATAAGTTTCAACAAATAAAGTGTAGATGCACAAATATTTTAAATTTGTGTTGCAGTATTGTGACACACTAACTTCGTTAAGAGTTCTTGGTTTCTTTCTCTTTCTTTCTCTCTTTTTTGTTGTTTTCATGTAATAACTGAAAACAATAATGAATTCACTTGCTTCAATTGCCTTTTGCGATATTTTATCGGTGATCTTTTGGTTGCGATTTGTCGCAGAATCTTTCCTTAGCAAATATGGCTAGAATGAAAACATTAAATCTTATCAAAATTATCTGAATAGACACTTATCCAATGCCTCATTTGTTAAACAACTATGATAATTCCTGAAGCATTTGTAGAGCAGTTCAAATGAGGCGATTCAAGGAGAGCTTGTGGCCAGGTGCTGTACATGCGCGCTGTGCCCGAGGTGCGCTCCTACGCCTACAGGCACCAGCGCGACCGCACCTACTTGGCGCCCCGAATCGCCTACTGACGCTCGCAGCCCACCCACCACACCAGGCGGTCTTCATGCAACTTCTTTGTATTTAAAATAAATATTTATTTTCGTTTAATTGATTGATTCTCCCGTGCGCGTCAAGTGCTAAGGTCATCATAATTTTATCGCGGGATCTGCAGGTGACTTTCCCCCGCTGAACGGTGCGATCCGGCGCTCACCTGCACATCGGGGGGGGGGGACTCTGATCTGGAGATCCTAGCGTTGAATTGAATTGAATTGAATTGGATGTGCCTTATTTTACGTGGCGAGACTCAGGCCATGAGGCCTGCTCTTCCGCCTGACCACGCAAATTCCGCTACGCTCCTTTCACCAACCATGGGCGAAAGAAGGTATTACTTGGTTGAAGAAACAGACGATTTGAGTTTAGCTCAGAGGCATCATTTACATTAGCTTGAGGATCTTTTACATGCAGTAAATCTACTAATATGAGACAGCCGGCTTTACTTCCCCTCCGAAGGAAGGCGTACAGTGATGGATTTTTTGACACTGGCTATACAGAGTGCCCAGAATCACCCGTTACAAAAAATACCGCAGATTCTATGTTGACATTCATGAACAATGGCAGATCCCGTTTGTCTTCAAGAAAAAGCAGTTATTGGGTAGATACCTTATAAATTCAAAGTGTTGTCTGGTATCAATTTTATATTTCTGCTGAAGATCTTTTAGATCGCGTAGCGATCATCGTCAGAGCTGGAAATTACACGAATAGATATAAATTATATCTACAAATATAAAAAATATAAATAGATATAATTTATATCTATTCGTGTAATTTCCAGCTCTGACTATGATCGCTACGCGACCGAAAAGATCTTCCGCAGAAATATAAAATTGATATCAGACAACATCTGTTTTATTTACTTTGAAAAACCAGTTAGCTCATACCGTGCCCTTTCATGTGAATATTTCACATTTTCCACCCGTGCTCATAATTTCACTCACAAAAAAAAAAAATATAGTTGCTTGGCCTATGCCCCAACCCTCGTATTCCAAGTCTTTCCGTACACACCCACATTTTCACAATTGAAACTGCCTAAAGGTGTGTCATGACACCGTTGCCGCTCGCCACGCGTCTAGTGCTGAGCTCGATTCTGCGCTAATTGAACCCGTTCAGGACAGTCGCTGCTTCGCAGAGAGGGGGGCGGGGGCGGGGGCACGTGCGAGCGCCCAAGCGCGTGTCGCCAGTCGTTGCCATGGCGACGTCAGAGAGAGCTCCCAACGCAGTGCCGGCTCCCCAGTCACGTAGGAAACCCTTCCGGCTGGCGCTCCGTCAAAGCGACGAACGACCTCAGACAGCGAATAATATCCACGGAATTCCGTCGTCGGCAAACGTGCAAGCGCTTATTTGTCGTGATAAAAGCACTAAAAGCTTGGACCCGGATTTATTTCGAAAAGAGTTTCTGCCACGTGCGTACTTTGAAATATATTAACATTATTACTGGTTCTTTTTCGCTTCCTGAAACGAAACAGCAATTACACGGCAATGATATAATTACAAAACGTTTTACCAAATCTACATAGAGATAGAATACAACAAAAGGTGGTGTATCAAACACATTTATATGCCTTTGCAATGCTAAAAGAACATAATAAGGAATAGTACAAGTTCTAGAATCGTCATTGAACCTAAAGATTATTGGAAATATTTCTCACAGAGCAAGCAGCATTCCTTCGGTCGTATGTATACGTGCAGATTGGCGAAAGAATAAAATTATTAAGGCAATAATTTAGAAATAAAATCAAATTTGCCGCCAAAATAGGAAAAAAAATTGAAAATTCTCCAATTCATATATTCACAACGTAAATGGACATTACAAATGAATGTTACGCCTACCATTGATTTTGGCGTTTCGCTTACAATCTTACGAGTTGTGAACGCCATTTCCAGTCCACATGTGAGGCGGTTAGGTATAGTAAAATGTTTTTCTCACACACATGACATTTTCATGTAGTTATGAGAGCCCGCATGGCAATTATCGGTTGCAATCTGTTACGCACCAAGCGCTTCGAGTGTTTTTCATTTCACTTGAATTACATGTGTATCAGAGTTACCATGGGAAACGGGATTTAATTATATTGGGCAGCCATGTCACGAAGGCCACTTCGTGGAAAGCGCTTTACATGTATGAAGAGCACTGATTTTAGTTTCATTGGGAATGTGAATGATGTCAAGAACTGTTGAAACGTCCGAGTAGTCAAAGAAGGAAAGGAAGACAACGCCAATGGGATATGATTTAAATTCTTATGAATAATTACAAAATTGTTATTAAAGGGTCAAAACGAATTAGTGAAAAATCGGCGATGCGTTGAACTTGTTCCGGTGAGTACGTTCAAGGGCTCTTGATTGGTGTGTCATTGCTAATTCCAACAAATGCGTGTGAACGATATTTTCGAATTCAGCCTCTTCCATTCACTAAGCTGAAAATACTCAAACTTGTATAGCCCTCTTTTAGGATTTGTGTGCATTTGAAGTACACAAATGCTCATGAGTGAATGTCCATTCATATTCTGATCTCAACACGTATAACAAGATTTTTTTCACAACAAACATCAATATTTTCCCTTCATCATTCTGTGGAAATTTGAATTGACATGTTCACAAAGGTCGTACTTGGCCTACAGTAACATACTGCATCGAGAAAAGTCATACCTTTGTCAGCCCTTTATGTACACTATCTTCTTTACGAATTTATTTTACTGTCACATAAAAATGAACATTAACACATTTGTGTTAATAAAAAATATTCGTATTGTCAATTCAACGAAGAGCACGGAATATTCATAAAGTAGTGGGGATATTTTAAGAGTTTACGAAATTACTTCCAAGAACACAGAACACAAGAACAAGGACAGCACTCGCGGACTGTGGCTTCCTATACAGACAGTGCTTGTTCTAAGAAGCAGATTAATAACAACACCTGCTTTCACAACCTCCGCACACAAAGGCCGGTGGAAGGTGGCTGGCACGAGAAACCTTAAGAGTCGAGGAAATAAGGAGAAGGTGTAGTGTACTATAAAACTGCTAAGAAACTATTTTGACACAACCAAGATCAACGCACGACGACGAGAAAGTGTTGTGTCATTCGTCGATGAACTCGCACGGTAGCAACTTATGCATTAAAAGTGGACCTCGACGTTCTATATCTCACGCGAAGACCTTCCGTCATAAATAGCGCTCGCTCGTAAAGGTAAGAGGTAACCTTCAATTGGCACAACGTCGAACAGGAACCAGTGCGTCCACGCAGTAAAGTACCACTTACCACAGTACACGTACACAACGCGTAGACACAGGACAGCGGCGAATCGACGACGGACATGCTCGCTCCAAAGACAATATTTAATTGTAATTATACTCAATTTACTCATAACAACTAGTCGAACAAATTGATTCCATTACATCTAAATGTGTTCTCCCATTATGAGTCAACACTTCAAATTTTAAGCTTTGTTTTACAATATTTATGAGGCGGGGTAGAAGATACGACCTTAGCACGAGTTTATTAGCGACTATACAATAATCATCATCAGTAAATAGCATAATGCTCAGTACATAATCACAATTGATACAATAACAATATTAAGATTATACAAAATTACAAAAGAACGGCAAGTTGAGTATTAAATTGTAGTTGCACATTCCTAGCACTGACTTCCTTATAATTGCTGCACTTACGTTTTTAAATGATGTCATTATAATTGTTGATTTCTTTGGCGAAAGTAATTTTTCTCCTTTGACAATCTTTAGTGTCGAATTGTTTCATAACCGTAATACAATCAGTACATTTTTCTAGCGTTTTTGTATAATGGACGGTTGAATAGGACATGTCGTACATGTACTGGAACTTTTTAGTGATCACATTTAAGAGAGGGTTATCATTTATCAAAAGAAGACGAGACAGTTTGAAGTGTTCACTTCTTAACCTAGTAAACAATGACTATCTTTAATGAGTAGTAATGTTGAGTAAAGCTTTCAGGAGTTCTTATTGACCTACTTTTGGAGACCTTGCGTAGCTCACTAGCCTTCATATAATTTCATAGGTCGTTCAAGATATTTTGCATTTTATTAGACATATGATTCCATCAGTCCTGAAATGTACTCGCAATCACTAATGAACCTCTGACGGTTACAGAAGCTATCATTTCTTCATTAGAGGTAGTATATTTTATTTAACTTACTGAATCAAAATAAATAAAATTATTTACATTTAAACGTGCTACTACTATTACTACTTATAAACGCTTTTGTTTTAAGTGAAATATTAAGTAGTTTACGTAAATTACGGGTAGAAAAGATGCGTAAACGTACAAATATAGTCCACACTAACACGGCCGGTTGCGTTTTTCTAAGATAAATGAACTGATTTGCTTACGTGATGCTGTGGTCAGTATTACCTTTCAACATCACGTTCTCGCAAGAATTAATGGAAAAGGCGCAGAAATAAAGTTACTTCAAAATCTGGAATCCTTCCTTGTAATTGCACAGAGTAAGATAATATGAACCTTTTCAATGAATGTTTACAAATTGCACCTATCAAAGTTCAAATTTATTTTATGTCAATTCTTTGCTCGACGTTTTTTATACTTTCCATTATAATGCATACCGTGATGTAGTAATTGTATTGAAGTTTATATGAACGAAGTCGCTTATTTCGATGCAATGCCGTTAGTCACGTAAGCTGCAGAGTACAAATACATCGCTTTACGCATAACGCTAAACATCTCTGTTGCATGGTCTGGCAGTGACGTTTGAAGATTGTTTCGACTATCCGGCAGCAATTGTAGTGATGTGAACGGAAGATAAAATATCTCTAGATGTTTGTTGTTGTAGTGATTACGTGTAGTGAGAAAATAGTGGCATTCTTACAAAAAAGTGAGCGGAGAAGGCAAAACTCCATTACGCTGAAAGACGAAAAAAGGGCAGAAAAAGTATAAATATTACTACAATTCTAAACCAATGGTAAAATGGAATCAGTAGAAAGCATGATGAATGAAAACACGCTTTGCTTAAGATTCCAGTGAAGTCCACAGGTCGGTGTGTTGACGCTAATGAGGCTAGTCGTATGCTGCGCTGTGACGACGCAAGCTACAACGTGGGCAAGGGAATTTGCGGCGAATGGCCGGCGGGGCGCATGCAGGAGCAAGAGGCTTCTGCGCCGGCGCGGCCGTGGCCTCCCTCGGGGCGCGGAGGGGGAAGGGCAGGTGGTGAGGGGACGGTAATAGAGGGCGGGTCATGACACTGGCGGGGGAGGGGGAGGTGGAGGTGGAGGGCGAAGAGGTGAAGGGAAAGGGGCGGGCGGAGGTGGCGAGTGGAAAGCGTCAGGGAGAGGAGGGGAAGGTCGGTGACGGTGATGGAGGCGTCGACGGTCGGCGCTTCTTCCCGAGGGAAAGACTCATCGTTCGTCGGACGATGACAGCACCTCACACGCGCCTGTTGGCACCTTCCAAGTCTCATTGGGTATTGTTCCGAGAAGTGCCTATTTTAGTAATTCAAGTAGCTTTCGTACGCAAAGCAGACACAGACGTGAAATCTGAACTTGAACATTTGAGCACGAACCGTAATTTCAATTTACAGTGAACGGATAAACAGAATGGAAATTGTTTTGGAATACTTTACTGGAGGCCGCATTCTAGAATACAGAATAAATGCCATTTTCAATTTTTCTTAAATGGTTATTTTCTAAACATTTAGCAGCAGATGAATTAAACCCTTTAAAATCAGTTAGATCAATGATCACATGCGACAAATATTTAGTATGTGATCATAGGAATGATACTTCAAATCTTGAAAAGTGGTACTTAGTACCAACCTTATTCAGCGTATGGAATTATGTTTAGAATGTTCATAAACTTGAGCATCATAAAGAAACAAGTAAGGGAAGAACAATCGCCACTTACCAAAAAACAAAATCTCGAAAAGCTCTTTTTTTTTTCTTAGTATTATCTTTCGCCTCACCGGGAATCAGAGTAGTGCCTTTTGGATAGCAATGAGTGGATTGTTGAAACGGGCGAACCCTGGCAACACCTCCGGGGCACGAAGGGGGGTGGGGTGGGGAGGCAGAGGCGAGGGCCCGGGCGGTCGGTCCGCTCCGCGCCCACGCGACGCGCTCGTCAACCATGAAGCAGCGCCGTTGAAAGGGAGATAAAGAGCCCGCGCCGAGAAGAATGCCACTCGGAAATTATGGTAATTACTGCAGGAATTCAACGCGGAATTCCAGAGATCGCCGCCAATTTCACAGTTCGCCGGCGAACACGACGCCGCAGCATCGCGGAGACTGCCCCTGCGGTCCCGTCCGCCGGTGATTCGGGGTGGGGGTGGGGGGTGGGGGCTGCTGCTGCTGCTCCAGCCGTCCCACGCTCCTACGACGGACGGACCGGAATATCAAGCGAAGGTCAACCTTCCCGTCTGGCGTGGCCGTAAGCAGTTCACTTCGGCCTTTGTGCGATCGAAATGCATCCCCTGGGCATGAATGGTTTCGGAGAATATATTGGTGAGTGTAGCAAAGCAACAGGTCATTAGAAAATCATTTATCTGTATTTTTTTTAGACGAGGCAATGATAAGTCGTTTTTGACAGGGGAAATAAGGAATGCACAAACCAGAACTTATCACGGCGTACATAAGCGTAGAATTGCTGAAAAGGATGCATTTCAACGTACGACTACAAAACCGAAAAGTAAAGGGAATAGTATGGATTTTAAATGGAACCACAAAGAAATAGTAAAATGTCTATGAATAAATTATCACAGTATCGTATGCAATATCTCGAGAGCATTGGAAATTTAATAAGACTATTCCATGAACGAAATTATATCCAACTGATCCAAAATACCTCTAATATTATTTAAATGAATGAAACTCGCACGCCACCTAGTATGCTTTTACGTCGCGGAGCTTACAATGGCGAATAGAGAGACGTAGGAAGAAAAATTGGATAGAAAAATGAATATATTTGTTGTTACACGCCACCCTCATTTGCACATACCAGATAGGTTGTTAAACGTTAATGAGGTTCATGTCATGGAAGGAATAGTCCGTAGAAACCAATCGATATGCTCGAATTCTGTTAGGATTTGACACGGCAAATATCTCAACAATGTTGTACAACGTGAGCACTATGCCCACATATTCCAGATTGATTGATTGATTGATTGATTTTTTCGTGTTTCCGGGCGCGTCAACTGCTTTGGTCATTAGTCCCGTTAGTGTAGTGCATGTTTTTTCTCGTGTTCCCCCGCTGGATGGCGAGATCCGGCGCCGACCTCCCGTCGGCTAGTGGAATTTCCCCTTACCAGGACTCTCCCACCAGCCGGATCAAGCTCTAAGCTCCCGACCGGTCTCCCGGAGCATGTGGTAGTGTAGTGCATATTAGAGTAAGAGTGTGTGTAAGGGAAGAGGATAGGATAAGGAAGAGGAAGGAAAGATCGCGCGCGGTCCGTGGCCCGTTTGGTAGGGTACTGCTCCGGAATTCGCCTGGTGTTGATCGGAGAAACCACGGAAAACTACCGATCAGAGCAGCCGGCCGCTAGAATTTTCCTCCAGAAAGCGAATGAATTCGACCTATCTTAAAAGCTAGTGTCGAAAATCCTGCTGCCATTAGGACTCGAACCTAGGACCTCCTGGTCAGATGCTCTGCAGTGACATCAGTTGATGCACTGAGCTACCGCTCCCGGAACATATTCCAGCTTCCAAAGGAGCAATATACAAGGGGGCGGGGGAGCGCCATCGAGGAGCGAGGGTGGCTGCGTGCGGCAGGTCGTGTGTGAGGAGCGGCAGAAGCGAAGGTGGGCAGGGGGCAGGCGGGCGGCGCGGGGCGAGGTAGCCGACGCCGCGCCGTCGCGTCGCTCCAACCGCCCGGGGCGGTGCGGGGCGGCGCGGGGCGGAGGGAGGGGCGCGGGGCGGAGGGAGGGGCGCGGGCGGCGCGGGGCGGAGGGAGGGCGCGGGGCGGCGCGGGCTTGGCTCAGTATGCAGGGCCGGCCAGGCGGGTGGACGACGGTCGGGCGGACGGGCGGACGAAAAGGAAGCGAGAGGACTCGCGCAGGGCCCATTTTTCTCGCTCGTCCCTGTGCTGGCGTGCAGAGGCCGGCGGCGCAGGAAGAATTCCCGAAAAAGGCGCCGGCGCGGAGGGAGGCGGGGCCGGGCCGAGGGGCGACGCATGCCCGCCGTGCGGTGGAGCAGCAAGGAGAGGCCGGAACCACACGGAATGAAATGAAAATACTTTGCAAATAGACGAGCTACAGAAAACAGGTTTAGTAATCAGTAAATGTCGAAATGACAGTGAGAATGAGAATGATGGCATGTACTAAGAGGGAGTCACAAGAGAGGGAATGGATAAAAGAAGAAGTTCTGAAAAAAGTAATATATCGACAAAGGAAAGATCAGGTTGCTTAATACAAAAACGACCGACAAAAAAGGTAGAATAATGTATCAGTGCTTTGTAATGATCCAGATGAAAGCACGTGAGAGAATTCGCAGAGGACAACAGATAGCCTAAATGGAATTAAGATCTATTTCTCATCAAGTGCTTTCAGGTTCAATAAAAACTGTAGCAACTGAAAAAACTGACCGTGTAAACAAATAATAAACACTGTTTTTTTAAGTACTTTGTGATTATATAAAATAGTCAGTTGTAGGAATCAATTTTGATACACAATAAAATATGGAAAATAAAATCTACATATTTAATAATAATATTTTTAAAGAAATACCTAAGCATTTTCTTCTTAACATGGTAATTAAATGCACGTAAACTTTTCTTCTATTCTGTAAAAATACATAAGCTCCTATAATTCTTCAAATTATAGAAGCAGCAACAAATATTTTCGTTCAAAATCACTGTTCGTGTTCTTTCAAATGATGAAAACGCGAATACGCTGCAGTCTAGAGAAATGAATGCAAACATGAGTGTGAGTGATACCATTATTACAAAATTTTACTTCGTTTCTCCAAACATTTTGTCCCAATTTCTTTTTCTAAATCTTCACAGCTGTTCTTACGATAAAATTCACTCAACGTATTATCATCGGAATGATCTTTATTTGAAATTGCATTCCATATAAAGCAGATACTCTCCTGTATTTGAATGGTTAGCGCACATTTTGACAGTGGGGTCTATTACATACCTAATTAACCCGGATCTACCTCTAACGAGCTAAACTGATTATCCAACGTACTTTTAAAGCAAGTTTTAACTCGAGAAGAAGCAGTAAACTCCCAGAGATTTTTCATTTTTCTACTGAAGCCAGAAAGAACAATTGTACGTGCTTTCTTTCCTCTTAACTTCGGACCAGAAACAAACCAGGAAAACGCTTACTGGAGGGACTAAAGAATTGCCAGCACAGCTCTAATCTTTTGAACTCGCGTTTAACTACGAGAAATACAATATAATGTGACTTGCCGTCTAGGAAAGAAGCAAATCTTTCCGCAGCACCGGAAATTATACTCATGTAAACCTCGCCACCAGGCATCTGCTGTACTTCGGAAGACCTGCCTTCTCTTCCAGTTCGAGCAGCAGCTATCACCTGCGAGAACTCCCCTCTCCGCCACTCCACAATTTATCTCGGGCGCTCATCCCGCTCCAGCTACCTTCAGCCACTCGCGACTTTCCCTTCCCTAACCCCCCCCTTCCTCTCCGCTCGCCTGCGTCTCCGCGCTCGCTCATTTCATATCCGGTGCGGAGGGCCCCTGCCACGCCGCCGCGACCGGGTAATAAAGAAACTTTTCCCGATCTTCGTTAGACGGCGAGAGAGTGAGAGCGGCACGGCGAGGGAGAGGAGGGGAGCTGCCTCAGGAGGCTCTCTCGCCGCCACAGAAGAAGGGGAGGACCAGAACTTGTTTAGCAAACGGCGGCGGCGTTTTATTGTGGACACGCCTCGTGCTTATTGCCGGACGGGGCGGGGCGGGGCGGGGCGGGGCGGGGCGGGGCGGGGCGGGGCGGGGCGGGGCGGGGGGCGCCGGAGGGGTGAAGATATCCGATTCCCGCGGCGCGGGGGTGGGGTGGCGAGGGGGAGGGGAGGAGGGTTCCGCGAATTGCGCGCAGCCTTTCGCAGACTCGCCCCGCATCGGAATAACGGCCCGGCCCAGGGAGCAGATGAGTCTTCGTCCTTCGTCGCGACGGAGGAGCTGGAATGACAGGCATCTGGGAAGAGCATTCTGTACGAACCTACACGGACTGTAATCTGTAGATTACTCTATGATGCAAATGTGAGTCACTTCCCCGATTGTAATCCTCAGACTGTTGAGATTTCCCGTTCCACAGAAGACGAGAATAAAACAGAAGGATATAGAAATAATTTGTCATATAAAGAATCGGTAAAAGTATGTATTGCAGAAGAAAATGTCTTGTTTATTGCATCTGTTTTCATAAAACAAATTGTAACATAAAAGAAAAGGAAATAGTAAATGAAAGTCATGCCACATGCTTTAGCCAACACATTCAGAAATTAAAACAAAACCTGTATTTTAACATTTTAAACGTTTAAACAATCGTAACATTTTTTATTAATTTAAGCATAAACTAAAGAAGTATACTTTTTACTGTATGATTTAAGCATTAAATAAAACTTTGAAGTTAATACGATAACTACACAAATTTGGTGAGAACCTTCATTTTGCGTTAATTCTCTCCTAATTTGCTTTCGTGAAAACCCCTAAATGCCAACGTACGTTTTGACTGTCCCTCATACTCATATCCCCTCATACCTACATTCCCTAACTTAACAGAAATCGTAAGGAGAAAGACGGAAAGAAGCAGAGGTATATCGTTCATTTCTCTGAATTTGAACTTCAAATTTAAATGGCATTCACAACTGAAAAGAAGAGAAGATGAGTTAAGAGTAGAAGGGTTAAATATTCCTTCATTACTCTTATAGAAATCGAAATCCTATTTACTAGCATTTATTTCAAAATAGATCGAGCCGCCAATAACCATCTTAATTTTTAACAATAACTGCGATGTAAAACTTGTCAATGAAATAGAGAAAAATACGATAAGAATCATTTTCAAATGAAAATAATATTAATTCATTTTATTAGCCCTTTATCGAGTGCAGCGTCAATAATACGTCCATCGGGAATAATTGTAAGCGGTTGCTATTTTCCTTTCAATACAGGTGATAATTATTCACAGCATAGTGTTGTCGCTGTCAATTCCACTGTCAAGAACTCACCGCAGCAACTGCCCCTGCGTCACGCCATAGCACTCCGCTGCACACTCACCTGTAAAACACACACGAATTACGTTAATGGACTCGCACTACCAAATCCACGTTGAAGCTCTCCGTCATTCATTCACGAAGGATTTACTTCAAAGGCTTACGGATATGCTTCCGAACATTAACTAATACATAGCATTAAATCACCACAATAACCACTGCACAATAACTACGTTCCATCAGCTGCCTGAAAAGCAGAGACAGAACACTCCAACCAAACAATACCAGTGAGTGGTTTCATAGCATAGGAATCTTCACGCAACAACAAAAACGTTATTGCAACAAAAGGAAATTAAACGCGAAACAAACATGAATGCAGGAGCAGACTTACTGATCATATTAGGTTTCATTATGAAAACTAATAATATCAAGTAATTTTAGTTCATATCATTGTAAAAACAAAGTTATGCTAGTCTGATTTTATAAGACATTAATAACTTGTTAAAGAATCAAAATCAAAAATAGCGGACAATCGTGAATAATTCACTAGCGTTTCTATTTACAGACATTTTAAATAACCTACCATAGAACAATAAAATACTCAGAATCTCAAACACGGTAAGTAGGGAAAATAATTATAAAAAGACCTTTGTTCCAGGATAAAAAAGATATTTTATGGAAACAACTTCATAGGAGACTCCACCTCTTTAAACACATCATTTGGCACACGTTATGAGCAGTCATATTCACAGAGTTGTACCTATCTTATTATATCCGAGATTGCAATTTGTTGCAACATTGACGACGTAAGAAAAGCACAACCATTAGAGAAAAGTGTAATATTTTCATTACTTGACTACATTAACATTAATGCTCATGTGGAAACGTTAATTCTAAGCTTATCATACACCACAGCATATCGTATAAAACGTAACAAGCCCACGATACTTGGCATATGAAGAAGAATGGACAACACGCCCTCTGTCAGCTATTTTTTTACTTATTTATTTAATAGAGTGAGCTGATTATACAACGCTCAGCCATATGGCTTTTCAGTTGTTCGGAGCGAGCATTTTCAAACGAAAATATGCGAAGGGGGTGGCTACGGCCACCTCCCATTAAACATATATTGAAGAAGTGCGAATGATAAGGTGGCGGAATACATATTGTTGACTTTTTATGGGAGGACTATTTATTTCATTATCTTATATCAGCCAGTTTCCGGAGGAAGACGTGGAAGGGGAGTCGGTTGCGGAGACGAGTTTCTACGGGATGCTCTTTACCTATGTTGTAGTGGGAAGCACCGGTAACTGAGGGTAGATTTTGGAAGAATGATGCGGATGTATGTTAGGACGGGCTCTATGGCTAGGTCTTTGTGAAGGTTAGTGTTGCTTATAAACCAAGGTGCGTTAACTGCAGTTCTGAGGAACCTATTTTGGAATATTTGGATTTTGTTGACGGTTGTAGTGGCGGCCTGTGTCCGCTGATGAGATGCTTTCCGAAGCGGTGCTGGCTGCAGCGCAGCGCGCCGCCCTCGTTTCGCGCCGTCCCGTGTGACACGCTGCTAAAGGTCACACCGCTTCCGCTGCGCGGCGTCGCACTATTTCTTGCGCTTGTTGCGTGCCGCTGCCACTGCGGACTGCGTGGAGTCTGCGGCACGCGCCGCAGTAAACGAGCTCTGCTGGATTGAACAAGCGCCATGCGGGTGCCATTCACACAGATCTGAATGGCACCCGCGCACCACTCCCTAAGTGGAAAATAGATCCTCAGGCAAATGCACTGCTTTAGTTTAGTTAATGCCTCATTTTACGTGGCGAGACTCGAGCCATCAGGCCCGCTCTTCCGTCTAACCACACAAATTTCGATACGCTCCTTTCATCACCTAGCGGAGAAAGGAGGTATTATCTTGGGCGGATCTCAATTTTGCTCAGAGGCTTCTTTTAGGCTAGAGGATATTTTACATGCAGTAAATCTACTACATGAGACAGCCGGCTTTACTTCCCCTCCGAATGCGTACGAGGGATTTTTGCGCCCTTAAAAATCCACGGTTTCGATCGGGTTTGAACCCGCAAACTCGGGTACAACAGTCCGGTACGCTGTCCGTTATACCACCGAATCCTTGCTGCTTTGGTTATCGATTCCTCTTTTCTTTAAACTTTCTTTTCAATATTGAAAGCAATATATATGTTAAGAGGATAGAAATGAAAAGAGGTTGGTAAGTAAAGTTGAATGAATGATGAAGTCACGTGTGATGCCAATAAAAAAATTATGACTTTAATTACTCCAATTGCTCTTTAATGTTTATTATTCTGTGACGATTGAGTAAATGCTTCTTTTCTAAACATGAATCCACAGTAGGGTTCGTAGATGGTACGGTTACAACCACATATATGAGAAATTACTAATTCATGCTTCGGTGAAAAGTTTTTTAGCAGCCATCCCCTTCAAAGTATCAAGTCCTAGGGAATGGTCGTCTTTTGGCGCCCGTTTCGTTTGTCAGAGTCCTCTCACGCCATTTCTGGACCATAAGTATAAATTATCAGGGCGAAGAATTATGCACTAATGAGTTTTACAACACCCTATGGGCGGTTGCATAATTTTCATTGATTAGATGAATATGTCAGAGTGCGTCCTCTCAAACCTGACTACTCTTGCTTGGATCTGCACACACACTGCGGCTGCGGAGGCCGCGTGCCAGGCTGAAGAGCGCAGTTGTCTTCCGTGTGGAGCGCCAACGAGGTGCGAAATAAACGAAATGCGCTTGATCGATTGATGGCTTCTTCACAACACAATACGAAAAGTAATTCGCCCGTACGGATGCAACGATGTTAGCGATATTGGTAATACTCGTTTTCGCCCTCGTACCGTACCTAATTTATATCAAGTACTATACCTGGGGTCTTTTTGGACCCCAAGTTCTATTGACAACTGGAAGTGGAAAACATGAATGTTTCTGAAATCCCAATAGTATGAACTTCTATGCTTAATAATTGTTCTATAAGACAATTACACAAATCACTAACTTTTGCACTGCAGCGCCTCTGACCGGGAGGTCCTAGGCATATCGTCGTCAGCATATTGTCAAATTGTCTTGAGTCCGGTCTTGACGTGCCTCACTTTGAAGAGTGAAGATATCGTACCTTTGTTGTAAATAGGAATCTGTCAAGAAATGGCTTTGTTCGTGAATATAAGAAATTTGCCTGGAGAATCTAATCACCAGTCTGAGAATATTTTTATTCAAACGTAGTTGTGTATATGCTTATTAGTTGGAGAATATAACCAAACCAAGCGCTTCTGCTCGTGAGAAGATACTCTGAGCAAGTACTTCATTTTCATTCGTACCATCCAATATCTCACGTACCTCATCAGAATTAACTGATCTCGAAACAGCGAATACGAGGAAAATTCCACGCGAGATTCAACGAACAAAAAGCTCTGACATTAGTTCGTGGCATGCGCTCAAAAAGATCTGATAAAGGGAATTCTTAGCTACTACATTAAGAAGCAACATATGAATGCCACCAATCCAGCTCACTGCGATAGTGAGCGTCGGTTCCTTTCAGAGAATAAAACTCGTGCGGTAAACGACGCAATAACGCCTTCACTAACGCGCAGTAAAAACCATCTTCCGCATCCATTCACGTCAAAGACAAATTTTATAGAGCGAGCCGATGCCACGGATCGCCTCGCCACTCACAACAAAGAGCAGTTCGCGCTTTCATGACACGGTGTCTCGGCGACGCAACGAACACCCAGACAGTTGAGACGGCGGCGGCAGGCCCGCCTCAAATGCAGGATACTCACGCGCCCCAGGACACGTACCCAGGCTCCGCCTCGCGGAGTGGAGTGGCTGGCGGATGCACAGAGGCGAGAACCGTGAGGTGCGCAAACAAAAGGAATGGCGAAGAAAGGGCCGCTCTCGCCGGGCGGGCGCAAGAAAGGACTCGTTGAGATCAACCCACTCAGCGCGCAACCGGCGGAGGACACCCTCCAATACAAACACTGCGTCCACAGAGGAGGCGGTGCGCCCGGGAGCACGGGCGAGGCGCGGTCGAGCGCGGATGCGGAACACAAACTTAAGCCTGGTTTACACGGTCATTTTTTCAACATTTCACGTCGATACTGAGCAGACTGAATGTAACTTGTACGAAAAAATGATGCATGCTTCATTTTTCCGTACAGATTTCATCCAGTTTGACTACAGCGCCCCTAGTGTCACTTTATGGAACTTTCTTCGATTGCGTGGGTTCTCCGGCAGGAATGGTGCGTAGCGTGGGCACGTGTTGTTGGTGATATTGAGTCTTTGCGTTCAGTGAACCCTCTCGCAAATAAAACCACAATACTTCACACATCTTTCTACTCCTTACTCTGCGATTTCGTAATTATCTGATCATTCTTCCCGCTAATTTAATTTGTTTCCGTAAATGCGATGTTCAACTGTTACACTTCCAGCGCTTTTTGCGGCGTTTGGAGGAAGTATTTTCATCACGATTACGTACAGACTAAGAGTGACCGTGTAAAACGCTGGAATCACGTTCATTTCGTTACGCATAGAACCGAACGTCCTTTTCCCATCCAGTTTCTGTACAGAAAAATGATGAAAAAAGGATGAAAAAATGACCGTGTATGAACCAACGGTTAAACAGTGTCCATTTCGGAAAGAACCTGCAAAGGGAACTTCACTCTTTGCTCACTTTTGAACTTTGCCCTCTTTGTTTGGATTTTACGAAATATGATCACAATTGGAGATATTTTTCATGATGATTGATTGGAAAATACTTTTCAAAAGATAAGCCCAGAGAATGACATCTTCGCTTCCGTCACACTACAGAGGGAAGATGTTTCTATAGATTATACTATTTTTTCTAGCATATTTCTTCTATATTAGATTATATTTCCTTTCCTCGTGGGTCAAATGAACCGACAATGAATGTGTGAAAACGAAAGATTAACAGAAGGTAAAGGTGACAAACGTGTTCCACACAATTGCACCTCTACACTGCAGTTATTACTAGGAAAGATTTCCATGTAATTACATGTTTTTACAGGAACTAGATACCTGCATGAATAACATTTTTTAAGTTTACAAAATATTCTGAATAATTAGAACTATTTTATTTTACATATTTTTACATATTTTACCTGTTTCTATATATTTTTATACATTTTAGTTTATTTGTACATCGAAACGGAACATTTTAGATGCGCGTTTGCAATTTATGTTACGGAATCATCTTTCTTACAAATCAAATGTAATGCTGCTGCACTTCTATGAACACCACATCTTCGCCATGAATTGTCAAACTTACCCACCCTCTCCCCGCATACTGCGTACTTGGAGTACAGGATGAGTGGATTTTTAAGAACAAAAGTAATTTCAACCACGCACTTGCTAATGTTTCAAACAGCACATTCGTTACTCGATAGAAAGCTAACAAATATTTTGTTTACACAATATTGTCTTACCGCGATATTTGATTTGCAAGGGGGGTATATTGCCTTTAACCCTCTCTCCATCACTGGCCACACGAGCTCTTCATAAACAATATACTTCGAGCGTATTTTATATTTCGAATAAAATTCTTAGTGGTGAATCTTCTATTCTTCTTTGTAGTGAAGTCTAGTGTACAATTTCTTCTGTAGAGGTATAACCAACTTTCAGTCACCCCAAATCCTTGTTAAAAACTAATCGACGACGTCTATGCACGGAAAAGGTTTGTAGAGAACAATTTTGAACACAAAAATGAATTTTTATTTTACATATTTTATATTTTTTCTTACATGTTTAAGAAAGGCACATATATAAAAGGCATATATATGTACATATTTTGCATTTTTTATTACAATAAATTCCGTTCCCTAGTTATTACATTCCGCGAGTGTAAGTTTGGAGAAATACATTATTTCCTCTCCTAGACAAATAGATTGTACAATGAATAGTTTACATAATATGTTACGTTATAAATAGTGACGCAAGTGACATTACAAATATTCTAGTAAAACAGTTTCATTTAAAATATAGCAGTCAACTACAAGTTACATGGAGAAACGTATATTAAATAAAAATAAATTCACAGCTCACTTGTATTACACTAGGAATACGAATACAAATTAAATACATTATTATATTCGCTGAATTAACGCGAACTTTTATTATTCGCAAGTACTTATTAAAAATATGATCTCATCTTGACTTTTTAACGGCAGGTGAGAGTAATATGGGAAAGGCATTAACAATTTTAATTTACAATACATGAAATAAAATATTAGAGTACAAGGTTGGAGTTGAAAGTATCGAAGAAAATATCAGATCTTTAATTAGAAAAGTAATGCTTCATTACTGAAACACTATCTACAAGACATTTTAGATCGTCTAACAATGCCCCGGGGAGGAAGTTGCGCAGGGCTGGTGCCTCTCGCTGCCCCGGCAGGGAGCTTCCCTTCGTCGCCCGCCGCCCTCTCGTCAGCGCCCGGAGGCCTTTCCGCGCGGGACACGGCGCTCATACGCAAGGCGAGCCACTCCCACGGCATCGCACGACGAAAAGGGAGAGCGCCAGCCCCTCCACAGCTTCCAGCTATTCCACCGCCGCCGCACCTAGCGCTAGCCGTCACTCCGCGTCAGTCGCCATCGCCATCGCCGCCGCCGCCTCCGTCTTTGATCCGCGTCCCGGGGCGGCGCAGCCAGTGGAAGCGCGCCTGTTCCCGCCCGGCTCCTTCGCCTCCTTCTCCATGCAAATTAGGGCGGCGGCGAGACATCAAAGCAGCAGCAGTTCTGGGCCGCTTACCTGCGCTCGTGGAACCTCTTCCTGATTTCGGCACCGCCACCAGGCTCTGCCGGCTGTCCTCACCGTAGGCGCGTCCCGGAGCCTGCTGCCGACAATTAGCCGTGGCCCGGTGGGTGGGGCGGGGTCGGCAGCAACTATGGCGGCGGCATAGTTGCAGTGGTGGTGGCGGTGGCAACGGTGGGAGCGCTCGTGAAGGCGGGGGCGGGGCTGAATGCGACGCACAGATGTTGGTGGAAGGGAGGGGGCTGGGCGTGGAACGTTATTCCCTCCTGCTGCTGATGAAGAGGTGAATACTCCGCCAAGTGCTTCCCCACGCGATGCTGCCTTTCATGCCGGTCACCCCCGCAGCCGACACGCGACTCTTTACTTTCTCCTTCATCTCGCAATTTCCGCACAAGTTCGACGAGGAGAAACTTTCTTGAATACGCCAAAGTACCCTTTAAATAACAACCCACGCAGGCAGCTGAAGTGAGAAAAGATAAAACGACGACACACGATGAATAGGAAAAAAAACATTGAAAAATTGCTCTCCTCAATGTAGGAATTTCCAGGAAGGTATATTCTCCTGTACTCCTTTTGTGAGAACGCTAGCTCTCTTTATCTTTTTCTCACTCGTTTTAGTAGCAGCTCTCCGTGAAACACTTCCGAGCAATAAACGCGTGAATGAAACATCTGCCACCATCCAAGACCGTGATCGATAAGAAAATCTACTGTAAAGGACAATGATATACTTGAAGAAGACAGCACACGGAAGGCAGTAAAAAGAAAGAATAACGTCATTGACGTCTGAAATTGAATGAAAGTATTCACGTTGTTTAGACTTTTCTCCAGTGATCAATGCGCCTACGGTGATACAATACTTATCTGTCACTACTACACGTGGCTATCGCAAACTGTACTACGTTACTTGAGGTTTCTACTTTCCTATAGGCAACGCGTGTGTGACTGTGTTATATTGATGTTTTCGAAACATAATGGTTGCAACATCATCTATTAAAAAGCACATTTGAAAGGACTGCCTCCTACTTTTCCTGCAGAATAAATACGTCGATAAATGATATGTGATCAAAAACTGCGTGATCACGAAATAACTTTACCGTTGAACGAACGACGCATAAGTCGTCAAGATTTAATAGTCCGTTGAAAATGATATGTGACGACTTGCTACCACATATAACTTATAAAACGAAATAAGGGGAAAAAATAGACTACTGGAAGGGAGCAACTGAAACACATCTGCTTTACAGCAATGTATCTATCATTGAAGGGGGAATGTGCAGACAGCTTTCATTCAATGGGTAGGAACACTTTAATGTTTGGCGAACAGTAACCGAATCAATTATCGTTAAAATTATAGGGAGTATAGGTATGTATATTTTTTAGGTTCGCTACTCGGAAATGTTAAACAAGTTAACCAGTCTTTGTAAAATTACGGTAATTATCTCAGGATAACAATTATTCATGTTGCAATAGATCATTTCAATGAAATTAATCTTGTCAGAATTTTTCAGTTCCCGAGACGTTCTAAAAGCTGATGCAATAACGTGAACGATTCGAGACGAATCGTGCACGATCCGAGACGACTTGTTTTACAGACGATGGAAACAAAAGTTTTACTGAAAAAAAAAAAAAAAAAATAAAATAATAAAAAAAAAAAAAAAAAAAAAAGAACGAAAAGAAGACAGAGAAGGGGGAAGAAGGAGATGGGTGGGGAGGAAGAATTAAAGTCAGGAGAGAAAGAAGAGAAATGAGAAGACAGATGAGAGGGAACAGGAAAACTATGAGAAAGACAGGAGCGACCTCGAGGGAGAACGACGAACACCCAGCAGAGGAAGGCAAGGCCAGGGCAAAGCGGACACGTGCGAGTGTGCACGGACAGCTTGCGAGGACAGCCATGCAGCGGGGGCGGGGGGCGTGGCGCCATCGATCACGCGAGCGAGCCGCGCGCGGGGGCGCGTGTCGGGAGTCGAGCGGGCCATCCGTCCGTCGACGCGCGCGCTCGCTCGCTCGCGCGGCACCAATGAATTCTTCAGCGCCCCACGCGCGGGACATCGGTCGCCGCCTTCGGTCGAAGGCGCAGCCACGGCCCGCGTCGCCCAAGGCTACTCGCGTCACCCGCCCGCCGACGCGTGCGTGCACGACGCCGCCGCCACAGCCTATTAGCGTGAGTCACACAGAATCTTCAAAGAGAGACGCTTTTACCTGCCTAAATAATTTAATCCTTCTAGCTTCTATGGTTACAGGAGTACAACTGTTTCACAAACAATTGGGGATACTTGAGAGACGATTTAATCAATATTACACCCGACTATTCTTGAACTCAAGATCTCGCATCAACTTTGCCGGTTAAGTGTCTATCGCAATCTTAATTGTTTTAAT
Organism: Teleogryllus oceanicus; assembly: GCA_964035755.1. Classification (NCBI taxonomy): domain Eukaryota; kingdom Metazoa; phylum Arthropoda; class Insecta; order Orthoptera; family Gryllidae; genus Teleogryllus; species Teleogryllus oceanicus. The sequence continues at coordinate 119,884,150 of CAXIVR010000004.1, forward strand.
TATTCAAAGCTACAGCATTACTTTTTTCTGACTTGAATTCTTTCTAAAATCGATATAGACGGATTTCAATTTCATTTTTAATTAATTTTTAACACATTCTGAATGTGTCACTCACGAAAACGTGAGCACAAGGGGGGAGGGGGGCCCTCTGAAAATTTCGAAAACGTCCCTTAGTCCTATATAATAAAACAGTTTACTTCCGCAAATTTGATCAAATCCCAATTTCTACACTTTTTCAGGCAGACAATTTGGTAAATTTGTACAAAACATTTGGGGAAGAGAGACCAACTGAGAGAGACTGGCAATGGTTCATCACAAATGAATTTGTATTTATTAATTGTATCATCAAAGATGTTTCATTCACCTTTTATTACTATTATTTACTTATAAAATAAGTCCTTTATAAATCAAAAGGTTTAATGGAAAAGAGGCCCAGTGGGGGACAGATGAAGATCCAAAAATGAAGTTGCACCCTCTCTTATTGTAGTTTGCGCACGCGTATGGTCACAGGGAAAATTCCTCAACCAATGCCTTTACAGATTCTGCGTGCAGATGATATTGTGATTCCATTACGACTAAAAGATTAAAGGTATACGAGTTCAAGAAGTTTCGAAAATATTTCTCTTGACGCGCCGTGCACGAAACGCAGTTTCACGGTGTTTGCCGTGTGCGAAACCGCTAATCTTTTCACAGTGCGCGGAACATCGCAACATGTGCTAAACATCTGTAACGATTTGCAAATGTCTTTCGTCTTGACGTATTTGTTTATTATTAACATCAACTCTTACGACACTGACTGGAATCCATTTACTTTTGTACAAGTAAGGTATAATATGACTTCAAAAAGTGATTCGGAGGTAGATTTTGAAGAAACCGTGTCGAAAGATCTTGTTTACATCGGAAATAATATTTAAATAAGTTTGTTGCCTGAGAAATCAAGACAACAATACACCTCAGCATACAATGAATTTAAAAAGTGGTACAATAAAAGAAAAAAAATACTTCTGTTGACGAAGACATAATTTTAATTTATATAAACAAATGATTGAAATTTATTCTTTCAATTTAATAATTGTGCGGTTAATTTTGTTATTAATGATAATTTTGAAGAAAACAGAAAAATGTAATATGTAGGCTACTTACAATAAACAGTTTGAGTTATGCATAACGGATTTCTAGTTATTTGAAATTTACTGTATATTACTTTACTTGACGAATTGCGTTTCGCGGCGTGGTAAAAAACAATACATGCAAGACGGGGGCAAGATGATTCCCGCACTCGTCTCTTTGTCGTCCCCACTGCGCTCGGACGATAAACTCAGCTCGAGCGTGAAGCGCCCGTTTCGCGCCCGTGTTACGTAAATAACTATAAGAACTACAATCTGTGGAGTCTTTTATCCAGAGATTATTACGGATTGGTTTGCTACGCACGGTAAAAAGAACACTTTCGAATACAATACTCCTTTAAAAAATCAAAAGACAGTTGGTTTAAGAAAACGATATTAATAAAGTGAATATGCGGCAAAACTGTTGATGAACATTAAACATTTAAAAGAAGCAATCAATCATTTTTTGAACACGCATGTAAAGACAACAGAAACGATCGGACATATTATCAAATAGAAATGGGTTTATGAGAATATATTTATGAAATTCTAATAAAGGTATGTAATTTGAAAAGAGAACATGTAATTAACGTTTGAATGTTTTTCACGCTCCACCAACATTGTAAACTCACACACAGTTTACACACGCACGTGCAGGCATGAGCGCACGCCCGAGCACACACCCACACTCTCACACATTCTCACTCCCAGGCGCGCACGAACCCCGCGCCCCTTCACTGAAGATTTGGCTTGGGTTTTTCGTGTTTCCGGGCGCGTCAACTGCTTTGGTCATTAGTCCCGTTAGTGGAGTGCATGTTTGTTTCTCAGGAGATGGCGGTGGTCTTCCCCCGCTGGATGGCGAGATCCGGCGCCGACCTACCGTCGGCTAGTGGGGTTTCCCCTAACCAGGACTCTCCCACCAGCGGGGCACCGCCCCGTCGGGACAAGCTCTAAGCTCCCGACCGGTCTCTCGGAATATGTGGTAGTGTAGTGCATGTTAGTGTAAGTGTGTGTGTGTGTAAGGGGAGAGGATAGGACAGGCAAGAGGAAGGACAGATCACGCGCGGTCCGTGGCCCGTTTCGTAGGGTAGTCCTCCGGCATTCAACTGGTGTTGATCGGAGAAACCACGGAAAATTACCGATCAGAGTAGCCGTCCGCTAGAATTCTCCTCCAGGCAGCGACTGAATTCGACTTAGCTGGAAAGCTAGTGTCGAAAATCCTGCCGCCGTGGGGAGTGCGAACCTAGGACCTCCCGGTCAGAGGCGCTGTAGTGACATCAGTTGATGCACTGAGCTACCGCTCCCGGTTTCAGCGGAGAAACAAAGTAATCACCGCAGCAGTGAAATGTATTCCTTTCCAGCTGAGAGCAGAAAATTCCCGACCGAAGTTTACGATTTTACGTTAATCTTTTTTTATTTATAACACTGTAATAATTTTTAAATGTTCGTAAGTCACGGCGTTAAAAGTATTCTTACAGATACCAACACGGGAAGTGCTCATTTCGTAGTATCATTGAGAATTTCGTGCTATTGCAACTCGCCCATTGAAGTGCAACGTGTATCACAGTAGAGCAATAAAAATGAAAAAAAACTCATGAAAAAATATTAAAAGATATTATATCAAATAACTGGGAGCTCAGTGATACAAACGATTTATGAGCTTGAAGTTCCATTGCGTAGGTTCACAATGGCAATTTTTGCATATAATGTTTCTCATCTCTGTTTAACCGCAACAACGAGCTAGGGGCGAAATAACTAGCAAATATGTTTAATACCTTCATCCATACTCCTGTAGATACGCAGTACATGTGACAGTTCATTTTACTTCAATCAACATTGTATACACAATTAGTGAGCATCCTTGATCCGCCTTTTCATCTCGTAATGCAAAACTGTATGAACCAAGGAAACATTTCTACACAACCAAAAAATGGCAAAATCACCTATTTACCTTTCACATTTTCAATGTTGAATGATACTGTACAAATCTTATACTACAATCATTCATGTCTTTCTGCAAAAACTTTTCATCTGTTATTCTGGAAACTTGGAATATTTCAATATTTTATAATGCATTGTGCTTTCCTCACGAAATTTCATCAATGTTTTTTTATTTATTTGCAAAATTTGATTAATACAATCCACAATAAATTTATGGAGCAGCAGTACGAGCTGAGCGGGCGACGCACGGTCGGGGGAGTAGGTCCCAGCAGGGCGAGACGGAACGGGACGGGACGGAACGGAACGAAGGAGGAAGTAGAAAGAGAAAGAGAGGGAGAAAGAGAGAAAGGGAGGGAGAAAAAGAGAGGGAGAGACAAAGAAAGAGAAAGCGAGAAAGAGAGAACGAGAAAGGGCGAGGAAGAGAGAGAGAGAGTGAGAGAGAAAGAGAAAGACAGAGAAAGAAAAGAGAAAGAAAAAAGGGAGAGAAAGAAAAAGACGATGAAAGAAAGAGAGAGATAGAAAGGCAGAAAGAAAGATAGAAAGAGAGAGAAAGACAAACAAAGTCTTCTGATTAATATTGCAGCTAAAATTAATTTATTTTATGTGATAGCGGCAACGGTAACGGATTTTGGCACCGCCCGTTGTTTCAACTGCTAAAATATATAAAACGTGTTTAAAATCATTAATTCTATGTACAAAATTACAGTTCCATTTTACTGAGAAGGCAAAGATGACTACAAATTAATTTATTTATATTTATTTTATCCGTCATAGTAATGAAAATGAACAATTATTTTATTTTGTATTGAAACATCCCTGTGTTTACGCAAACATCCTGGCGTTTACGCTGCATTAATAGTTTGCCCTGGCGCTGCCAAGGGTATCCGTAGAAAATTATGTCCCGTTCTTCACGGATTAAACAATTAAGACATGACGACGCGATTGACATTAGAACTTCTGAAGTTATAATTATATTTTGGAGATCACATTTTATTAGGTTGTTTTATAAAAAAAATTGGTGGAGATACGTTATTGCTATATTGCTTCGAACGTGAGCAGGAGATAATACTTTCATCAACATAATGGACCGTAACTCTTCCTCGTGTAGTAAAGGAAGGATCTGGTGGCATAAAACCACACCGACATTTCCATCGGACTCTTTCGCAGAAGTTCACTTTACCACAAATCTTCTAAAAATACGGGACATCCATACTCATATTCTCTGCACGCACTTTCATACAGTCGTGGAGAAAAGACGCGAAACCTATATAAAATAGCAGGGCACGAACCCGGCAGCAGCTGTGGTTATTGCGGAACGATCTCACGCTATTACTAGTCTTTCATTTCACTCCCCTTTAACTTATCTTTCGCAACTCGTCGCCATCTACCCCGCAGAGCCTTCAATCTCAATCAATTTTGCATCAATAAATGAGCAGATTTATGATGCGACTCGCATCCCCTGCCCCTGGAGCACCGAAATGGTAAACATCTAAGGTGTTGATCACCACACTAGGTGTTCGCCACTTCCATGAAGTACATCGTTCGACAGGTCATAAACTGCAGCACAGGTGTTAAAAATTCCTGCTCACGCGCGCGACGGCAACTCCGCTCGCACGTCGCCGAACAATTACCCGCGCCCGCCGCCGCCCACAGGGGCGCCACTGAGGGAGATGCCAACTGCGGGGCAACTTGGGCCGTAATGTAGGCGGACGCCTTTTGCGTGGAGTGGGGGCTGCAGAGCGGAGGGGCGGGGCGCGCTGACCGCGACGGGTCACGCCGCCCCTGCGGCCACGCCCAACGCGCCACTTCAGCCGCCGTTGGACGCGCCGCCCCGCGGCCACGCGTGCGTGCAAGCCCTGCGCCACTAGCACATGCTTTACACGCTGCTAGACGCACTCCGGCTGCGGAAGCCGTCACGTTGCATTCAACGATCGAGTGCTTTCCTTTTGCTTTCCACGTCACATCTTCAGTTTACCTCTCCTTCTCATGTCGCTAGTTTGAATGAATCCTCATATTCGTATTTTTTCGCAAATTTTTGTTACTGAGGATTACGTCTAATCTTCAAATCACATTCGATCTGCGCAACATGTAGGCGTGGTCTGTTCAAGAATTTCAAGCCCCTTCCGTTTCGTTCTGCCTCTCACTACGTCTGTGAAGTTCCTGCAAGCTGACATTCCTTCCACACCGGCCCAATGGCAACCCTTCCACCCTGCAACTCCCACTCGGCGCGCGTCCACCGCCACTAGTCACTGCACGCCACGCTCCCAAACCCGCCAGCCTTTGGCGGGCCGCCGCCGTGCCGCGCCTATCAACCTCCGGTCGCCGTCCTCGTCACAGGCGTTCGCCGCGTCGCGCCATCGCCATCGCCGCCGTCGCGGTCGCGACGCCTATTGATTTTGCCGTTTGCACGCGCCGCGCGCTTTCGTCTCGCACGCCCGTTCGCGCGCTCTCGCCGCTGGCGGCGGCCGGGGGGGCTCGGCTCGCCCCCCGCAGGGAGCGCTGCAGGCGCGTCGGGGCGCCCCAAGGCCCAGGCGCACGGCCGTCCTGCGATTTATTGCTTCCGGTCGCCGTTGGCGGGGGCGGGGGCGGAGGAGCAGCAGGGCTCGCAGGCGCGAGACGCCTGTTGCTGGGCACCCGCAGCCAGCGCCCCCCCCCGCCGCAGATTTATGCCGGCGAGTGAGTCAGCAAGCGCCCGCGCATCCTCTCGTGTGAAGACGGCGGCGGCGGCAACAACAGAGGGAGTGGTTGAGAAGGTGCGGCGGGAGGCGTTGAGCGGCAGGCGCCAGTGGCGTTGGAGGCAACATGAGCGATGGCGTCAGCTGGCGCCGCGAAGGGTGGTTCGTCACAGCGGTCGGGATGCGGCGGCGGGCGCGGCTGCTAGCAGAAGCCCTGCACCGCCTTTCCGACCCACGTGCACAGATTTCATGGCGCGGCCAAACTCCCAAGCGACTGCTGTGGCGTGCACACTGCGGCCCGGCACAACGACATTGAACGACAACCGCTCTTTGGAGATCAACTATACACATTTAGGCATTCACATATTAACATTATGAAATAAGGTCCGACGTCAAATTCCTTTCACATCATTCTCAAATATTTTCGTGATAAATCCTTCTGCTTTCTGTCATTTTGTTTGCTTCAAATTAAACCACCAGAGGAATTAAAGAACATGAAAATGGGGAATTGAACGATTATAACAAGGTAGTATCGTCGTAGTGACTCTTGAATTTAAGTAACTGAAACAAAATAGCCTGTTGTTTTGGTTTTGTTTTTCTTGGGGCACACAATAATTGAGGCAATTAACTATTTTAAGATTTTAACATATTCAACTATAACTAAGGATATTAGCAGCAGAAATACATATAACTGATCAAATACATTACACAAATCCTTAATATCCTTTATTGTTTTTCCTGTAGTTTAGTTGCCTGGTACGTTCACCATATGGATATGTTATTTTACAGTTAAAGTACATTAATGCATATAGTTGGAGAGGTATTTTTTCCGTAATCCGTGTCTCGATTTAGAAAAATGGGATACCTCAATTGTTCTCATTACGTTTAATTATTTTTTTTAATTAAAGTAGTTTCCAATCATTACAAACATTCAAAATGTTTTTAAACTTCGTAATTTTCTCATATACGTCCGTAAAGTCCAAACTGTAGTCAATGAGAACATTCACTTTCACGAATAAATTACTATATGATGGAATATAAAAACAATATATTTCTGAATTAAAATAGGTACGATACAAAATACCTCAATTCTAATCATTCCATGAAATTCAAAATAAATAAAAACGCCCGTTATTGTTTTGTTGGCCGCAAAAAAGGTATGTAATTCCTTCAAAATAGTCATTAACGTCAGTAGGCCGATAAACAACAAATAACTATCCGAGTTTGTATTAGTGTTCTCGGTCGTGTGTGCTTCAAGACTTTTCGCGATATCTTCTTACACGGAAAAATCATATCAACAATAAATACTATTTCTTGAAATAAGTGTATTCTTCCGAACTCTTAAAACTTTATATCGATCGTTCTTACGTTAGCGTACGGGAGACTTAACTTCATAACGGACGCCGGCCGTTAAAGTGGCTCTTCGTTCTCCTGTTTGGAGATAAGCTGATTTATTAACAGTACACCGATGAAAAGATCAAAACTTCCAAACAGTTGGAACTTGTATTGTTGAAACTTTTTTGGTGCCAAGATTCAGACATCTGTGAAAAGTGAACTTCTAATCGATTTCACCGCGTCAGTTAATGACGACAAAATTGAACTTGACACCAATATGACATTCTCCACTTTTTTTGTCTGCGGAGGCCGCAGCCTACATTGACAAAAAGCCACAAATCAATTCCACAACGCTATCAGCTCTAGACCCACATCGAAGTTGAGGATCAATTCTTCTGCGTGTGTCACGAACATGCAAAGGGCAGCGAGGGTAGAAAGAACAAAATTCCAACTATGCCGCCAACACTTTACTTTGCCTTCCCTTTAATGTCTTTGCCTTTGAATGTCCAATACAGGTTAGTTGGAACGAACTGTCACATTCAGGTCTACTTCGGCGCTCTTCATCGGAATCTAATTTTACTACTTGCAATGCTTTCGGAAAATACTTTTATTTTGACTTCATTCACTTGCTCCCCAACGTTTTCCAGCACACTGCATACGTGTAACATTTCGTATTGGCATTTTCTCTGACAGATCGTTCGCCAATAGATTATTCTGAGAAAAAATCTATAATTCTAAACAATAAGTAACAAGTATTGTTCGCAGCTTCTGGCTCAATGACCCCCATCTCGATCAGGTTTTTCGTCCAGTTTCCCTCATCCATTGAGCAAATGCTGAGATGGCCTCTTGTTTTGCTTCTGGACATAAATGTAACTTCATTATCTGTGCACGTCATCTAGAATTCAATGGGAAATACAGTTATTCAAATTATCGTTTCCGTGTTGTCGCGGCAGGAAGTATTATTCTTTGACGAATGACATCATGGATAAGAGCCTAAAATTTAGTGCTTATTTATCCTTGAAAATAGATTTTGTAATAGATAATAGCCATGTAATAGATTTTATTACATGGCAGCGGTTTTTTTCATTCAAAATTCAAGTAGTATATGACTTAGTGTAGGGATCACAGAATTTTGAAAATGTGCACAGAATTCACTTCTCCCCAGAGCACGTCATACGCAGTTTTAACTGTTTTTTGACGTAAAATAAATAAAATAAAATAAAAAACGCATTTCGAAACGATCACGCAATATTTTTTTAAAATAATCATTTAGGTTTTAATAAAGAATTCGTTATTATCCTATATTCTTCGGCTTAGAACACCTTCCACCGGATACACTGAAAGAGAATATTACTATTATAAGTTCAGACCAATGGTTGAAAGTCGATAAATTTCAATATAGATGAAAACAATTACGAGTGTCAAGAAAATATTATAAAAACGTTTTGAGTGTGCGAATCAAAATTGAGGTTGCTGTATACTCCGCATCACTCCGCATTATGGGCTTAAATGAAGTAATAACTGATGACAGAACTCTTTATCATCATCATATTATGTGTACAATAACAAATGTATGTAAACATACGGAAGAAATGTGTTTAAAGTTCGGACTTCAAATAATAATATATAAGGTTTTCATGCTTTCACTGCACTACTTTTCCAAGTCATTCAATTTCTTTGGACGTGTACTATAATTTTAATGCAAGTATTTTAAACTCAAATTCGATACCTGTATTTTTTCAAACACCATTATATCATACATTACTGAAATACACATGCAAACTAATTGTCAGATGTTAACGAACTGAAGACTGCAAAGTAACTACCAGACGATAGTATGCTATTCAATGAAGGATGGATAATTACATAAGTTTATTTTGAACGTAATTTCTCTGATAATGTTATGTTTACATTTCTTAAGTTCTTCCATCAATTATGATAAGTTTTCGTTTACTATGTCGTTACCAACTGTATCCCTTCATTTTGCATCATCGTCACCACCCGCATTTCAAGTCATTTTCGCGACCGTCCAGCCTTGCGCCCCACCCTCGCTCTCCCTCTCCCTCCCACGCCCCGCCCCCTGCGCGCGCAGTGTGCCGCTCGCTTCCTTTCACGGCGCAGAACGCACAAGGCGCTCGCGTGACCGCACCGGCCGACGCGAGTAAGACGTATTGCGCGCGCCAGCTCTTTGTTCGGGCGGCGCGCGCACGGAGCGCGTGGAGGATCAGCGCAGTGCTTCCTTCGTTAAGCGCTTCCGGAAGGCGGAGGGGGCGGGGCGAGACGGAACGGTGGGCGGTGCCAACACTGCGCGTCCTCGCTCGCTCGCTTCCTTCCTCTTTTCCTTCCTGCATTCCTTCCTTCCTTCCGCCGCCGACGTTCCCCGTCCCCGATTTTTTTTTTCGACGCAACACGCCGCTCTGCCCCGCGAGCGCAAATCCAAAGAGCCGTCTGCCCGTCCATCCGCTCGGTCTGTCACTTTCGCGTCGGTGGGAGTTTTCCTCGCCCGGAACTCAGCCACGCCCCAGCGGTCGCTGAGAAAGCGAAAACGTCTTTAAAATGCGCCTAAGTGCTGTGTCGAAAAGTTAGAAAGGAAACTAACACGAGAATAGAGACGTAGCACAAGAAAAAAAGGCTGTTTTTAAAGAGGTGAAAGAAATTAACTTCTTGGTACTATGTAGATTCTTTCATTTCGGTCTACTCGTTGCCGCCTTGCAATTTTGCAAGTTTTAAAAAAGTTGGGGAACACTTTTACGATGGTGAAAGAAGAATTGAACGATGTCGAAAATACCCCTCTAGTTTGTATAAGATAGAAATATCTTTGTAGTACCGGCATTATTGCACTACTAAAATGACGAAAGAGAAGGAGTCGAATATCTGTCATCACTAGGGAACGGAATTTATTGTAATAAAAAAGAAAAATATGTACTTATATATGTATTTATTTTTTCTACAATATATACGAAAAAATAAAAAATATGTGAAATAAAAATTCGTTAAAATACTGAAAATTCCACTCTTGAAGCTTTCTTCGAGCATAATACGTTGCCGATCAGATCTTAACATGGATTCTGAGAGGCTGAAAGAGAGAACTACTCACCAGAAGCAATTATTCGCTACTTTACCGAAATATATAATACTTTCGTAGTACATATAATTACGAGGAGCCGGCGCTAAAGTGAATAGTAATGTACAGTTTGTGTTGGAAAGAGGGAAGTAAAGGGAACATATGCTCGCCCCCCCCCCCCACTCCAGAAACGCGATAAGACAATGATCTGACAAATATTTGTTTTATCGAGTGACACATGGGGTCTATGAAAATGAGCATGCACGTGGTTGAAGTTTCTTTTTTCAAATACATCCGCCCATACTTGATCCCGAGTGTCCGGTTTCCAAGAAGCAGAATGGAGGGGGCATGAATTTGACAATTAATAGCGAAGGCACGGTGTTAATACAAGCACATTGCGTGTTTTTGTGAGTATTTCAATAACAAAGTTGGTTTTGAAATAACATATATTCCGAACTCGCATGTGAAATGTTCATTTTCGACTTATAAATACTTTAAAATGTAATGAAATATGTAGTAATAGATACAATATGTATTTATACCAAAAAATTTAAAAATATGTAAAATAAAAATGGATCTAATTCGTTCAGAATGTCGTGTTGAGTCTAAAAAATATTAATCAATGCAGATATCTTGTCCCTCTAAAATATATATATTTACATGAAAATCCGTTCCCTAGTCATAACTTTTATCCTAACATTTCGCGGTTTCAAAATGATATGGTTATTTGTGACATTTTCCACAAAATTGATGCTTTGAGATGTTCGAACTGTCTTTTCCAAGACCTATAATATATTAAAGCAGTTTTCTAATGTGATTGTAGAAAACTATGAATAAAATGACATTGCATTTTTCATCTCGTTTATTACACATCTCCAAACTGTAAAATTTGCTCAAATTTGTTCGAGATCCACGTCATTCGGTGGTCGTAATTTGCCGAATAATTTGTTCGGGGAAACAAATACAGAAATCAGAAGTATACATCGAATACAAATTTATGGGTTCCAACGAAAATTCAAATCACCAACTCTCATTAGAAATGCAGTCACTATGATAATTTTAGTCAATAAACAGTTCCGTGTTTTATCTTTTGGCCTCTCCTACGTAAATTAGACTCTGACAGGACTCATTAACTTTCATGGAAAAGTCCACGTTGTTTGTTCCGGGAAACGGCACATATCTGCGATAGGGTTTTGTGTCGGAGTCACCGCACACACAACCTAATCAATCTAACACGAAAGAGGTTTGATCAATCCCGTGAAGCGTCGGAAACGAGGTCGCAGTTCGCCCCACTGCGAACAAATCTCATTCACTGAAAGGTCCATCGACCGCGCCGGGACTTTGTCATTCCAGTCGGGCGCCACATTTTTCATGAACAAGCCATCCACGGTAACAAACGCATAATAAACAATACCTTACGTGTTATGCTGCGCTTGGGAGGTGTTTATTCCGTTGTTTATGTATTAACGGCTGCGTATTTGCATTGCCATCGGGCACTGCCGCTGGACGGGCGAGGGAGGCAGGCGAGGGAGGCGGGCGAGCGGGCGGGCGGGCGGGCGGGCGGCCGATTGGGTGGGTGGGCTGGTGGGTGATTGGGCGGGTGATTGGTGGGTGGGTGGTTGGTGGGTGAGTGGGTAGGCGGGTGGGAGGGTGATTGACTGGATGGGTGGGCTGGTGGGTGATTGGGTGGGAGGGTGGGCGAGTGGGAGGGAGGGTGATTGGGTGGGTGATTGAGTGGGAGGGTGATTTGGGTGGTTGGGCGGGTGGATGATTCGGTGGGCGAGTGGGTGGGTGATTGGGTGGGCGGGTGATTGGGTGGGTGGGAGGGTGGGTGATTGGGTAGGCGGGTGGGTGGGTGATTGGGTGAGCGGGTGGGTGGGTGATTGGGTGAGCGGGTGGGTGGGTGGGTGATTGGGTGGGGGGCGGGGCGCCGCGAGAATGGCCGCGGGGCCGGGAGCGCCCGATTCCAACGCAGGTGGCGCTCCGCGCGCGCCGCCAGCGCCGCCCCGGTGACAAACGGAAAACGGAAGGGCAGATCCCGGAACTGCACTCCGGGTGTTGCGCACCCAGAACGACAAGCGCCCGCAAACCTATGAGAGCGCTATAGTGCACTCGGCCCGAACATTGTGCAAAACAGAGGTTTAATGAGCGTTGAGTCATTTCACCCGTGTAAACGGTGTGCGCGGATTTTAGGGAAAATAAATAATTGTCTAGCAATTCAGGCTGAGCGCAATGCAATGTTCCGTAGAGCACATTCTTGAATTTGATGGTAACTGGTCAAATTGTATCGATTGGGCGAGGAAAACAGAAAATTAATTTCATAATTCTACCTGAAATGCAGTGTTACCGTTACGTTACATGTCCTAAACAGCCAATACTCGAGGCATGTGTAATAAGGCTGCTTGCCATGGTCACTACATCTCGTGAGAGGGTGAAAAAAGAAGATGAGCTATTTAGCATCTTTTATCCGCCAAATTAGGTACAGTATGTGTGCGTAAGGTCAGGGACCCTTTAGCGTTTAGAAATTACAACTATTTGTAGAAAAGGACTGAAAATCTCATCATAACAAATTCTCAACATGCACCATGTTAAAAAAAGCTCCCTTTTAAAAATAATCTCTTAAATTTGACTATTTAAGTCAACACAGTAACTTCAAGATTAAACTAGAAATTTCATAAAAATCAATATCATATACTTCATTAAAATATTGAAGGTTTTATATAATCATATAATATAATATATCATATAATAGTATGGAATTATTTATATATATATATATATATATATATATATATATATTACACACATATATATACACACACATATATAATTCCATACTATTGCAGACCGGGAGGTCCTAGGTTCGAGTCCTGACGGCGGCAGGATTTTCGACACTAGCTTTTCAGCTAGGTCGAATTCAGTCGCTGCTTGGAGGAGAATTCTAGCGGCCGGCTGCTCTGATCGGTAGTTTTCCGTGGTTTCTCCGATAAACACCAGGCGAATGCTGGAGCAGTACCCTAACAAACGGGCCTCTGACCGTGCGCGATCTTTCCTTCCTCTTCCTTGTCCTATCCTCTCCCCTTACACACACACTTACACTAACATGCATTACATTATCACATATTCTGGGAGACCGGTCGGGAGCTTAGAGCTTGTCCCGGCTGGGGCGCTGCCCCACTGATGGGAGAGTCCTGGTTAGGGGGAAACCCCACTAGCCGACGGTAGATCGGCGCCGGATCTCGCCATCCAGCGGGGGAAAATCACCGCCAACTCCCGAGAAAAAACATGCACTACACTAACGGGACTAATGACCAAAGCAGTTGACGTGCCCGGAAACACGAAAAAATCAAATCAAATCATACTATTGCAGTCCATCATGTAATAACCCCTCTTACTCCCCTAACGTGTCACAGACGCCACTCACACGAGTGTATTAGCGGCCAATCCCACGCACGGCCACACAGCAGGACTTTGAATCGGCGGGCGTCATTCGGCCCGCGGGATGCGATCATCGACACGAGGAAAAGCTGCCTTGATCTGAAGAGCCCTGACCCGAGGGGACGCTCCATCTCACAGACTCACAATCGACGCAAAGCGCCGCCGCGGAGCCGCATCTGTCCTCTAATTAAGCAGCCGGCGCGCAGTTATTTACCGCAGCGACGCCCTTGCACCCGCACGGCGCCGCTGCAGCAGCGCCGCGGCGGCGGCGGTAAGCCGCTTACGGGCGCGCGATCATCCGCAGGCCAAAGGCCAGGAAATGGCGATGCGCTCGCCCCACTCCCTTCCCCCCCTCCACCCCGCACCGCGACGCGCCCAGCGGTGGAGAATGAGGATGGATCAGGTTCATGAGGATAAAGCGCCGGGCTTATGCGGAGCAGCTGCATTTGCAGTCTGAGAGGAAGGCGCGCTACTCCGAAGTACGATATGCGATGCAGTATTCGATATCAGATGTCTGAATAAAGACGTATTTTAGCGAGAAGAATCTTGTAACACTAATGCCTTATTTGAACGTCAATAAGAGAACTCATACGGCACATTCCTACTCTTTTTTTTGGAATCACTGAGAATGCTGTTCAGTACGTCAAAATCATAAAAATATAGTACACATAGAGAAGAGTGTAACACGAATTATTTACGTGTCAAAAATCAGATCAACAGTATAGTATCATTAAGCAGTTTCGAGAAATAAAAAGTTACATTATTTGGGTCGATTATGTCACTATCGATATCCATTCAATTTTCTTTTTCAAGCCTGTTCTTTATAGAGTACCAATTTCACTTTCTATCAATATTTGACAAGTAACAGCTGATAGCCAAGCAAATCAGTGACTTCCTGACGGAACAATTTGATAGTAACATCGCGTCCAATAACATCGTATGAAGTTGCAGGAGCATCTTCAAGTTGAGAAAAGTCGCGAGCAGCTGCTGACTTTCCGGCAATTCTCATCTGCCGGCGCGTTGCCGGTCGGTTGCAGCCTTCCCCCCGGGTTTTTCCCGCGCATACCCCGCCCTCCCCCCCCGCCGCCGGGGAGCGGAGGCGTTCTCGCTTTGTTTATCCGCGGCGCGAAGTTTCGGCGCCGCCGCCGCCGGCATCCCCTCCGCCCCCGGCGACGGGCGCAGCTCCCGGGGCGGGCGACCCACGCCCGGGACGTCCGTCGTCGACAGACGCGACAGCGGAAATGACTGACGAAGGTGACGAATGGAAGGAAAAAGAGAAGTAGAGGATAAAAGCTTCGTCTAATAGATGCGGCGATCCCACATCTTATAGCGTTTTCCATTCGTTGCACAGAAACCCACCCTAGTGCAGGGTAAAAACGTCATCGTTCCGCAACAGTGCTGCCCCACACGCGTGAAGGGCAGCTACGAACTCGAAAAATAATAATTTTGAATTATGATCATTATTATTTTTTTTATGAAGTCTTTTGGTAATTCTTACTTCTTAATTCATCAAGTATTAACGTTTTTATTTACAAAACTACGAAAACTTCAAATGCGGATGAGTCGAAATTTCATTTTTCGAGATTTGCTAGTGATCGATATAGTACACAAGATTTTGAACCGAAAGGCTTCTGCAGAATTGTTTGATTACTGAAAACAATAAAAATAGTAACACGAACATTTCCGCTGGTATATGTATGGGCGTGCGAGAAACATTTCTTGACATATATACTATTTGAATGATTTTGTAAGGGTCTTTATTTTTATTTTCACTCTATTAGCGTTTCGAAATTGAGACGTATACCTAAAACACTTTAGTTTCTATATAGCACTGGATTTGTTAACATGAAGGTTAAATTTTCGGAAAACACAATCTGATTTTCTAAACTTCGTGTAAATCACAAAAATTATTTTAAGACATTTCTTGCAAAACATAATTTACTCCATCATTCGAAGTACGAAATCCCTGCGAGACAGAAGATCCTCAATTGCCTTCACAATTTCACCACGAATCTAAATCAGCATGGATAACTTCCGCACATAACGTCACAATGGCCCGCTGTACAAGACTGCACTGTCGCGATCCTCAGTGCAGTTTAAGGCGCCCTGAGCGCTCCTGGGTGCGTGTCGATGTGCGAATGGAACATGCGCTTCTTCGCACTGGTGCGCCCTAGCGGTCGAATGGAACACGAAAGCTACCCTGAGTGCGCATCAGTGCGACGAACGGAAAACGCCATTAGGTGAAGGGAACCGGATTGACAGAGGCAGGATTTGGACACAGAACACCAAAACGAACCGAATGAGAAAAGAAATTCGAAAAAACATCACTAATACTGATGAAGTTTTAAGGGGAACGAGCAACGAGGAAGAAATAATAAAAAGTTCTACAACAGTTCGGTGTATAAGGTGGTCGCAATGTTTGAAGAAGTGGAATTGAGCCATGGAAGCAGAGCGTTCGAGCCACATGGCTGGAGGAAGGCGAGGCTTGGGAGGCACCGAAGGAAGCTGCCGCTATCGACCGAGGCGCGCGGGTAATGAGGTGGTAATGCGTGGCCGAGCGGCGTCTGCGTGGGCGGGGACCGGCAGCCGGGCGCGGCCTCTCCCAGCTAAGAGGGCCCCGAGGAGCCATCGCCGGCCGACGCCCCGCCCACGCCCCTCATCCGAGCCGCGCTCCGCTCCTCGGCGACGTGACGGGCCACGGCCCGGCCGGGGGGGCGGGGCCGGACCGTCCGTCCGTTCGGCTGTCCGCGCGCTCGCCCTTCGTCCGCCCCGTCCCTCGCCCGCACTCGCCGGCGGACGTCACCCGCTCCGAGGACGGCTGTGGCGTGGGGGCGGGGCAGCGGTGTCCGAGAGCGGGAGCAGTCAATGAAATGCGGGAGTCTCGCAGGGACAAGCTGTGCGCCAAAGATTTAAGTTTGTTTCACGTTAGATATGACCGCAATACTAACCTCTCGGAAACCACCCGCCATATTGGCTCAGGGTGTTTTCATCAGAATTTAAGTTGGCCATTAAGAATTTAAGTTAAGGAATTTTTCTTCCCTAGAGATTGGCATGTATGCTGACAAAATAAATATGTGCCAACTTCAACTTTGAAGCGGCAAAACGCTGTGCAGAGCTGCTGTGGAGCTCACGCGAGCAAGCCCGATCCCGCATTGGCTTATTTAAGAGCTATTACATTCCGCTTCCAGTGCGCGATTTGTTTCCGGAAAGAACTTATATTGCATTTTGTGCTACGTACTATTATCATCAGTGTCTTGTAATACTAGAAACAACTCTCCAGTTAAGCGGAGGACGAGGTAGATCTTAACGAGCAAGGAAAGTTCTTCTGAAAGTGAGTAAGTACAAGAGAGAGAAAAATTCTTGAAAAGAAATAAAACTTCTTGACAGCAGCATCATTGCCGAAGTAGCGAAAACTGTGGGAGTAAGATATTCATGTCACAATAATTATTGAAATCAGACTTCATGATGATAATGGTCTGTTGGAATCATAATTAATTTATAAAAATACATTACTATATTTCAGAGATCTTATACAACGTTGGCTATTTTTTAAAAAACAAATCATTACAAATGAAAAGAAAATGAATCCATAAACTCGAAAAAAATTCTTCTATTCAAGGATATAGAACACAGAGCTACAAAACTCATGAAATGAACTTACCTAGAAAAAGAAACGAAATTATTGGTGTTACAGAATGGCACAGACTTTCTCGTATTAGTATTCTATTTTCTTTTATCTGAGCTAGCTATTCGGACTTGCCACATACTCTTGCCAGCTGTCATCTATCGCCGCCAAAAGTGATTTTTTTAAAAAATTTAATTAACTTTTTCACTTCTGTTCTAGTCAACAAATTCAATCAACTATCTTTGCTTTTTCTGTGAATTAGAATTTTTCACAAGTCGTAACATAACCACGATATTTATATCAAATGCTGGCTTAATTGGGTTACAAGTTGACGTTAATTTACAGACTCACATAAAACAGTTTGCTACTCAACGAAAAAAAATCGCAAGATGCAATTCACTTATATTCTTACTCTCCATTAATCAGTTCCTTTGCAATAAATTTCACAAAATATTTCCTTTCCTTTTTAAACATTCTCTCAATTACCAATTACCTTACCATAAATGGAACCCAGATATATTACTGAATTAGCAATTAATGACTGCGTAGTTATACACTGTTCAATCACTTTAATTTTCTCTACACTTTTTATTCCTTATTTGAAAACAGCATGGCTTTCTAATTCTGTCCTATGTTCCTTTGCTCAAAATTATACAAAAAGCCTAGACATTACTTGGTTGCGCAGGTGCATTGACTTTCCTGAATCACCTCCCTTATGTCTGTTTACATAATGGTGAATGAGCCTTGTTGTGAAGTACGCGCTTCCGGATACTGCAGTTTTATTTATCCCGAGTGTGCAAAGTAATCCAGAGAAACAATAAACCAGAAAAGAGACAATAAATCCGGAATCCCATTAAGGAAGTTCCAAATATAGATTTAAATCAATAAAATATTAAAAGCTGAAAATAATCGGTCACATGTTAGCACGGTTAAATAGTCACAATAATATTAGGTTTACTCCCATAACTGCGTAAGATTAATTTGCATTGTCATTTTACAGTAAATGTACAAGCATTACCCTTATTACAGTCTTTTCCAGTGCTCCTGCGACCTGGAGGTTCCTCTCAATGAAAACGTTTTCACAACGCACAACGGATAAGCCATTTCAGGAGTGATACCTTCGCAGCTGACGAGATGCAAGTCAGAGCGCCAAGTGCGGTGAGTTCACCTGTGCCACATCTCCATATTCGGCCACCTTCTACGCTCCCCCTCGCACCAGGGCCATCGGCAACTCCCCTTCGCATACGTCGCGCCGTGCAAGTTCTGAGGCTGCTCTTTCTCTCAGAAAGTACGTTCACATTCCTTCACGTCAGAAAATGTAGATCGCTCCAGCCTACCCTGGCTGGGCGGTCAGAATATGTACATATTACGCACTGTATTATTGCATTATATTATATAATGTACTTGAATGTTGCAGATGTGCCCAACCAGTAAATAGCATTGTTTATTTTAATATTATTTTCATATTACTGACAATCGTTACTGCCAGAGCTTCGATTCTTCTTATAAGATGAAATACGAATGTTAAGTGAATTAAATGAATTTAAATGTGAGTGAAACATACTTTACATTATATTACATTAGTAAATGTTTCAGATATGCAATCAGGGTCTTCTTTTATTTATATGTTTTGTATAAATGCAGTGCAGTTCCTAAGTGAGTAAATATTTCATGAACTAGAAAGAAAGAAAGAAAGAAAGAAAGAGAGAGAGAGAAAGGGAAAGAGAAAAGAGAAAGGAAAAATTTCTCTTGACTAGTCTGAATCTAATAAGAATTTCTGTTGGAACTAAGCGTAAAAATGGTGATAAAAACATTTCAGGGACATAAAATTTAAGAGGATGATTGCCTACTGTCATATGGAAAATTTCAAATCATCTTCTTTACAACAATTTCTGTTTATAAACAAGGATATATCTGATTAGAAAAGTTCCGACAACGAAAGACTTCCAACAAAAATTAGTTTGACAACTTCTGCACTTCCCGCAACCTCCACAACGGCGCCGCTACGTCGCGCCAGTGAGCGCTGCAGGTTAGGGATGTGCCCTTAACAGCTAAACTGTTATTTCTTAACTGTTAACGTTTCGTAACTGTTACGCGAAATAACAATGATTTCGTTCATCCTGATATTGGCTGTTATCGGTTGAAATGCATAGAACTGCAACCTACTGGGCCTAATCCGAACTACTACAAGCTTTTGTGACGACCATTTTGTACGATAACAGCTTCACTGCAGTTAATAAATCATGATTTACCAGTGTTCAAATTATAGATTCATTGATACATAATTCGTCATTATTACACGCCATATGCCACAATATTTTATATTTTATTGTATACACTACAACAAGATGTTTGTCCTTTAAATGAAGTCCGTCCAATATGTTAACTTATTCCTGTCCCATTGCTGTTTATGTGAGATCACCTAATATTTTCCTGGGTCCAATAAAATAAAATGAGTTACGGTCACATAACTCACATTATAATACTTGATATTCGATAGTCATTAACACTTTAGCTATAGGTAAGCATAAACACCGTTTCTCATTATTTTTGGCACTCGTCATTTCACTATACACAAGTTGCATATTTGAAAGAATATTTTCAATCTGAACCCGAATCACTTTCATTTTAGTACTATTCTATATTCTATACACATTCGCTACACATTATATGAATTACTATTCATCCTTGGCCGTTCATCCAGTCGCGTTCATATCAGCTGCTTCTCTGTCCAAACATGTTAGGGAAAGTAGTGCAAGGAAGCGCCGTAAGGTAGCTGCACACGCTTTACGGTGCTACCAACGTTATTCGTTTTGCGTGGTTTAACTCGTAGCAGTCGCTACAACTGCTTTAACTCTTAGCAGTCGGCTATGTTAGGTTGCTGGTCATGGACCTGTTATTTCTCAACTGTTATTAATAACAGCTATTACGAGTCAGCTGTTTTTGTGATAACAGCTATTGAAGAAAAGCTGTTAAGCCCATCTCTACTGCAGGTGAGGCCCGGCCGCCGGCAACACCGGCGCCCGCCCGCCCGTCCTGCAGTGGGCGGCGGGCGACCGCCCGGTCCTGGCCGGAAGGGCCTGGCCGGGCCGGGCCGGGCCGTGGAAGGGCCGGGCCGACGAAGATAGATTCGCTGATAGATTGGCCGGGTTACGGTTATTGCCCTTCGGGGGGCGCCCTCCCCATAGCTCAACGTGGCCGCTCCTGACAGCAGCGTATTGACACTAATCCACGCGATGCAAACCCACCCACTCGCAAACGCCGATCTGGCCTATTGCATAATCATTTTTACTTGGTAATGTACGTTCGCAAATACTGCTGCTGCGCAGGGATGCAGAAATGATAGATCCAATCCGGCGATGACAGAATGGCTGATTCACGTCACCGAGTAACACAATATTTCTTTTAAAAGCAATCCCTTGAACCGATGTGAATAAAGATCTGACCTGTATTTTCACAATATTTAGAATGTAAATTACATACTAAATTTCTGACCAACAATACCTAGTGTACATAACGCAGACTGTACACGATTAATTTTAAAGGTACAAAAAAATTGCCTCCTATATTATTTCAGTAGTATACATACCTTTTGCGGCTGTCACAAACAACCAATCTTTATAAATGAGGTCCCTTAAGAGAAAGAATTTCACGGAGACGTGACGAATTGCATGTTGACTTTAAAAATGAGAAGGATTTGTTGAAAATAGTAACTAAATATTCATATCAAATTCAACCTGCAACGCTCGATAGCATTGTCAAAATGTATATAGTTAAATAACTCAAAAACAAAGCGTTGTAGGGACTTGGCGATACTGTCAATGCCACATATTTTAACCCTTGGCCACCTTTGTGATGTCACACTTAGAAGGCGTAGATTCCTCCATTTAATATTTACGCTTCCTGAGTATATTACAATGTGTGTTGCGCAGAATTACGAGATTTATTTGCATCATCATTGATATTCTACGTCAAAAAGAAGAAATAAACAATATTGGCAAAGAATGGACGATTGTGTACAGTTAACAGAGAAGACTGTGTCGTGTTATGTTTCATTTGTGTTTTACCTGTGCCAGTCGTTTCGTTACCAGCAGAGATTCGGTCAAATTTTCAAGGCAGCGTGATCAGTCATGATATTGCATTGAAAAATCTGTGAAATAATACTTTCCCTAGAATTATTAATAATTTTCAACATGTTGATTTATCTTGGACAAGTTGAAGCATTTGCGAGAAAAATAGGGAGACTATTCTCGTAGTACATTCAGTGCAGTAAATGCTACTTTGAGCAGGTTAGTAAAAGATCTACATGATATGAGCAGGTAAGATAAATTTATTATTAAATATATTGATTTATCGATCGATATTTTTTATTAATCACTGAACAACAGTGTTATAGATACAGTGTTCATTTGTCTGCAGCATTTTGTTTTCTTTTACCCCTCATGCACATAAATGTTTGAGGAAGTCGAGATTTGTTTCTCTCCACAACTACGAACGATAAACCCAAGCAGATGAGAATAATTTGAAGTGTTCTAAGGAGAAATTCAAAACATTTCAGGAATCAGATTGCTTAGTTTCATTAATATTTGATGGAATTTACATCAAATCTTTCTTAGACAATAAAAATGGAAATGTAGTTGGCAGAGTATTCGAGAGTCCAGATGCTGCTACTTTACCTTGTTTTATTGTTTATATTATATAAATTCCCCTCCTATATTATTTCAGTAGTACAGACGAGTTTTGTAACTCTCACACGCAACCCATTTTTATAAACGAGGTCTCTGAAGAAAGAACGTCATGGAGACGCGACGAATTGTACTTTGACTAAAATATGAAGGATTTGTTGAAAAAATTAAATATTCGCGCCAAATGCAATCCGCAACACTCGGACAGCATTGTTAAAATCTATTTAGTTAAATAACTCCTAAACAAAGCGTTCCTGGGACTTAAAATGTAAAATTTTGTGGTCGGCGGCTTCCAAAATATGTTCCTGGCTGCATAATGTATTGGACGAGAGCTTCTTGGACATTCTATTATATTTTGCTGGTCCACTGCTTCTCGATACTAGCCCACGTGATCAGAGACGTGCAGAATCTGCAATTTATGTGAAATTAAACTAATTACTTGATGTTCTAGGCGATTAAATTTCACGGGTGTACTTCTCAGTTCAGTAATCAAGTTAAATAATACTCCAAAAAGTAGGACTACACTTGCCCGATACTGCATTTTCGCATGGACAACTTTACGTAGCTTTCTGAAGAGTAAAAAGCTTTTTTCAAATATTTTTGTGACTGTCAAGGAAAGCAAAAAGCAATCTGTCAAGCAAACTTTTCTAATTACTTCAAATGTTTTTAAGGGATTCTGTGAATTGTTCAAGGAAAATGTGTCAATAACTGAATAATTCTTTATTCAAAATTGGTTTCAAACATCAATTTTATTGTTTGTTATTTTTATTTGAGATTTTCTTAGTACATTGGAAGTTACCTTTATACTTGTTTAAACAAATAAATACGTCTCGTTAACAACTTTCCGTCTTAACATGGAAATGGAAGGACAGAGAAGAGGATGGAGTTTAACATGCGAGAGTTCTCGCACGGGTGCGCTAGTAAAGATATAATGGGGTTTTATTGGAGTACTCTACGCCCATTTTGCGACATGTTTACGGTATCTCCATTAATCTTGCGCATACTGTGAAATTAATATTAGAGATCACATTAATTTCATCTCTGCATACCTAACACTGTTTCGAACACAGTCATCAAGACACAAATTTGCGGGAAAGAGACAAACGTCCTTCACCGTCGTTCCCAACCCCACAAGCAACGTCACCAACGAGGCAGAACATTTTCAGCAACACGCTGACGGCAACTGGGATAATTGTGAGCCATGAAAGGGGAAGAGGCAGCGCGCTACGGCAACCGATTGAGACTCCGGCGTCGCGTCGCGTCGCGTCGCGCGCAGCCATGGGAACCAGCAGCAACCAACTGTGGCGTCATACAGTCGCCATATACAGTAAATATTGGCTACGTGCATTCCATGCACAAGGAAGTAGCCTGCGACAGCGGGCAGCATGCAAGGGACGCCTCCCTGAACAAAGGGAGGCTATATTGGGACGGGAAACCCGCATAGGCTCTCGCATAGGGCGAAGGGCAGAAAACCCCAGGGAGGCCGTGACGTGCGTTGCCACGGGGCTAGATTTGTGAACCCTGTAGTTCGGCTGTCTGGTAAACGCGGCTGGCGGAAGCGGCGAGATGACGCAGTTCCGTCAGCCGGGCCAGAGGGTATATGTGCGCGCCCGCACACGACTCTTTCTTCTGATACTCGAGCTCTTCGTGAGATGTCATGTGAGGGTGCGCGGCACGTGGCACGTCGGGTAGGCTACGGGGGCAAAGGGTCTGGAGCCGGCGTGAATTCGTCGCGATTTAGAGAAGGGTGCATCACACCGCGGGAGTGAATCTAATCAGGCAAGCGGTTGTGGTGACCAGGTGCATTTCCTCCTAGAAACAGGCTGTAGATATTGTAAATAGTAGATTCGGATGTCGGAGGATATCTTTAATAAATATCAATATTACACTGTTCACGTCTGTTATTCATTGTTGCGGCAATGACGCCACACAACCAGCTCGCTCCCCACAGGCACAGGCAGGAACCTCCAAGGCTCTGCGGAGGAGCGACAGCCAAGCCCTCCCACCGCGGAGACACCGACTGCGACGACGGGAGAAGAGAAATTGCCAAGAAATGCAGACACTCTTCCTCTTTTCTTTTACATCAGCATCCATTCGAGTCCCCTGTCTACGGCATTTCGTCTCTCCACTCCTCCCGCGAACACTATTCTCCTTTCATTTCTACAGGGTTCTTTTTTCTTGCTCCATCCTACACCCACCCAGTCCCATTGAGATAAATCGCTAATTATCCATCAGATGCAGACGGTTTTCGCGTCAACTGCGAAGAAAAAGATCTCCTGGAAGAAAAAGATGGTACAGTCCGTTTAGACGGACGATTTCGTGGACTCCCTGATATTTTTACAGACCGCTTCTTACGGGTTATTTACATTAGTAAGTATTCGTTAGTAAGAATATAGGAACAAAATATTACAGAATATCTCGCAATATTCATTCGACACTAATAATCACACCGTGCTGGGTCATCAATAAATTTCAAAATACTATGTAAAAGCTATTGAAATAATAACTACTTTTTTTTAAACAGCCGCGCTGAATTCTGCTTTAAAAGTTCAAATGACTTCGGAAACTTTGTAGGCTCTGAACTGTGAACATCATGGGTCTCGGGGTTGGGGGTGGATTTGAAAACAAAATTACAATCTATGCTATCTGTCGGCCTCCTGAACCTCTGAACCACCTACAGGTTAGCACTGTCTCTTCACTTTTAACGCGGTATGAACAATACTGTGTTGGTTTGTATGCGTGTCTATGGATGAGACGGTGTCACTATGGAACTGGCACAGAAGTTCACGATTGTTCCATAGAGTGCACTAATGGCACTATTTTCATCGAGCCAACTATCTCTCGCCCAGGCTGACCTCGATGCTCTCGTACGTCTTTCCTCTCTCAACTGCAAAACGCAAGGAGAGGAGGCATACGCCGTGAGCTTAAGGCTTTCCGTCTTCCCGTATCCTTCTTCAGCGAATGCTGTGACCTCTTCAGATTACTGTGGGCGCTCAGGCTTTGACGCTGAGTATTTTTATTTGTTCTTATTACTTTCGGTTTGTTTTCAGTTTAATCTTCATTATAACTTCATAAACACGGTCACAGTACAATTAAATTTTGTTGCCCACGAATTTTATTTTAGAGATTAGTAAACGAGTTTTAACACATTGTATTGATGTTTAGAAACAGATGGCTTTTGATCGATGTTTTAATTTTGAATAACGATAATTGATAACATCGATGTTTTGTTATCGATGTCGCATTACAATTTGGCACCAATAGAATTCCGTACCGCCACTGATAGGAAGGGTGGGCGAACGAACGATAACAATGCAAATTTTCGTACGCTATTTTTCTCGTTTAATTTTTCACAGAAATAATGTAATAAACAACATGGAGTTTCTTATTATGATTTGCTGCAAATATTTGTTACCAGGGTTGATGACCACGAAAGCTGTGGGAGATTGAATCATCTAACAGGGAATTGTAACTGGCGAAAGAGGACAAATACTATGCACATATGACAAAGAATATTATAGTATTATGTCTTTGCATTTGCGACAATGAACTCCACATTTCTCTTCGCAAGCAGTGTTTGTCTAGATAAACATACTATTTATTATGTTAGAATTTTACATACATTTCACCTGCTTTTCATGTGTGATTGAAATTAGAGCTTTACCTGTTCACATTAGTTTTCAGTATTTATAATTATTCCTAGTAAGCTCGTGTCAACAAAAAATAATAAAGCATTACCTGTTGAATACAGATTTTAATTAAAATCTCGTCAATGAAAAGTTAACAATAAGAGCAGGTTTTCATGGTTGCCTTTTACATTAAACACCAATTTGGGTTTTTAATTTGAATTTTAACTACGGTGTTATTAATACATATTTGTGTGATTCACATAAATAAAATTCAAGTATATACAGAAGATTCTCCATTCCTTTGCGAGATAAAGAGCATTTACTTTTTTGCTTGTCAGGCAAGTACTTAGAAAAACCGGGATTATTGGCGTGCCTACGAATTTCCCATTCTAATGCGATTTACAAGTACAATGAACCTGGAAGTATATTTATCAAAAAAGCGTAAAAGAGGTGTCGCTGAATTGAGTTTCAGTGTTTACAACCTTTTTCATGTATTTTGAAAATCATGGAGTTCTAACAATCTTAAGAAAACAAACGAATATCAAGGGGCTACGGAAGCCCCGAACCTTCACAAGTTAATTTGACAGATTTCGTTTTTCCTTTCCTCAAAAACCATTCATACTAATTGCATTTAAAAAATTGAGGTGAAATTTCAGGCCGATGATCACATTTTAACGTAGGGGTTTTCAAAAATAATATAATAATTTTGGTAGGTTGATTCTTAGTGTTTCCGGGCGCGTCAACTAATGAGGTCATTAGTTCCGCAAGTGTAGTGCATGTTTTTTCATTCGGGCAGTGTTTTTTCATTCGGCGAGATCCGACGCCGACCTACCGTTGGCTAGCGGATAGGTTTTAGTTTTTTAGAAAAAAATGTTCAATAATTGCTTGTCTTGTCCACATTTGTGTATGTATTCCTATTTAAAAAATTAGTACATGTTATTGCAAAATTCCTGTGTTAAAATATGGAGAAGGGTACATTTGAAGATCTGTAAAAAGTTCGTTCAATTGGATCCAGTAGATTTGGAGAAAAAGAAAAAAATATCATTTAAAAAGTAAACTGACGGAAAACAAGTTTCTAGTGCATTCCAGCACTATAACTTGGTCATCAGCGTCTTCTTCATATGTTTCTTCAAACTTCCTCGTTACGTTTCTTCTTCCTTTCCTTGCCTTTACTTCTCTCTCTTTCAGGGCTTTATTTGAAGCTCTCAATTTCTCTTTATCAAGCGTTTTTTTAGAACTACTATCCTTCGAGCAATTTACTTCACTTCTTGGAGATGAAGATGAAATTGTAGCTAATAATTGAATTTTAGATTTACCCATGTCTTCCTCTTCTTTAAAATAAGTAAAGCACTTTTAGCCATATTCCAAAGGGAGATAGATCTGTAAACGTAATTAAATCGCACCTCAAAATTACACTGTTCACTTCAAAAAAGAAGTAAATACTCAGTAGGTGCAGAAGAACAGAAAATAAACAATCAAAAAATCATGGATTATTTGTTGAAACTCTACACTCAAATGGAGATCTCAAAAGTGTCACAACTTCGGAAATTGACATTTGGAATTGTAACGCTTCATTCAAAGAAAACGAAGCAAATAGCACATTGATGTAGACGTCACCGCTGTCAGTTGCCCGAAGAAGGCCACACTCCCTCTTTTCAGCAGTAATATCGAACACTTTACAAGCTGCAAAGGTCCTCCAATTACATATCAAATGAAAGAGATTTCAAATATTTATATGCAACCAAAAAACGAAATTTTCATGATTTTTCCCCCTTCTGGAGCCCCTTAATAACCAACATTTTGTACGTACGTTATTTTAATTTACCAATCGAGTGTTTCGCAATTGTTCGAACATTAAAAAAAAAAACATATGATCCCCTGGAGCAGATACGAAATTGGTCATTCAATGAACAACGACAGATTTTGGCAGAAATCAAATGCCACATCTCTGCTCTAAGTCCGTCGGCGTTCGATGCGAGCGCGCCGCCCGCCGCAGAACGCACCCGCGGAGCGCACCCCCGCGGCGAAATCGCCCCGTCAGCCTCGCGATGCACTGCGCCCGCCGACGCGGCATTGCACAACGCAGCTTTGCCGACCGGCGGCGGCGGCGGCGGCGGCGGCGGCGGCAGGCGGATTAAAACGCGCCGCGCCGCGCCCCATTGTGCTCCGCATTTTAATTACACAAGATTGACACCAGGCAAAAATCGCAATCAGCGCGCGCCAATTGGCCGGCTTTTAATTGCGCCTCGCCGGGAGCAAGCCCTTCCAGAGAAGGGGCGTGGCGGCTGGGAGTGGCACGTGACAGGCGTCACAGGGAGAGAATGGGTGTGGGTGGGGGCGGGTGATGGTTGTCAAAGAACGCATTGTGGTAGAAGAGGAAGGGGATGGGAGAACGAATGGATGTGCTGTGGTCGGTATGAAGTAGATACGGCGAGTGGTGTCCGGAGTACAGTAAAAATGCAAAAGGCAAATATAAATTGAAGAAGAAGAAAACATCGTAAAATAGAGTTTTAATGAACCACCGTACTGGGCGGGAGTCGTGAGATACTTAAAAGTATGTAGTGAATTTCCAAGTCACGCAAATCCAACTTACTGGTAGACAGTGGAATGTACAGGAAGATGGTGTTTACATCACAATAAATACCATTAATGGACGATAAGAAAACTGACAGACCTGTAAGAATAAGTTCCTCAGTATAATATTGTACTTATTTACATAGAATGAGATTCGCAATTAGGTCTCATTTCACTACACTCATAATTTGTGTACTGATGTCAAATGCATATTATTCTATAACAACAGTTATAAACATTGATTTTTTCCGGGCGCGTCAACTGCTTTGGTCACAAGTAACGTAAGTGTAGAGCATGTTTTTTTCCTCGGGAGATGGCAGTGATCTTCCCCCTGGATGGCGAGATCCGGCGCCGACCTACCGTCGACTAGAGGGGTTTCCCCCTAACCAGGACTCCCCCACTAGGGAGGCACCGCCCCAGCCGGGACAAGCTCTAAGCTCCCAACCGGTCTCCCGGAATATGTGGTAGTGTAGTGCATGCTAGTGTAAGTGTGTGTGTGTAAGGTGCGAGGATACTACAAGGAAGAGGAAGGAAAGACCGCGCGAAGTCCGTGGCCCGTTTGGAAGGGCACTGCTCCGGCATTCGCCTGGTGTTGATCGGAAAAAACACGGGAAAACTACCGATCAGAGCAGCCGGCCGCTAGAATTCTCCTCCAGACAGCGACTGAATTCGACGTAGCTGAAAAACTGGTGTCGAAAGTCCTGCCGCCGTCAGGACTCGAACCTAGGACCTCCGGTGATAGACATCAGTTGATGCACTGAGCTACCGCCCCCGGTAGTTATAAAAAAAATAGTTCAATCTTTTACGTCATAAAAAGAGAGTTCAGGTCATTTTCCCTCTTTTCCATTTGGCGGGTCGCATGCTTTTTGAATACTTCCAGGTCATCAAAATCCAGCCCTCTGCGATGTGCTACGCAAGTCCAAGGCTGAAAACGCGGCCTGCGGTCGGTGATGAGCGCGGTGCAGCGGGGCGACTGCAATATGGGCGAGACGAGAATCGGGCGGGGCAGAGGCGGGCGCGGGCGCGAGGTCGGCGTGCCGCGGTCAGGACCTCCCCGCCAATCCCACCCGCCGCAGCTGCCGCCGGCCGCGCTCCCTCCGCAGATGAAATTTTATGATTTCCTCCGCAAAAGATTTGTCGCCAAGCTTCTTTTATTTTGCTACCCCGAGAGGAAGGACTGCGCGGCGCGCCGGCCGAGGAGGTGGTGGCGCTGGGGTGGAGTGGGAAATGGCGCGACCTCTGAAGGGCAGACGACACACACACACACACACACACACACACACACACACACACACACACACACACACACACGTAGTACTACGTCCGCGCTTGTATACATACCCACCATCTCATAGGGGGTTGTGAATAGCTTTTTGTGGGGAACTCGCCAGACGGGTTGGTCGACGTGTTGCCGGTAGCTTTTATCTGTAAAGATGAACAATTTCGTGCTATTCTGCATCTCTGAACCTGAATCGAAGCGGAAATACCACGTCCGAGCCAACAAAAGAGCGAGTAACTTTGGTGGGGGCAGGCAGAATAACACAGGAATAACGTAGCCTTCACGTAAGCGACGGTAACATTTCAGCGAATGGACATTTTTGAGATTGAAACTCGGAATCTAATCGACGGCGAAGTCGTAAAGCTGAGCTAATAGAATACCTTTAAACTACCTGGTGCCGATAGGTAGCAAATCAACCAGCTAATGTAAAAGACGTTTTCCTAGCCGTTAGGTAATGTAGTTTGTTACGTTGGTACAGTTTCTTTGGCGGGAAAACCGACAATTGAATTCTACTAAAAGTTAGGCGATGGTCTTTTCAGAAAAATCAAAATAAAATAATAATCACTTAGATGAATAATTAAATTCAGCTTCTAAAAACCTTCCCCGAGATAAGAGTTTTACTGAATGGGATGTATTCTATTCTACAGCCTTTTTTTCAGATTTACAGAATCATTCTGTAAATCTGACATAAATGTAACTTTATTTTCTGTGCACGTCTTCTAGAATTCAGTGGGAAATACAATTATTCAAATTATCGTTTCCATGTCGTTGCGGCAGGAAGTAATAAGAGCCAAAATTTATTGCTTATCTATCCTTGAAAGTAGAGTTTTTTACATGGGAGTTTTTTTGTTTTTTTTTCTCCCTTTCAAAATTCAAAATTTATTGCTTATTTATCCTTGAAAATAGATTTTATTACATGGGAGTTTTTTTTCTCCCTTTCAAAATTCAAAATTTATTGCATATTTATTTTTGAAAATAGATTTTACTACATGGGAGTTTTTTGTTTTTTTCTCCCTTTCAAAATTCAAAATTTAAGTAGTATAAGACTTAGTGTAGGGATCACAGAATTTTGAAAATGTGCACACAATTCACTTTTCCCCATAGCACGTCATACGCAGTTTTAACTGTTTTTTTGACGTAAAATAAATAAATAAATAAATTCTTTTGTTTATCACTATAGAGGTAGCTTATGTCTATTTCTCTTACATGTCTCACTCACTTTCAACACAGTGAGAGTTCTCATTGAACTCTGGTAACATTTGAATCCTTTCAACAAGGATAGAGAAAAACGGTTTAGAACAAGAAGGTACATGAAAGAAATACATGTCAACGTGCTATCCCACAAGCAGTAGGCATCGGATCCCTCTGTCGATTTTTTGGAGCCGCGAGACGTGCCAATGCTGCACTTTCACCTGCGCACTGTGCGACCGGAATCACCTTAACATTTTGCCCGAATCAATAAAACAACAACACAATCCTACAACATCCGCAAATTTATCATTTGCCAACATCGTGTATGTTTGCACCACAGCTATCCGGATTTAACAAGTTTCACGCGTTTCACACGACATCCCTCGCCCACACATAATCAATCACTCGCAAGAAGAGGTCTGAAATGTCAGAGAGAAGTCGTTAACTCATCAACTTGAGTTTCTCAACTATCCCAATGTAATTTACTGCCTGTAATGAATTGATAAAGAAAGAGAACCCCAGAAACGAGTATATCATCAACAAAACCATGGAATCAACAAACCAAGCCGGTAGCGGTAGCTCAGTGCATCAACTGATGTCACTGCAGCGCCTCTGATCGGGAGCTCCTAGGTTCGAGTCCTGACGGCCACTAGCTTTTCAGCTAGGTCGAATTCAGTCGCTGTCTGGAGGAGAATTCTAGCGGCCGGCTGCTCTGATCGGTAGTTTTTCGTGGTTTCTCCGATCAACACCAGGCGAATGCCGGAGCAGTACCTTAACAAACGGACCACGTACCGCGCGCGATCTGTCCTTCACACACTAACATGCACCACACTATCATATATTCTGGGACACCGGTCGGGAGTTTAGAGCTTGTCCCGGCTGGGGCGGTGCCCCGCTGGTGGGAGAGTGCTGGTTAGGGGGAAACCCCACTAGCCGACGGTAGGTCGGCTCTGGATCTCGCCATCCAGCGGGGGAAGATCACCGCCTTCTCACAGAAAAAACACGCACTACACTAACAGGACTAATGACCGAAGCAGTTGACGCGCCGGAACCACGAAAAAATCAATCAATCAATAAACCAACCTTACAAATTTTAATAATATACTTCATAAAACTATTTTCTACCCATGAAACAATTTCGAAACAATGTATTTCTGTCTAAATTATTAAGAAGCCTGCACAATTATTTTTATTCAAGTTAATCAATATATAGCAATAAATTAAATAATAACATAAAACTTTGGAACTGATCAACAGAAAAATCGTATGTTACAGCCACAAAAGCGATTAATACTTCATAAGACATACACATCAAACTTTATACAGAACATGACTCTCACAAAATTCGTAGCTTTCTTTACGTTTTTAATTTTGAGTGTAACACCGAATAGATACCATGGATTTATACAATGATCGATAGACCGAATAGAATAAAACAGTAACCCAAAAAAGGTACTTTAACTGTTAGGCTAGTGCTGCATTACAGTGTTGCAACGAAAATCCCAAGAATGGCTCAAACGCCAACTTCCGCGCAACCCATCCGAGGCTGCACCGCGCCGTGCCGCCCCGCGCCGCGCCGGAGCCGCAGCGGCGCCGCGAGCGCGCAAGCAGCCATTTTTCGGGCGACCGGAATTTCCGATACATGCCATCGCGCTCCAGTGCGGCAGTTACGGCAGCACCAGGCAGCCAGGCGCGATGTAACACCGTGCAACGCACTCCCCGCGACCCCGCCCACGCACGCACGCACGCTCCCGCGAGCGGGGCACCGTTGCCGTGCCCCCGCGCCCAGCCGCCCCAACACGCACACGCACACGCGCACGCACACGCGCTAGAGGGCCAGGGGGGCGTTGCCGCTCACTTCGTCGTTTCCAACGAGGTGCGCCACGGGTGGGAAACCTGCCTGCGCGCATGCAATGACAAACAGTAGGTCGTACGCCGGCAATGTTAGTAACGCAAGGTGGATATTCAACGAGTTTAGTGAGGATTTGGAGAGAGTGCAATGTTTCTGACAGCCAGAAGGTCGGCTCGCTTCCGGAGAACAGAATATTTCATCTCAATTGTTGCTGCGGCAAACTTAGAAACAGCGCTGGAGAAGAAAGAAAATTAAATAGGAAGGATAATAATAATAATAATATAAATAATGATAATAATAATAATAATAATAATAATAATAATAATAGAGGAGGGATCGTAGGCGATGTATAGACGGATAGAAGCCAAAAGTCAGTAGATGACGTGAAACCAAGCAGTCTATGCAGTCTACAATAAGGATGCTCCGACTCATTCATAGTACGCTTTCTTATTTTATTCAATAACTGCAAGTCCCTTATTAATAGGTAACAATATTTTATTACAGAACCTCTTCATCACCCCGGGCGTTGGTTTGTGTTAGAATGTTGTATCTTCTCTCATGGGTGCACCTACATCTTTCAGCGGCGATGCAGGTTACCATTTAACCTGGCATAGCCAGACGATGATTTTTAATTTTATTTTGTATTTTACTACTGCATATGGAATAAAATCAAATCGAATAATGCACATACAATACTAGTTATTTTTGAAATAATTATTGTCAGAGAATTGATAACCAATTGACATAAGAATACCGTACGTCTATTCAACTTGCAAAATTCTAATACTCAACAATTTTCGTGATACATCAAACGTTTCGTTACGTATCACTAATGGCACATACCATTTGACTATTCCCAAAAGTTATTCACGTCCGCTTTCTTGTTACTATAATAGTAAAAATATTAAAACAATATTAATCCAGACACATTTATTCTTTAAACCCCAAACCCTACTTTTTTTTACCAATATAAAGAAATAATGGTTCTAGTAATTTTCCGAGTCATTTTCATCCTTGCACTTTTTTCGCCCATCGGAGTCGCAAGAAGATGGCAAGAAAGTAAAAAACGAGAACAAAATTGAAAGAATTAAAATAAGAAAAGAAATCAGAATAGTATGACTACCGTACACTAAACCTGCCAGTCTATCGGCGAAAGAGAATTATTTTGAATAACACAGGCCTATTATTTTACCTTCTACTGATCATTCTCGCCATGTATGTTATTTAACACGTACAACCACAAAACAGCATATCTGACACACGACTGGTTTGATAATTGACATTTCTCTCCTAAGTTTATCTTGTAAAGCGCTACGTATTTTCACATGCCCCTTGTGCTTTGGTCCAAGAGGAATTTCCAGTGCTAATTGTTTAAACAAATTGATTCTGTTTGGAAATTTAAGGAAAACCTTTTTAACGCTTGGTGTTCAATAATTAACAGTAGGAAAATTGAAGCGCACAATTTGACTCAGGAAATTTAAGTGAATTGCATGTGCCAAGCACGTTATATCAATCATTCTATTATATTTTCATTCTTTTAACTTTTAGCCCCCTCCTGCTTTAATCATATATGGGGCCGCATACGATTTGAACAAAACTACATTTTCGTATCTAATTCCTTCAGGCCACAACAACATTGCATTACTGAAGACTTTCGCTGTTGTATGACTTGTCGCTCCTATTTCTTCAATCGCTAGAAGATAAGCCTTTGAAATATCATTTTGAGCGAGCGTACCAAGAATTACATTACATCCAGATCGTTGACGTGCATCAGGCGTTTCGTCCAAACTAATCCAGATTAAATCTAATCTGGGTTAGTTCAGACGAAACGCGAGTTATGATGACGTGAGAATTGTTAATCACTCGCGCGTTGGCGAACATCCTAAATTACGTGCGTTCTTAGAAATATATACGAAACAATCTATTCCACATGACTCGACTCTTCGCAAACATTGAAGAAGAGTCGATTCATGTGTAATAGTTTGTTTGGAATACGTTTCCAAAAACGCACGTAATTTAGGATGTTCGTCAAGACGCGCGAGAACACGATTTCCCTCGCCATCGTCTCGCCGATCAGTCTGTTTGGGGTCTTTTCATCTTGGTATTATTTCCAGGTTGAAATTTCAATATCTTACAAAAATTGTATTATGTTCCTAATGAAAATTAACTTTTATTATTAACTTCTTATTTATTTTTATTATTATTAATATTATTAATGTTATTACTAGTAAAAAGTATTAACTACATCAACAAAATAATTAATACTTGCATTTTTACAGTTACAGACTTTTTCTTGTATAAATAGCAAAATATGCATCATTGTAACCACATGTTCGAAATATTATGCAATTATAGACTCCCACAATATGTAAAAACATGCACTATACAGGTTGCATTCATCTTACAATATGAATACATTTACATGTCGTAGAAAGAAGTTGTTATTACATAAGTATCTTAGCCCTAGTAATTGTGGTCAGAGGACGGAAATTCGACCGCTCACGGGTTAAGCACCACTGAATTTGAACAATCGAGCAGGCGTCTTCTTTAACAAGAATGCATGCTGCAAATATTCTGCCCGTCCACCCGCAGAGCCTGGGTTTGGAGCGTGAAGAAAAACGAAGTACCCGACCGACATCGCGAGGCAACGTCATCTTCGCCGAAGTGGAACGACCTTAAATAAATCAATCAGCGAATCAATCGACAGAGCAAACAGAACGGTTCGTCAGAGGGTCTTCATCGACAGGCGTGTCGCCTGAGTGGACTGAAATGCTATCAAACTCCTTTTGCCTCACTCCCCGACGCCATCACGGAAAGTTTACAAAACAGGGGAACCACAAAAAGGAGGAGCGGCTGCATTTCTTTGGCAGTGAAAGTACTTGAACTTGTTCGGGAAGCTTCCTTTTTCAGACATTCAAATACGAAGTCGATCACGGCCAATACAATGTATAATAGATTCCCTTTTATCAGAAATGTCTGGAGTTTCTTCCGGAAAACCGGCTGATCAACTTTAAGGTCTTTATTCTCAATACTTGGAGAAGGGTCTGAGAAATGTCTCGTTAATACCAGAAATTGGCGAAATGAAAAAAAATGCTGTGCTTATTCAAATCAATACCCCGTATGGAGCAATATTTTAACTCAACGGAGAGAAACTCATAAAAATCTATATTAATCACTAGATGGCGGATTTTCATATAATGTTATTTTCTTTTTCTATTCACTTCGGAACAATGCCTTTTTATAGGGCGTTTTTGTGCATTTTTCGTCGATTTCTACTGATTAGTCATTCTTTTACCTTTTACCTAGTTTTTAAAGCATTTTAATAACATTTTATTGATACTTGGAACAAATAAAATTTACGGGATGCAACAAATGTTCTCCACAGAATTACTCAGTAGTCTATTCGATTTCTTAGCTCACAAATTGTAATGTCAATCATAATCTAAGGTTCGTGTAACGCCATTGTCAGTTCGGCCGATTTCCGGATAACTAAAGGCAGAGATTTCCTGGCCAAGAACGATCCACACCAAAAGTTTTCAAGCAGAGTGCTCTGGAACGAATGAAAGAAGCCTCGATGACATCAGCAACATATCCAAGAACTGGAGTTGTCCATCTGAACTGGTGTTGACCAATATTTCTACGTCATTTCTCTTTGCAGTTAGGACATTTCAAAAACATTTTAAGTGCATTTTATTGATCATTTTTAGCGATGTTTTAAGTCATCAAAATCCACTCCCTACTAATCACATATAATCCACAGTTACCAACACTCCGGCACAAAATCAACGAAAATAAAATGGTCGTGAAATGTTAGAACAGCTCACATCTCGAAAATAAAATCTGAACGCCGCCGGCAGCAGCGGACGGCAAGAGGAAGGCCGCCCCGGCGCGTTTCCTTTCAGGCAAATCGGCCGTCGCAGCGGGCGGCTGGTCGAAGGTCGCGGAGCCGTTGAGGCGGCCGGCCGGCCGGCTATTGAGCGGCGCGTGGGGCGGGCGCGGGCGCGGGCGCCGGGGCGACCGCAGCGACGCCTGACGGCGGCCCAGTGCCCGTGAAACAAACGCCGCGAATTGCGCAGCGAGGCGCACGGGGGTGCGCGGCGCGGCGCGTTCAGCAGTGTAGGCAGGGCAGGGCAGGGCAGGGCGGTGCAGGGCAGGGCGGTGCGGGGGGAGTGGCGCGGCGCGGCGCGTTCAGCAGTGTAGGCAGGGCAGGGCAGGGCAGGGCGGTGCAGGGCAGGGCGGTGCGGGGAGTGGCGCGGCGCGGCGCGTTCAGCAGTGTAGGCAGGGCAGGGCAGGGCAGGGCGGTGCAGGGCAGGGCGGTGCGGGAGTGGGCGGCGCGGCGCGTTCAGCAGTGTAGGCAGGGCAGGGCAGGCAGGGCGGTGCAGGGCAGGGCGGTGCGGGGAGTGAGCGGCGCGGCGCGTTCAGCAGTGTAGGCAGGGCAGGGCAGGGCAGGGCGGTGCAGGGCAGGGCGGTGCGGGGGCGGCGCGGCGCGTTCAGCAGTGTAGGCAGGGCAGGGCAGGGCAGGGCGGTGCAGGGCAGGGCGGTGCGGGGAGTGGCGGCGGGTCCAGCAGTGTAGGCAGGGCAGGGCAGGGCAGGGCGGTGCAGGGCAGGGCGGTGCGGGGAGTGGCGCGCGGCGCGGCCAGCAGTGAGGCAGGGCAGGGCAGGGCAGGGCGGTGCAGGGCAGGGCGGTGCGGGATGGGCGGCGCGGCGCGTTCAGCAGTGTAGGCAGGGCAGGGCAGGGCAGGGCGGTGCAGGGCAGGGCGGTGCGGGAGTGAGCGGCGCGGCGCGTTCAGCAGTGTAGGCAGGGCAGGGCAGGGCAGGGCGGTGCAGGGCAGGGCGGTGCGGGGATGGCGCGGCGCGGCGCGTTCAGCAGTGAGGCAGGGCAGGGCAGGGCAGGGCGGTGCAGGGCAGGGCGGTGCGGGGAGTAGAGCGGCGCGGCGCGTTCAGCAGTGTAGGCAGGGCAGGGCAGGGCAGGGCGGCGCAGGGCAGGGCGGTGCGGGGAGTGAGCGGCGCGGCGCGTTCAGCAGTGTAGGCAGGGCAGGGCAGGGCAGGGCGGTGCAGGGCAGGGCGGTGCGGGAGTGGCGCGGCGCGGCGCGTTCAGCAGGCAGGCAGGGCAGGGCAGGGCGGTGCAGGGCAGGGCGGTGCGGGGAGTGGGCGGCGCGGCGCGTTCAGCATAGGCAGGGCAGGCAGGGCAGGGCGGCAGGGCAGGCGTGCGGGGGCGGCGCGGCGCGTCGCAGGAGGCAGGGCAGGCAGGCGGCAGGCAGGCGCGGGGAGGGCGGCGCGGCGCGTTCCAGCAGTGTAGGCAGGGCAGGGCAGGGCAGGGCGGTGCAGGGCAGGGCGGTGCGGGGAGTGGCGCGGCGCGGCGCGTTCAGCAGTGTAGGCAGGGCAGGGCAGGGCAGGGCGGTGCAGGGCAGGGCGGTGCGGGGAGGCGCGGCGCGGCGCGTTCAGCAGTGTAGGCAGGGCAGGGCAGGGCAGGGCGGTGCAGGGCAGGGCGGTGCGGGATGGGCGGCGCGGCGCGTTCAGCAGTGTAGGCAGGGCAGGGCAGGGCAGGGCGGTGCAGGGCAGGGCGGTGCGGGGAGTGGGCGGCGCGGCGCGTTCAGCAGTGTAGGCAGGGCAGGGCAGGGCAGGGCGGTGCAGGGCAGGGCGGTGCGGGATGGGCGGCGCGGCGCGTTCAGCAGTGTAGGCAGGGCAGGGCAGGCAGGGCGGTGCAGGGCAGGGCGGTGCGGGGAGGAGCGGCGCGGCGCGTTCAGCAGTGTAGGCAGGGCAGGGCAGGGCAGGGCGGTGCAGGGCAGGGCGGTGCGGGGAGTGGCGGCGCGGCGCGTTCAGCAGTGTAGGCAGGGCAGGGCAGGGCAGGGCGGTGCAGGGCAGGGCGGTGCGGGGAGTGGCGCGGCGCGGCGCGTTCAGCAGTGTAGGCAGGGCAGGGCAGGGCAGGGCGGTGCGGGCAGGGCGGTGCGGGGAGTGGGCGGCGCGGCGCGTTCAGCAGTGTAGGCAGGGCAGGGCAGGGCAGGGCGGTGCAGGGCAGGGCGGTGCGGGAGTGGCGGGCGCGGCGCGTTCCAGTGTAGGCAGGCAGGGCAGGGCAGGGCGGGCAGGGCAGGGCGGTGCGAGGGCGCGGCGGTCAGCAGTGTAGGCAGGGGGCAGGCGGCGGCAGGGGGGCGTGCGGAGGGCGCGGCGCGTTCAGCAGTGTAGGCAGGGCAGGGCAGGGCAGGGCGGTGCAGGGCAGGGCGGTGCGGGGGGAGGGGCGGCGCGGCGCGTTCAGCAGCGTAGGCAGGGCAGGGCAGGGCAGGGCGGGGCACGGCAGGGCGGTGCGGGATGGGCGGCGCGGCGCGTTCAGCAGTGTAGGCAGGGCAGGGCAGGGCAGGGCGGTGCAGGGCAGGGCGGTGCGGGAGGGCGGGCGCGCGTCAGCAGTGCAGGTGCGAGGGCAGGGCGGTACAGGGGCAGGGGTGCGGGCGTGCAGGGTGCGGCGGGCGGTGCGGTCGGGCGGTGCGGTGCGGCGGGCGGGCGGGAGTGGCGGGCGGTGCGGGGGAGGGGGCGGAGGGGGCGGTGCGGGCGGGGCTGTGCGGGCGGGGCGGTGCGGTGCGGCCCTCGCCGCCGAGCGCGCAGCCCCAGATCGCGCCCGTGGCCCTAATGATCCTTGTCCAGTCGGGACGCCCCCCCCCCCCAACGACGCGGCCCGACTTCGCGCCTCAGCGGCTGCTGCCGCGTGCCCACCCGCGTCAGGCTCCGGCATCCCTCTCACCTCCAGGCGACTTGACTCGGTGCAGGCGCTTTCCGGTATTTCCTAGATTACAGAGGCATACATTCCCTACAGTAAAATTACATATTTTATTTACAAGTTTGAATGAACACTATATTCATTTTCCTGTGCACAGAATTCCATTATTAATTGCTCCCATTAAAATGTTTTAAGAATTTTAATAAGATTCTTCCAACTCATTGTCTTTTGACAAATTGCTTCTCAATTTTTCGTTTTCAATTTTGTCTATTTATTCCAACCTTAAGCTTTTTCCTTATGTTTGAATATATCTTTCTTCCTCCATGTGAAAACCATTGCAGATTTTTGTCTAGTCGCTTTCTCCCATTCGTTCCACAAGTACATATCATTCCGATTGTTTTATTTAATTAAATCTGCAATTGAATCGTCAATTGTTGAAATCAAATAAGTCAAAATTACCAATTTTCGTTTTTTTCCCTTGATTTTCAATATTAGCATTCGGTTGGCCAATCGTTTGGTGTTGAAATCAAGTAACCATTGTAGAATTCACGACCACTGATGAAATATGGAATATGGTTCACGAGATTGGTCAATAAAGTTAATGAAACAATTAATTTGCAAACATTTCGGAATTTATAATTCCTTCATCAAGGATACAGTACACAACGAAAACACAAGGAATGAAAACAATCTAAACAATATTTTTTACAATACACCAGATTATATCTCAGTAAACACAAAACCAAAGTAATATAAAATAGAAACACCTTACAAATATAATAGACGGTCAAGCTTCATATCTACCTCCAAAGCAACTCCAACATGGAGTTGCAGCACACGGGTCGATCGCAAGACACGTTTGAATGGAGCCACACTGCCCGAATGTAAGTGAATGAAAACGTGTGGTGTCAGGACCATGTGCTACAGCCACTACATTCTCCTTATGATTTAAATAGAGGTGCGATTTCTCCGCTTGGTGTTCAGAACGAATATGGCACTAACTTATTTCATTTCAACAACTTCCCCTAATCAGTGCGCGCCATCTATTTAAGTCAAAGTGAAGTGTTGTAGGTAATCCCATGTGATCGAGATTTTGCATCGCTCAACCGAAAAATTAAGACACACGACCGAATTTACACAACTTTTCAATACCTGGAATTAACTGTAAATAGTAAGAAAAATGTCACAGTGAAACTTATCTATGTCCAGGAAATATTACATTTTGATAAACGGCCATCCCACTACTATATCAAAAATCTGTTATTCTTGTCGAGAAGTAATGATCAGGAAAGAAAAATCTTTGCTCCCATCAATTTAAAGAAATAACATACATAGAAAGTGGAGAGGTAGCAGGGCTACCATATACTGACTGATTACTAAAATACACTTTCGATTGACGATTCAATTTTTGTATTTTTCTTTTTGTCGAATAATCGCGTATCTTATTTTGTTTAAATTAGTATGTCTTCGTGCTCTCGTCAAAAACATAATTTCCATTACTAAAAGATTTTTCCTTAAATTTTGATTCAATTTCCAAGTCTCTAACCCGTTAATTACTATCATTTATACTACCGACTATCACCCCCACTCAAATCATAGTGGGTTTTACGTGGCGGATCACAGTTGGATCGATGAACTACGTAAATCACACCTTTCGCGAGTTGTATATTCCATATTATCAGTCATTCTTGCTTGAGTAAGAACCTAAATCGCAGAATATAAATTTAGAAAATTTGATTGACGATCCACCTTCACTTACGTCGGGATCACAAAAAAATTAATGTTTTAATAAAATAATTTTAAATATTTCCAATTAATGAAATATATTCAAGTCTTTTAAATATTTAATTTCTTATAAAAGATCTTCGACTATATCCCGATAAGACGATACATCTGTACGTTAGTACACAACAGACAGAAATATTCCTTTACAACCACCAGTTGGTAACTCAGTTAAGGACATGATCTATGCACAACGTGAAGGACAGAAATACGTTTTTCCTGTCTAAAAGCTCCTGCCCAGATAACATAGGAAATATAAGGTTGTGTGCTTTCCAAGTAATGTGAAAAGGATCAATGAAAATAATATTTCTGAATCGAACTATTTCTACAATTGATGAGATTTTTAGATATCATGCTTTTTATAGTAAATACACAATCCATGTTTTCAAGTACATGTTGCTTTGTTGAGCAATTGCTATTGTTCTTATTCATCAGTGAGGGAAGGACTTTTCTGTATTACATATTCCTGACCATATGAGAACATGGTTTTCCAATACCCTCAGAGCAGTCGAGGCAATTGGTATAATGTGTGTTCTATTCACAAAATGTCCCATTCAATCACGGTTGTCAAAATGGCGGCTCGCATCCATGTCGGGCGAGAACATCGTGCATCTAGTGCACGCGCCAGACTGAGCGAACATTCCCTTAGTGTAGAAACAGGTTAAGTTTGGAATTCAGGGATTGTTTTCTAGCGAATTCAGAAATAACAAATCACCGCAATGTGTTTCATTGCGTTTGCTTGGCGAGGTCTGGCATTACCCATGGCTCCATTCCCCCACCGTTTCAGAAAATCCGGGCGAACTGTAAAGATCGGGAAGTCAGGTGTGGAAGATCGCGCGCAGTCTGTGTTCCGTTTATTAGGGTACTGCTACGGTACTGTTCGGCTGTGTTGATCAGAGAAAAGGCGGAAAACTACCCATCAGAGCAGCCGGCCGCTAGAATTTTCAGGCGTCTGAATTCGACCTAGCTATTTAGCTAGTGGAAAAAGTGATGTTCGCACGACAGAAGGACGTTGGCAGAAAACATAGAAAGGCAATAGCAAATGAGATACAAAGCACGAGACGCTAAAGGGAATAAGGGATTCCACCGGAAAAAGAGAACTGTGAGTCCGGCAAAAAATTGTGTAAGGGGAAATTGTTTAACAAAAAAAGGGCGAAGTTAAACATGCGTCAACATCATCTCAAAGAGGAAAAGTGAATAAAATAGTCGCCAAAAGCTGACGCTTTAGTAGAGGCCATCTTCATTTCAGTGCATACGCCGAAGTCAAGCTCACCACAGCTGGGTTAGGGTCGCCGCCATCCCAACTGCATCCATACGCGCTTTCGACCTCATTTATTCTAAGCTCTCGACCAGCCACACTAAACAGCAGCCACATCTCATCAACCTCCACTGCCATCGCTTCCGCCAGTGTTGAAATCTTTTTGCGAGTGAGCGCTTGCTAGAGATGATTGTAACTATGGCAAAAACCCACCAACTAAAGCCACGGCAGCACGCACTTTCCCAGCGCACGGGCTAATATCGCCGTCACTGCGCGCGCCGACATCAACGCCTCCGCCCCGCCTGCGTCGCAGCGAAGTGACGGCGCCGGCCGCGAAGCCTAGCCGGAGGCTGCTGCCGGCGGGCGGTGTGGGCGGGCCATGGTGATGAGGGCGACCGCCGCCGCATTTGCATATCATCTTAAAGTGAGATTGCGCCCGCGTCTTCCCTCCCACGACCCTGCCGCCGCCCAAATGACCCGATGCACTCAGCGACTCCCAAAAACTGCCGGCGCAGCCCATTAGCGGCGGGGCGGGGGCGGGGGCGGGGGCGGAGGGGCGACGGACGGAGGCCGGGCCTGCGCGCCATTCACTGCGGGCCCCGGCCGCCGCGGGTCGCCGCTACAAAGACCCCGCACGTCCGCCCCCCCACCCCACCCACCGCCTGGTCCTCGCCAACAGAGGACACGGCCAGGTGGGCGAGCGCTCCTCCCTCTTCCTTCACCCAGATCGCCAACCCCTTCGATCCTCGCAGTCACTGAGCGGAGGCTCTTCCACAGCGACCGCCATCAACTTCATAACTCCCTCACTCATTTCTAAAAGACATTCTAACTTGCACGCTAAGACAACATTATGTGACATTTCACCTATTAGAATAACCAAATTTAGTGATAAGATTGGATTTTTCACTAATAAGAAGGATGCGAATGATTTGAAATGAAAAATTAATGAATTATATTAATGAGATTCGTGTTGTACTGTCTGCGTCAAGCATCGAAGGCGAGCTGCGCTGTTCTTTCGGGGGAGCCGTCTTTTCCGTACGCCGAAGAGCTGATCGCCACAGTAAACAGCGATCTACGGCGAGGCTCACGCGCGCGGAACACTTCCGGTCTCTTCGGAGGCTCTTGGGAGAACCGGGGCCCGCCCCTGACGATTGCCTTTGACAGACGCGGTGACGTTTGGAGTTGCCTTCCACGATCAAAGAGCCGGCGGAAGATATTACTGCGAGTCAATAACGTAGCGAGCTGGCAACGTGTACGCAGGTAGATTCTAATAATCGAACAGAGAGAGAGAGAGAGGGAAAGAGAGAGAGAGGAAAGAGAGAGAGAGGGAAAGAGAGAGAGAGGAAAGAGAGAGAGAGGGAAAGAGAGAGAGAGGGAAAGAGAGAGAGGGAAAGAGAGAGAGAGGGAAAGAGAGAGAGAGGGAAAGAGAGAGAGAGGGAGAGAGAGGGAGAGAGAGGGGGAGAGAGAGGGAGAGAGAGAGGGGGAGAGAGAGAGAAAGCCTAAGACAGAAAGGTTGAGAAAGGGGGGTTGAGAAAGGGAAAGGGAAAGAGTGTTGAGAAAGAGAGAGTGTTGAGAAAGAGAGAGTGTTGAGAAAGAGAGAGTGTTGAGAAAGAGAGAGTGTTGAGAAAGAGAGTGTTGAGAAAGAGAGAGTGGGAGAAAGAGAGAGTGGGAGAAAGAGAGAGTGGGAGAAAGAGAGTGTGGGAGAAAGAGAGAGTGGGAGAAAGAGAGAGTGGGAGAAAGAGAGAGTGAGACTTGAGTTGAAAGAGAATACGAAATGGTCAAAGGAGATCGTTGTAAAACTGAAGGAGAATCACTGGCAAAACTCAGCAAAACTGTTCCCAAACCATTTTCACTTCAACAACCACGTTGCAGTGTTTTAGGAGCATTTGATGTCCTTCAAATCATCTTGTTTTGCAAAGCTGTAGGTGAAACTACACAGTTGTATCTCATATATAAGGGCCGGATTTTTAGCTGCTGCACCTAAAGACAAAGCTCATCAGGAGCTTTCATTATTTTTTCATTTCTAACAGGTTATGTAACACAATTGGAAGCATTTAGGTAACTTTCGTTTCACCTAATTTACATCTAAATCATCCCACTGCACCTAAATAAACCCTCTCATATTTCTCCCCTATTTTCCACACAAAAAAGATTAATTTTAAATGAGTGCTACTCGTCTGGTTTTCATATTTCTTTTCGTTTTTTAAAATACATTCGTACTAAAAAAAATGGTGTTTCTTAGTTCACTCTGGTTGAACCTGCACCGACAATTTTCAAGTTTATCTCTTTACGTAAACCTGCTATCAGGCTCTGTAGGTCGTGCACACTTCCCAATATCCGCCACTTAATATATGTTGGTATTAAAACGGTTCCCATTGCTCAATTGATAAGTGACTAATTTTCCTGTTGCTTTCTTAGCGCCGTCAACGTCTCTCGGCGCCCACTCGTCTCAGAGCGCGCCACCTGTGTCTGCCGCCGTGGCCCGGGCGGCCTTTGGAAGCCGGACG
Organism: Teleogryllus oceanicus; assembly: GCA_964035755.1. NCBI lineage: Eukaryota > Metazoa > Arthropoda > Insecta > Orthoptera > Gryllidae > Teleogryllus > Teleogryllus oceanicus. The sequence continues at coordinate 119,928,800 of CAXIVR010000004.1, forward strand.
CCGCTCGCCCGCTGAATCGCTTTGAGGCAGAGCCCACGCGCACACGAGCCCAGCGCAAAGCAAGAGCCCGGCGCGGCGCGGCGCGGAAGCGGGGAGCAGAAGAGGCCACGGTGGCAGCGGCGGCGGCGGCGGCGGGGTCCGCAGCGGTAGACGTTGTGGTGGTGGCGGTGGTCGTGCCAGTGCCGGTGGTCGTGCCAGTGCCGGTGGTCGTGCCAGTGCCGGTGGCGGGGGCGGAGTGGTGGGGCGGGGGGGGAGGTGGCGTGGCGGCGGGGGGGGCGGGGGGGGCGGTGGAGTGGCGGTGGGTTGGCGGTGGCGCTGGAGTTCGCAGTGGCGGTGGCGTTGGCGTTGGCGGTGGAGTTGGCGGTGGCGGTAGCAGTGGCGGGGGCGACGGCGGGGGGGGGCGGGGGCTGCGCCGGCGGTAGAGTTGGCGGCGGCGGCGGGGGCGGGGGCGGTGGTCGCGGCCGTCACAGTGCAGAGGTCGATGTGCGGGGAGGCAGCAACTGAAGGAGCAATAGGAACCGCAGGGGACCCATCTACCTGAAAGGCTATTCATATGTTCCAGACGTGTGAAGATGTGTAGTGGTGCCGTATGCCACGATGAATCACAGATGACGGTGCAAGGCATGCCCCTGTTTTCATTGCGAACAGCGATCAACGCAATTATGCAATTCGCAGTACTAACATACGCGCGCATAAATAAGCGTTCGCATCAGAGTAATATTACAGAGAAATGGAAATTTCGCTCGCGGAAAAATGATAGTTTAAATACACTTCTATATTTTACATTTTCACTTTTCACATAAAGTACTATGAATGGAAACAAGCGAAAGGCTAATCAAATAGAAAAGACAACGTGAATTAAGCAGTGAACGAGCAGGAAATATATTTGTTTGTAGAAACAATATTTTAAAAAAATATTTAGAAACATATGCATTCGATTTAGAAGAAATTTCAAAGAGAAATGAATATCATTTTATACAATGTCCTTCCGCTAAAGCAAACAGTCATTTAACTCGCAGATTGGATTTCTCGATTCAAGACAATAGAAAACTGGTACGGCGGAAATAAAGAAGAGAAATCGCTGAAAAGCTCTATTCACATTTCCTCAAATTGAAATCTACAAATTTACCCATTCAAAAATCGAATATCAATATGTTCGGAATGCTCTTTTATTTTAACCAAGTACCTCAGGCCACAGAATTCCTATTATTTTTAAAGAATTTAGTTATTTTCCCGGATTCATTAATTGTAGATTCATCAGCAAAACTAAAGAATGACTATGAATGAAGCTGTGAGAGACGATTTTAAGATACCCGTATGCAGTTGAAAGAGTCGAGTTGCAATATTCAAGTTAGGAGATCATTCAGTGTTTGTTGATCACATGCAAATCTATGCAAGGCCAAGAAAATCAGTCCGGTGTAAGCTTGCAGTAGGCCGAGAAACTTTGTAAGACTATATGGGATTAGGATTGCTCAGAGAGAATCGTAGTATGGCCAACGTGAACTCAAAATTATTGTTTAAAACGAGGGAGGTGAATTTTATGCCCTAAAAAACTTGAAATATGCTTTTAAAAATATGCATTTATGAACTCAAAAGTCTGAAATATGCACTTTAATGTGCAATTAAAATTAACAATATTTCATTTCATAAATTTTCTTTTTGTTGAAAAAAAACCCTTAAACACCATTGCGATATACATTGTATGTAATGTATTTCTTCTGACTGATTAAAAAAAATATGTTATCAAGAAATATCCTACATTTGCACAAATATTTCATCATCTATTGCAGGGAAACAACGAAAATAAACAGATTCTATGAAAATATGAAACGTTTTATAGACAGAGAAGCCTATATCTTAACGAAATATGCAAAATATGTGCCATAATCACACAAACTGAAAAAATCGGCCAAATACGCACCAACGTATTAATCTATATAGCATCACATTCTAACCAAATTGCAAGAAATTTCACTTAGCTATGCACTAAAGTAACGGAGAGAGAGATGCAAAATCATATAAATCCGCTTCTATTACGACTATCTCTCATTGACTTCATTTGCATATTTTAGTTTACTTACTTTATTGTTTTCGGCATCTTAATTGCAGCCCGAAGATGGAAATAATGGTTACCAAAAAGTCGCTATTTTAAATGCCAATTATGTATTATACATTTAAATACATTGCATACATATTTTTAATTTTTAATTGTATGTAAATCTTCTATCCAAATAACTGAATATTTGTTTATAAAATAAAAGGGCAAATACAATCTGATGAAATATGCACATTTTAACCAAACCGTTCAACACTATTCGAAAGCACACGTTCACACTGCTGTATTCCTAAATTGAGCAGAGGAAGCTGTTCGAGAGATAATATTGAAAAGGGGGGAATATGCTGCTCTTCCTAATAGGATTCAACCGCAGGAAATTAGTTCTGAAAATGAATCTTTGAGGCCCAGAGGGTTGGCGAATGGCTCCTCTGCCCCACGGAGCTCAGAGTGGGCGATGAACGCACGCGGCGCTGGCGGGTGGGCGTGCGCGACAGGAAGCGTAACTGCGCGCCCGGCCGCTTGGAGCGCGCGTTAATATTGAGCACTTCCGGCCGCGCAGTAAACAACGGGCAAGGACCAAAGCAAGGCTGCTAATAGAGCGTGAAAGCGCACTTCACAAGGAACACCCTGCAACAGACGGAGGCAGAAGGGGAGGAGCAGAGAGAAGACCATTTTTTTCACCGCCCCTCGAAAACAGATGAGTGCGGCGTCCAGGATCGCCTTTGTACAGACGCGCACCACAAGACACCGTGACACTCTGTGAACACGAACAGATGCAGAGAATGTTATGACGTCCTCGGCGGCGAAAGTAGGAACGAAGCCCACAAGTGTATGAAATGCCTAAGGAGACGTGCAGACAGATGTGACATCGCACAACAGCTTAAACATCCTTCACTTGAACGGAAACGTGGCTTTTAAAACTGAAATGATATAAACTCTACAATTTAAGGTTCCTAATATTTCAAGTAAACGCAGAGAAAAATAACCAATTATTGAAGATGGGAACGTTTCTTTGGTAAATGACAACACACATATGTGTAGAAAAATCCGATCATACTTTTCAATACGGCAACGGTATTTATTTCCGACAAACATGCAAGAACAAACGTAAATGGATGCAAACACTTGAAATCTAACAACAAGTCTACGAAAGGTGTCTTAAAGCAGAAACACCATGAGCACAACAGACTTTTCCTGAGTGCAGCCCACCTTCGGTCTCCCACTCTTAAATGAGTTATGGTGTATCACAGGCGGGAAGGAGGGCCGTGAGGGGCATGGGGCCCAAAGGGAGCGACTGCGCAGGCGCGGGCGTCGGTCCAGCGGCAGGACGCCCCCCGCGTCCCGCCCCGCCCCGCCCCCTGGCCTCAGTTCTTTTGCGAAGTGCGCGGCCTCAATGGATGGGAAATAATGGGCTTTGAGAAATGGGATGAAAGCAAAGCTTGTTAGGGGCGGTGGGCGGGCGCGCGAGTGAGCGAGCTCCAGATTCCAGCCACCCAGGCCCTGGGCTCTGCCATCGGGGCCAGCGGGGCCGTCTCTCTCTTTCCGTTTCGGGACTCCACCCGCAAGGGCCTGCGGAGACCCTCCAAGCCGCTAGATCTGCCGCCCGCGGCGTGGCTTGCAGCGCCTCTTCTACGGCACCATCTGCCTCGTTCTCTCACCATACGAGATTTCCTTCCATGTGCCGTAATCAACTCCATCCTGACCTTTGCTTACTGCATATTCCGGCAATCGTTAGTCAGTCGGCAACTTTCCCTTTATCAAATGTATTGCAAATATTTGCAGGTCACGTATATGCGTTTGTTTAGATCTTTTATCCTCAAAATTAGCCAAGAAAGAAAGTTTAAAGGAGCTGTACGCCATAACAGAAACACCCTGTTCAACATTCTATATATTACACTAATTATAAATTCGGGAGAAAATGAATCATTATTCTCTTGTATTGAGCCTTGGGAATTTACCGCAGAAGAACGAACAAGAATTCATTACTGGAATCCTTTTATTTCCAATATTTGTTTGTAAATGAATTTAACTCGACTTTCAATAAAAATATTTACTCCTAATGCTTTACTCCTAATACGTTTCCTGCATCAACAAATATTTTCTGTCTGAACACAAATTCTTTCGACATATTTTCACAGCTACAAAAATCAAAACTCCACCTCTCCTCCCATCCAGATTTTTTTAGTGTCTCTTTATCTCAACTCTTTATTACTCTCGCTCTCTTGAGGTTTCATCCACATACTAACACTAAGATCTATTTGTAGCATAGTACCGAAGAAGTTCAGAGCTGGGCTAGAATTTCAGTAAATTTTAAAAACATACGGCAAGGGTAGGGCTGGCGAAAAAAAAAAGCAGTAAGGACGTCAAAACTCAGCACGGAAAGCAACAAAAAACCGGAATCCCAGAATGACAGAGTCGGTGAGAGGCAACGTAACTCCCGACCATCTGTCCACTCACATCACCGCCACTCGGCAACGCGGTCGCGCACCGCTCGGTCGGCAGCCGCCGCGAAAGCACCCTCGCGATCCGCCGCCTACGCGGCGCGGCGTGCAGGAAAAATATTCCGTTTTAATACGGACGATTGGCTCGCCAATTGCCGACGCCATTTGCATTTCAGATGGCGCTGCGCTGGCGCCAGGTGGCGGCGAGGCGCCAACGCCCCCCTCCCCCCCCGCCACGCGCGCACTCCGTCAATCACGGCGCGATGGTGACACCGGGAAAGTCGCGGTCATTTAAAAGAGAAGTACGAGAACGGTTCAATACTTCATTGATTTTTTCGTGTTTCCGCGCACGTCAACTGCTGTGGTCATTAGTCCCGTTAGTAAAGTGCATGTTTTTTTTCTCGGCGATGATCTTCCTCCGCTGAATGGCGAGATCCGGCGCCGACCTACAGTCGGCATGTGGGGTTTCCCCCTAACCAGGACTCTCCCACCAGCGGGGCACCGCCCCAGCCGGGACAAGCTCTAAGCTCCCGACCGGTCTCCCGGAATATGAGGTAGTGTAGTTGTGTTAGTGTAATGTGTGTGTAAGGGGAGAGGATAGGACAATAAAGAGAAAGGAAAAATCGCGCGCGGTCCGTGGCCCGTTTGTTAAGGTACTGCTCCGGCATTCGCCTGGTGTTGATCGGAGAAACCACGGAAAACTACCGATCAGAGCAGCCGGCCGCTAGAATTCTCCTCCAGGCAGCGACTGACGATACAATACCTGTTGGGAGACCTTAGGTCCCTGGGAACCCTCACTGATTTAGAGAATTGTATAAGAGTACACATAGTTCCGTATCACAAGGTTCCTGAGGAAGTTTTTTTTTCCTTCGCATATATGAAGGATTCCACTGGGTGTTTGAGGCTCTGACAATGCCTAATTAGGCGCCTCACTCTCACTTTCGTTGCGGATGCGACAAAAGGAAGTTACATTCGTCTCAGTTCTATGATTCTGAATGATTCTTTTCTCAAGTATCTACTCTACCAAAGAGTTCCACCCACTCTCAGTGGTTCCATTCACTCACACCTACTAAATCTCGTTTGCGCTTTCGGTACATCTGCCGCCGCTACACTGTTCGCACAGTCAAATGTTCTGGGATCAAAAGATCTTGGGCGACCTATTTACAACAGTCACAGGCTAGGCTTTCACGCTTGGCTCGGCAGTGGAGCTCTGAAGGACGTAACGCAAGTTAAGACAGTTACGATGTACTACAGAATACCTCTTCTGCGAATGTGTTTCGAGGCAATATCGTCTCTTTCACTCGTTCTTCCATGAATGGTTTCGGTGGCCCCTTAGCAAATTCCTGCGACAATGGGATGGATGTTTGTATGTTTATATTCTCATGATTTGCACTTGCCGTCACGAAAAAAAAGCCACAAAAACAAATTAAATTTTAAACAATTCAGTCAGTCTCTTGTCACGCGTTTCAGCAATACTGTTAACAAACACTCCCGCCATTAAACAGTAGAGCTGTGCATTGGAGCGAAAACAATCGGTCGAGTGCCGCGAGGATCCGCGTCGACTCTCGGCGGGTGGGGGGGCCTCGCTCGGTGGCGAGGAGAAGGGGGGGAAGAGGCCGCTCTACGCATCTACGGCGCTTAAAGTTGTCGCGCATTGCGATTGCAAACCGCTTTCAATTAGTTCTAATTGATTAATTATAATCTGTATACAAGAACATACTAACATATCTACAATAACATATCTATATACAAAAATATATAAATACAATTTGAATTAATTTTAATTGGTTGAAAAGTAACAATTAATCGATAATTTGGGAATTGTTTTAGAGAGGCAAAACAATACAATTTTTTGAAATAATTAAAGGCAAACAAAAGAGTGTGAAATGTAATTTAAAATAATCCTTTTAGCTCTAATAATAAAATAGAATAAAAAATTATTTTCATCAATCCTTTTTACATTGAAAATTATTACAAAATATTGAAATACAAATCTTGTAATCTCTAATAATGTAAATGGACCTGCAGTATATTTTCAAATAAGCAAAGAAAATAGCATATAAGGCAAAAGTTTATGTTCCAGAATTACATATGAAATGCACAAAAATATGCGCTAAGGAAAAAATAATTTATGTCATACGAATTGTAATATTATTTGTTTCTTACAAATTTGAATATAAGGCGTATATATTAAACACAACTAACTTTTGTTCTTAATTTCATGATTATATAATAAAAACTGTGAGCTAAACACAACTGAGGTGGGTGCCGTTCTTCCTCGCGTGAAAAAGTCCTTTCGTCATTGTGCATAATTTATTGTGAAACATCTGATGTAACCCGCCATGGCTTCTGCATTATTCGACGCAATCGGAGGCAAAACAACGACGCCCATTGCAAATCCTTGCCCTGCAGCCACACGAAGGTAGAGTTCTCAATAATTCGACATACATTATACATTATCATGAAACATGTACACACATCTTTTACACCGTACAAAATGAAGGAAAATTAATGAATTTATAACATTGTTAAGCAATAGAAAAATATCTATTAATGTAATTTAGTACATGCCTAGAAATGAGAACAATAAATGTTATAATTGTCCTTAATGTCCATAATTTACATAAGAAAGAGGCCTAATATGTATTGATTGATTGATTTTTTCGTGTTTCCGGGCACGTCAACTGCTTTGGTCATTAGTTCCGTTAGTGTAGTGCATGTTTTTTTCTCGGGAGATGGCGGTGATCTTCTCCCGCTGGATGGCGAGATCCGGCGCCGACCTACCATCGGCTAGTGGGGTTTCCCCCTAACCAGGACTCTCCCACCAGCGGGGCACCGCCCCAGCTCGGACAAGCTCTAAGCTCCCGACCGGTCTCCAGGAATATGTGGTTGTGTTGTGCATGTTAGTGTAAGTGTGTGTGTGTGTGTGTGTGTGTGTGTGTGTGTGTGTGTGTGTGGAAAGGGAGAGGATAGGGCAAGGAAGAGGAAGGACAGATCGCGCGCGGTCCGTGGCCCGTTTGATAGGGTACTGCTCCGGCTCGACCTGCCCCCTGAGACGCGAGTGATCCGTTTGCATCGCGAATCTGACGCAGCACTCACCCATCACCACCGATCACCTGCGACCCACCGCGACTTTTCTTCGCGGGAAGAAATGAGAAAAAAGGGAACTATTGGTTCTACAGAATAAAATTCAACAATAGACAAGAAAAGTTAAATATGCCTGTCCGTTAAAATACATGTACGTGAAAAAACGGTAACATATATATTCTTCAGACATGTTAATTTTTCATTATTCTTTCGTGTATGCCAAAAGGCTTCAAAAATATTCATTAGAATAAAGCAGGCAACTTCCTAAATACCTGATGTCTACTCATTACAATAAAATTTATCTGAAACATGTGAATACCCTTTCTATTAATTTGCAAATAGAACTCCAGAAGTTCCACTTCAGGTTCTCTAGAGGATCAAGGAGTCGAATTTTGGAGTTTTAAATAATTTTATATTTAGTTTATAAATTACATGCTGTAAATTGGAAAATGTTGGTCGTTTATTTTAAAACCAACGAATACTACTTCTTTTTCTTGGAACATCGCATCCGATTTTTACTCCGACGTGGCGACCGAGTCCTGGGATGCGCCGTTCGCAATATTGGAGGCCGCCGGTCATCGATGACCGACCGAGCGTCGGCAGTCGCGGCCGGTCACCGCCACTGGGAGCCAGCAACCGGCTGCCACGGGCGGTCCAGCGTGTGCTCGCGAGGGAAAGAGGCAGCGAGCGCGGGCCGGTGAAATCGCGGAGAACGCACACCTGTATTAAACAGTTTACACAATGACCAAAAACAGCATTGGGCGTTGCTGTTTGACTTCATAGCAGTGGTTCTTACGTAGGGTTCATTCCTGGATGTATTTCTACAGTTTCTCGTGTTTTAACAAGGGATAGACGTAGGTAAGACACATGGCAAACAACTTGGGTATATTAAGTTCTGCGGTTGGAGGAAAGCATGTTTACTTTGACAATGTATATAAAAGTTTTCTCACGTTGATAATGTCAGTACAGCGTTTCTTTTGACACTATCGTTCAGTTTCTCTAATTTATTTTTGATCTCTGCTCTCCTATCAATCTGCGCGAAATTCCTTCCTGTTAAATATTCTACTTCTTCTGGATCATATTTGGCCTATTTTATAATGGTATTTGGATTTGCATTTCTAATCTTTGTCCGAACTGAACTTAGAAATCTCCCTTCGATTTCTTACAATGTTTTCCTTTGTCATTCTATTACATTTAGCATCATCGGGAGAAATCCCATTTTCTTTCTAAGTAAAGCATCGGGTACGTCATTCCTTTCGTATCATTTCATCTTTGCTTCTTCTCTGCTTCCCATTTCTATCTCCACCACTATCTCAGTCCAGCGCTTCTTTCCTTTATAGATCCAATATGCTCTATTTGATCTCGGGACTTTCCGAGCGGTTCTGCGAAGTCGCATTCCCCGTTATTCAATTACGTTTCGTTTCCGCGCGGCGTTGTCCGCAGCCTCCAACTAAACTCTTTCCCTGCACTCGGGGCTCAACGCGGCGTAAGTCCTCATCCGCCTCCCCCCTCCCCCTCCGGCGTCAGTCGATTCTTAAGACCAGGCCGACAAGGAGGACTGCCACCCCTGCCCCGCCGTCCAATCCGTCCTGCTCCCGTGACTGTCCAACCCCAAAACTCGGCCCCCGCCGCAGCGCTGCTACGCGTTCAGCACAGGTCGCGCGGGCGGGGGCGGCAGGCGGCTTCTCAAACAGCCCGAGGCACCGGCGCGGCGCGGCGCGGCGCGGCCATATCCCTAATTGAGGCTGGGGGAAGGGCACGCGTCGTCGGAGACAGCGGCCGCGAAGACGCGGGACTGATTGATTGATTTGATTTTTTCGTGTTTCCGGGCGCGTCAACTGCTTCGGTCATTAGTCCCGTTAGTGTAGGGCATGTTTTTCTCGCGAGATGGCGGTGATTTTCCCCTCGCTGGATGGCGAGATCCGGCACCGACCTACCGTCGGCTAATGGGGTTTCCCCCTAACCAACGACTCTCCCACCAGCGGGGCATCGCCCCAGCCGGGACAAGCTCTAAGCTCCCGACCGGAATATGTGGTAGTGTAGTGTATGTTAGTGTAAGTGAGTGTGTAAGGGATAGGACAAGGAAGGGGAAGGGCAGATCGCGCGTGGACCGTTTGGTAGGGTACTGCTCCGGCATTCGCCTGGTGTTGATCGGAGAAACCACGGAAAACTACCGATCAGAGCAGCCGGCCGCTAGAATTCTCCTCCAGACAGCGACTGAATTCGACCTAGCTGAAAACCTAGTAAGACGCGGGACTCGAGACACCGGAGTACGCAAGAGGTGAATAAAAAAACGACCACGTGCAATAGAGAGAGCGACAAAGGAATGGGAACTTTATAAGATAACAGTCTCACGAGTCACACTTTTGTGATAGTAGCAACATCTTCCATTTCACGATGATGTTGAGAACATTCATTTTCGTCGTACTACATAATTAAGGGTGCTCGGAAACTAGAAACTAGCACTTTAAGTACTTACTTCCAAGTGTTTAACAAGACGGTCGGGGAGAAGGTCGTAATTGGGAAGTAGTAAAACGTTAATCAGGCGAATGAGTGAGCACATAGAACACTTCGCCCTCGTCGCCCTAAGAGATAAAAGCGCCAGCGGCCTAGCGTGGGTGTCAGCGCGCGGGGCGAAGGACGATTTCGCTAGGTATTTCAACTGAAAAGTTGAAACTTATCTAGGTATTTCAACTGAAAAGTCTAAAATATACAGTCACTCTAAAGAACGTTTCGGCAAGAACAATCATCATCATTGTGTATTATATACTTACAAATAAAAAGTCATATACGAATGTTTTACAATATTCAATTTCACTTCAATTTCAAAACATCTTACGCGTACGCCACTTGCATTGATATAACAGGAAAAGAACACTTATGTGATTCTACCTTGTTCTACAAGATTAAGTTATCATTGACTATTGTGACATACCAGCATGTCACACATTTATTTACTAATATTTGTCGTAAATGGGGTAAATATACAAGGATAAACAAATAGAAATATGGCGCCCTAGCAACGGCAGCTGAGTTCTTGTCAAGGTCAATAAACTTCATTCTGGCATTGGACCTGAAGGCACGGATAGCTGATCAAGTAAACAATTTTGGAATTAGTTGAGAAAGCAATGACAGTCTAGGGCATAGGTATGCATTGATTATTATGTAATCAATTTAAGGATTGGCCAGGAGAACAGTGACAGTCTATTCACGACGGAAGTGCGTTGAATGTTTCTGGTGAAAAGCAGTAGAAAGAAATAGGCCGAGTCTTGAAGCGCTGAACGGAAAGATTATTCACATTCGAATATGTCGTGGTGCTGGGCGGACGCTCGCGGAGATTAATTTTGTAAGATTGGGACTTATAAATTTTTCTTGAGTGCGACGAATTTCTTGAGACTAAGTAATTCTTGAGTGCGACGAATGGAAATCAGAATTTTCTCGGATTGAAATAACGGGCTTCGAAAATTTATGAAAAAATGTGTAACTTGTAATTCTCATGCGTGAGCTAATAATTTCAGACTGATAGAATTTATAAGATCTACAACAAGTTAGGACTCCAGTTAGGAATATTTTTGCGATGTGCGGAAATTAGAATTTTAATGAATTTGTACGCAACAGGACTTGGAATAATTCTGAGTAAATAATAGTGTGCTGAACTTTAACATTCTCATCGCGTAATCAGAAAGAACTGGGAACTTTCGCGAAGTAAATTAAATTAGAACTACAAGTATTTGAGGCGGTGAGGATCAGTGACTCGACAACATTTGTGCAAGAGCAGGAGAGAAGAATCAGGTACTTGGACTTTGGAATTCTCGTCACCGAGAAGAAGAGGAAAATGGTTCTTCGTGGCGCCCTCGTTCAAGTGCGCGCGAAAACGGGTATTGCAGGATAAGGTACGAAAGAGCTCATAACCAAAAGGAAAGTTCATTATTTGTTACAAATTTTTTAAGTCATATTTTTGCCTGGCATTGAGAATAAACCATAAGTTTCTTTTCAAATAGAACAAACGATTTTCATTTGGCCAATTCCAGCTAATAATTAGCTAGACAATATATATTTGTTTTCAGATTCCTCGCCACTCTGTATAGATGGCAGATTGGATAATCGGCTATTAGTAAGTAATAGCAGTTATTTCTAACGAAACCCATCGACCCAGCTAGCGGAATATTGATTTTATTTAGATAACGGTTGAAGCATTAATTTTAATAATATTAACGTAACCTTTTCCTGGTGTCCATGTTTAAAACCAATTCGGAACGGGTTACATCGAAACGCCCAATACTTTTTTTAAGCAGTTTGTGTGAGGGCATTTTGTTTCAATATAAAACACAAATCGACTTTAATTAGAACTAGAACGGTACTGTTTATATTGAAAAATAATATAATTGTAAGAATTAAAAACAAACTTCTATTTTTAACTAAACCATTATATGTCTACTTTATTTAAGAGCAAAGTATTTTTTGCAACAATGTCTATACTATAGAAATTGACTACAGACATACTATAGCTTCAAATACCTCTTGCTCAATACACAAGACAGCCAAATTGACTCATTGTTGATATTAAATATTTTTTTATTAAATTTGAATTTTGAAAAACTTCTTTCACAGCTGGCTTTGCTTATGGCAATTGTGAGGAGTAATAGGGATATTTTTATAATATCAGGCAAAGTATCTTCCGACTTGGATTTCACAATATATTTTAATAATTCGGGTGGGGACGTATTAATTAATTTATTTTCGTTGCCTGTGTCAGCAATAAAAGACCGCAGTCGAAGTCGTTCCAGCATGAGGTCCTAGTCGTCAATTTCGGTAGATACGTTGTCTACATTACATTTAGTATCGTCCGAATTTACTAATAGAGCCGGCGTTGGATAAATCTTATTCGCCAAATTGTGTAGCAGCTACAGATCTTTTTGCAATTAATTTTTACAATAAATTATTATTATTTATAGTGAAATTTTGCCGTCCCCTACAAGTGCCGCCCGGGTAGGACCGCCTCTCCCGCCCCCACCTCGCTCTACCACTGAAAGGTACACGTACTCAGTTTAACGGCCTAGTACAATCTAGTTGCAATAGATTAACATAAACTCTGTCATAAAACGTGAACGTTAGAAAATGGTTTTTGAACGAAATGATTTCTAGGAAGTTACATAAAAACACAAAAGTACGAAAATTGTACAAAGAAAAGATGACAAACAACTCACCAAACATTGGAGCATAGGATTATAATGTAAATAGTAGAATAAAGAAATTGCTTCCAAGACATGCAACGCAACTGCAGTTTAAAATCCGTAAAGTGCAGTAATAAAAGTTAACCAGATTACAGAATATAGCTCGACTATCTAATGCACACAAACACGGTCTAAATTTCAATGACTTCCTGATTATTCACACATGAAACTTGAGTTATCTTTATGCTCCTTCCATAAAATCGCCTCGTGAAGCACGCACCAATTTGGAATTGTACTAATGAGAACGTTGAAAAGAAAAATAGTACATTGAACGTTAGTAAACGACAAGAGCTTTTAATTTCCTAGAGTATCAAAACAATGCCGTCTTCTTTATTCAATAAAAATGCATTAAACCGCCTTATGTTAGTAGTTGGACGCTAATGAGCATTTCACAATATTCCAAAAAGACGCCAACAAAAAACTTTTTAATTTCAAATGGCGAGAGTATTTTACCTTAAAACTAGAGTTTAGGATCCGAGTATCCATTTATTATCGCCCCATATTTATTACTGAATAATCACGTAATCCTAATAAAAGTCACATCCCCAGAATAAATCTGGGGGAACAAGGTAAGTCCTCGATCCCGGAAGCAGAACAGCGCGGTCAAGAGAACGAGAAACAGCCCGCGTGCACCGCCCCAGCGCAGAGGGGAAAGAGCGATGTGGAGAGGAAGGGCGGAGAGAGGAAGGCGGAAAATTTAGAGAATGAAAAAAAGAGAGTGTTCGGGTGCTTAGCGGCCGTAACACCGCAAAATACGCGCTCCCGCTGAGCCTACAACACACAGCGCCCACGCGCCGGATTACTGACGAGGGTGGGTGGGGGTGGGGGGAGTGGCGGGGTGGGCAGAGTCCATCGGCGACAGCCTTCGCTCGCCCCCCCCTCCCCCCCCCATGCGCATGGAAACGCTGCCAAGAGAATCCGGTGAATTATTCGCTCATTTGCCAGCGTGGATTGCAGATGGCGATAATGACGCTCGGTAGCAATTTTCACTGTAATAATACGGTTTTGTTTTCGTTTCAAGGGACGAATCTATTATACCAGAAATCATTAGGGCTGGAAACTGAATGGAACAGTGAAAATGGTTTCTAATGAAGGGTTAAGATCTTTCTGGTTGTAATGTTTCAAGACAAAGTGTTTCAATAAACATTTTAATATTTGTGAATTAATTACATTTGTAAGAATTTCTAACAATATGGCGTGTATGGTTGAGCTGACAATTGAATTGCTTCAATGGTGTACTCAATTTGTAGTACGGGACTGAAATATCACCGGAAGCAGTCACCGAAATAATTTTCTAATGATACACGCGTTTCAAAGAAACAAAACAAACTTCCATGCAATGAAATATTTCACTTCATATGATATGAATACGTATGACTGAATAAAATTAAACTTTATACATAAGTAGTTATAATTCAATGCATTTGATATGTAATTATTTTCTTATATTTTCCGGTAGTATTTACTTCAAAATTATTTTCAAGTAAAATTGAATATTTAGGCATCCGTAGAAATTCACGGTGAAAAATATATCAAACGACCAAATAAAAATGTCAAACCCGAATACAAAACTGTTTTCATTTTTTTAATAATGCCTTTTATGTCAAACTCGTTGTGTCGTCGCTGGTGGCTCCCTTTCCTAAACTTCATTCCAGAGGGACAAATTAAAATTCAACACGTGCTATCTCTCAACATTTCGTGAATATTGAATATAAAAAAGGTCATCACTAGTGCAGCGAAATGGCAGAATGAAAAATATTTCTGTCATGATCACTTTTAGTTTTTAGACAAAATATTTTGTAAAATAGTTTTCTTTTATTTTCACGTACATTCGTATTAAATTTTGTAAAAAAACAATACCCAATCCCGGTGGCGTCAAAACACTGCCCATACATACGGATCCAACGGTAAAGCATAGCCTCCAAGGTATGTTTAAAACAAAACATCAATGTAAGCAATGTTACATTGAAAATTACGAGCTACGAAGCTGCAATTGCCCGAAGACCCCTTCAAAAGTTCTCACATTCGTCGCCGCGGGCAAGAGCGCTAGCGTCGCATTCGAGTCCGCCGGCGAACAATTCGAGACAAAAAGCGTCAGGACGAAAAAGGGAGAAGAGGCCCAGATGAACACCCGCAAAGAAGGGAGTCGCACGTGAGAGTTAAAATAAAAAAAATAACCAGAGTCTGAAAAGAAAGACCGGGCGGCGAAATGAAATGAAAAAGCGGCCTTCTGGCGACTATCGAGACGGGGAGATCGACGTTGAGAGAAAAACGACGAGCCGCGCGTACGCGCAGAAAGCGAACAGACGGAAGGGAGGGGCGGGGAGGGGGGGAGGGGGGGCGGGGGGCGGGGGCGGGGGGGCGGGGGCGGGGGCGGGGCGGGGGCGGGGCGGGGGCGGGCGGAGGCGGGCGGGGCGGGCGGGGGCGGGGGCGGGGCGGGGAGGGCGGGGCGGGGCGGGGAGTGACAAGCGGCCTAACGGTGGAAACGCCGCACCGATTTCCTTTTCCGGTCGCAAGTGCCGGGTTCCATCAAAGGGCGACGCGTGTTAGGAGGACGAAAATTGAAGTAACAGAGGCGCGAGTGTTACTGCAGCAGAGCATTTTCCGTTGTTTTCGCGATTTTCCACTTTATATTCAACGGCGCGCGGGGTGGAAATAAAAAGGCAGATAAAGAAAGATTTCAAGTAGGATTTGAGAAAATCGCTACAATGGAAAACATTCTCATGCAAAAGGGCACTTAAGAGATGAAGTAAAAATAGAAAGTACGAAGAATCTCGACTTTCTTAATATTCATTCAGGACGAAACAAATTTTGCATGAAATTGTGAGCATGTTAAACATTGAACTTTGAAATGTTACATAATGATATTTGTAAATGAAAAAACCTTTTAATGCGAGAATGCTCTACGCAGCCAAAAAACCCTCTTAGGAGCCAGAGTTATAAACTCGATCTTCGAAATTAATTTCCCGTTTTCTGTATCATCGGCTAGGAAATAAAAAAGCGGATTATTAGAGACAATTTTTTGCTCTTTTTATTCTTTATTTATTCTGCTCACTGGCTTAAAAATTGGTAGAAATATATATTTTCTGAAAACAGAGTGACTTGTCTTTTCCACATTGGAAATCCAATGTATTAAAAGAGCCGCCACCATTTAGATTAATGTAAACAAATATGCGACAAGAGAAAACAAACGATGTTACACCCCAAACATACAGTTGCCTCCGGTAACAATATAACAACGCCCACTATAGCCCACTATATCCGATAATGTGAAAAAGAAACAAGTTTATTCTCGATAATTAATTTTGTTATCACAGAGGTTCACTCGAATATTCACAAACATCGAATTAGAAATTTCAGTAGAATCATTTAGTCTTCAAATATACTTTTATTATTGTTAGCTGTTTAGTTTTTTATTAATAATTTTTCCAGATCTGCTTTCGTGACATTTGATTCTGCAGTGTACACACAAAAATACGAATTTTACTCGTACTTTAGTGCAGTGTTCATCCCCCATGAATGGCTCTTGCCCTGTCGGAACACTTTCTTATTTTATCCTCTTTATCCTAACACTCTTCTTCTTTTGTTCTACAAGTCCCTATCATAGCATTTTGGATGCTCTAAACAGATGGAACTTCACTACGTTCATCTCGCAATCCACGTCGATTGTTTTCATGCTCCACAGATGAAGCGAAGCAATTCCCTTCGTTGGAGCTTACTCGCAGTTCGCTATCGAAAGTCGTTTCCTGTGTTCACTATAGCCGATGTGAAGAGTTCCCTATAACCGAATCACTTGAGTTTATTTGTAAAGTATATGAATCGGAGGGGGTAGTTTTGTTTCTCAATAACTGAGGGTTGAGTATATTCGAGTTCCATACTGAAACAGCAATTCAGTGGTCTGTATTGGAGTTTGGGCATCCACTATCCTCGAGTTACTACCGCTCGTAATTCCCCCGACCCGTGCACCAAATGTAAGTTGAAGCAGCTCGAAGTCGTAGAAGGGTGGTGTGCATCCATTACCCCCTGGTTGGGTACTGATAATTGATCATTTACTATAAGAATTAAAAAACAATATCGAACATGAATGCTAATCAATTTAAAACTTATGCAAATAGCATCCCTACTGGGGCTGAGGGCGTGAGAAACGTTAGTCGATTTGGTTAATGAATTCGGAAAGTTTCTGAATAGTACTTGTATTCAAATAAAAAACACATGAATAAATATAAACACAAACCCACACTCAATGATACACACATTTTATGAACAGAATCCGCACAATGCTGTTCAGAAGCGCCAATTCGAATGCTCTGTCGGCCAATAGCGTACCTCCGTTCCCCAGGCTGGCGGTCACAGCATATGGAAACACGTTCTGAACGGTGTACTAGTTCGTCATTTGAAAACCAAGGTCTAAAGCGTGATAAAGTGGCTAAGAAACTATTTAAGAATACAATCTTTTCAATAGAAATTCGGAATTTTTCTCGTGAATATACCAACATAGAAACAAATAATTTTCCGAGTATTCAGATCAAAATTGATTTCCTCAACATTTTCAAGATGATTTCCAAATACATCCATAGAACAAACATTTGTAATTTTTAACGAAGCATAATAACTCGGAAGTCTTAGAATGGATGTCCATTCTCCGTCGTTAAGAAAGGCCTTAAGCCGCCCATGACCTACCCCATCGAGGCGAAGGGGTAGGTGTCCCTGGTTTTCGTGAGCGAGGGGCGTGTGGCGGGGGCTCGTCTCCGGGCCGGAGGCAGCGCTGCTTCGCCGCGCCTCGCTGCTTAATCCCACGCTTCCTTGCAGATTTTCGCGTTATGAATGTCTTATGGGTCGCGGGCTAAATAATGCAGTTTTCAATTACCACCTGCCAGGGCGACCCGCGGTCGGCCGCGCGTCTTCCGGCGTTGGCCGCTCGCGAGCGCGCGTTGCCGTCGGCTTGCGACAGACCATCGGGTGAACGCGGTTATCCAATCCTTAATGTTGAAGCTCCCTTTGGATAACCGCGTCACACCCGGTGATTTGAATGAAGTCACACTATTTAATTCGGAGGTTAGGTGATGCCCCCAGTGGCAAAAGAAGGCTGTTGACGGTTGGCGCAGGCGCGGGCAGACTAAGACAATCGCGGGCAAATACATTTTCTTTTGCATTAGGATAAATAAATATAGTCTTCATGATACATTTAATAAATGCAATTAACTTTATGTCAAATCTTTTTCACGGTAGCTAGAGGACTTCGAGAGCCTCTTCTCCAAATGTCTTATAACAATTCCTCAACTGACAGGTTTAAAATTGGGGTAATCAGGGATTGAACACATCTACGGATATTATTAAATATTAAATTAAGGGGTCTCTTCCTTCGCCTATGACATTGATTGTGGAGGGGGACAAGGTTGTCACGTTCACAGCACATTACGATACAGCTACCACGCCCCGATCTGATTTCAACATTTACTACAAAACTAACAACACACACTACTCGCAATTCCTGCTCACTCAACGTATTTTATCACAATTGACCTCACTCTCGACACATAGACGTCAGCGCATTAACTGCGACATTAGAGCCATGTTATTCTTTTAAATGGCCATTTATTTATTTATTTATTTATTTATTTAATTTATTTATTTATTTATTCTTAAACGGGTTGTAATCCTTATATGAGAAAACATACATAAAAGCTTTCAATAATGAAAAAATTACAAGTTTGAACTATTAAATACCACAACTCCAAAATACAAGGACATAAAATACCAAAAATACACAAAAAAGTCATTACATATTACTAAAGAATAAAAACTACAATGTCACATTTTTTTAACAGTGACAGTACAAGACACAAATAAGGAATGAAACAATAAAATTAAAACAGACAAAAATAATAGTTATTACATAATACTTAATACAGGGTTGTCCAACAGGCCGCATGCGGTCAACGGTGCCATTAATTATGGTCCGCAAAAGGTTATCAGTGAAAAGTACAAGTCCCTTGCGTCCCTGTTAGGCGAGAACATTGGGCGCCCAGCGCCCACGCTATTCCGTCGGATTTAGCGGGCGACGTATATGGCAGAATGAAGACCGACTTATATCATTTGAGCGACTTACTAGAAACGATACAATTCTTTTATTTCCTATTTTATTTCATTTTTAACGACATTTTTTCTTCTCTGGTAGTAATTCACCTTGACGTAGCCAATGAATTTACTACGCACTTAACAGACGTTCACTGATGCTTTGCCTTTTTCTTTTAAACCCTTTACTACGTATCCAATGATAACAACTGCCGATCATTTCAGGCTATTGAAAACTGTGAGGCTAGCATAGTACTAATTAAACTTTAATCAGCACCACTCTCTGCTCGATTCATCATTCGGTCATTTTATACGGAATTTGTTCCCGACTGTTGCAGCAGAGAGTGCTGCTATTTGTATGGTGCTATTATCGCACTGTCTTTTCATGTTTCCGAACTGATTTGATTGAGTCTAGCAACTCCATCGATGTTTTTTCTTCGGAAATCACCTTCTATTTGTAGATGAGAATTTTACTAGTTCATTTTGCAATGTCACACCAGTGCGCTCACAGAGAAAAAAGCAGTAGTAGACGCATCTTCGAAAGTAGATAGGCGAAGGAAACTTGTCTGCGAATATACTAGAACACAATGTCATAAACAGAGATAGTTTTTCTAGAATTATTTTCCGCGGGGGGACAACATCCACGTACGTTGCGCTGTGTAAGTCACGAATTCGATTGAAAACATATCAGAGGTAATAAGAAAAAACGGTGTTTACTTTCAATTCGTTTTTGTGACGTAGAAACGATGGAAATTCCATACAGCACGAGAGGACCGAGATTCAAACAGAATGACGCGGATATGTGAATTCCTGGCGAGAGAAACAATGCTCCTGGATCCACAGAGGAATCGATTTGGGAGAAAACGTTTCATTTCCGATGAAAATATTTTTCACTTAATATCATAAAAGTAGTTCTTAAAAGAAGATTGGGTCAGAAAATCGCCTCTTTTATTTCGAATGCTATGAAATATGATGCAAAATGACATTCATAATAATTTATTATTCACAGTAGTTAAACAGCGCGGAATAAATATAATCTTTTCATGATTTCTTCGTTTTCCATTGTCAAATTTTGACTGACAATTTTGTAACATGTTGTTTGTGCGTACTTACAGTTATCCAAAACCTCCGACGTTCAATATATATTTTATAAACACTGACACATGTAGAAGATTTGCAAGCAGAGTAGTACGTAATGAAGTTAGACATGCATTTATATGCATTACGCCACAAGTTTTACATTACAACTTCATCGATTACACGTTCATCGGCTCGTTTACGTCAGCAGCTGAGGGAAAGCAAATAAAATGACCTTCAATTCACGACGTAATGAGATGAGGCCATTCATCCAATTGAATGCTCGCAGAAAAAAACGAGCCATTTAAAGTAGCTTTTAAATTCGCTGAATGTTGATCCTAAATATAAACATCGCCTTGAACCGCAGTGGCCAAGACTCACGTTACTTAGTTAACAAGAAAGATCACAATCGCCGTACATCTCGTAGAGAAAAAGCTGAATACACATACGGACAAGATACGTGTTTGCGAAATCTACGAGAAAATGTGTGAAGAGAAGTATATTTCAAACGTTTCTCAGCATTGACAAAGTACACCTCATTCCTACAACACATTTATCATGTTAACGAAGAGAAATATAAATATAATAATAAATCAATACACAAGAAACTGACTTTGTTTAAAACTCAACATGACTAATTCCAAAACTTACGGAACTGTGAGCATCAAATGTCTCAGAAACGTACGGTGAGGCGCCATCTACATGCAGTCTGCGATAAACTCTTACCTGAAACAAAAAAAAAATCAAAGTTAGATGTTCATTTGGGTTGAGAAAGCGCAAAGTGAGAATCACCAATACAAACATTCATCATCATCACTTCGAATCGGCAGAGGCATCTTACAAATATTTCGTAGCAAAACAGAATAAAAGCAGAAAAAAAATAAGATATCGGGAAGAAATCCACAAGAAGAACAAGAAACAAAAACATGCCGTCGCCTGCGACAACTCATTTCGTACACCACTCCACCCCCAAAAGCTCATCAAGTCTTGGTGTGCTGCGTGCACTTACGCGTTCGTATCACGTCGCAACGCCCGCAGCCTTGGGCCCACAGCGCGGCGTTGCCACACGCCCCTCCGCGCACCGAGGCGTCGCGTCGTGTCAATCATCGCCCGAGCGGCATCGCGCCCGCCGCGCGGCCGCCGACGACTAAAAATACGCGCGTGGCAAATGTCGGCTCTTCCGGCTGCTCGGGCCGGCTGGGCGCCCGCGCGACGCGACGCGCCGCCTGGGAACCGGAAATGACTGTAACGCCCCGCCCCGCCCACCCGCCGTTTCTTGTTGCGCCCGCAGCCCCGCTGTCCAAGACGGCGTGGTGCCATGGCGCGAGACTATGATCTCAATGTACTCTTGACACGTCGATTGGTTTGGTTTGTTTTTTTCGTCTTTCCGGGCGCGTCAACTGCTTCGGTCATTAGTCCCGTTAGTGTAGTGCATGTTTTTTTCTCGGGAGTTGGCGGTGATCTTCCCCCGCTGGATGGCGAGATCCGGCGCCGACCTACCGTCGGCTAGTGGTGTTTCCCACTAAGGGTGAGGTGTAATGGGAGAGGATAGGACGAAGAAGAGGAAGGAAAGATCGCGCGCGGTCCGTGGCCCGTTTGGTAGGGTACTGCTCCGGCATTCGCCTGGTGTTGATCGGAGAAACCACGGAAAACTACCGATCAGAGCAGCCGGCCGCTAGAATTCTCCTCCAGGCAGCGACTGAATTCGACCTAGCTGAAAAGCTAGTGTTGAAGATCCTGCCGCCGTCAGGACTCGAACCTAGGACCTCCGTCAGAGGGCGCTGCAGTGGCATCAGTTGATGCACTGAGCTACCGCTCCCGGTTTGACACGTCGAGTTGTCTTGGTATAGGCATAGAGAAAAGACACTATCCTCTCTCTACAGAAGAAGCACAGCCAGTGAAAACGAAGCTATGAATAGCTGTAAATTTCTAATCGGCAGTGGCGTCCTGGATGACTTCATCAAAGAAGGAAATCCTACCGGCTTCATTCTTTAAGAACGGACAATATTAATCATTTTTTATTCGATCTTCACACATTAGGTCATTTAGTTAAATTTTCTATTGCATAGAAGTGATTACATTAACAAGGACAAATGTTAGCGTAGGCTACAACATGAAAGAATACAACGTTTTACCACACTCACTTGAATTACTGGTAGCGTCACCATGGATTTACCTTGAATTACTAATTACCAGACATGCGAGCAAATACACAAATCAGGACATCACACAGCCAGAACGTGGATAACAGTTAGGAAGTTGTCAGTGCACGATGCCATGATGTGCACCTGAGAAAAATGTGTAACTTAATTATTCCAATTCTTATGCAAAAAGGACTAACATTTGTGGGTTTGAATATTGTTAGTACCATCAAACATCTATGCTTACGTTCATGACTCAATATAGTAAGACATAACTGCAAGGGGAGTTACACTGGTGACAATTCCAGAGGAGAGGGTCGCCGGAACAGCGGGCGCGGAAGGAGGGCGGAGGCTGTGAAAGAGTCACATCCGCTTCAGCTCACGTCGCCCGACGGGAAACCTGCAATTGCTTTCTGAATTTTTCAGAGGCAGCGAAAGGGGTCCTCTGGCACAGAAGCAAGGACCAACACTCTGTGAAGGTGATGCAACTCACAGCTTCAACTTTGATGACACCGCATTAAACATTCCGAACAATTCTCAACACCTCACTTTCTCAGTTCATGGAAGGTTCATTTATTCCATCCTGAAAAACTATCAACAGCACAATTTGCAATAGCCTACGTTAAAACCTGCTCAAACGTGCAAATTAAAATCTCGATACAGCATTTTTTTATGTGGAAAAAGAAATACCGATATATCTATTAGCGTGAGGTAACTTTCATTGTAAATTTTACTTTCTCTCTACCCCTTACGCAGTAGAAAGAGAGAGTCACGTAATGCTACGGGAAAAGAGGGGAATTTTCTAGAGAAAAACTCTCATTGCCAGGTCTTCGTAAGGAAAAAGTGGATAAATCCAGTTGCTCAATTTAGAAAGACATTTCTCCATCACGTGGTGTAGCCAGAATCCATGTTTCGTGGGTCCTTGGTACTGAAAAATCTATTGACGGCAAAACATGTCCGTCCGTCTGTGAACAACGCTAGCGGCTAAACTGTTCAGCTGATATTCTCCAAAATTGACATTCCTTTACACTCTAGGGGAATGACAATTTTGGAGAATATCAGCTGAAGAGTTCAGAACAGATCTCTAGGGCCTAGCTGTAGATAGAGACGGTCATACTGTAGCACCACTAGTTATTTTCTTTAAAAGATTTTTTTTCTTAAAAACGGCAGAAAACGTTTTGATTAAATTTTGGCCTCAGATAGCGTAAAGGACACATAACATGTTGAATGTTCGTTGAAATCACTAATTTTTTTGAAAATTGAAAAAAAGAAAATTGTTCGGCGTCTTCCTACAACTTAATTGGGGAGATACATTTTTTCGTAATGAAGAGTTTCCATCAAAAACATATCTTCAAATAAGGGCATGTTGAATTTTTCCAAAATATGAGTATTTTTTGTGTAATTTGGCGTCCATAATAGTTCCCGCTTCAAATTTTCTGCGATTCGTTCACGTAGTATGGAGTGATTCCAGGCAGATGGAAGTTAGAATTTGTATATTATTTCATATTTCTTTTTCTTTCTTACATTCGAGCTCTTGTTATACTTTACAAATTAATCTTTAAAATATTTAAAATTATTTGATAATCAGAAGAATTGGTTTAAGGAAGTTGTATTTTCATTTTCAATGCATTGATGTATTTTCTTTCAAGCAATCCTCAAATCTTAATTAAAATTAGCCCAATTAGGTTTACTTTTAAGAAAATACAATTTACATGTATTATGAAAGAAAAATTTCTAGCCTTCAGGGCATTTCAGACTGGAATCCATCAATGGCATTCCGCGACGCGCCTCAGCAGCCGAATTTCTATGAATTACGTCTCATTATTGGGACATGTTTTAGCTGCATGAAAAGCAGTTATAATTGTCAAATTTGTGTTGATATTTGCGTTGAAAATATTTAGTTTTCGCACCAAATGTTTTACGACTTGTAACGAGGTTTACAAAAACAAAAAGTTAATGTGTTAATTCGGAGGGAAATTATCGGATAAATAGTATTACATAACCATTACTAAGGGCGAGAAAGTACGTGCTGTTTTAGCACCACTAGTTCGTTATGATAAATGATAATATCTAAATAACCGGTTTAGTTTGCATGAATCGAGAAAAAATACAGTCCACGTATTCAAATTTAGTGCACTTTAATACAAATCCAGCACAAATTCGAATATAAGAGTTATAAGCCAAGTAGTAAAACATTTTCCGCCCACGATGCCGTCGACAAATCATCACAGAGACATTAAATCAAACTTATTTTATATCAGTTTCTTTACATACAAGGAAAGTAAAATCGACAGTATTTCAAGAAATGCACTCAGTAATGAACGAATAAATTTTAATACAAATATATTCTAAAAATTTAGCACTTCGAATTTGTAATTAGCTGATTTCTATTTTGTCACTGTATTCCTGTTGCAAAACTGAAATAAAAATAAATGACGCGTCTTCTAAACCACAAGATTTGTCAGCACCTGACGGAGCCTCGATTCACTCCCTCAACGCCTGTCACAAAAAAAATCAACGATTGCACAATCTTTTCTAAAAGTACAGAGCTGGCCGGAGACATCGGTTCCACAGAGCCAACAAGTAATCGTCCAGTAATGATGGTCCAGTTTCGCACGTGTGCCAGCAGACTAGACACCCAATTTCAGGACAACGCCGCCATTCACGTCGGCGCTAGCTACGTCCCGCAGCCACGGGCTCCGACGACCCTCGAACCACGGACGCGGACGCCGAAAGGGCGAGGAAGAGAAAAAAGGACAAAAAGGAATCGCGCGACGAACAATCAAAGGCTTCTTCCGGGCGGGTTCTCGACCGCCGCGACGGCGAAAAGAAGTCGATGGAGAGCGAGAAGGCACGAGCGGCGCGGGAGGGCGCGAGGAGGCGATGGAGACGCCTAAGTAGGGCAGAGGGATGTGCTCTTAACAGTTAAACTGTTATTTATTAACCGTTAACGTTTCGTAACTGTTACGCGAAATAGCAGTTATTTCGTTTATCCTGTTATTGGCTGTTATCGGTTGAAATACATAGAACTGCAATCTACTGGGCCTAATCCGAACTACTACAAGCTTTTGTGGCAACCATTTTGTACGATAACAGCTTCACTGCAGCTAATCAGTCATGATTTGCCAGTGTTCAAATTATATTTAATTAATACATAATTCGTCATTATTTCACACCAAGTGCCACAATAGTTTTATATTTTATTGTATACACTACAACAAGATGTTTGTCCTTTAAATTAAGTCTATTACTATTACTATTAACACACATTAAGAATTTTTCTGCCGAATAATCGCGCAGCATTTCATAACTTCCTCTCTACTCCGTAGCGACAAAGTAAAAAGTCAGAGAGTTCACTGAACCTTTGTTCACTTTTAGGACCCCACAGAACGAGATTTCCTGCCGACAACTCGCCGTTGAAGCGTAGCATTACAGAACTTTCTCTTTACTACGTAAACACGTAATGGCCAAGGCAAAAAAGGTCGAGCGTTTTTTGTGGTGGGACGACGAGATTAACTATGACTGCAAAAGTGAAGAAGGGGGTAAAATATCAAAACGAATAGAAAAGCCTAAACAGCAGAGATGATTAGTAGAGATGGAAAAAATATGTACTTAAATGTTATGAAAACAGTAACAATATGTAATAAATATGTAAAATGGGATATATGTAATATTAAATACTCTAATTATAAAACACATTTACATAATACAAAATTACATTTATAACAAATTTTCAAAATAATACAAATGTTTTAAAAACCATTTGGAGAGCACAAGTTGTAGCGCAATTTGCACCATACAACTTTTCTGTCAGTAGTAAAAGCTTCATCTACTGTTATCCAAGATCGCAGTTTAGCATGCAGAGCATGGTGCCTTTTATGTAAGGTTATATGCACCTTGAGCCACTCTAAACCCAATAGAAGCCATCGTACAAACTGGCAATATCTACGACCAGGAAACTATCATTCCAGCGTGCAACATTCTCATCGCAGTGTTACACGTCGGAAATTAAGGTTGAAGATGAGGAAACGCGGCGTCGGTGGTTCTTTAGGCTCCTAAAGGTGAAAATGATCTCGGTCGCTAACGCGCACTTCCCGCCACTGGGATCGCCACTGAAGCAGGCGCCCAGCACATCCCAGCGCG
Source organism: Teleogryllus oceanicus (assembly GCA_964035755.1). Lineage (NCBI taxonomy): Eukaryota > Metazoa > Arthropoda > Insecta > Orthoptera > Gryllidae > Teleogryllus > Teleogryllus oceanicus. Next base: position 119,955,054 of record CAXIVR010000004.1, read on the forward strand.
TCTTCCCGCAACGTGCCTCAACGCGCAGTGCAATGCAGCGGAAACTGACGGTTACTTCGAACATACTTATTTTCATAAACAATATCTACCAAAATTGAAAAACTTGATGGAATAAAAAATATTTTGGACAATAAAAAATACGTAAAATAGTACTAAATATGTAACGAGAAATTTGCATTTTGTGTTAGGACCACGGCGATTCACCAAGATTACAATTTTGAGAAAGGTAAGTTCAAAGAAAAAAATATATAATTACATAGAAATCGGTTATCTAGTAATGATACTGAGGAGGCGATAAATAGTAGTGAAATGGACGATAGAAGAGAAACAAGCATGGCGTCGTGCTTTTCAATGAAGAAGTGAATGATGACAGGTCAGACACGCGTCACAGAAACACGATCGGAACGAAAACGAAGAAGGGGCAACCAATCCGAAAAGGCGCAGGATGGCGGTGCCCGGTGGGAACCGGAATTGAAGGCGATGGGAAGGAGCGAGCAAAGAAAAAGGCGCGTGGGTGGAAATCGCGTCGGTTCCGCCCGGAGCTCTGATCAAGCGCCGAGACTCCTCGCCCCTCCGCCAGCCAGACGCTGGAGTAATGTAAATGAAATGAGCGCGGGCGGGTGGGGGACAGGCGGGCGTGGGGCGTGGGGCGTGGGGCGGGCGTGGGGCGTGGGGCGGGCGGGCGTGGGGCGGGCGTGGGGCGGGCGTGGGGCGGGCGGGCGGCGTCGGAAGGAGAGCTGCCTGGAAGCAAATGAGCGGCGCGGGCGACACCCGAGGAGCCCCAGCACGGCGGACATGTAGCCCCGGCCCCGGCCTGGGCTAAAGGCTTCTGCGGGAGGAAGCAAGGAACGGAGACGATGATAAGATTTCCTTTCGGGGAAGCAGCCAAGAATTGAGATGATTGCGGCGACGTAGACGGGCGGCAACGGAAAGCGCATTCATTCATCGCTCCGTAAGGGCTAATCAATTCCACGTCCTAGTTTTCCTTAACGATGCTCATTTCCTTTACCTTGTTCGCCTATTAGCAGTTTCTTTCGAAGGACAGGAAATCCATTTCGAAGTCATGAGACGAATCGCTTGACATTTCTTTGTGAAGTGAAAATACGAATTATTGCTGTATTAAGAAATAAGGAAGTACCTCGAGAAATAATTACTACCTCAAACCACGAAAATATATTTCTAACATCAGTAATTTTTCAACAATTTCAATTTCTAAGAACATAATAATTTACTTAGTAACGCACTTCGTTGCCTCTCAGAAGATATACTATGAATAGAAGCGGAACTGCGATTATTTTACACCATGAGGCGTCTCTCGCATCCCAGTTTCCATTTGAGTCTCTTCTAGCCATCGCCTTCTCCACTCCTTTCTGCTATGTACTTCTGGGTCTTCCTCCTCGTCTGTGCGATGTTGGTTTCCAATTCCAGAGCTTTAGAGGCCATCGTTCTTCACCCATTCTGTTTAAGTGACCATACCATTTGAGCCTTTTAATTTCAATGGTAGAATCAATATTGTTGAAACTCACTTCTGCTTTTCTTGTAATTTCTTCATTGCTTACTTTGTTCAGCAATGTCAATCCACAGCTTCTTTGCCAATAGTCCATTTCCATTGCTGTAAGTTTATTCTCATTACCCTTCGATATTTCCCAAACTTCAGACCCATACGCGGCAATACTCTCTACGACAATCTTTTAACATTTTTGCTCAGGGTTTGATTCCGTATTAAAGGATACAATTGCCTTACAACTACTTTCCCTTTTGATATTCTTCTCTGAATATCTTGTGTACTACCCCCATTTGCTGCTATTTGAGTACCTAGATAGGTTACATTCAGGCAAGTTTTCAATTCCGGTCCGTTGGGAATACACAGAGCTTGATCTCCTACAATTAGATATTCTGTTTTATTAAAATTTATTTCCAGATCTCAATTTAAGTACTCTTCATGAAGTTTTTGCAACATATGCAGAGCATCATCTTCCTTCTCAACGGAGATGACTTGCTCGTCTGCTTAATTAAGAGAATAGAGCAAGGAATCGTCAATTTTTAAACCCAGATTGTAACATTTTCTCCTCCAATTTTTTAAAGCTTCATTTACATATAATTTAAACAAAGTAGGAGCTATGCAACACCCTTGCCGTAAACCTTTATTGACAGAAAATGGTTCAGAAAGGTTTCTTCCGGCTTTAATTTGACTTACATTACTGATGTAAATGTCTTTAACAGCTTTCAATAAGTACATTTTAACATCTTGTTTCTGCATAGCGTTCCAGAGTTTATTTAATGGAACTGTGTCATAGGATTTTCTTAAATCTATAAATACCAGGTGGGTTTCTAAATTATGGGCAAGCCGCTTGTCGGTCACAAGTCTGATACTAAAAATATTATCAGTACATGAGCGTCCAGCTCTAAATCCGCTCTGTTCTTTCGCATATATAAGCTCCTAATTGAAATGATTGAAGGCGTTGTCATTGTCAACAATAGTATTTATTTCAATAATAGCAGCTTTCGATGGCTTAGCCATCATCATCAGTTTTCTGTTACAAGAAATATATAAAATTAGAATTAACATAGTTACCTAATTTAAAAAACATCTTAAGAAATGAAAGGAGAAGAATTAAAGAAAAGAAAGAATGAAAGAAAGAAGGGGGCGGAGAGTTAGTTCTTTTTGTAATATACATTTATATCTATTTATTATACACATACATTTATAAATATACATACAATATATTACAAAAAGAACTAACTCTCCGTCCCTTCTTTCTTTCCTTTCTTTAATTCTTCTCCTTTCATTTCTTAAGATGTTTTTTAAATTAGGTAACTATGTTAATTCTAATTTTATATTTTTCTTGTAACAGAAAACTGATGATGATGGCTAAGCCGTCGAAAGCTGCTATTATTGAAATAAATACTATTGTTGACAATGACAACGCCTTCAATCATTTCAATTATGAAAATGTCAACTACAACTCACCACTGAATCAATATATAAGCTCTGTTTCAAGTCGAAATTGTAGTATTTTTCCATACAGCTGCCCCATATTACAGAGCACAGTTATTCCTCTCTAATTCCCACATTGTTTTCTGTCACCTTTTTCGTATATGTTAGAAATGTGACCTTTTTAAAATTCTTCTGGCAGGGTCTCTCCCTTCATACATCTATTGTACAGTTGGCAGAGTATTTCGAGAAGTACACTAGGACCGTTTTTAACAGCTCTATATACATTGCACCTGGGCCTGGAGACTTTCCGTTTTTAAATGTTCTAAGGGCCTTTCCAAACTCATTTACTACAATGCCTTCCACGACTATCTCCCATATTAATATTGTAAACATTGATGAATTCTTTTCTGTCTTCTTTCATCATCTCATGATAATATTCATTCCATTGTTGTAGGCTTATAAGTTGTAAGACTGAACACTGTTTCTGATTTGTTCTTAGATTTTTTTTATAAGTTTCCAAGACTCTCTTGCTTCGGTACTGCCAATGCATTTCTTTTCCAAGCAGCATTCTTAGCTTTTATAATTTCCTTTTTTCTTTCCCTAGTTATTTGATGTACATCTTTTTGTTATCATCTTGGTTTCCTCCCTCTTACTCTCTTTTCTACAGAACTATTTCACCACGTACCACTTATTTTCCCTTCATCACTTCTTGCTTCTCCACGGCTCTCATACGCAGCTTCATGGATAGCTCTTACTACTATTCCTGTCGTAGAGAGATTGAATATTTGTGTAACCTATATTTGATAGCTTGCAATTGAGTTTGAATTTATGTAGAACATTTATTGATGTGTAAGTTAGAAGATGAAGTCTACATTTCGGGATCTGTATGCTGAAAGATGTGTCTTGAACATCATTTTGTTGGGTTTTATATACAAATGGAAGATATAATTTTGACCTCAGCAAATAGTGATCTGAGTTGCATTCGGCACCCCTACATCATCTGATGTTTTCCACCTTGGCTTTGTTGTTGTTATGTTTGCCAACAAGCATAATTTTATAATAATTGATATCTTCGTCTGACTCCTCCACCAGAGCCAATCCGGCTAGGGAGAGACTATCAGTAGCTATGCTACCGCCGGCATAGCCTCTGTTTTCATAGGAGCACGCATACCTCCCCGCCCGCACGGACAGCGCTACCATAAGGCGGTATCCCACGGGGACGTACACTATGAATATAATATTTTTTAATTTTTTTATACTATGAATAAAAACAATATTTAAAAATAAGTCATAGTTAGTTTTAGTCTGATAAAGCAAATAAGATATCGAGATACCGTATTAACCTCTATATCATTTCCTAAAAGTGATTTTAATACTTACAAATTTACTTTCAAATCATTCAATTTCAGACGTTCGACTCTTGTTTTCTATATAATACATACACTCCATTACCACACAAAATATGTTATCAAGAAAAGATGGTCCACAGAGAAGCAATGCTCTCAGTTCCGTAATGAGAGTGAAGACTGGAGAAGATGAGTTTCACATTACACATTAACTAGTGACAGCATCCACGAACCATCAGATGTTAAATGTAACTAGCATCCCATCGTTATCTGAACATTTTGAAGAACAGTAGATATGAGAAATCAGGGCATGCGGCAGACAGTGGCAATGTATTTGGAATACGTTTCCAAACTTAATAACAACGTGGTTGATATATTGTGTACATTCGCAGTTTCCGACTCTGCTGAATTCCGAACATATATAGTAGCGTCTGAAGTTTGTTGGAGGTCGTCGTGTTGACACGTGTTGGTCGTTACGTGAGGAAGTGCACACGTGGCCGGTAATAGTTTGATCTAATTCCAAGAGCACCCTCGGGTGCGTTCGCCAACAGGAGAATGATGAGCGATAGGTGACTGGAGCCGACACCTGCTATGAGATACTTCGCCGGCTGCTGTTGCTTATGTATGCCGTGGGCCACCGAGCGGCCCCTTCCCATTCGCTTGAGGCGATGCGACAAAAAAAGAAAAGAGCTTCATAAAACTTATACAAATTAAACCAATTTAATAGGAAACAAAAACCGTAAATAAGTAAAGTTCTAATAAACAATTTCAATGAAATTACATATTAAATTAAATCAAAAGACGAGGTAGGCAATTATAACTAGGAGTAAATCGAATAATTTTTGTGTGAAACATGAATTATAATGTGAAGAAAATATTAATTAATAGCTATAAATAGAATATACATCTTTAAGTGAAAAAATAAGAATATAATATCAACATTATATGGCAATACTGATTAGAAAGTACTCCAGTAGCTTACGAACAAGAATCATGTAAGTCGACTAATGAGCAGGTCTCCGATTCCGATGACATATCAACTTTTCATTAGTGCATTCCAGACGTAGCTAACTTGTAAATGAATGTTTATGACGACCTACAGGTGATGGAAATATATAAAAGTTACTGGATAAATAAATAAATAAATAAATAAATAAATAAAAGTTACTGGAGCATTTTTCTCTGCTTTTTGCCATTTTTCAATTTTTAGGCCCTTTTTTGGATCTTTGCGTCACTTTTGCCATTTTTACGCATTTAGTTTTCTTTCATGCTTTTTTGTTACGGAATGTTTCATGCATTTACAATATCGCGTTAAAAAAAACTTTTGTATTCTATCATCAGTTCGTGACGAAATTTACTACTGCTGTGGACTCAGTTTTTTTGAATTCTCAAAATTACACAAGAAATTTCATTTAAAATTGTAAAATTCATTGTATAAATATTTTCACTCAAATTTTTGAAATTTTTTTAAAAATTAGGTCATTTTCTCCTTATTTTAAGTCATTTAATAGGTCACATTGAAAGAATTTTTAGGTCATCAGAACCCGAGCACTGCTAATTTAATTTACCGATGCCATTCGAATGCCATTTACCGATGAAAATAAACACTTTTTTGCAACTCCCAGAAAGTTGTTTTGTGACAGATTCGCTTTTCATCTATAACCTTATCGTATTATATTGAATTAATTGAACTGTAAACCGCAAAAATAGATTTTTTAACATGAAGCATAATACAAATTTTAAACTTAATATTACTGAGAGAACAATGAACAAACGATTTGTAATTAAAAAATTGTTGCAATTTTCGATTTCCATCAAAATAATGTTCATGCGACTCTAACTTGCTACATATGAAAGATTCAATAAAAGAGATTAGTTTAGATTAGTTAATCGTCCTGAGACACAATCCATCCGACACTGTCGCAACACTATTGGGAACATATTGAATTTTATTTGAACAGCCATTTAGAAATGTAGTATATGCTCTTGAATGGCACAACGATAAGAACATTAGCCATTCGCAGGAGTAGACATATTTTCTCGGCTGCAAAGACGCTAAAACTGAATTTATACATTTATTTTGAAACTAAACAAAATCATGACTCAGTTTCCCATGAGATTGAAGACCTAAGTTACCCTCCCTTAAAGACAACTCTAGTCGTGGACGTGAACTGCCTCCCAACAGCAACAGAAGCCGCTGCAGCCCGCTTTCGTCAGGTATTATCGTTTGTGCGTCGCTTGATTGATTAATTGATTGATTTTTTTTTGTGTTTCCGGGCGCGTCAACTGCTTCGGTCATTAGTCACGTTAGTGTAGTGCATGTTTTCTTCTCGGGAGATGGTGGTGATCTTCCCCCGCTGGATGGCGAGATCCGGCACCGACCTACCGTCGGCTAGTGGTGTTTCCCCCTCACCAGGACTCTCCCACCAGCGGGGCACCGCCCCAGCCGGGACAGCTCGAAGCTCCCGACCGGTCTCTCGGAATATGTGGTAGTGTAGTGCATATTAGAGTAAGTGCGTGTGTGTGTAATGGGAGAGGATAGGACAAGGAAGAGCAAGGACAGATCGCGCGCGGTCCGTGGTCCGTTTGTTAGGGTACTGCTCCGGCATTCGCCTGGTATTGATCGGAGAATCCACGAAAAACTACCGATCAGAGCAGCCGAGAATTCTCCTCCAGACAGCGACTGAACTCGACCTAGCTGCTGTGCGTCGCGCAGTGGTCCGGCGGGGGGCCGCTCCCGGGGGGCGAGGTCGCCGGGCGACCGGGGCAATTAGAGAGACGCGGTGCGCGTCTGGCGCCGCATGCCAAGTGCCTGGCGCCCGGCGCCGCTCGCACGTCGCTGCTCTCAATGCTGTTGCTGCCGTCGCCTCTGCGCCTGGTGCAGCAGACGCCATAGCTCGCGCTTCCACCGAGCAAGGTTCTTCCTGCATTGCCTGGGTTTATTAAAATAACAAATGCAACGCACGTCAGAAGGCACAATAAGACGTTTGGGGCCCACAGATAGGACTTTGGTTTCATACACTCTCAGTTTTGGTTGAAATTCAAAATTGTGTCGAAAACAATTAAACATTTTAAACACGATCATTTGCTAATTTTAAGAGGACAAATTACAAAAAAAACAACATTTTTTTAATTTTAAAAGGAATGCTATCCATCGAGGTAATAAAGAATTTTTTCAGGTTGGAGTTTATCCCGAAACAGACACCACAAGCCTCTTCGCTTAGATTTTATTTCCGCTCTCAAAACTGATTCAAGGCGACCGACACCATTAGGTGAATGTTTTTTTTACGTAGTCGCTATATTTCGTAAGAGAAAGAAGAATGTATTCGTACGCCGAAAATCAAAAATTCTTCGTCAGAAAAACCCTCATTACCCGGCCCTGGTAACAAAAATGTAGATAAAATATTGTTTGTACATGTACTAAATTTTTTCCTCTAACAAGTTGGGTAGTCAGAACCCATGTTTTGTGGGTTCTTGATATCAATTTTTTTTTTGACGGCAAAACGCCTGTCTGTAGTCAATGTTAGTACCTAAACCGTTCAGACAATTTTTCCCAAAACGGACACGGATATTATGATTTTTGGAAGTGTTTTACATGAAGCCAAGACGTTTTTAAAAGTTTCTCACCAAAAAGTTTCAAAAACATTAACATTGCAAAATTACAGAATTTAAGATATACTTAAATGAAATAATTTCTAAAACATCAGATATTTAATAACGGCCAGGTACTTTTTTCAAAAAATTGTGTTTTTTGCCAAATTTCTGCTTGAAGTTATTGCATATTATAAAAAAAAATTAAAACTTTCAAGCAATTTACACAAAGAAGACTAAAATTTTTTTTAATTTTTTCAAATTACGCTTAAAAATGGCCGAGATCTACTTGAATTATCTGAATTTTCTAAAATAGCAAACGTTAGAAATGCGAGTGCGAGATAGAACGGGCTATTGTTGCATCTCTATTCCTTCTTACGAATCTAAATGTAAACATGCACAACAGTCTAAGGAGGTAAGCTATAAAGGACGAACTTACAATAGCAAAAATCATTGTAAACTTTGTATCTTGAGTACTCGCATATTTGCTCAAAATAATGTGTTAGAACTGACTAAATATGTACGAAAATATCCTATCTTTCTTGACACGAATTTGTTTTGTTAAAATTTCTCAAGAATCTCATTATCAATTGTGACATCCGTCAATTTTAGTATCTCATCGATTAAATTGTGCTAGGTACATCGTCATCATTATAAGTGGGGTGCATAAAAAATCGAAATCTCCTCTTTGCTTGCCACACGTTAACTCGCTGTGGACAGTCCATCACGTCCCTCCAATCGCGCTAACATCACCTCAAGCATCTCCACATAACAGAATTCCGCTGAAGGAAAAGACGCCGAATACACGGAATCACCGTCCACCAGCCCCCCTCTCCCCCCTCCCTCCATCTCCGCGCTTTGATTCGAGGGGGGGGCGAGGGTGGAAGCCTCCACCGCGCCCTCAAGGAGCCCCGCGCAAGAAACGGCCGGGCCGGCACAATTAAGATCAGTTGCCAAGCCAAGCATTGTGCACAATCCATTAATGGGAGAGGGCCGCTGGCGCGGCGCCAGCTCCGCTACACGTGCCCCCCCCCCCGCCGCTCTCCTGGGGTTCAGGGCCTCCCGCTCCCCTCAAGGGTCCAACCCTCCGTCACTTTTGCAATATCTATCACTGTTACTGCCACTCCCTCGTTCTCCTCACGCAATGTCAAAACGGTCTTCTCAGTAAACGTTCCGATAAACAATTGCGATTAAGTCCTTCCTTTAACAATAGCTTTCGTTATTCTGTGCTGTTTCAATAACGACTTAACCACCGGCAAAGGTGGCTCTCAGGGCATCAACTGATGCCATTGCAGTGCCTCTGAACAGGAGGTGCTAGGGTTCGAGCCCTGACGAAGGCAGAATTTTCGACACTGGCTTGTCAGATACGTCGAATTCAACCACAGTCTGAAGGAGAAACCTAGCGGATAGCTGCTCTGGTCGGTAGTTTTCCGAAGTTTCATCGATCATCGCCAGGCGAATGCCGGAGCAGTAATGTACCAAACAGGCCACGGACCGAGTGCGATCTTTTCTTCCTCTTCCTTGTACCCACACACACACTTGCACGTACATGCGCTACACATGTCGGGAGGACAGTCAGAAGCTTAGAGCTCGTCCCGGTTGGGGCGGTGCCACGCAGATGGGAGATACCTCGTTGCGGAATATCCCCGCAGACCGACATAGGTCGGCGCTGTCTCTCGCCTTTTCGCGAAGTCCCCATCTCCACCCACTGACAAACCGCAACCATGGCCCTCTCGAAACGCAAAACCGCGTTCCACCAACAAATCGCCTGAGGCTTCCTTGCGCATCGCCGCCGGCACCGGCACGCGGCGCGCCCCCACCGGCCCCGGGGGCGCGGCCCGCCCGAGCGCTCGCCGCAAACTTCCCGCAGAGCAGCGCCGGCCGCGGCGACAAGTGCCGGAATGCGACCGCTGCCTCCCTCGCTCGCACCACAGCGGCCCTCCCCGGCGAGAACAACATCAGCGTTTTCATCTACATTTTCCATTGTTTTTGCGTGGTCAGACGCAAGAGCAGGCCTCATGGCCTGAGTCTCGCCACCTAAAATAAGGCATTCATTCATTCATTCATTCATTGTTTCGCTGAGAGTTCTCTTTATCAGAAAGATCACAGAAATTTTGATTCATTTACTTTTCGCGAGAAGAGTTAAATTGTTTTTCTTGCTGTTTAAAAGCTTCTACTTCTCACTTTCTCGTTACCTTTTAAGGCAGTAAACGAGAAAGTTATGTAATTCAACATGAAAAACCCGAATTTTCAGCAGAAAAACTCTTATTCCAAGGCTCTGGTAACGAAAGAGTGGATAAATTCAGTTGCTAAATTTAGAAAAAAATCCTGTAACACGTGGGTAGCCAAGATCCATGTTTCGTGAGTACTGATACCGAAATATCGATTGACGGCGAAAAGAAACTGCCCCTCCGTCTGTGAACAACGCTTGCGGCAAAACCGTTCAGGCGATTTTCTCTGGCTGATGTCGCGGCCCCGTTAGTGAATGAAACCGAAATTTTAAATTTGGGGTTAAATTTGTTGCAACATTTTCAAAATTTAAAACTCTTGGTGCTACAGAATGGCACAGACGTTCTCCTAGTAAAGTGTTTTAATGTCCATGGTGTGGACTGGCTTTACGGTCTTGCCCCATCTCTTGCCATCTATCGCCGCCCAAAGTACACGTTTCTCAAATTTTTTCAACTTTTCGGTTTTCTAATAGTAAAACTGAAATATTACTTTAAGACCTTAAGAAAAGGGTAAAACCTCGTCCTAAATGGCAATTTTCATTGAAAAATTTAGAATTTTTTTAAAAGAAAAAGGCACATATGTGAAATTTAAAGCTCTTTTTCAAAGAAAGTATAAATTTTAAATTTTTGAAGATAAAAACTTTAACCCAAAAAAAAAAAAAAAATTTTTTTTAAAATGAACATTACATCATATTAAAAAGTTTGAAGAAAAAATTTGGAGCTAAGAAAAGTTTTGTTTTCGCCAAACTTCATAAAACATAATTTGAGGCACATGTACTCATAAATGCAAAAATGTGAACAAATCACCGCTAATGTAAATACTAACGATGTGAGAAACTGAAAAACTCCGAAGACAGAAAAATTACACTTTTGTATTTTATTAAAAAACGAAAGAATACAGCAATATGGCCTTTATGTCATCTTATAGACCACATCTATCACTATCCCTATCAGAAGTTTAGAGAAACAAGTTGGAGTCGTTTGCGAGAAAATCTTGTTTTTGTTGTTTTAATATTCCACATGTTGAAAATCGAAGTTCAAAATCGAAGCTGGAAATCGAAGCTGGAAATCGAAGCTGAAAATCGAAGCTGAAAATCGAAGCTGAAAATCGAAGCTGGAAATTGAAGTTCTACATTTTAAGATATGCTCGTAAATGATTACGACAGAGTATAGTAATTAAAAAATCTACAAGTATATTATTTTTTCATTGGAGAAGTAACAACGATCCACTCAGCTCACTGCGCAACCAGTTGATTACTTCATATTCAAAACAGATGTTTTGTTTTTGTTACACGAATATTCGTTTCATACCATAACTGACATTTTTTTAAACTAAACTAAACCCACGATTGCAGAAATTAAAAAGGCAGGTTCTATTCCACACAGAAGCAGGTCATGACGTAAACAACTTAAAGCCACAAGAACCCAATCCTTCCTAATAAATGCGAACTTTATTCACCTCTCATTTTTCGTTCTTCAATTACTTTGTTCCACGAGACAAAAAAGCAACTACTGTGTCATGCAAGTCGCTGGCAGTGCCCTCTCGCGCCCTTTGTAGCGAGTTGCGGTAGTGGCGGTGGCTGCGAAGCGCCGGCGAACTGGCGAGGCCCGTCTTTGCCCCGGGGCCAGCGAATATTGGCTGGGGCGATGGGACGTCAGGCGTGGTTCCGGCGGCCGCCCTTTATTCAGGTACAACACATTTAATGAATTCCTGGGCGATCGCCGCCGCCCACGGGGGGGGGGGGGGGCGGGGTGGACGCGGCCAGGGTCCCCTTTGTGGTAGCGCCCTCATAAAACACTGCGCAAACTGCGCCGCCGCGGCGGGGCGGGGCGGGGCGGGGGCGGGGCTGGGGCGGGGGCGGGGGCGGGGCGGGGGCGGCGGCCGATGGCGGTCGCCGATGCGGCGGACGGGGGCGGAGGGCGACGAAAAATCAGGCTGCGCAAACAACGGAAATCGACGATGAGATCGGGAGGTGAGACGGCGGATTGGGATAAATGGAATATGAGGGGAAGAATCTGATGTCTTTGATGCCCCGGAATGATTCAGAAGCTAAAATGATGTTTTTTTAAAGCGAAGGTTTCACAGGGCAGTTTTGCTGCCTACAAGCCTAAGATGATAAAACATAAACGAGTTCGTCACTTTACATATGACTTTAAGGTATAATTAATTTTATTACACGTCATACATTATACGTAAAAAATATTTGAATATAACGATATGCTTTTATACTCAATATTATAATCATTAACTACCTAATGGCTGTAAAAAGTTTTTCTGACGACAATTCGCCGTTTTTTCCCCAACAACATTATATAACTTTCTGTATACTGTGTAAGCAGTAGCGAGAAAGTAAAAATACAATCCCCTTCAAATAGTCACGCCATTGGAGTCATTGCCTCAACAAAATTACTGTTGCTCAACACTTACTCAGAAAAAAATACGCACAACAATTTATTTTCTGAGATTTACCGATAACGTAAGTTAGTTCAATGTGCATTTATAAATAACATTCTATCACGCAAATGTGTACAAAACTACCTATTCATTTCCTCGAAGTCTTTACGAAATATTCGTAGATTTTAATTTCCGAGTGAATGACTCCCACTGAATGAGAGATGTATGAGTGCCTTGTTCAACACGCTGCAAAAACATACGGCAGGAGCAGGCCGTAAATAACCAACCAACCAAATTTTAGTACCACGTACAGGAAACGAGGAATGAATAAATTAATGCTGCCTCAGAACCCCGCTCATTATACAACATTAATATTTTGGAAGGAAACTCAACTTCTTGCAACCCATAAGTAGAAGCAGATCTCCCCAAGGTTAGTTTCGAAGCAAAATCTTCCTGTGAGACGGTTAAAGTTGATCTCTTGAAGCAACATAAAATTAGCACAACGTAACATTAGTTTCATGTTATGTGAGGGAAATCAGGTACGTGAAATCAGAGGGCTCTAGTTCGATTCGAGGCCAATCGATCTGCATTCGGAAAAGTTAGTTTCCACCAGGCTATCTCATAGTTCTTTCGTTTTCTCTGACTTTCAGTGTCGCTATTTTCTGCTAATCATTACTCAAAGGCCTCAATGACCTCAGAATTGAAAGGATCATCATCAATAATAATAATAATAATAATAACAACAACAAAAATATCAAAAATATATTCAGAATAATATCTAGACGATCAACATGTGTCTGTGGAATAACATTACGCAAGCTATCATAAAAAATTTTAAAAAAAATATTAAAATATTTAATCAGTGTATTGAAATTACAATTAATTACGAAAATTGGAAACACACGGCATGAACACTGTCTAATAGTTATGCATAATTCTTTCCCAAACTGACCAGCTGGCGCAAGTATACACACTCATTTGAGCGTGGCTTTAACTGCGTGGAACACAAACTCAGCTGTCTTCAACCCTGCGAGTGTATATAACGCTGTCAATTCCCAGAAGAGAGACGGCTCCGGACGAAAACACATTACGATGGCGTCAACACCTCCAGCGGGCGTTGTAAGCGGCCGAGGAAGAGAAAGGCTCGCAAGAGAACAGACGAGACGCTACTCTGCAGATGGAGGCTTTGCAATCCAAAAGGGCGAAATGGAAATTTTAAATTAAATGAGATTTCAAACGAGCAAGTTTTCGAGAATTACAAGTACGAGAGGAACGCGTAATAGTGTTAAAATAATTAATTAATATAATATATATTATAATTAATATATATTATATATTTAATATTAATATTAAAATTCACCAGAAGTTTCCTTCCTGAGATAATTTATTTTGTGAAAAGTTATACCGAAAAACCATAAACATTATATATGTATGTGTGTATATATATATATATATATATATATATATATATATATATATATATATATATATTGAAATCGAATGGTGTGTGCATGATATTAAAACAGAAATATTACTAAACTTTACAAGTGCATTCATACAATACACACGTGTGATATATTGTATTCAATCATCTTCATCCACCGTTTATTGAGAAAACCATACTCGAATTTACTTTTCTGGGAATATAACTCAGTTCTCTGTATATGGTTAGCATTGTGCAGTTATTTTTATAACATTGTATCTCAATGGAATACGGTTGCCTGCAAATAGAAGTTTCATTAAACAATCCTCACACGAGCAACAGACTGAAAATTGCAAAGTTGTTTAACTATGCCAATTGTAATAAAATTCTAATGTAGAATTCTGCATACTTATCCCGTAAATAGATTTTCTTTCACTTTCAGAACACCGGGAAAACTCAGGATCCTCCACGCCCATTCCGTGAGATGGCCAGTCACTTCAGGACTTCCGGAGTTGCGTGTCGGCGTCGAAGCGAACCCGCAAGACAGTAGCGCCGTCCTCACCAGGTGTTGAGTCTGGATACAGGGAGTGGCGCGACCCGAACGGCCGCCGCCATTTAATATCCTTTCACCCGATAGCCCCAACAGGCAGCATTCAGGAGTCAAGGAGAAATGAGAGCAATCGGAGGCGTTATGAGGAATTTCGAGTACATTATCATTGTTTTTTGGTAGATTGGTGGTTCCTCACTTACCCACAATACCGTTTTGTTCAACTGGGTATATACAACGGCGGCGCAAAGGAATGCGCTACTCTGTGTATCCAGGGACTCTGCACCAGGAGGCTGCAGGCGAGCGGAACACTGCGGCTGCGTCGCCGGGCGCTGAGCTGGGCCCGGCCCGGCCACCGCGCGCACGCAGGCCGACAGGCGCGCGTGATTGATCGCAGACGCGGCGCGGCCCCGCCTCAAATTTCAATCCGCCGCCAACGCCCACGCCGCCGTCCTCAGAGGCGGCGGCAGGAGACGGAGGAGGGGCGGGGGAGGGTGAGGGGCGAGGGGGCGAGGGGCGGGGAAGGGGCGGGGGTCGGGGGAGGTGCGGGGGAGGGTGGGGGAGGGGCGGGAGGGGCGGGGAGGGAGAGTGACGAGGCGGCGGCGAAGACGCGCAGGACGCTGGCAGCGCTATCGTTACGTGGGAGATAGTACAACCTAAATGAGATTAATAGTTGTAAGGCGTAAAGGACTCGCCAACAAGTTTCTTACATTCAACCCGAAATATTGTGCGGGCAATAGCTTATGATTGGTTATTTTCAGTAATCAAACATTGGATTGAGAAACATACAGATTAGATTGTTACTAAACGATCGTATTAGTAAATGAAAACCCGAAGAGTGAATAGAACATTTTTCTCTTCATTAAGTGTGATACTGATACTCTGTTGTTCTTCTTGTTTGTTTTTTGTAGTTGGTTGGGAATTACAATTTGATCTACTACATATTAATTGAACACATTTCGCTCCATTCACTACCGACAATCCTCGAAATTGTCGGCAGAATAGGCAATAGATTAAGCCACGCATGTTTCATTCAGCAAGCTTTTCGAGTTTTCGGGTAGTGCAGAATACATGTTCGAAATCTCACAGTATTTCCTAGAACACTTGAAAGACACGGAATAATGAAAAGTTGAATCATTCATTCCAACAAAGTTCATTATCAACAGTGAAAAGCAAAAGCAATAAACAGAAACGTAAGTTCATGTTGGACAGAACGAAACTCCAAGAGAAAGAGGAATGCCAATCGTTCCATTCGCACTGGGTAACTTTGTGCGCTGCACTCGTCGCCCACGTACAGGATATGCCACCGCTTACGTCGCCGAAGCTGCATTGTGCCAGGCGCTCGCGTTTAATCAATTTAAAAGCTGTCATGGGGACGGCGGAGGCGACAGCGGAGCGAGGCGAAGCAGGGCGAGGCGCTCTAAACAAACGCGAGCGCCGGCATCCGCGACACGGACGGGGGGGGAGAAGGTAAGCGAAGCGAATGCAACAGCAGGTAGGTCGCCGCCTGAGGTGCTCCGCCGAGACTCGACACGGGGGCGCAGGCGCGGGCGAGGCAGCGCGGTGGGACATGGGGCTGCGTCCACGGCGGTTGCAGCAACAGGGAACGTAACGGCGTGCGAAGGACGAGACAGGACGACACGGAGTTCGGGCATTGGGGAAACACGATAGGGAACGTTAGGGAAGTAGGGCAGGGGAACGGAAATTGTTCCGAGCGGTGACAGTGACGATGGATCGACATCGGGACGGAGGTGAAGCAGCACTGAATGAAGAACGTAAGAAAGGTAAGTAACATAGATAAAACAATTGCCACAAGTAGGAAGAATACATTCACAAGTAGGGGCTAGTGACTTAAAAAGGAGTTTGAATGCATTGCGAGAACTCGTATAATTATAATAACTCTGATAGCTTCCCGTTCACTTTAATTGCTTAATTTTCACTTTCTCGTATATAGTAATACACGTGGTATAGAGAAAGTTACGTAATGCTGTAGAAAATCGATTTCGAGATTTCAACGGAAATACACGTTTAAGGGATCCCTGATACCGAAAAACTGTATTTTTTTCTTCTTCAAAACGTCCGCCCGTCGTCTGTCTGTCTGTGAACACTAACATCGCCGAAACCACGTATACGATCTTTCCAAATTGAAGAAACCCCTGTAATTTGACTGTAGTCGAAGCTTGGAGATATTATATTTTAAACTATATATCTTGTTCACATATTTTGAAATCAGTTTCCAAATCGGAATCGATATTTTGAGTAATGGTATTCGAAGGAAGACGGAAATATGTGAACAAGGTATATAGTTTTATACGACTATTACAAATGATACGATACCGTTTGGTTGAGTAAGAGCATCACTAGTTTGATAAGTAGAGAAAAATATATTGGGATTGAAAGGGACGAAGGCATAAACCGACTGCTCGGCTTGCCTGTCTGGAAGTTCGGCCTCCCGCGCCGCAGGCCGCCGGGTTTGGCCGTTCGGCCGCGCCGAGGGAGGGCCCTCAAGGGTCAGATGACGCAACGGCGTGGAGTGGGAAGAGGGGTAAGGAGTTTTTCCCGAAATTTCACTTTACGCCGCTCCTATTCATCCGATTTGCATGATTGACACGGC
Source organism: Teleogryllus oceanicus (assembly GCA_964035755.1). NCBI lineage: Eukaryota > Metazoa > Arthropoda > Insecta > Orthoptera > Gryllidae > Teleogryllus > Teleogryllus oceanicus. Next base: position 119,972,136 of record CAXIVR010000004.1, read on the forward strand.
GTTGGATTCAGGAAGCACGTCGTCATCGCGCTATAAACCCAATTTTTTTAAATTTCTTCCGGAACTATGAGAAAAAGGTTTCAAAAATTCTTTTGAAATCTTTTTCTGAAAAAACGGCTTCGTAACGTAAATTCTATTTTAAAAAAGAGTCCACTGCCGTTTACTGATCGAAAATCGGACAATTTGATCAGACGTTATCGAACTAGTAAATTCCCTGTGATAGTGCTGCGATCTATTGATTTTTCCTATAAGTATTTTTCGGTACATTTAGCCTTAAGGCGAACATGCAAGATTTAGTATTCTGGTTTCTTGCGCTAATACTACCTTTCTGTCTCCCCACTTCAGTTTTATGCAAATTTGAAAATCCAACCGTGCCGCCACTCGCGTTCCTGCCACGTAGCCCGCTTCTGTGCCGCTCCGAAGGCCACTCGGTCTCCTTTGCGCCCGCCACCAGATCCACGGACCAGTCTTCTTAACGTCCGCCACCAGATCCACGTCTCGTCTTAATTTCCCCGCCTATCTTGCGACACGCGTACGCGTATTGCCCAGTCTCTCTGCGTGTAGTAGCTGGCGTGTCGTTTCTCTAATGCTTTATGAAACTCGCACAGTTCCGAGTCGCGGCCACTATTCTGCTCCGTCCTAAATGGCCAAAACCTCAAAAATGAAATCGCGTTTACTGAACTTTTGCAAATACTACGACACACTGTATACTTGGGGGGCATCTGTTTCTGCCCACTTCGTGTCTCCGGGTCAATTCCCCTGGCATTAGTAGTCCCCCGAACTTACCCTTCGCGGCGTTCGGTAGACCTGCAGTGCGAGAGTCACATAGAGAGATCATCTTTATTTGTAAGTGGTGGCCATACAAAGTTCTGCAGAGAAAACTGGCAGTATGGATTCTCTTCCTGAAAGTTTGTGGAGTATTTTCATGGTTATTTTATAATGCATTAATGTATAATACCGACGTGGGATGAAATATTAAAATGCATGAAATTCATACAATAATTTTAATTACTCAAGTTCACGTAGGCTGAAAGTTACCAATTTCGCAGAATTCCGCGATGTTTCTTAATTCATTCACTAGCTGAATCTACCCTCTTTCGAGTCCACTTATAAAATCATGCCCCAACTTGCCCCATTAGTAAATACAAAGAATTAACTTTTCATCGAGCACGCGTGACCGCCGAATATGACTCGTCGAGATCCGTCCTGAGAATGGGAACTGCTTTTACAATGCTGTTTCTAGCGGAAATTTTACTGAAATAACAAATTTACTCAATATTATAAACAGAAAATGAATATTTTTAATTTTTGTAAGAGATGACTATTCACTAATATTACGTGAACATAATATTTATGTACATATTACATCTTCTGGACTGGATTATGCACATTTTCGTTCATTAAAATTGTACATAAAGTAATATGTGTCATCAAAACTCGTCTTAAGGAAGGGTGTGAGCTCGATGAAAGGTCAAATACGAACGTGATATCAATGAAACTCATCATAATGGTCTGAATGGTAGAGCTTTCCAAACAAGATTACGGTAATAGCAACGACAGTAATTCAGCATGACGCTTTTTGGAGAAACCTAAATATTCCTCAGAAATAACCAGGATAGATGAGGGTATAATTAAGAGATTTATAAAAAAATTATTGGTAATATCCAGTGGATATGCCATTGGCATTTCTTTTCTATATTTTTTTGGTAGTACGCGCTGGATACTACTAAGAAATATGTTTCCAAATATTCAAAGTAATGCATGGATAGAAACTTCACAAAGATATAAGACGGTATGGAGAAGGATTCTCGCGAACATGTTTAAGAATGCACCCAATCCAGGAGATGTTTAATCGCCTGTTGAGATCTTCTGTTCCTTTCATTTCCGGCTTGACGGATGTTCCCAAAAGAAAGTTAAAATTCTTGAACAAATATGCTTTGTCTCATTTGCCTGAACCCAATATCACCGTAGGGAGAAATGCACCCTAGTGAAAAATGTGATCTCCCTTTTCGGTTCTTCGGACACTATATATGAATTTTCTCTGGCAGAGGGCATGAGATGGCATTAATACCGTGCTTCTTTATGCCAAATGTTATCAATTAATATGTAAGTAATCCCTACGGTTTTCTAAAATCAATTTCGTGAATTGATAAAATTTAACCAAGTTTATGTAGAAAAATATATATTTATATTTCACAGATTTAAGCAATGCATTATTCTGGTGTTATGTTACCAGCTCCCTTACATTATAAAGATAATCCAAAATAAATGTGGACGTCGTAGAAAACATACTATAGCTCTCGGAGGTTTTGGCCCGGAAATAGCCAAAACGCACCACTGTGCGCAGCCGCGCTTCAGGCCGCAACTAATAGGTAGCGCCTTTTGCGATCTGTAATCGGCTTTCTGGTATGCCTCCTATCTTCACATCTCCGCCGATGCTGCGTGGGCGTTGTGGGGTTTGTGGCGATGCCTCAAACGTCACGATATACAATCTTCTCGAAGCATATATACAATCTTCTCGAAGCATATATATAATCTTCTCGAAGCAGTCCACACCAGTGCTAAATTTGAAGCTCTTTTGCACAGAAACTTTATGAGTTTTCGAAAAACTTCATTAGAAGTAATTTCAAGCAATAGTGCATAAAGCTCATAAAGCTCAAATAATAAAGCTCATAAATAGAATAGTATTTAAAAATCGCTGGCAATGTGCGTGAGAGATATTTTAAAATAAATTACATTCGCGTAAATTTTGAAAAAACAACAACAAAAGAATATACCAAAATGAACTTTACGTCATATTAAACAGTGCAATTAGCACTATTTGTTGAAAGAAAAGGAAAAAAACTAAAGCTGTTTTTGAGAAAATGGTGTTTATCGTTTCTGAAAATGCGGAATTTTGAGTTCATTTTAAGAGAAAACTGTTGAGATTTCGAAAAACTTCATTTGTCATTATTTAAAGCACATGTACCTATAAATACAAACATTTTCAACAAATTGCCCCTGATGTAAATATTAACAACGTGATTATAAATTTATAAAGGTAAATAAAGGTGGCATAGGTCCGATTTTCACAGTTGGGTGTAAATTTACGAAAATTGCAAAAGCTCGGAATTTTTGTGGCGTCTTCCTACAACTACGAAATTGAAAATAGAGGTTTTTTCTTCAAGTGAAATGTCCATAATGTGTGTTGTCCATAATTAGTTTTCTCATTAAGATCATGTACAGTTTTTTGAAAATTTTAGAAGTTTTTGCAATAGTGCGTGTAATATTTGCATTTTTAGTAACGCCTAAATGTCATTTTCTTCAAAAGAGCTCCAAATTTTCCAACGGAAATTGACTTATAGGAGGAGGTTTGTATATAATATAACGAGGTGTGTATACAATATTTTTAAATCAATATTTCAGTCCTATAATTAGGAAACATGAAAATTGAGAATTTTTTTTTAAAAAAATTGGGCGACGATAGATGGCAACTGGTAATGGAATGGGGCAAATCCGAGAAGCTAGACCAGACCAAAGAAATAAGAAAACTAAACAGTACGAAAAGTCTGCGCCATTCTGCAGATCAACTAGTTTATTCTTGTGCTATAAGCTGGGTTTCTGAACAGCGTGAATTCAGATAGGGACGGTATTTGCACTTGGATAAAAGTTAGAGAAGTGTTACAAGATTTTAATTGCCTATTCTTTTCATTCTTCTATACATACGTACATACGGGAGTAATATGCGTACTATAGAGAAAGTTGTATTGCTACGGAAAAACGATTTCGGTATTTCAACGGAAATAGACGTTTTGGGGTCCTCTGATACCGAAAAAGTGATATTTTTCAAAACGTGTCTGTTAGACCGTCCATCCGTCTTTCTGCAACTATAAAATTAAAGACACAGATTCAGACTTCACAGATTGAACACTTTTTGAAGAAATTTTTTGTCCATAAATAGTCCTTTCATTAAGGTCATGTAGATTTTTTTGAAAATTTTAGTAGATTTCGAGCAATAGAGCGTGCAATACTTGCAATTTTTAAAAAATAACAAAAACAACATTTTCTCAAAAATGGCCCCAAATTTTTTCATTAAATTTTTGGTAAAGTTAGTGCCAAACCAACCCTATCCGATGACATAAACGTCATATTGTTCTATTATCTTGTTTTTTCAAAAATTATAAAAATTGTATGTATTTGACTTGAGTCTTACGTCGGTAATGTTTACATTAGAGTCGATTTCTTGACAGTATTAGATATATGAGTACATGTGCTTTAAAGAAAGTCATATAAATGTTCTCGGAAATTCAACAGTTTTATGTGAAAATGAGATAAGAATTTGGCATTTTTAGATACGTTCATACACCATTTTCTCACAAATGGCTCCAAATGTTTTCTTCAAATTTTGCACTGTTTAATGCACTGTCTAATTGCACTGTTTAATATGCGGAAAGTTCATACCGGTGTATTCTTTTGTCGTTTTTTTTCCCAAAAATTACACAAATGTAATTTGTTTTCATATAGATCACGGCGTTAATATGCACATTTCCACTTATTTGTATACATTATTGCATTTGGGAGTGGAAGTACTTCAAAAGATTTCATTTGAAGTTTTTCGAAAACTTAATAAATTCCTGTGAAAAAGAGCTTCAAATTTCGCATTTACAGAAATACTTAATCTCAATCTTAATCCATTTTCTTGAAAACGGCTTCCATTTTCTCAATGAAAATTTCTATTTATGGCGAGGTTTTACTCTTCTTTAATATTCTTGAAGTAATATTTCGGTTGTACCATTAGGAAAGCAAAAAGTTAAGAAAATTTTTTTAAAAAAGAAAAACAAGGACAGGGAAGAGGAAGGAAAGATCCCACGCGGTTCATGGCCTGTTTGGCAGAGTACTTCTGTGGCATTTGCCTGGTGTTGATCCGAGAAACCATGGAAAACTACTGACCAGAGCAGCGGGCCGCTAGATTTCTCCTTCAGACTGCGGTTGAATTCGACCTATCTGACAAGGGAGTGTCGTAAATCCTGCCACCGTCGGGACTCGCACCCACGTCGCACTGCAGTAACATCAATTGATACCCAGAGCCAACTTTGCCTATACTGAATATAAAATAATCTTAGTTAGTTTAGTTTAGTTAATGCCTTATTTTACGTGGCGAGACTCGGCCCATCAGGCCCGCTCTTCCGTCTAACCACGCAAATTTCGATACGCTCCTTTCACCACCTAGCGGAGGAAGGAGGTATTATCTTGGGCGACGAAACTGGCGGATCTCAATTTTGCTCAGAGGCTTCGTTTAGGCTTGAGGATATTTTACATGCAGTAAATCTACTACATGGAACAGCCGGCTTTACTTCCCCTCCGAAGGAAGGCGTACGAGGGATTTTTTCGCCCTTGAAAATCCACGGCTTCGATCGGGTTTGAACACGCAAGCTTGGGTACAACAGTCCGGTACGCTGACCGTTATACCACCGAATCCCCAAATCTTATTCCTGAGTCACGTTGGAAACTAAAACTATCGCGAGATGGCAAGAATTGTGTCTGAGATGAGAAGGTTTCGGAGCGCGCGCCGCATCGCAAGTGAAGAGCGCGGGGCGTGAGGGGGGGGGCACTGGCGTCCGGCGCCTCCACGAGTCGCGAGAGCAGCAGCGGCGTTCCAAGAATTTTTTAATTGCGACTGCCCGGGCGCCAGCATCGGAGATCCGATCCTCAGGTCCCCTGGCTCGCTTTCCTCCGCCGAGCCGACTTGTTGCTGCGTGGGCGGGGGGTGGCGGCCGGGCGGGTGGGGGAGGGGTTGGAGCTGGGAGGGAGGGGTGGGAGAAGGGATCTACACGGAGGGGAGGGGCAAAATGCGGGGTGTAGTTTTACATGGACGGCACGGTTGTGCCTCTTGCTGGCACACGATAGCCGTCGCCTGGTCGCAGTGGATCTACCCTCTCTCATTTCACAAATTGCTACATTTAGGCATTTAATTAAAAATATCCCCACTATGTAATGAATATTATTTAATCACGCATAACAGATCACGTCTAGAGAACACAGTAATTAGCCTTTTAAGACAGCAACACGTGTTTTCAATTTGAACTTCATGACCAATATATTAGCATGCTAATGCGCATTAATGTGAATCCTACTATATGCATAATAATGACCTTATGTTTTAACAGTTCATATTGTCTCAGTCTTAACTTCGCGCTCAAAGAATGTTACATGAAACGCGAATAATGTAGCTGATGTCGTACATGATCAGAATGCAAACAAAGTACTTCACTGTTAATCCAATACATTCACAATAACAAGATAATGTGTTTATTACTTTGCAAAATATCAGACAAGATGTCTTTTAGATCCTAACTTCAAAACATGTCTTGGTACCAGTCCTTTTACCATATTTTTCTGAATTCTGAAGAAATTATTTCCACCCTGGAGGCTTGTCAGGCGGCCCACAGGGGAGGACTTTCGTTCTCGCCTGCGAGCGGCGTGCTCGCGGGAGAAGCGCCGTGGGCGGCGGGGGCGGGGGCCGGGTCTGCGACGAGGCATTTTTTCTCGCCGGTCACGTCCCTCCCAGGATGCTGCCCCCGCCCCCGGGCGCCGCCCCTCGCAGCCACCGCGCTGGGGGAAGCACGGACACCGAAATCACGAGCAACTGCGCTGCATATAGCAGCGGAGAGGCATTCCCCCCCCCACACACACACACAGTCACACAGTCACACACACACAGTCACACACACACAGTCACACACACACAGTCACACACACACAGTCACACACACACAGTCACACACACACAGTCACACACACACACGTCACACACACACAGTCACACACACACAGTCACACACACACAGTCACCACACACACAGTCACACACACACAGTCACACACACACACACACACACTCCAGGTCCACGCGACTCCGCTAGGCGCCCCTGCGATCTCTTCTCCGTTCTCTTTCCTCCTCCAGCTGCATTCTTGTTTCCAGTTCCTTTCTCTTCTTCAGCGCCATTTTGTTGTACAGCTCAATTTTCTTTCTACAGCTGCATTCTCTGCTTCAGCTCCGACCTACACCTCCGTCGCCGTCCTTCCGTCCCCCCGCCCCCGGCTCGTCCCACCCCACACCCGCGCATCAGAGTCCACGCCGCCTTCGCATCCGCCGTCTCGCTTTGAGATTTATTTTGCGTCTGAGAATTTCCTGCCTGCGACGTCTCGGGGAGGAAGACCGCTCTCCCGCGGAGAATGAAGTATGAGAGCGTCATTTAACTTTCCTGAAGATTGAGGGATAAGGCCAGAAAACAGAATTTGAAATACATTAACGGAATGTTAACTACACATTGTCCATCATAGAATATACTTCGCACCGTAATCTGAATCATGTTCAACACAATTTGATCTTATAAATCTAGTGTTACCTCTCGTCGACCTTCACTCAAGTATGTGTAATGTAAATTACCTTATTTTTGACTCTAGTAATTTGACATTTGTAACCAAAAAAAGAGAAGAAGACGATTTGTGGAAGAATTATTTCAAATAGCACTGAACTGAAACCTTGAAGAGAAAACAATCATCACTGCGGTCCTGCTGATACGAGTGGCGCCGTTTGGATGAAATAATAATAAAAGTAATAAGCACTTGTAGCAATACCAACATTAATCATGTACATGACAATGCGGAAAAATAGGAATTTTTGAAGTAAAATACAATGACAAATCAACGATAAACTTCATCCGAAACAATAAATTCCTGACTCCACAATATTTCGCAAACCTATGGACTCTACGTCACGTTTCTGATCCATCTGTTACAGCACCACACGCGGCTCGCAAGGACAAAAAAAGGTCATGCAGAGGAAACGATTCGTCATTCAAGTTAACTTACTCTGTGACACTCATGGCCGATACATCAGTCCAGTGGAAAACGCACTAGGCCACGTCCTTATCTCCGGAGGGATCGTTTTGAAGCCTGCCTCCGAGTAAAGAGCCGAGCATACGCGAGTCGGTTGAAGATGTATTCGCAACGGAAGAGAAGTTCGGCCAGTTATCGCCCGCCGGGCCACATGCAACCACGCGTTCTCACCGCTGCCCGTAACTGCGCGCGCCCCTCCCGCATCGCGCTGAAACCTGTTGTGTGCGCGCATAGGAAAACACACACTACAGTTTATCGTCCATATCCCCGTTTTTAAATTTACTTAGCCGCGTGTATTTATTTATTTACCTCCGTCTATTTACACTCTATTTATTAAAATACACGGCAACGCGCGTAATTGGGTTTTGAGCCCTGAGCGCCCGAGCCGTAAATTTGCGTTCAGGATGGGATTCAATTTTCGGGCGGGTGGCCAGGCGGCGCGGGGCGGTGGGGGCGGCGGGGGGGGGGCCCGTGCGGAGACGGAGCACGCGTGGAGGCGCCAAAACGCGGAGGATTAGGCAACTGAAAGCTGAAATGCGCACGGGACGAGAAACCCAGCTTGTGAATAAACACAGAAACCACGCGAGAGGCGAAAAAAAGGTTGACACAGAAGAAAAATGGTAGAGTTGAGGAGATGCGAATTCATAGCAATCGACGAAATAAAAGAAGAGTGAAAAATAATGAATTATTTTAGTTAACAGATTCCGACAGAATGCGTTCGGCAGATTTTTGTAGCTCATTGGTATAAGCCGACTGCTTGAAACGAAAAATGTGTAAAAATAATAGGTAATAAAAATGGCATTAGAGATTCAGAAAACAAATGTGGAGAGTGGAGGAGTCATGCTTTTGAAGTAGCTGAAGGAGAGAATAAATAAGCAGAAGCATATAAGCGGAGGACGAGACAAAATTACAGGTAACGAAATAAGTCTTTAGACAGCGGAGGAGAAAATTAATACGAGATACGGGTTCACCATCTACAGTCTAAAGGGAGGTCAGAAACGTAAGCGGCCTTCTCTGCCGCAGAGAGTAAATGAACACTTGGAAGGCGGTAATGCCCAGAAGCCCCCCGGATGAAGCAAATATTCTGTAATTAAACCTTGTTTTCCTTCCCTTATTAAGGGGGAATTAAATTCGTTTCTATATAAACGGATCACTGACATTGTGTTGTCTTTTCAAACACGTCTCTGCCAGAGAAAGATGCCAAAATAAAGGTCGTTTACAATATGAACTCAGTTATTTAGAGTTGGAAAATTACAGGAGCCACTGAATCGTATTTTTGCCAAAGAGGCTTGCGCACCTTGTTATCTCTCAAAGCACAATTCTGAAAGGTAAAATTGCATTCATTTGTAGGTAATCACCGGAACTAGAAATTTATGGATTTGTAATGAATTACTAAATACCAGATTCCCCGCGGCAACGTTTCGAGCCAAGTGGCACACACAACGTAATTGTGCGCAGATCAGAGAGATAATAATCCCACTGCGTAATCATATGTATCGTTCATATCAAAGAGCACAAAAATATCAGTGTCTACGCTTTCCACAACACGAATAACAGATTTATATGATTCTATAAGAGGAAAGGGATTTTCAATACCTAGCATTTAAATATGCAGTTTTATACTGGGGCAACTACAACGAACTCGAAATGGAAATTAATAAAATGAGTATTCATAAACTGTGAATGATAACTGAGTGTGCAAGGGATAGAACGTGTGTTAAAGTCATCCTAAATAATAAATCGTGTCTTATCAATAGAATATCTTGTAAAATACTGTAATCATAATTTGGTTTTTCGAATAAATTTTGACGAACAACATGCAAACAAAATTCTGAGCGAGATATTTGGGTCCGTATTCGTTAATTATCGGAACTTTTCAAACGTAAAAATGACTCATCGGTATACATACCCTGCTTTCTAAAAAATTCTCATCCTTTTTGCATTTTAGCTATCGATTAAAAAACATGCTGTCTAATGCACAAACTGTATTGATGCAGGAATGATTTAAAAAACGAGAAATGCCACAAATGAAGTACCAAGCTATAGTGAATAGTACTAAAGTCGTAGACGAAATAAGACGTATATTATTTTCAAATTAAATTAATGGTCGTTTATATTTATTTTCAGTCGTATCAGATTTTGAATTTTTTTGCCAGTCTTAGAATTTATACGATAAGATAAATTTATTTAAACTGCAATTGGGTGTAACCCGGTGGCAGTTAATTACATAAATAAGATAATAGATGTCATGCAAATATAATAATGGTAATAATAATGCTAAAATGATAATAATAACAATAACAGTAATAATAATATAAAAACTGCTGGTTCTTAAAACATTAAATTTCATGAAAAAGAAAAGAAACGTCTATCATCTAAAGCCGCACTGAGTGTTTAACAATAAAGACCGCACTTCACTTCACTTCACTTCACTTCACTATAAAACTAAAAGCATTTCCTTCATTATTTTTCTGCTCTACTCTGCACGAAATCTCACTTTACTATATGACTTATGACTTAATATTCTTAGTTAACTACCTCATCAACTTAAAAATACCCTAAATTGCAAAATGATGTGGTATTTACATTCAATGAACAACAACTCCTGACCATTTTTGCCTTGTACTTTGAATGAGGATAATTTAAACTCCATCAAGCAGTTTATTACACGATTTTAAGTCCAAAAGGTTGGAAAACTCATGTGATGATAAACGCCCAATTATCTAGTTTTCAATGTCTCTGAATATATGAAAAACTCCTCCGGAATTGTTCCTTTGAGTTTTGGTATACGCTCTGGTGGCCTCGTTCTGAAATAACACTCTGGTAGCCGCAGCTATCAAGCGGGTAAACAAAATAATTTGAAAATTTACGTCAACTGAAATTACACCCGAGCTTCATCATTTGGCTCCGCCCGGCCAGTAGAGGTCACCTCAGCGAAAAGTATCGAAAAAGTTCACGATATGGAAATGAAAGATCGCAGAGTGACAGTGCGTCCCAATTTAGCCCCGAGCGAATTCTTTCCAACCCTTAACTTAAAAATGTGACTTGGTGGGAAGAACTTTCATCAAATGACGAAGTGATTGTTGCTGCACCCGTGTATTTCGCAGAGGATGACGAAACCTATTTCTCCAATGCGATAAAAAAATGGAAACACGCCGGGCTAAATGCAAAGACGTAGGAGGTGACTATGTTGAAAAATAAAATGAGTTTTTTCAACAACAAAAAAATTATTGTTCCATTTTTACCAAACTTATCAAACTGTCCTCGTTGTAAATGCTTTCTTAAGCATCATTTTGCAGGATGTAAGAGGTTACTAAGTAGTTGTCTTCTGGGCAGAAATACCAATCAAATCTCAATTTGGTTTCACGATGCAAATAGATTCTATTTCACGAGAGCGACAATGTCTTGATATCAAATCTTGCCAACGACGTTCATTTAACTATTATTCATAATTCAACTATTTTATGTGGGTAGAAGAGGGGGAGAGGATACTAACAATACCTGCGCAGGTAACGCGAGAATTCGTTGGAGGACCAGCGGCGCACGGTGGTCTGAAGAGGGCCGAAACGCCCGCAAAGGCACCAAATTTTATTTTGTGAAAAACGGTTATTTCTTGGTAAATGTCAATTCTACATACTTCAAATGACTAGAAACCAAGAAAAATAATAATTTTTATCAATGCTTACAGCCATACGACGCCCTCAAAGCCAAGCGTTTCAACCGAAGAAAAATTCAGCTACCCAAGCAGTGAAAATATACCGATCTTTGATTGTTTATAACTTTTTTCCTAATCAACTTTTCAACTTCCAGAAATTATATGCCCTTTCATATACCTTTATAAATATATTAAAGCAGTTTCATTAAATTAATTGTTACGTAATTAAGGTAAGGCGGCGCGGCGCGGCGCCCACAAGCACGGCCCCCTGCCCCCTCGCGGCGGGCGGCGCCGGGTGCGTCGCGACGAGCGGCGCCTGTCACCGCGGTTATTTTCATATTTCACGCTTTATTGGGCGTCGCGTTTTTATTTCATCACTCATAATTACCGCTCTAATTGCGACGGGTGGAGGGCGGGGCGGCCGGCGCCCGCACAGGCGCGAACGCGCCCGGCGCACCGCTCTTTACGGCCGCGCTAATAATCAAAGGCCACAATGACGGAATCCAATTAGGGCGATTTACAGAAAATAGTCTCGCTCGCAGCAGTCACTTGTTCGCTAATGCGCGAACGTAACAGTAACGGGCGGAGTGGGGTGAGAAGCGCGCCTGCGGCCGGGGGAGGGGGGAGGGCGAAATGGCTGCGCGCGCCCCTACAGGAGAAGCGTGAAGCTGGTGATGGTGGTGTGATTATTAGACTGCATTTGGTCGGCGCGCAAAAACGTTACGAGCGGGTGAAGGTTGCAACGCGAAAATCGGAACGCGGACAGGGAAGGGAAAGAAGCAGTAGAATAAACGCACGAAAATTTGAGAGAGGTTGAGGGCATTCGTTGTCACGAAGAAAAACTACGAGGTGGAGTTTCAGTTGGGAGTGGAATATTTAGATCGAGACTCGAGCAGAGATAAGGCTGTTAACAGAGGTTTTGTTAAAAAAAACATGGGTTCGAAAAGTAGTTTATTTACTGAAAAATAGCAATTGTAATGTGTTGAAGTAGTTTCAGACAGGCGTTTCACAAAAAGAATGTTTTGCCGAGGGCGATTTTACGGAGGCTAAAACGCTGCGAGCAGGGAAGACGGTCGCAACGAGTAATATTCACGACTAGGGTGCGCCGCGCCGCATTGACGTCAGCGGCGGCAAGCGCAGTCGCGCGGCGAGACGTCGCAGCCGACCGCAGGGGGGGGGGAGCGCGTTTCTCCGCGGACAGCCGCGACGCACTCGGCACCCCTCGGCGGCAGCGCCTGGCTCGAGCGACCCTCGCGCCCTCCGTCACCACGCCCCCAAACACTTGGGACTAGGCTCCGCAGTGGCTCTCGCATTTGCAAGTCCTCTTTCTCGCTCTTTTTGAACAGTTTCACCATTGTATTTTGATCGATTGATTGATTTTTTCGTGTTTCCGGGTGCGTCAACGGCTTTGGTCATTAGTCCAGTAAGAATAGTGCATTTGTTTTCTTTCGGGAGATGGCGGTGATCTTCCCCCGCTGGATGGCGAGATCGGGCGCCGACCTACCGTCGGCTAGTGGCTTTCTCCCTAAACAGGACTCTCTCACCAGCGGGGCACCGCCCAAGCCGAGACAAGCTCTAAGCTTCCGACTGGTCTCCCGGAATATATGGTAGTGTAGTGCATGTTAGTGTAAGTGTGTGTAAGGGGAGAGGAAAGGACAGGGAAGAGGAAGGACAGATCGCGCGCGGTCCGTGGCCCGTTTGGTAGGGTACTGCTCCGGCATTCGCCTGGTGTTGATCGGAGAAACCACGGAAAACTATCGATCAGAGCAGCCGGCCTCTGGAATTCTTCTCCAGACAGCGAATGATTTCGACCTAGCTGAAAAGCTAGTGTCGAAAATCCCGCCGCGGTCAGGACTCGAACCCACAACCTGCCGGTCAGAGGCGCTGCAGTGACATCAGTTGATGAACTGACCTACCACGCCGGGTTTCACCATTGTGTCTCTCGTTCCTGCATATTCATGTATATCTGTCATTCCTTAATGAAACTGCATTGGACGTTACTTTTCTGCTCGTTACCTTGCCGTTTACGCATTCTGTAACGTTTACACACACTTTGCAGTTGTTGATTTTCTCCTCACAAGCAATGACGTCTCGCATCACCTCTCGCGCCGTCTCGGCAAGCCCTCGAGTTAGCACTCCGCGCGCGCGCCCGCACACAGAGACACGTCTCGAGACAGTCTGGCCGGCCGGGGCGAGCAGGCGGGCCGGTCCTCGAGCGAGTGGAGAGGCGCGGGCGGCCCATACTGCCTGCCCCGCGGAGGAGGAGTGGAAGCCGCCCAAGAGGAGAAAAGAGGATCCTCGCGGAGGGGGCGGGCGGCTGGACGGCGAGCAAACAGAGCACTGTCCACACGCGGGGGATTGCGGAAAGCGGCTGCCCCGAGGCGCGGCGGCGGCGCAGCCCGGAGCGGGGAGGGGGCAGCGGAGGGGCGTGGCCAGCGAGGCCGCTGGGCGCGTCGAGTGACGCGACGCGACGCGGACGAGAGCGCGCCCGTGATTCGACTAGCAAGGCGAAAGTGGACAGGACGGATCGAGTTATAGTGACGATGGCCCAAGTACGAGATTGTGAGAAAAGTCGCTGTTGTCGTATTACAAGCTAATAGAAGAGTTCCTATGAGTAAGTGTACTTCGGCTTCCTTTTGCTGGAGAAATGAAGTGACCCTGGAAAGAAAAGAAGAAAAGAGACTGAAAAAAAAAAAAAAGGATTGAAGTTCAATATTAGAAGTGCTTCAAATCTCCTGTTGCAGAGTAGCATTAAGAAATGTATTCTTTCCTGGAATTACGGTCAATAATAGTTAACAATATATAATGAGTTCAAAGACGAATTGATCTTATTGGTAAAAAAGAAAATACATCATTGAATTTTATATATATATATATATATATATATATATATAATATTATTTTTTCTTCTAATGAACGTGAACATTGTCCTTAAGTGATCAAAGACTTCTCCTTCACATTTTGTGAAGAAAATTATAGTTAATACGGAAATACAGTGGTCGGAGGGAATAATTAACACCAATTATTTAAAAACCTAATTCTCCTCCAACGATCAACCCAAGTTGAAAAGTAACAAAGGAAGCTGCTAAATGACGGTCCACTTCAAGCAACAAAAAGATTCTAAACTATCGGCTGGACGGTGAGGGGAATCTCCACCTCTCGTGCGGGTTTCCTCTTAGTTCTCAACCTATTAAATCGCTCCCCTATTGCCCCAGAGAACGCCCCACCACGAGCGGTAGCAAGACGTTCTGTGCGATAAGAGGCTGCTTTACTGTCTCCAGAGATAACGAGAGAGAGAGTAGCGCCGATTAGTTGCCGTGGAGCGCACGGTCCGCGGGAAGTTCAGCAGAACTACGGAGATACTCGCCTTCTCAAAAGCTCCTTCGTATACTACAGGGACTATCCCGCTACAAGACAGCTGAAGTCCGGTGATTGCGAGAGCTGCATGAAAGGAACTTGCGAAACTAGAACACTTCACCTCTAATGGGTCATTATTTTTTATAGAAATACACGGCGTATATAGTTTCATTTGGGTAACGTTCACATAACTGTGAACTAGCAACACTCATTACGTGTTATCTCAAAGTTTTCGATAGGAAAGTTGTTCATTCGGTATGTTTTGTGGAGTTCATAGGGGATGACTCCTGGCTGTAAAAAGAGACACAACTAATGAAGACAGTTGCAGGGGCATGGGAGTAGGATGACTTCATCGAGAAAGTGAACGCAAACGTCACGCAAGGGGATTATTTGCCGATGTGTATGATGTTGAAGAGGCGAGCATTAGCACGCACCCGCGTTGAGGAGACGTGCCACGCGCGGGAAGCGTGAGGGAGTGGGCGGAGGGCGAGTGGGGCTGTGGGAGGCGAGGCCCGCGCGAGCGAATCTATCAGCGCGCCGCCCCGCGGGGCCGCTTTGCCGGCAATGAAGTTACTCGCGAAGATTGATGCAGGAAAACTCGCTCAAAAAGCCCCGGCTGGAGCCGTCGCGCGCGCCCTGCCCGCCCCGCCCCGCCCCGCCGCCCCGCCGCCCGCCCCGCCCCGCCTCGCCCCGCCTCGCCTCGCCTCGCCTCGCCTCGCCTCGCCTCGCCTCGCCTCGCCTCGCCCGCCTCGCCCCGCCCGCCCCGCCTCGCCCCGCCTCGCCTCGCCTCGCCTCGCCTCGCCTCGCCTCGCCCCGCCCCGCCCCGCCCCTGCCTCGCCTCGCCCCGCCCCGCCTCTCGCCGCCCAGCCCGCCCAGCCCCGCCCCGCCTCGCCCCGCCTCGCCTCGCCCCGTCCCGCCTCGCCCCGCCCAGCCCCGCCCAGCCCTGCCCCGCCCTGCCCTGCCTTGCCCTGCCCCGCCCCGCCCAGCCCCGCCCAGCCCCGCCCCGCCTCGCCCCGCCCCCGCCCGCGCCGCGCGCCGCCCGGGGCCCCGCGGGGCCGGAATATTCCAAGAGCCCCCCGCCCCAGCCTCCTCCTGAACCGCCGCCCCCGGCGCCTTAATATCACTTCGCGGCCGGCGGAGGGGGCGAGCAGGGGGCGGGGCGGGGCGGTCGGCCGGGGTCGCGTCTTCAAGCGGCCCGCGCCCGCCTCCGCTCCGCTCCGCATCATTTTCAATTCCGGCCCGAAAAATTTACACGAAAATTCGCCCCTTTTTTTTAAGTGGATTAGGGCGCGGGGGCGGCGGCGGCGCCCCGGGGGCGGCAGGGGGGGGGCGCGCTAAGACGGCGCCCCAGATAGCGCGCCGCCTATGGAAATGTGCGCTCGTTACCAATTTTTCGCCATTTCCATAATTAACAGATTCCGCGAGCTAATTGCCTGCGGCCGAGCGGCAGCCGCCGAGGGCGCGCGCAGCGGCGGGGGAGGGCAGTAGCAGCGCGGCCGCAAAGCGACCCGCGGGAGAGGCGGTCCGAGCAGACCGCACACGCCGCGGGAACCTCGCGGCGCCGCCTACACGCCCCGCGACAGGCCATCGATATTGGCCGCCTCCCACGGCGGTCCCGCGGTTAATGTACTTCATTGCTACACGCCACCGCAGCCGTCGCGAGCACAAGACAGAAGGCGGAAACGTTCGGTTTCGTGCCGGAGAGAGTTGCAACCAAGGCATCCAGTACATTCCTGACTAATAATTTTTCGATTATGTCATGTTCTATTGAATATCAACATTCCAAGGGAAATGTAGACTTTTCATGGACTGGTTTTAATAAATACAATTCCAAAGAAAGTATTCCCAGTTTCTATTTTCAATGTTAAAATAGAAAGTAACTGTAGCTATTAATTGCCAGTTGCAATTGAATGATTATACTACGAGTCATTGTAATGCCAGTGCAGTATCCTCAACACATTTTTTATATCAATGTACTATAACAATTTTATTTAAACAAATTACCTTGCACCAAGAGAGAATTGAAAACGAAACTTTTAAATGGTTGAAGCAACAAAAAATTAACATTTAAAAAAAATTATTTGGAATGGAAATGCATCAAATGTTCAATTGTAAAGTACAGTATGTACAGTACACAGTAAAAGGCATTTTAATGACGAAAATCCAATAGAGTATCGACGATTCTGTGAAACAAACCGGCTTTCAAAGTACGATTAATTACAAACGTACGTTTTTTTGCGATTCAACTAGACCCTTCTTGAACGGCACAAATCTGTTGAATAAGAAGAAGCACTCGGCCCCAGCGGCTCAAGAGCTTCCTACAGACGCAATCCGATCTGCGGGGGGGGGGCGGGGGCGGCACGTGGGAGGCCGCGGCCGGGGCAGGGGCTAAGAGCGACTCGACCTCGAGGGCGGCGGCGGCGGCGGCGGCTGCAGAGGGAAAAAAAAGGGGCGGGGCGCAGGCAAATCCGCAGGGTGTGTGGCGGAGGGGCCCCCGGCCGCATGGGAATCGCCTCATCGCCTCACCTTCGCCCTGGTGGTCGCCAGCGCACCCGTCATCTCGCCAGCTGGCTCGGCCCGTCGCCCGGCCCTTCTTCGGGTATCAGCTGACGACTGGGGTTTTCAGACTTTTCAACGACAAATACTGCACCAACATCGATTTCTTGACAACACTGGTTTTGATAAAATATTTTAAAGAATATTTGCTAAATAGTAATGCCAATATAAAAAATTTGAAGGTGTACGGGTGTAATAATATCAACGCTTTTTGGGGGCAAGAACCACTCATTATTTATGTTATTAATGAAAATGAACATTCGTTTGGCTTGACAGCAACGAGCCATCCAAACTCGCGTAAGTCAGTCGCTAATGCAGCAGTCAATAATATAGGTAGCGGGCGTTTGGCCATTTAATTAAGCTTTAGGTCATATTCTGAAATCGTTCAATCGACGACTCGTTTATACTGAACTGCATCCGCCGGAAGGATTAAGTAAATAATTTATACAACATTCTGTTGATATGAAATGATTTAAATGTGAAAAGTTTTGATTTCACCACGATACTATTTAAATATGACTAGCATGGACACGATTATAGTGTACCATGAAGTCATGACAATTTTTTTCAAGATGATAATTTATACAGTGTTTATTCTGATATTTTAGTTTCAAATTATAATTTTAAAATAAATGATTATACCATAGGACCTCTAAAATAAGATTCTTTTAGAACTCGTCCGGAAAACTATTCAGTTTCATTAGCGTCAAACTCCACCGGTGAAAAAAGTCGGTTCCCGAAAGGAGTGGGGCAGTACGGGTTTGGAGACTTCAGGGTTAGTTTATAGCAAGTGTCAAAGGCAGGGAAAATGTGGGCTGGAATAACAGGAACCAAGCTGATAAAAATAGAAATGTTTAGAGGAGAGCAACACCGAAAATGACTGCGGTACTGAATATTAATGAACCGTCTGAAAAAATAATGATGTAATGTTTTCTTGTCCCATTTATGTAGAGAAGACTAACTCTCAAACAATATGTGTATGCATATAGGCAAATAGTTGCCCATCGACAGGGAAAAGTATTGTTAGTGTAATAAACGCGATAAATAACCTAAAAGAGACAGCTGAAAACAACATAAATGTAGAAATCGCTAAATCGGGTCAATGGATCGTCTTCAGAAACCATCTGCATGTGAACATTCGCAGCTGCAACCATTTTTCAGCTACGTTGTAACAACCCCAGCAGCAACGCTTATCACACTTTCAAATATTGCAAAAGCTGTCACAGTTGCAGACATTTCAATCATTCAGTCAAAGATTTCTTCCGGGCTGAAGGGCCGTGGTCCATTGGAAAACATATTTCCAGACGTTTCGTCCGCAACTACGGCAGACATCCTCTGTGGCGATGTGGTTTCGGACGAAGAATCCTCCTTGAAGGTTCCAGCATAGTCAGTCACCGGGGAACCTTCAAGGAGGATTCTTCGTCCGAGACCACATCGCCACTGAGGATGTTTGCCGTAGTTGCGGACGAAACGTCTGGAAATAAGTTTTCCAATGACCACGGCCCTCACCGGAAGAAATCTTTGACTCAACTCCGGCCGTGAAAGCCTACATTGTTTTATTTCAACCATTGTTACATCAACATTGTTACAACAAACGTTACATCAACAAAATCATGGCATAACTTTCACAACAACCAAATTAGCAGCTGCCAAAATTCAACAGCAACAAAGAAGCTAGGCTAACTTAATTGCATATGGACACAACGCGCAAATACAGGAACAAGAAGCAAAAACGTTCGGGACCAATTCAGAAGCTGCAAGCTGGACACAGGCCCACAAGTGCAGCACGCAGAGCGCTCCTCAAGCAATTGCCTCACGAACACGGGGAAAGGCAGACTCTTGTTCACCGGAGAGGAACCACCCCAAAAGTTGCAAAGTTATAGGAGATAAAAAATGCAATATCTTCTATACCTTTAGTTTTCTACCTAAAGACGTACGAAGGATGTATACCACTTCAGTAGAAAATTAAAATAATTACTATCCCGAGTTGTGAAAGAGTTCATTTCAACAATAAAAGAAGTGTCCAGTTACTTCTGATCTTTATGCTGGTGCAAATTAAGTAATACGAAAGCAGTAAAAGAGGTACGATGTTTTCGGAATGAGAATGTGAAAAATACGGTCGTATGAAATTGCTGCGCGTCTCAATATTCGTGTACTGTGGCATACACATTGAACTATTTTATAGAATACCATCTGAAGATTGCAAATGAATCCGGATTGAGGTTACGGCTCACAATATGCTGTCATAAAATGCAAATAACCTCGCGTACGAGTTACAAATAATTTCAAGGATAGCACACGAGTTGTTTCTCCACATTCTCGTCACACAATAATACCATCTCGAACCCACACACATGTATTTTCTCCGTATTTCATGCAATATATGTAATTTGATCCTTCAAATCACGACGTCAGAATTTCCCCGAGCTTATTCGGCGTCGGGGGGAATAAAAGATGACTATCACTCGTATGGATGCCCGAAACAGGAAACTGAAATTGCCAAACGCGCGCCTGCATTGTGCTGAGTTTCCTGTTCCAGACGCACAAAGGGAGCGTGATTACCATCATCAACACCGTCTTCACAATCGCCGCGGTCGCGAAGCGCATTCTATGAGGCATTGCACAGCACTTCATGCAAAATACAAAGCGCAATGTAGGGACTTACGACCAAGGAACGACCATCCGGCGGGAGCGACAGGTGCAGTCAGCGAGGACGACTTACCTGAAAAAAAAAGAAAGTTGCATTTTAAAGTTAGCTGCGATTATCTGACAATGTAAGCTGGAAATGTTGAGGAGTGTGAGTTTTCAAGAATCAACGATTGACACCCCTTATTAGGTTCAAGAAGAGAATTTACGGATGCTAGGAATCGGGTGTTGTTGGACTTGCAGGATAATACAACGCCCACATGTTATAATCATTATCTATGAAGATACCAAGATTTGACTATACATATTTGAAGACAAGATTATATATTTTTCTTGATTTGTTCATTAAATTATGAATATTTCGTGTAAGGCCTACTAACATATTCTTTTCTAAAAGTGAACACTGTACTGATCAAACACTCGACTGATATAAATTCTTTATCTATGTAAGAAACTCCTTAATTTTGCAGCGAATTCTCTTTTTCAGAAAACATCAATTCGATCATTGAATTTGATTTAATGTCTTTTTAAATGCTAACTCAACAAAAAAAATAAAGATTTTTACATTCTCTTCCGGTTGTAAATTGACATCATTCACTTATGCACCAACACGTACGACTACAGACAGATTCACCGAGAATAACACGACCACTGATTCAATAAAATATTGTTGAACTTTTCACTCATTTGTCATTCAAAATGAAAGAGTGAGTGGTGTGTTCCATGGAAGGTCGTGCATTAAACACAAATCGACCTAGGGAGGGGCGGCGCAAACGTTTTCTATTATGCACGCGCTCGTTAGGAGCTGTGCGCGCCGTCATGGCTCCCGCGTCGCACGTGCGGCCGCCGCCCGCGTCAGCGCAAGCATTTTATTGCGGCCATTCACCAAGACAGCGCGACCGGGGAAAAGTCGCGCAGACAGATGGCGGCCGCGCAAAGCCGCCCATCGGCCGTTCGAGAGCAGGCAGTTACTGTGCGTCGGGCGCCGCGGGGTATTAGAGGGACGGGGCGTGACAGCGGCGGGGGCGGGGCGGCGGGGCGGGGGGGGCAGCGGGGTGGGGCGGGCGAGGCTGGCGGGGCGGGGCCTGGCGGGGCGGGGGGGGCGGGGCGGGGTACGAGGCGCAATGGTGCGGTGACCGCGCACGTGACTGCGAAGATCGAAAAACGAGGTGACGGCAGGCCGGAGAGGGAAACATAGAACGTCGGGGACAAATGAATAGGGAGGGACTGAAAACGACCAACAGAAGAGAGACACGTGTAGAAGAGACTGGAAGAGAAAGAAGAAAATGGAAAAATTAAATGGTTGAAGCAATAAAAGCGTTATGAACAGTACGTACGTTCTTCGTAAAACAGACGTAGATGATGTAGTTCCAAAAACGGTCAGATGATACAAAATGTGGCTGACGCAGCGAATACGAGAAAGTGAAAACTGAAAGGCCAAACTATCGCTTCACTGATGGAAGATTTAATCAAGAGAAATAAGACTCCAAGAGAAGCATGTAGTGTGTTGGGGAGGTGGGCGAAACGACGGAGCAGGGGAAAGCAGTACGTAGAGGCCTATGGAGACGAACACGTACAAAGGCGGGGGCGCGGCCGGACAGGGGCAGAGAAGGCCGACGGGGCGGCGGGCGACGGCGACGTCGCGATGCGCCGCACGCGCTGTCGCCCACATTGATTTTTAATTGCAAGCAGCCGCCGTGGGCGGGGGCGGGGGCGAGTCCCGCGGGAGGCTCCACGCGCGTTCCAGCCGTATTGATGGGGTGCCATTCATTGCTGGGGGGGGGCGGGAGATGCGGAGGCCGTAAATCACAAGGCCAGGGGCGCGGCGCGCCGCTCTTTCCCCGGGGGGCGGCCCCCCCCCCCCCGCCGCGTCCAATCCCCCTCAGCGGGAGGCGCTCGCTCCGCGCACGCCGACACGCGCGCGGTGAGTGGCAGCGGAGGCGGCGGCGCCATGCAAGGCGGTATTGTGCGCTCGCGTTTGCGAGGAAGGACGTGGGAGCAATGGAATATAGGAACTGAACGATGCACACGTTGGACAAGACAACCAATCAATAAAAGACGAGAAAGGCGTGTAGTGAGGCCTCCAAGTAATATTTTTCTTTAGGGTTTTGATTGGTTTTTTCGTGTTTCCGGGCGCGTCAACTGCTTCGGTCATTAGTACCGTTAGTGTAGTGCATGTTTTTTCTCGGTGATCTTCCCCCGCTGGATGGCGAGATCCGACGCCGACCTACCGTCGGCTAGTGGGGTTTCCCCCTAACCAGGACTCTCCCACCAGCGAGGCACCGCCCCAGCCGGGACAAGCTCTAAGCCCCCGACCGATCTCCCGGAATATGTGGTAGTGTAGTGCATGTTAGTGTAAGTGTGTGTGTGTGTGTGTGTGTGTGTAAGGAGAGGATAGGACAGGGAAGAGGAAGGACAGATCGCGCGCGGTCCGTGGCCCGTTCTGTAGGGTACTGCTCCGGCATTCGTCTGGTGTTGATCGGAGAAACCACGGAAAACTACCGATCAGAGCAGCCGGCCGCTAGAATTCTCCTGCAGACAGCGACTGAATTCGATCTATCTGAAAAGCTAGTGTCGAAAATCCTGCCGCCGTGGGGAGTGGGAACCTAGGGCCTCCCGGTCAGAGACGCTGCAGTGACACCAGTTAATGCACTGAGCTACCGCTACCGTTTTTCTTTAGGGTTTTTATCCAGCCAACAGCCGGTTACCCTTTATGTCCCGATGGGACACATATTAGACCATACACTAGACCAACACACTTGCGGGCTCCTCTGATCTGGGGTCAGCAGAACGCGAGGCCCTCCGCGGCACATACAAAGTCAAGGGACAAACAACCATGCCCCAGGCGGGACTTGAACCCGCGACCCTTCGGACCGAAGCGCGAGTCGGTACTCGCTCTTAGCCACCTCGGCCATCCAGGTCGGCTCCAAGTAATATAATCGGAGAATTTATAAGCTACGTTGAAAAATATGAGATGGACCTTCCGAGAAGTGTATGTTTCATATATGCAGGGAATCGATAATGCTAAGCTTGCAGAGATGGTAACAACATACGTATACAAAACCATGAGTGCGGTAGGGTCTAGTATGATCAATGAAAGCAGAGAGGTCAGACAGAGAGATGAAGGGTGAAAAACGATGGGAACTCGGCTAACGTAATATAGGTTGTTTGTTCTCAATGTAGAAGGGAGTTGAATTCATAAAATTCTTTAACGAAATTATCTCTCAGAAACGTGAACCGATATTGAAAATTGCATCCTACGTAATTACATATTGAAATAAATTTGAATTTTTCCTGCAAATATTAACTTTCTGGAAAATTTATTTTTTTCTTTAAATTATACCAATAATTATTGAACGTTATTCATAATCAATAAGGAATGACCGTAATACTAGCGTTGCATATGTACTTGGAACGAAAATACAAATAAAATTGTATGAATTTATACATTACAATTTTCTGCTAGACATATACACTTATAATAAACTTTAAGTACGAGTAAACAACGCGAAAGGTTTTGGTACCATTTCTTTGTCGTTGACAAAATAAGTTTCCGGTTTCGTCGAGTCGTAGAGTATTGTTTTGTTCGTGAGAACGAATTGATTGATCAGTATGTACAACGATAATATCAAGCATTTTCCTTTGGCCCTTGGTGTTGACTTAGACATACATCTACTTCTACACCGGAAGCAAAAAATTGTTTGTCTGTCTTACAATTGACGTTGCTTGATCATCGACAATAAATCTCCACGTTTCGGGCCAGGACGCCGCAGCATAAGCAACAGCTTGAGAACGACGTGTGACGAAGATCATGGGACTAATCCAGCCTACTCTCCCACAGACAGCGGCTTTTAAACATTAATGCGAATCATTTGGCATTCCAGACTTGAGACATTTATTCGCCGACCCTATTTCGCAGCCTCTGAAATAGTGTAAAAATATTTTTGTTTATCTATAAATGGTAATGAAATAAACGTGTTCTTTAACTTCAATATTGAATATTAAATGTGAAATAACGTATCAAAATGATTAATTCTGCAATTTTTGCTATTTATTTTAATATTTTCTTAATATATTTGTAACATTTTAAACCTACCCATATATACGCCGAATCACACAATAAGAAATTTAACGACATAATAGAGAAAAAATGATTATGGTATCAGAAAATGTTAAATCCAGTCACGCGAATATTCGAAACAATATTTCTTGGCTGAATATTACGTTTTGATCAGTGCATCACCACAGCTAATAAAGGAATAAATCCTGTTAAGATGAAGTAACTGAATATTTGCAGTCGAAAACCTAGTGACAAAACAACTTTTACTCTATGACATGTATTATTGTAATGCAGACGTGCATGCAATGTATTTAACTGTACGTATAAAAATGTCATAACTTTAATCACAATCAAGAAGGAGCAAGTTACTACATAGATGAGGAATAACGTTTCCTATAACCGAAGAATATTTGTCCAAGCGAAGAAAGATATTCTACGTTACGAAGAAAGGACAGCTTGTCGGAATTATTATTTCTTCGTTCATGATTTGCATGAATAACTTTGCACTCAGAATTGGTCACGGTTCTATTATTTCCACGTCGAAAGTGAATTAAGAGAAAGTGCAATTATGAAAGGGACATTTTCCCAAAACGTAAAGATCATGCACAATAAACACAGGAACCTTTCGCATCGCCCTCTGTCAGAACCAGTCATCCTTAGAGACCGGATTTTCATGTAATTACATATTTTTTGTCTGTCTACTTACCGTTCTCAAAGTTATCTTGGCGAATCGTCGCCGTCGTAAAACAATATCCAATTCTTCGTTACATATTTTTAATATTTAGCACTATATACATATTTTGCTGTTTTGATAAAATATTTTATTCTTCATTTTATTACATTTTCTTAATGAAAAGCAGCAAAATAAATCAACATTTTCCTAACTAAAATTTGTTAAGGAAATATTTAATAAATTTAATTTTGTATTATATAAATGTTTTATAATCAGTGTATTTTAATATTACATATTATATCCGACTTTACATATTTTTACCTATTCTTTGTTTTCATTACATATTTATGTACATATTTCCCGGTCTCTATCATCCTTGTCGTGGCAAACGGGGCCTGCCGAACGGGGAGCGATAAAGAAACGGCGGGCGGGGCGCGCGCCGGCGGGACAAATGACGAGCCGGCGCCAGCACTCGGGGTGGCGCCGAGAGGAAATAAAACGCCCATCCGGGCGGGGCGGTTGCCGAATAAATGCGCCTAACGCGAGTCGAAGGACGCCCTGCCGCGGAACCCATTCAGTGCGCAGGCGCCCGCCGACCGCCTTGCATCCTTCAAACCGTCACCCGCCACCACCACCATCGCCGCCGCCGCCGCCACAATCGTCGTCTCCACCACCACCATCGCCGCCGCCACCGCCACAATCGTCGTCTCCACCACCACCATCGCCGCCGCCACCGCCACAATCGTCGTCTCCACCACCACCATCGCCGCCGCCACCGCCACAATCGTCGTCTCCACCACCACCATCGCCGCCGCCACCGCCACAATCGTCGTCTCCACCACCACCATCGCCGCCGCCACCGCCACAATCGTCGTCTCCACCACCACGTCTCCACCACCACCATCGCCGCCGCCACCGCCACAATCGTCGTCTCCACCACCACCATCGCCGCCGCCACCGCCACAATCGTCGTCTCCACCACCACCATCGCCGCCGCCACCGCCACAATCGTCGTCTCCACCACCACCATCGCCGCCGCCACCGCCACAATCGTCGCGCCACCGCCACAATCGTCGTCTCCACCACCACCATCGCCGCCGCCACCGCCACAATCGTCGTCTCCACCACCACCATCGCCGCCGCCACCGCCACAATCGTCGTCTCCACCACCACCATCGCCGCCCCCACCGCCACAATCGTCGTCTCCACCACCACCATCGCCGCCGCCACCGCCACAATCGTCGTCTCCACCACCACCATCGCCGCCGCCACCGCCACAATCGTCGTCTCCACCACCACCATCGCCGCCGCCACCGCCACAATCGTCGTCTCCACCACCACCATCGCCGCCGCCACCGCCACAATCGTCGTCTCCACCACCACCATCGCCGCCGCCACCGCCACAATCGTCGTCTCCACCACCACCATCGCCGCCGCCACCGCCACAATCGTCGTCTCCACCACCACCATCGCCGCCGCCACCGCCACAATCGTCGTCTCCACCACCACCATCGCCGCCGCCACCGCCACAATCGTCGTCTCCACCACCACCATCGCCGCCGCCACCGCCACAATCGTCGTCTCCACCACCACCATCGCCGCCGCCACCGCCACAATCGTCGTCTCCACCACCACCATCGCCGCCGCCACCGCCACAATCGTCGTCTCCACCACCACCATCGCCGCCGCCACCGCCACAATCGTCGTCTCCACCACCACCATCGCCGCCGCCACCGCCACAATCGTCGTCTCCACCACCACCATCGCCGCCGCCACCGCCACAATCGTCGTCTCCACCACCACCATCCCCGCCGCCACCGCCACAATCGTCGTCTCCACCACCACCATCGCCGCCGCCACCGCCACAATCGTCGTCTCCACCACCACTACCGCCACCGCCGCCGCCACAATCGTCGTCTCCACCACCACCATCGCCGCCGCCACCGCCACAATCGTCGTCTCCACCACCACCATCGCCGCCGCCACCGCCACAATCGTCGTCTCCACCACCACTACACCACCGCCGCCGCCGCCACCGCCACAATCGTCGTCTCCACCACCACCACCGCCACCGCCACCGCCACAATCGTCGTCTCCACCACCACCATCGCCACCGCCGCCGCCACAATCGTCTCCACCACCACCACCACCACCACCACCACCACCACCACCGCCACCGCCACCGCCACAATCGTCGTTCCGCCACCACCACCACCACCACCACCACCACCACCACCACCACCACCACCGCCGGCGCGGATCGAAATATCCGGTGGGAAACGAGCCCTGTTGCCGGGACAAACGCGCGCCGCCCGCCGCGCTCGCGTTCGGCTTTCCCTCCCACCGCGCCATCTCGGCTCTTGTCGTCGGGGGATCGACGTTTCGGAACCGCTCTCTGAACCGCCCGGTGTATGCGGGATAGAAAATTGGCGCAATTGTGGGAACGAACGAAGTGTCAGGTGAGCAGGTATGCACCGAAAGAGTGGAAAGGGTCGTCCAGACATGGAAGATTGAGAAGATACCCATGTAAGAAACTGTTAGAATTTTATGAAAGAAGATTCCAAATAATAATCGACAATACATTATGCGGTCATTTTCACATATAAATAAACAAAAAATTAACTTCGGCATTACTTTCTGTAAACAGTAAAACTACACAATACAATCTCAATAGGATTGTCGGTCAAACTTCCATTACAATCAATGATGGATTTTTTCGTGGAAAATGCTATATTCATATTCGCAAAAATATGAAATATAATAAAATCGATAAAAGAGTAGGAGCGACATGAAAACGATTAAGTAAGGAGAAAATCCAAGACGATACACCGATTTCAGAAAAGAATATACTTGAAAATTAATAATGTTTGTTGCCCCCCCATCAAAATCATTCATTCCCGCCGAATGAGCGTAAACGCAACGAAATTGCTGTGGCAACAAAAACGGCTGCTACATTCCCTCACATTCCCCTCCGAGCGCGAGCAGGCGATTGCGTTAACAACACGGCTCCGCGCCGCCCTTCATCCAGCGGTCAAATCCTGAGCACGCGCCAAACGAAGAGCGCGGGGCGAGCGTCTCTCCCCTGACGACTCCACGCCCACGCCCACGCCCTCGCTCACGCGCCCCTCGGCGCCCAACGCGCGAACCACGAGAGGGCACTTGACCTCGCCGCCTCCGCAGCCGCTCCCCCCTCCCCGCGCGGCAGCCCACCAATAGCCGCGCAATTAAAGTGGCGCGCTGGCGAAAGGAGACGCGCAGCTCGGGGCGGGGGTGGGGGTGGGGGCATACGCCAGGCCCCTTGAGAGGAGGCTGCAGCGGGCGGAGGGGAAGTGGGAGGTAAACACAAGGTGACGAAGGTGTCGGGAGACAAATACACGGAGGGGTGAAATGACAGCATTTCGCTTGCTGGGAAAGGGAGAGAGCACGAAAGAAAAAAGAAAGAAAGGGAGAGAGAGGGAGAGAGAGATGGAGAGAGAGGGGGAGAGAGGGGAGAGAGAGGGAGAGAGAGGGAGAGAGAGAGGGAGAGAGAGAGGGAGAGAGAGGGAGAGAGGAGGGAGAGAGAGGGGAGAGAGAGGGAGAGAGGGAGAGAGAGAGGGAGGAGAGAGAGGGAGAGAGCGAGGAGAGGAAATGCTACGTGAAAGTGAAAAACTACGAAAGAAGTGGAAAGGAGGTGAAAATAACAGGCGAACGGAATGGTAACGTCAAGGGGGGTGGAATGATGAAATGACGCCGCGCGTCAAGAGCCATGTCGTAAGAGACGCGTCGGGAGCAAAGGTTTTCAAGTCGTTGTGCCTGCGCACGTGGAGAGGGTGGCTACGACCCTGACCTCATTCGGCGGGAGGAAACGAGAGATCGACGAGAGAGATCAAGCAGATATTTCAGGGAAGTGGGAAGAAGATTGTGTACGCGATGACCTGACGGCAGAGCGTCATGCAAACGACCCCGCGAAAGGGAGAGGAAACGCCCACGCACCGCCCGTGGCGACGGCGACGGCGGCGGAAAGAGGGCAGCGACGGGTAAGACCGCGGGGGCGGCCGGGAGCGACGGGCAGCCGAGCAGGAAACCAATTTCACTAAGCTCCGCGCCCGCTCCGCGCCCGCTCCGCTGCCGGCGCCGCCAGCGGCCCTCCAGATTAATTACACGGCCACGTTAATAACTCGAGAATAAAACGCGCGCTACTTACCGCTAATTACGACCTCGATCGCCGCGCTGCGGTCGGCCTCGCCGCGCCCCGTGGCCTCTTCGCCTCTCGGCGCTTCGGCGGCGGCGACCCTCGCTCGAGGAGCTGGCTCTCAGGTGAGCTGCAGGCGCGCGAGGGGGAGGCAGAATCACGGAGCAGCGCGAGAAGCTACGGGAAGTCGGAGCGAGTGGAGATGGCAGACGTACAGTACAGGGGAGCACTTGGTGTTCAGAGTCGAGTCCTAATGCTTTGCTTCATTGAAGACAGATTACAGACACGGGTATTTCAGTAAGTTTCAGTAAGTATCTTCTGTTTTGCACATTTACATGGAGCAAGTCATGGAAGTCGTTTTATCCTAAAAATGAATACATTACATTTTTATGTTTCAGTGTTTTCTATCCATAGCGATATGCCGTATCTATACCCTGAGTTAGACATTAAAAGAAAAGATGTTTATATGCACACATAATTACAACTCCCCTACAATTTGAAGTAATACATTGTAAAAGAGCAAGTATAAGTAAAAAATGCAGATCACTAAATATAACGTCTGTAAATAGTACGGATAGTATTTCCGGTTCGTTAAATAAATCAAGAGAATAGAGAGCAAAAAGTTTTGAAAGTTGCTTGAAATAGTGTATCGTTGATGCAAGGAAAACAATAAAGGAGAAGTGGTTGTGAATAAGATTCATGATCCGAATTTACAAGAGCCAGAAAGGCTAAAAGGAGATCAAAATGGCTAAAAAGAAAAGAAGGTTTACCATGAAGGAGCTGCAGGCACGCACAAGTGTACACTGCCGCTTGAAACGAAAATACAACCTAAAATATTGACTCTCCCGTTCCCTCTGATTAGCTCCGGCAATACGTCGTTTATGCGAACCAGTCACATCACTGGAGACCGGAAAAATATGTAGTATGATTCGTCAAAATATGTACGTAAATATGTAATGGAATCTAAGAATATGCAATATAATATATAAAAATTAAATATATAATATTAATATATATATATAATATTAAACAAAATTAAATTATACCCAAAAAATTCCTAAACAAATTTTAAAATTGTCAAACTGAAACTGAACACAAACTGAAATAAGTGCATAGCAATTGTAATGGAGTTTTGGCAATATAAAACTGAAAAAGCACGTAAATCTCTCAGATGCTTAACCATTCCCAATCTTTTCATATGCGAGGGTAGGGGTCCGGGTCGCAGCAAGGTAAGCCTTGTTAGTGTTCCCAGGCACTGCGACCAGAGCAACTGGTGCGAAATTTGAAAGTATGAGTTGTACAAATTGCTTCGATACGATACATCACCGGATACCTGATCCACGACTGCGTTTTGGAGAAGTCAGTTGACAGATATCGCCCTTAATTTAGCTATATTAACTTCCATATAATCACATTATTTCTATCATGTCATTTTCACTCCTCCACGTCCCCACGTGTCCCAAACCCCTAACTCCCCCTTTCCGTTCTTTTTCTCTCTTAACTACCAACCCCTTCACTCCCCTTGGAGGCCACGGCTCCTTTACAGTTCTGCTACCACATTTTGGTCCCGTCCACAGCAGACTGAAGATCTCAATAGTGTAGACCATCCAAAGATGTTCGTTACAACAATTTGTTTCACGTAACACTCATACACTGAATTTAGTATATTTAAGTAATTATTTTTTTAAAAAATTGACATGGTGAATCTCTCTCCGCATTTTGCTTTGTACATGTGTTTATATTTTAAATGTGTTCAATAATTGATTGTAATCGCCTCCTTTATTATTTCAGTAATATACATGCCTTTTGCGGCTTTTACACGCACCAATCTTTATAAATGAATTTCTTTAGAAAAGGAGAATTTCACGGAGACGTGACGAATTGCACTTTTGACTTTAAAAATATTAAGAATTTGTTTTAAAAACGCATCTAAATATTCGTATCAAATGCAACCCACAACACTCGGCCGGATTTTCGAATCTATATCGTAAAATAACTCCTAAATGAAGCATTTTAGGACCTTAAAAACTAGAAGTAAAATATTGAGGCCGAAGGCCTCAAATAAACGTTCCTTACACCGTATTCTACTGGATGAGATCTTCTCGAACATTCTATTACATTTTTGCTGCTTCGACGCTTCTCGATTCTACCTTACCTATTCAGAGCCTATAGAATCTGCAACTGTATGTGAAATAAAACTAATTACTTGATATTCTATGCGATTAAATTACACGGGTGTACCTCTCGGCTCGATAATAACGTTAAGCAAGATTTTTTTGTATTGACAAGGGTGTATTGTATTGTTATCAATCACAAGGTGATATTTAGAATACATGACGGAGGATAAGAAGGTCTTGAAGAAAAAGATATATTGCAGGCTTCATGTGGAAATGGAAAAATTGGGAAGAGAGTGGGGTTTCTCGCACGGGTACGCTAGTTTACCCTCCTCTGTATTTGACTACTTACAGAGATGTGCCTAGAGATGCGAAAAAACTGTCTCGCGAACGCCGTATATGTATGCAACATACGCAAGTATTTCAATGAAATAAGCAATGATCGTCTCAAATTAGAAGATACAGAAAAAAATAACAACTAATATACAATCCTAAAATTAAGAAGTATATAACTTCGATTTCCTCTTCTGAAGTTAAGTTCCGCCCGTAATTCTTAACTTATACACACATGTTAACTTATTTCACTTTACTATTACAACAAAAAAACTAAATGATTTAACAAACGTAACAAAATGAAAGAAAAAAAGAAGAATCATTCAAACATAAGTTTTCTCCTGGGAAAAAATATACGAGGCAGAATTAAACAGATAACAATGAAACAGTAGTATAGAGAAGATTCTAATCATAACTCAATTCTAGGTTGTTTGAAAGAAGTCATCTCGCAAACATATTTTCGTTTGAGGCCATTATTCCTCCGCTTGCGGGTGTTCACTCGTTTCTGGATTTGGAGGGAAACGCGAGCCGAGTCATGGGAAGTGCATCGGCCTTCGCAGGTGGGCAAGGAGCAGTTTGACACGCCTAGCATAGAGGATAAGAAAGCGAGCGATGTGAAGGTAGCTACGCCTGGGCAGGGTAGCTACAGTTGGGCAAGGTAGCTGTAGCTGAAGGTGGAAGCGGGGTAGAAGGGCGGGAGGTGGGCGGGTGACGAGCGAGGGGGCGGGACGGCGTTTTGGTGGGGGAAGAGGGGCACGGTGGGGGATAACGAGGCGCAGGTGGGACGCGGCAGACCGGAGCGGAGCGGGCGGGGGCGGGCGAGGGGACGGGGGGCGAGGCGGACGGGCGGCGGGCGAGGCGGAGCGAGGCGGGGCGAGGCGGGGCGGTGCGAGACAGGGCGGGGCGGGGCGGGGCGGGGCGGGGAGGCAGTTAAACCAGGGCGGGGTGGTGAAGCCGGGCAGCGCAGCGAATCGTCCACAAATGGAGGCTGCACGACGCGCCCGCGAGTGCGCTGGCTTCGTCGTCGTCCTCCCTGGGGGGTCATTTGGGAGGGCCGGGGGCCGCCGCGCCGATCGCTGCCCAGCGCGCGGCGCGGACCAACCCTGATCCAGCAAGGCGCGTCCTTGGATTTCTATTACTCATCTCGCGACGTGCACATGGAGAGCGCGAAATGAATCACAGTGTGCGACGCACCCGCTTTCACGTGTTTCCGACATTTAAACCCTGATCTCTTCTTATGAAGTGTGTGGTCATAAATGGGTAATGAGTGGTTGTTTGTTTTGAAGCGCGGTCTCTGTGAGTTTCAACTGCGCACACCTAAACACGTTCATCATTTAACCAATGATTAGCAGGTCATATCCTGGCATATTATTCACCAACAACAGTGTGAGTAAAAAATCAATTACGAGCTCAGAATATTAAACATTCAGCCATGTTAAAAAGTTTCCGGTAAAATGTGTAATTAACCGTTGAAAAGAAAAACCGAATGTGAAACTAAAAGTCTAATTAGAAAGCTCTGCTAGTTGTCTATAAATGGCAAACTTTGGTGTCTCAGAATTTCTAACTCAAAATACAAGCTGAAACAAAATAGGTGGATTACAAGAGCGTTTTTGTAATCAAATTCATTATAAATAAAACTTAATATAATAAAAATTAAAATAATATTAACAATAATCACTCACCAAAACTGGTGACGTCTGTTGAACTGTGAGCAATATTGTACGAACAACATATTCACACTGATCGCACGACAACAAGAAAGCGGAAAAAGAGAGGCGGGACAAAAGAAAGGGGACAGAGAGAAGAGGGAAAGAGGGATGGAAAAGGAGAGAGGAAGAGAAAAAGCGAGAGGTGGAAAGAGAGGCTGGAAAATAGAATGAAAGAAGAGAGAGCGGGAAACGTCTGCCAGGTTCTGCTAGTAATTTATATTTCAAGGCGTAACAACCTTGTCTTACCGAGGGACACAGCCGAAAGCAGATCCCCATTATGACACGTTAATCTCGCAGGGATAGAATATGTCTTGGCAACGGAAGATGACGCGTGGCGTAATCAGAAATGGCCGATATAATAATAATAATAATAATAATAATAATAATAATAATAATAATAATAATAATAATAATAATAATAATAGGAAATATCGAATTTTTTGAAGTTTTTTCATTGAAAAATTCAGAAAATACCAGAAACGTGTTCTCAAGACCTTTAATTTATCTTTTTTGGATCTAAAACTCAGTTTCTCCACTATCGAGAAACGAGGAGATAAAATGGCATCCTCCGCCAACGAGAGACGAGGTGCTGCTGGTGAGAAAGCGCCGGATTTTTAAGTGTTTTTAAAAAGTTAAAATTAAGTTCTATCAGTTTATTAGGATTTTATAGGTTCTTTTATGTTCAATTTAGGAATTTATAGGATTTTTGGAATATATATATTTGAATGGATTACGCTCATCCATTTTGTTATTTTTCACTGCCAGTACTTCACTGAACAATGAAATACTTTGAAAGATTCTCAGGCTTAAACCCTTTTCTACGAGTATCTTCCGTTAAAATGCGCTTGAAAGCGGAGACACTGCATTCCACGTCACACAATGTGCGAGGTGCGCACTTCATTTCGGCTACTTCCGTGGGGTTGAAAATTTGATTCTTACGCGTTTTCTCGACAGAGAACGCGTAAGGTTCTTGTTGATCAGGATTCGCTCGCGAAGCAAAGCACTTCTTGACGATTTGCTTTTGGGCATGATGTGATTGTCTGCTAACGTCACTGGTTGTGAGAAGACTGGATATTTTGCCGCCGGCTTTTAAAATGTATGTTAATTCTTGGAACATATAACGGAAGAGGGAGTAATATGTACTGTTAACGCTTTCTGATATTATCAGATATCCGTTTATACCAAAGCAGGTAATCTTCGACAATGATCGATATTGTCAAGGTAGCCGGAATCTTTAGATTTAAAAATAATTTAATATGACAGCTGCGAGGAACAAAGCGAGCCGCATCAGGACGATAATAGTACTATTAAATGTTTGCATCAAGTTTTAACTTAAACCCGAACATCACGTTTTCAGAAATTTTATATGCCGCGGACAACCTTATTCAGCAATAGCCTAAGTTAGTAAAATTATATAATCTGAAGTCGGACTTTTTAATTACAGTTTATTATTGCATGTATTATGTCGGAATATTACACCAGACTTTATAAGTACATGGTTATTTTACAATTTTCTTATTCGTGCAGTCTCCTTTGCTTTGAAAATATTTTTGTACAAATAAAAGAACTGTACATGCAAGCGAATTAGATTTGTAGGTTCTAGAAAAAATACGTTTTTTTAGATCCTAACATAAAATTATGTCAATTTAGGCTCTATCAAATTAAAGTATATTACACTTTTGTACCTAAAACATTGGAATAAACTGAAATTTGGAGAGTAAGAGGACAGGAATAAAATTGGTCAACAATTCGTGGCTACTGATGAGTAGATCAAGAAACCAGAAGAAACTAAATTTGCTTATTTATCTTTTCCGAAAGACATTTCATCCCTTGCAAAGTATTTAAAACGTTCTGGTATTTACACACAGAGTTCACTAACTTCAGTATGTGACAATATGAGTCAAAGCATAGTTGTATAGGATTAATTTGAGGCGGTAGGTAACTCTTTTCTTGAGAATTATTATGGATTCAATACTACTTTTTTTTATCTTGAAAATTATTATATAACAATAAAACAGTAAATATTGAGTTATACGTATACCAATGAACAGAAGAAATTTTACACAGCACCCCGCTCAACTAATAAAATCCTCTAAAATCCTAATAATTTACGTCTACGAAATACATTCGAAATTCCTATTTTCTCTTTTCTTTTTCAAGCACAGATTGAAAATTATTATATAACAACAAAACAGTGGCAAATATTGAGTTACCACGTATACCAATGAACAGAAGAAAATTTTACACAGCACAGAAGACCCGCTCAACTACAATCATCTAATAAAATCCTCTAAAATCCTAATAATTTACGCCTACGAAATACATTCGAAATTCCTATTTTCTCTTTTGTTTTTCAAACACAGATACCTGTTCCTTGTCGTCTTTCTCCCATCTGTGGAGGGTCGATGATCATGGGCCGCGAGAGGTGCCCACAATCGATGGCGGACGGCTCCTGTTTTCCAAGCAGTTGGCCGCGCACCGCAACCCGGCGGGGGGCGGGGGCGGGGCCGTGGTCGTAACGGAGGGGGGCATTAGGGCGCGGCGGGGGCGCAAACGCGCGAGTGCGATGGCCGCAAGACCGACGGGGCGCGGCGGAGGCCGGGAACGGGGCGGCTAATGGGAGGCGGGAACAGCGGCTCGCGGGAGAGGGTGGGTCTACGGACAGCACCACACGGCCTCCGTTCTCCCAGCTGCCTTCGCCATTTGCAGGTGTTGCGGCTCCTCCGGTCTTCAGGGCGAGCACAACGCAGACTGCGGTGGGAGATCAAATTCCCAGAGCACCGCCTTGCAAATAAAACTCGCTCATGTCAGAGATGCAGAATCTTTTCTTCACATTACCCTCTCTGTCATTTAAATCACAGAAGCGTGTTAGAAAAATCTCTGATTGTTGATACAACCTCATCCAATTTACTTCGATAAGAATACACGTGTTTAAAAGACACATGAACAGAATTTTATACGAAAAGGTGTGCGATATAGCGTTGTTGAGTTGTATATTCTTATATTACAATACAATTCAATCAATATTCAATATTGGTTTTTCTATATCGGTGCGTCCATGTCCTGCAAAGGGCAATGTTACCAGCCATTCGGCATTGTTACATTGTTCATGTGATGTTTCAAGCCATATCCACTGAATGTAATAGTTAAAGTGTATTTTAAATCTTCCACAAGACTTATAAATGACACCACTACACTGCTTTATACCTTGTTTTCCATATATTTCAATGTCAACACAGAACACCATTGCCCTGATGCAGGTGCTAATCACACATGTTGACCTTACAGCACATATCACGTGTGCAGCACAATTCTGATGCTATTCACCCTCAGAGGCTTGGGACACATTCCTTAATTATTACCTTAGGTACCGGGAGCGGTAGCTCAGCGCATCAACTGATGTCACTGCAGCGCCTCTGACCTGGAGGTCCTAGGTTCGAGTCCTGTCGGCGGCAGGATTTACGACGCTAGCTTTTCAGCTAGGTGGAATCCAGTCGCTGTCTGGAGGAGAACTCTAGCGGCCGGCTGCTCTGATCGGTAGTTTTTCGTGGTTTCTCCGATCAACGCCAGGCGAATGCCGGAGCAGTACCCTACCAAACGGGCCACGGACCGCGTGCGATCTGTCCTTCCTCTTCCTTGTCCTATCTTCTTCCCTTACATACACACACTTACACTAACATGCACTACGCTACCACATATTCCGGGAGACCGGTCGGGAACTTAGAGCTTGTCCCGGCTGGGGCGGTGCCCCGCTGGTGGGAGAGTCCTGATTAAGGGGAAACCCCACTAGCCGACTGTAGGTCGGCGTCGGATCTCGCCATTCAGGGGGGAAGATCACCGCCATCTCCCGAGAAAAAAAACATACTCCACTAACGGGACTAATGACCAAAGCAGTTGAAGCGGCCGGAAACACGAAAAAACAATCAATAAATTATCTTAGGGCTCTCAACCCCTCACACGCCCGTGCAAAGCGGCCGCGAGCCTCTTCCAGACATCGGCACCCTCATCTGGGGCGCCGTTGAAAGTGCTCGGCTCGCGGCCCTCGCCCCTCCGTCCCGACGCAACGCCCACTCCCCACATCCCGCCCGCCCCGCCCGGCTTCCCAGCCGCTTATGCTCTTCACGTCCCTTTCTCTTCTACTGGTCCGTCAAATATTGGAAGGCAGGTTAACGGGGCTTGGTCGTAAGTAAACACGAACTATAAGTTAGTTGTTTGCCGACGTTTCGGAAAATTTATTTCCATCCTCAGGGCTTGAACCAAAACATTAATTATTTTCTTATTAATTTTTATTTAACATTAATTATTTATTAATTATGTTTTCATGTTTTGGGTGCAAGATCTGAGGATGGAAATAAATTTTCCGAAACGTCGGCAAACAACTAACTTATAGTTCCTGTTTACTTATGACCAAGCCCCGTTAACCTGCCTTCTAATATTTCATCAATTGGTCGTTGAGAATTCTTCAAGTTCCGTCAAAGCTGTACTCACCGTATCCGACATACCTTACCTTACCATCACCGCCCCCAACCTTGTATCGGTTAGTTCATGCACATTTAATGCTACCCTTAAAGGTTTTCATTCTGCCTTTCCCATTCCAGCCCCGAATCAATTATTCTAACATTTTGTTTACATTTCATAACTATTTTTAACATTTTGCACCTCTCTCCGATCACACCTTGTACGTTCTCCCATTCTTTGAACATCGTGGTCTTTCCAGCTCTACACTTTTCTGCACCGCTCCCGATCTACCTCTCTCGTCCTTCGGCCGCTCCTCTCCCCGTGGGTTGTGTGCATCCCGCGAGCCCGCGCGAGCGGAAAACAAACCATTACCAGCCATTAGTAATTAACGGTGGAAGCTAAGCGGTCGGCGAGCCTGCAATCGCCGACGGTGCTCGGCTGCGGCCACGGTAATAACAGGGCGGGGCGGTGCGGGGCGGGCGGGCGGGCGGGGCGGTGCGGGGCGGGGCGGGGCGGGGCGGGGCGGTCCGGGCCGGTGCGGGGCGGGCCGGGGCGGGCCGGGGCGGGGCGGGGCGGGCGGGCGGGGCGGGCGGGGCGGGGGGGCGGCGCGGCCCGTGCGAGGACAGAGCCTCGGCGACCGAAGTAGCTACCTCCAGGAAGCTGAGAAGGCGGCTCAGTTGCAATGGAAGACGTGAAAGGAAGAAACATCTTGGGTCAAGAGTGCCCATGAATGTGCGTATGTGTGTCAAGTAAAATGCATCTCCTTTGATTTTCCCTGTTCTAAATTTATGTTGACATTTTTAATTTCACGCCCTTATGAAGGTATTCGTAAGAAGAGAAAGTTATGTAATCGTGCCCCGAAAAACGGCGAATTTTCGGCAAAAAATTTTATTGCCCGGCCCAGGTAACGACAAAGTGGATGAATCCAGTTGCAAAATATAGAAAAAAATCCCCTACGTGGTGTAGCCAGAATCCATGTTTTGTAGGTCCTTGATACCGAAAAATCTACTGACGGCAAAAGGGCGGTCTGTCCGTCCGTTCGTCTGTGTCTGTACTGTCGGTCTCTCTGATGGTCGGCGACGGTCTGCTGTCTGGTCAACTCTAGTGCCTGAATGCTCAGCCAATTTTCTTCAAAATGAAATTCCCGATTGAGTGAACACTGAGGCTTCGGGAGTTCAAAGGGATAATTTAATTTTGAAGATACTTTATTAATAAGATATGTTTATGAAGCCTCAAAAACATTCTCAACATTTTCTCAAAAATAACACCAAACTTTTTGATCGAACTTCGTCCTCGGATAGCGTCAAGCATGCTTAAGACAATGGTGCAAATGCAATTTTTTCGGCATCTTCTGTAATATAGAAGATAGAGATTTTTTAACGAAATATGTTCTTTAAAGACAGATCTTTAAAGAAGTTCAAGTTCAATTATTCGAAAATATGAGTAGTTTTAGTATAATTTGGTGCGAAATACAGGCAATAGTTTTTTTCTCAAAATCGCACTGAATTCTTTCTTTATTTTTTCCCACGGGTAGAAAAAGAGATGCTTAAAAGAAAGGCGCACGGCTTATTTTCACTGACCTCCGAATTTTTGAAAATGGCAAATTTTTGAAGTAATGCGAAAAGTATGTGATGGTGTAGTTTCATTAGTTGTGTTTTTTTTCTTCATTCTATTTTTTCTTAATCAAGGGTCAAAGAGTGGACATCAAGAATTTCTTTAAAAAAACACCCTACAAAGTTTTGCCTGCGTTCTGAACTTTCCAGCATTTTATACTCTTGAAACTTACGTTAGGTATTAGGATTCTATTACAATTCTACTACTATTACAATAACTTATCTGTACCACAGAAATGTTTTAAATCCGTAAGTTTAAATAGTTTTATATGCTAACAAATATTGTCAAAAATTGTATGTCATAAATAATTCATAATAAGGTCCTAAAAAAATAAGGCCCAATAAAAACGACGTAGTAG
Source organism: Teleogryllus oceanicus (assembly GCA_964035755.1). Taxonomy (NCBI): domain Eukaryota; kingdom Metazoa; phylum Arthropoda; class Insecta; order Orthoptera; family Gryllidae; genus Teleogryllus; species Teleogryllus oceanicus. The sequence goes on from CAXIVR010000004.1 coordinate 120,011,721, forward strand.
GTCACAATTAAAAAAAGCCTTAACTTTATCAGAAGTGCACTAAATTTGGCGCCACCCAACAAGCAGACCAGGGAGTCTGCCACAGGGTTGGTGGGAAACTGAAGGGTGCTGGGGGAGTCGAAAGTTTGTTGGAGGGCTGAAGTTTAATGGACGTTTTGAAAATTGGGGGGGAGTTCTGGAAGTTTCATGGGAGGGTGGAGTGTTTCGTGAGAGAGCTGAAAATTTGTAGTCAACACAAAGCACAGTATTATTTTCACAAATAGAACAAAAAGACTGATGCAAATTTAAGAAAAAAAACAATTAGACACTTCCGCGGAAACGCGAAGTCCTGGTTTGTTTATTTTATAGGAAGAAAAGTTATAAGATTACGAATTACGCAAATTTCGTACATAAAATATCAAATCACGAGTCATCGCCAGCAGAAATTGTTTAAAAATGGCTAAATCATTCGGCAGGAAGGAATGAAACAAATTAAGGAAACTAGAGATGTACGAAGATGAAACGAGAGGGAGGAAATCTGGCTATTGAGGTAAAGGAGTATGGGACGGCCTGGCTGTGACGACGCGATGAAAAGCCCCCATAATGAATTGCTCTGAGCGGAGCGCGACCGGATCGCTTAGAGGGTTATGACGCTTATCATAATTAACGGCGATTACGCAATCCCTCTGCCTCGGGGGAACCGTGTCATCAACCCAGCCAAACGACTTTCCCTTGTCTTTAATCTAAGTAACTAGTCAATTAAGGCGTTCATTGCAAATATTATGCTTCAAATTTGTAATATTTCAACACAGAATAACAAAATCACTAAGGATTTCTACAGATAAGGAAAACGCGCAAGGGTATGCACCTACATTATCTAATTCTATCTTAATTTAGTTGGTGACAGAGACATCATTTCAAAATTTATTACGTAGAGAACAATATCCTTTCAAGTAACCATATCTGAATAATCCGTGTTCAGGATAACGGTTGAGATCCAACACCATTTTCCGGATAAAGTATCTGCAAATTTTAATGGGAAATCCACTCTACTCGCAGATAACATTTACAAGCCACTTGCCCACACCAAGAAAACTTCTCGTAACTGAAGAGGAGAGGAAACATCGAAGTTAGAATGTCCATGTTGCTTTCACCAGGCACGACCACCGCATCAATAACGGCGAGCGAGGAGGAACACACACATACACACACCATTTCGAACGATTGTAACGCAATGGGGTTCTCCTTCCATTACTGACCTGCCTTTCTGAATCACAAGCCCCTCCCCCTCACAGCGGTATACACGATCGCGCCGACGGCCATTACGGGCCCTCAGAATCAGCTGTAATCGCCGCTGCGGGTTGCCCGGGCAACGACGCGGCCCCGCGGCTCAAAACAAGCGGCGCCGACTCCCACCGCTCGCGCCTCCTCGCATTCATTGGTTATTTCGACGTTTCCGGGCGCCTCAGCTGCCAAGGTCATCAGGCCGGGGAGTGCAGGGCATGTGTTTATCGAGGAAGGGCGCGGGGATCTTCCCCGCTAATTGGCGAGATCCCGTGCTGATGTACCCGTCGACCCCAACCTGGTGTCTCCCACCATAGGGGCAACAAGCTTTAACCTCTCGACTCGTCTCCCGGGACGTGAGATACTGTAATGCAAGTAAGCGTGTGTCAGTAAATTGGAGGATAGAACAAGGAAGAGGAAGGAAAGATCGCGTACTGTCTGTGGCCCGCTTGTTAGGGTACTGTTCCGGCCTTCGCCTCCTGTTTATCGGAGAGACCACGCAAGAATTTTCCTTCAGACATCAGCTGAATTCGACCCAGCTGTCTAACTAGTGTCGAAAATCCTGCCGTCGTTGGGGCTCGAACTCTAGGACCTCCCAGTCACAGGTTCTGCAGTGGCATCAGCTGAGCCAACTAAGCCGGCCGTATTTCCTTAGATGAACGTCAGGTCGTTCTTCTGCTCCGGATTGGTCATTGCCCTTCTCCCAGTAGATACCATCTCCGCCGTGATCCCCCCTCCACTGCGATAAATGCAGATCACGCGTGGAGCATACCCATGTGGACAGTGGTAAAGAGATGCTGAAGATAAGATGACGTTACAGATACTGAAAGACTTACTTGGCGCTTCTCTACAAATCATCTCTCTGCAGGCTTTATAACTTCATTCGGGAAAACGGAATTTATACCCTAATCCGAGTGAGGATCGTCAATTAACATGCTTTAATACATCCATTTTTGACTGTTAGCTTGATTTCCGCCAACATTTACGTTTAACCACTTGATATCATTTTAAACCGTTGGTTTTCTCTTTGCATTTACTTTGTATTTTAAAAATATTTTATTTTGGTACTGCAACAGTATATGTGTGTTCTTACGACTATTTCTGAATCCTAAAGTCGCTGATCAACACATTGTCAAAGGGCATTTAACACGAAGCAGAGCCATTGTATGAGAAATATGCTGCGCTAGCATCGAGAAACGCTGAATTGTCAAAAATGTAATGTCCAGAAAAGATCTCGTTTGTGGTACAGATTGAAAATTTTGGGGGAGTTATTACTATAAATTCTGCACGAGTGTTGCGGTTGCATTTGACATAAATATGTAGATGTGTTTAAAAAAATTCTTCGTATTTTTATAGTCAAAGAGCAATTCGTCACGTATATGTGAAATTCTCGTTTTTCAGAGATGTCATTTACAAATATTGGTTGCGTGTGAAACGTAAAAGGTATCTCTATTACTGAAACAATATAGGAGACGATAAAGATCTTCATTTATAAGATTTTAGCTCCCGGAACGCGTCCCAAATTAATGTAATATTTATATAATATAATATTAGTTACATATTTACAATATAATTTAATAACTATAAATCACACTCAGGAATGAACTTACGAAAGTTGGGCAACTGAAAATCGAAGTTCCACGTGTTTGTCCTCTGCTTTTTGTTTGTTTTTTTCTATTTCGTTCCGGAACGTTGTTCCGCCAGATAGCAAGTCATGTGTGTGTGTGTGTTATATATATATATATATATATATATATATATATATATATATATATAAGTTAACACTGTAGGTAGGAAAATGTAAAAAGGCAACATAAACAAAGAAAACCGATTCACAGAAAGAAGTGCAGTGTTAGTAATCGAAACGATGAAACAACCAACATTATATTCCTAACATGAGAAAATTCACACTTCCATATTTATAGGTTTTCAGAAATCGAAAACGAAAGAAAAAGAACGAATGAAACGCACACTGAAATAACGACAGAAAGTAACATTTACGCGAACGCAAAGAAGAAATAAAGAAACCACCAAACGAGCAAAACAATTTGGCAACGGGAGGTGTGAAACGCTGCGGCGCGCTGGAGAGAGCAGAGACCTGCAGAGGAGCGTTTTTATTCCGATGTGCGGACGGCGCATAGGGGCCTACAACACGCACAGTGGCGCCCTGCCCCCTGCCTTCCCGCCATCGAGCGCGAGAACAAACGGCCCCCGACGCCCGCCACCGACCGGAAGCCCTGCCACGGAGCAATCTGACCGGCGCAAACCGGAAAAAGGCTCTCCTTACTGGCGCTAACTCACAATCGGGGAGAGACCAATTAATGACACACGCTACTCTAAAGGGCAGGAATCACAGAGTCTTGGCCAAAATTCAGTGATTCCAACTTTAGGTACTAAAGAGTGAATGAATGTATTCAAAATCTTGAATTTGTACAATTTCTTGAGAAAAACTCGCGACATACAGAAACGTTGAGAAAATTAAAATGAATTCCAAGTCTTTTTGGTAAATGAATCCAGGTAAATCAAAAAACCATGTGGATGTTTCGTATTTGAGTACGTTTTGAATGAACACCATTAAGCAGACACCTGACGCAAACTCTACTTCTCTTTTACTGTCCCTCTCTGTCGTATGGGCAGCAGTCTATTACATTGAAAACAACTTCGGAACGGCCCGATAATTTTGGAGAAAAACAACAACAAAAAAACAAAAGAAAAATCATACATGATTTAGCAAGAGCACTAAAAATAAAAAAAAATAAAAAATATTTATTATAAGAATATCCAGAGCCGAGATGGAACCAAAACGAAAGAGCACATAAAAGGAAAAAAAATCCAAAAGGTGGACGACAAGGAGCTGAAGAGAGCAAAAAGTATGTTCATAGAAAAAGAGTGCGAGTGAGGCCAGGCAGAAGCGGGAGGCGGGCGCCACCGGAAGTGGGAGGGGCCCTCGAAGGAGCGGAGGGTCCTTAGGATCTGAAGCGCACAGGAAATCGAAGGACGTTTCCGCGCGGGCGGCCGCTTCGCCGGGAAGGAGCGAGCGCTTCCGCCCCAGCCCCAGCCCCGGCCTTTCCCAGGCGCCGAGCGCACGGTGAAAATTACTGCAAATGGAAATAATAAACTCTTTGATTTCTCGCGGTTCCTCTAACTGGAAAGCTACACAACGAATGCCGACGAGGTGCGCTTCAAGCTGACCGCTCCGGCAAAGGAAACCGCGAACATTTAAATTTCCTCCACATTTTTCTTTCTTCGAGTATCTTTTGAAGGAGCTATTCAAAATGCGGAGAATTGATTAAGATTCTCTATAACGAAATAATACTTTATGGAATAACATTTCGGGAAACCCCCTATCACACTTATTTTTTGCCAATTTACGAAATAATTATATGGGTTAATGTGTTCCATTTTCAGACTTCACCAACCAACACATTTTAGGACGAGTTATTTGGGATGTATGCACGAAGGTTGCTGAATTCTTATTTATTTAAACGTAATTTAACATTGGTATTGTTCATTATCAAAATACCAAAACCATAACAATCATGCGTTGAAAATCGAAGTGCGTTTGCATGCAACGGATATAGTTGTATTTAGAAATGTGTGAAAACTATTGGAGAACTTCTTGCGACCGGCAAATGTCACCGACGAATTCAGACCACTGGAGGAAAACTTTAGCAACCAATGCAATATTTTCCTTGCATTTGGAAGATAGATAATTAATCTGATTCGTCGGAGGTATCCTAGTGAGACATTAATAACATCGCACAAATTAATTGAGAACGAATGTACTATCTCAATATTTGTAATTTTCGAGTTCATTGTACTTAGCTATTTTTCATAAAATTATATAACGCTTTAAAATAAATTACATTTCAATGGGAAACAATTTTAGGAACCGGAAAACTCATTTTCCTCTTTGCGGTATTTTTCGAACAGTAGTACATCTCTCTCTAAAGACACCATCCCCTTCAACCCATCGTCTCTTTTTTCAGATGGCCATCTCTTTCTACAAAAGCATGACCCCACAATGCAAACGGCTGCCGCATTATCCAAAACGCTGCCTCTGTTCATCAGCCAGTTCCCTTGTTTCCTAAACCGCCGTCCACATCACAAGCTCTGCTATGGGAGGGCAGCGGCCCACCGCCGCGCCCCAGCGTTCCACGGCCCCCAAACCATGAATCCCCCGCACTCGCCGCAGCCCCGTAAACTCTCCCCTGCCTAACCCTTACCAGTTAGCTGCTGTCTCCCCTTTCAAAAGGCTGCTCTACGCTCACACTCCTCAATTTCCCCGACGAATATTGTACGACCACCGACGTTCTTTCTTCGTAAGAGACTTTTTCACACTGAAAAGGGACCTCATTTTCTTGGAGCATCAGAGTGCTATATGTCATATCACAAAACAAAACTACTCTCAATTTATTTTGTAGATTTTTAGAAACGGGCACCTTTTCTTGCTCGCTCTCACCGAAAAAAAGGTGTCAGTCATTCCCAAATTATTCTCGAGTCTCATTCCACTTCCGATTTCATGAATACACTTCTCCTGAATCTCCAACGATCGTGCATTTTACATCAACAAAGCCTTTAGTCGCCCTTATTTAAAAACGCCGCTCCCGTTTCCACCGAAGTGCTCGGAGCCTACGCGACCCGCCAGCAGTGGCCAGCGGTGGCCAGCGGTGGTCAGCGGTGGTCAGCGGGCGGCAGGGCGAGGCGGCGTTCTCCCAGCGGGGCGTTCCGCCGCGCGAAGACAGGCGTTTGCTTACTTGGGAAGGAGGGCGGCCCGGGGTTCCGGATGAGCAGGGGGCGGTGGCGGCGGGCTGCTACAACGGCAGCGCGATTGTCGCGTGGAACCGTTGGGCGCGCCAGCGATGGCCTGGCCAACGCCGCTGGGAGCGGAGTAATTGCGGGCGCGAACGCAGGTGAAGGAAGCGACACGGCGCGCGGTGAGCGGCAGGCGGTTGAGGTGGGAAGTGATTTGTGGCAGAGGTGAGAGTCGGGTGAAGAGACATTATGTCTGAGTGCGATGCCGCGATATACGCAGGCGAGGAGGGCGTGGCAAGTCAGTAGATAGAACATCAAGAGGCGGAGGTTATCGCCAGGTAGTTATGAGCAGAATTTACTGTTATGCGGGAGGGTCAGGTTTCAGAAAGAAAGTGGTATGTTCTGTGTGGGTCTATAGATACGTCAGTGATGTGTAGAAAAACGTTAGTTACGCAATTGAGTTCGTGCAGTTCCAAGGAAGTTTCTATTTTGGATGGTTTCTTTTAATTACATCATTGTTTAATCTACAATTTGGTTCTGGGTATTTTCCTAGTGCGTGCGTGTGTGTGTGTGTGTGTGTGTGTGTGTGTGTGTGTGTTGGGGGGGGGGGTTGAAAAGCAATTTTAAATGACTGCCTAGATCTGACACCAAGAACCTAAATAGGTTCGACATTTTAATATTTCATTTCAAAAAATACAATTGCACATGCTTCTAAGATCCAATTTTGTATGATAAAACGACTGTGCCCAATTGTACGAACTCTAACTCTTATAGTAAACACGAGCATGTATGTCAGTTAACAAAACATTACAAACACGTGACTTTCCAGGTGAAAAAATGCTTCTATTTCCCTTTACAAACATGGGAACAACCACTCCACGAAGAAAAACGTAAAGAATAAAGCCGAGAATTGTCATCACTATCGCAATTTCCCACTCGACATGCGCGAGCCGAGTAGAGGCTTTTTCTCCGCCTCCGCGCCTCGCCTCGCCAGGCGGCAGTGACGGGCAGAGGCGCTGCCATGGCGACGCAGCGCAATCGCCGCTCCCGGCGGGCGGTGCGCTGGGCGGTGCGCTGGGCGGTGCGCTGGGCGGGGCGCTGGGCGGGGCGCTGGGCGGGGCGCCGGGCGGGGCGCTGGGCGGAGCGCTGGGCGGCGCGCTGGGCGGCGCGCTGGGCGGCGCGCCGGGCGGCGCGCTGGGCGGTGCGCTGGGCGGCGCGCTGGGCGGTGCGCTGGGCGGCGCGCTGGGCGGCGCGCTGGGCGGTGCGCTGGGCGGTGCGCTGGGCGGTGCGCTGGGCGGCGCGCTGGGCGGCGCGCTGGGCGGCGCGCTGGGCGGCGCGCTGGGCGGCGCGCTGGGCGGTGCGCTGGGCGGTGCGCTGGGCGGTGCGCTGGGCGGTGCTGGGCGGTGCGCTGGGCGGTGCGCTGGGCGGTGCGCTGGGCGGTGCGCTGGGCGGTGCGCTGGGCGGTGCGCTGGGCGGTGCGCTGGGCGGTGCGCTGGGCGGTGCGCTGGGCGGTACGCTGGGCGGTACGCTGGGCGGTGCGCTGGGCGGTGCGCTGGGCGGTGCGCTGGGCGGTGCGCTGGGCGGTGCGCTGGGCGGTACGCTGGGCGGTGCGCTGGGCGGTGCGCTGGGCGGTACGCTGGGCGGTACGCTGGGCGGTGCGCTGGGCGGTGCGCTGGGCGGTGCGCTGGGCGGCGCGCTGGGCGGTACGCTGGGCGGTGCGCTGGGCGGTGCGCTGGGCGGTGCGCTGGGCGGTGCGCTGGGCGGTACGCTGGGCGGTACGCTGGGCGGTGCGCTGGGCGGTGCGCTGGGCGGTGCGCTGGGCGGTGCGCTGGGCGGTGCGCTGGGCGGTGCGCTGGGCGGTGCGCTGGGCGGTACGCTGGGCGGTACGCTGGGCGGTGCGCTGGGCGGTGCGCTGGGCGGCGCGCTGGGCGGTACGCTGGGCGGTGCGCTGGGCGGTGCGCTGGGCGGTGCGCTGGGCGGTGCGCTGGGCGGTGCGCTGGGCGGCGCGCTGGGCGGTGCGCTGGGCGGGCGCTGGGCGGTGCGCTGGGCGGTGCGCTGGGCGGGCGCTGGGCGGGCGCGGGCGCAAATGCAACGCCTTGTTTATGGGCCCAGACGCGCTGCACCGCGCCGCTGCGGGGGGCCCGGGCGATCTATGGACGCGCTTGTTGCCCCGAAACTAACGCGCCCGCCGTCCGCATGGCACTAGTTGCAACGGAAATGATAATTCAATCCACCCGCTCTCCCAATTCAGTGGACGTTTTATCTCTGCGTTTCGCGAAAAAAAGCAAACAAACAAATGCTTAAAAAAGCATCGTACGATAAACTTTGCATAAACGTGAATCTTCATACCTATTGTCAAAATGTAACAACTGACACCTCCGTTTCCACAAATGACTCTCGGAACTTCTCTACCGCCGTCATTTCTTTCCAGAATTTTCGATGGGCGTCACATACGTAACCATTTATTTTACACACACAATATCTCGCGAATGTGACAGTCTTCCTACGACGAGCGTCCTTTCCAGGTTTTGATTGATATTTGAGACATCTTCCCCATAATTTCACAGTTCATATCTTCCGCTCCGGCACAGTTAACCGAAGCCCGGAAATGGAATACGTGCGTCGTGCCGGCGGCCGCCGGCGGGTTTCCTGTCTATTACGTCGCGCGCAGGCGGGCGGTCGGAATCCGTTCGACAGCGCCCGCGTCGCGCGGCTCGTCCTGCTCCCGCTCCGGCCCCGTCAGCCCCGCCCCCTCCCGAGGAAATATCGGCGGCGGCGGCGGCGAGCAAGACTGAGCGCGGGAGCCGAGGGCTGCGGCAAATCGCCTTCGCTCTTCAAAAGACTAATAGGCAGCGGGCCCCGCGAAAAGAGACTCCTTTCTCTGCTCGAGAGGACGGGACATCCGTCCGCCGATGCATCACGGCGCCGCCCCCACCCCCCACCCCCACCCAAACGTATTGCAAGGCGCGGCGGCGGCGACACGCGAAGGACGAGGGCGAATACAGCGCAGGGGGAACAGAAAGATATCCTTACTACGAAAATATGACAACTGCCGCCTTCATTATAAGCGGTATACACAAAAGAAGCTCGTTTCCAGTACTCCCAGACCAAATGAAGTGGTTGAAGACGATCTGAGCCCTTCTGGAACTTATGTGAAGGAGACCTAACTGGTTCAGACGCTCGGTGAGTTGGTCTACAATGAACGAAACCGTATGTGTTGAATGCGAGGACGGGGATGTGCCAAAGATAGAAACGGAGGTGGGATTCGCGGGTTGGCGGAGGGAAGGAGAAGGGAGAGAGACACGAGAAAAACGGGCGGGCGGGCGGGCGTGGCGGGGGCGGGGCGGGGCGGGAAGGGCGGAGGAGAAGGCGCGCCCCGCGAGGCAGCGCAGGGGAGGAGCCCGGCGGCGCAGAGCGGCTGACGCTGTGTTATTTGAGAACGGGCGATCCGCTCGCGGAATCCGATTACGGAGGAACGGGTTGGAAAAGGAGGGCGCGGCCGATACGTATGTGTAGAGGGGGAGGCTACGGACAGTTCTGAAAAGATGTTGTGTGTTCGTGAATGTGAGACAGTAGAATATGTTATACCAGTCTGATTGGTCATCATTTAATATTGGATTTGAATTCTCCTTTTTCCATGTCAAATTTGCGGGTCCTGTAGAAGACTGGTACGGATTTTCTCTTTTTCAGTTTCTCAACCTACACTATCATGTGCCATCGACATACTCTATTAATTTATAATTTACTTCCGACAAGAATTAAACGCCTGTGGATATTGGAAGAGCGGAATACCGACTATTTTAAGCAACTCTTAAATCATTTTCTGTTGAACTTCACATTGAAATTATTTTATGAACGATCAAACCCAACTACTCTGCGTTCAGAAAATGAAACGTTAACTGCTCTGTATATGCAGACTTCATCTAATACACCGCAACAAACTATCGGAAAATTACATACGAAATGTTTGGCATTGCCTCATTATCTAGAAGCGTCCCATGGCAATGTCCATTCACATACGGAAAGTGACAAGCAATAAAATTAATTTCAGTTCTCGTTATATCTACCTAAGACCATCATTTCAACATAATGATTTCATTGTGTTTTACACAATTATACCATTCCGCTGGATGCGTATAGTAAACAAAAAGGAAAGCAACACAATTTTCAACTAATCAGGAAAATATTTCATTCTCGTTACGCTCTGCAATATCTTTGATGAAAGAAAAAAAAAACGCCCTGGCAACAATCACATCGATGTTCGATACAATCAATCACACACTGGACATTTCTGTCGTTCTGCTAATGAAACGGCACACTGTCGCAAATGACACACTACAAATCATCGCCATATGGTCAATGCCATCCGTTCTCTTGTAGCAGTGACAATAACATTGGTGCTCGGTGCCAAAAAGACAAGCGACGACGGATATGGCGTGCAGTTATTATGCAGGTGCGATGAGAGCAGTTGCGGCTCGTGCTGAGGTTGCGCAATGCTCCGGAGAATCGAAACATATCATATAATATGTTGGGAATATAATGTTTCCTTTTAATGAATTCAATATTCAAGGTGTTATAGTAATATCAATACTATATGCAATGATTTTGAAACCAAAGAGCACCCAACTAGCGCGCTCTTCGCCGTGTGGGGCTCTCTCAGGTATTATTCCATTACTATTACTACAACTATTACTCTTTGACTATTTCTCCATTACTCTTTGACATTATGCTCCAACACAGGGCCTTGGTGGCGCAACCAGAGGGTGGGGTCTTGTCGCCGAGCGCCGCGCGGCATCCGAATCAGTTCCAGGGGAATACCAATATTCCATCTGCGTCTGACTGTAGCTGCAACTTAATTCTATGAATTTCGCATGTTATTAGAAGTGCACACGTTCAGTTAATTATTGACGGTATTTAATGTATTATTTACGATATTTGGAGAATTTGTTTTCATTTGATATTAGGTTTGTTGATTCAAACCGTACAGTTGATGAGTTCAATGTGTAAAGTTGGCCCATCTGGAAAGAAATCTCTTTCTGTTTCTCACAGTGGCTGCATATTTCCGGCTGCGGATAAATCTGAGTTACAGTCTGAAAGCGTTGTTTTAATATGCGAGTGTGTGTCGAATATCCTCATTAGACATATCAGGGTAGTGTAATTTTCGAAATAAAATAATTTTATTTGTGTAAAATTTCTCAAGAACTTGGAAGAAACTTTGGGGCCTATGTTCAATTCTGAATAACAAAAAAGAAAGCATAAACACTAAGAAAACGATATTTGATTCCTGTGTACTGCCCAGTTATACTTGAGGCACAAACATAAGTCTCTGAACGTCAAAACAAACAACTACATGACAATTTGGCAAAGAAAAATCGAAAAGAAAATGTTAGGAATCACGCTCCGAGATAGGATAAACTAGACGTGCTACAGAATGGCACAGACTTTCTCGTAGCAATTTTTTCTATTTTCCTTGGTGCAGACTGGCTTTAAGGTCTTGCTCCATTCTCTGGACAGCTGCCTTCTATCGTCGCCCAAAGTACATTTTTTGACATTCTCAAGTTTTCGTTTTCTTAATAGTACGACCGAAATATTACATTAAGAAAAGTATAGAATCATCCTAAATAGAAATATTCATTAAAAAATTTGAAGCCGTTTTTAAGAAAATAGCGATTCAGCATTTCTGTAAATGCGAAACTTGAAGCGCTGTTTCACAGGAATCTATTGAGTTTTCGAAAAATTTTATTTGAAGTACATCCAGTCACAAATGTAATGATGTATACAAATCGATGGAAATGTGCACATTAAGACTCCGAACAAAATTCAAACTTTTGCAATTTTCGAAAATTCAGAGTTATCCGTGAAAATCGGATGCCATTTTTATAAGTGTATTTTACTCTATTCTTAAAAGAAATTTAAGATGAAAATTGGAGCCGTTTTTTGAGAAAATTTTGAAAATATCTGGGGTGCTTCAAACAAAGTACCCCCAAATATTAAAGAATGTTTTTCAAAATCTGAAAGCTTCAACTAGAGCTAGATGGGAAGGGGTTCTTCAATTTACGAAAGATAGTACTGATAGATTAGGCACTAGTAGTGTTCACAGACGGACGGACGATCAGACATACAGACGGACGTTTTGGAAAAAAAAAACACTTTTTCGGTATCGAACAGGAAGTGAAAGCCAGAACCACGTGCGCGGGAGGTGAATATTCCTGACGCTCGCGTAAAATTGTATTTTATAGTATTATTTATATTTCAAAGAAATATTTATATTTCAATATACATTTTAAATAAACTTAGTTTAAATTAATTGACATGAATTGTATATACTTTATTGTACATTAGTGTTTTAAAGTTTGTAAATTACTTTTCGGAATTCGAGATAACTGAAGGTAGATTTCCTGGTAAAGAGATCAGTCCAAATCAAAAGTTTGCGAGTTGAGTTCACTTGAACGAAAGAAAGAAACCTTGATTACGCCAGAAATGTATCTAATAGAGTTGTTCATCTGAACTAGTTTTGATAAAATTGTTTACATCATTTTTCTTTGGCCATAGGGCATTTTAAATATATTTTAAGAACATTTTATTGATCATTTTTGGTGATTTTTAGGTCATCAAAACCCACCCCTCACCAATGACACACTAAGTGGCAATAGGTTCAACAACCGTCGACAAAAATACATTCACAATTGGCCGACACCGCGCTAATGTGTTTGAGGCTGCCAAAGTGACCTCTGGAGCCCTTCTTCCCACGTGCTGCAACTCCGCCCCTCTTGCAGCCTCTCGGCCCGCGTCCTGCTTCTGAGTCAGCGCTGCTTCATCTTCGCCTTCACACTTGATTCATTAACTATGCGGAACAATCTCTCCTCGTCCCGCGCAGCGCTGACTCACGAGCAGTGCCGGCCGCCCGCGCTACCAACTGTCCCGCAGGCAGCCTGAAGAAAAGGCGTTGGCACGACGTACTAGTCCCACAGCTTTTATTCTTATTTTAACAAATCCGAGATCTACTAGGAATATATATGTGTTTGGTTTTGTTGTATTTAGTAGTATTATGTATTCAGTATTTAGTACTATTGTTTTTGGACATTTAGTGTCAATTATATGGTATACTATGTGAAATTTACATTGTCAAAATAAACTGTGTCTACAATAAGGCGATGAAGTACAGAGTGACAATAATTATAATAATAAATTGAAAGAAAATGTATGTTTTATAAACGATATACAGTATAGCAACATCGATATAATACTGTCATTTCATAAAGAAGACGAAATAAGTATACATTATACAGAAAATAGGAGACAGTCGCATGAAGTTACGAAGTAGTTTTTGGCAAACCCAGCTATAGTTTACTTTGAAAATGTCCATTAGGAAGGTCACAAAAACTAATAAAAACTCGTGGTTATAAAATTTCTTTAAAATTGTATGTTATGTAGAAAGTGATATTCATAACCCGGCTCCTTTTACACAGCAATCTTATATTTTACCTGTTATGTTCATGTAAATATAACGAATGATTATAGAAATATAATATTTCATACAATATATTTTATATATAGCCCATGCCATCATATATACTACTTCAATTCTACACCGACTGCATTGAGAAGAAATCATTTTTGTGTGTCATTATCACTCACACGGCACACATAGTGCGTCGAAAGCATGTTAGAAAGAATTCAGCTAGCTTGCACTCGGAGCAGCTGCAACACGAATTCAAACTGTCAAAGGAGCTTAGAAGACTAGCGTACCCGAGCGAGAACTTCGTATGTTAAAATCCACCCAAACTTTTCCTAAGGGTATCGTGAAACTGAAACATGGGAATATGTGGTCGGTTTCCATCGTAGTTCTCTTCACAATTAAATACACAACACTTGTAAATCTCGGCAAAACGTGAAATGAATGGTTGCACGACACGCATAAGAAAGAAGCTTCATCGATATCAAGCAACTATTAATAGAACTTCTTGTTGTAGCCGCGAGAGCAAATCGATAATAATTGAAGTAATCATGATCCGAATAAACCTCGTCAGTCTGCGCAAACCACCGAGTACATAGAAAGTGTAAATACAAAATGGAGGAATCCACGCCTTCTAAGCGTGAATTCACAAAGATGGCGCCAGCACCAAGGGCTGAAGTATAGGTCAAGGAGGAATATATTATGTTTTCCTAGGTGGTATTGGTAGTATCGATAAACACCAAACCAGCAAAAATTTAATAGAATATTTCATCACATTACGGGGTGAGGAACGTTTTACTTTTAAGACCCTAGAACGTTTCGTGTAGGAATTATTTAACAATATAAATAACAGAGTGTTGCGGGTTGCATTTGTAATGGATATTTAGATGAGCTTTTTTTTTTAAACCAAATCCTTCCTTCGCGCGCGGCCCGTTTGTTAGTGTACTGATCCGGCATTCGCCTGTTGTTGATCAGCGAAACCACGGAAAACTACCGATCAGAGCAGCCGGCCGCTAGAATTCTCCTCCAGACAGCAACTGAATTCGACCTAGCTGAAAAGCTAGTGTCGAAAACCCTGCCGCCATCAGGACTCGAACCAAGGACCTCCCGGTCAGAGGCGCTGCAGTGACATCAGTTGATGCACTGAGCTACCGCTCCCGGTACGCGGTATTGGAATGCATCAAAACGTATGTTGTAGGAAATTATGACAATTTAGTAAGTTCTGACCCACTTTAGTGAATTGCCCCACCGCTAGCAACATATAATCCAGTTAAAAGTTTCCTTGAAGGGATGGGGAAAGAAGACAAGCGCAGTTTTCACAAAAGCTCATGCAGACAGTAACTTTCCCAGGTTTACAGTATTTAAGCACAGTTTACAATGAGTATGGAGGGGTTTACAATATTTCATTAATATCGAACAAAAGCTACATTTCTAACAAGAGCAGTACTTGAATTAAAGACAGAATAATCTGAATTAAGCCTAGCAAAATATTCTACCTTACAGTAACTAACCCATAAAAAATGGTTTAGCTGTTACCTACATAAGCCCGGCCAAACAGATTGACAAGAAATTGAAAAAAACAATTGGTTTAAAATAATGTAAATAAACATTTGAGTTGATTAAAAGATAGTTATCTTGGTATCAAAAAAAGACAATTTAATTGTATTAGTATTGAAGACTGTCAGATACATTTTAAACAGAAATAAGACAGCTTCGATTCGGTGTGAAATTTACGTACACAAGTATCAAAAGTATATGCAAAGCGTTTTTATCTCATAAATTCATTCGCATCACTCGTTATAAAATAACCCAAGAAAGAAAAAAAAGTTTACTGTTTCTCTCTAATGCAAACATACCTAGCATAAAACAGTGTTGATTCAATTTACGACTCTCGTCGTACGTCACACACAGTGATCCAGAAAACAATTTGAAACTTTACTCTTTCGGAAGTAATGAATTACACGGCATAGTGCCTCTTTCCTGGTGTTGTGTACTTGTTTATAACGGGAGTAAACTTCCTTCCGTTCCCGAAGGCAGTTTCGCGACTCCTTTA
This sequence comes from Teleogryllus oceanicus, assembly GCA_964035755.1. NCBI lineage: Eukaryota > Metazoa > Arthropoda > Insecta > Orthoptera > Gryllidae > Teleogryllus > Teleogryllus oceanicus. The sequence continues at coordinate 120,027,248 of CAXIVR010000004.1, forward strand.
CGTCGCAGCAGAACCGCAATCTTTAGAAGCGGAGGGTTGCTTGCAGTCAACCATGTGCTCCCCCCTACCGTCCACGCCAGCCAAACACAACATCGCTTCAGAGCATACAGAATACCCCGAGCCACCACACATCGAGGCCATTATTATTTCCGTAACTTCATTCAGTCCACCCACCTGCTACGCTCAACACACACGCGCGCGCGCGTGCGACGGTGTTCATGTACACACACACACACACACATGGAACGTAGGCAACGCACGTCCTCGTTGTCGAAATGAGCCCTCTACGCTATTCCCATTCACGGCAACGCGCGCGCTCTCCGAAATTCGCCGGACAGAGCGGGCGCAAACACGAACCCCGCCGCGTTCTCCATTATCCCGGGGAGCGCGGCGCGGGGTCGGAACTCGGGCTAACAACGTCAGGCGCGGGCGCGAGGAGCGGGGCGGCGCCGCCTGCGCCTTCAGCAGCGCCCCAGCACGGCGCTCGCACACACGGGCGGAGCGTCGCCAGTCCACGCGTCAGCCGGCGAGGGCCGCGTGCAAAAAGTGGGACCATCGCAGCGCGCGTATTATAATTTTCGTCATACGTGAAGCCATCGCGAGGCCCCGCCGCCGCTGGCGCTCGCCCAGCCGTTACCTGGGGGGCGGGGCGGGGCGCGGCGGACGCGACGGCGCTAAATCAACGGCCCCGATGCGCGGGGCCGACGGGGTCCACCCCGCGCCCTCCGTTGATAATCTGCGGCGGGCGCCTGTTGTCTCGCGCGGGTCGGCGCACAATACGAGGCGCTCGGCCATTGTGGCGCCGTCCGGCGCCGCGGGCGGGGCGGGCGCGGGGCGAGGGCGCGGGCGAGGGCGCAAGAAAAGGCCGGACTCAGCAGTTGCGGTCGGTCCCGATAAATCAGCAGCGACCGGCGGCCGGATTACGTTGCCTGCGCCGCCCCCCCCCCGCCGCGCCGCAAGCCGATGCCATAAATACGCCGCCGCCGGTGGCGTCGGGTTTTGGGGTTGGGCTGCGTGCGGCGCCGCGGGGGCGGTGGGAGGGGCCGCGGGGGCGCGCGCCGGGGTGTGCCCACCGCCCCCGGCCAGCCCTTGTGTACCCTCCCCCGACCTGCGCACGCCCGCGCTACCATCAACGGCGTCACCCCAACGCTCTGTTCCCACCCCCGGCTGCGCTATTCGCGATCTCCGCCATCGCGCCGGGCCGCGCGTAAACAAGATCCTCCCCAGATTCCCGGCGCCGACCACAGGCCTACACATGCGCGGGCGCGCGAGCGCGGACGCGGCGCAAATACGGCGCCCCCTACGTGCCGCGGATATATGGAGCGCGCACATGCCGCGCGCGTATTTGCATGGCCCATGTGCGAGCGAGAAGAAGCGCGCGGGTAGGTACCGCATGGCAGGTTACGGGATCTTGAAGCGCTCTCGCGGCAATTTCATGCAAATGTGCGTGTCGTGAAACACGGTCGCAGATAAGCTCCCCCCCCCCTTCCCCACCATCGCACTACTTTCGAGAGTTGATGGTTACGGTCGCTGAACCATGCGCGCTCAACGAGAACGGGGGGGGACTTCGATTTTCGCCCTCTGTTCGCGGTTTCCTTCCGGATCGTTACATCATTTTTCAATAGCCGCCTCGTGAGTTCAAATCGCCATGACTCCGAGCGCTTGTAGAGGCCCGGAATCCGGTCTCGTGAAGAATATCAGAGGGAAAAAAGGAAAAGCCTTTTATTCTCCGGTTTCATTGAACTGCGAAACAGCACTCGTTTGCACTCTGCAAATGTACACTTGGCTGCGCCTTATCAGGGATCTTTATTTCATTCATTTTCGCAAATATTTTTGGCCATGAACGTTCCTCCATTACAGTGGATATAATTATTACAATGTGGAACAAAATATATCTGTAATAATATGGAAGGTTTGGATACACTAGATTACATACGAAAAAATATCATGAAACTCTATAGAACGTTATTACAAAAAATCCTTTCACTGAAATAGAAATAATAAAGTACGTACAGAAATAATTTGATTTTCAGCCTGTAAAATCATAAATTTGAAACATACACTACTCGACTGCAACCTACGGGAATGGAATGAGTATGCGTTCTTCAAGTTTGTATATAAATATCAACGAGATCACGTCACTCCCATTACAATTATCTGCCATTCTTTTTTACATTGCAAAATAATAACTGTATATCGCCTTTACGTGCCTCCCACTCTGATCATGTGCCATTTCCTAACAAATATAAATGGTTTAATTTTTATTGGCTTCATTCAGTTGCTTTTATGCGTTGTCCCTCTTCGTTTTGACACTCGAGCGGATCGGAGAAATCCCTAACTCCATCTGCAGCGCCACTCTGCAACACACGAGCCGCCTCCGCCGTTGCTGCAGAGCGACACTCGACGTCAATAAGAGCGCCCCCGCTAATCTCTGCGTCTTCCACCACCACCACCAACCACCACCAACCAACCAACCAACCAACCAACCAACCAACCAACCACCAACCAACCACCACCAACCAACCACCACCAACCAACCACCACCAACCAACCACCACCAACCAACCAACCAACCAACCACCCACCAACCACCACCAACCAACCACCAACCAACCACCAACCAACCACCAACCACCACCAACCACCACCACCCACCCTCGCCACCACTTCCTCCGAGGGGCGCTTCCGAGGCGCACAACCGCTGGCGGATCGCGAACACCGTTCTACCCGGCAGCATTGTTCTTTCCCCTCCCACTGCATGCAACGCGTCTGCACAGCTACCATCATCCGCGCACCCCCCACCTACCCTCCCCTCCTGCCCGCGCTCGCGTGTCGCGCCGTCGGCGTCCGGGCGCGTAATTCGTTTTGTAATTACGCGGATTAAAGAAATTACGTCGTCCGACGCGACGAAAAAAAAAAAAAAGCAAGCGACGCGGCGCGGCGCGGGTGACAGAGAGGCGGGGATCGGAAGCGAATGAAACACGCTTCAAACAAGGTCGCGACACGCTGCGAGCTGACCCCGGCCGCGACCCCGCCCCGCGCCGCCCCCGCGCGGTTAGTTGCGAGCCGCGCCGCCGCGCGCGCTCCCACGGCCCACACTGGAGCGTGCGCTCGCTCGGTTTAGTTCAGTGCGATCCATCGAGAAATACTGCAGCGCGCTTTGGTGCACGCCACTCACTTATCAAGCTTTCGTTCGATCACTCGTCAGCAGTAAGCGACGTGGCGACGTAAAAACACTGCAATGTGTGGCTACGATGGGTTACTATTTCAGGAGAGGCTATCTGCAATACATTAAGCATAGTTTCGAAACCGAGATCTGTGTTAATACGAAACACGCGTCATTGTCATTTTCAGAAGCCGTTAATGGCTTCTTGAATTCTCAAAAAAGCCTAAAACACTTCAATTGCGCGTATAATTGATATGAGATGGACAGTGCATCTCTCAGCTTACGTTCTTCTTAGTTCATCTTCCATTAAATATTACACTAAAAATCCAAAAATAACTCTTCATTTCATCCAATGACAAAAGTTGAGAAATGTAGCCGCGAAATAAAATAAGCGTTTCTTATTTTATGAATAATATTACATCAAGGAACAATCGTTTTATGTCTAAGAGTCAGCACTACAAACGTCATACATCACTGAGTTAAATCCTTACAGAAAATACTGACACAATTACCATTAACTTTAATCTGTATCCAATGTGATTTATCGCTAGTCACCGTCTATTATTACAATTTCAAGCCACTTTACTCTAGTGTATGCCTGGGCCGCGAATATGCCTGTGTTCCCCATGCTCCTCGCTTTGGTCAGCCAAATTGTTGCTGCTTCTGTGGCGTCGATATGTCTGATGCCGAATGTAAGTTTCTTAATTTTTCCAGCGCTCGGATCGTCACCAAATGATGCAGTGCACCCACAGCAGCCACTCTTCCACGCTCTACGCCCCGTCTGCGCGTCGGTCGAACGCGAGCCTGTGTCTGGTGTGGCAGCGCGGAAGGCGATGAGTCCCCGGGCGACGGCTTGGCCACGGCGCCGCGCCCAAGCGCCGTCCTGCGGACTGCCCCTCGGCCGCGGCTGGTGCGTTTATGTTGGAGCAGCGACAAACGATGAGAGCAGCGCTACGAGCGAAGCAACGAGAACGTCCACATGTAAACAGATGGAAGTGTTCATGTTGACAGCGCGCTGATCACCGGATCAGCGCTGCGACCCGCGATAAGAGCGAAGAAAACCCTTTGGTAGGTTTTCGCTGCTAGTATCGCGCTGTTCCGCAGTCTTCACAGCTGGCACACTTCAGGTGTTTTGCATGTCGAATAACATGAATGCTGAGAAATTGATCACTTGTTTTATTGTTAGGAGTCAATTTTGGGACAAAAGGGACACAAATCGCCGCAATAGCTTCGTTTTAGACAAATTGTGTACCGCAGAAATGAGTAGAACACGTAGTTTTAGAGGTTATGTTACATTCGTTTTTCAGTGAACGACAAGTATACAAATAATTACGGGATAACTGCCATTTTTATTGTTATATTGTGTTGTGCAAAACTAATTGTTAACTTAGATAGGACATAATCATCTGCCAGTGATAATGTTTTATTCTGAATCATTTTTTGTATTGCAAACCCTCAGAGTTTTGTTCACTTTGTTTGCCATAATCACCCATTTCATCTGTTAATGAATTTGTAAATTGCATCCACACCTTGTAAAACTATAGAAAATAATTTATTGTAGTTGTGAGATATTGACCCAGAATGATTGAGATGATTAATTCTTATGTGCTTGCTGCCCATGGCACACAATGTGGGTGCAATTCAAGGAAGTATAATTTATAACAGAAATTTTAAAATGAAACAAATGAACTTATTTTTAATTTTGTTAGTTTAATTAAACGATTGGGATGTTTTATCAGTGAATAACTATCACTGAAGAACAATATGAATAAAATGAAATGCCAGAAACATAATATTTTTTTTATTTTTAAAGTAGAAATTATTGCTTTTGATAGTACATGTATCTCATTTCCTAGAACAACATTCCGAAGGGATGAAAATTGAATGTTTGAAATTAATTCAAAATTGAAGTGATTGAAATCAGCTAGTCCCAAGCCACAATTTGGCAAAATATTGAGATGTTACACTACAAAGCCGTCAGCCTTCCGTTTTGTCATAGTTTAAGATTTTAGAAACAATTTTAAATAAATCAAATATGCCATTTACCTTTATCACTTCCCTTATAATATATTTTCCTTGGAATTCAGAGTAGTTTTTACTTCAGAATACAAAATCATTTATTTACATTGGTCTTTGCAAAACTCAATCATTTTAGAAGATATCCTTTGTACACTTGGATAATATTTCATGAAAAACTTACAGCATTTTGGGAGAGAGTGATATGTTATTCAATCAACATGAACAGAGGACACCTAAAATATTAATCATATGGAAATATTTTTAACACTAGATGGTTTATTGTACATGTAATCTTCAGACTTTACATTCAGTTAAATTAAACACAGACAAACCACCATATATATGCTCTTTACAGACAATAGGAAACAAATACTGAGAATTCAATGAAGATTGGTAGAACTAAAGCAAAATTATTGTCTTAGACAATATTAAAATGAGAAGAATCCTTTCTTATTTCAAGACAATAACAATGAATTTGAAGTTTTTTCTTATATTACAGAATAAACAACCATAAAAATACTACTTAAATTAATTTTCCTTTAAATACTGAAAATGTACCAAACTGAAAACTGTTTTATAAAATGAAACTTGACAGACTAATAAAATATTAGAAAGACTATGAATAATAGAAATTGGCAGAATGGGAGAGCACTACACACATTTGAAATTTTCTGTACATAGTCACTTTTCTTCACACAATTTCACACTTGTCTTCACTGTTTTTATTTTTCATACAACCTGGCATAAAATACTGTTATGTTTGTGAGATTCACATAGGCATATAGTACACAATACATTTCCTTTCCTCCTTAGAAGACACAATTCCATAATTTTTTCTTAAACATTCATTCCCATACAACCAAATTTCTTTCAAGAGACTAGGCATCTTCTCTCTGTAAAAAAAGGAAAGGCCATTGAGTTCCTCAAATGAAATCAATCACTAATCTCAATACTAAATGGTATACTATAATTATAACCCTGCTGGAAATATACATCTGTTTCTCTTTAACAGTCAATGTAAATATGTTTATATGTATGACACTTAATTTTCCATAAACACTAATGTGCATTAACACTCATTATTGTAGCCATGGCAGCTTACCTCTTTAATCATCGCCACTTCAGCCAGGATATCACTTTAGACAATTTTTTTACGTGCCTGACTTTCTAAAATTCTCCTCATCACATTCATTGAAGAGTTTTTCGTCAAATGACGACGCATCGATGAAAACGCCAAGAAAATATGAAATAACAATACATTTCCAAAACAAATCACTATTGAATTCGCTCGCAGTATAAAAACTTCGAAATACGTACGCTCTAGGACTAACTCTCTCGCGGGCTGCACACAGCTGCTTGCTGCATGTTGCAGACTGCGAAGTCGAGAGAAATTCACACCTCTCTCTCACCAAGCATGCCAATATCCAGCCAAGAAAAATACTTAAGGTGTAATGCTTCCATTGCATAGGGAATGATGTTGAGGTTGACTCCTACTGCGCTTCAACTTAAACGGTAACCAAAAGTTCCTAAGCCAATTGAAGTAAATATGGCGGGTGATTTACATACGGTTGGTATTGAATTGACAAGTTAGTTTCGCCGAATGTCATGTAGATGTCTCTGGTGGATTCGGAGTGGCGCTGCTTCGCACTGCTCCGACATGAACACAGCAGCGCTGCGATTTCGCAACACCTACTCTCTCGTCGCTCTCATCGTTTATCGCTGCTCCAACATAAACGCAGCCTTAGGAGGCCCGCCACAATGCTGTACGCCTCGCCTGCTGTATGCCAACGCCTCGTGGAATCGGATTTAGAGTGCGGACGCCGAGACTGGGTCGAAACTGAATTTGCGTACTAGTCTGCTCTCTGCTGAAATCTACAACTGTGATGAACAATATTTGCTGCTTTTTACGTGGATATAATTTATTTTCTATGAGGTTTGAAAATATGAAAGTTTTGACTTCCCTTCAAAAATGATTCTACCACGACTAATTATTCTTCCATCTGTATAAAAATATTTGGATAATATTTAAATAAAAATACATTCATGAAAGTGCTCGGCTCTAGAGAGTCGTCGCCAGGATTTCCGTTGAAATTAATACAATGGTACTAATTAAGTTAATCAGAGTCGCTATATCGCTACAACATTTTGTATTGTGATGGTGGCGTAACAAACAACGCTGTGCTACGAACACATTGTGTTCCTTACTCTGTAAGAGTCAGTGGATTGAATCTTTGTCTTTTTATTCCTACGGATTAATTGGATATGGCACCGAATTATCCTTCCATTTCTTGATCCTGTTTCCTTCCATTCATGATCTAAAGTCCTCCATTCACGATCTAAAGTTGATTACAGAAAGTACGTTATAGAATGTCACTAACTATTAGACTTAGAGAAAACAAATGAAAATACTAATTTAAAACAAGTTAGGAATCAGGCATCCCTAATAGGAGCGGCTAAGTGAATGGTGACACGCAGAGTGGGATCAAGAAGAGAAACATTGTACGGACGGCAGGGCGAGCGATGCGCTACGTATGAGCGGGGCGGGTGCGGTGCTGACGGGGGGGGGGCGAGGGCAGCCGCGGCCAGCGTCCGTGCATCCCGAGCGAGTCCCCGGGGGCGCGCCGCGCCGGCTAATTATAAGCCACCTGCGGCTTGGAGTTGCGGCCGGCGCGCCGCCTCCCCGGAGACTTCGAACCGGTACGGCGCCGACCGAGACGAAGTGCTCCTCGGCGGCGGCGTCTCTCCGGAAGGCGCCGCCTGGCTGGCGGTCGCTGGGGCGGGGCGGGTCGAGGCGCCCTGGGAGCGGCGGAGGCGCCGGTGGCCCGGGGGGCACGGAGCGCTGCCGTCGTTGGACGCGCCGCGCACCTGTGCCCGCCGGCAGAAACACGAGCAGGAGGAGCAGGAGAATTGAAGGCGGGCGCAGTTCTCGCGACGACTGCTTTGACGCGGCGGATTACCACGCGTGTTTGAGTTCCGCCCGTCAGTTTCGCCTCGAAATTGCGCAGTAAAAAGAGAGGCAAGGGGACGGGCACGCTTCTCTTTGTAGATGATACTTTAAAGCGAGCAAGAGAAAACGAAGCGGAACGTTCTCGAAATAAGTTCTAAGAAATGTATTTTATATCACGGCAATTTGTACTTCCGCATTGGGACGGGCAAACAGAACATGACTGACGCGCGTCCCGAACGCTCAAAATGAAACGGAATATTTTTTCGAAGTGCTTCTGTTCTTTATTCAATAACATTAACAAGATTTATTTCACTGGAATTCTCATTGGAAAAAATATATAACATGTACGACACAATGACGTTCATTGTACATCCTTCGTTAAGAATATAAGCCAAGTAACACAATCAGAACCGAAGTGTCGCTTGGAGCGCACCGAACACAGCAGGAATATTATTCCCGGATTGATTCCGATCGCTGTTCGACATCTCGTGTAATTCTCGTTCACAAAACAGAGCAAATCGTGCAAAAAGAAGCAATTAATGAAACACGAGAGGCAATGGCTCGTCGGATCAGGCCTTATCACGAATTTATGCAACAGTGTACGTGTAATATTGCACACAGCACACAATACTCGCGTGTTCTCCATGACTGCCACCAGCTACCTTCACTTTTCCTTCATACATAGGTTGGATAAAAGGTAATGAGAACATTGCTGTCACTTAAAGCTGGTGAGTCTACGTGCTGCCATCTGCGGTGTCGAAAGGCAGGACTGTGAGACGAGTACGTGTGCAGCGAGCGGGAACAGTTCTTTGCCACTCTACAGCGGTGTGTAAATCGTTGAACTTCATAGCAATAGTGCAAGCACCCTAACGTAATGTATAGGAAGGTAGAGCAACGTTCGTGGCTAAAATGTGGCACGAGAGTGGAGTAAGCAAGAATGTTTTAAGGGACTGCGTGAAGCATATGGAGATGCAGCGTTGCCATACTGCAAAGTTTCGCTATGGGTTAATGCGTTCAGATTAGACAGACATGCTGGTAAGGATAACCCCGTATAGGACGATCCCACGTGGAGAACAATACAGTTCAACTCCTTACTGCACTGTTGGATGTTGGTCGGCGACGGACTGCACGCGTTAGCAGCATAAGTCAAAATATGCCACAAACTGTACTCCACATTCTGCACGGCATTTTGGGTTGCCGCAAAATTGCAACGCGATGGATACCCCATGAAATTTCTGAAGTGCAACAATGCATCGTTTTCCAGTCGCACAGAAATTGTTGGACCGGTCCGAAAGGGAAGGTAACGACTTTGTTCGACGATTCATCACTATAGACGAAACCTGGGGCCGCTCGTCCGAACCAAACTTGTAACGCCATTCCAACGAATGAATTGATTGATTGATTGATTTTTTCGAGTTTCCGGGCGCGTCAACTGCTTCGGTCATTAGTCCCATTAATGTAGTGCATGCTTTTCTCGGCAGACGGCGGTGATCTTCCCCCGCTGGGTGGCGAGATCCGGCGCCGACCTACCATCGGCTAGTGGGGTTTCCCCCTAACCAGGACTCTCCCACCAGCGGGGCACCGCCCCAGTCGGAACAAGCTCTAAGCTCCCGACCGCTCTCCCGGAATGTGGTAGTGTAGTGCATGTTAGTGTAAGTGTAAGTGTAAGTGTAAGGGGAGAGGATAGGACAACGAAGAGGAAGGACAGAGCGCGCGCGCTCCGTGGCCCGTTTGTTAGGGTACTGCTCCGGCATTCGCCTGGTGTTGATCGGAGAAACCACGGAAAACAACCGATCAGAGCAGCCGGCCGCTAGAATTCTCCTCCAGACAGCGACTGAATTCGACCTAGCTGAAAAGCTAGTGTCGAAAATCCTGTCACCGTCAGGACTCGAACCTAGGACCTCCCGGTCAGAGGCGCTGCAGAGACATCAGTTGATGCACTGAGCTACCGCTACCGGTCCAACGAATGAAAGCCTCCCGGCTCTCCTCGTGCAAAGAAAGAGCGCGCCACACACAGTGCTCTGAAAGTGATGTTCATTGCGGCGCGTGACATTGATGGGGTGGCACTGCAACACGCTGAGCCACCAAGGGTGGCGGTAGACGCTGCCTACTTCAGCACATTTCTGGAAAACCACCGGCGTCCAGCGCTGAGGCGAAAGGGACATGTCAGTAACAGCATCCCACCATTCTGCATTACAACACAAGGTGCCGCACCGCAACTGCTATCCGGGACCTCTTCTGCCGCTGGCAATGGGAGATTCTCGAACATCCACCCGATATGAGTCCCTGTGATTACGATCTCTTCAGCAAAATGAAAGAACCACTGCGAGGGACCTGCGAAATTATTCATGCTACAGGGCGGTCAATATTGGACACCAACAGAAATAGACGCACACATGGTGTAGACGCCTTCCGACCACTTGGCAAGAGGCCATTACTAACGCAGGCGATTCTATTTAAGGTGTAACCTTTGACAAGACAATAAGTCATTTTTCAGAGAGAAAAAAAAATCTCATTACTTTTTCTGGAACACTTGTATTTCCCGAATTTAAGTACGGTTTTGGTAACCTGGGAGTTCTTTTATCAGCGTATTTTCAAGGTTCTGCAATTCCGCACATTCATCCTCGCATGTCCGACCTTCAACTCATTCCGCCCAGCTGGGCCCATCTCATTCCGACCGCACTCGACCTGTCCCAATTTATCAGACGCGCCGCGACCCTCTGCAACTGCCCGTGCGCTCCGCACACAGCGCGCGCCAGCCAGCCCTTTTCATTCCACCATCATACGCGATGTATAAATCCGGGCTGATTGAACACAAATAATCGCGTCGGCCGCGGCACAAAACGGAGGACGCCGCGTGGCGCACGCGACAGAATGGCAGGCGACGCGCCACGGGCTCATAAAACATTTCTGCTCTCTTCCGCAGCCCCGAGCACTGCGAAGGTCTCTTCGTTACGACAAAGTGAACAGGTGTTAGAACAACATAGGTACGCAATGCATCTGACATAATACGATGAAATATAGTATCTCGAAAGAAATTCTCAGCCTCATGGAAAAAAGTTATATTTTTTTTAAATTGGTTATTTAAGGTCGCATCAACATCTAGGTCATTAGCGATCACTATTGCTGTTAACGGTATTGTAACTATGAGGATGAAACGATATGGCGATGATAAGGGGTGAAAGGACGAACACAAATACAACCATGCCCGAGGCGGGACTCGAACCTGCGACCCTTCGGTCCGAGATCACTACGACACTACTGCCTCAGCGATCTCGGCCACCGGGCCGACAGTTACAACAATGATTCTGATTTTCAAGTTCCAGAATTTTCAGGCAACAGAGTAACAGAGCAGAGATTCCTGTCGTTGATTGCGTATCTTGAATGTTTACTCGTTCCCATCTAGTGCTAAAGATACACTACTCTTTACGGTCGAATTAAGTGAGAATTACTTCATATTGTCCCGAGAGTGCCTAAGGCAAGGTTTTATCGCTTCTAATTTCGAAAATAATTTTAATTTAGAGAAAATTACAAATTGTAGTGCGAACAAGTGAATGAATACAAAGAGAAAATAAGGTTTGCCTGTAGGTATACATACACGTTATTATCTATTCGTATTCAATGACCATATCACCAGTGAACATGCACAAACTGTTTGATTGTTTACACAAATTTAGAGTTATTCACCCTCTATCTTTAATGAAACGACAAAAGAAAGTAGATTTGTACATTCAATAATTATATAAAATAAATAAGGAAGTATTAAAAATATAAACAAAAGATGTAGTTTAAATAATAGGTAAATTACAAAATATTAAAAATTTGATTGAATAATTCAAAGTAATAATTCGAAGAAAATAAGTACCTAAATCTCAAAATCTGAGTGTAAATTCATAATTTATAAAAAGGTATAGTTATTTGACTGATATAAAGAAAATAATTATTACAAAGTTTTAAGTAACATTAAGTTCCTGTGTACTAGTCAAAAGAATGCGTACTGGTCTTCTACAAGGGCGTATGTTGGATTTCTGAATGTGAAGTAATTAAAAATCCAACGGAAAGAGAAGATTGTGACCGCCCAGCCTAGGTAAGCTGAAGCGATCGACATTCACAGACGTGAAGAAATTTGAACGCATTTTTCCGAAAGGAAATAGCAGCCCCAGAACGCACGAACCGCGAGAGGGGAGTTGCCGACGGCCTTGGCCCGAGCGGGTTAACGAGGGGGAAGGAGGGGAATTTGAGGGGGGGGCAGAGCTGAGCCCGCAGCGCGTAATAGCCCACCCTCTCATTTTCGTCTGGACAGCTGCGTAGGTGACATCCTTGTAATAGTGGAGTAATGAGGCGTTACGGAAGCATTGCGAAAAAAACCCAGCTCGCAGAAGCACCGTCAAAGCCCTAATAAGAGGAAATGTCAGTACATTTTACTATAAGTAACAACGCAATTAAGCTTATACAAATTATGAGAGTAAAAGCGTAATGATAGTGATATTTCGCGACAAATTATTTTCACCTTCTTATATTTTTTGGTTTAAATCTGAATCTAGGGATTTAGTTGAGGATATTCCGGATTTATATTCTGGTTTTCTGGTAACTTTTCCGCGGGATTACTTAGCACACTGCGGGCAATTAGGACTACAGCACTCAGAAGCGAACTTTACACCAAGGCGGATTTAACGTTACGAATGCCCGTTATGTGAGCACACTCCGCGAGGTAATTCAGAAAGTGAATGTACCGGCTCAACCAAGTAAGGCCTGCGGTTTTTGTATAATTTTGAGTTTAGAAACAGGACAGATTTAGGAAGTCGTGTTGTTTGCGAAATAAGTGGAATATAGTGTAGAGAGTTCGAGTGACTGAACAGTGTATAACTATGCGGTCATTAATTGCGTATTCAGTTATCTCTCTGGTTTTCATTGTGTGTTGGGATAATTAGTAATTGAGAAAATTTTTAGAAAAGGAAAGAAATTATTTTGTATAAATTGCTACAAAGAAACTGGAAAGTTAATATTATTTTGTGAAATTATCAGTCTGTTGAATAGGAAACTAATATTTTTTAAGCATTAAAACTTGAGGTCAACTGGTAATCCAATTGAGTCAGCATTTGATTTAATTATCAGGTTATTGTATGACTAGCAGAAGTACTAAATCAGAGTAAAATCAAAGCCTCTGCTTTTATTGAATTTGTTAACTAGAACAGAAGTGGACGGTCAGTTATATTAAATAAGATTTTCTAACATCTTTAAGAAATGAAATGTGATTTAAATTTTTGCAATTTAAAAAAATGGGAAGATCATTGAAAGACTTTCCTTAGAATTCAAGAAGTGTTTAACTGGATTAAGTGTTGTTTCCATGTGAACTGTTGAATTGTATTTGTGTGTTTTGTTTCCTTTGAGTGCGTATTTCAATTTATGTTTTTGTATTATTGTGTTCACTATTTTTTAATATAAGAATTTTGTTCAGGAATGTTCAATTTCTAAATCGAGCATGCTCCCACTTGACGTGAGTTTCCAAAGAAAAAATTCTAGAAATTATTTTTCAGTTAATTTGTTTAGAATTTTCTTATACTTTTTGTAACAATTACCTGCACTCAAAGTAGGGAAGTTAGGTAGTAATGCGCCACACCCTGTGTAAAACCCAAAAGTTGAGATGAAATAAGGGTTGTTGTTACAATATCTCAAAGATTATTCCAAGAAGTCTTGAAATATGCGAGTGCCTGCGTACAGGGTGAAAGTCCCTGTTGTCAAGAAATACTTCTCGTAAATTTAACTGAATTTTTTGGAAATGAAGTGATGTGGAATTCAATGAGCTAACTTGAAGGCAAGTTCATAGAAAATATTGAGTGATGATAGAAAGATGACATGGAGATGTGAGAAATATGACAACGTAAGTAATACGAATGGACACTTTTTGAGTTAGACTATACTATTAACACAATTCTTGACGATGCAAACATTAAATTGACATTAATGAATGAAACATTGGAAATGTTGAGAATATAACTGGCACATTGTCCAAATTGACAACTATACATGATTTATCAATTTGAGATAATTTACTAAAAAATTTAATGGGTAAGATAGTAACGTAAAAGTTTTTAATTGATTTATAAAACCGATCTGTAAAATGTCGATACACGAACGAGCAACTTCAAAGATTCGAGACAAACGAAAAGGTACTAGAGAAAAAAAGTAAAAATTTAAACAGACCTTAACAGAATACAATATTCACATCACATTTACAATTACACGTACTGTAAAGAAAATGTTCTGGGTAAGTATGTTCGTTACATAAAATGTTTAATAACATTTATAAGGTCAAAAATGGTTTTGAACCTGACCAACTTCGTAGTAATATGGCCACTTATGCAGTAACACAATAATACGGTAATAAGTCAAATACTACTGCATTTTTCTCACGTCCAGAAATAATAATACTATCCTTTCGATCTCATTGCATTTCGATCCAGTTGCATGCGTTAGACAGATTAATTTGATTATGTAACAATGTATTCCAGAAGAACGTAATATATAAATTATCAATAACCAATAAGCATATAAATTTAAAATGAATTACTCTAAATTTAGACACTGCAGATGGAGGACATACATGTTTGTCAACCATTTGCGTAATTTCATCTACCACTGCGAGTTTTTTTTATTTCGATTCATTTCGACGAACTTTTGGCAGAAACGTAATTTCATGTCAATTGAAATAGTGTGACTCGTTCTATTCCGTCTACTATATTACACTTTCTCGACGCACGGTTCAAAAGAAGGAAATGTCACTGCGAAACAAAATTCCACGTCGGATAAGCCGCATGATGAATATTCAAATAACCTAATAAAGCTATAATAAAGGCGAAACACAGAGAGGAGAACCTTTTTGTAAATCTCGCAGACCACACACTCATAATTCAAAGGCTGACACATGTCCATATAAAAGTCACAGCGGGAAATGGCCTGGAATGGAAATGAAATAAAGTAGCTGGCGTTCTAGCACGGAAATCCTAAGGTTCATTTTGCATTCAAAAATATCTTACTGCGTTTCTAACAGATGCTACCGGGAAAATTCACGGGTAAATAACACCATACAAACGTGTGCTTGTAAGTGTACTAAACAATATCAATAATTGCTCCTGGATAGTTAATAGACAACATTGAAGTTTCACTGCATGGGCAAGTGTTAGGATTCTTTCCTTTGGTTTGGGCGATATCAGTCTTCCTGGAGGCAGGGAAGTCATAAACATCAACATTATAACAGAAATAAAACAACGTCAAGAAAGTGAGACATGTCAGATATACATTGAAATTGCATTGAAAATAAGTGAATTGAAATGAGGAATACTTAAACAAAATTATATCATCAATTAAATTAAGGCAAGCAATAACGTACATTTACAGTAAACTGATGCGTCAAGTCTTTTTATAGCATTTCTATGGATGCCATCTTCAGTGGAAGATGCAGAGTTTCCTCGTCCACTTCAGTTGATACTTTCATTCAAAGCTCATGTACTCTTCGCGATCGAATTTCAGTGATAGAGCAATACACCTACCTATTTTTCATACATACAATACATTCAATACAGATTATTGAATTTTCCCGGAGTCTTTTTTGATTTGACTGAGATACAAAATAATTCAATTAAATAAAATGTTCATTATGTTTTAGTCTTTTTAATTACACGCCCAAATATCCTATTGTGTTATTCCTTTCAGAAGGTTTCCGAAACAAAATTTAATTGAAATAAGAAACCTCTACAACAAGTATCGTCTTAAGAGTTACTAAAATTCCAACAAACAACGAATATAAAATCCATTACAAAACAAATTTCTAAGCGTCCATGTGAATAAGCTCAACAAATTCGTTATTCATCAAAATTGTAACAAAAGAAACATTTCAAAATTTTTTATTATTATGAAACTATATTTATGAAATTTCCGGGGACGATTGCTGCCCCCGGAACACACCTGAAGCACACATTAGACCGAAGCTATATGACAGTGTGCTAAAAAACAATCATAGAACAGCCAATTCGAGATTAATTGCTATTGAGCTCAAGAAACAACTTTGTAGTCACTAGGATGTAAAAAATTGAAAGAAATGCGTAAAATCACTTGTAAACTCAGGTCCAAGAAATAAACGTGTGTGATCGTCTCCTTCAAAAGTGTATGCATGATTTAATATTGAAAAAGGACGATCACGAAACGTGGACTTCTATTCGTCAGGCATAAGTTATTAACCATGAAAAGAAATACGAGGCACTTACGAAAATGAAAACGTGTGAGTACATTAAAACACACTGGAACAAAGAAAGAAAGAAAGAAAGGTTACGAAATATAAACAATAAGACGTAGCCATTTCTCTTTCCACTGAACGTTTTAAACTTATTTGAAGAATTTGTTCATAACTATTCGTGCGAGTGAACAATTTCTGTAGACTATTTCGTTTAAAAATCTCAAAAACATTACACTTACGTATACTAGACTAAAAGATGACTACATGAGGATGTCCCATCCCAAAGATGCACAAATCCCTCTATATGTTTCTTGCTGCCCATGACGCATTCCCAACACTCAAACATGCGTAGTGAGGAGAAAAATCCGAAACTCGTGCGTATTGCGATCGACTTCTTAGGTCGCCGGGCGAGCAGCGGTCTTTCGCGGTAGCGGGAAGCGAACAAATGGCTTCATTACTCTTAAAAGGTTTATCCAAAGAAATTGCCTCCCTACTCAACAGCCATTGAATCAAAAGCGCTGAAAAATTAACGGGGCCCCTCGGCGCGCGCCGACCCCGCGCCCAGAGAGGTAAATAATTCATAACCCTCCGAGGCGATCGAGTTCCGGCGCGGGCGGCTCGCCCCGCCCTCCCAGCGCCTGGTGCCCCGCCCACCCAGCCCCGGGGGCTGCGCACCGCAACAGCAGAAGGGCACCCGTCAAGACGCCCGCCGGTCTGCTATACAGCACAGTTCCGTGTGGCCGCTAAGTGCAATGCAGCCACACTTCCCTGCTGTGGAGCCATCCCTATCCTTGCGGACATCTATGGCTAATCTGAAAAACTGGGGGGAAAAAAACGTGGTCGGGAAAGACAATAGCCGTTCGGCGCGCTTGTGGCGTTGTTTGCCGCAATTTTCTTGCCAGTATTGGCGTTAAGCCCGTTTTACTCTATCATATCTCGCGGGCGTTTGTACGTTGCCGAAGTGTCCGGCTCGTACAGGGCTAAATTAGCAATTAATTGGTTATTTGATCGGTCTAGTTTTGAATAGAAATTTTTAGCTGGTTCTTTGAAATGTTCTTCTAAAAATGGGATTTTTAAAACTGAGTGAATTTCTGTATTTTTATGAAAAGTGGTGCGCAAAGAATTTTCCGTAGGCACGCATTTTGAACTATTTGCAGCTTCTGTAAATGCGCATGCGCCGCGATTCCCCAACTTGGGCAGGCGTAGTCCATAATGGGCCTAATCATTACTTTATAAAGAAGCAGGCTGTTCACTGTGGACAATTTGCTCCGCCCGGCTGCGAGCTGGACGTTTCTATAGAGCGATTTTCCTAAGGTTGAGCCAAAGTGACAGGTACTGCTGGCAACATAACTGAAGGTTCTGTGGTCGTCGTGCTCTCGAGCCCAATGAACTCTGTAGAAAGCAAAGAACTGATGTAGGCAAGTTCTCCTTTGTGAATCGTACTATAGTAGATTGGAACAAAGTAACTGCAAAAGCACTGGAGACTCTTCCTTCTAATGTAGTGAAATTTAAAAATATACTTAATTCTATATAGGTCATCATTAATAATACTGGGACCTTTATCATCATCATTATTATTATTATTATTATTATTATTATTATTATTATTATTTTATTATTATTATTATTATTATTATTATTTTTAGTTACATTATTATAATCGTTAGTATTATTAATAATATGGTCATGTCCCTTATACAGTGAAGTGAAGTGAAGTGGAGTGAAGTGTTAAGCTATAAGTCAACTTACAGATAACTCAAAATTAATTATAACTAGGATATAAATCTTTAATTCTAATTGTAATTATATTTGTAAATATTCGTAATAGTTTCGTAATTGTATATTTAGTTGTAATAATGTTTGCCACCAAGCATTAGATCAAAGCGAACTTTAATAAATCTATCTATCTAACTCCCTTTCTGCATTTGTTCGTTTGCGGTTGGCTAACTTGTAAATAGCTTCGACGTTTCCTTTCGGGACGTCCTCGTCCGACAAAAATATAGTGCGCCGCGAGAAATAATTGATATTAGGAAGTGCAGAGTAATGTGCTCTTCAGTGTATATATATATATATAACATTGAATTTACTTTTTGTATGATAAATATTATGTTTATTATAAAACCGAGACTTGAATGCAAGATGCGTACCGATGCACGTGGTTCCGGCCTTTGTGCTGTTGTGTGGCGAGCTGTGATTGAGAGCTTTCTATTTACATTCGTGACAGTTTTCTTTTACTGGTTGTGAGAGCATGTTTCCACATATGTAATTAAATTTAATTGCTTCGCGGACTCGCGTACGTGCATATACATCAGCGAAACTCTTAGACTTCTGGATAGTGATGTATTCTCAGAAGCCATAACCAAACACTTTACGAAGGGGCTGAATAGCTGTCGCGGCGGAGGGATACTTCTCTGAAATACATGTTCACTTGTTTTCGCGAACTGCCACTTTGGCTCATCCTTAGGAAAATCGTTCTTTAATTCCAAGGAGAATGTCAGTGCTCTTTCCTGCCGTTCACGGCGCTACCATTTATATTTCTGTGGCATCGCTTGGAGGGAGATGTATAACTACAGTAACGCGTTAGACATGGCATATAATGCAAGTTAAAGCGCATTTGCAGCAGGTTCCTGCTGTTCTCTTCCATCTACATTTTCTGACGTCACGATTGCAAACACGATAGACTAACACATTACTTCTAGGATCCTGTTCATTCGCTATTGACCGGGAATTTCGTAGTTGGTTACGAGGCTGCGGCCTTCGACCTCCGCGATTGTCATACAATTTTGGCACCTGTAAACCATTGAAGACATCTTTGTGAGTCTATGTGATGCATAATTTAATGTCACTGTTCCAGTGTCAAATAATGACCAAAAGCATGATACGAGAACCGAACCCCCGAACATGGCATGAATTTAGTACGTTATCAGTTACGCCACGGGTTAATTCCACAATTATCTTCAGTAAGAATCGTAATCCGTCTAGTAACGCTTGTAACGGCACGAACTACTAAAACTAAAATTCGACTCAATTTAGAATTATGCTTAAGAACTATATCATTAGGAATTTGGGCGGAAGATTTTGACGCTAGCTGAGTAGCATTTCGCCTTGATTGAACAAATTGAACTTCCAATTGAACTCCTAACTCAGTATTAAAGAGATCCATTTTCAATTCACGATATTTAAGGATCATTCAATGAAGCTTACTCACGATAGTACATAATGTCGTGAAGTCATCATTTTTGTGGTTTTCTTGTAGTTAATTTATAATGCCAATATACATACAAATGATACAAACATAAATGCATAGTTACTTAGAAAACACAAGGACGGCGCAAATTGGGATGAAATGTCTAAAACCTGGCCAAAAATAAAAAAGAGACAATTCTATTTGAGTATTAACTCTTAGTTTGACAACACTATTGTTGGGTATATATCCCGTGCGTACAAACGGCCGGAACACACCAGTAAAACACATTTCTGGTTGAACGCAGGGCTGTATTGTGTCTACCGCGTCACCCAAGCCGGACAGAAATTTTAGTGCGAAGTTGAAGACAAATATTTTTGTTAATGTTGTATTGCGCAATTAATTATATTTATGTTAAACGTGTTTTTTAAATGAATGTTCTTGCCGATAAATTAAAAAATATATTTAAAAAATGAATGAAACAGTAGACGTAAGTTACAAATCCCAAAAATCCCACTTCGTTCAAATTTCTTGATGATATTTACAGTATTTATTTCACGAACATTCTATAAAATCCTGCGAGTACGTACGAATCCGATAGCGAGTCATGTTTATAGCGGTAGCTGCAAAATTCTTTCTTTCTATTTTAATTAATATTAATTTAAAAGTATAAAACACGGCCTTTGTCGATAAAAGTAATATATACATCAATATTAATAGCATATAAAGGACAATATACTAAAAAATATAGGGGGAATACAACTTTCTCTCCCAACATTTTCTTTCCAATTTGGGAGGCATTAGTTACGAACATGGAGAGCGGTTCCATCGGAAAATTTTGGCCAATGGGAGACGTTAGTGGAAGATATGACCCAGCCATTTTAGCAGACAATTGATGGCTAGCAGTGAGGGAAACCCCATCCTTTTCATTCAGGAGGAAGAGTGCCAAAATATCCTTTGCAGTGAGGTAAGTAATCTTAATATGTACTTTAATGTTACCATGATTCACGAAAGTGTTCGAATTATAGGTTGTCAATTTCCCGAAAACTGTACGTAATAGGAAAATCCTAAAGACGTATGAATATTCAGCAATCCGTTTTCTGTAATAATTACCTGCATTCATGCAGAAACCAAAAAACAGTTGAAATTTGTTGACCAATGTTATCAAAACATCAATACGCATAAACATCTTGATTTCATCTTCAATTTCAAAACGGTTCTACATATTTATATAAAATTAGTACTCAGCATAGGAAACATACTTATTTTTGTCACACTTTATATATACATTTTTACATACATTTACACATTTACATATTATTTTACATTGATCTACATGCATACATATTTACACAATTTTGAATTTTAACAAAATGGTGGACCATTTTCTATTTTTCCATTTTGATATCAAATTCGTAATCGAAAACTCAAATATAATACTTTTTGTTGCATTCTTCGACGTTTTTACAAACGCATTTTGAATTTTTGATTTTTGATATAGTTATAATCAGTGAGCTCGAAAACCCCAACATACTTATTTTTGTTTCATACTTGCACGTTTTTCCAAATGTCATCCGCCATTTTCAATTTTTCATTTTTGATCTCATATTCGTATTTAGTGAGGTCGAAAACCCTAATACAGCCATTATCTTGCACTTTGCAAGAGATTTTGAATTTTAACCACGTTTTAGGATTTCATTCCACTGTGCGGCGTTCGGGGTTGCGACGCGTCTGAATTCCGCTCCCAAACGTACAGCCTCTGAGGTCTCTAGTGACGAAGCGCCTGAAGACAAGGTCTCCCAAGAGAACTACTTCCCTCCACGGTCCCGTGCGATTTCTCAACAGGCGTCACGTTAAAACATACACAACACGCAGACACGCGCACGCACGTCATTCGGTCAAGAAGAAACAGAGTATTATGCGCCCAATGCGGTCACTTTAAATATGGATCCAACTGAATTACCTAATACGTCAATAGTTACCACTATTTCGAATTTGAGAAACAATGGTCAGTTTAATCGTGAACACAACATCCGGTCTACGTGTCCTAAGTAAAGTTACAAGTAAGTATAACTCCAAAGAATACAATGAAGAAAAATAATCAAATATTCATTGCCATGAAACAGCATCGCTGCTGCTACTTTGGTAGATGCCATTATTCGGTAGGATGACCCTGCTACATAATATTGATACATAAAGGAATGCAAGTTTATTCCCTGAAAATAAGTCAATGGAAATGTATTACAGATTATGAAGTAACTGCAATATATTATTACACAGAATAAAACTGAAAGAGACGAGGTATGTGATGTATATTAGTTTTACGATTTAAAATACCCCACATGTATACATTATTCATCTCATTACTGGATATCACTTCAATGCGGTAAGACCTCTCTCTGTCCGCTGCCCTGGATAGCCAAGGTCTCGGAGGCTGAAGGACCGCCCGGGGCACGGGTGTTTGTGTGTCCGTATACCGTTACCAGTGCCTCCAATGTTACTTAGAGTGGTCGCTCTATGACCTTAGTAGTTGAAAAGCGACCTTAAAAAAGTCCCTGTTCGAACAATTTTTGTCTCGTCACCATTTGACATCATCGGGCAGGTGAACACATGTCCGCTTCCTATTCTTCGTGTTGAGAATCTCCACCTTCGCCTGCTCTACCTCCTTCGCGCACCGCACCCTGCCAGCGCCTCCGCCTCCGGGCATCGACCGGGGAGCGCGAGAGTGCGGGTGGGCACGCGGGAGGCGCGGGGCCGCGCCGGGGTATAATCGAAGTAATTAGGAGGAGTTGCAGCAAACAAGAAATTACAATGCCGGAATTGGAGGCCTTTTTTGTCACTCACCCGCCGCTCGTCCCCATAGGAGGCAGCGGCGCCTGCGGTTGCGGCAGCGCCGGGGCAGGCGGAGGAGGACCAAGAGGAGGAGGCAGAGGAGGAGGCGGAGGAGGAGGAGGCGGAGGAGGAGGCGGACGAGGCGGAGGGCGGAGGAGGAAGAGGCGGAGGAAGCGGAGGAGGAGGAGGCGAGGAGGAGGCGGAGGAGGAGGAGGCAGAGGAGGAAGCGGAGGAGGAAGAGCAGGCGGAGGAGGACTAGGAGGAGGAGGCGGAGGAGGAGGAAGCGGAGAAGGAGGAAGCAGACGAGGAGGCGGAGGAGGAAGAGCAGGCGGAGGAGGACTAGGAGGAGGAAGGGAGGAGGAGGAAGCGGAGGCGGAGGAGGACGAGGAGGAGGGGAGGAGGAGGAGGAGGGAGGGGAGGAGGGAGGAGAGGAGCGGAGGAGAAGGGAAGGGGGGGGGGGGGGGATGAGCTGGAGGCGGAGTGGAGGCGGACGAGGAGGAGGGGGAAGCGGAGGAGGAGGAGGAGACGGTCCCTTGCGATGCCCAACGACGAGCGCGACGCGGCGGGGCCGGGCGGGGGGGGTCGGGAGGGAAGGCGCCACGGACCGATGCTCATTTGTTCCGCGTCGGACGCCCGGAAAAACCGCGGCGCGTTAGATAAGACGGGCGGCGGCGGCGCGGGAGGGGGGAATGGGGCGGGCGCCCTACGGCGAGCACACGGACGGCGACGATGCGCCACTGAAACGGGAGCACGGACCAACAGCTGCGCAGTGGAGTTTATTTGGCGGAGAAAAACTTTCAGGAGGAATTACAATATTCGTTCAACGCTGATGGAAAACACGGGTAATCATTTTAAGAGAATAGGGAAACTTTCAAACTCTCGAGTCCTTTTCATAAAGCTGCCCATTGTTATAAAGGAAGTAAGATTATAGAAAGCGAAGTTAGGAAATACAATTACGCATGTAATGTAGTAGACACTTCCGTGTTTTAACATATACAAAACGTCTACACAGTATGGTCTCAGCTTTCTGACAGAATGTCATTACAACGATTTTATGTGACGTTACACTGCATAATATGCATTCTTATTAATATTGCAATATTTTATCACTTTTTATTGTTTTACTGATATTATAATTTTCAACTCGGTACTAATGACAAATTAAATGAAAGAATGGATACTATGAAAGCAGAAAAGTCGAATTCATACCTGCATCCCAGGCAAGTACGCTTCTCTAGATTCCATATTTAACACTGGTACTATATCACGATCCATATTAAACTTGCATTAGACGATCCATATAATACTTACAAGTCAAATTTAATGAACGGATCCAGTATTTGCCGTACGACAAACAAACTGTAATACACTAACGTACATGTAATCATGTTATTCAGTATTAAATAGCATCTACACTGCTAATTTCCAATGCAAGTAGGAACTTCTCAAAATATTTCTTTTTTAATTACAAAAACACAAATAATGAAATAGCTTCGATTCTGTCTGAAAAATGCAAATATTTGACATTGTTATTTAAAAGACTAATTTCCAATGCGCGCAGAAATTGAAAAAAAACTGTGCAGCTTCCGGCCAGCGAGATGTATGGTGTAGTCAGGGCGAGTCTGTGGCTTCATTTGATACCCAAGAACTCGACAAAAATTCCAAAACAATGAAACAATATTTTACTTGTTCTTGAACAGTGCTCCGGGAGCGGTAGCTCAGTGCATCAACTGATGTCACTGCAGCGCCTCGAAATTTCGACACTAGGGTTTAAGCTAGGTCGAATTCAGTCGCTCTCTGGAGGAGAATTCTAGCGGCCGGCTGCTCTGATCGGTAGTTTTCCGAGGTTTCTCCGATCACCACCAGGCGAATGCTGGAGCAGTACCCTATGAAACGGGCCACGGACCGCGCGCGATGTGTCCTTCCTCTTCCTTGTCCTATCCTCTCCCCTTACATACACACACACACTAACACGCACTACACTACCACATATCACAGGAGATCGGTCGGGAGCTTAGAGCTTGTCCCGGCTGGGGCGGGGCCCCGCTGGTGGGAGAGTTCTGGTTAGGGGGAAACCCCACTAGCCAACAGTAGGTCGGCGCCGGATCTCGCCATTCAGCGGGGGAAGATCACCGCCATCTCCCGAAAAAAAAAATGCACTACACCAACGAGACTAATGACTAGAGCAGTTGATGCGGAAACACGAAAAACTCAATCAATCAATTGAGCAGCGTGTGCTAATTTTTGAAAATCATTATCTATGATTTTGTTTAGCAGAATATTTGCTGCTGCGGGTCACTAGTCATTTTACTTTGTCGTAAACGTAAGTACATACGTATACGCCCCGTCCCCGTTGTGGGCGACCTACACAAAAACAGCCGCCCGTGCGGCACCGTCCCTGCCGTTCCGAACGAACTAAACTCCACCTAACCGAACTCCAGTGAAACTAAAGAAGAATAATTCAACACTACGGATTACTTTACTTTCATTTTCTAAAAATATACAAATATTTTCTTTCCTAAGTTTTTTTTGTGTTTGCTGCGATAAAAATAAATTACTTCATCATGAATGATTTCAGTTTGAATTGTGTACATAAATAATCCATACGCTTTCCTTCTAAGTGTATGGCGTGCTTTCGTTTATTTCTTGAAAAAAAAATTGTGTTCACGCAGTGCGACGCGCAAAGCTACTGGTGGAAATAATGCGGTGTGCAGCGCGCGAGAGGGAGCCGCACGTCACTGTCGCGCCGGCCTCCGCACCTCGCACGCAGGCGGAGCTCGCCCCGCGTTATTTCATACAAGCACACCCACTTTGGTTGAATTGCCCTCGGCAGAAAGCGGCGACAGAGCAAGCGCCGGGTAGGGATTTCATTGGATCGAAAAAGGAGACAGGCCAGGAAACGCCGACACACGCTCTTTCTCTTTCCAATACCAAACTATAAGTCGTCCGAAGCAGCGACATTGGCAAGAAGTGTAGAAGATAATGAACGTGCATAAAAATAAAAACTATGGCCACGGAGCATTTTATTTCTTATATTTTGTTGTTTTCGAACTTAGAAACATTTGTTGAAAAAACTTACACAGCCGATATGAAAAATATTTATTTTCTGACAACCATGTCATCAGAAGAGTAAGAATGAAATTCCGCGGTCATACCAAGATACATGTTTTTCACATTTTCCCGTATCTCTTTAATGCGCGACCGGGCGAGTGACCGAGACTGGAAAGCCTCTGACCCAAAAGGCCTAAGATTTGAGTTCGACGCTGACGGATTTTCGACTCTAGCTAGACAGCTTGGTCTGCTAGGCGCACACCTGTACTCCACAACCACATGTGTTGCGAGACATTTTCCTTTTCTAACAGAACTATAAAAGATTGGAACGGTTTACCCGCAGCAATTTTCAAATCTTTTCCTCTAAGTGTCCGAAGTTTTAGAAACAAGATAGAACAATATGAGAGTAATATACATTAAATGAGTAAGTGCTGTGAAGTGCTGGTCAATGTAATTCAAAGCAAAAACAGTGTAGTGTAGAGTAGTGTAGTGCAGTGAGTTAAGTGTAGTGAACGCGATCAATGAATTGAAAAAAATAAATTTAGCCAATATTTATGTAGCTTGTATTACATTTTAGCATCACCAACATATAATTATTGGATATCATGACAGAGTTGAAATAATTGTTATAATACTTAATATTAGTTATAGAATGTTATTGCATCTTCGGCTTGTACTGTACTCCTTTATTATTATTGTTATTATTATTGTAATTAATGTTATTTAACTGCCACCGGGTCATACCCAATTGCAGTTCAAATAAATGTATGTATTGTGACATACCAATATGTGGGACATTGTATGGCGTAACATTTATTGTAAACAGGGTGAATGGTAAGGATAGACATATGTAAATATGGCGGCATAGCAACGGTAGACGAGTTGTCGTCAAGGTCAACAAACTTCATTGCTTTGAACCACGGGGCGCAGCTAGTTGATAAAGTAAACTGTTTGGGGATTGGCCGAGAAAGCAATGACAGTCTGGGGCGCGGCTAGTTGAGTTTGTAAGTAATTGAGGGATTGGCTAGGCATGGAATTTTTTCTGACAAGAAACAGTAAAAAGATGGACCGAGTTTTGAAGGGCTGAAAGAGGGGAATATGGATTCATTCCGACTTATGCCGTGATGCTGTGCGGATCGTGTGTAGACAATTGATGTTGGGAGATTGGGAATTGTGAACATCTACTTTGCAGCCTAAGGACTTAGAATATTGATGTAATGTGCGGAAATTGGAACTTGGAAATATTTCGAGTGCAGCAGCTAGAATTTAAACTGTGAACTTAGGTGAATTTGTCGGCAACAGGACTGGGAGTATTGAAAGCAGATAATAGTTTGCTGAACTTTAATATTTTAAGCATACGTGTAAAAAAACTGAGAACTTTTAAAAGGCAAATTAATCGGGGCTTATCAACTTATGAAGCCGTGAGGATCAGTGACTTGAGAACACTTGTACCAGAACGGAAGGAAAGAAGATGGTATTTGGACCTGGAGCCATCGACACCGGGGAAGATTGAAAATGGTTCTACACGGCGACATCGGTCAAGAGCGCGCGAAGACGGGTACTGCAATATAAGGTTTGAGACTGGTCATGACCGAAAGTACGTTTCGTATTGTTACCAATTAACATTGAATAAACTTACAAGTTTCTGTGAATAGAAAAGATCATTTTCATTTAGACAATTCCAGCAAATGAGTAGCTAGAAATATATATTTGCTTTTCAGATTCCTCGGCCACTCTGTACAGATGGCAGATCGAATAATCGGCTATTAGTAGATAATAGCGAGTATTTCTTATAAGACCCATCGACCCTGTTACCCCGATATTAATTTATTAGAAATAGCAGTTGAAGATTAATTTTAATAATTGAATTAACGTAATCTTTTCCTGGCGCCCATATTCTGTTATAAATTTGGAACGGGTTACGTTGAATTAATATTTAATAATATTAGAAGGGCAGAGGAGATATTAAATTTAAAAATAAAAATCAGTTTGTTTCAATATGTAGAACAAAACCATATCCCACAATTTGAGCGTAGAGTTCGTGCAGGATGGGGTGGCGCACCGTTGGAAGGAAACAGTTGAAGAAGGGACTTCCCCCGCCACTTGGCGTGCACGCTGGTGCCGTATCTCAGCATCCAGCGAGAAAGGCACACCGACAGTAGTTCAGCAGTGAAACATTAACTACACTAACGGAACTAGTGATCACTGTAGTTGACATGCCCATCATAAATCAATGCACTAATTGACGACCCTAGACTATACATTGCAAATTTGCTGAGTGCTTTTACGATTCTATAGGACGTTCACTCCATATGTATTCTCATAACATTACAAGCTGTGCAACGTGCTTATATCGTCAAAAATCAATTTATTTGTTTTACTTTCACACACTAATGTTAGGGGTGAGAAAACGGTTGTAATTTATTTTACCAATAGCAACTACGAAAAAACTGAAAGGTGTTGAGAAAGTCTGTTTTCAGAACTAAAACAAATATTACAATCAAAATAACCCTTCAGACGCCCATCAGAATTTGGAAGGGGCTATTCTGGACAGCTTCAATGAAACTGAATGGAAGATCAACTTCGCTCTGTGACGGCTGTGGCGCCAACGCGCTTCCTGCTGGATGGCCACCGAGCGTCGAGTGCCGGGCGTGGCCTCCACGCCGATTTGCTGCGGCCACCGGCCGTCATCCGCGCGCCAACTCCCCACCCCACTCCACCAGAAACACGACGCCCCGGCGCCATCTTCCGAGCGCCAGCGTCTCTTTGTACTCTGATATTTCCGGGAAGTCGCTCGTCGGTTTGAAAGGACTTCAAAGAAACGGATTTTAATACTTTGGTGTATTGCTTCAGTGCCTGTTTTAGAGAAAACGATTTACAGAGAGTAATTGGAATGTATTCACTTTTTTTTTTTAAGGTGTGACTTCCAGCGAGAGGCCAATATTCTTCAAGACCATCGAAACATTTGAAGTTCATATTTCCTTATAAATAAGTGATTATGTCTTCTATGTAAAAATTTCTGACAAAATATCGTAAATAGATATTATTATTCTACCAATTTCTCGATAAGGTCATGTGAATAAAAAGAGTACGCAAGTTCATTCGTACGAAGAAAGGCATGCCATGTTATATGAATAAATAAATTATTTTCTTATGTAACATAGTTGTAGAACGAAGGAAGATATTCAAATGCGTGGCAACAGTCAACTAAAAAATGAAACATAGTTATCACATCCTGAGACACTATATGCAATCTCAACTGTCAGTTGTACGCAGGTCATTATTAGAAGGGAGAAAATCAATAAGAAAAGCTCGGCGCCAACCTAGCCCAATGTTTGGCAATTATTGACTGCAGAACTTTTTGACAATATTGTACGAGGATTGCATCATCTGTTGGAGACTACCGAACCGAAGGATTTCGGGGTATTCGCGGGTCGCGTAGATGAAGGACGCAAGTTCCGAAACTCGGTGACATCCAGGTATAAATAAACACTCCGGCGACCGGCAGTCCAGACTGCAGTCGAGCTGTGAAGTGGGTGCATAGGACATCGCGGTGAACAGCAATGTCGTGGACCGTGGTCAGAACAGCCAACTGTGCGACAATGCAAAGTGAGCGAGGCGAAATGCAGTGAAGCGATCAATGCAACGGACAGTGCAGCGGTACAAAGGAAACGAACCGAGCAAATAAATAATCAAGAGAAGTGAGCCGTGTGACTCAATGACTGTTAAAGACAATCTGTATAAAATCAGTATTTTTCCATGTATCATTAAGAAACAAAATAAACGTCTTTGGTAAAATAAATATCTGCTGAAGAAGAAGCTTTTCACTGAAGAAATACCAACGCCACCGACACGATATTAACGAATTTCTAGAAAGTTATCCATGATCGTATTGAATGAGTTGGGATCCAATTTGCAAAGGTAATGTCGAGGCCAACCTGTCCCTTTATCTTCATTACCCTTCTATCTCTCTTATTCATTCTTACTCTTTCAATTATCTCTTTAACATTCTTCTTTTCACTCCGTTACCCATTTTAGACTTCCTTCAGCGTTCATCTACTACTTTTTACCGTGTGTTTTGTGAATATTTTCATGAAATCAGTTGTTTTTACTTTCCTCAAAATAATATTTTTACTACTTTCCTTCTTCTTATTTCATTTACTACCAACATTGTTTTAGAATAAGTGAACGTTAAAATTATTTTTAAAAAAGCAAGGGGAAAGTAATTTTTAGAAAATGGCTTATTTTTACACACCTTGCATACATTAATAATATTTCAATCATAGAGGGATGCGACTTGTTTAATTAGCACAAGTACTCCGAAAGCTAATAATGCCATTTTCTCAAAAATGACTCCAAATATTTTCTTCACTCTTCCCACGGATAGTGGTAATTACACTGTAGAATAGGACGTAAATTTCATTTTGCTGTATTCCTTTGTTTTTTTCAAAAATTACACGAATGTAAATTTTTTGAAATATCTTTCATGTCTGTAATACGCATGTCCAGCAAATTCTATACATTATTGCGTTAACGAGCACAAGCGTTTCAACTTCCAATAAATGTTTTCGATAACTCAATAGTTTTCTGTGAAAAAAAAAATCAAATTTGGCATATACAGTGATGCAGTGATGCTTAAACGCCATTTTCGTAAAAACGGCTCCAAATTTTTCAACGAAAATTTCCAAATAGGACGAGGTTTTACTCATCTGTTATATTCTTAAAGTAATTTTTCGTTTCTGCCATTAAGAAACCGAAAAATTAAGCAAATGTGAAAAAAATGATTGGTTGGCGATAGATTACAGCTAACACGGTGATGGGACACGACCGAAAAGCTAGACTCGGCCAAAAAACCAGTACCAGAAAGTCTGTGTCATTCTATAGCACCAGTAGTTAGTTATACATCCTCATGCGATAAAACTCAACTCTTCAACTCAGCTCTATTTTAGTTTTAAGATTATTAGTAGCAGCGATTATTATTAATAGCATTATATTCCACATGTTTTCGGCAATGTTACAAATTATTTCTGCTATATTCAGAGATGAGAAATGTAGTTTAGCATGGTTGATAACATAGTTTCGTAAAATTTCGACGCGAAATATTTGCAAAAATCCATGAGCATCTTTAATTACTTATTGAATCTATAAGATTCTTCAGTAATTTTATTGATCTCAAGAAGCTTTCAAGACATGAACATAAATTTGCTAGGTTCATCTGTGACAATTATTTTTTACATTCGCATTAAGAAAGTAATTCTTCAGTAAGGTAATCACTAAATTTTGAATATATCCCACCAACGAGTTTGACTCGCCAAAACCTTCCGTCTATAGCACATGAACTGTATCGCACTAGGAACATCGAGGTCGAAAAAATACTACGCCTCCACCGATGACAAGTTCTGCGTTGGTATCCCCACAGTGACCCACAAGGGCCTCCCACCTCTTTCCCGCCCACGTAACGTTGACGCTGCGGCCGCGGCTCCCGGCCACCGCCACCGCCACCGCCACCGCCGCCGCCGCCGCCGCCATCCGCACCGACCACGCCGCGTGATATATCGGCTGATGGTCTCCGGGGCTTCGCGCAGGAGGACGAAACCCAACCGTTTATTTCTCTGCCATCGTTCTGTCGTACGCGTTTTATAAATATACGTTTTTCTCCATTAAAAGAAAAAACTCGACGACCCACCCGCGTGTGCCGTAGTGGCGGGCCGCCCCCGCAAATACAAGCGCTGCGGACGCGGGCGCTCGCTTTTTACGCGCCGAGCGGACGCAATAACTGCGCACACGAACATTCGAGTTCAGCCTATTCCGACCCATTAATACGAAAATGGGCCTCTACCACAGCACTTAGAGAGTGCTGTTTACAACAGAAGTCATTTTCTGCGTCATGCACTGTAGATAAAGGAGGAAATCATTGGCAACAAAATCGAAGATTCAACATTTCATAGCAAAGCAGACAACAAGCGACGAAGCAAGATTGGTTTGTTAGGCATCATGACCGGTGAAAAGAGAAGAAAGCAGAGAACAAGCGACAAAGCAAGGTTGGTTTGTTAGGCATCATGACAGGACAGCACACTTTCTGTTTCGAAATTAACACGTGTCTACGTAAAATAATGTAAATAAAAACGAATTGTGTTAAACTCTATTCATCAGGATGTTCATTTTTCCCTTTATGTGACGTTTGTCTTGAAATTTACTTTCAAAGTTGAGAGTTCATAGTGCCTTGAGAAAGAAACAATAATAAATTAATGACTGGCAATCGAAGCTGCTGTGACAGGTAGCAGCAGTCCCGTCCGGCAAGCAAATACGCTTCGCACGCCGCACACTGGTTGAATGGGGCCCAAAACATGGCCATTACAGCAAACTTCAAAGTGCGCATTCGGAACTCTGACTTATCAAATCTTGTTTGGAAGACATTGGAGGACACTACTTTAGCTCCAGAACGTTATTTCAATCATTTTTGCCGTCCTCACGATCTCGTAAAGCTACCATTGCTCGGAACATTGCTTTATTTTGGTAGTAGGAGTAGACGGTTTAAATTATTTTTCTATGGATTCTTTTCGTGTTTCCGAATAGAAGACTCTTTTGACTATAAGTTAAGTATATTTTTAAGAAAAAATGTCCAATTATTTAAGGTCTGATACGGCTGAATTCTAACGGACCGCAACGCCGCTCTAGACCGTTACCACTCTTTTCCGCCGTATGAGCGCCGATCGACAATTCCACACCGGCCACCGCCGCCGCCACCGCAATCTCCCTGCCGCTCTTCCCGCGAACGCCGCGCCGAGTGTCTGCCGCGAGAGCGCGCTCCGGAGCCAGCAGGCTGTGACGTCATTAGTCGGGAGCGCGCGCGTATCGCGCGTCAACAGCTTCCGCCCGCGTTTACGGGCGTTGAGGCGGCGCGGGGGGCTTTTTCATTACGCGCGAGCGGCAATGCCCGGCGTAAACGCGCGGCGCACCGGCGGACGCGGATACGACGATGGCGCGCGGCGCGGCGCGGGGCGCGGCTCGCTTGCGGCTGTTCTGCGCGACTGCCACGGAGCGGGCGGGCGATAGAAGGGCGGACCCGTGGTCGCGTACGGTGGGTGGGTGGGTGCATGCGTCCGGGGACGGACAGGCCGGTGAATGGATTTTCATTTGATTTGATGTGATTTTGTCGGGTTTGCGGGCGCGTCAACTGTTTTGGTCATTGGTCCCGTTAGAGTCGAGAATGTTTTTCTCGGGAAATGGCGGTAAACGTCCCCCGCTAGATCGCGAAATCCGGCGCCGACCTACCGTCGGCCAATGGGGTTTCCCCTCTAACCAGGACTATCGCACCAGCGGGGCACCGCCCCAGCCGGGACAAGCTCTAAGCTCCCGACCGGTCTCCCGGAATATATGGTAGTGTAGTGCATGTTAGTGTGAGTGTGTAAGGGGAGAGGATAGAAGAAGGAAGAGGAAGGAATGATCGCACGCGGTTCGTGGCCCGTTTGGCAGGGTAATGCTCCGGCATTCGCCTGGTGTTGATCTGAGAAAGCACGGAAAACTACCGATCAGAGCAGCCGGCCGCTAGAATTCTCCTCCAGACAGCGGCTCAATTCGACCCAGTTGAAAAGCTAGAGTCGAAAATCCTGCCGCCGTGGGGAGTGGGAACCTAGGACCTCCCGGTGAGAGGAGCTGCAGTGACATCAGTAGATGCACTGGGCTACCGCTCCCGGTCCGGCGAATGGAAGAAGGCGAGGGCGAGGGAGGAGGCGAGGCTGATGAGCGCGGGCGCTGGCGGAGGAAGCGGAGGGAGGTCGGAGGTCGGAGGCGCAGCTCCACTCATCTGCAGGGGGCTGAGTATGCATTTGATGGTCGGGGAGGTGGATAATATGGTGAAGCCTAATGTACCATATTTGATTGTGTAGGTAGGCAGGAATTTGATTGAAAAACTCCGTCTACAACATATAATAGCACTTCAAAGCTAAGTGAAGCGCACCTAATGATTACGTGTTTACAAACATGTATGTTAAATTATATGTTAAATAGGGAAGTAACGAGCTGCGACCGACATTTAAATATTCTAAAATTTCAAGCAGATAATAGGAACACAATATGAAAAAAAGTAATTGATGAATTTGTTTAAAGTACTATTTAATTAAAATATATTGAGCCAGATAAATAAATACAACAAAGATATTTCTATTAAAAGACAGAATAATATTATTGAAGACTTAAATACACGTAACTACTACTGAATAATAAATAAATATAAAGGGTAATATGCTTTCGAAAGTGTCATATTCTGCACTACTTTTCCTAAGGACACGAGAGAGGCAGATCTGTTGGATATCTGACTGGAGATATGCAAGGAAGTAAACATCGTAGTATGGTATTATGCATCACGTAGAATGATACAGAATTTCTAATTTAAATACTAAATATAGTATTATGTATAATTTAGTATGATACATAATTTCAGAATTATACAATAGAAATAACATTTCAATAGTAATGTGAGCGTTTAAAAAAAGGAAATATTAAGTACTGAAAGTATCCATGCATAAACCCGTTATGCCAGCAAGACGTTTCCCTGTTAACGTCCAAGAAAAGGGTTCAAAAGTCAAAACGAAGTCCGTTCGAAGCCACTCAACCATTGCTTAGCAGTCGCGTGCAGCAACGAACACCCTTCACCTTGAACACGAGAAACACTACTCTCTCTAAATGCTATTGACGGAGAATTCGTGCCCGCAGAGTCAACCAGTACGTTCTGGGTGTTATTAATTGCTTACACAACGAGCCGCCGTCCTACCTGGGAGCTGGGACGTTTTAGTGCGAGACAACGATAACTCAGCGTGGAAGCGCGAGTTATCGTTGTGCGAGCACGAAGTGCCGGGGCCCGCTTCCCGGCGCAGCGGAGGCCCCTTCATGAGCAAACAGCGGCGGGCGACTGGGTAGACAGGAGAGGCTTGGTAGCCGACGACAGTGGCACCGCCAACGGCGGTGTGGTGGCGGCGCAGGCGATGGAGGAGGAAGTAACGGTGGCAGTGGGAAGTGATGTTAGCAATAATGGTGGGAAGTGACGGTGTCGGTGGTGATGTCGGTGGCGGTGGAGGCGGCGTTGACGGTGACGGTGCCAATGGTAAAGACAGTGGCGGTGATGTTGACGCTGGCGTGGGTAGTGACACGGCACTTGCAGTGAAATGGCAGTGAAAGTGTGGTGGGGGTGGGGTGGCGGTTGATGCGATAGTGGCAGAGGCATTATCAATTATAACTGCTAGTCTTTGTATCAGCTAGTCACTTATATCAGTTGGTCATTCTTATGCAATTGGAAACCGGGGAATAGAAAACTCGTGAGGGTAATGGAGGGCTCGAGCCTGTGCACAGACCCTTCAGGCTTTACGCAAACTGATCATTCGCGGCACTTGAAAGGGCAGTGCGTCCCAGCGGCTCGTATTGGGAGAGATATGCACACGATGCCACAGGCTTTCTCGTGACCGACGAGAGGAAAGAGAGAGAGAAAGAGAGAGAGGGAGAGAGAGAGGGAGAGAGAGGGAGAGAGTGAGGGAGAAAGAGAGAGAGTGAGTGAGAGGGAAGGGGCAGAGTTTCAACAGGATGTAGTAATTATGCATTTATTTTACTTCAATATATTCCTTCGAACATTTATAAACATAATAGATTCCATTGCGGTCGGTGATCAATGATTTCTCACTGTATGTATTGACTATTCCTTGCAAATAAAAAAATCCGGTCGGTCATTCTTATGCAATTAAAACTACAACACTTACAGCTGAAACACTTGTGTGTCAGAACTAGTCCAAGTTGACAAGGAAACGCTGCGCACTCATTACTCTCGTTTGGGCAAGTTTATTCGTGTAATCGAACGGAACGGTCGCAATTTTATAAAGAACACCCCCACATACACCGCTACATTCGGCATTTGATGAACTAAATCGTAAGGAAAGAGTCAAAATGGTGATTAAACACAACTTTAAAATTAATTTCCACGCATCGAGGAATTTTCCACATTTCCATATATCGAGCGTCCCTCACTACGCACGCGCAGCTAAAAGAATAAAGAATAAAGTAATACCACTGACATTTATTTGGGCGCGCTGAGTCCTTGCTGCTGTTTAACCAAATGTATACGAGGATGAGAGGAGACATGCGCTGACGGCGGCGGCGAGCCGGCCGGCCGGCGTGCGTGGCGGGTTGCGCGCAGCTGTCCGCGACAGGCGCCACCGCGAGGCCACCCGCAAAAACGTGGCGGCGGACAGCGCGCGGATTTCAGCCACCGCGCACTGTGCATCCGCACCCACACACACGCTGCCTCCCTGCCTCTTCCGGGCCGGTTCTAAGAACAGTGTCACTCCAACTCTCTCCCGCGTACTTCTTTGCTCACAATTGATCAGCAACACGTTGAATGAATTTTGAATTGTGGTCATTTTGTAAACAGTGTATCGTTAGCACTTATTACCACTATATTGAAAACACTATTGGTTTTCGTTTAGGAAAGATAATGACCTTCAGATGTATTATTGAAGATAATATTGAATATTTTATTGAATAAACACTAAATTTTAATAAAAGCTTATAATTAATGTAAAGAACGCTTTTTGTCTTATTTTTTTAAATTCCGAAAGATAAAGAGATGGGGCAAAGATAGCGAACTTTCTTCTTCTTCTTCTTCTTCTTCTTCTTCTTCTTCTTCGGAGGGATTGAATGTTCTAAAATGTACACATCAGTGACATCGCAACACAACGTCCAACATTCGTTTCAAATACGTTCCCATAAAAACTATGATTATAATGATGAATTACTTTTTGAAACTAAGATCGTTAGCAGAATGTTCTGCTACAGTCCACTTAAAGACACATCCCCAGATGGTAAATCGTTTATATACATTTTACTTACTTTTCTAACATATTCAACCGTATCCACAGTGAATAATAATTGTATTGTTTCAGAATTCGTACACCTACATCATTCCATTAGTCTTCAGAAATAACCTTGAACGATATAAAACAATGTTTTGGGTTTTTTCGACTTTCCATATGGTGAATATGAAGCACTTTTACAAATTTTCTAGAGCACTTCCATTTCTTCAATGTAATCGTAAGGTTCAACTTCTTTATTATGAAAATGCAATGAAGCTTTTGAGTTGAAGATGATTTGTTGCAATTACGGAATACAAAATGAATGTCGTAATAATGGATTTACAAAATTACTGCAATATTGTGTGTAAATGCATTTACGTAAATATTAATTAAAAAATAGTTGGATAAATGAATACAATTGAATTGCATCAGCTGCTATGATTCCAAGAACATTTTCATTACAGAAATTTAGAAATACGCACTAGGATTTGGCTTTCATTTCTAGGAATCGAGGTTTCAATTAATAGCTAAAGTCGCTGCTTGTAATTATTACTGGGAATTGCACTTATTCATAATTAAAAGAAATCCCAACTATTTATCCTCGTTAAAAATGATACACGAATGCATCCTTTTAAACTACTCAAATAAAATGACTAACACATGTACCCTTTAGAAGACAAAAACAGAATATCATATTACGCCCCCTGATTCCGATATTTTCCCCTCTCCAGTTAAACGTTTATTTAGTCTCCCCACTAACCCATAAAATGGTAGTCACTTTTTGACAGCATTTTTAATCGCCTTTCATCCGCGAATGCAATTCGATAGTGGCAATATGAATTACACGCAGCTGCCCAGCTCTCGCGGCCTCCGCGATGGCCACCACCGGGGTCCTGGTTCCCAGGGCGCTGGACGCGGATGGAAAGGGAGCGACAGGAGGACATCGCCCGCTGCCATCTGGGGTTGCGAATTGTGCAACGCTGCTTTCTCCCTTCAGTCATTCAGCTCATGACTTCCCTTCGCGCGTTTCGAACACTCTGTACCTCATCTTTATTAATTTTTGTTTGACGTTATGTCTAATTACGCGATCACAATCCTCTTTTTTATTTTTTATTTATTTTCTTCCTGTTCAACATACATACATGTTTTTCAGGGTTGTGAAGAGAAACATACATAACGTTTGCTTTATTTCCTAACTGTGGGTGCCCTGATGGGTGCGTTCAATGTTTTTGGTTTATGTTGAAAAATTTTAATTATTTCTGAAAGAAAATTGAAATTCCAGAGAATGATCGTTGATATGATTATTCGATGGAGGATATATCATGAGGTCAATTTCCTGCTGATTTATGGTGGTCGGAATCTGCCTTTAGGGAAGCGTGAATTTATACGTAAGTTCGGTTCTGCTCTGCGTCCAAGGTCGAATATGGAGGCGCTGGGAGATGTGGGGAGTGATGAAAAGAAATATTCGGACAGTTTGGAAATGTGTTCTTTTATTGTTTGAAATAAACCATAAAATAAATAATCCTTTTTGATTTGGTACAAACTGACGTAGGTCAACTGTTGGACATTTACTCGTCATTTTATCAATAAAAAAGATCTCACGAAGGTCGAAATCTTGAAGCATAATTCGACCCTCCAACATTGCCAAAACATTTCTCGAATTTAGAACTCACTTTGAATACGTACTACAATGCTCATATATTCTTATTTTATTCCAGGCACACTTGCTGTTGCGTTAAACCGTTCCTATTACAGTGAACCGTTCCACCCACAGTGAAAAATCAACCGTTGCGTTCCTGCAAGCGCCAGCTTTATACCCTCCCCCTCCATCCTCTCCGTTCCCATCTACTAGGTCTTCTCTTTCCGTACCCGCTTCAACATCGCGTCTGGCCCCAATGCACATACCCCCGTCCTCTGCGTCGCCGCTAGGCGCAAGGGAGGTCCTCCGAACATTCAACATTTGCGTCATTCATTATGCACGCGAGCAGTTCGTGCCGGGCATCCACGGAGACCGCGCGACGGAATTTTTAACAGGTGTCTCCATCACTCCAAAAATTCTGTGATTAAACTGCAAAAAATTCGGAATTATTTATACCGAGGGAGATGCTGCCGCACGCGCTGCGTTCGCCGCCGCGCTCGGGCGCAGCGGAGTTCGGAGCGCGCGGCGTTTTTCACGAACACGTGTTTCTATCGCTAGAATCAATCAATTACGCGTTGGTTAAAGCGCGCCACAATTATTTTTATGCCCGCAGCGTGGATTACAGCAAGCTTAGGGCGCGGTCGCATCGGATTCGGTATCGACCGGTGGCGCGCGCAAAAGCCAATTGGGCGCCCGGGAGCGGCCTCGGGCCCTCTGGGGACAGCGGGCGAACGAGCGGACCAGCGGGGTGGGCGAGTAGGCCAGCGGGGCGAGCGAGCGGGCCAGCGGGGCGAGCGAGTGGGCCATCGGGATGGGCGAGCGAGCGGGCCAGCGGGGGAGCGAGCGGACCAGCGGGGGAGCGAGGGCCACGGGGCGAGCGCCGCGAGCGAGTGGGCCAGCGGGGTGGGCGGCAGACCAGCGGGGCGAGCGAGCGGACCAGCGGGGCGAACGAGTGGGCCATCGGGATGGGCGAGCACGGCAGCGGGGTGAGCGAGCGGGCCAGCGGGGCTATCCTAGCCTTGCTATGGAAAATGCGCCTCAGAGATTGTACAAGATGCCGCTTGGGAGCGGTAGTGTAGACTAATACAGTGGTGACCAAAATTTTCATCTATTCCTTTTGTTTCTACATTTGCCCGAGTGTCAGAATTATTGTTACAATAAACGAAGGGAAAATACAATTTACATATGAGTGAAATGCCAGTTTTAAGTGGAATTTTACAACGATATGAAAATTACCCCAATTACGAACTAAAAATCATACACAGCAGTCAAATGTCAAGATCCATTAATATTTTACATCATCTTCCATTCCAGCCGAGAAAAATCATTTTTTAAAAATTTTGTCAGTATTAATGTCTTGGGAAAATAAAATTAAAAAAAACGTATTTTGTAATATACTACTGCTATGTATGGGAATGCGACCGCAATGTGAAGACTTTTGGGAAAACATTTTAGATAGTGATTGGGACCCAATACCCAACTGCGATGTTTGAATATAAACCCTGCAAGCATTAGTAAGATTTTAGGCGTTCTACAGCGTAATATAGATC
This sequence comes from Teleogryllus oceanicus, assembly GCA_964035755.1. Lineage (NCBI taxonomy): Eukaryota > Metazoa > Arthropoda > Insecta > Orthoptera > Gryllidae > Teleogryllus > Teleogryllus oceanicus. Next base: position 120,066,707 of record CAXIVR010000004.1, read on the forward strand.
AATGCATTTTTTCTCGACAGATACCTCAAGAGGAAACCGTATCTTTCGTTTATTCATAGGAAAATTGGTATAAGAGGAAAAATGTCAAGCAATAATTATACACATACCAATGATTTTCGCTTGCATTTTTAAAATATTTTTAACTAATTGAAAATAGTAAAGAAAAAATGAGACGTTGCCTTTAACTGGTGATTTTGAAATTTATTTTCTTCAACACTCACCTTCATTATTCCAATATCTATGATGGTTCATCATATATATTACGTCCTAGTTTACGTAACTTTAATGATAATCCATTGAGCCAGACTTTATCAAACGCCTGCGAGAAGTTTAAGAAGGCCGCTACGCAGAATTGTTTACGCTGATAAGCTAAAGCAATTTCTTTAACAATTTTTAATAGTTGATGGGTTGAGGAGTGAAGAGGACGGAATTGAAATTGATGGGGCGGAATTGCATTTATTTTGTCAAGGTAGGCCTTTAATCTGATTAAGATAAGCTTTTCGAATTTTTTTCAAATGCTGGTAGTAGATAAATAAATAAATGAAACGTAGCCTCATAACGATTCCATGTTAATATTCAACAAAGAGAAGATTTCAAAAGAATTTCGCTATTCATTATTTTACAACTATCTTGTATCTTCCCACCTTCAATGATAAACTGCTCAAAAAACATTGCTCCATTGCTTCCCATGGCAGCATACGGTGTTAATATAAAATTGAAGTTAAAATGGTCGTACAAATTTATGGTATTCAATTTTTTAATTTTTCATTCATGGTAAGTAGCAATAATGATAGCATAACCCAAATCCACCCTATTCAAACGAAGCGCCTGTTGTGCATTCCTGCGTTTATTTCGATAGCCGGGACCTCTCAAATTACGTTCACAGAGCGCAGAAAATAAGGAGCGGGAATACAAATAGCAGTATATGGTAAAATCAAATGGAGATTAAAATTTTCAATAGTAAATTATAAATATAATAACATGATTTACTTCGCTTATCCTTATGATCCATTACTGCTCTACGAATAACTTTTCTGGTGGCCCATAGTCGGCGGGACGCCCATAAATGTCATTAATTTTAAACAGAAATTACGCGAAAACTACTAATTATTACAAAAAATTACATAACCTTTTTTAGAGAGATAATTCTATACAACACTCTTTATCTAAGGCAAACATTTCTATCATCAATTTTGTAGTTTTAAAAATTTGTTTGCAGTTTTCGGAAAACCGAGCGATACCCGAAAATGGAATACCACATTTTTTACTGTCCCTTATCACATACGTGGAGAAAAGTTTTTAAAAAAAATTGAGAGGTTTTTTAGAAAAAAAAGCGTTAATTTCAAGCGGAAATTACGCAAAAACTACTCGTTTTTTTCCTTCAAAAAATTGTGCTTCACCTCTTTTAAATAGCTAATTTTGTACAACAGGATTTGTGTGGGGCAAAAATACTTACAAGTACGTAAGTAAGTGCGAAAAAGTAAAAGTATGGATAATTCCCCACTGTTTTGCCTATCTTTTCGCCCCTTTCTCGTTCTTACACTCCCTCTTCCCCCTCTTTCTTACTCTCTTCCTTTTCCTCATCTCTTCTTACACACTCCTTTTCCCCATATCTTCAATTTTGTAGTTTCAATATATTTTCTTTTCAGTTTTCGAAAAATCAGGGATTTCAACAATGAAACTGCATCATTATCTTAAACGTTCTTCGCACTATTCAACAACAATATCGAATCAAAAAATTGGAGCTTTTTTTTTTTAAATTTTGAATATGTCCGAGGGGTTTCATGTAAAAATCCCCCCCGAAAATTAATATATCGTTTTCAAATTTCAGAGGCCTCGACATAAGCCACATCGATTGGGGAATATGAGTTTTGGAGAAAATTTGCTGAACTGTTTGTGCGCTAGCGTTGTGGACGCACAGACGAACGGACTGAGAGGAAGAAGTTTCGAGTCAATCGATTTTTCGATATGGAGGACGCACACGATATGGAGTCTGGCTACACCATGAGTTAGAGGAATTTTCCCCCTAAATTTAGCCTCTGGATATATCCACGGTTTCGTTACCAGGTTCTGGAAATGAGTTTTTGTGTCGACATTCGCCGTTTTCTGACGTACGATTACAATACTTTCTCTTCTTACGTAAGTGAGACAAAAAGTAAGAGTATGGATAATTTCCCACTCTTGTCTATCTTTTCCCCCCTTTCGGTTTCATACATTTCCTCTTTCCCCCTCTTTCTTACCCTATCCCTTTTTCCTCCTCTTCTTACACTCTCTTACCTCTCTTGTTACACGTTCATTTTCCCCCTTCTTTTCCCTTCCCTCTCCTCTCTCTCCGTCGCCGACACTTCCTCTCTCTCTTCTCGCACACACTTCCTCTCTCTCCCTCTCTGGTAACATCCAAAGTTCTACTCTGTTTGGTGAGAGACTGAGAATCAGGTTCCTCTTTCATATTTTGAGAGCAGTCAATTCATTGCGTTGATCCGCTCGCTGCAACTTGAGGTACCAAACGCTTAGAACCGGGGTATTCTCCGAGCAGAAAAGGTAGTGAAGAACCCCGGGACTTCATTACCTATATGAAATACTTTTCTACAACGTTTTGCCTTCAATTCAACAAGCAGAAAACTCTCTTCTTGATACTACTCGTTTCAAATATACCTCCCTATATCCAGTGAACCGTCCAAAGTTACACCTTAACGCCACTGTGGCTCCCCATCTGCTTCGCAGTGTCAGTGTGGCCCATTGGGAAGCGCCGGAAGCGCAGCCGCAGCCAGCGGCGCAGAGCGGAATTCGGCGCGCCGGTCATCCGCGCGTCCTCCCGCCCCCGGCGCCCGCGCCCACGCTGCGCGCTCTGTGTATGTTTTTCGCCACTTCCTTTCCATAATGATCTCGTAGTTGGGTTGTCAGTTGCAGTCGCATTCAAATTCCGCGTGGCCCATTTGGAGCGGAAGCGAAGCTCTCATTACGAGTCCGATAAATTCCCATTTTGCGGGACAGCGCGGTTTTTCTCCGGAGGCCTGTTGGCTGCGAATGCTACGGCGTTAAAGGACGGGATAGTAACATCGGAGCGAGAAAGGTGGTGTGATGACGGTGGTAGGGGAAAAACGAGTGCATGAGTGGATAAGGAATTGATAGTTGCAACGCGTTCGATACATGCAGGAACAGATTCGTAAATTGTGAATTCAAGAAGGGGGCTCGCTGGAAAGGGGAAATAAATGCATGTGGAGGAGAAGGGGTGGTGGCTGTGGTAGAGAATACTTATCGTGATAGGAATGAGCGATAGCTGGGAGATTCCGAGAGTAGTCTGCGACGTTACAAGGTACCTCGAGATTACTACGCCCTGAGGCAGTACTACACCCTGAGGAAGGTCGCAGAATGGCGACCGAAACGTTGGCACCTGTGCCCTGGACGCGGCGTCTCCCGGATAGCCAAGTTAATCATGACTCCGGCCGCGGAAACCTACGCTCTCTCAAGGTACCTCGAATCAAGCGGTCGACAGTGCAAGGTGGTGGGAGGCAGAGTACACGATGACCTAAGGGCCGGAGGGTTATGTTGGATGAAGTAGGCGGCTGTGTTGTGAGTGAGGCGAGCCTGGAAGTGTCAGCGCAGTGCGTTGGTGAGAGGGCAGGAGCAGTGAACGCCCCGTGAGCCAGCGGCGGCTCAGCTACCTCCTCCTCCGCCCCGCCTGCTGTGCGTCGGGTTCGCCGCTGGGCCCCGTGAGGCCGGCCGGGCCAAATCCGGCGGAGCACGGCGAAAGCCGGGGGCGCCGACGAGAGGGCGGGGGCCCGCGCGGCCCCGTGCACTGCGTAATTGGATCCGAAAAACTAATTACTGTTGCAAGCGCACAAATAATAAAAACGACAAATTAATGATTGAGTGGTAAAGAGATAATGGCACAGAACAAACACCGGGGGCGGGGGCAGTGGCTCGGAGGCCGAATTGCTCCCCGCCCGCGGCCGTCGCCCTCGCTCGAGGGCGCCACCTTGGGAACCGCCCACCCGCCACGACGCAACCGGAATCGCGCCATTTTCCGGTCAACCGGAACACAGTGCGTTAGAGGTAGAGATGAGAGCAAGGAATTCCAAATCTAGGGCACGGATCAGACCAATTTAGTGAAATACGAAGGTGAAAGAGGAACAAGGACGCCAAATATAGCTGTAGTTGTACGGGGACGTACAACATGCGTGAAAAAGGGCAGACAAGTATTCACCACGAGAAGGCACAAATATGTCACGATGTGGGTGAATAATGAAAAAGAGTCACGAGGTAAGGTAATAAGGAGCCAGAATAGTAGCAAATAACTACATTTAAATTAAATTAAAATGAATATGGTTGGTGCGTATTACATTCAAATGTAATTGTGCGAAAAACATTTAATTAATCAATATCCAAAACAACACCTAATTACACTGAAAATATTGAAGTACAATAATAGAGAGAGAAATTTCATAGAGCAAAAGCGAAAGATGTATCCAGGAAGACACACAAATCAATAAATATAAACGTCCTCGCAAACTATGTGACCTGACGCGTACGCCCCAGTGACGCGGCAGTTTACAAACCGTAATTTCACCCGCGATTTCCATAAGCCAATACATGGAGATGGATAATTGACAGTGCGCCGAAATTTCAATGCTAACACAATATACATACCGTTCGCACAGGTCATGTTTTCACAGAACGATAGCAAAATATTGAGTCGGCTTTCAAAATGCAAATTATAACGTACGGCTGAAACAGGAACATGTGCATTCACAGGACGTATCATTTCTTTAAATCTAAAACGCTCTGAGCCATGTTAGAGGCAATGGAATTAGTCAAATATTTCCACCCATTTCGTGCAGATTCATTTCAATCGCGTTGTAAACTCGGCTCAAAAACGCAATAATTGAAGTAACGAAAAAAAATCCCTGATGCATCTTTAACTCAATTCCCCAATATACATCTTTATTAAGGGCGATTACGCCATACTAATTTATCGCGTTGCCAATGTTTGATGTTGTTGCTAATCACCTCAAAGGGGGTGAATTCAAATGAAGCAAAATAACAGATGGCGTTTTCTTGAATAATGTATGAGTTAATGAAGTCTAAAAGTTATAATTATGCACAATTGTACATGTCCGCGCAATAATATAGCATTTTACGCAATCACGGACATAGTAAACAATATTAGCAATGAACGCATCTCAACGAAGCGGAAACAAACGAATTCATGAGCTCATGTGGATAGTGGAGATCGTTCCGACCATTGCTCTTTGGTGGTCTCGGCTTGAAAGGTTGCAGATTCGAATCCCGACTCAGGCATGTATCTTTAGTCATGCTCTGTGGCATGGTGGCGCCAATCATTGAGCATCAGCTTTCAACTTTCTTCCTTCCATTGCTCCTACATTACCACACACGTCGGGAGACAAATTGGGAGTTTAGAGCTTGTTCCGACTGGGGCGGTGCCTCGCTGGAGATACCTGGTTGGGGAAATCTCGGCAAGCCGACATATAGGTCGCAGGCGGGTCTCATCTGCCAGCTGGGGAAGATCACCTTCTGTGACTGTATTTTAGGCAAATTTAGACAGAAAAAAAATGCGGGAAAAGTGAGAAAAACTATTCAACTCTTTCTTCAGCAAGTGCAGTGAGAAGATGAAGACAAGAAAGACTTGAAAGTTGAAGACAAGAGAAAAACATTGACTTGTGCCATCCGAGTTGCCGCGAACATCCCATTTTCAAAATTTGAAAATCCAACGATTAACCAGTTCTTTACAAAATATATAAAATTCCACAGGAATCAACTCCTAGGTAACATTGTCTAACGCCGCAGTATGCATTAGTAATCGAAGAAATCAGATTTGTTTATAGAGAATTTTGTTCATCCTTTATTAGTATGTATTACGTCTTTTGAATAATAAATATTTTCATATGATTATTGAAAGATTTTTGCGCCTATTTTGATTTATAATGGCCATTTCCCTGCCTATTTTCATTTTTTAAGTACCTATTTGCCTTTTTTGACTTTTTAGTGCCTATTGTCCAAGCTCTAATTATGACTACACAATGAGTTGGAAGAAGCTCTTTACTTCAGGTAGGAAAAAAGATTTATAAACATTTTCTGTACGAGGGCCTCGATATACCAGTTTTCTATCGAAAAACCGCATTGCTATACTTTCCCTTTTCTACGCAAGTATTTTAGCGAGTTCTCCAGATGTAGCCTGTACAGGAGAAGAAAAATCTGGCTAATTTTTTATTAATAAACGTAACATGTTTATGTATTCTTGGCTGGGTTCATTTTGTCCTTTCGTCGTCCCAGCATTCCGTAGCCTTCGTTCCTCCGGGGGTGGATTCACAAGACTCGTCGCTCAGTGAATTTATGGTGACGGTTGCGTCGAGTGAAGTCACAACAGGGGCGGAGGCGGGAGGTGGCGAGGCGACGGAGAGGCGGTGATGGCGATGACACAGGGGGGCGGTGACGAAGTTCATCACGGGTGGTTAAGGTAAGAGCGGATGCCAGACCGCGAGGGCGGGCGAGCATTGACGGAAGAGTTGATGGTGACGGCGGTGGCGGGGACGGTGGGCGGAGCGGGGGCAATGGCGGCAGAGGGGGCAGCGGGGTGGGCAAGAGCAGAGAAACGGCGCCATCCGAACGCGTTGCACCGTGGGACCCTTAGTGAACATTCGCTGCAGCAGCGTGTCGGGTAAACAACCTACAGGGAATTCGAGCACATGCGAATGCTCTGGACTGTTCGGGGCGGGTCAAGGGAAAAAGAAGTTCGGAGCGAAGTGACCTATAGTGAAATGTAGATACATTATAGTCAGAGGTAAGCAGGGGAAGTATATCCATTAGGGTTTTTAAGTTTTGTATATTTGTTTATTGTTATTTCTAGTTTTTAATATACTTGAGTCACCGTCTCATTTTACGACTGTTAAATGTTCTTTTGGGAGGATACAACATCCCGAACCTAGTAATCACATTAACCTAACAAAATAATACGACTGGATTTAATTTACACATACAATTCATTCGAAATATGTTTATACAAGTTATACAACTTTTTATTACACACAATCGAATAATGCAAATTTTTCCAGTGTCAAATGCAAAACTCCAGAAAATGATATTTTATGTATATCTTTTTTTAGAACACACCATTTTATTGCTATAAACTTCGAAAGTTAAATTCACCAAAAGATTGTGATTGAACACGTAATTGTTTTCACTGGCCCAAGGTTAAGCGCCTGCGCGTAGGCAACCTGCACGGCGCGCCTGCTCAGCGCGTTGAATAATGCACTACCTCATTTTGCTAAGCATTCTGGATTTTTTTCCCCAGCCATCCGAAGTTTATAGAGGAGAAACCTAAATTACCTTCCATTCTGTTCTAAAGATAACAGACATAATGGACATTCTTCAGAAAACAAAGCAGCAAAATATGATTGGAAGCCAGCAAAAGCTGTACAGATCTCAGATTACGAAGAATAATGAACCTAAATTATGGGCACAAATTAGAACGCCCCATTGTTAGGGCTCACAGAAAGGCTTTTAGAAGGAACGGTTTTATCAAGACACAAGCATAATGAATGATTCACACAAAGAGCAAACTTCCTGAAATCCGATTCAGTAATCATCGTAATATTAATATATTTTATTTATTAATTTATTTCTGCTATTTATAATACGTTATCAAAACGATAATTCGATTAAATTGAAAGTACATTTTGCAACTTCAACAACTACAATTTTGCTTTCAAAAATCATTTGATTCCTTTTTGTTTCGAAAGATCTTTAATTTTGTATTGAGATCTAAACTCATGTCCATTCACGTGTGCTTTGGAAATCGGCATCCAGGTTTAATAATGTAAAATAGGAAAGTTTTAAAACACTACTTAGTCAAATCAAACAGAACATCGTTCTGTACCGAAGAAATCATGTCACTTACTTGAGCATAACATAACTTTTATCAGGCAATGCCGCTTTCCGAATATAAGAAATATGAGAACATTTTCACAAAAATAAGGCCATAACTGCAAGGAAAAGGTGAATTTTTCGCTAATTTTCAACCCAACAAGATTGCGCAATAAAAAACCAACTGATTCAGCATGGGACAAACACGGTTTTCTCACAGGATCCTTTTCTATCTCGACCTCACATCCCTTTGCGATTTTCAACAATTGAATTTGCCTTATTTTACGTGGCGAGACTCAGGCCATGAGGCCTGCTCTTCCATCTGACCACGTAAATTCCGTTACACTCCTTTCACCAATCATGGGAGAAAGAAGGTATAACTTGGGCAACGAAACAGGCGATTTGAACTTAGCGCAGAGGCGTCATTTAGGCTTGAGGATCTTTTACATGCAGTAAGTGTACTAACATGGGACAGCCGGCTTTACTTCCCCTCCGAAGAAAGGCGTACGAAGGATTTTTTCGCCCTTAAAAATCCTTCCTTAATCCGAATGTCGTTCTAGTCGAATTTTCGGCGGTCGCCCCAGCCACGGGCACCCTTCGCGCCGTCCCCCGCCCCTCGCCCCTCGCCCGCTCCCTGCGAGGGGGCAGCCGCGGAATGCCGGGCGCGCGCCGCGGGGCAGGCGCCGGAGGGGGAGGCAGCCGCGGCGCATGGGGGCGGGGCGGTGAGGTCAGAGGTGAAGGCGACCACAGTCACAAAGGTGTCGAGTGTGACGGGGTGATCAGATTTCCGAGAGTTGTCAAGTAGCGAGAGTGGTTGAACTGACGAGCGGTCAAATTGGCAAGAGTGGCCAAATTGATCGAGAATCGAGTGTGGTCAAATTGATCGAGAATCGAGAGCGACCAAATTGACCGAATATCGAGAGCGGCCAAATGACGCTAAAGTGGTCAAGTAAGTAGCCAAATTGGGTTGAGTAGCCAAACTGGCGAGAAAAGTCCAAACGACGAAACCGTAGGTGCGGAGACTGTGATAAAAGTGAATGGGGAACAACAAACTAATCTGAAATGAATGAAAGTCAACGGGAGATCAACTAACATTTTTTGCGTGGAAAGTGCTAGACGCACAAGTCATCGTTCCAATAAAATAATATTGAAAAGTTAGGGTACTATAAAAGTTGTGGGTGCAAAACACTTAAACGAAAGGACAGCAAAACTTACTCATTTCAGTATTACCAGGATAAGCAATGTAAGTAATATCACTTCGTTATTAAACAAAATCAACTTGTTCTGTCACATTGGAGTATTTTCAAGCATAATGATATAAAAAGAAAACAATACAACAGCACGAATTTAATGTTCAGTAATGTAAAACGCATCGCTCCAAATCGTATCAATGCTATGAGAGAAAATCCGTTAAAATTTTGTAGCGTTTAAAAACGTGTTTCCCTACTTGTATTGAATGACCAGTCTACTTCGTCAGCTAACATAAAAAGTTAAATACAAATATAATATACGTTCAAGAAATATGGAGAGTAACAAATCGCACATTTCAAAATTTTTCCAAGAAATCCTTTAACAACTGAATATGTTTACAATTAATTTTGAAAATAGAGAATGTGTAAAAAGTGTATATTATAATTCGACCACACTCGCCAATTTATATATTATACAAATAACTGCGAGTGTGCATACGTGTATTGTGCGTGCGTGTGTGTGTGTCCGCGGATCCGTCACTCACGGCTAGACTACTTCCCGTGCCCCAATCGAGACATACGAGGTGCCATTCCCCCCGTCTCTATCTCCTCATGGGGAACTGATAATTTGTTTTCGGATCCGGCCAGAAGATTCAGAGAAATTTCCAAAAACGTGCTTTTGCCGCTGCTATCTAGTGCGTATGTCGGGAATTAAATCAAAGCCACCTTAACAGACCTTTGTAGGTGGCGTTGATTAAATTCCAGTACCCAGAGGCAAGTTTCGCTACATACGCCATAATTTTTTTTCACGACGTTTTCAACAGTGATGTTGCCATCTTTAAGTAAACAAGTGACTTCCCAAGCGAATCGCGCGGCAGATTTGCTTTTGATTTTCATTCGTTTTTCTGTATTTTAAAAAACAAAGTCGCAAAACCTACACACAGTATTGCCTCAGAATTTATTACATTTCAAGTGAAAACAAAGTCTAGTAATGCTAGAGAATGAATGAACGTTCTTACGTTCAACTTCTCACTTTTACGTTCTAATGTGAGCAAATACCCGTTTCCAACTGAATGTGACCCACAACTTATTCTTTTTAAACTTAACTAACATCTTATTCACAGAAACATACAAAACATGCGCCTTTTAATGTTTATACAGATTCGGATACAAAAAGGTCAATAATAAACATTTGCAAAAGTAGAAATGAATACAAATTAGACTGAGCTTGTGGAGTTGTAATCTCTCAAAATTTAGGGGGAGAAAAAATGTAAGTGTTAAGCAAATCCTGGTAAGAATCAAATGTAGTTGTAAAAGATTTTGCTACGCAATTTTCGGAACTAATTGAGAAAGAGCTTGTATCAGGATTAGAGAATAACTCATATTTTGTCTAATAAACTCTTTCGAGATTTCGAATGGTTGAGCCGCAATAAGCATTCAAATTTTGGTTCGAAAAAAGGGGTTCTATACGACAATTTGCATTTCAGAAACATAAACACTCCTGATACACATGTAAATTGTTTATTAATAAAAAAGAAATTAATATATTTGTTCACAAAGAAAAATAACACAGAAATAAGCACGCAATTTGCACAATTCATTTGCATTATTATTTCTGTATATTTTTTCTTTATGAACAAATGTATTAATTTCTTTTGCAAGTAATAAACAATTTACATGATCCAGAAGTGTTTACATGTTTCTGTAGTGCACATTTTTGCATAGAAAGCCTTGTTTAAAAACAACGTTTGAGTGCTTATTGCTGCTCAAACATTGGACATATCGAAGGAGATTATTAGATAATATATGCTTAACATTGACTAAAGAGCTTGTTTTTCAAGTTTCGTTGTTTCCAATCTGGACATCCTATATAATATACTAGAGAAGGGCAGGAGGAGAAATTCGAGTCCACGAGTTCACCAGACGGATCCTGAATCACACAATTCCTGGAGCACTTTCTCACTATCCGAAGCCGCGCGACGAAACCGAGAACCGCACCTGCGCCCCCGAAAACGGTTTCCGGGCGAAGCCTCGTCGGGACAGATTCCCCCGTCGTGGACGCAGCGTCCAGAGGTCGGAGCGGCGAGGGCTGTAGAAGGCGGGGCCGGGCGGGGGAGGCCGCAGCAGGCGGGTTGAAGCGGCTCCAACGGCCGGAAGGGGAAGCGGCGGCAGCCACCTGGGCGTCGCCCGGCTCTCTCCGCCGCCGGGGGCCTTGAAGGGGGGGGGCGAAGGGGGGGACACGGAGGTTTGCGGAGGCATAGCGCCCGGCGGCTGCGTAGCCGCGGGCGGCGGCGAGCCACGAACGGACGGCAAGGGGCGGGGAGGGGTTTGCGGAGCGGGCGGTCATCGAAGCTCCCTCAAGACGCGCCCCACAGCAACTGCAGGGCGGGAGGCGGACGGGAAGGGAGGGTCCAACTCACCAGCGAATAGGAGGGGTTCAGGGTGAATGGGAACAATGGGAATGACCGGTATACGAAACGAAACAACATACGATGAAACGAAATGAGAAAGAACCCGAATGACATAACGAGGTAAATAGTTGTGATAATGTAAAACCAGTCAGTATTAATAGGGCAGTCAGAGGCGGCAAAAACAACAAATATATACGGCGAACGAGCGGGCAAGCGACAAAGAGGTATCGAGGCGCACAAAACAAAGGTTAACCCCCAATGGGCTGGGACACGAAAAATGATTTGAAGCAAGGGCATCAGTACGAGGACACGGAAGGCGGAGAGCTGGGCAACACAGACGAAGATGCAAAGCCGAGAGAGCAGGAAGGAGGGCAAAAGCGGCGGCGAGGCGTGGGCGTGGGCGGCGGCCACTCCAGCGTCCGCGAGTGGATCGGAGTCTGACTGCCGGGGGCGGGGCGGAGGGCGAGGACCGTGACCGGCCTCCCCCCTTTGGCCCGCGGCCGGGGGGGCCGCGAGCGACGGGGGGGGGGGGGCGGGCGCGGCGGCAGGGTGCAGGCGGCGAGCGGAGAACGCGCCGACGTGGATAAATGGCCGCAAGAGGGCGCGAGCGGCGCAGGAACGCGCGGCAGACGCGCAGCCTCCGCCCGCTCGCCTTTAAAGCGCAGGCGGCGGCGGGGGCGGCGGCGGCGGAGGCGGTGGGGCGGAGGCGGCGGCGGAGGCGGGGCGGCGGCGGAGGCGGAGGCGGAGGCGGCGGAGGCGGAGGCGGAGGCGGCGGCGGCGGAGGCGGAGGCGGCGGAGGCGGCGGCGGAGGCGGCGGAGGCGGCGGCGGCGGCGGCGGCGGAGGCGGAGGCGGCGGAGGCGGCGGCGGAGGCGGCGGCGGAGGCGGCGGCGGAGGCGGAGGCGGCGGCAGCGGAGGCGGAGGCGGCAGCGGCGGCGGCGGAGGCGGAGGCGGAGGCGGCAGCGGCGGCGGCGGCGGCGGAGGCGGCGGCGGAGGCGGCGGAGGCGGAGGCGGCAACCCCTGGGTTGTTGGCGACTCTGCTCTGCCCTCCAGGCCGTTAGGTCACTCTCTCCCGCTCCGCGTTCATCGCGCACTTCGCCGGTTGGCTCCGTTCTCCAAGCTGCACACTACCAACAAGCCTTGTTACTAACCCAACTCGTCCGCTAGTGTACTTCACTGCACCATCTCATTCGCTTCGCATGATCGATTTTCTTTCCCTGCAAGTGTCCCGCCAATATGTTGTTGTTTTTCAAAATGCACGAGGAATGTTGTAGAGCTCCCTTGTTGTATTCAAATGATCAAATATCTCATAGTCAACACATTTAAAAACGAGAAAGGTTATTTGTGTTGATAGCACACAATACTGATAACTAATGTTTCATTTATCAGCCGCATCCATTTTATCTGAATCTCTCATGCTTTGGACCTTTATTGTTAACTGTGTCACGACAGCCCAAAGCAAGCTGTACAATCCCATGATTCTGAAATTAGATATAAATCCTTTCAATCAAACACATTCTTCATAGATATATTCTTACACACAAACAAATCACATAGTTAATTATCTTCAAACGCACTAATGTGCAAGCAACATTCAATGTATGGAATACTCAGTGCTTCGACTCTTACCATTTATCCTCATTTATCCCCTTAATTCCATGAACCCATTAGCGCACAATGCAGCAAAGCTGTGTGCACTTTCATGTACTGTATTTATTGAGCCGCAAGCCTAAGCAAAAGCACCGAGACTACGTACATGCGTTCAGCCAACAAAGCGCTAGGGACAATATCACGACAGTGCACAATGTACTAGGCAGACACATGAGTAGTACATCACAGATCCGGAGCAGAATGTATCGGACGGTAAAATTGCCGGTGCACAGTTATCGACGAATAACAGGAAACAATGCAGCCGAATTGATACAACACAGTAGTTTATATTCCTGTCCGTATTGCAATAAAGCAATAAAATAAGTAGATCTTCCTGTCACCTCGTCCGCTTGTGTCTGATGACCGTTGTTTGAATCTGGACGCAAGCTGACGCGTGTTTTTCCTAGATAGCACCGTTTTCACTGGCCGTCCAATGGATGGCAGCTCCGTTTCTCCGAGGGGCGCTCGCGCACGCGCATGCCCACAAGTGTCTCGCCCATTCACACGCGCCACATCGCGGGGCGCAAAATTGCAATCGTCCAACGCACGAGCCCAGCATTGCGGCCGGGCACGCGGCGGACACGAAGGGCACATCGTTATCAACATCCACACGCCGCCACAATCGCCGTTCGCAGCCGCAAGCGCAGCAATTGATGCGGGGCGCAGAGCAACTGCTCCGTCCGCAACACAAGTTTCGGTTTTATTGAAGAAGCAACAGACAATACGACGTTCAATTGCAATGAACGACTGCTGCAGAATCGAATTATTTTTTTATCAATACAGCCCATGACGTTGTTTTGCATTTAAAATGCACGTAAGTTCAAAAAAGCAAATTTTACTGAATAAGAAAAACTAATACTTAATTACCAAACTGTATCTTCAAGTCTGAATAAAACCACTAGTCTTAATAGAACTTTATTATTATTATTATTATTATTATTATTATTATTATTATTATTATTATTATTATTATTATTATTATTATTATTATTATTATTATTACTATTATTAATATTACTATTATTATAAAAAAATTATAAAATCAACAGTTATTTAATGCAAATTATTAATTTTTTTAGTGTTTCCTAAAATGCCCTCCAGAAGCGGAGTGTGTTGAGAGATTTAAAGAGGTCTTCAAATTCAGCTTCCTCTGAAAATTTTTTAACTAGAATAAGAGTATGTAATAAAAACTGATTGTGAGTAAAATTGGATTTGGGTGGTTTTTAAAGCATGTTAAGGATGCATGAATCAATACAAAAGGATTTACACTCAATGTTGCATTTTTGCTGAGAAACGTATATTCAGAGCTTGTTTAGTTTTAGTGCTTACCTTTACGGTCAGGTGTGTCCGAATTCCCTGATTTCTCAGTACTATTTTCCGTTTCCGCGAATAGAAGATACTGTAGAATACTATATCAATTTTATTTACGTCCTATACTTTTTAGACGTATGGCAATAGCATGCAGCAGCAATCGAACATCTTACAATTAGATCCATCCGTTTTGTAAATTGACGTGAGATATTGGAAGGCAGGTTAACGGGGCTTGGTCACAAGTAAACACAAACTATAAGTTGGTTGTTTGCCGACGTTTCGGAAAATTTATTTCCATCCTCAGGGCTGAATAATATGAGGAAAGAAAACAACACACATTTACTATAATACTACCAAAAAACCACGTGCCATATAATTTTGTCATACATTTGTCAATATATGTCATATTTTTTCGTAGTATGATAGTGAATGTGTGTGGTTTTCTTTCCTCATATTATTCAGCCCTGAGGATGGAAATAAATTTTTCAAAACGTCGGCAAACAACCAACGTATAGTTCGTGGTTACGTATGACCAAGCCCCGTTAACCTGCCTTCCAATATTTCGTCAATTGGTCGTTAAGAATTCTTCATGACGTGAGATACTTCAAGCTAACAGGATCCACATATCAATTTATGTTCTCTGTGCGTCGTGAGCCCGCCCAGCGCTGTTCGTGGGCGCCTGTTGAGTCCGACGCGGCTGTTGAGCCTGTCGTAAGGGCAACGCGGCACGTAGGCGAGAACACGTCGAAACTATATCGACTTAAAAAGGGCATTAGCCTAAGCATTCAATAATACAAAAAGGAACACAAAGGTACTACGTATTGTTTATGAAGTAACGCGATGGAATTTCAACACTCACATTTTTTATTTCGCACACTTTTCAACCGCTCAAATTCAAATAAAATCTGATTTTCTAATTTTAGATATAGTATCCTTTTTGTGGTTGATGTAGTTTATTTTTGACAGATAATCAGACTCGTGACTCCAACGTAAAAGAACCTGAAAGTTGCTGTGACAAATTAAAACGTGATAAAAATGCGCTAAACAAACGCACCAGATGTAAAACTGCCAAACTACATTTAAAGGCAGAACTGACTGAACAGATCTTTGCATTTCATCACATTATCGCAACAATATTATGTCACGTTTAAATGCGAAAATACTCACCAGGGCTATTTATTGCCAGAATGGTCGTTCCAACACCGCATTTATGAAAAAACACACTCCCGAGATGACAGATTTATCTTACCTGCAAAGAAGCAAAAATTGGTAGATTAGTAATAGCACCAATGCACAAATTCACATTTTTTAAACTAGTATGAAGTGAAAAATAATCCAAGATATGAGAATAGGATAATCAGTTATTCCATGCCAAACTTCACATCTGTAATTTCGTTAATTTCCATTTCGTTTGAACAGTACACAAGGATACAAACGTATGAACAACTGAACGCTATTGCTTTTCGAAATATTAATAATAAAATTTTACGTGAATAACGTTATGCGAGAGAACTTTAAATTCTCATACTTCGTTTCTACTATAGATTCAATCTTGATTAAATACAGTTCGCAGTCAATCTTAATTAAAAACTAATAATATGTAATAACAATATTTTTATTAAAATTTAAAATTGCATCAACAACTTTGTTATTAGTTGCTAATACAGGTATAGTACTACATTACCTTTGAAGGCGTTTGATTACAGAAATTATAATCTTAAACCAACACTTTAAGACATATTAACTAATAATAAATCATTATTTGGGAGGAATAAAATTATGTAAATCAATGGAGTTAAATTTCAGTAAATGCATAATAAAATAAATAAAACAAATTTACAAAGTTTATTTTCTCTTGTTTAGTGTTCTATTAATCGAAACCCAATAATTATTAATAAATCACAGTATAAAAATGAGAAACTAATGCATTTATTATTTCAAACATTGGTTTTATTATAAATATTTTCAGAAACATTTAGTTTATAAACCAAAATATCGGCAAGAAGTCGGGATTCGAAAAAATTACGAATTTATTCGAAAATTTCGAAATAAAATGAAATAATATTAAAATAATGTACTCGCATCTGAATGTGATGGAAGGTTATATAAATGTTCGTAAAAAGTAATTACGTAGAATGTGCTTACAAATTGATGTTTACGACTTACAATTAAAAAACAAACATGCTCCTCAAGAACACAGAACACACAATTACTTCAGGCACCTCATAGATTCAAGCTGTACGTGTCAACAAGTTCAAATACCCTTCTACCAACTATAAACATATCTGATAATTTCTCTTGCGTGTAGTAAGTTCTGGAAAAGTTGAACGTGAGCGATGAGTTTTGCGACCAAGCCTTCCGCGTGCGCGACGAGTGTTGTATCTGATAGTCGTGAGAGGAAACAAGTAGACTGGATACATGAATACAACCATACGACACTTACAGCAATCGTCGTACTTACGTCAGTGCTTAAGTAAATCATCGGCGTATTTCAGACGAGACATTAGAAACATACGAATCTGATCGGTCCACATGTATAAAACAGTGGTGTGTTCCCTAGGAAACAAAAAGCTTGGTCATTTGTGATCGCAATAGCGCATAAAAACGACAACCACGTTTCAGCATTTTAAAAGCAGAGAATCTAATTCTATGAATATTAATGGATGCACGCAAATAAAGTCTCTAACTAGAATATTGATAAAATGGTATTGAAAATATGGTTTTTAAAAAGTGCCGTTTTTTATGAATTTATCGTTACTGCAATTCCACAGACAGTAAATCATTCCAGGAGCATTAGATTTAGAAAGAAACAAAATAATAACGCCAAGATCTAAATAATAAATCATCAGAAAACATCCATTGTGAAGCAATTTGGCTCCAACAACAATCCACCCTTCTCTTCTTACAGTATTTTGATTAATTCTCATTATTTATAAACGCGTAAAAACGATCTCCGATTTCCTCCGAGAGACAGTAGTACTCAATAAAGAGGCTCACCATGGCCCGAAAGAGCTTCCGAACTTCCTCGTAAGCCGATTACGGTCAGCGCGCGTCGCCCCGCGAAGACAGACGACGTCGATACAGCGCGCACGCCGACGAACCTTCCTCGGGAAGCGGAGGCGGCGAGGACGGGACAAGGGTGGGCGGGGCGGCGAGAGGGAGCGACGCGGAGGAGCGGAGCCGAGCGGCCCCAGGGCAGAGGCGGCGAAGCTCCATTATCGGTGGCAGCACTCGAAAAAGTTATGCGCGCCGCTGGGGGCGGTTATTAGCCCTATCAAGAATCAGGGGCGGGGGCGAGGGCGGGGGCGGGGCGGGGGCGAGGGCGGGGGCGAGGGCGGGGGCGAGGGCGGGGGCGGGGGCGGGGGCGGGGGCGAGGGCGGGGGCGGGGGCGAGGGCGGGGGCGGGGGCGGGGGCGAGGGCGAGGCGAGGGCGGGGCGAGGGCGGGGGCGGGGGCGAGGGCGGGGCGAGGGCGGGGCGAGGGCGGGGAGAGTCGAAGGTTCGTGGTACGAAGGAGGAGGGACGCTCCCCACCAGCCGAGTCGTCTCCACCATCGTCACCATTGGAGAACGTGCCAGGGAACAGTGTGCGTCGACGTTACGTTTTAACGGACTGAAGTGCATTAGTTTTGCCATTACGTAGCTGCATAATGGTGTCAGTCATCAAGCACAAGTGTCGTTCAGCATATACGCCGTCATCGCCTTCTTTGGCACTATCAATATTTGCCTCCATCCATTTATTCATTCACCATAAATCTTGAACCACATAGTCAGAAATTTCTGCATTACTTTTAATGTAAAAGTACATGAAAGTAATTTTCATGTACGTAAATTAAATTTAATGTATACGTACAGTAACTTAAATGAACGTGTACAATAAATTTAATATATGTGTGCAATTAAATTTAAAGAACACAAGTGCGTTCAGTTAACAGTCGTACATTAAATCTACATTGATTTTAATTTAAGTATTAAATTTAATGTACATTAATCTTTTAAAAATCATGTTCAGGCTTAAATTAAATTACATTAAATTTAATGTAATTTCTGACAGTGCAGTGCAAGTTCTATGATACAATTACCATGTTTACCATACCATAAATTTTATTACCATGCTATACTTTTTGAAAAATTAAAAATTGAAGTATTTAACAATTCACTTAAGAAATCTTCACCTCAGAAAATAGTAACACAAACATTGATGAGGAAATAATCATTCAACGAATATTTTTTTCCCCAGTCATGACCAATATCAGTGAATCATATCAGGTGACAACTCCATCTGTTAAACAACACGAAACAACACGAAACTCAAAAAAAAACGGACAACTTTGTGTAGGCCCCGTCACCACTATCCACCCGTCTACCTCCGCCTGTGCACCGTGCTCAGCAATCTCTCCGTCCTTATTTGCAAGGACGCCCGAGCGAGTGCTCCGAAGAAGGTGCGGGAGACAGGGGCGGCGTTTACCGAAGGCGCGTATTTCACGCATGAGCCAGCGACTGCGGGGGCGCGGGCGGGGTAGCGCAAGGACGCAGGGAGCGGAAAATTGCCGGCGCCGGGAGTCGATGGGGCGCGTCCTTCCCCCGCCGCCGCCGTCATACACACCGCTCGCTCATGCCGCAGTCCCGCGTTGCCCTGGTGACCTCCGTTGTCCCGACACGTCAGCCACCTTACGTGGTAATATTTGAAGTTCGAATTAATAAAATGTAGGTCACAATACTGAATTCGCATATGTGACTTGCATTTCTGAGTTGAACTGCTTTAATTCAACGTGCACAAATGAAATACAAATTTCGTTAGAGGTGTTATTTAGTTTACCTATTTTGACCCCTCCCCACTTTATGAACACTTTTATAATCGTAATATAAGTATTTATAATATGAACACGTAACCAACAGAAATGATAATCAAAATGTTGACTTACATATTTTAATTAATTCAATAATTTTTCATTAGGCCAATTGAAATAGGATATTGTAACAGTCCTATACAATAGCAATATACAGAGTGATTAAAACGCTTCTCAGTGTTCTGAAGTCGTGGGCTCGTACGGGCAGAGTCCCGTGAGTGCATTTGGCTGTCTGAGGGACGCCGCGTCGCAGGCTGCGGTGCCTATGGCTGCGTTGGCATGACAGTCTGCGACATGAGGCAATAGTTCTCAGTACCTTTAATATAAGGATAACTGAATGTTATATGTTTTTGAATAAAAATCCATTTCATTTCGGATACTAAATAGGATTATTTATTTTCTTAGAGAGCATTGAAATTTAAGTAGTCAATATAGTATTAATAATATACTGCAAAGCTCGTAAAACACATATTTATTGACGTTTAGACTGACAAGCAATTTACAACAAACTTCAAAATCGCGGCTTTAACGGTATTCTTAAATCCCAATGTGCATCTTTTCAAACACAATTGACTAATTCGATTCGGCACTTTTAGACAAAATTGCGTCACAATGTTAGTCCTTGGATAATCCCGAAAAGCAGTCAAGTCATATCCAATTCTTCTCGGATACGACACATCGCTCCAAACAGAGACGAATAGCAACAGCACCACTCCACGTTCGGTCAAAGCGGTGTCGCGTCAGCTTTGTCACGAAGCCCCGGCCGCCCCGCGTATCCTATGTCCCGAGCCACTTTCCGTTCCTCACTGTGAGGGCGCCCACCTCCAACGAACGCCTCCCTCGTCCATCCAGGCAGCAGCAGCCACTCTCCATCCTCCGCCCCAATATCGCTGTCGTCATCGCCCTCTTGCATTAATAGCTCTCTTCATAATTCCGCCTTCGCTGCGCCGCCGCATTCGTCGCCCCCGCCGCCGCCGCCGCAGCCTCCGCCGCCTCCGTCACCGCCGCCGCCGCCGCCTCCGCCGCCGCCTCCTCCGCCGCCACCGCCGCCACCGCCGCCGCCTCCCCCCGCCGCCGCCGCCGCCGCCTCCTCCGCCTCCGCCTCCAACGCCGCCGCCGCCGCATTCGTCGCCTCCGCCGCCGCCGCCGCCGCCTCCTCCTCCGCCTCCGCCACCGCCACCGCCGCCGCCAACGCCACCGCCGCCTCCTCCGCCGCCTCCGCCACCGCCGCCGCCACCGCCACCGCCGCCGCCAACGCCGCCGCCAACGCCACCGCGCCTCCTCCGCCGCCGCTGCCTCCTCCGCCACCACCTCCGCCACCGCCGCCGCCGCCTCCGCTGCCGCCGCCCCAGCTCTGTCACCCGTCATGCTCGCCGGGGAGCCACCCTCGCTCGCCGGCAGGGGAAGGAAGCCTTGGCCGTGTCGCCGCAAGTCAAGCCGCGGGCGTCGGGGGAGGAATTCGTTAAAATTCTACGCCACTTGACGGCTGTTAATACGCAGCCAAGTGATTTATGAGCCCCCGGCGCCGCGCCTCGGGACGGACGCCTGAAGTGGCGACGGCGGACGACACGCAGGCAGGGGTCGGGTGCGGGGGGAGGCGCTGGACGGCGTGGCCGCTATCGTTATCGCTTGCAACGAGCCGACACCGGCACCGGCACCGGAGCCGCAGTTGCTGCTGCTCCTTATCTCGCGAGTGTTTTAATTTACGCGCAGCTCGCCCAGCGGCACTGGGGAGCTGCAAGCTGAAGAAGCACCAGGAACACTGCGAAGGTAGGACTGCAGAGGCTAAGAAGCGAGAAGAGAAAGGAAGCAGATACAACATGGCATTTAGCGCAGGTAGGGAGATAGTGGTAGCGGTTGCAACTTCAGCGGCGATCTGGGAAGAACTGCAAGATACCATGTATCGAAAATGTCAGAGGAGTTCCTAAATTAAAATGTAGAAGTACAAGGAGTTTTCAGTGATTGACGAGGAATTCCGATGGAACAGTGGCGTAGTGTTTATAGTGTTCGCAATCCACCAATGCGCGCAGGCTTTCAAGCGGTAACTTAAAATAGAATGTGTTTCGTTTATTCACCGCAAATTTGCAGTACTGCCGTATAGTATTACCTCCGTTTCATTTGCACAATATTCACCTTACCAACAGTATTATTATTACATCATTCAACACCCTAGACAATAATGAAGACATTGCTACGGAGGAAAGTACTCAACAAAGAGTGTACTTTAGAAGCAGCAGACACGATTAGGTAACTGATGTCGTAAAATGTTCGTGTTCCAGTAACGGCAGTAAAAGCCTTCGGGGTGACGACATTTATGGCTGCGGGCGCGCACGTGACTGGTGGGGTCGCAGGAGAGACATATGTAGACAGACACTCTAGGAAAGAAGGGGCAATGGCTACGGCGCACAGAGATGGAAGAGGTGGCAGCGATGGGGAAGGGGAGGTAGAAATACGAAGGAGAAATGCTATAACTACCGAACTATAGATTTGAGTCGCATTTTGGCGAAAGAACGGAGACACGCGGGCAACGCTATTCTGGAGCGCCAGGGCGTCATGACGCCCTATTACCCTGACGGGTCGGGGTAGTAGGAAAGGCGACTGACTCGCGACCTCGGCGTTGGGCCAGAGATACAGCGGTGGAGACAGAGAAAGAGACCATAGCAATGCTAGAAGGCGTGGTGGGGTTAATAGTGGTTGTGGTTAGGGTGGCGGTAGCGGTGACGACTGAATCGGTTGTCGCGGTGGCTGGGGCGATGACTATGGCTAGAGACCGGAAAAATACGTAGTAAAAAAAAATGTAATGAAAACCGAAAGAAAAAAAAAAAAAAAACACATTTACATAATACGAAATTACATTTATAAAAATTTCCTAAACAAATTGCAAAAATATTAAAACGTCTCCAAAATCATTTGGAGAGCATAAGTTGATGCACACTTTGCACCACAGAACTTTCCCATCAGTAGTAAAAGCGTCATCTTTTGCTATTCAGGACTGTTATAGTTTTGCAGGCCGATTAGACGCAATAGAAGACATCGTACAAACGAGCAATATCTGCGACCAGCAAACATCACTGCAACGTGAAGCACTCTCATTGAATGTTACACCTGCTTTCTCCAAAATTAAGGTTAAAAGTCACGATCCGCGACGTCAGTGATACTTTTCACACGTGAAGGTGAAAATGATCTCAGTCGCTTACGCGCGGGACTGTGAGAACATCACGCGTCTTCACATTGGCGACCTGAAGGAGACAGCACACAGCAATAATGTTCGAAAAATGCATGAAAAGTTAATGCAAGCTTAATACATGTAAAGTTAAGATATTCTGCCGTAAGTCTTACGACACTTAATTGCAGAATTAATAATAAATCGAAAAAAAAGTAATAAAATGAAGAAAATAAAAATAATAAAACGTATTTAGTAAAAATACCAAAATATGTTAAATTTGTAATATAGGGCCAAATATGTAACGAAAAAATTGAATATTGTTTCAGGACGGGGACGATTCGCCAAGATTACAAATTTATGAACGGTAAGTAGAAAGAAAAAAAAAGTTTGATTGATTTACTCGTGTTTCCGGCCGCGTCAACTGCTTTGGTCATTAGTCCCTTTAGTGTAGTGCATGTTTTTCTCGGGAGATGGCGGTGATCTTCCCCCGCTGGGTGGCGATATCTGGCGCCGACCTACCGTGGGCTAGTGGGGTTTCCCCCTAACCAGGACTCTCCCACCAGCGGGGCGCCGCCCCAGCCGGGACAAGCTCTAAGCTCCCGACCGATCTCCCGGAATATGTGGTAGTGTAGTGCAAGTTAGTGTAAGTGTGTGTGTAAGGGGAGAGAATAGGACAAGGAACAGGAAGGACAGATCGCGCGCGGTCCGTGGCCCGTTTGGTAGGGTACTGCTCCGGCATTCGCCTGGTATTCTGAGAAACCACGGAAAACTACCGATCAGAGCAGCCGGCCGCTACAATTTTCTTCAAGATAGCGAATGAATTCGACCTAGCTGAAAAGCTAGT
The DNA here is from genome assembly GCA_964035755.1 of Teleogryllus oceanicus. Classification (NCBI taxonomy): domain Eukaryota; kingdom Metazoa; phylum Arthropoda; class Insecta; order Orthoptera; family Gryllidae; genus Teleogryllus; species Teleogryllus oceanicus. Next base: position 120,090,007 of record CAXIVR010000004.1, read on the forward strand.
GTCTAAAATCCTGCCGCCGTGGGGCGTGGGAACCTAGGACCTCCCGGTCAGGCCGGTGCCGGACATGAGTGAGCACTGACCCTCCCGGTCAAAAAATAAGTAATTCCATAAAAATCCCGTCTCTAACTATGGCACCGACTGTGAAAACGCCTGTGCGACGGGGGCTGTGGCGGCCGCCGCGCGTGTAGCGAAGGCAAGACTGCGGCTGTGGGAGCGGCCGCGCGCGAGCGGGGCGCCGGGCGCCCCGGATACGCGCGCGACGGCCCTCGCGCGCGCGCCGCGCCGGATAAGCGGAAAGATCGCGCGCGGTACGCGGCGCGCGAGCCAACGAGCGGCCCAGCCGGGCACCACCGGCGCACCCACACCTGCCCAGGACGTGGCAAGTGAAAACAATGCTAGCGAAGCGAAGAAAGTTACTAAAACGTCGGCCCGGTGGCCAAGATCGCTAAGGCAGTCGTGTCATAGTGATCTTGGACCGAAGGGTCGCGGGTTCGAGTCTCGCCTCGGGCATGGTTGTATTTGTGTTCGTCCTTTCACCCTTTATCATCAATCACCATATCGTTTCATCCTCATAGTTACGATACCGTTAACACCAATGGTGGTCGCTAATGACCTAAGATGTTGATGCGACCTTAAATAACAAATTTAAAAACAAAGTTACTAAAATCTTTTACACGGAAAAAAGTGTTGGTTACGTAGTTCGTTTGTGTGGGCCATCTACCACAAGCAACATTCCAGTATTATTGTAACATTTGCCAACAAAAACCTATTATGATGTGTTAGTGAAAAAACTACTACTGAAATCGCAAATTTGTGGAAAACTATGAAGAATTATTTTTTATTCAAAAAGATTAATGTTCCATATATTTTTATCTTATCACTAGAAAAAAGTCTACTCTTCAAATTAAAGCGGGATACATTCTTACACAACAATACCTATCAATTAATACAGAGAATTAAAAACACTTTTCCTGTATTTAGTTTAAAATTTATGTATTTTCTGAACCGTGTATTTTATTACTCGCCTCGCCAATCAAGAAATAATAAAGAAAATACTGACGAAGCACAAGTAAATTATTTTTACATAAGTTAGAACTAGCAAGGTAACAAAAACAACACTTGTCCATCATGGCTCTTTCACACAGTGTCCAAATGTATCGACTGAGAATGGCGATTTACATTTTGAGAGGCTTTCTTCTTCACTCACAGGCCGAAAACAAATACATCGTACAGTACAATTTTTTCTCGCGCCTCCAAAATAAGGTTTTAAAAATATTGACTCCGTTTTTGTTTTTTTATTCTTTTTCCAAAATATTCAGCATCTACTCACAGCAAAGTCCCATCCTGGGTATCTCCATTTTCATCTAGACTCGGTGCCTTTCTTCTCCGACGCCCACAATTCCCCTGCGCCATATGTCTGTCGGTCGCCCTTTGTGCTTCCGTGGCCTCGCCTCCCCGTTCCTCGCCTGAAATCGCCTAGAGGGCGCTCATTCTCCAATAAATCTATGGACGCGATCGGTCGCCATTATTTAAAATGGCGATCTTTCTTGCTATAGGTTGATATAATAGTGCCATTTCCGCTTCGACAGACCTCTTGATCTCGGACGTAAAGAGGAGCCCCGAACTCCAAATTCCAAACTCATTTTTTTTCTCGAAAGGCTATTCTTTTAATATTCATGTAACAAGTAGAGAACAGCTCGTAAATTTTAGTGCCAGACATCTATTTCCACAATTTATTAGTAGACACATCTGGAATCTACAGAAAATGGAGATGAAAACTGAATAAAAAAAAATAGCGAAGAAGTAAGTCCCCATTGAAACTGGTCACCACTGTACACGTCTTTTGGAGAAAGTAATTCATTTCGTTGAAGAGAGTAATTTTTCCAAAAAAGAAACAGACGGGATAGATTCCAATGTTTTTGCAAAGGGCAACAATTAGATCCTTCAGTCACGTGATGTTGAGAAGCGTTCCAGTCCCTAACAGATCAATAATAGATCTTAAACGCCTTGCATTTTTCTTTTATCATTTCCCCTTTTCCATTTCTTTCAAGCATCTATTCGAAACCTTAATACACACATTAAAGAAGTAATGCTTTTTTTTTAAATATCTCCCTTCTTAGCTAACGTAAATCCATAGCGAAGAAGCAACGATGCTGCTACAAATTGGCATAAATTTTCTTGTACAAGTTAGTTTTCTAATTTCTTCGGTTCGGGTTAGTTTTTCGGTCTTACCCCATCCTCCTACCAGCTGCCCCCTATTGCCGCCCATTGTACATTTAAAAAAAATATTCAATTTTGCGGTTTCTTCATGACAGAACCGATATATTACTTTAAGAATATTATAGAAGACTTAAACCTCGAACTGTATGGAAATTGTCGTTGAAAAATTTAGAGCCATTTTTAATGTTTCAGCATTAGTGTAAATGCCAAATTTGCCATCGTTGCTGTAAATGCTCTTTTTAACAGAAAAATGTTGAATTTCTAAAAAACTTCATTGGAAGTCATTTTAAGCATTTCCATTCAAACGCAATATGTATACAAATCTCTGTAAATGAGCATATTAATGGCGTAAGAGATATTTCAAAAAAATTACATTACCGTAATTTTTGAAAAACAAACGAAAACAGCAAATATTTATGTATCAAGGGCGTTAAGTAGATGTTTTTGTCCCGAGGAAGTCGCCCGAAAGGTAAAAACTTCCAGTAACGCCCGTGGTGCATACAAAACATTACGGTTTACTAGTTCGTTGCTGAATTACACGAGAATTCGAAAATTTTAACTTTCATTGTATAATTTCAACAATAAAACAATTTTACTGACTCTGGATTTAAGCACAACATTCCAAATCAAAAGCGCTATAAATGGACACGAAAGTGCTCTGGCAGCTTTATAACGTCACAAGTCTGCATTTTTACATTCATTCCCACATTATATTTGCTTAGTCAACAAAGGCAATTAAATATAGAATAGAGAATAGTAGGTTTCGTAAGTTCGCAACACTAGAATTTGACGATCAGTACTACAGTCAACAAAAACCATTTTATCCTTCCAAGGAGTAACCTCACTTTTGTAATACATACGTATATATCTGCATTAATACATACCTACGTACACACATTCACAAAATCCGATAATCCTGCATCGCCGAGAGAGAAGACAATTTAACGAGCCTCTCCCAAAAGCATACACCTCGTCAAACGGATCAGGGCTTTTTCGACGAGCTCTTGCCGTCACGGGGCGGAGGGAGGACGTCATCGTCATTATTATTCCGTCGGCGGCGCATTCGCGGGTGCGCGAGCAGGGCTGAGGGGGGGGGGGCTGCGGCTCGCGAGCGAAAGGGGCGTGGACCGATGGGCGGGGGCGGAGGGGCGGGGCCGGGCGAGCGGCTGAACCCGCGAGCGCGCGGGGCGCGGCGACGCCGCTAATCAGCGTGAGTGGGCCTAGTTCGACATCAAACGACACAAGAGGCCGACGCGACGCGACCCACGCTCGGCAGCGTACGGATTGTGCTGACGAAAATGAAAGATCACAATAAATTGACGCCAACACTCAAGAAAATAACAAAATAATAGTAATAATAATAATAATAAATAATTAATAATAAATAATAATGACAATAATAATAATAATAATAATAATAATAATAATAATAATAATAATAGGAAAGTATATAGTCAACCATCAGTATGACACACTGAGGCAGGTCATTGAATCTGACAGAAGAATGAGAACACAACCATTGTAAGTGTAGCACGAAGCATTGCGAAGAACACTATGCAAGACCCGCAGGATAACACAGGCATTGAGCTTCTGATGGTACTTCTAAACATAAAATGTGAGACACAAAACATGTTTAACGATTGGAGCAAGATCTTAATGTCAGTCCACACCAAGGAAATTAGAAATATTTGCTACGAGGGAGTCTGTGCCATTCTGTAGCATCTCTAGTTGACTTTTTAGTTGTCATGGCTCGGTAAATGAATTTTTTTTTGTGCCGAAAATATGCTGTTTTTTCGCGTACCATTACATAACTTTGTCTATACTACATAGGTTACTCCGTTTATACTTTCGTATGTATACGAAAAGGTAAAATGTAGAGACTTCGTTCAGCTAAACTTTTAAAAAAATAATATAATAATAATAATAATAATAATAATAATAATAATAATAGCAGCAGCTTTATTGTATTTGTGCACAAGGATCATAGTGTACATTATTACATCACAATACGTCATAAGCGTGGGAATTCAGTGCAAGAAACAACTCTGGATACCCGCGTTCGGCTAACAGTGACAAAGTTTACAACCAGGGATCATAAATTTAGTCACGCGACGTTCTAGAAAGCAGCAAATGAATTCAGTATAGCCCGTCAGTTCCATTCATGAACGGCCACTAAGTATAGACGCAAAAAGTAACCCCAAAATGCCGTGCATTAACGAACTTCGCCAGCCGGCGGGCGTCGCCGCCGCCACCGGCAGCGACGGACAACGGCGCCAGCAGCAGTCTGACAGCAGCGCGCGATGTCCCAAGCTTTTATTCAGGTAAATGCTGCTGCATGAAAATTTAATGCGACGCAAGAAGACTTGGGCATGGGGAGGGGAAACGGGAGCCGGGCGCCTCCGCAGCGGGGAGGGGCGGGGGCGGGGACGGGGGCGGGGGTTGGGGGGCGGGGGGCGGGGATGGCGGGGGCGGCGCCGGGAAACCGACCCGCCACGCCGCGCCGCCTAAGGAAGCGCGAGTTATTAGCTCCTCGGGCGAGAAGCAAAGCGCGGATACTGCGGGGGGGGGGGGGCGGAGCGGAGCACAGTGCATCAGCGACTGGGCGAAGAGGGAAGAGCTGAAAGCGAATGAAAAGGAATTAAAGATGAAAAAGGAAGGCTGAATAGGTAACATTAGATATAAAAAAAAAAGGACGACGAATGAGGAAAGAACGGGGGCAGCAAAATGTGAAATGGATTCGGAGATCAAATCGAGAAGATTATTAAGGCTGAAGAGGATTGTCAGGAATAACCCAAGGAAAGAAACGGAGCGTGCAGGGAGGAAGAAGAAGTGACTTAGTGTACACGTGTGTAGGGAGGGAAGGCAGCGGTAAGGGTGAAGTGAGCGCGTTGAACGGGGCTGAGCGAAGCGCTCCTCACTGCGCCGCCGAGGAGCGACGGAGAGGGCGAGCGGAGCACGGAGCGTCACGCGGCCTGAAAGACGATCTACGTTCGGGAGAAGAAGAAGAAGAAACGGATCGTGGCAGCGCGCCTCCGACATAACGCGTGCCCTCGGCGGCGGGGTTGGGCCTGGGCCTGGGCCTGGGCCTGGGGAGGGGCAACGGAGGCGCAAGCCGACTCCGGGAGGCACGCTCCACCCACGGACGCCTCTCCCACACGAGCATTGGGTGACAGGAACGTCAACCTCCGGAGAGAAGGCAAAAGAGAAATCTGCGACCGAGACAGGTCTGTCCTTGCTTATCAGATCAAAAAAACATATTATCACCCATTTTCTGGAGCCCTCGTTTTGCTAGTTGCGACACGAGTGAGGAGTTTGGTTATTTTGGCAAAGGAATATTATATCAAATTTGTAGCTCCATTTTTATGCAATATAGTTTCCATCTCATGGCAGCGAATATTTTTGGTTATTATATTTTGTGTATATCACTCGTGGCTATCATTTATTCTTAATTCAACCAATTTTAGTAAAGGTGTGGACATAGGTATTCCGGGGCTCAAGAAAACGTGCGCGAGTAATACCTAATGCCAACTTATTGTTTTGTTGTTGTTGCTGTTGTTGTTGCTGTTGTTGTTGTGTTTTGTTTTTTTGTTTTTGGTTTTTGAGAATTTAAGATAGAAGGCAAACGCTATGATTTCACGTTACAGCTAGCTATACTTCTGCTGGACCAACTTTTTCGTGTTCCTGCGCTCATAAGAAAACTACTTTTACACCCGCAAATTCTCGATTATCCTTCTCTTACTTCGGCAACGGGAAATCGTGTAACTCTTACAGATATATTAATAAAGTTAACTTAAACGTCTTCCTCATTTTTGTGAAATAATTTGTGTTATTCAGATCACATAAAAGCATTGGTCAATACGCACGGTTTTTGCAAAATGTGCCTTTATAATTTGTAATTTTATCCATAATTTAACAACTGTAATAAATATAATCAACAGAAATTAATATAATTACTTTTGTACAAAACAATGGAGAATTTGTGAAACAAAACACTTTCAATATAAATGTTAACGTAACAATATATTTCAAATAATATTTTCAATGGCCACGTCATTCGTCAATTCTGTTGAAAATCGACTAGTTGAGACTTGCAACGTGGAATTTAAAACTCATTGAGATGAAAGTATTTTCTTTTCTTTACATAGCAAGTGAAAACTCAGTGGTGTAGGCTCAATGGATGCGAGTGATGTGTCCTATCACCAAGTTATTCGGCTCTTTTAAAACTTTTGTTAAAAATATGTTCAAGTATCTCTCTCTGTTCCGACTGTACCTTTCGCATTTTTCGTTTTTTACGTACGCTTTCCGATAAGTGTATGTCGCCTGCGATGAAATATCTCTTCATCGGCTCCGCTTCGTAACGTAGGTCACTGAACTCTCACCATGCGAGGTTTCGGCCGACGGTGATGCGGCGCTGATTGTGGCATCTCTGACTTCTCATTGGCGCTTCCATATCCCCCTTCCAAAGCATCGCCATCACCTTCCTGTGAGCACCTCCTCTTCGTTCAGTTTAAGGACTGTGGATCCCAGTGGTCTCATGCTTACGACTGGGGACTCCAGAGCGTATTGGGGGGGGGGACCACACGACACACGATTGTGCACGCGTGTTTGCCAACAGTTCTGATCCAGAACGTGATTTACGAGACGTGGGTTATCAGTAGTGACAAGGAACTCTTTCGCGACTGGTAATAGTTCTTTGATGTCAAGTTTTTCACGTGTATTGTGTTGCTCAGCGAAAGTGCTGAGTTTTTCATGAAATTACGTTACAGAGTGTAACATGTACTTCCACAAAGAAAAATCATAGTTTTGAAACTGTAACACGATAATTAGAAACCAACAATTTTCGTGCGAAAAGGTGGGACATGGCGAGCACGTGGTTTGTAGACATGAATAACATGAGGCAGGAAAGGGTGAAAACTCCCAATGTCCTAGGAAAGATTTCAAAAGCAAGCAGTGCAAAATTAGCAATTCTGAAAGAATGTGCAGTAGGTATGTACTTCGTAATATGGAATACATAATCATATAATACAATGGCGATTAGATTCCTTAATTTCTCTACCTTGTTTCATACGTAAAACTGATCGCATCCTCATGATCACTAGCAGGACAAGACACTGGCGAAAGCATTCGAAAGAGTCATAAGTTATCAAAATGAACGTTATAAGAAGCATGCCTGTAGTAATGAAATTAAATCTCTGAAGGAACTAGACGCTTCCAGCAATTTTTCATTTCGGTTTAATTCAGCCCTCACCACTTTGTAAACCCCTAGCCCGATGAACGTAGCTACATATCTGTATTGGGCAGGGGCTGTAATCAGAAAGATCTCCGTTTGGATGTGCCGATATGAATGTAATATGGCACATACGTATATGAGGTTATAAATGAGAAAGGTGAGAGTTTATTGATGGGTAAACCGGTGGATAATGTCGATCGTTTTGCGTGAGAAATTGCTGATACTATGTATAGCATCAATTAAGGTATCTAGTTATTGCAACTATAAACATCGAATTGTGACTGCAGAAATGAACAGACTTCTACAGCGATGAAACAACGACAGCATTGTAACAATCCAAACCGATTACTTATTTTCACATCTAGTTTTCAAACGAGCAGTTAATGGAATAAATAATAATCCGTGTAATGTCAAAAGACAGCTTGCCAAGAATATTAGGACAAACAGTTGCTACACAAGCACAAAAGTAACAAGTACAAAGTCTGTCAGCACAAATTAAGAAAGACTACACGTATGATTACTTTTTTACCGTTTTAATAATTTACCACAAAATGTAAGAAGAGGTCCAGAGGAACTAAAATTTAAACGTATTTTTAAATAAAATGTACTAAAGAAAAACAATTCGTAACTGGCGTTTACATTTATATCCTAATATTCTTCTTTCTGACATTACTTACATAGTAAGAAAATGTAGGTGAAATACCTATCAAAATTAATGTTTAGTCACAGGAAAAACTGCATTTTGAAATAAATGTAATTAAAACAAATTTTAAGATAAAAATCACTATAATTCTCCAAATAGTTGAACATATATTTTGCTAGGCAATCACACCAACGCGCTACCAAAATACACCCAATCGGTTGTTTCATTCGCACCACTGCACCCCCTTCCCACACACACACCTGGATCGCACTTCGCCAAGAATTTGCTTCGCACGCACAGCCGCAGCGCTTCGCTCCGTCACACACACACACACACACACACACACACACACACCACACACACACACACACACACCACCACCACCACCCAGCCCTGCCCCGCCCCGCCCTTCCACCCGCCTGCTGGCTTGACCGCCCACTTTCACATTAGGGAGATGAAAGAGATCGAGTGGGTTCCCCACCAATCCGAAGAGCGTTTTGTAGGCGAAGACGATGCGCATAATTTCCACGCAAACACGAAATTGTTTCCGAACGAGTGCCTGAAGCGAAGAGAATGAAAAAAAAAGCGAATTCTCTGAGAGACGAAGGGACGAACCGAGAACAAGCTGGTTTAGGCAATGGGCGACGAAATAAAGAAGGTAAGGAGTAAGGATGTTTAGTGAAGCGGAGTCTGAAAAGACGAGGTATCAAAAATCCAAATTGAAGGAAAATTCAACAAATTCGAAACTGAAAGAGTATCAAATTAAATATTTATATACTCTTACAAAGCAATACGGGAAATTTAGTGATCCAAAGTTTCCAACTGCCAAGTTTCGCAAGAATTTTAACCCTGATTGAGGAAGAAATCTTACGAAATACTATAATTATATGATTGATTGATTATTTTTTTCGAGTTTCCGGGCGCGTCAACTGCTTCGGTAATTAGTCCCGTTCGTGTAGTGCATGTTTTTTCTCGGGAGATGGCGGTGATTTTTCCCTCGCTAGATGGCGAGATCCGGCACCGACCTACCGTCGGCTAGTGGGGTTCCCCCTAACCAGGACTCTCCCACCTGCGGGGCACCGCCCCAGCCAGGACAAGCTCCCGACCGGTCTCCCGGAATATGTGGTAGTGTAGTGCATGTTAGTGTAAGTGTGTGTGTAAGGGGAGAGGATAGGACAAGGAAGAGGAAGGACAGATCGCACGCGGTCCGTGGCCCGTTTGGTAGGGTACTGCTCCGGCATTTCTCTGATGTTGATCGGAGAAACCACGGAAAACTACCGATCAGAGCAGCCGGCCGCTAGAATTATCCTCCAGACAGCGACTGAATTCGACCTAGCTGAAAAGCTAGTGCCGAAAATCCTTCCGCCGTCAGGACTCGAACCTAGGACCTCCCGGCCATAGGCGCTGCAGTGACATCAGTTGATGCCACTGATTGATACTGAGATACCGCTCCCGTTATGTATGTATATATATATATATATATATATATATATATATATATATATACACACACACAATTTTATGAAAATATGAAGTTTATCTATATTTCGTATTTCGTTGATACTATGCTTGCATTTGTGAAAAATCGGAAATTATGATTTACAAAACTCCAGTTTATTGGAGAAGGATTAACCAACGCAAAAATCTAACGGAAGAAACAAGTTTGAGGAGGCCGTAGGTTGGGCTAAGAGACGCAAAGCTGGCGGTGGCAACGCGGGCGAGGCCCAGGAGAAGGGCCGCGCCACTATCGTTACCCACCACTCGGGCGCGCTTTTAAGAGCAGCCGCGTAAGAAGGGGCTCTCTCCGCGAGTTATCACGTGGTCAGCCAGGGAGACGAGGAGAGCCCCTCCTTCCCCGCGGCCCCCGCCGCCCTCGGCCACCAACGCTCCCTTCAGCCGCCCTTGCCGCCGCCTCGCCAGCCCTCATTCGCTGCGACACTTCGACAGACAATCGCCTCGAGGGGCATGCTTCACCCGCCTGGAAACGCGTAAAATTAAAGCATACTTTTATTTTTACTTTCTCGCCCTTACGAAGGTACTTCGAAGGAAAATGTCCGTCTGAGAAAGGCGAATTTTCGGCAGAAAAATCTATTTCTGTTGGGCCCTGGTGACGGAAAAAGTGGATAAATTCTGTTGTTAAAAACAGGAAAAAAATTCCTCTATCACGTGGTGTAGCCAGAATCCATGTTTTGTGGTTCCTTGATACCGAAAAATCGGTTGACGTCAAAACGCCTTTCTGTCCGTCTTTGGTCAACGCTAGTACCTAAACAGTTCAGTCCATTTTCTGCAAAATTGACATTCTCCGATCGACAGAATGAACTCCAGGCTTTAGGGTTTCAAAAAGATAATTTGATTTCTGAGGGGTACTTTACACGAAGCCTCAAAAACATCTTTCTTGAAGATACACCGAATTACTTGTTCGAATTTTGTCCTGAGATAGCGTAAAGTGCGCTTAAGAGAATGGTCCAGATCTCATGTTCGTTGAAATTCACATTTTCTTTGGATAATTGCAAAGTGCAATTTAAACCCTCGAATTTTTTGTCCACACTAGAACATTAGAACCTTATACACTCTTGATGCATAAATAATTTAAAATTCAATATATTTTTAAATGACATTTTTATAGTATACTATTAATGTAATAATACTATTTTTAACATAATATTGTAACATAACTGTATTATTTTAAACATGGAGCCAACTATCAAACTAGCAATTTCAATAGGAAAAATTAACAAAGTAGAAAAATTGTTAAAATATTGTAAAGAATTTCTTCAAACAACCTGAAAATTAAAATATACAAACTAAAAGATAAAGTCATTATCCTGACAGCATTGGATGTATAAACGTGTCTCTTTTAAAGTTTAAAAATGCCCATACACAATATTTCCTGAAGACATCCTTCAATAATGCCATATCCAGACATAAAATTAATAATAATAATAATAATAACATTAACAATAATAATAATAATAATAATAATAATAATACGATACAATAATTAATATTGTATACTTTGTGTTTTGTTCCATGATCCCCTTAATATCCTTTTTAATTAACAATTTTATTTCAATGCAAACTTATAATTCCTTATTTTCAATCCTTCAATACTTAAAACAAAAAAATATGAAAACGTGAAAGGATGGAAAGCAGAGTTGAGAAAAAAACTGCAACAGTTTCGTGAAGATTTGGAATACGTTCCGTATCTGCAAATTCTTTTTCAGCTCTCCTCGCCCAAGCTGCTTGTCCTCTAGTGGCGGATTGCTACATTCAAAATGCCCGTTCAACTAGAGTCGCAAAAAAATCAAAATTACTCAAAAACGCTTATTTAACACATGACAATATGTGTATAATCGGATTCGAATTTTTACGCTCATCATTGTAGACAAAAAATATTTAGTTCCACTTGAAGACACAAAGTTACCTCAATATCACATAAAATATGTGATAAAATAGAAATGAATACATGCATCAATTAGCCCCATTCCCTCATGCACTTCCGTGAAAACTGCATGGCAGTAACTTCAACCGTTCAAAACTATAGGAAGGCCTAACGTTAGTACGTGACTCACCCTGTATGTATGCGTTATATATATGTGAGAGACAGATAGTCTTTTTTGATTAAAGAATAGAATTAAATGACAATGTACGGAATAGAAATCATCAAAAGACGAACAAAATGAAGTGTTGGGTGGAGGGAGGATGTTTTTAAAAAATTCAGAATCGCCAATACTGATTAAAATTTCAAAATAATTTAATGTTATTAGGAACACACTCTAACTATATTTTAATGGCAGCATTCCACACTTCAATGAGACTACTTTAATACTTGAATAATACGTAATCCTCTTAACAATATAAATAATTATAATATACTCGAACGCTCCACATGTGGACCATCAAAGGTATCGGATCGATAGCACGATCCTGACACTGTATAAATTTAAGGATTCAAGATTTCATGCAATGGTATACACGAGAAATACGTACGCATCAAAGCATTCCAGCATTTATTTATTTGCAATTCATAAAGGGAGTGTAACTAATTATTCCAAAAGAAAGAAGGCGAATTCCAGAGGCTCTATTGAAGAAAGAAATGTCTCACAGTACGAAAATAACAAAACACGCGAGGACGTGGCAACATAAATTTCTGGTAGAACCTAACAAATCCACTTTTCGAGCGGCACAACAGCACCCGGTTGGAAAGTTGGAATATACATTCTGAGAAGAAATTTATGTAAAACTGATTTTAAACTTACGAGCAGTTTGTGCCGGTGGCGCGGTCGAGTGCGCCGGCGTTTACAAACAGTCTCGCGCGGCGCGCTCGATGTTGCCACAATTTGGCAAAGTTGTCGTCTCGTAAACCTCGGGTGAAGGAGCGAACCGGTCAGAAGCCGCACGGGGCGGGCGGAGCGCCGTCGATGCTGAAGCGACAAAGGACTCGCTGGGCGCGCGGCGACAAAGTACCCTCCCCGGCTTCAACCCCACACGCCCACTGCCCGGCACGACCTGCACTCCACGGGTCACTTCTCACTGTCAGCCTGCACTGCTTCACCAGGGCGATGCAACGTTGTACCTGCGCAATCCTCTATTCCTCGCCCACCATTTAGTCCTCACCACCGCTTGCATTACGCAAGCTTCATGCACTTCCGTTCACGTTCTTCACATATTACCTCTCCTTGACTCTTTCTGCCTACGACTCACTGCGACCCGAACCTCACTTCCCCCAATGAACTCTGTGTCTGGCTTCCGCTGGGCAGAATCATTCGCCTTGCCTCGCCTCACCGCGCGGTGTGCAGTCGCCGTCCCCTGGCGGGCGCCCGCCGCGCCAACGCCTCCCCGCGGAGGCCTGGAGCGAGGCGGCGCGGGTGGGCGGGGAGGCACGGTGGTACGGGTGAGCTGGGCGGGGCGGGGCGGGGCGGGGCGGGCGGGCGGGGCGAGCGGGGCGGGCGGGGCGAGCGGGGCGGGCGGGGCGGGCGGGGCGCGACGCGGGTGGGCGGGGCGGGGCGGGGAGGGGCGGGGCGGGGCGGGGCGGCGCGGGAGGAGGGGTTGTTGATTCCAGAGGCAGCTGCGGGGGATCTGACACAAGACGCTGCACTAGACGGCGACGGTTGAAAGGGTAGTAGCAACGGCGTCTAATGAGTAAAACAGACCCGGGCGGGAAATGACGAGACGGAAACAGCACAAGTAAAAGAAGAAAAACAGGAGAGAATGAAATACCGATAGAAAGATCAAGTCAAAGATACCATTAAAAGAGTTTTTAAAGAAATGGGAAGAAGAATAGTTCAAGAGAAACGGAACGTCTGGCAGAAATGACAATAAAAAAGAAAAGTTACAGAGTATCAAAAGAATGAATGAAAGAAATAACGTACAGCTGCAAAAGCAATAAAACTCCACAAAAAAAGTTTATTTATAAAAATGAATAACAAATTATATACTTGAACCATTTACTTGCGACACATATTTTCACAAGGACAAATTCCCATTATGTGTCTACGTCATAAACAATCAGCAAGGCAAAAAAGTGTGTTGAGCCCAAACAAAAAGAATTAAACTTCTAATTCAATAAAAAGCAATTTATTGCATATCGGCATATAAGTAGCAGACTTTTCTTCGATGAATAAGATATTAGTATTGAAAATAGAAACAAAGTTTCATTTCAGTGTCCCACTTCTTAACGCTGGACAATAAGTTCTGAGGACGCCGCGTCAGGCGAAAGAAGCAGTTGAAACTTGCGATGCGGAAGAGGCCAGCGACGGGGAGGGTGCCGAGAGGAGGTGGGTGGATGAGGATAAGGGCTAGGGGAGGGCGGAGAGGAGTGGGGAAGGGTCAAGAGGGAGCGGGGGCGACCGCGCGAGCAGCCCTACAAACGAATCGCCTCTCGTAGGTAAACGACGCGGTCGCAGTCAAAGGACGTCGGACAAGAGGCAATTTGCGGGGGCCCGCCGCATCTCGCGTTTCAGTGCAAAAGCGCTTGCGAGACATTTGTCGGCTCAGTTTCACAGAATACGTCTGCTCTCAGTTTCCCCATCGTTTTCTTTCTTTTTTATAAAAATGAAAGCAAACTTATGGTGTTATTAATACTACTAACAGAGATGGCCACTCAAAATGTCAGAATAGTAGCGTTTTGTATCTCTGTATTAAAACTCGCTTTTCAACAGTATCTTTTAAAAAAGTACTGTCGCAAGCAGACGTAACGAAGACCTCGTTATATTCATAAACTTCTTCCTGGATACATTTGTGAGCAATGTAACACAACTCAGCGAAATGAAGCAAGGGTGATGAATTTGTTTGCGTTTTATGGGTTTGTGAGTCTAAATTTATGTATGATAACCCACGAGTATCATAAAGTAACAATTAGGATAACGTTCAAAATTTCCAAAACGTGAAACTTCCATCAAATCTAAATTGTCCATAAAAATGGTAAAGTAAAACAGACAGGTTATGTATGACCAGCGTTATGTATGTATGATCCAGGAATGAAATGTTAAAGAGCATGGGACCTTCAGTGGGTATTATGTTCCTCTCTCATTGTATTCACTTTATCATGACGTTTGAATGTTTCTCTACGAGTGTAAAATTTACATCTCATATAACAATATATAGAGGAAATTTAGAGGCGCCGCAATTTTTAGCGCTTTATTAAGAAACAGAATTTAGCAAAATTACACCGAATAAACTAGCTTCCAGTGTTTCCTGAATATCTAAATTAATTTTGGCTGTTTTCAAACACATAAGAAAATCCCTCATGTGTGTTTCTAACGAATTACGAAATAACTAACACGAGAAAGTGAGTGTAAATACACAACATACACCTGAGTACTTCCTGATCTGCATGAAAACACTAATGTAAATGAAAATGAAAGCGGGCATCGTCGATTGCATGAAATTGATGTCCCCGGTTCTGGGTCGGGCGGTAGCCTGGTAAAAAAGATAATCACACACAACAGAAACAAACACACACACACACACACACACACACACAAACGGGACACAAGACAGCTCTGCATGTTGTATTTCCCCATTCGGGTAAACATGAGTGCATGTGCCCACAATTCCGCGTGCAAGAGATCACGAACTAAATTCATCGGCTTCCGATGTTCTTCGGGATGTGTGTTCGTGATTCCTGGCGGCGTTGTGATTGGTGATTCGTGACCCTTCTGCGGATACAGATATCTTCAGGGCAGGTAGCGAGACGCTCTCGCCCAACCAAAGGCTCCCCCTTGCTCATCATCCCTATCACCTATCCGCACTGAAAACGCGATTATTTTATGTTTCTAGGGCGTGTCAACTACTACTATGGTCATTGGTCCCGTGGGTGTGCTACGGTGTTCTTCCCTAGCGGTATGCGAGATCAGGGGCCGACCTATACGTTTCTACATCCAGGTATCTACCACCGGCATGACATTACTCCAGCCTGGATTATCTGTGGACTCCCGAGTTGTGTGGTAGTGTAGTGCATATAAGTGTAAGTTCGTGTAAGTAAAAGGTGAGGAGGGAACAAAGAAAGGGAAAGATAGATCACGTGCGGTCCATGACCGAATAGGCTGGTATTCCGGCATTCGACTGGTATTGATCGGAGAAAACACGGAAAACCCAGACGAGCAAAACTGAGCGACTTAAAATACGGAACACGAAATACACAAATACGAACGGGTAAAACTATCACGTATCTCGAGCGCGTGTGGGTTCCTTAACACGCAGGGCTTCCGGTGCCCCTCGCGCAGGGCAGAGGGGGCGGAACGGGCGCGTTTTTCCGCGCCGGAATCGCGGCGCGCGAGCTCGCGTCGCGTCGTGTCTCGTTAAAAGCCAATAACGCTCTGCGAACCATCAGAAACCAATTACAGCGTTAATTAAACTGCGGTGGAAGAAGCAGTGATGATGTAGGTGGCTGATAGGAAGTGGTGATAGCAGCAGCGATGACGCCGGGTGCTAGATGTGGTTTCGGGCAGTGATAAGCGGTAACGAGCGGTTCTGGGGTGGTAGGAAGTACCTGGGGTGGTAGGAACAGCCTTTCTGATGGCAGATGGGCCTGGAGGGCAGTGGAGATGGTAAGAGAGAGGGAGCAACGACCACGCTTCGAGCGAACCGTCCTATTAAAGAGATCATTGGGTGAGCTAGGTTGCGATGGACTTGACAGACAACTGACGCGTTTGCCATTTGGTAAGATGGAAAAGGTATCACAGGGGCGATGAAATGTGATTTTTCGAAGGGCAGTTTTAGCATCAATAAATATCAATGAATTTAATTAATATAAGAACAATATTATAAGAAAAAAAAAGTTGCAGAATTAAGCATAATATATGAACGTATGTGGAGTATGTAGTTAGTGCCGGAATAAACATGAATAGTTGAAGATTATACTACCACTACACTAATACAGGTACTCAATGTTATGCTGGACACAAAGCTGTAATACTTTTTTCCATGCAGTGCCACTCACACCTTAATCCTATTTTTAAATGACTGCGGCACGTGGATTAACTTTACAGATATTTTAGGATATAAGCACAAAAATATAAGGGAGAAGGTGTGTGAAATCTTGTACATTTTTTTTAACATGCGAAAAAATTACCGAATTAGTGAGAAATTCACACTCTTTTGAACTAGAGAATTATTTTTGAGAAATCATTATTTAAAATCCAAAATTTAATGTTTCTCCAAAACGAGAGGATAACGAAAGGAGAAAGAAAGCTAATTCTTAGTCAGATTAGGGAATGAATTATTGTCCTTAATCACTAGCCCCATCATCTGGCAATCGAATGAAATAATGGGCTTCCGGTGATTGTACGATCAACAAGTTCAATGACGGAAAAAACATACATAGGATAAGGTTGCTCCGCAAAATAAACTGTGGTGACAGAAGAGGGCGCTTTATAGAGAATATCAAGAGCAGAAAAGGGTTTTCATAATAAGTAGGCAACAATGGGCGTGAGAGGTGGAAGATGCAACAAATTCGGATATCAGAAAAATGAATAATTAGTGTGTGAAACTGTGAAGAGGGAGAAAGGTTCATATAAAGTCCGAGAGACACGAAAAATCAATGGTGTTCGGGTAAAGGACAACGAGAAATCATTTTAATGGAGATGGAATACTGCGTTTACTCATGACAAAATGTTGAACTAGAAGAAAAATCTACAAATAAAATGTAGCGAATGTAATATTCTTTAAATTATTTCTGCGTGACAATGATCACGCCACATTCTACAACCAGATTTACTCAAAATCTCTTTTGTGACTTGAGTCCACCAATGCGAGCGCTCTCGAGATCATTGGAGGCGCTGCGGCCTGGGCAGCCCGGGGCGGAGGGCGAGGACAGGCAGGAGTGGCATCGAGAAGCAATTAGAGCCCGCGTGGCGGGCGCGTGGGCGGGCGCGTGGGCGGGCGCGTGGGCGGGCGCGTGGGCGGGCGCGGAGGTGGGCGGGCGCGTGGGCGAACGCGTGGGCAGGCGCGTGGGCAGGCGAGCGACGCCCACGCTCACGCCCACGCCCGCGAGGCCAGGCGGCTTCAAGCAGCTCTCATTAAAAGTAGAAGCGACCTTGGCGAACTGCCGCCAGTGAGCGCCAGCGACCACCTGCCTGCGCCATCCGCCCGCTAGCCCCCACCCCCGCTAGGGTATACGCCACGAGTCGTCCCCACCCCCAACACGCGACAGCTTGAGCGAAAAAACCAGTAGCTAATACTCGTCAACAATGTGGGACATTAATTTATATTGGAACAATATTTTCGGAAAACGGAAAATATGAAATGAGAAAAAAAAATTAAAAAAACAGAAAGAGTCACAGCTGTGGAAATGAAATTGCTACGCAGGATATCAGGGAAACAAGAAGAGGTCGAATAAGGAATACTACAATTAGAGGGAACTAAAAGTTACCCCGCTACTCAAAGAAATGGAAAACAAGGCTCTGAAGTGGTACGGACATGTTGCTACAATGGCAGAGGATAGAAAACCGAAACAAACTATCGAAGCCAGGCCAGAGGGAAAGAGACCACCTGGAAGGCCAAGAGGAACATGGGACGCCTATATGCAGGAAATATGCCCAAGGAGCGGAGCTACACTAGGAGAGGTGAAGCGCCAGGCACAAAACAAAGAGGAGTATGTCAAATGGCTAACCCGACGCTCAGAGGCATCACGGGAAGAAGAAGAATTTAAATTGAATGTCATAATTTTGATGAAAGAATAAACTGACAGCTTGCCGGCGCAAAAAATTAGTTTTGTAATGACAGATCTGGACGAAAAAATGCATGAGGCCGAGCAAGGCATTGTGCGTTCGATTTCGCTTGCTATATTGCTTGGTTGGGTTACACGACGATTTAACAAATACATTACTTCGTACTAATATCTGAAAAGTTGGGCAATCGTGTAAGTCCTATATTAAGTTTTAAAGTTCGCCGCCTCATTCACTGATTTACATTGCGCTTCAAAATCCAATTCCGAAATTCTAGTCCAGAGACTTAACGGTCACGAAAATGGAAAAGAACTTCGACAAGTACAATTTCTGTTAAAGTGTTATTAATTAAGCAATACGTGTTTTTTAGTGAATAACGGTTTTCGTATTTATCAATAATTTATAAGCCCTGACATTTTCAATTTGAATTAGAATACAATATTGTCACAAGCACTTACTGTCTTCTCGAGTCTATTTTCTAGATCTGCTTTACCGTGGCACTGGCTTTTCCCGCATTCAAAAGTACAATGCGCCTTCTTGCTGGTGAAACTGAATCGATAAATAATTAAAGGGGGAAGTGAAGGGATTTCGTGTCAAGGCACGCTTCAAATTTCAAGGGGTGGTGAATTCGTTAAATATAAGCGCGTCTGAATCTTTCATGTTATCCGAACACTTCATCTGCAGAAACCACTACCCCTGGCGTCGCGCGCTGATGCTCACGTGTTGCAACATTCAGCAAGAGGAAATGAACATCGCTTCACGCGCTTTAGGTGAGAAAGTAGGCATGTATGACGTCACAGAATTCATCCGCTCACGACCTCTGAACAATTTCTTTGCAATTTTATAATGATGAGTAAATATGCTTTAAATAATGTATAAAGTGTCTCGAAAACTCAACAGTTTCTTTTAAAATGAGCTCAAAATTCCGCATTTCAGAAACGCGTCATTTTCAAAATGCTCAATTTTTTTCTTCCAATTTTTCAAATGGATAGGCTAATTATACTGTTTAAAAAACGTAAAATTTATTTTGGTGTTCTCTTTTGTTTTTTCAAAAATCACACAAATGTAGTTTCCTCACGAGATATCTCTCACATTGTTAATAAGCACATTTTCATCAATTTGAATACATTACTGCATTTGTGAGTGAAAGTGCTTCAAATGACTTCCCATGATGGTTTCCAAAACTCAATAGATTCCTGTGAAAAAGAGCTTCAAATTTCGCATTCATAGCAATGCTTAATGCCCATTTTCATAAAAAACGGCTTCAAATTTGTCAAAGAAAATTGCCATTTAGGAAGAGGCTTTACTCTTTATTAATATTCTTAAAATAATATTCCGGTTGCACTATTAGAAAACCGAAAAGTTAAGAAATTTTCCAAGAAATGTCTTTGGCCGACGATAGTTGACAGCTAGCAAGAGGATCGGAAGTCCAAAGCCAGTCCACACTAAGTAATTAGAAAACTTTATTACGAGAAAGTCTGTGCCATTCTGTGACACCTGTAGTTTTTAAATATTCTCACGCCTTATTATGCACATTACAATCGATTATATACATTATTGCATTTGTGAGTGAAATTGATTAAAATACTTAAAAGACGTTTTTCGAAAACAATAGATTTCTGTGAAAAAGAACAAATTTCAGAATTACAGTAATAATCTTTTTTCTTAGAAACTACTTCAAATTTTCCAATGAAAATTTCTATTTTGAACGATGTTTTAACTTCCTTTAATATTCTTGAAGAAATATTCCGGTTCTACTATTAGGAAATCGAAAAGTTGAAAAAATGTCAAAAAATGTTCTTTGGGCGTCGATAGATGGCAGATGGCCAGAGAATGGAGGAAGACCTTAAAGCCAGTCAACACCAAGGAAATTAGAGAACTTTACTACGAGAAAGTCTGTGCCATTCTGAGGCACTTCTAGTTTAGATCTGTACGTGTTTAGTGCCCACTTGTTTTCTTGTGTTTCGTAGAAAATTTAATAAGAAATACGCCTTTATTCTTTTCAATTTTTTTATCTGAGAAGTTTCATTTTTTAAATAAAAAAATATTTTAATGAAATATGTAGTCTTTGAAAAAGTAATTTAAAGAGGAATAAAATAGACCTATAAAAGTATTAAATGAAACAAACCAGGACTTGTATGTTAAGTACATTCGGAGCATCAATCAATTATATTTTGCGAAGTATGCTTAAATTCCAAAATTTAATATACGCACAACTTACACAAATAGTAAATTTTCAGGTAAGTAAATAAACATGTCTCTTTTTTGATGTTCAAATTAATAAAAAGATACTATAAATTTAATAAAGCCGTATCACGTCTTGTACGATTTGAGGTGGAATAGCTCATATTTGAATTCCTTTTGTTGTCACCCATCCATTCTTGGGGCGAGTGAATACCTGAAATACTAATAACTCTTGAAATCCTAGTCAGGCAGACGCTCATTCTTTTTATTGTTCATCGGCTCTTGGATGAAAGACTCACACCGAACACAGTTCGTTCATGCATGGGAGGGCAGAGCGCGCTCTCATACTTACAACTGACTTTTTAAACTCTATGTGTGGAGTGCCCACTTCTTTCTTAGTGTATTTTATAGAAAATTTTATAGAACAAGGAATAAGCCTATATTTTTTTCAAATTTTTATCTCATCGAGTTCATACAGAAATTTTCATTTTTTGAAAAAAAATGCACTTCTTAATTTTAATTATTTATCGTGGCACACAATATTTTCGTCGGACGAGGACATCACAAAAGGAAGCGTCGAAGTCATTTACAAGTTAGCCAAGTGCAAACGAACGAATGGCGGATAGGAGTGTAATGGGCTCAAGGGCACAACGACCACACAACCTTCAGTTATGTTGCCAGCACTAGTTGTCAAAACGGTCTTTTCTTATAAAAATCGCTCTACACACTGAGTATACCAGAACATTTTTTACTGTGAGGAGTATAAGCAAATATATGAACCACGTGTTTTTCATTTTTTCCCAAATATTATTTTTTGAGATGTCAATTTTCAAAATTTTCGGAAAAATGCGGATACAACTAAAATTAATCAATTTAAACATGAGTTGGAATTGTGACAGAAATTTAGTATTTTGCTACCTACAAGAGCAAAAGCTGCTGTTTTATTGGATGTATGTATTAAGTTATTTAATGCATTTTTCACCTATTTTATTTTTATTTTTTAAATTTCCCCCATAACTCGACAGTTTAAAAATTCGAAAAAATACTCAATGTAATATATGAAAAGTTCTACACAAGTCTGGTGAGTTGATCACCGAGATGATTCTGAGAAATCACATTCAATAGAAATGTCTACCTACTGTTTTGTTTCTGAAGCGTCACCCCAAGCACTTACCAATCTGCAGAATAGGAATAAACGGAAATATCCCTTCTCATTTTACTTAGAGCCCCATATTTACATATGACCTTCATAACCGATTCAAATTCAAATTAAAAACGTGTCCACGGATTAATTTAGTATTAAACGGACGGAATATTTATACAAATAAGAGTATGTGATACAGATAATTAAATTGGTATTTGTTTTATGTCATTTCGCACAGAGTATTGTTTATTGACTGTTTCATAAACAAATGAAACTGTCTTTTTTGTGCCGTCTGTTTTTTAGTCATATCATTGTTGCAAAAAAATAAAACCTAGCGCGCGCAGGATTCTACGGAAAAAATAAATGCTAATATATCTCTGAAAGGAGTGGGATTAGAAAAAAGAAAAACAGACGTGTCTCCTGTATTCAACCCTGGATTTCATAAAAGAAGTTTCAAGTAGCTAAAAAATATTGATTGTTTTGTGAGTGTGCTGTTTGACATGGAATTACTTAAATGTGGGTTGTGAAATCACTCACTGAAGTTCCGAGAGTCAACCACTAACAGCAAACATTTTATGGTTCAGGGTATCACGTAGACCATGGCACCTCCACACACAGCGGTGGTTTAGAGCCACACGAAGTCCACACACGGTGCCTAGAGTGCGGCAACCACCAAAATAGTTGGGCTAAATTTTACTACGAATTCTGGTTGGGAGAACCGTATTTCAGTGTGAGGCAACCAAGTGGTTTTTTCAGTGTGCCACTACAATATACTTTGAATGTACTTTAAGATGTCACTCCTCTTAATATCAGGAAAAGTCTTAATTTGGAAAGTAGAATTTAAATAGAATGCAATCAGCATCTAGTGAGAAATATACGTACATTCCGACTTACAATATATACACTATTTTCTCACAACGAAGTCGAGCTTCGAGTTTCCATGACATAAAGTGCTTGCATTAGCTTTATAGATCAATTAAGCTCGTACACAATACACATACGTTTCTTATGTCAGTCGTAAAAGGCAGTGATGAAATAATTATCTCTTAAAAACCGGGACACTATTGAATTCGATGTATACAAGAAAGTAAACATCCTGAGAATAGTAGAGAGTGTCAAGTCGACAACACCAATTCCAAGAGACGAGCTTCTAAAGCAAACAACTTACTGGTGAGCGAGCAGCAAGTTGAATGCTTCTATCGACTGTGTCCCAAGTTGCCGCGCCCGACTGTGCTTTTTATCATTTTTATTCGTGCACTTTCTTTTTTTCAGGCGCGATATCGGGAGTCTTCGGGCCCGATCGGACACCGAATGCCGCCGCCTTCGAGCCTAGTCCTGGCAACGAGTCCCAAATGAATCGAGTCACCTGCCTACGCGCGACAACAAAACTCATTACGGCGCACGCGATAGCATCTTGATGATTCGTTCGTTCTTCGGTGGCGCCGGAGCGTCCTTCACTCCGCGTGTGGACTGATGGCACGTGGAGGACGCTCACGGCACGTACAGCTCAAGAGTTTTCTGTGAAAGAACATTATCTAAGGCGCTTTAGGCCAAATGAAACATGAAACAAGAAAACCAGCCCCGAACACTTTCACGATTTCGTTAAAGAAATTCTGATTCCTTACGACCGATATCAAGCTGTCCCCCGCATTTTCTAAGCTGGATATCTAATGACCAAATTCGAATACACGTACAAATTAACGGAACATTAAGCAATCATTTGCCAATGGCTTCATTAGACGTGAGAAAGTCTCGACAAAATCAAAACCAATGAAACAGTTTCATTTTGTCTGAAAAATGCCATTATTAGGTTCTGTTATCCGTAATTTCTCACAATGGATACGGCAACATTCTGATTTCCCAACTCCCATCCAACAGCATATTTGCGGTTACCGTTCATTAGTTTACAAATACAGCTATCGGAAGCGCTATTGACTTGACAAAACTATTTGAAACTGAATCTTTTTTAATGAATTACTTGAAATTAACACATTGTATTAATGTATTACCTATCACATGGAAAAAAGTGGATACAAATAGTTTCAAAATTTCAAAAAATTTGACAAACAAAACTCATTATAAGAAAGCGGAACAAAAATAACGATTTAAAAAAATGGCCTTTTTATCTCCACGGTTCAAAAGAATTTAAATATACGTTTTTATTTTCTTTCAAATTAAAATTCGTTTTAATCAAAACCCAATTGCTAATTTAATTGGGTTCGATTCTGAGAAAATTATCTGTTTAAATCATTTTGTGAATTGACGTTGTCACAAACAGAAGGCGAAGAAAAGAATTTTAAATAATGGATTTCGTATCCAGGACCCTAACAAATTACAGTATTCTGAAGCTAGAATTAGAGATTGTTCTCTAGATTACACGTAAATTTTTATAATGTTGAAAATTTTAAATCTGTTTTCTGATATACAAATGTCTTAAGAAAAAACTTCACTATGTGAGAAGAAATGAAAAGTTTTAAATGTTTGCAATTTTATTAAAAATAGAGTTCAATGACATGGACCAACCCATCTCTCTTACTGCTTTGGAGAAATAGATAAACGTTTACGGTGAATGTTTAATCCCAAAAAAATTTTCCTTTTAGGAAAATTGTTTAAAAGATAATAAATATGCCTCTTTTACACTACAAAATGAGTACGCAAAAAAATTCCAGCACATGCGAAATTGAATGATAGTCATTTCTTCGAGTCAACGTTGTGGATTGCAAGAAATACGACACGCTTTTCTTGAAAGAAATTATCAAGGCGCATTTAGAATGCATGAAACCCAAAACCATGCCTCACACTTTCACGATTTTCAAGAAATCTCATGATTCCTTCGATGTATCAGCGTCCCCCAGCACTAAGATTCTAATAAGACCAAATTGGTAAGCCGTAAGTAAAATAACGTGTCATACAAATTGCCTATACTTAATAGCGTGAGAAGTTACAACAACCAGAACTCAAATTTTCGAAAAAAGTTTGTATCGAATCTCAATCCAGAGGATCCAACATTCTATGAACAACTTCATCCAACAGCATATTTCGTACGTTTATATATTTATAAATAAGTATGAAAGACACTATAAATCTCTAAAAGGATAATTTGTAAACATAAATTTGAAACTGAATTTTTTAAATCGGTATTCAAGAACATTAGAGCTGCACATTTGTATTAAGCGTGTATTACCCTATCCGACATGGACAAAAATGTGGATTATCAAAAGGTTTTAAATCATTTCTAAAAGGTTAATTTGTAAACATAACAAAAGCTCTAATATAAGAAAGGCAAAGAAAATTCAAACATTTAATAAAAAATTGGTCCTTTTACGGCATTCATCCACGGGCTTCATGGAAAGTAATTGAAATATACGTTTTATTTTTTCCAAAATTAAAATATCCGTTTCTAATTCAAGGTGCCGCAACATCTGCTAGATCAATTGGGGAGTGTCCATTTTGGAGAAAATTCGCTGAACAGTTTGGCCGCTAGCGTTGTCCACAAAAAGGGCGGACAGACGTTTTGTCATTAATCGATTTTTCGGTATCTAGGACCCAACAAAACAGTGATTCTGACTACACCACGTTTAGAGGAATTTTTTCTCTAGATTTATCAACTGGATTTATCCAATTTTTTGTTAGGAGGGTCGGGAAATGAGGGTTATCTGCCGAAAATTCATCGTTTTTCCCCCGCAGTATTACAGCAGTAGTCAGAAAGTAAAAAGAAAGAACTTCACTACTGCTGAGAAATAATGAAGATAGTTCCTGTAAATGTTAAATAATGCATAGACGTATTTATTAACATGCTTTTAATGGCCAGTGTAATGACATTATTGCTATTTCATAAACCCACTCTCTCTTCTGCTTTGGGAGAAAAGATAAAACTGTTTCACGACTACTAAGAATAACATGCTTTCCCACGAGTTCCCAAAATTAAAAATTCTCCTCTCCTTTAGGCTACAAATTTGGACGCATAAAGTGCACACATCTACAACGTCAATTGCCACGGCCGTTTTACTTTCCATCTACATAAACTTCCTGACGCACCGCTTGAAAATTACCAATGCCATTGCAGCGCCCAGAAAAACGCTGGAACTAGTTAATATTCTCTTCAGCAGCAACCGTTAAATGGATTGCAAAAATTAATTTAGAGCATCCCGCTCCATTTGTTACATATTCCAGATCAGGCGCATTTTACGTGCTATCACGTCCCCAATAACACAATACTCTTTCACAACAGTTTCCCGTATTTCACGTATCTCCAATTCCTGCGATGGACCTGACTCACCACCCAGCACCGTGAGATGCACTAAAGCTCAAACTCGGATAAGACTCGTAAACCGTTGAAATACCTCGTCAACGGCAAACAACTGTTATCGTTAAGAAAATAGCGGGCAGTTCCGAGAAGACAAGCACAGCACGAGAATACAAATATATTAAAAAGGTCAACACATCTCAACCGGCATGAGGACAAATGCCAACCACTCAGAAAAACTAGTACTACTACAACAGCATACTCTTTCCCGCGACAGTTTATGGTTATATTATAAATATATATATATATATATATATATATAGTTATTAATATAATATTATATAATATAATATAAAATTCAACTACCATTTTAAAAAATCTTAAATAAAGCGCGATAAATAGTATATTTTTAAAACAATTCAAACGTTTAAATGAAAACTGCCTTTAGCCCTTGAATTGAATGTATTCACGTCCTACATAAATGGACCTACGATGCGCGATGGGTATTTTAGCCATAAATAAAATTATTAGTTTACATTAATGCGAACCAACGGCTGTCGTCACTACCGCCTTCTGTTAACAGTGCGGTGCGGTGTTGCAGCAATGGCTGCTGGATTCGTATAACACACATTTTTCGCTAATCAACATTCTTGACACTACTAGCAACAAAGTGCAAATGAAGAGAAAACATTAATAATTAAGTGTAATATTGTTACATTCATAAAAACTACTTGTTCATACACGAATTCCTCCTCATTCATTCACCTAACCATTGTAATAATCCATTAGAATTCCCCCGCCTCAGATGATACTTTATCGCTGATTTATCTGCGATGTAGTGGCATTCTTAAAAAATAATTCAAAACAAAAATATCAAGTTCCATACTTGGTAGGGAAATGTATGGGGACCCCTATTTATTAATAATACAAAGGGATTTGAAATTAAAACACATATTTTATACACTATACCGATACGATGTTTAACGTACGACTCCATTTACAATAGTTCTTGAATGAAATCTTAAAAAGCCATATTACGTTATTATTATTTATTTAAAATATTAATATATTTTAAATTGCGTCATTTCACTCTTTCAACTCTAAATATTCAAATTTTAAAAGTTGAATTTTTCGGCTCTTCCTACAATACAAAATTGAAGTACTACAAATTCTCCGTATTTGTTCTTTCATTAAGGTAATGTACATTTTTTGATAGTTTCCCGCAATATTGCTTGCAATATTAAAAAATTACAAAAACAAAATTTTCTCGAAAACGACTCAAAATGTTTTCATTAAACTTTGGGTAGGGATAGTGACAAATATACTTTATAAGATGACATAAACGCCATATACCTATATTCTTTTGTCCTTTCAAAAATTACAAAAATGTAATTTTGTTGTCTTGTCGCTCACGTTGTTAATATTTACATTGGCGAAGATTTGTTCACGTTAATGCGTTTACGAGTATATTACAATGATCTCATATAAAGTTCCTCGAAAAATCAAGTTTTCAGTGAAAACGAGGTCCAAATTCCACATTTTCAGAAATGCTTCAAACGCCATTTCCTCAAAAACGCCCCACATTTTTTCTTCAAACTATTGTACGGATAGTGCTAAATTGCACTGTTTAAGATGACATGAAATTCATTTTGGGGTATTCTTTTCTTAAATTACACAATGTATTTTTTTTAATATCTCTGACGCCTTTAGTATGTTCATTTTCAACGATTTGTATACATTATTTTATTTGTGAGTGGAAGAGCTTCAAATGACTTGCAAAGAAGATTTTCGAAAACTCAAAATATTTCTGTGAAAAAGAGCTTGAAATTTCGCATTATTAGTTACGCTTAAACGCCATTTTCTTAAAAATGGCTCCAAACTTTTCAACAAAAATTTACTTAGAGGACGAGGTTTTTCTCTTCTGTAATAGTTTTGAAGAAATATTTTGGTTCTCCAAATAGAAATTTAAAATATTGAGAAAGTTTTAAAACAAAGTCTTTAGGCGGCAGCTGGCGAGAATGTAAAACTGGCCCAGATGAAAGTAATTAGGGAATTAACTAGTACGAGAAAGTCTGTATCATTCTATGCCACCAATAGCTTTTAATTGTCTAAATTGCGCCCAAAATTACAGGAAAAGAACTAATATTTTCGAAAACTTGAACATTATCTAACTCCAAGATCTATCTTTAAGGAACAAATTTCATTTTGCCAAAAATCTCATTTCAATATTATAGTTTTAGGAAGACGCCGAAAAAGTTTTTAAATTCTGCAATTTTCGAAAAATCAGGAATTTTAACGAAAATATTACTTGCATCATTCCTTTAACCGTCTATTGCGCAATTGGACAACTAAAGTGAATGAAAAAATTTTGTGCAATTTTTTTGAAAATTTTGAAAATGTCGGAGGGGCTTAATGTACAGTTGCTCTCAAATAAAAAAAGGTTTCAAATCCCTAGGGTCATGCCTTCAGTGAGATCGATTGGAGAGTACCGATTTTGGAGAAATGCGCTGAACGGTTTGGGCGCTAGCGTTGACCACGGACGGGCTGACAGGCATTTTCCCGTCAATCGAATTTTCAGTATCAAAGACCCAAAAAATGGATTGTGAACAAAGTGTTAGAGGAAGTAATTTACTACATATAGGGACAAAATGTATCCACTTTTTCGTTACTAGGGCCTAGCAATAAGAGTTAGTGTCGAAAATCCGCATTTTTTTAGCAGCATTTCGATTTTCTCCGTACTGCGTAAGCAGTAGGAGAAAGGAAAGAGATTTATTTTTCCGAGCGTCATCCGCTGTTTTATTCCTAATCCATTGCGAACACGTGCATTCGGTTTATTTCTTATGAAAAGCAACGGGATGACAGCCTGCCGACGCTATTACACTGCAGATGGAAAATGACTCCCAGAAAAAATGCCGAGTGGCAGAGAACACGTTTCGCGTATGCAGTGCAGCCGAGAACAGCTGATGTCGAAAGTGGTATTCCTGAGGGTGGAGAAGGGGGGCGTGGCTTGGGCCGAGGCGCGGCAACGGCGGAGCTTTTCCATATGCATTACTGAAAATTCTCCCATGCTGAACGCGCGGCGTCGACTAACATGACGACATACACTGGCGCTCAATCTGCAGTATTGTCACCGACCAAATGGAAAAGGAAGGAGGAGGGAGAGAAAGAAACTCCGCTTCCCCGAAGCGACAAACGATTCTATTACGGACTGAGTTAATTACCTGCCTGCCTGGTTTTCCAAGTTATGAGCTCTGCCTCGTTTTCTATTACAAAACTGGAATTCCGGCACAACTTGATGAAAGGACGTGTGGACCATGTTTGCCGCTTGTAAAATATTCAATTGTTGTTCCTTGACCTGATTACTCCGTTTCGTTACATGCGTTGGAAGCGAACCCGCTCTCAATTAAATAAATTTTTCGTATTGGTAAAGAGCCTGCTGGGAATGGGGATCTTCGATAACATTTTTTTCTCAAATTCAAAACAAGTTAAATAAAACGTTATCAAATCGTTATAATGTATTGCAAAATAAATGAAGCGTTAAGTTAATTCATCAATTTAGCGTTTATAATGAACAGCACAAAAAACGGTTGAATGCACAAAATTTACTCGTACGTCCAAAACACTTCAAAACAATTCTGCTGCACTCTCTGATGATGACTGAATATGCAGGCTCTCAACGTGAGATTAAATTTCCATTAAAATAAGCACACTAAAGATTCGATCTCATCTGAACACACACACACACACACATTTCCCACAGATGAAGACGTCCGCGTCGTCGCAGTTGCAGCTGGATCCAGGGACGCGCTGTATCGGCCGCGGCGGCGGCAGACATCAGTGTTTACTCGGCGGGCCGAGCGGAGCGGGGCGAGGCGGGGTGGGGCGAGGTGGGGCCAACGACCCGCCAGACGTCGCCGCGCCGCCGCCGCCGCCGCCGCCGCCGCCGCCGCCCTCCCAGACTCCTTCAGTTGGGTCGCCGCCCCGCGAGCGGCACTGGTGTCACAGTTGCAGTGCGTCGAGATTTAGTCATGAAAGAGCTCTGATTCAAGTTCCTCGTCCGGATATGTATCAATATAGGGAGTTTCAATCCTAATATTCTTGAAAGCTCGCTAACGTAATGAACGGCACTTTCAAGTGCGTACACAGATGAAACGAATACATCATTATGAATGCAGAATTGCTTTAAAAAAATCTTATAAAGCAACAAACGAAGATAAGTATTTTATTGAAAATTCAATAAAAACGTTCATATATCCGGAGTCAAGTCACTTGAAGTTTTAACTGACGCTAGCAGAGCAACACCAAACTCAGCCATGAATATAACTGGTTATCGCAAAATAATAATAATAATAATAATATTATTATTTTTTTTATTTTTGGGAAAAATTAATAATAATAAAATAATAAAATATTATTATTATTATTATTATATTATTATTATAATTAAAAAATTAACGAATAACATTAATGAAGGATATTATAATGTAATTTTTATGCCACATTTTTCAATTTTATTCTTTGTTGCACTGTTTCACTTTATTACAATTGAACATAAAAGTATTAAGATATTGATAATTTTCTATTTATGATCTTAATATTGGGCGCCATCTTTCGTTGGTTTCTGATATTTCATACTTACGTTCGCCATTGAAATAGAAGGCACCTCGATCTTGTCAGAACATACCTGCAATGAACGGAAATGATTCAGTAATTTGTTCATAAATATATTAATGATGGTATAAAATAACAATGTACCATTTCTATAATCGTATAATTTACAAGAACACAAACAAAAGATATAAACTTTTGTTACTGCTACATGTAAATTAGGACGAATGCACATGTAAATTCAGCACAAAATGAACATCTATTTATGGCAGTGGTAGCTAAATTTTTCTGCGGAGATAGGGGGGCTTTATATGTGTCTGGACCACTTGATGTTATTTATAAAAAGTTTTCATTTGGTAAATTAATATTTATTTTATCTGTTGATTTATCGTTATTTATAACGTATTCAGTTGAGATATTGAATGACGTTTGTTACTACAGAAATTTTGTGGAAATTATATTTGCAAATATTTGGCATTCTGGGGGAAGGGGGGGTCTCATAAGACCACACGGCATCTGAATGAATCATCGTGATGGTTGTTAGATACTCGGATGTTAAAATGTATTCAGCACTTTCCATCCATTCTTTGAAACGGAAGGTAACCAGAAACAATTTTCAGCATGTTACATCCTTAATTTAGAATCGTTCTCAAAACCAATTCAGAGACAAAAAGCAATAGTCGTAAATATCAACGAAAAGAAATGTAACAAAATACAATTTTGGACAAACATTAGAAAGGAGAGAGGACATTACCGCCAGACATGAACGAAAGTTTCCAGTAAACATTGTCTAAAAATGTATTTATAAGGATATTTCTGTTCCTCGAAAAGACACATTGAAATGAAGATAATCCGTAATATCGATAAGCAATACTATGATATTGCATTCATCCATGTTCTTGATTGATAAGAAAAAGTAATATAAACTGAATACTTATTGCAAGAAATGAAGACAGAACAGATACAGAAAACATGATTATTCGAAATAATAAAGACACAGTGTGTAATAGTTTTAAGAACGGTAAAAGTACAATCTGTGCAAGTTGTTTTATTGAACTCTGGATTATTTCTCTAACTCTTGTACTACACATATTAAATTAAAATCTAAATACAGGTACCAACCAGTGGTTTTGGACCAGTTAAATTTAATATTGAAAAGCGATTGGCAAAATAAAAAAGATCGGTAAGTTCTAACCTTCAACGTACACGAGGTAAAAAGTAAGAAAAAGGGAAAACTGTAACGGCGGAAAGTCGGCCCCTGATTCAATATGGAGCCGACCTTCCTCGGCGATTCGCACGGAAATGCAACGAGGAAAGAGTTATATCTTCCACGGAAGCCTGGAGGATTGCAGGCACTTTACAATTTCTGATCGTCAGATGTCACACGAGGGTCTTCACTATCTGAGTTAACCTTGTTAGTATACACAGAAGAGCCAAAAATCTGGTACAGACATGTGTATTGAAATAAAGAGAACTGGAACCAATCAGAATACGGCGCTCCGGTCGGCAACGACTATATAATACAGAGTCTGGCACAGTTGTTACGTATCACGTATTACGTTGTATCACGATTTAAGGGAGTTTGAACGTGATCGGTCGGAACGTGATCGGTTGTGAACGTGGTCGGCGCAAGAGAGATTGGGCTTAGCATCTCCGTGGTCGCGATGAAATTTGGATTTTTTTTTTGCTGCATATTTGAATGCGGGGCCATTGTGGCGTCATGCAGTTGCAATAATAACACAGACGAGTGTGGGTTTAGTAATTTAGAGGTTTATTATCAGTCCACCACCTTATTACAAAATAACGTAATTACTAATATCCCTACACGGAGTAATTTCCCGTTACGGCTACCACACCAATACGCACTAATCTCAAGCATTAGATGGTGTGAATCGCCGCAACCCACCTACGATTCGTCCTCGAGTCGGTCTCTGTACGGCAACACATTGCCGGCTCTTGCACAGCTCGCGGACCGCGCCCACCCAGACCGTCCGATCCGTACCGTACCGCGGCTCGTAACCAAGAGAGCGTTCCGCCGCCGCTAGAGCTGACGCTCGCCCTTCCCCCCACCACGCTGCCTCCTGGGGTTTCCCGCCGACGTCACATCCGCTGCTAAACAAAGGCAAACGCGTGGCGCCTTAGCGTCGCATATGCCACGCGGCCGTTCGTTACAATTGTGTTTGTGCATGACGCTACACCATCAACAAGTGTCAGCGTGCGAACCATTCAAGAGACATTATCGATATGGGGTGTCAGAGTTCAAGATCCACTCGCGTACCCTTGATAACTGCACGACACAAAGCTTTACGCCTCGCCTGAGCCCGTCAACAGCAACATTGGACTGTTGCCAACTGGAAAAACGTTGCCTGGTCTGACGAATCTCGTTTCATATTGTTTCGAACGGATGGCCGTGTACGAGTATGGCGACAACGTCTTGAATGATATCATGGACCCTGCATGTTAACGGGGACTCAAGCTGGTGGAGGCTCTGTGATGGATGGGGCAAGTGCAGTTGGGGTGATATGGAACCCGTGATACGTCTAGATGCGACTCGTGACAGGTGACACGTACGTATGCATCCTATCCGATCACCTGCACCCATTCATGTCCATTGTGCATCCCGACGGACTTGGGCAATTCCAGTAGGACAATGTTCAGCCCACACGTCCAGAATTGCTAGAAAGTGGCTCCAGGAACACTCTTCTGAATTTAAACATTTCCACTGGCCACAAAATCCCCAACAATTTTAGCATATCTGGGATGCTTGCAACGGCTGTTCAGAAGAGACTCATCCCCTCGTACTTTACGAGTTTAGGACACCCTGAGGATTCATGGTGTCAGTTACCTCCAGCACTACTTCAGACATTGGTCGAGTCCATGTCACGTCGTGTTGCGGCACTTCCGCTCGTGGGGGCCCTACACGATGTGAGGCAGGTGTACCAGGTTTTTTTTTGGCTCTTCAGTGTATATTTAATTCCCATTTCTATCCCTTCTCTGCGGGACGACCTCCATTGTTGAATATCCATTATTCATTGTAAATCTGCAGTGAGGACTGTCACTTTCTCTTCATTTCATTTACGATTATTTTGTTCCATGACTGACCAAAAATAGTTTACTTCATTCTTTCTACCCCATTTTTCCTCCCATAAAATTAACTCTCGGTATGCCTCCTGATATCTCTGATATCATTTAGCCCATATTCACTTCTTAATGATTAACAACTTTTCTGACGAAAGAAATAAAATATTTTAAAAACCGAAATTTCTATAATTATCGTTCCTAACACCCCCCGCACGGCTTATTCACAAAGCCAACCCACATTCGTATTTAGAAGCCTGTCTCGAAATCTTCTACATTCCGCACCCGCAATGTCTGTCTCGCCATCGGCGTCGGCTGCACCGGCAGGCCGCCCCCCCCCTCCGTCACGTCGCGTCAGCCCCTCCCACCCACCCGCCACCCGGGCCACCTTCGTTCGTGCCCGCCCGCCCGCCCGCCCGCCCGCTCGCTCGCGCGCAAGTTTTAATCAACCTTCGCAGCAGAAACATCTTGGCGAAACTTTTAATAATATATTTACTTTTGGAACATCTCTTTTGTGAAATTAACTTTTCCGGGGCGGGCGGGGGAAGGCGCGCGGAGCGGCCCAAAGGGAGAAAGGCGGCGGCGCGGGCGGATCGGCGCGTAGGAATTAAAACAATGCCTCGCCTCGCCTCGCAATCAAAGCGGCGCCGCCCCGCCCGCGCACCTGGGCGGAGTTCCGCGAGGCGGCGCGCGCGTCGGGCGGCATTAGCGGGAGGCGGCGCCTGGAGCCGGTGATAAGAGCGGAAGGAAGGAAAAATATGGGCAGCACGGCGGCGGCAAACAAATGAGCAGAGAAATCAAAACACTGAATCGTGATGAAAAAAGGTGAAACGTATGGGTTTTGAGAAGGGTGTGCCAAGGAAACTGGATCAAAAATAAATATACGCACACGCAAAAAAAGAGGATGATGATGAGATTTTAACGTGCTTAACAGTACAGAAACTGCCAAACAAAATAAAATTTAAATACAAAACAATCTCGGAAGGAGATGAAATCATGAAACAGAAATTATATGTCAATGAAAAAGCAGAATCCGTCAAAGAAATGAATTTCCTCACGACGAATGTGAATTGCCACCTTTGCCGCGTCGTCCGACATCCTCGCCGTGCCGCGCCGTCGTGCCTGCCTCCGCCAGCGGCGACGGAGCGCGACGGGGATGCGCTCGTTAGAAGCGTCGACGCGTCCGCCTCCCTTGAGAGACCGCCCGCCGCGCCCCGCCCCCTGCGCCTCGCCACGGCCGCCTGCGGCGCGCTCCCCAGCACCGCCCCCGCGCCACGAGGCCTGCTCCGGCCAACGGCAACTCCCAACTCAAAATAACCCTCGTCTTCTACAACGCAAATCACCTCAATCCACTTAAGAAGCGTACGCGAACACGCGTTTCAATCACTGCACCATCAATACACGCTCCGAAACCAAACCCGCGAGCATTTTACAGTGCTATCAGAGTCATTTAAATACAGATCAACCCTTCTTGGGATCAGTAAATCATCAAATGATTCATTATTTCGTGATTCTGACGTATCAAATATTATGATCATTCGTCCCGGAAGTGAAGGCACGTTTTTATCGCGAGGGTGGCAGGGTTTGCTGTCGCTGGGTGGTGAATCTCACGCATGGGATAAAGTCTACGTCTTCTCTACAAGTCCTGCCTTGTCTGCCGACATGTGTGGATGTACTGTATGCCGACATGTGTGGATGTACTGTATGCCGACATGTGTGGATGTACTGTATGCCGACATGTGTGGATGTACTGTATGCCGAAATGTTTGCCTGCATGTCTGCCGACATGTGTGGATGAACTGCATGCCGACATGTGTGGATGTACTGTTTGCCGACATGTGTGGATGTACTGTATGCCGACATGTGTGGATGTACTGTATGCCGACATGTGTGGATGTCTGTATGCCGACATGTGTGGATGTACTGTATGGTGTAGGGATGTATGATAGGACATGGGAGAGAGGAACGATCTGCATACGATCCGAGATGTTTTTAGAATAAGGATAGGACAAGGGAGAGGGAGGAACGATCGCATACGATCCGAGACCCGTTTTTTAGAATACTGCTCCAGATTCACCTGGTGTTGATCGGGGAAACCACGGAAAACTACTGATCGAAGAAGCCGGCCTCTACAATTCTCGAGACAGCGGTTGAATTCGACCTAGCTACGTATTTAGCTGGTGTCGAACATTCCGCC
Source organism: Teleogryllus oceanicus (assembly GCA_964035755.1). Classification (NCBI taxonomy): domain Eukaryota; kingdom Metazoa; phylum Arthropoda; class Insecta; order Orthoptera; family Gryllidae; genus Teleogryllus; species Teleogryllus oceanicus. The sequence goes on from CAXIVR010000004.1 coordinate 120,125,726, forward strand.
ACCGACAGGTCTCGGATTCCGAGGCTTCCTGGTCAGGGACATCAGTTGATGCACTGAGCCACCTCATCAGACCTCTCTAATCAATGAATAATGTCACCACACGAGACTCAAAAAAGGAATTCGGCATTTGAATAATGTCACCATTATTCAATGTAAAAGGCGTTGATGATTCTGATAGTACGACTTGATTTACAAGAATTCTTGTTAATTATTGCTAAGTACACTATTTTTTTTAATTTGTAAGTAATTTGCACAAAGTTTCTGAACATATGCAGCATGAAAGGCACAGAAACATACGTAAAAATGAAATGGATATTCAACATAAAGTGTATGATTACTTAGAAATTATTTCCATTGGTATTTGAGTGGTTAAAGTAGAGGTACTCTTTAAGTCTTACAAGGTCGCACGAGAACAAATAGGAAGAATAACAATGAAGCGAACTTGCAGTATAACTCGTGTAATTTGTAAACTCATTCGTTCTGGGTTTATTTCAGAAGAACGCACATGCGTCGCTTGACAACCATTCCCCACAAAGCCTTTTTCTGCAGCTCATTTTAATGGTACACCCCAGCACGATAAGTTCCATACAGAAAATAACTCTTTTTTCTTCCAATCTTTGCGACAGTTCTTCCGGCGAAGTCTCTGGAATTCTCCGTCTGCTCTACAGAATCCGCCAACTCAAACACTTCCACGAAGTTCGTACGCGACTTCGCAGCAATCTTGAGGCCCGCTCTGGCTGCCGTCACTGCTTCGGTCCCCACAAACGCCAACGCTGCCGCCACCGTCCCACCTAGCTCCGTCTCTACAAGCTTCCCCCCCCCCACCCCCCCACACAGCGTTAAGCCACCGGTGCCTTTGATCTGTCTCCGTACACGCCGTTCAATTATCCTCCGCACGAATATTACTATCCGAATCCTTCTCTCCCTAACCGTCGAAGTAGTAGCATACCCTATTATCATTCGAAGTTTACATTAATAGCAACGGCTCACATTCTAATTTACAGAAACGTCACATTTTTATTACAGGTTCCTCAACAGTGCCTCTGAAAAAATATCTTATTGTTCACTAACGAAAATAAAAGAAATATTAGATAAATATGATAACGTTGCGTCAAAGATTTTAAAATTTGATGTTTCCGTTTTACGCACTAACATGCGTGAACTTTACAGAAAAATCCCTATCTTGATCTACATTTAAGCAATCAACTGATGATGATGATTATGATAATGATAATAAGAAGAAATAAAAGAAGAATGCTTTAGTTAGTTAGTAGATAGGTAGTTTTTAAACAACCTTTTGAAATAAGGTAAGATATCCCGTGTCAGTTTGCCACACTGAGTTCACCCATGCATATTAAGATTTCACTCCATTATCAAGTTCATCCATTTTTGCCGAATTTGTTGGTCATCAAATTTACTGAACTGGCCATTCGCAGCCATTAGGCATTAAACTTCTCAAAACAAGGCAATGAGCCCTCGACGGCTTAGGGCATTGTCCACTTCATTCCGATTAAACACAGCAAGACAACAATGCCATACCCAAACTACGGCAATTACCAAACTTCAATCCCCCTTCTGCACATAAAACTCCCAACTCCTATTGCAACACATAAACCTAACCCATTGCATTACTCTGTGACGTTCAGAGTCTCGGAACAACTTGGTAAGCCGCCTGCAAGTTTTTAGAAGAGAAACGATGCAGAAGAGCGATATAAATGCTTATGCTTTGCGCTAGGGAACTTCTTCGGTCGTCTTGAAAGAAAGAAAAACCGTTAAACTCAATGTTTTTTTCTTTCTCGCTACTGCTTACGCAGTGTAGAGAAGGTATTGTCATGCTGCAGGAAAAAGGCGAATGTTCAACAGAAAATCTCTTATTGCAAAACTCTGGTAAAGAAAAAGTGGATAAATCTTGTCCCTATAAAGAGTGAACTAATTTGCTGTGTAATCACAATCCATGTTGTGATTTCAGTATCAGTGGGTCACTGATGAATGTGATACTGAAAAATGAATTGACGGGAAAATGTCTGTCTGTCCGTCCGTCCGTCCGTCCGTCCGTCCGTCCGTCCGTCCGTGGTCAACGCTATCACCTAAACCGTTCATGCGATTTAGACACTTAGTTGAGATTTAGTTTTCTCCAAAATGGATATTCATAATCGATCAGGTTGAGACGCAGCCCCTGGAATTTTAACCCGATATTTTAATTTTGACAGTTACTATACATACTCCGACCTACTTAAAATTTGAAAAAAATTTGGTAGTGTTTCATATTCTGAAATTGAATTGATATTAAAGATTCGTGCCGAAAAACATCAAAAGAAACAGAAAGTGTGTGGAAATAATTTCAAGAATTTCGTGACGAAAGAAAACACAAATTGAGAGAACAAACTACAAATGCAATTGACACATTTTCAAAGATTGGGCAATTAAGATGCGAACATTAGATGGTGAAGAGTACAAAGAATACGCCATCAAAACTATGTGGAACGTTACAGGGAAAATTATACAAGAAAATACTTATAAGTAGAGTAGAACTGTATGATCAAACCATTCGAAATTGACTAATCCTGTATAATCCTATAAAAAATGTATTTTTACAAGAAGTTCTAGTACGTGGTTTTGTTATAATTGTTTGTTTTTTTAAAGTTTTGTAATCATAAAACTGAAACATAGTTCAAATCATTTTCTGCATTAAACTGTTATACATATTTTCCTTGGTCATATGTTATTCCAGGAGGCAGTGATAACTCTGAGCTGATTTCAAGTTTCACATAATTCGGTAGTAGTTTTGAGTAATAATTCTATTTTTTGTAATTCCTGAGATTTTGGTTAGAAGGGCCAGAGGCCGTCGGGCTTGGAAGTCGCCCTTGGGGCAAAAATATCTACATAACGCCCTTGATACATAAATATCATGTTGGTGTTATAATGTTCTCTACGATCAATAAAGGTATATTCAACTTTATCAAGGTGTTTATGCAGATTTGCATAGGTAAATGATTCGTCGTTTCGAATGCATTCATAATGCGATAAATTGGATGGCTTAGTTCTGGATGTTCATTTTATATGTTAAATTATCCTTACTTGCCTGTAAGATAAGCTGTAATTAATGCGAGCAGTAACAAATAAAGCGCGAAAGTATGTACTGTTGTAGCACCACTAGTTACTTTATCTGCTTGAGGGGCAAAGACGTAGGTGTGACAAAGATGGTAGCCGTAGGGCGGTGTTAGAAGAGAATCGCGGCTACAGCTTTAGATAGGTCGCGTTGGGGCGCAGTCTGTCTGTACCTCGGGTTACCCTGCCCTTCACGCCCCTTCTTCTCTATTGCCTCTGGGACATAAATCCATAGCATAGGTCATTTTGCTCACCTACGGCCAGGCGGGGCATATGCTCTATTTGAAGAGGCGAGGGGGCGCCAAGAAGGGAACTCTTTATTACGAACACCATGCATATTGCATGCACCACCGAACACCATATTCTTACAATTGACCTCTCTAACAAACCAGTGAACTCTATTCATATCGAATATATGTCAAACATGTTTAGGTTAATAAATGCAGGATGACAATTTCACTTTAAAAATTATTCGATCCACACTCCCTTGACATTTATTTTTTAGGCAAATCGATTTCGGTGTGAATTGCTGGAGTAAACAAAGAAGAGGGGCATAACTTCGTAACAGTGGTTCCAGGTTATTCTCTGATATTAATTTTGTTCATATTGCAAACTTTCAAATTCAGCACATTATATATTCACAGAAGATTAATACACGGTGCATTGACGAAAAATACATGGCCATTTCCCTATGTTATGGAAATAATGTTTTAAACTGGTAAAGAAGGAAAGGCATCGAAAAAAAACAACTATAAAGATATCTAACTTTATGGCCTGGCCTGGTCCCTTACGATCTTTGGGTGTGGCATTGCGTTGGGGTTCATATCGATTGACACTGTAGTCGAAAAACTAGATAAAGACTGTCCGCGACAAACAGCGTAAATTGTCAAGTGAATTTCAAAATGTAAGCTCTTGAACACCCCTGAATGTATTTTGTCTCACAAACTCCCTTTCGTGATATGACAAACACTTAAACCCGCTTTTTAAAGGGTAATGTTTAAGATATACGTATATGAAATGCTCCCGTTAGATGTATTTTTATACAAATATATTTTTATTTTGTTTATTTGTTCGTTTATATTAGTATGTTCAGTTTTGGTCCTTTTCCTTTTGAATAGCAAGATGATGATAATAAAAACGTGTGAAATAAATTCATCTCCAATACTTCTGTTCAAGGTTCGTTAAAAATAAAATGACCAAAACTGAACATAAAAATATATTTTTACACGTTTCTACAAACGTTTAAGTACTTATTTTCACGAAAAACTGAAAAAGTCGCCACGGTGGAGGACATTTCACTATGACACACGGTAGTGTAATTATGAGAGTTTTCAGAGTAGTATATTTCGCGTAATTATTCTCTTTTCTGTCGATGAAGTAGGCTGCAATCTAATGATATCACCGATGAAAGAGAAAGCCCTTTCGATGTCAAAAGAAGGAATTGAAACCGTGAGAAGAGAGAAAGAAAACTACGACTGGGGAATGCAAAGTTACTAGCACCGATTAAGATGCTTAACATATTGACTGGCGGTTTCATTCCGTACTAAATGTCTCGGAATGAGTTCACAACTAACGACACTCCAAAAAGACGAAGAACGTGAAGTTTTCGCTCTCTGCGTAGCAGCCACCTGGCGCACCTTCAGCACTGCGAGGAACTACAGGAACGACGTTCCACGCCGCCAACTATTTCTTCTTCCTCCTCCTCCGTCTCAGCCTCCATCATTGCTGCCAACACTTCTTTACGGCATCATCCTCGACGCCTCCTGAGTGCAGTCCCTGCCACCGTCACCACAACCACCATCCCCGTCGCCAAGTCCTCGTTCGCCGCCGCCGCGCCGGGTAGACCTCGCCTGGCAGGGCAGATCCGCGCCTCCGCTCCCCTAGCGCAATGGAAGGCGTAGTTTAAAACAATCGCGGCTGCAACCTGCGCGCCGCCGCGCCCATTTGCATATGTTAATGTCCCCGCGGGAAGAAGGCGCATTTGTATGCTGCGGCCGGCCACCGCCGCCGTGCGCCGTCGGGCACAGCCGCACGCGCGGGCGCCACAACAGCGCCAAGGAGACGCCTCAGAGAGCTCAATTGCCCAAGACACTACCGCTTTGTAACTTGTATGCACAATGTAATTACATCTCAACAACGGATTTCTTTTTGTGCCGGTTTCTAACGTGCATTTTTGCTTTCTCTGTGGAAATATTTCTGTGGAAACACGAAAAAATCAATCAATCAACACTAACCATGTTATGTTCTAGAACTGGGTTGTCAAAATGGCGACCCGCCGAGCCAATTATTGTGCCCCGCGAGAGGTCATTAGTCAAAAGTAAAAGCACCTTGCGTCCATGTCGGGCGAGAACATTGTGCTTCCAGCCCAACCTTGCCGCTCTGGATCTTAACGTGAAAATTTGTTGTTTGGATTTGAAGTTTTTTTCCAATTCAATTCAGAAATTCAAAATCATCCCAATATTTCACTGCGTCACGCATCGTACAGCCTGATATCACACATTGTTCCTCCCCTTCCTGTTTCAGAGCAGTCAGCAACTGCCGAATCACCATTCTCGGAAAGCGAGATCGCTGAGAAGAAAATATGGCCCCAACCCTTTAAGGGTTTTAGTTGTGCCTTTAGGCTGGTGTTTGACACCTTCTGAAACACACAGTGGAAGCTTTGCTTACTAAAATAACTTTTAGAATGCAAATTCGACTTGTAGATTAAAAATAGAACACCTTAGGCCCTAAGAACACAGTTTATTCCATCATCTAATTTCCTTCTCCAGTTTGGTCAATACTTTCAATATTTTAAGTACGCCGGAAACATCCCACTACTACTTATTCTCTAAACTAACTTTTAGAACGCAAATTTTCATATTAGACTACACTTAAATTTATTCAGAAATATTCATGTATCTCTTCACTAATACTGAATATATTTGTCCAATTTCAATGGACGAAGAAAGCATTTTAAATTGACTGTATTAGCACTGGATATGAAATTTAAAGCAGAAGGATAAGAATACAGTTTCATTTCTTTATGAAACAGGTAATAAATGATATTCTCATTATCTGTAAAGAATATTAAAGAAATATCAATTTTATTAACTGTATCACATACTCTTATTTGTATGTTTCCATCACTGATGCATCAAAATGATTCACATTTAATCAATTTAATCCTTTCCATTTTATGAATTTAATCGGTAATGAAGCTCATAAGTACACATAGTAAGATTTGCAGAGATATTTGTGTTTATTGCTCTGTGAAAGCATAACGATGGTAATCGTCTGCTGCTGATTGGCAAGTGCTTGGGGGCGACACTCTAGCAGTCCATGAACCAAATCAGCAAGCAGACATTTCTATTGCATTTAATTGCTCAGAATCCTGTCGGTGTCCCACTTTGAATCTTACAGACTTATATATAATGCTTCAGAGAATGTAATGATTTTTTTAACTGTCGGGTAGTGGAAGAAATTTAAAAAATAAAAATATAATAAGTCAAAAAATGCATTTAAAAATTTAATGAATTCAATACATGCATTAAATGATAAGCAGCTTTTATTTTAATGTCGAAAAATATTTAATGTCTTGTCACAATTACAACAAATGATTAACTTCAAGAAAGTAACAAATGATAACTTTAGGTAAGCTAGTATTTTTTTCGTAAATTTTCAAAATTAATAACGTTTTGAAAAAAAATCCGTACTGAAAAAATGAAAAAAAGAGTGCTTCATATTTTTGCTTATACTCTTCATAGAAAAAAGTCGTAAAATCTTGGGACATCGAGGTCAAATTTTCCTTCAATTTTTGCCATTTGACCTGGAAAATGTGAGTATCAGTGTTTAGATGGGGTGAGTAGTACAGCGTTCATCTTCCGCTGAATCCTATGCACGTCAGTAACACCCCCACTCAGAAAGTTTTCACGTCTTCCTAGGTTTCGTAAGCGAAATCGTCGTGCTTTACAACACCCTTACACAGGTTTAATGTAGGGTGGGTCGACACTTGACCCTGAAGACCGGCAATTTCCTTCACTTTCAAAACTCTGTCAATTTCATCGCCTGACCGACACTTGAAAAGAATGGTTCCAGTGCGTTGACGAATGACTGCCCGAAACTTTCGGAGTTTCTCTGAGGCCATGGCAAGTTTTTTTTTTTTTTAAGCTGACTCTCTTCATTGTTTTCCCCTCTTCGCTGCACGTTATTAAAAAAAGCCGGGTTTTGATGGCTTTCAGTTTCTTTGCAGAAGAAGCTTTGTAAATCTACATTTCTTTCATTTTATCTCCTTTTCCTTTGGGAAGATGACTGCGGAGAGGGGGGGTCGAATCCATAAAGAGGAATTCCAATTCATTCCCGTGGTCACCACACACCACTCCGCTGGAGTGCCCGGGTTGCTACGGGGATCAGCAGGGGGTGGCGTGGTTTCTTCCCCGCCACACACTCGCAGGGGGACACCATGACAGTCTTCTCCCCGCTCACCCGGCAGTTCAGTACAAGACCAAGACCGCGCCGGCTGATCAGGAGTGTGGTAGGTTCCGACCGCTCGTCTAGAAGAGTCCAAAGAAATAATGACGAGGCCAAAGAAAGTGTGTTGATGTGCAAGGTGCAGAGATCTCCCCTCAGCCACCACGGCTCGCCGGTGTTCGTAGTGAACATGGTTAGATTAGGACTACCTGCAATCATCCACAGAGGTTTCCACGGCGGCAGTCGAGGAAGCATACACAGACCCTTCAACTCCCAGGTCACCCATTCCCTTCGACACGGGTCGCCATGCAAGGCAAAGATATGGGTGAGCGTTCAGAATACAGAGAAGGCCAATGAGAAAGAACAAAGGGGGAGATAAAACAACGTAGGTGGCATATGAACTGCAAAGCAAGAAGATAAAATATGGAGAAAGGAACACATGAGAGACTTCATTGCCTGCCCCCGTCAGGGACCCACTTCGACGGGAGCTTCTTCGAGAAGACTATTTTTCGTCCGAGATGATCTCGATGTATCGATATTTCTCAACTAAAAAGATTTCTGTGAAAACCAGCTCAAAATTCCGCATTTTCAGAAACGCTCAAACGCCATTTTCTCAAAAACGGCTTCAACGTTTTTGTACGGGAAGTGATAATTGCACTGTTTAAGATGACATACAATTCACATTGCTGTATTCTTTTGTTTTCTCAAACATTACTGTACAGGTCGAGGTTTTACTCTTTATTATTCTAAAAGTAATATTTCGTATCTCCCATTAGGAAATCCATATATTCAGAAAACTTTCCCTTGAATAACTTCATGTTAACAAATCCAGTGCTATTTAGAAACCAGAGTATAGATACGTCTCAATTTCGAAATGCTAATAAAGTGAAAATAAAAATAGTGACCCTTACAAAATCATTCAAATATATGTGCCAAGAAATGTTTCTCGCACGCCCATACATTTACCAGCGGAAATGTTCATGTTAATATTTTTATGGTTTTCAATAACCAAACAATTCTGCAGAAGCCTTTCGGTTCACAATATTGTGTATTATAACGATCACTGGCAAATCTCGAAAAATGAAATTATTACTCATACGCATTTGAAGTTTTCGTAGTTTTTAAATAAAGAAATCTCACGTTAATAATTTATGAATTAAGAAGTAAGAATTACCAAAAGACTGCATAAAAATTATAACGACGATCGTAATTCAAAATTATTATTTTTCGAGTTCCATCAGTGTGACTGACCAAGAACAGCTGTCTACAAACCTCACTGCGTAGCGCACACGCACTGACTCAGTTCCGGAATCCGTTTCATTCGTAGCTGCCCTTCACGCGTGTGGGGCAGCACTATTGCGGAACGATGGCGTTTTTACCCTGCACTAGGGAGGGGTTTCAGGGCAACGAATAGAAAACGCTATCTGTAGTACGAGAAAGTCTGTGTCATTCTGTAGCACTAGTTTGAACTTCTTTTTCAGTTAAATCTTACTTACACATTTAAAAACACGGTCACTGTCAAATTTAATTTTGCTGCCCAGGAATTTGATGTTAATAGATTAATACAGAAAAATCTAGGATCTCATGTTAAATAGATTTACGTAGATAAATGTATGTTGAGAAGCAGCGATGGTGTAACGGTTAGCGTATCGGACTGTTATACCCAAGTTTGCGGGTTCGAAGCCGTGGATTTTTAAGGGGGAAAAATCCTTCGTACGCCTTCCTTCGGAGGGGAATTAAAGCTGGCTGTCCCACGTTAGTACATTTACTGCATATAAAAGATCCTCAAGCCTAAAAGATGCGTCTGAGCTAAATTAGAATCGCCTGTTTCGTCGCCCATGTAATCCATGTAGTCCCACGGTTGGTGAAAGGAGAGTAGCGAAATTTGCGTGGTCAGACGGAAGAGCAGGCCTCATGGCCTCAGTCTCGTCACGTAAAGTAAGGCAAATGCAATTCAATTCAAAAGCATCGATGGTTTTTGGTCGATGTCGGCAGAGCAATGTTCCGCTGTCGATGCTGCTAGTGTGTGGTGTCTCCGACAGTCAGCGAGAGATGGACGGGAGGCCCGGGCCAATGAGGCGGCACGTGGGCGGAAGCGGTAATTACCTGCTAACTTGTCTCTACTACCGGTACCTGTTTGCCCTTCTGGGCCAATCACACATGGTCTTGCGTTTTTATGGTAGGACACTTCCGAGTTGCAGCTCTTCCTGATTTCGCCTGTGTATATTCTACCATTACTTGACCGTCTCTTCCCGACCGTCAAAAGACAGTACAAATTCAATTATCGTCCTGAACATGAGATTAACAATGAATGATATAACTTTAAAACTTATACCTAGAGGTTGAAAATGCTTACATAGAATTAAACAATAAGCAACAGCACATTTTTCGAAAAAAAATGTGAATATTTATGTGAAAGTGTGTATATACGTTAAATATATTTCGGTTCTACTATTAGGAAATTGAGAAAATGTCGAAAAAATGTGTAAGGGCGACGATGATTGCAGCTGGCTGGAGGATGGGGCAATACCGTAAAGCCAGTTCACACCAAGGAAATTTGCAAATTCTGTGCCATTCTGTAGCACCACTAGTTTAATATGCATCACTGGCTTTTGGGGGCGAGGCGAGGGGGGGGGGGGCTACAGCCATATGGGGTCTCTCCCACTTGGGTGCGTCACTGCGTTTATTGTGTAAAAATAAGTAAACTCGGATATCAGCAGTACGTAGTTTGAATGGAGATAAACTTTCTCGACGATAAGACAGCACCACTGTATTAAATTTCTAAGTAAAACATTCAATCAATACGTTCAAGTCTTTTGACCGAAATACGTAAAGGGAACAATTAAATACAATTGTGGGAAACTAAGAAGTATCACTCAGTGCATATTTGGAAATAATATTTGTAGTTCGGAAATCTATTATAATAAATTAAAAATACTTTTCTCTAATTTAAGTTAATTTTCATTTCATGAGCCCTCACAAATTAAACATAAAAAGATTCGGTCACAAATATGGTATCGCAATATGTTTGATACCATTTATTCACCAGAATTAATACAACACATTAAAAGGTTTAAAATGTTTGTTTTGTACGTTTTATTTATTTTCATGATTAAATTAAAAACAAATAAATATATCATTTCTTCGAAAAGAATTTCATATATTAGAATACAAAATTGTATGAATATGCATTGTTTTCAAGCCGCGTGGTTGAACATCCCGAAGCACCGACAGAGCACTTCCCTCAGAATTTTATCCAAAAACAATTTACCTTCATTGATCACACTTCTGTCATTTATTTCTCTATCCTAATAAATACGTTTCCCAAATACCACTAACATTTCCACAAATTCCATTAACATCCAGTTAATAATATGCAAAATTATTTTCGACGTTGCCATTTTACAAAGGGAGACATTTTCATAACGGCTTTTGTACTTACTTGATTTAATATCACGCTAAAAACTGAAAACTAATTAAAATACCCGCGTGACGCTTATTGAATTTTGCAATGTTTCAAAAAATTACAATGAAGGGAGGTAAAATATTTGCCAGCATGCATGGTCGCCTGGATCTCATTTAAAAATCACTAGAATTCAATATATCTGTACCTCTGAAATGTATGCTTTACACGGGACACATTTACAAAAGCAGGAGACAAAGGGAAAAATGTCGCTATAAAATTCACAAAATACTGGTCAGAGTATTCTTTCTATCGACGAAAAATCAATATTAATCTCCCACACTGTAATAAAAAGGTTTTAGAATGATAACCAAAACGCTCGCATAAATTGACAACAATCAAGCTTTATTTTTCTTCAGTTCGCGGATTAGGGAGATTTCCTGTTCCGGCTTTTCATAACAATCTCTGACGTGGACGACCCATGTCACCTTTTCCTCTTGGTCGTTTTTCTTTATTCTTGCTAGGGTTGTTATAGTGGCTGCCATATTTTACTTTTTCAATAAGAATTTTGCGAGAAAGTACGTGCTGTTTTAGCACCACTGGTTATATTACAAGTTCTTGCTTTTAATGGTGTTTTAATTAAACGTGCAGTCATTCAGATTGTTTCAATAATTTTTCTTTGTTATAAAATAAGCAACATCAGTCAAACGCCACTTATCGTTCAGAGGATAATTTTATCATAAATGTAGGAGCTAGACCCCCATAAGGTTCGTTCGACTGAGTGACAGCTTATATAAAGATTAATGACTACATAGGTCCTGTTCACAAAAAATGATGAAAATGCTTATCTGAGTTCAGGAAGGCAGTTTATTGCTTAGAAGGAAAACAAATGCAATAAACAAATGGTGTTTAAAAGAGCACTTATTTTCTCGCCCTTAGTATTGGTTATGTAATACTATTTATACCACAAATTCTCTCCGAATTAACACATCTCAGTCATTATTTTCTGTAAACCTCATTACAAATCGTAGAACATTTGGTGCGAAAATTAAATATTTTGAAGCAAATATTAACACAAATTTGACAATTATAACGGCTTTTCATACAGTTAAATCATGTCCCAACAAAGACGCAATTCATAGAAATTCAGCTGCCGTCTCTCAGCGCGGAATGCCAATGTTGAATTCCAATTTCATATTCCCTAAACGCAAGCAATTTTTTATACTACATTTAAATCGTATTTTTTAAAAAGAAAACCTCATTGAGCTAATTTGTAAGGGTTTGCGAATTTCCTGAAAGAAAATGATGTCAATATATTGTAAATACAAATACATTCCTACAACGCGGACAGAAAATATGAATGTGTTGTACTTTTGACATTTGACAGAGGTTTAATACAGGGATTATTAGAACTTAACCAACACATAGTATTCTGACTGAATTGTAACTGACAATGACGAGCTGCATAAGTTGAATTCTGGGGTTCAAGTCTCTGTGACGTCATGAGATATTTGGGTTGCAGCCTCAGAGGGAAAGAGAGGTCAGACGTTTTGCCGTCAATCGATTTTTCGGTATCAAGGACCCTTGGATAGATAAAATATTGATGCTGGCTACACCATGTGCTAGGGGATTTTTTTCTGAATTTAGCAACTGTGCTTATCCAATATTTCGTTGCCAGGGCGAGGCAAAAAGAGTAACCAGGGGCGCATCCACAAAATTGATGCCATATGTCGGATGATTGGTATTTTACTCTTAAATATGCAACCTTAGCAAATGGGGTTATAATGACATAATATGCTATTGTGACATACCTATTGTATTTTAATTATAAGTAATTTTATTGTATTATGTTTAATATTTTAGTTTATCATTGTGTATGTACTATTTACTTTTTAGGTAGCATATCCAACTTGGATGAAGTAACAGTGTAAATATGTGTCCTGTAGCCCTGATGAGGGAACAAAGTAACGAAACGTAGGCGAACGAAGAAATCGTTTCATTGAATGACCAAACAGCCATGAAACATTCCTAGAATTAATAGTGTAAACGTGAATTCAAGAGCTATTACTGCATTTGTATTGACAATGTGCACGTAGAGTTCTCAAATAAACATTTACGAAGTTTGTTACTGTGTCATAAGGTAGTTTAAGAATGTAATTGGCGAAGGATCAGAAAAGGTAAGTTTCGTATTTACTATCTTTCACTTGTTACGAGTTTCTCAACAGTCCTTTCTTTTGTTAGTCTAGTTCGCGTTGATAGCACGTGGTAGAGCGCGCAGAATAAGGTAACGCCGCCCCCCTCCACATCCAAAATATCAACTACATTCTGATTTTATTCGTTCTATAATGCAATTTTTCATTTTTTTAGGCTTCCCTTTTCAAAACAAAAATGGTACTTCGTGAATATTCAAAATATATTATATTTCAGTAGCTTTAATTTTGTTTTTAAAAATTACAAATTGCAAATTTGTAATTTTTAAGTGTATAGGTTTTAAGTGTAAGTGTAAGGGTAAAGTGTACAGGTATCTCAAGCGAATAACCCCCCCAATACATGTACTGAAATATGCAAATGACTAGAATAAAATGACTTTACAAATGCAATTATTAATACAATGGTGTTTTGCTTAATCAAAGGATATAATCGCAGCCACTGTCCACATTGTATTAATGCAAATCCTAATAAGAGAAATCATTTCCGTCGAGATCCGATGATAATGCGGATTTATTAATATAATGCATCAACTGAGTTTTCGCACCCCCATTAGGCGATTAAATGTAAAAACGTCGATTGCTCGTGATATTACATGGAGCCTACAAATTACAATGCAATCTCGAACACACGATAATGCACAACAAGAGTAAGGTTTCAATAGCCTACATATTTTACAATAACTATGGACGTTTCCCACAAAATAAGAATAAGTGTGTAGAATTAATCACTAGACATGCAGAATCACAATAAATAATTTTCGCTTTATTTCACAGACAAAACTATTGTCTAAAAACTAGTTTCCTTAAACTTATTGAAAGCTTATAACATTTTAAAAAAATATTTTCAGCCTTAGTCCTGACACAATAACACTTGTAACCATGGATGTTGTGACAACTTGTGTGCCCACGTGATTATAATCCAGTTCGAGATACACGATAATTCATTGTTTTATGAGATATCCTCACTTCTCACGCTCGTTTCCACGCTCCATACACTACTTCAGTCGTCCGAATGCACCTACTCCGGCTGACTTGGCTCGGAGGGCACTTGGTTTAGTGGTGAGTTATAGTTGACATTTACATAATTGAAATGATTGAAGGCGTTGTCATTGTCAACAGTGTTGACAATGACAACGCGTCCAATCATTTCAATTCGGAGGGCACTGCCGCTGTTCCTGCAGCAATTTCGACCCGGAGGACTTGAAGGTGAAGAGTTTGGCTCACTAATTACTGAGATACGTGGATTTCCGCCGCTGTCTAGAGGAGATATCTAGCGGCAAGCCGCTCTCCTCGGCAGATTTTTCCGTGATTTCTCTGATCACCACCAGGCGAATGCCGGAGCAGTACCCAAACAAACGGGTGACGATCCGCACGCGATCTTTCCTTCCTATTCCGTGTCCTAGAATCACCCCTTACCTACAATACCACACATGCCGGGAGACCAGTAAGCACCTTAGAGCTGGCCCCGATGGGCGATGCCAGCTTGGGAGGGGATACCGGGAGGAGGGAAATATCCCACAAGCCGACGAGTGTGAGGTCTCACCAGGCAGCCGGGAGGAACACCTTCACCTCGTTTACCTCGACCTCCCTCGCCCCCATCCGCTTCCAACGACCGCGTGCTGGCCCTCCCCGAGCTATTTGCGTCGCCCACACATTCTGCGCCACGGTTTTACGACTGCTCGCGGGGCGCCACCCCCTCGCAGCCCTGGCGAGGCGCGGATGCCGAGGCCGATGCGATTCGCCGACAATAAAGTTGTCCGACAGACCGCGACTGTTTCGTGGGAATACATCGCATTTTGTACCAAATATACACCACTCTAATGGTGAGAGCTTCTGCCGTTCCTTACTATATTTGACTTGCATTACTTCTCAGAATATATCGATAGTTTCAGTTCCTGCAACCGTATATGTATTTTTGAATTTCTCAGTACGTTCTATGGAAGACTGTTTTCTAAGTTCCCTTCCTTGATCAGTAAATATGAAGGTATTTTCCACCAGCGGGGCACCACCCCAGCCGAGATACGTTCTAAGCTCCCGTCTGGTCACCCGACAAGTGTGGTTCTGGAGTGCTTGTGAGTGTGTAAGGGGTGAGGACAGGGCAAGGAAGAGGAAGGCAAGATCGCGCGCGGTCCGGGGCTCTTGAGTGTGGGGCCAAAGGGTGCTGGTCCGGCATTCCCTGAGGTTGATTACAGAAAACCATGAAAAACTACAATCAGAGCAGCCAGCCGCTAGAATTCTTCTCCAGACAGGGGCTGAATTCGACCTAGCATGCAATCTAGAGTCGAAAACCCTACCCAGTCGGGACTCGAACTCTAGTACTTCCCGGAGAGAGGCCCTACAGTGACATCGGTTGATGCCCTGAGCCACCTTCGGAGAAATTAATTCCTCCCATCTTTCGCTTCCGGATCAGATGTCATGTAAGGTCCGAGAACTCGAGTAATGAAGAAATATTAATGACACCGTTGTTGTGGCGCTACCTTGCAGCACTTACGGGAGTCAAAATTACCTGGCGACGCTAGGAACCTTTAAGAAGCCAATTCAATAATTTCCAGCATATTCGCCCATATCGGGAGGCGGTGAATCATTTTCCCACGTACCTACGTACTAGTAGCATGTGGCGTCGTCGACACTGCAAACTGTTTTAAAAGCATTTTCATGTGTTGAAAATTTATTTCATATTTCATTTCTTTTATGCCTAGCTTTGTTCAAATACGTTCTTACAGCATTTGGCATTGGACTTAACAATGAACCGTAGTAGCTGATAATGTTATACTCCCCTTCAAAAATTCCCAACATCCAATGGCCTTGTATATTACCTCCATACGGGATATGAACATGTAATATTGCAATTTCAAAATTATAATCGCTGTAAAAAATTCTTGAAGGTATTGCTTATGCGAATATTTACTATATTTAGAGAGCCACTTTGTTTGCTAATATGCACAACAATGCACAAACATCACCTGTCAGCTGTTCTTCTGAGTTATTCTCTAATCGAAATATAAGCTCTTTCTCAATTAGTTCCGAACATTCTGTAGCAAAATATTTTACAACTACATTTGATTCTTCCCAGGATTTACTTAACACTTCCATATTTTTATCCCCTAATTTTTGAAGAGATTAAAACTCCACAAACTCATTCTAATTTGTGTTCACTTCTACTTTTGGAATTGCTCTATTTAATCGTTTTGCATGCGAATGTAGATAAACATTAAAAGGCGATTTGTATATTTCTGTGAATAAGGTGTTATACTTGGGTTTTTCTAACGTGGAATCTGAGGGTAGTATCTCCAAGAGGGAATATGGCACGACCGTTTGCATCTTTACCGGTCCTGCCGCAAGATGTCGCATGATCGCGACCTATCAAGCAGTGCTGCAGATCAAGCGACTGTGGCGGCACGATCGAGAAAGACGCGAAAAAATGTGCCATATTTCATCTTGGAGATACTACCCTCAAATGCCTCGTTAGAAATATATTCATAAGAATAAGTTATGGGTCACATTCATTTGAAAATCGGTATTAGTTCACTTAGGAACGTGAAAGTGAGAAGTAGATCGTAAATACGTTCATTCATTCTCTAACAATTCTTACAATTTTGTGTTCTCCGTATTTACTTGAAATTCTTGAATTTAATAAGTTATAAGGCAATAAGTTTTAAGGTTTTTGCAAATTCATTTTTAAAAATATGGTCATATGCAAACAGACAGAAATTAAAATGAAATATGCCGTGAGATTCACTTGTTCAAATATTCTTAACTTGTTCACTAAAAGATGTCAACATCAGTGTTGCCAACGTCGTGAAAGAAAATTATGTCGTACTTGGAGAAAAAAGGCCTTGGGGTACGGGAGTTTAATCAACGCCATCTACATAGGTCAAGTTAGCAGGCGTTGGTTTAATTCCTGGCATACTCACGAAGATCGCAGTGCCAAAACACGCAAAAACACGTTTTTGAAAATTTCTTTGAATCTTCCGGCCTGATCCGAAAACAAATTATCAGTTTCCCATGAGGACACCGAGACGCGTGTAATGACACTTCATATGTCTCGATGTCTCATATGTCTTGGTGCCTGGGAAGTTGTCTAGCCGTGAGTGACGGAACTGCACATCCGAACACACGCACACTTACTAAACACATTACTTTGCTGCATTATTTTCGAAGTTACATCGAGGGCAATAATTTCAACTATGAACCGATACCCGAGGTACGAGAGGCGACACAACAAAAATACCCACATTCTAGTGGTAATAAGATGTTTGCATTATTTCAGGCACAAATATTTTGGAAGAGAAAAAAATACATACGAGACTCCTGCTGAAATAATTATAAGTTCCACGCAGTACAATACCAAAATACGGAACAAAAACAACATACCGGTGATCAGACCACAATATTTATTGTGATTACTAATTTCTATTTCATACCGCAAGAGGTTACAGACTTCGTTACTTTCAGGTACAGAATCAGAGCACACACAAACCCGTAAAAAAATTATACTAATTAAAGAACAAGGGAGAAAATTAATTTCCATGTCACGATTCCACATCCTGTGCCACGTGTTTGCTAACAAATTGCAACAGAAACAAACGAAGTCTTCAACGCTTGTTCATCAGCTCCCTTAATATTTGCCCATCGTCGCATGGAGAGCGCGAATATTAAAGACAACTTTATCCTCTGTTTGACGAGAACCGCACCTCTGTGAGCTGAACTGAGCCAACATTTGCTCGCAGTTGATTGCAATAACAATATTGTAGGATGCAATAATTACGAGACTCCTGAAGAGAAGAGCCCGGACGCGACTGATGGAAGAACGCCGCACAAAGGTCGTTGACACCTGGATTAACTTCTCGAACTATCCCTCACGGTCTTCGAATATAGAGCTGTACTGAGAGAAAAGGAGAGAAAAGGAAAAAGGAGAGAAAGGGAAAAAGGAGAGAAAAGGAAAAAGGGGAGAAAAGGAAAAAGGGGAGAAAAGGAAAAAGGGGAGAAAAGGAAAAAGGGAGAAAAGGAAAAAGGGGAGAAAAGGAAAAATAAAAGGAAAAAATAAAAAAAAAAATGGAGCTAAAATAGCACGTACATTCTCGACCGTACTTTGACGCAAAATTACGCGAAAAATACTCAAATTTTCAAAACATTGTACATACCTTTTTCAAAATATGTCTTTAAGGAACAGATTTCTGCAAGGGAAAAAATCTCTACCTTCATAATTGTAGTTTTAAGAAGATGATGAAACAAATTGAATTTTTGCAATTTTCAAAAATCAGTGTTTTTAACGAAAATGAGACCTGCACCATTCTCTTAAACTTCCTTCACACTATCCAACAACAAAATTTAATCGAACACGATGAGACCATTCTTTTTGAAAATTTTGAAAATGTCTCAGGGCTTTCATGTAAAGTACCCCCAAAAGTTAAAATATCCTTTTCAAATTCAAGGGGCTAAAATACATCAGCTAGGGAGATTGAAGAATACCAATTTTGCAGATAATCGGCTGAACGGTTTAGCCGCTAACGTTATTCACAGACGGACAGACAGACGGAGAGACGTTTTGTCGTCATTCGATTTTTCGGTATCAAAAACCCACAAAACCTGTATTTTGGCTACACCACGTGTCAGGTTTTTTTCTAAATTTAGCAACTGGATATAAACACTATTTCGGTACCAGAGCCCTGTAATACGAGTTTTTCTGCCGAAAATTGGCCATTTTTTCTCGCACAAGTACATTTTTTTTTCTTCTGCGAAAGCGATATTGAGAAAGTAAAAAGAGAACGATCAACGTACGAGCAGAAAGAGGGAAATATAAAGAGTAATGACAAGACACACAGAAAGTGACACATTGATAATGACAATATTTACTCACTGGTGAGTTGCTATTAATACAGCTTTCCCTTCATTTCAAATAGTTACTTCAATTCAAAAGTCTAAATCTCCCTCAATTTTGAAATACAAGTTATACAATAATTATTATTTTTTTACTGTATGTTAGATTCGCGTGATGCATTTTGCATGGCTCGAAAACTGGTGTAAATAATTCGAAGAAAATTTCCGTGGTCGTCACATTAAATTATATGTTACAACCATATAAACTAGACTACGCGTGAATCAGTACGTGAATATCGGCATCCTTATCTTTCGATATCGGTAAAATCGCCTTCCTTAAATTAAATACAGAACTTCGCAGGCTCTAGATCTAATGAAAAAGGCTATTTTTGCGCTACCAACGAAGGAGAGTATAACAACACAAAATTAGTAATTCACAAGCAGTACTGGAAGCTCTATGCCACTTATAAACTTTTAGACTTCGCGGATATAATAACAAACAGCAAAGTTCAGTTAAAGATCTGCAAAAGCGAACCCGATGTCGTGAAATCTCGCAAATGCACTGCACCCTGGCTACGTAGGCTGCCGTTTCCCCATGCACTCATTCCAAGGGATCGCCAAACAAAACAATTAGCAAACTCAACGTATCAGAATTCGATACAAAAAGTCGAGAGTACTGCTTCGATAACACAATATAAACCAAATTATTTAAATAAACGCGAGCCGATTTTGTCTCTCCTTAACCAGATCTAAAATGTTGCATGTAGAGTGAGCGCACGTCTTAAACAAATGTATATTCAAAATACGGATCTCTGCCATTAGCAACACATCTTTCACCCTGTGTGAAAGTGTTTTGTAATTGAGATAAATTGTAATCAGGATAACAACGCAGAACCCAACAGACCTCGCATTTTCATTTGGAAGTCTGACGGTAAACTCCTGCCGTATACATACGTCGTACATCTATCATATGCTGAAATATCATATGAATTGAGATGTGAGAAAACCCTCAAATTCGACATTAAAAAGTTTCTCCGGAATAATGAACGTGAACGAAAAGAGAAGAAGTCTTTTTTCTCAAAACAAACTTCGGTTGGGAACTGCCGTTATTATTGTGAGCGCCTCAATCCACTCGGAAAATTTACTTCTTTCAGTGGAACTCAAGAAAAATCATGCACTGTATTGTCGATTACCAATGCTGGCATAGAAAATTATATGTGCAGCATCGTATAAATAGTTCTAACAAACATGTTTTTAAATAACGTCAATCATTTACCACGATGTTAAAGCCAAATGAACCGAAAAATGCTTGTAGGAAAATTCAAAAGATCACGACATTGTCATAGGGGAATTTACATTACCAATACCGTCTAAACAAATGGTCCGATCTGTAAATGGCATTTGATTCGTGTTTAATATAGAATTTACGCTATCGAGTTTTCCCTTTTCCAAAAAAATTTCCAAAACTCGTTTCTCAAATTGCTTTTCATAGTTCCAGAAGGAAATTTAGAAATGTGGACTTACAGCGGGATGGCGACAGGCTTCCTGAATCCGACGCCGTATCAATCGTTTTTGATTGATTGATTTTTTCGTGTTTCCGGGCGCGTCAACTGCTTTGGTCATTATTCCCGTTAGTGTAGTGCATGTTTTTTTCGGGCAAAGGCTGTGATCATCCCCCGCTGGATGGCGAGATCCGGCGCCGACCTACCGTCGGCTAGTAGGGTTTCCCCCTAACCAGGACTCTCCCACCAGCGGGGCACCGCCCCAG
The DNA here is from genome assembly GCA_964035755.1 of Teleogryllus oceanicus. Taxonomy (NCBI): domain Eukaryota; kingdom Metazoa; phylum Arthropoda; class Insecta; order Orthoptera; family Gryllidae; genus Teleogryllus; species Teleogryllus oceanicus. Next base: position 120,146,481 of record CAXIVR010000004.1, read on the forward strand.
CCGGGACAAGCTCTAAGCTTCCGACCGGTCTCCCGGAATATGTAGTAGTGTGGTGCATGTTAGGGTAAGTGTGTGTGTAAGGTGAGAGGATAGGACAAGGAGGAGGAAGGACAGATCGCACGCGGTCCGTGGCCCGTTTAGTAGGGTGCTACTCCGGCGTTCGCCTGGTGTAGATCGGAGAAACCACGGAAAACTACCGATCAGAGCAGCGGGCCGCTAGAATTCTCTTCCAGACAGCGGCTGAATTCGACGTAGCTGAAAAGCTAGTGTCGAAAATCCTGCCGCCGTGGGGAGTGGGAACCTAGGACCTCCCGGTCAGAGGCGCTGCAGTGACATCAGCTGATGCACTGAGCTACCGCTCCCGGTCGTATCAATGGTCCAAATCGGATATAAGCGAGTCATAAAGTGAAACTTGACAAAATATGTCACCGCTAGCGCGCAGGCGGGCGCCTACTCTGTGCGGCTGCTCGAGGCGCGGAAGCAGCGAAGCGGCGAGGCAAGCGGGGCACGCACCCACGCGGTCCTCCTCCAACTGGGAGTTGTCAGATAATTAATGCTTTCGCTATTTTCCGCATTTCGACGTTACTTTTACTTCCTCGTGTACGCACGATACGAAATAATGTACTTTATGTGGCTCGTTGGTTAGCGTGCTCGCTTTCCACGGCGCAACCTCGGGTTCGATTCCCGAGGCAAATAATACCTGGGAGCTTTCTTTACGAATGCTCAAATATCTATTGCCGTATGACGATGAGAAAGCCCACCCACAGAAACACGTTTCAATTATTCCAGGGTAAGTAGACATTTTATGAGAATTACTATATTTCTTCGTTTTCCCTACCAGTGTATAATTTGCTTTTCTTAAACTATAACATGCTTCGTAATTTGAATTCAACGTGCTATATTAAAAAGCGTTCACTTAAATGCTACGAAATGCGCATGGAACAGTAAAAGTACCTCCAACCATTTTATAGGCATTTTCTATGAAAAGAGTATTAAACACATTTCAGGCATTTTAAATACTTTTCAACATGTTTTGAAAAGTTTCTATTAAAACAGAAGGTTCTTCTAGAGTTACGCAAGTAGGAAATACACAACATTAACTCTACCAGAGCTTATAATAACAAAAAGAAACCCTCGCAGAGAAATGTAAAAGAGCACTAGAAAGTTCGAACTTACACAGAATATTACATTAAAGGCGCATTAACTTACGGAATATTTTATTTCGGAAGCAAACATTCTCTTCGTGTTGTTGTTCAATTCTATCCTAATTAACACATTCAACTCTCCAATCTTAGAAAACATGCACGTGTCTATAAAGATTCCGAAGTTGGGAATTAGCCGCGAAACAACTTGGACGAGCGCAGACTACTTAGAAAGGCGCCTTTATGAACGTGCCTTGCTTATTCACGCGGACCCGCCCCCGCGTTTTCTCTTCGCGAAAGCGCGACGCGGAGAGACGAAGAGGAAAAATAATTTTATAATTCCCCGCAGCGCCTGGAACGCGAGCTCTGCGCCAGAAAAAGAAGCGGCGCGGCGCGGCGCGGCGGTCGCGTCTTCACGAGATTTGCGAATTTGAGGCGCGCGCACGCAGCCCGCAACAAAAGACATTTCCCGCGGCCGCGGGGCCTTGGCGGGGAAGGGGAATGACGGAATGCGGTCTCGAGACGGCACGCGCCGGCTCCACACTGGGGGCAGGACAACGGGGGCACATCCAGCGCGGGGGAACATCGCTGAAGGTTGAGGAATCAGGGGGAAGGAATGAGAAGAAATGAAGGAAAACTGCAATGGAAGGAAGACTATTGGTAACATGTCCTGTGTATGGGAAAATTACAAATTGTTAAGCGAAAGTAGAAAAACCACAAAGGTCAAAACAGTCAACACAAAAAGGTTTAGTTCAGATGTGGAAACGAAACAGGCAAACATTAATCCTTAAAAGGAAGAAAAAACAAAGTATAGAAATGAGTAGTCAAAGTTATGAAGAACATGGGGTGTGCAAACGGATTCTAAGAAACGACAGAGAATGGGGGTAGGCTGAAACTTGTAACCGGATTGTAGTTCGATACTTATATCATGCAACTAAATGCATCAGTTTTGAGATAAAACCAATTTAACACATTAAAATCTGCCACACAGTTCATGCTATGGAGAAAAATAATAACTCTCTTCACATTCCCCTGGAAAATATCACTGTTCATTTGGGTCTGCGCACTGTGATGAAATGCGACGCATCGAAAGCGAGCACGGTTCAATGCCACTCATGTGTGCACAGGCAATCGCAGCAGTGGCAGCCACGCAGGGGCGGCGGAGGGTGCAAGAACCAGCCGGGCGGCGCGCTAATCGGTTTCCCGTGCGACAGCCACGCCCGGGGGGGCGAAAGGGCGGCAAGGGGAAGCGGGGGGGGGGGGGGGAAACCGGACCGCACGAACTCGACGGTTCGCGGCCCAGGCGCACCTCTGAAACTGGCTGAGACCACGCAACCGTCCTGCCGCGCCCTCTCGCCGCCGCCGCCTCCGCCTCCGCTGCTGCAAACTCTCTGACGCCCGCGCCGCGCCGCGGCGAGTAGAGGAGTGGGGCAAAGGTACGGCGACCGCTCTAGGGGATTATTTAATGATTAATATATATATATATATATATATATATATATATATATATATATATATATATAATTCTTTACCCCACGCCTAATTATTATTTTTATATATATATATATATAAATTTATTAATATATTATTTCCCCCACGCTTGGGAGCCTTTGAGATCTTTAAATTACTTCTAGTACTATTTATTTAATTATTCGATAAAATAAAAAATTCAATTATACTCGGGATTAACATACTCCATTTCCAACTCTAGCATTATTTTTCCTACATTTGTAAGTAATTCATTAATCCATCGCGTCCAGAAATTTATATTTCTTGCTTGTACTTGGCGAAGAAGTTCCGTAAGATTGACGATGTTCTCATTGATTTTGATGGGAAGAACATACGTGGCTAGTAACCAGTGTCTCATATCTAAATAATGAAGGGGGAAAAAAACACGTGCACATCCAGTTTCAAATTTGTAATGCTGCGACCGCAATAATCGGTGCAATTCTGAATTATTTTACGCTAAGAAAATATTTGTTCGTTTTCATTACCTATTCCCATCGTGACTCCATCTAAATCACAATATAGTGCACAGTAACAAAACAATATAAAAACGAAAATATTATACACCGTGAAGAATATCAAACTTGAAACATACTACATATTCACATCTATTTACAGCATATTAATTCAAATATTCATTCATACATACCCTACTACTACGCAGAATAATAATAATAATAATAATAATAATAATAATAATAATAATAATAATTGATTTTAAAACATCATCCATACCATCATCAATGAGTTTATTATTCATCCAATGCTTCATTATGTTTTTCAAAGAATTATTTTTGTTATTTTTATAGTGTATGTAGAATATTGATCAGAAAATTAATATGTCAAATCTGACACAAAATATGACGTATACTACAATAACAGAAAAATACTACTAAAATGTTTATAAAATGTATCACAGTCTATCCAGGAGGTTTTACTTCGTTGGTGTATGAATCGAAGTAACTAAATGGTAAAATAGCAAACCACGATGTTCTTTATTGTTAATTTTATTCTTTACATTCAGTAATAATTTTTTATTATCATACTACTAACACGATGGTAACCAAATAATACAATACATCCCTTTTTTTCGTACTGTAATTAAAAATCAATAGGAAAATAGCATATTTATTAGTCTACATCGATGTATGGATGTTTTGGTAAAATTTGCCTTCACTAATCGCTACAACACGCAGAATCACGTTTTGGAAATTTCTTAGAATATTCTTGCCAGATCCAAAAACAAATCATCAGTTCCCCATCAAGAGACAAGGACACCTCGTAGTATGTCTCGATTAGTGCACGGGAAGAGGTCTGTCCGCGAGTGACAGATCCGCATACATGCACTCTGGCAGTTACTCATATAGGGGTTAAAACACACTGTTTGTCGGAGCAACCCTCCGCTACTTCAGCTAATTAACGCATTGTTTTTACACGTATATTATATTTTATGTTTTCACTGTCAACGATCGAGCACCTCATATTTTACTCAGCTCTGATAAGGGCATTTTGTAACAGTGATTTGTTTAATCGCGCCTTTGTCTTACAATCGTGAGTTCGTTTCGACAAGATTTTAATACTACTTTTGAGTCTATTCGTAGAATTGAAACAGACGAATACACGTGGAATATCGCACGTGCACGCAATGGCCGGTACGTGCAATTCACGCCCACCTGTGACGTCATGGCAACCGCCGAATATTCTGGAGCGAACTACTGCAACCGCCATTTCCAACCCACGACCTTCTCGGAACAAACGCCTATAAGACTGCCCACTATAATTCACGATCCAAGACTTCAGTAAATGTTCTACTGACAAAAGCACTGCTCTTAATTAACTATCGTTTATAACAATATTGCCTTTTCAATGAACTTGAGTTGTTAAAACTCACGTGCTCCAATACCTGTGCAAATCCGCTCTGATGGGCCGCGCTCGCTGCAGAAGCGAAGGACGCATTCTGCCCCGCGCCGCCTGGGCACATGGATCCGCGCTGCTCTGTTTCTCACGTAAAACGTATTTATTTATTTATTTATTTTACGTCAAAAAACAGTTAAAAACTGCGTATGACGTGCTATGGGGAAAAGTGAATTGTGTGCACATTTTCAAAATTCTGTGATCCCTACACTAAGTCATATACTACTTAAATTTTGAATTTTGAAGGAGAAAAAAACAAAACTCCCATGTAGTAAAATCTATTTTCAAGGATAAAATAAGCAATAAATTTTGAATCTTATTACTTCCTGCCGCGACAACGTATTCACACACATTTCTGGAACTGTTCAGTATCTGGTGCACTAGTGTAACATTATTAGTAACGGTCTCGCCAGCACAACATTATTTGTGGCTACGTAAGTGTTTGTAAGTTACGATATTTCATTACGTGAGTTAATTGCGTTATTTCATGACTGTGCGTCATGAACATCGCTACAACGTCGATATATTTCGGACTCGTCGAGCATCTGTGTTTAATGCAACTTTCTGCTTCGTGTTCTCTCAAACAATTATTGCCGTGATGTTATAAATTTGTCTCCCGGCAGTCGTGTTGGTCGCAACGCTGGCTCTTTCGGAGAACGCGTACTATTCAAGTGTAATGGTATCATTCTTAATTCAACTTCACGTTTCACTTAACAACCAAGTTGCATGCAATTCCGTTCTATCACAAACAACTGCTATGTTACTGTATTTACTTATTAAGTTTTAACCGCTGAGAATATTTACCATGTGGTAACATCCTCAATTGAATTGCATGTTGCTTCTTACCAATTACTTGTTCTTTACCATTTTTCAACAATGTTAATTGTATTTGAGTAAATCCTCGAGTGTTCGGATGTGCGGCTCCGTCACTCACTGTAAGCCCACTTCCCGTGCACCCATCGAAACATGCGAGGTTTCTTTCGACCCGTCTCGGTGTCCTAATGGGGAACTGATAATTTGTTTTCGGATCCGGCCAGAAGAGTAAAAGAAATTTCCAAAAACGTATTTTAGTGCTGCGTTCTTAGTGAGTATGCCGAGAATTAAACCTACGTCACCTAAATAGATCTATGTAGATGGTGTTGATTAAACCACAGTAGTCCGTGGTTATTTTCAGTCCACGGCACCATAATTTTCTTCTACGAGGTTGGCACGCTGATTTTTACAAATCAGCAATATGAAATGAAAATTGCGCGGCCGAATTTGTTCTGAATGTGTAAGTATCGAAGTATTTCAAGAGTATTTTTTATAATAAATTTGCAAATTGTCTTGGAACACTGAATTTGAAGAATATGAAGTAAATAAGACGAAAACCAGTAAGTATGCAAGTATAATTCCAGAAAATACATTTCCTAAGAGTGGGAAGATCGATTTTCAATTTAATGTGTCTTAAAACTTATTCACATAAACATACAAAATAGTAATCTTTTAATGATATATATATATATATATATATATATATATATATATATATATATATATATATATATTCAGAACAAATCAAGAATTTGTGGAGTTTTAAAATCTTTAAAAAATTACAGGAGAAAAATGTGGATGTGTTACAAAACAAGAGGTAACAGATAATCATTTATGTTCATATTACAAAACAAAACGTCAAAATATAACTGCGCAAAATTCTAACTATTCGCATTAATCATTCCTGCAAGTATTTTTTACGGCCACTATAATTTTGAAATTGAAATATTACCAGTTCATACCCCGTACAGCCATTGGGTACTGGGAATTTTTTAACGTAAATGTAACATTAACAGCTTCTACGATTCATGGTAAGTCCAATGCCAGATAATGTAAAAACATATTTGAACTAAGCTAGGCATGAAAGAAATTACACATGAAATTACTTTTAAAACAGCTTACAGCGTCGGCGACCCACACAACTATTTATTTGTATTTGTAACGCCATCAATCTGATCACAACCTCATGGTATTCCATTTTTCGTGTTAAGCTATACCAAGAGCTGGTTTCTTTAACTTCTACTTATGTTTTAAATGTTTGCTTTGATAATGTGCAACTGAATTGATTTGTTTCACTTGTACTTTAAACGATTGCTAACTTTGCCAAATTCAGCTTCGAGTTAACCTGAATAATCTTGCTAATTGTTAATTAATACGATGCTAAAATTGTTCAATCACTACCTTGTCAACTGTGTTCAAATCCAGTTATTTATTTTATATTCAAATCAAAATGTTATTGTGTTTTTCTTATCGTTTCCTTCCGTGTGTGTCGTTTAGGACTTTCATTTTCAGAAAACCAATTATAGATTAGGAAGTTAAACAGGTGTGTAGGAGGCCTATGAATCTTCTAGTGGTCCTTCGAGAATAAATCAATTTATAATTGGCGAGTTATCAAGGCAGCGGTAAGTACGAGGCCTTAAAATGCAAATCAACAGTCCTCGGCTCAGACTGGCTGCCTCATCTTGAGTGTTATTACAGCACACAAGGACGTACCCCAGATACACCCGTCACACAGTAATATTGCAATTTTCTTATCCCATGCAACCACAACCGACTAGTATAACACAAGCGACTGCAGAGGGAACCTTCCTCAAGGACGGAAAGTTCGAATGCTGTGTATGGCATGGTCGAAACTAGGAATTGTGGCATGGAATGTAATGGTGAGTCATCACGTACCTCATAACATCGCGCATTTCATCATTCACTGATAAGTTATACATGACATCAAAACATCCGAATGACTAAACACTGAAGGAGAATGAAATGTTACTATTGGAGATCAACGTGCAACATAATGATGAACAGCAAAACAGAATATCTCATTGTTCAAAGGTACAAACATGAATCAAAAAGAAAGGAAAGTAGATGTAATTCCTCATCGTCCTACAAGATAAATACAACTCCTCCGCCCTGTTCAAGTGCTCCCGTCCTGGCACGGCAGAAAAGCACATATCTGCACGAGCGCGCCCTCCGTTAAGGCTCATTCACAATGCAATCACAAACATAAGCATAACACATAGACATAGACATTAACATAAGCGAAGAGTTGGCGTATTCACAATGTCGAACATAAACATAGGCAAAATAAGAGTTTCTATTGGCTATGAGGCATTCTAGTTTACTATTGGTTGGATATGAGAATCGATTTCGAGATATCAAAACAAATACGACAAACACAACCACGCAGCACACGAATAGTTCGCCTATCGACTTCGATACTCGATTTTGAGTTATCGAACTGTGATTGGCTCATTCCTTATGTCTGACATAAGCATAAGCACAGAAGCTTGAAGCTTGCAAGCTCTTAAGTTAACGACTTACGCGTTATGCTTATACGAACGCATTGTGAATGAGTCCACTAGTAGACGTAGTCCTAACTTTTATGTTAACGCCATGCTTATGCTTATGTTTGCATTGTGAATGGGCCTTTATGCGCTGCCAGTGCGCACACGACGCGGGCGAAGAGAGGACGTTCAGCATGAAGGCGCGTGCTCGGCCGGTCGATGCGTGCAAGCACCGCTGTTTGTGCGGGGCAAACACCGAGCAGTAAGTACGGTTCCGGGAGGCCTCTTAGTACTTGTATCGACCGCTTTTGGAGGAGGATGTACCGAGTTCCAAAGACACTGGTGGACTCACTGGCGATCGGATTAGCTTCGTAGTATTTCATCAATAATGTTACTCAAGTCACCGAATTATGAGAAATTGATACATATTGAAGTGGACATAATCTACGAAGATGAAATAATTAAAAGTTCATCAAATGTATGTAACTGTTTTCTCTGTAATTGCAAAATACTAGTTTCTTTCTCTAATACAATAATAAATCAGCAAATTTTGTGAGGGTATTCTATGTGAAAGATAAAATACAATAAACATATTTGCGTGAAAATAAATATATTCGTATTTCTTCCCAAGGTCATATTCTAATCGCAATTTCACATTTACCAGCTAGAATATTTGCAGCTTAACTTGATTGAAGTCACTACAATAGAAAGTGTAATTCACTGAACAACTGTCGTAACTTAAAACAGATGCTTTAACATTTTAAGGTTTTTGTAAATTTCACGCTATAGAATTCTTAGGAATTAACGAATTCTTTCGAGGCCAAAGAAAGTGTTAACTTGATGCTACATTTTTATTTCATCGAAAGAATGCATTCTACTTACTTATCCACTGGCGTAATATTTGTGGAATTTCTTTGAAAAAGGTATTAAATTCATATTACAACAAACTTTTTTTATTTAAATGTGGGCGATACTTCAATATAAATATACAAGAGGCTATTGAACTAAAATTATTTAAAACAAAACTTGTTTTAAATTAAAAAATATTAACATCGAAAAAATTAATTGCAAACAATATTTCTACTTTAACGAAACATCGAACTTTACGATAAAGTAAAGAGACAATGACTTCATCTACTTCATATGTAGAAATGTTCACACACTTCTTAATGTGTGTTCAAACATCACAACCAAATAAAATGAAGTATCAACATTACTTTGAAAAGTCATGAAATTTCCCGAAATATTAGCTTGAGTTCAGATACAACCCAATGCGAACTCAACGGTGAAAACCATCACAAAAATTTAATTTAAAAACACAACACAAATACCTAAGAAGCACGTATATTTTATATTTTCTAAATTTAAAAATAACCCAGTTATATTAGGAGAAACCTAAATGTTTCAACATCTACCCTGAAACCATTTAGATGGATGCCTGGTGGTGTACTTTACATCGTGATTTATTCTTTTCAATGATACACATCTTGAAACACACAGAGAAAAAATGCGACAAATTCCCTGGAGTCACAATATATCAACGCAGGCTGTAACACTAACTAATCGCACAAACTACAATCGTTGCGGCTGTATGAACCACGTTATCGTTAGAGTTGCACAAAATAAACCATGGAGGCAGTTCCAGTATTTCTGGTGGGCTCTATCGCTTTAAATAAAGATATTTACGTTCTGGTCATAAAAAACGGACGCACACACGATACATATGGCGTATTCACCTAGCGAGATTTTAAAAATTGTAATGGCCTCGACAAAGGAGTTTTGACAGTTTCGCTTCACTATTCACAGATGTGTGCTGCAGATGCAGATAGAATAAGCAACCCACAGTTTTGATAACATCACGGCATCCGCACCGATAATATTTGAACATCGATCTATAACTGTACACATATGAATTTCATTCCACATTGAACTTCATTGCTCGATGTTGGTTGCGGCATATTATCAGTATTTTAAATTGGTAAAGACCAACAGAGAGATTGGCAGGAGTAAGTGAGCTATGCATTCAACATGCTGTTCATAACGCACGAGAAAACATATCTTTAAATATTTCAAAGGTGCGTGGATGCTACACCTCATACGATATATAATACAATATTGATAGCACACGCATTAAACTCAAGTTAGACGTGGTTAATAAAATGTATATTATTAATTATGTTATTATTATATTTTACAATAAATTTAAAAATTCTGGAGATCTCCATGTCACCAAAGTAGTGAGTGTAAATATATTTACCAATTTCTTTTCTAAAAACGGTCTTACATCTGGTAAATGTGCAAATTAATATCATTAACGACAAATCCTGTGTACTTCATTACATAGATTTCGAAGTTAGTAAAAATCAGCCACCGAGACACAAAATGAAGTAATCCTGAACTTATTTAAAAACATTCGCAAATTCTATTTCTCAACCTCTACATGAACTATTTACTCATACTAATGAGTAGGAAATGTATGTATTGTTCATTACATTTCAGCCCAATGAAAGGCAATCTCCAAATAATGACACCGAAAAGCAAAAGGAATACACGTCATAGTCCTGCCATAGACGAAAGACTGTCTTACCTTTCCTCTACGGTCCTCATGGCTGATGGCAACAAACTCACGGTATACAAGACACGATCCGCCACAGGCACTAACAACCCATCACACCAGACGACGGAAAACAACAGACGACGAGAAACAAAGGGGAATTCCCGCGGGAGGCAGAAAGAGAGCGACGATAAGTTGGAGCAGGAACGACTTGGCGTCCGCTCGCACCATCAGCAACTTCAGTCAGAGGCCGGGGGCAAGGGGCGGAGGCGGGGGCGGGGGCGGGCAGGATTGGGGAGGGGGGCGGAGCGCTCCTGGGCGGGCGATCATTTATTCAACGCTTAGAGGCGCGAGCTTTCCCAACGGTGGGGAATCGACTTTTATCTGTTTGGCCGGCCGGAGTTGTGTGTACGGATCAACTTGCTCGCTACCGCCGCCATCACCAACCACTCGCCTCTGCTGCCACTTCCCGCCACTGAAACCTCGCATCTGCCGTCGCTCGTCAGCGTAACATCACACGATTCCGCCCTTGGTTTTGCTCTTCGGTGTTTATAAGTGCTTTCATCACTGTCATTGCTGTTCGAATCCTACTCCTTCCGGTCACAGACACCACTAGTCATTCTTCGTCCCGCAGCTGTCACCCCCCCTTCCTCCGCCACTGCCTCTCGTCACCTGGTGCTAATGCCGCAGCCGTCAACAAGGCCCTCACCTCCACCGGCCCGGCTCGGCTCACTCCGCTCGCCCCGCGCCGCCCCGCGCCGCCCCGCGCCCCCCGCGCCGCCCGCGCCGCCCCGCGCTGCCCCCTGCCGCACCGCTTGCGCTCGCCACCGCTCAACTTTTCCGCCCGGGCGGGGAATGCACGCGGCGGGCGGGCCTGCGGGCGGCGGCGTGCCTGCGGAATTTAATAACAGGAGAGGGCGAGGTTACGAGGCTGGGCCGCCGCCACCAGCTAGCCCGCCCGCCAGCCAACCAGGTCAAAGCTCCGGCGGATTCCGGTGGTTGTAATTCTTAGGAAATGAGGCGCACGCTGCTCGCGCGCTGAGCCGAACCGCCACGCCGCCCGGCCGTCGCATTTATGAATGGCGCTGGTTTTCGATTTAAACTAAGTCCGCGTAAAAACAAACGCAAACACGACAAGAGTAAAAAAAAAAAAGGTTGCAGTGGGGTAGGGGGGGTCCCATTTATTATCTTTCTCGTTAACGGACAGCGCGGGCGGCGGACTTTGTCACCACTCCTTCCAGCGGAGAATCGGGAGGAGGCGATAAAATCACGACGCAAATATTATTCTCGCGCGCGCCAGAGACACAATGGTGAATTAAAATAAAGCACGCTCCAATCGACGGCGGGGGGACACCATCAATCAACGGGACGGTGAGGGGAGGGGCAGATCGTCTCGGCAAAGTCCTTCCTCGACGTCCATCAAGGAGAACACCCTGGAGGAATTAGCGCGCGAACACCTTCCGCCGGCTGAAGTAGCTCAGGGCATCACCGCTGTGCCTCGCATTGCAGGTCCTACGGGTCGAGTCCTGTCGGTAGCAGGATTTGCGACACGAGCTCTCTTTCTAACAGACCTTACTCCTAATATGTGAACCTCTCCTGACATGTGAACCATCATTTAATCTACCCGAGTTATTAGTGACATATTCATTCAATGAGACATCCACATGTCTACTCGGATAGACATCACGATAAAAACTCACTAATACACACACACTCACAGAACACATACTAGTGCGAGAAAGTCTGTACTGTTCTGTAGTATTAGTTTCAGGAATGGCTCAATGAAGCAACATTCGAACGTGCGTACCATAACCTCCTAGTTTCGAGATTATACAGTAAGAGATGAAATGACACTGACCAGGTTATGTCATGAATAACTTGAACTACAATATAGCTCGTATCGTAACTAGACAATGAAATGTTCATTTTACATTTCCCGATGAAAAATACCCACAACAATGTCAAGAGTTTTTTAAGTACTCGTCTACCTCAAAATGACTTTTTCCGTGAAAAATGTGAATTTTGGTATTTTATTGTTTCTTGTGCATTGAGATGTGTTCATTCTAACGCTTAAACCTGTTTCTAAGTCTAGTCTTTTTGTTTATTTGTACTTTTCCGAATGTGTGCGCAGACGCAACGTCCCACGGCCAAAGGCATTTCAGGTGGCCATGACGGCTAAAAATGGAAGAAAAATTAAGATGATTTCGTGAGAAATTTCAAGAACGTAAATTAGTCTAGTGAAAAGTCCTTAAGTTGCCAAAAGTAGAATATCCATGTTGGACATATTCATTCTTGTAGTAAGGGAACAAGTGTTTATAGACCATTTTAGAAACTAATGAATCTTAAACTGTCTTTTCCCTTAAGTTACTTTTACTCTTGTTTTACCTGACTTGAAACATAACTTTTCTTATTTTGAAGATATCTTTATCATTCGTTTTTTTTACTTAATAGCAGAAATTCTATTCTTGTACCCAAACTTAAATTTTTTATATACAATGCATATTCGCAATAATAAATTACTCTTAAGCCATATTATTACCCGTGATTTCTAAAAGTTTGAATTTAAATCAGAGCGTAAGCTTCCGAAGCCGGAATCGGTAACTACTTGGCTGCCCGGGACAGGCCGCGTCCTAGGCACAGGTAGGCCGCCCTCGGCCGCCCTCCGAGGCCTTCCTCAGGGCGAAACGTTGGCATCTGTGCCTAGGACGCGGCGTATCCCCAACAGCCAAGTAGTTACACTCTAATTCAAAATCCTGTACAATACGTACAAGTCCCTTATCAATATTCAAAATGAGGTTCAGGCACTGAAGATAATCCAAATAATCTTAGAAAGTAATTACGAAAAACTTTTGAAGTGTTACTGAATTATGTTACAAATCATACTCTGTTTCCGGAAGGAAAAGGGCATATCGGATGAAATAATTAAAATAATTTTTTTTTTAAATTAAATTTGTTAATACCTAATTCAATGCGTAAGGATGTTTAAATTTCGTTAAATGCCATAAATAAAAGTTGCACAAAAAAGTCGACTACCTCAAATTATGTGTGCAACGTATTAATCTAATAAATATCCAACACTATGTGCACAGCCTTCCTTGCATATTCCAAGAAGCATCCGGCAGAGGGACCGTTATTTAACATTGCCTCTCCAAAATTTTAATCACGCCATTGCATACATTTGTATGCTTTTTCAATGTTTACTGTTTTACTGTAACATAATAATGACTAGAATTACAGGATGTTACAGCAAGAGGTTATTTAACCAATTTTCGCGAAGTGTTAATATTGCTAATTCATGGAAATGGCCATTGTAGGCTTTTGTTCGGCCTGTCTACAAGAGTGCAATTCATTGTCAATGGTGTCTGCAAAGAGAAATTAATGTTTGTTACTACTGTCGTGCGAAAGCACAGTGAAATCGAATCGTGTTAACATATGGTTGCAACACATGCAAAACAAAGAACATGGATACTCTACTCGAGGTAATTCATGGTCGACAGAGGAAGTGAAATCTCATTAAAGTATATGAACGAATCCATTACAATGTGCAATAACGGAATAAGGATTCGATTTCATCAAGTCCACTAGCTATTGAGCTCCATCATTATTTAGAATAGTCGTTAAACGTTTGAAGAAGCAGACTACACAACTGAATCTATTTGCATCACCTAGTTGACGAATCTCTGATCTGCAGTAAGACAAAAGGCACTAACTAAAATTGTAGTAAAGACATATTCTTATCTTAACAAGCATCTTTCCACGAAAACTGATGAGAAAACATTATCAATATCATAGAACAAAATATAAATTCCTTCAATAGCCAATTCCCATATGTGAATGTTAAGACAAATGGAGAATAGCTCAACTACTCATGGAAGACAATCATTCAAAATATGTGAACGATTTATTCACCAAAATGTGAAAATATCAGAGGTAGGTTCCCTAAGGTGGTCATCTGAATATCCAATATCCACTTTCGAAATGTATATTAATTCAGAGCATAATGCATGAAGCAAATAGCCATTAAAGGGTGTACCCTTTAGCCGCTTCCTGAGCACCGACTCTCCCAACAAGTTAGGTCGTATTCTACATAAATGAAACAAAACGGGAGACTTGCGGCTGCCTTCGTCTGCAATCGTATCATTTGGTTCAATACAGCTTCAACACCTTTGATTCTTCGCTTCGCCTCTACCATTCTTGAACCGGTTTCCTATCCTTTTCGCCATATGATCACAGCTGTGCCAGCAACCCACTACCCACCATTGTTCACTTTCATTTTGTTCACTCAACAAATCATTCTTATCTAATGACTGAAATCATCTACCTTCACTTCGTTATCAGCACCTCCAACCCACACCTCAACGAAATACACTGTATTACGATTTCCTACCAAATAAGTTGCAATCAGTACCTCTTCAATCCAACTTCCACCTATTTTTCATATCACTCTGCCTTAACGAAGTATCCGATCCAATATAACCTTATGAGGTATCTAATTAATTTCCGTCCCGCAATAGCGTATGCTTCCATAGGTGACCCGCTCGTGGGTATTTCCAATATAATTCAGCAGCCGCTGCTTGCCACTAACCCCAACGTCGCTGTCTGTTCACCTCATTCTTGAGGTGATGTCAAATAAAACACAAAGCCCCCTTCAAAACGAATATATATTGGCCATTAGAATTGGACGGCTTATCAATCGCCTGTTACCTTCTCCGCTTTCGCAGATATCTTGTTCTTTATTCTTGAACCACCGATTAATTATATCTAATATCTTCCCAAGGTTTCGCCAATCCTCTAAACTCTTTAAGACGCTACAAAATGGGTATTTAAAGACGTATTTCACTTTGAATACCACGTCTTAATCGTCGTGCGTCTTTCAAACTCTAGCCAGCTTCTCCCCCAAAAAAACTCGCCTCCAAAGCAACCTATTACATTACTCAATCGTTCGTTCTCTTACGAATTGCGACACTCGTACCGAGTTCCATATTTTCATTCCGTAACAAACCCTTCCGCCACATCATAACGCCAGCGTAGCGCGCCCGCCTACAACAATGCTCTCGCCAAGCGTGCCGTGTGCACGGGAGGGAGGGGGGAGGGAGGGGGCAGGTCCCGGGGCGAATCGGGCCGCGGGGGCGGGGCCAATTTGCGGCTGGCCGCGCGCCCCCGGAGGCCTTAATTGACAGCACGCGATGCACCTGCCGCCCGACCGCCCCCTCCCCCGCACGCGCGCTGCCCACCGCGGCGAACGCCGCGCGCGAAACAGCTGCAGCACCAGACAGAGTAGCAATGAATATTCACTGACATTACTTTCACTAGGAACACTAACGAATGGAAGGAAACGCACAACTTTAAATATAATCTCTTTCAAGGGTTGGATTAAGTTTATGGAAAATAAGGTGATAATTTAATTAATTTCAAATGACAATACTAGTCATTAAAGTAGTTATTTACATAACTAGTACAGAACGTGTGTATGTTGTGTACGAATGAAACGATGACGGACGAGGCAATAAATAAAAAACCGTTAATGTAAGTACTAGTTTTTCATGCATGAGTGGGAAATATGGATTACTTTACATTTAAATTGTTATTTTATTACGTAAATATATATCACAAATTTGTGCAATTTAATTAAATCAGTTTCACATTCATTTTAGAGAATGACTACTGCAATTATGAAGTGACGAAAAGAATCGTGGAGTGAAAGGAGAGTGATATTATTTAATGCCACTCTCTATATAAAACCCAACGATTAGTGAGACGAAGAATAAAATATCGAATAAACTAAAGCGAGTACAACGCAATGTAAATCTTAAGGCTGCAGTATTCATGGGAAAAACATTTTTAAAAAGTAACTACGTTAAATATTGTTTAACGCTAACGCTCTTTCTGCTTCCCTTCAATTCCATTTATTGTCTTCTCCACTTTCGCAAATTCCGTTTTCTTCTCCAGGACGCCACAGCGACAACGCAACACAATCTCTCTCCCACACGCACTTTGCCCACACATTCTCTCTTCTTTGCTCCCCGCCATATACCAAAACCGTCCTCAACTTCACATTCTACCTTTTGCTTCCTCCGCAGCCTCTCTGATCTTTGCTTCTCCGCCATACAAATCACAACATCACTATTCCACCCTCCGTGCTGCCCCCAGCGACATCGGCCACGCCCGCCATCGCAGCGCCGCCGCCGCCGCCGCGACCCGATCGGAAATTCAAATGCCCCCGCCCAACAATCTATTTTAATGTTCCGTTAGGGCGAATCACATACACGCACACAGCGCGCGTATTTCACTCGCGCGTCCGCCTGTCTCCGGCTCGCGCGCCCCGCGACGACCCCTGCAGCGGACGCGCCCTCGGGGGAGGCGGCGAGGCGAGGCGACGCGAGGCGGAAAAAAATACGGCGCCATGATTCAACGCGGAGGCTATCGTTAAAAAGTTGCGGCGTAATTGGGTAAATGGCGCTTACGCGGCAAACACGCCGCCCGGCCCGTGATTTACTCGCCGCGCACTTATTGCGGCGCGAGGGCTGCGGGCGGAGGACGGCCGCAAGGGGCGGGGCCACGTCAGATTGGAGGGGACGCGAGTTTGTTGAGGAGAAACACGAAAATGATGCTTTCTTGTGGGGGTAAGTGTAGAGGAAGAAATCGTCACGTGAAAGTGGATGATGCCTCCGAACATGGTGAGATAATCCGAATAACAGCACTGACCATCGTGTATTCTCTATCGTTCTCATACAGAATTTCTCCCGCAATACTTCAATTTTGCATATCCTTGGTCGCTAAAAGCAATGGAGTTACATAATATACGAAACCACGAGATAGGATACAAGAGTGGCAATTTCGAAAAATAGTTTTAATGCAGTTGAGCTTACAAATAACAGAACAAAAATTCGACGAGCTCCTTTTTGTACAAAAAAAAAAATCTTATTGAAAAGATTGGGACAATAACGCAACAAACTTGACACGTAATACCCAAACTACATTTTTTCTTAATTTTTAGATTTCCAAATAGTAGAACCGAAATATTACAATAAGAATATTATAGAGGAGTAAAACTTCGTCCTGTAAGGAAATTTTCGTTCATATCTTTGGAACAGTTTTTAAGAAAGGGCGTTTATACGTAAGTGTAAATGCAAAATTTGAACCTCTTTTTCACAGAAATCTTTTGAGTTTTCGAAAACTTCATTAGTCATGTGAAGTACTTCCACTCACAAATACAATAATGTATACAAATCTCTGGAAATTTCCATATAGCATAGCCAGTGATCATCGTTACCGCAAGAAGTCGCGGAAGCGATAAGTTTCTTCTTTCGCGAAAGTCATGAACATGATATCAAGATTTAAGATGAGTCATTGCCTGTCAGTAAGTGTTAATGTTATGAAATTTAATTTATCTGACAGGTAGGTGGGGCCATAAGCGCCGTTTCGCCGTTTCTTGGCATGTTATATATAAAAGCGGTTAACGCGACACCGTGCGACCGTTCTCCATGAACGTTGGCGCATCTACGTGTTTTTTCACCCAGAAGGTGTATGTACTGTTAATTTTGTTGTAACTACACTAAATGGCGCTGTAGAACAAAACGAAATACTCATGTCAAATGCAACCCGAAAATCTCGGCAGCATTTTTGAATTTATATCGTTTAATAACTCCTATACGAAGCGTAATAAGGCATTAACAACTACAATTATTATTGACCATTCTATCACATTTTTGCTGGTCCAGCACGCCGCTTCTCGATATTACCCCACCTGCTCAGAGACGCGCAGGATCTGCAACTAAATGTGGATGAGAGAGACAAAGAGAAGAAAAAACGAAGAGAGAATGAGAGAAAAAGACGAAGAGAGAGAGAGAGAGAGAAAAAGACGAAGAGAGAGAGAGAGAGAGAGACGAAGAAAGAAGAGAGAGAAAAAGACGAAGAGAGAGAGAGAGAAAAAAGACGGAGAGAGAGAGAGAAAAAAAGAAGAGAGAAAAAAAAGACGAAGAGAGAGAAAAAAGACGAAGAGAGAGAAAAAAGACGAAGAGAGAGAAAAAAGACGAAGAGAGAAAAGAGAGAAGAAAGACGAAGAGAAGAGAGAAAAGACGAAGAGGAGAAGAAGAGAGAAGAGAGAGAAAAGACGAAGAGAGAGAAAAGGACGAGAGAGAAAAGAGACGGAGAGAGAAAGAGAGGGAAGAGAAAGAGAGGGGGCAGAGCGTCGCCGTGTTCCAAGACGAGTACGACGGAAAGAAGAAAAGAGAGTGGAGATAAAATGGAAGAGAGGGCGCGAGGCCCCAGGTCGAGAGCACGGTCGAGAGAAATGAGCGCGCCAGGCGTCTGCCGTGTCCCCGCAGTCGTGTACGCGGAAGAAAAGCACGCGATCAATGTGAGTGCGGCCGTCGCCAGCGCGCATCGTCCGCGACGCCGCCGAGCACTACGCCTCGTTCTGTTCACTCGTTCGTTTCACATCAAGAGCTTATATGTTAGATAAACATGGTCCGAGTTATTCGCGGCGCTCGGGTAAGCGTAATATCGGAATCGACGTCTACTCTAAGATTTTAATTCAATTTATTTTAATTTAGGTCGGGTGTTGTTCTATTAGCATGTATTGCGTTTTCTGGGAATTTTCAACGAGAATGGAGGAAAACTGTGTAAGAAAGGAACATAGTCGTGTTGTAGGTCATAGGACTGTATGAACAACTTGGGTGGCACCTCAGAACATGGACAATGGATATCCATAACATAATTAGAACTTTCGCATTGTCACGTGAAATAAAAACCAAGAAAGAGAACTACCTTTACATCTGCTTAGCCCGAAAACGACAAATAACATATTTTATTTCGAAATTTGATGACATGAGGAAAGTAGACAGGGTGGACCGTAACTTTGTAGATATATATCCATTGGAACAATCGGCAACAATTTCCACATTCGCAAAGCTGATAAAGGCCAAGGAGTTCAATAATTCATTTTTCATTGCGAAGATACAGTCCCCGTTTTGAGAATGATGAATGAATTTATTATCACTCCTAGTCTCATAAATGTCTTTTGAGACGATGAGGAATACGACATACGACGTGAGAATCCAGAAAATAAGAACTCATTTAATAAACGACAATGAAGATCATTTGTTTGCTTCTAGATTGATTTAATGATTAAACGCGGAAGAAATTGTTGGGACGATTGTCTGCTACTTGATCAATACATTAGCCCAATAGAAACGAGAATAACATCGCAATAAAACCTCGCCGATCGTAAGACCTCTCCAGTTGAAAGGGCAAGCGCTGGGGCGAGGCCCAGGGCAGGCGGGTGTCCGGAAGGCACGGAAATTGGAATGCACAGGCCTACGAGTATTTCATTCCTAACGTACTGTTTAATAACTCGCATTCCATTCGAGTTGAGGAATTTCAGGGAATTTCAGAGTGACGCCGCTTTCATCGTGTCTGCCTTTGAACATTTTACTCTGTCTATCTAGACATCTCTCCCGAGAGCACTCAAAGGATCTCCGTCTGACCCTACGAGGCTGGTGATCGGTCAACGCACGTCACGGGAATAGTCTTTTCAGATCCAGCTTCACAACCGACTGTCGGATGCCGAGAAAGCGAAGAAATTACTCCAAAAATATACGACCGACGCGTCGTAAAATCAGAAAAAAACGCATTTGTGGAAAAACAAATTTGTCGAGAATTGATACGCTGCCGAGAACGAATTCCATGAATTACAGCCAATTCATCTGGAGTCAATTTCTCCATTAGAAAAAACATTCATCAAGTAATGCGGCGGAAATTTTGAAATATGCTTACCGCATCGCGTAATAATTCTGAGCGCAGACCCATAAGTTACCCATTTGATTTCTCAGTTAAAATAAATGGAAAAAATTGAAATCTACGAGCTGCCACTGCAGACGCAAAACAAAACAAAAATGCCTCTTCGCTGCGAGCAACGTTCGTTGCCAGACCTGGGCAGATGTGGAGCCACAAAAGAAATGCTCAAAGGGTTGATGCCGACACTATATATAGTTCTAGTTCTTTTGCAGAAAATATCAGGCAACATCTTACATCTTTTGCAGAAGACAGTACATTAACAAGAAAGTAAAAGATTAAATCAAAAATAAAGAAATAGAAAAGGAAAAGGATATCTGAAGTGTAAGCAATGTTACTACGAACGCCGCAGCTGTGAGAAATAATGCCAGTGGTAGCTCAAAATATTTTATCATGGTTTCAGTAACTGTGCTTCGAGTTAATGGGTTTCTTCCTTTTTTGTTATTTGTAAACACACCAGCAATCTTGCTTTACATGGAATGTGACAATTCAAATTGCAGAAAAGAATAATACAACAATAAATACAAAGGTACAATAATATTTTTTACACACAAAAATATGATATTCATAAATGACATGTATTCTTTAAAAACTAGTGATGCTAAAAGAGCACATACTTACTCGCGATATTGTTAATGATTATGTAATTTTATGGTATGACACTTTCTCTCTTACGCTTCAACTACCATTTACAACTTCTTAAACAAATGAAGCACGAAAAATAGAATTTTTAAAACCAAACCTGTAAACGAAAACAGGTTTCTGACATTGAATTTAGTGCATTCATGTTCTACTCGTACATAAATGTACCAACAACACGCGATTCGTATTTTGGTTGTAAATAAAATTATTAGAGTATATTTATGGTAATGTAATATTATAATATGACAATTTCTCTCTTATATTTCAACCACCATTTCAAAAATTCTTATACAAACGAAGCACGAAAAAATACCAAAAATACCCCGTTTTCATCAAAATTGAAATTCCCCAATCGATCTGGCTAATGTCGCACCCCCTTGAATTTTGACAGCGATATTTTAATTTTGGGTGTACTTTACATGAATCCCCAGAGATATTTTCAAAATTAAAAAAAAAAACTGGCTCCATCGTTTGTGAATAAAATTCTGTTGTTGGATAGTGTGAAGGACATTTAAGAGAACGGCGTAGGTCTTACTTTTGTTGAAAACCCTGATTTTTCGATTGCAAAAATTCAAAAATTTTCATCGTTTTTCTACTTCTACAATTATGAAGATAGAGACGTTTACTTTCTCGCGCTTAAGAAGAAATTTCTTCACAAGAGAAAGTTATGTAATGGTGCGCGAAAAAAACGGCGAATTTTCCGCCGAAAAATCTCTTTTTATACGGCCCACTCAACGAAAAGGTCTAATTCAGTTGCTAAATTTAGAAAAAAATCATTTAACATGTAGTGTAACAAGAATCCTTGTTTTGTAGGTTCTTAATACTGAAAAATGGATTGACAGCAATAATGAATCTGTGTCTGTCTGTCTGTCAACAAGGCTAGCGGCTAAACCGTTCTCTCCAAAATTGGCGGCTCCAAAAACGGCTAAACCGTTTTCTCCAAAATTGATATTCCTCAATATATTTGGCTGATGTTGCGGACCCTTCAATTTGAAACAGATATTTTAATTTTGTATTCTGAATAAATTGTGTTGTTGGATAGTCGAAAGGTCGTTTAAGACAACGGCGCAAGTCTTAAGTTGGTTGAAAACTGTGAGTTTTCGAAAATTTAAAAAATCGGCTTCTTCCTACAACTACAATTACAGATACAATTTTTTTCTTAAATAAATGTGTTGATCAAAATCAGATCTTCGAATATGGTCAAGTTTAATTTTTCGAAAATATGAGTATTTTTAGAGTAATTGTGCCACAAAAGTAGTCGTCCGCTGTGAAAGGCCTCCGCCTCGTGATCGTAACTTTCGACGTGTTTTGAGGCAGTTGGATGCTACGCAAGTTGGAATGTGTGTATTATTTCATATTTCTTTGTTCGTTTCTTACATTGGAACTTTTCTTATATTTTTACAAATATTTATTTGAGAAATTATTTAAAACCTATTCGAAATAACTATGAAATGAAGATTGCTAGCCTTCAGTCGCCCGCTCCCAATTTACGCAGTTGGATGTATGTTAGAATTTGTATAATATTTCATATTTATATATTTTTATTTCATTATTTATTATTATTTATTATATTTATATTCTATTTATGTTATTTCATTTTAAAATGCGACCTTGATAACCGACCGTGTTAAATATGAAACGAATAGATGAGCGGTCATTGTTGGTTGATGTAACCCATTGTTGTAACGCCGCACTGATAACAGAAGACAATAATGACGGCTGCCTTTCGTTCGCGTTAATACAAACTAATACGTTTATGTATTTGTAGAATAGTATATCACAGTGTTTAATTATTACTATTATATATATTTTTCGATGTATTGGCATTTGTTTGCCAATACATATTATTTATTAACGTTTAATTATTTTACTTTCTCGCTTACGAAAAATATTTTAAGGCTAAAAAACTCATTCGATATGTTCGTGAATACACTGTATACCTTATACAATGAATTCAATTACGTACTGTTTTAGCACTATTAGTTTCCCTTAATGAAATCTGTCCCTTAAAGATAGTTTGATATAATGTCATATACAATTTTTCGAAAATGTGAGCACTTTTCGTGTGTTTTAGCTTGAATTATAGCTAATTTTTAATTTTGTTTAAATAATTTCGCAAAAACATGACTAACAATTTTGATTACATTTTGACTGCAGATAGCGTATAGAACGCTGAAATCTTCAGTTCGTTGAAAATTATGATTTTTAAAAATGACCAAAATTCAAATTTTCGGCGTCTTCCTACAACTACTTTCTTAATGAAATGTGTTCTTCAAAAACAGATCTTCAATAATGTCGTGTTCAATTTTTCGAAAAAATGCCCTTCAAGGCAAAAAGCCCTTCAAAGTAGAAATACGGAACATTATCCATTTAAATAAGTGGGCAAATAATTTCACTGTATAAATCATTCGATTAGACGTCCAGGCATTCAATTTACGCGCCGCATTGTCCCCGCTGTAGCAGGCTACTCCCGTTTCCGCATAACCCCACTACTCGCGCGGGTAGACGTTCGACTTGAGTTCAGAATGCCCGCGGAAGTAGGCGTAGTGCAGGCCAGGCTACGGGGACAACATCCGCTTGCTCGTGAAAATGTTATTCTTACTAGTACTCAGTTTTCTCTTGCACGTATGTCACAAATTGGGACTGAGTACACGTTTTTCTATGATAGTTGTTACACAATATCTTGATATAACTAATTAATGCCCAATTATATTTCTATCACACTAAAAAATACCGTCTTGTGACAAATTAGCCGTGGGCCACGTCAGAAACTCCACGGTTTCATTGTATTGCAATGCCAGAGATGATATGAAATTCTGCACTGTGGTAACATATCCTTCCCTTTGATTCAGATGGATGATACTGTCGCAGTATGAATAAACCACAACACATGATGTGTTCAACAAAACTACTGGAGTTGAGCTAAGTCATTCTCGCAGTTAACGACATTATCTGTAATGGTTACAGACGACTCCCACCGTAAGGAATTACACACCACGTACTCTGTCGCCCAGACGAGGATGTATGGCATATTATGCACACTCAAGGGTCTAATTCAATCAGTTCAGTTTCACTTGATTCTACATCATATCAATTTGAAGTAAAACGAAACGAGAACAGGACGAAATACTAATGTTGGCATACAGGCGGCCAAAATAAATTCAAATTTGGCTTCAAAATTCAATTCCACGGTGCTAATTAACAGCAAAGAGTACACACTTCAAACGTCCCGAGTTGGACTTTTTTTTTTTTTTTCAGTAAAAACCACGGGCGGGCTTTCAGAGAGAAAGGCAATACATTTTTTGTATGAAGCACTTTGGAGCGGCTGAACTGCTTTGAAATGTTGAACTACTTTTTCGGAATGAGGTCAGAACGCAGCACGGGACGGACACCAGGAAGCGACCAGAGGATGATAGTATTTTATATTTAATATTTCATATTGACATTCCGAGAATGAAGCGTCTTTTCAAATAAAGACGCGATGGGATCGCACTGTTTGGAAAGGAGGTCGCCGAAACAATTCCGCGGCGACTCGCCTCGCTCGAGTAAAAAGCTGTTAATGCGCACGTATCTATGCTACTGACAGTCAACTCAACTGTGTAGGGTTGGTATTGCGACCCCAGCAGGCGTATTGGCATGCAAGCTTAGTTCTCACGCACACATTACGAGAGAAAAAGATAATCGTCAACTGTCAGTATTACCCGGGGTAATACTGACTTCTTCAATGCTCAATGGTTCTAACGCTGAGGTAAACCAATAGTTCTTGAATGGTTGACTTTCAGAATCTTCCCTTGTGTCAAGGGAGTAGAAAAAAGCAAGAGCCTTGTTCTTCAACACGAAAACACAGATGCTCTCCCAAAAAATCTCAAGCTATTTTGCAGCCTCAACAACTGGAACGGCCACTGTTTCGGCGGGCGCCACTTTTAATCCAAACAATTGTCAGCGCTGGGCTGATGGGACGCTCCGGGCATTTTCTAACGCGACGCCGCGGGTGAAAATCTAATTCGGCCACACGTTACGTTACCGTTATTGAGTTGCTTCGAAAAAACATCACTCGATAGGCGACGAAGTTAGTGAGGATCACAGCGATGAAGAATAGATGTTTTTCGATACGAAAAGCAAGTGAGTCCGTACATTAGGTAGAGAACAATTAACTCTTTTTAAGCCAATTTGCATTCCATTAGATTTGCACATATCGTATCGGAAACTCACTTCACTGGTCGCCTGAAATGTCACCTGTTCTGTCGTTAAATCCGTAAGCATTCAGTAAATATGTCAGCTAATGCAACAAGTATGATTAATATTTGTATTAATGAATTGTGGCCAGAATTTTCCGCCGCGAACTCTTAGTAATGCAGAGTGCACTCAAATAATTATGGAGCAGCAAAGCAAGGTGGCCACTTTGCCAGATTTTCATCATGATGGATGTTTAAAATGTTAATGAAAGGCAGGCAACAGGTCAATAAGATACGGCTAGTTACATTCAAGGTAAAACATCGATTTCCACGCAAAAATGGGCGTAACTCTTAAATGCTTTCTCTCAGCGATCTTCTTCAGGAGTACTATTTACTAAAATCGTAATATACTGCGCATTGAGCTATGATGTTCCATTTCATTTATAGCGTTTTCCATTCGCCGCACTAGTACGCACCCAGTGCGCACTCAGGGCAGCTTTCGTGTTCCATTCGACCGCTAGGGTGCACCAGTGCAAAGAACTGCGTGTTCGATTTGCACATCGACACAGACTCAGGGCGCACTAAACTGCACCGACGATCGCGTCAGTTCAGTGCACCGGGCCATTTTGAGGTTAGGTACGGGAGTTATCCATACTGATTTAGATTCGTGGTGAAATTGTGAAGGCATTTGAGGATCTTCTGTCACGCAGGGATACTTTGAATGATGGAGTGTATTATGTTGTGCAAGAAATGTCTTAAAATAATGTTTGTGATTTAAGAGTTCGGAAAATCAGATTGTGTTTTCCGAAAATTTAACCTTGAATAACTTCATATTAACAAATCCTGTTTTATTTAGAAACTAAAGTGTTTTAGGTACGTCTCAATTTCGAAACGCTAATAAAGTGAAGAAAAAAAAAATAGTGACCCTTACAAAATCATTCAAATATATATGCCAAGAAATGTTTCTCGCACGCCCATACTACATATACCAGCGGAATGTTTATGTTAATATTTTTATTGTTTTCAGTAATCAAACAATTCTACAGAAGCCTTTCGGTTCAAAATCTTGTGTACTATATCGATCACTGGCAAATCTCGAAATATGAAATTACGACTCATACGCATTTGAAGTTT
Organism: Teleogryllus oceanicus; assembly: GCA_964035755.1. Taxonomy (NCBI): domain Eukaryota; kingdom Metazoa; phylum Arthropoda; class Insecta; order Orthoptera; family Gryllidae; genus Teleogryllus; species Teleogryllus oceanicus. Next base: position 120,172,660 of record CAXIVR010000004.1, read on the forward strand.
TCATAGTTTTTAAATAAAGAAATCACACGTTAATAATTTATGAGTTAAGAAGTAAGAATTACCAAAAGACTTGATAAAAATTATAACGAAGTTCATAATTCAAAATTGTTATTTTTCGATTTCCGTCAGTGTGACTGACCAAGAACAGCTGTGTATAATTTCACTATATTATTATTATTATTATTATTATTATTATTATTATTATTATTATTATTATTATTATTATTATTATCATTATATTACTATTACTAATACTATTATTAATAGTTATAGAAGTAGTTGTCATGGTAGTGTTTATTACTATAACTGTTATTAAAATTATTAATATTAGTAACAAGTATTGTAATTCAGCTGCAGGATCAATGACACGAACGTTATCAGGGGTTTCGTCCAGTTTCCCATGACCCTCTGAGGACATGCTGAGATCGCCCCCCTTTTTGGATTTTTGGACAGTAAATATAACTTCATTCTCTGCACAAGTTGTCTTGAGCTCCCTTTGGTTAAATACGAAAGTTAACGACGATTAAGTATTTTGTTAGCAGTGCATTCAAAATGAAATTTGAAAGTCGCTTGTAGTTCTTTCACATAGAGGTGACCGTTTCTTAAATTAAAATGCTGCTTTCTACCTTTATGCATAATAGTGTGTAATAAGAGACAGTAGGAAATCTGGAGCTTAGACACCCACATGCATCATATGTGACTAGACATATACGATAGAAATTGTATAAGTGACTCAATAAATATCGTTCTTTTTATTATTATTATTATTATTATTATTATTATTATTATTATTCACTCTTTTTGGGATCACGGTCCCCCAAAACGTGTATTATTTCTGTCAAAATCTCAACTTTTTTTCAGCATTACATAACTTTCTCTCTACTTTCGTTCAGGTGAAAGATAAAGTGAAATAATTCGATCAACATTGATTACCTAACTACTCTCTGAAGGAAGAAAATTGGAAATGGAAGAGGAAAGAAAGTTCTACACGACACAACAGATTTCACAACCAAAGCGCTGATTTCTACGCAAGTACAGAACAATGTTTCATTATCTTTATATTTAATTAACATATGATGTCTTCTCCCTCTGACGTGAGCCAAATGATACATCATTGTGGCATGCCCTTTATTCACTTCGTTACTAACCGATTTATCGCTGTACACCATGAGCACCACTCGCACAACACGCAAAGTGATAACATCTCAGCACCGCACATGGCTGCATGGCTGCGATTTGAGTCTCAACATTGCGGGTCCACGTTCCATTCTTCCTTCTGACATGATCGAAAACATTCCAAACGTCTATATACAGGTTTTTTAACCAATTTAAAAATCTCTCATGCAATAACAATGTCCAAAAAAGGTTCTTACTAAGATTAGCTAATAAAATTTCTACTTTATTTAACTCGAAGCTCAAAGTTCCAAGACCTGCACAATTTACAAACTCTCACGAAAAATTACATTCGTACGACATGTCAGCAATCTACGTAACATTGAAAATTTCTAGACAATATAGAGGAACTTCCTGCACAAAGAATTGACTAATCTCGTCATCCACTACGTTAGTGATAAAAGCCGCAGTAACAAATACAATCATAACCCCCTAGAATGCGTTGGCTTTACCAACGTTGTACTGTCTGCTGAATTTCATTTTCCTTAAATCAAAAATTCGCGAAATAGTTGCGCGATGCAGACTTTTTGAAAATAAAATAATGTTTAGAAATAAATTTTACAAACCCGTCATGAAAGTTTGTTCTAATACAGAATTTTATGCTCAATTTCAGTCCATAGCCAGTTTGATTATATTTTCGTCGAATGACTAGTATAAACATGTCGATTAATAGTGGGTACATATGTGCTTTACTGAATCATGGTTATTAAATAAAAAGTCTTAAAGACACAACTGTTGATAACGCTGGTGTCGATGGTGGATATGGATAAAAATTCTTTTTGACAAATGAACGTCTTTCTTTTACTAAACGCGTGACCTACTCATCACGTGAGCCTACAACCTGCACGGGTTGCAGGCTCACGTCGGCACTACGTAAGTCAACTAATTACAGGAGTCACTTACCTACTACAATTATTTGCTGTGTAGGGAGTTGTGTAATTTTCGGATAAATTATGAACGTATCACGTCGGCAAAACTGTATTGGTGATAAATAAGCAAACATGAGCTCGTGCGGCTATACTCTCATTTACGAAGCATGTACGTTAATACTCAACTACGTTAATGTTTTAGTGTTTCGTTAAATCCCGAAGAAAGTCAAAGAATCAAAGCCCACCACACGATCCTCTTTACTCTGCGCGCATCTTCCTTCGGCACATTTTATTTTATTTTTTTATTGATCTCATTCGCACGTTCTTGTGGACGCCAATTATGTTCCATTACAAACTCTTATTTACTTTTTTAACCGAAGCCATACACTCAAAGCCAGATTGGACCTACGACAACGCGCAAAGCCCCGTCAGAAACAATCGCAGCCGATCGCCTCACGTGACATCGCGGTGACGTCAACAGCGGTAACGCAGGGCGCTGGGCGGGGGCGGGGCGGGGCGGGGACGGGACGGGGCGGGGCGGGGGCGGGGGCGGGGGTGGGGCGGGGGTGGTGCGGGTGCGGGGCGGGGGTGGGGCGGGGCCGCCCGCCCGGCTGCACCGGGCGGGTGGCGGAGGCTGCGACCGCTCTGTTGGGGCCCGATGCACAACGAAATGGGGCTTAGGGATACTTCGATTAAAACGAGTGTTCCCTCAACGTCACAAACGGAAAAGTGAGAGGGACCCTGGCATCCAATCGGGAGCTTCAATACCACCAATGTAACTCGTAACGAAGCTCGCGATTGGATGAGTGTCCCTCTCCTGCAGCTCATCACCTTCTAGGGACGCTGTTTTAGTCGTAGTTTAATGGCAATGACAGACACAATGGACTTGTATGATGATGACGATGAGCGCACAATCGCTATATCAGACATCTAACGTTTGGTTCTGACATTCAAAACAATAAAGTTAAAATTATTGGATGTTTAGAAAGACGATATACTAAGAAAAGCAAAGTTTTTCCAAGTAATAATTCTCAGTTGCCTGATTTCGCTACTTCATCGGTAAGTCTTCCAACCATTACATTATTTTGAAGTGGGCATTACAAGCAATTGATATAGGCTAGTGTTCTTTACTTTACTTGCCTTGTAAACATGTTATTGGCATTTAGAATATAAACACGCAGGTGCCTAACTGGAGCCCCCAAAGGTTCCTAACACGGGTCCCCAATGTTTTGAATGACTGGTTTGTTTTCGGTTCGATTCCCGGACAATCATGTGAAATTTGTTTCAACAAAACGAGTTTGGCTGCTGCACAAGGGTTAGACCAACCCCTGTGAAGTGTTCTAAACCCTACCCCTATCCTTATTCCTTCCCAATTCTGGCCGATGGGTAGTGACGCAGGAGCGCATAGCAGGAGGCGCGTACGCGGAGATGCTACCTGGCGGTTCTCTTGACAACAGACCGCGACGAGACGTGACATCTTAGTAATGGAGGGTTACTCCCCAATAGCCAAATTAATGCAGGATTATATCCCAGCGCAAAGCGCTCAACGCCCCGTAAGGGGCTTGGAGACTTGTTGCGTCAAGTTCTAGATTCGAGAAAAAAAAAAAAAAAGATGCCGAGTGCATGTTTTGCAGAGTAAATTTTTAGGGAGCTGTAGGAGGACTATGTGTTGGACGTAATGTGCTCACTCTGGGCTCAAGTAGAATGTGCGTGGGCGAAAAAAGATGCTTAAGTATGTGACTTATGACGGACATGAATATATAGACTATGTGCAAGACATACGAAGACAATTTCCTATGTGTGTTACACTTGTATTTCTGTAAAATTATACTGAATTCAATCTATTTGCATTTTTTTCTATTTAGTTTTACCCATTTTTTAAATTGTTTGGGCGCGGGGGGGGGGACTCGCATCAGGAAACCTTTTTTTATAAATCAACAAAGTTTAATGTTTACGAAAAAATATTTTATTCTTAACTACTTTGCCAACAATTTTAAGTAGAATGTAAGGTATGCATTGCAAATATTTTGATTTAATTGTGCGGAAAATTAAATTGAAAAATATTTGAAAAGAAAATGGGCGCCCTGGTTTAGATACTTTCCTTTACATGTGAAATAAGACGTGTACAATGCAGTTCAACAAGAGTTCTTGGTCCTTTACGACAGCTACGACAGGAGTGGCTGAATGCTAAAAGAATACAGCGGATGCAGACGCTTTGCTAGTGTGTTAAGAAGTCTGAATAATACAAAAGCAATGAGAATACTCTGGTTAGTGGAAAGGAGAGGAGCAGCGAAGTGATGAAAATGAGGCAGTTAATTCGAGCAGGCAGTGATTGAAGGCGTCAGAATCGCCCAACTTTCTGTAACGCGGCAAGAGCACAGCACAATTTGATGCTTCCTCGTGATGCTATATATGTCCACCGAAGAAAAACACATTAAAAAATTACACAACATCAGTATAAGTAGATGTAAATACTGTATTTTGAACATTCGCATGCAGCATCAAAGCGAGGCGCCCTGGCGCTGTGCCAAATCTGAGCTAGCTCGGATACAGTAGTGTACTGGGGTGATATGAGAGGAACCGTTAAACAGAACGAGGCCAATCGCTGGGGGTGGGGGTAGGGGAGCTGCTGGGGATCGAGGATGTTTACTCCGTGGCTGTCGCCCCCGCGCCGGGCGGTGTGGCGCAAGGCAGCGGGCAGCTGCGGTGGACACCAACGCCGCTTCCACGAGCAAAGGCCTCGTAGAGCTACACACGGGCCTGCGGTGCTTGGCGATGTGTGTGTGTGTGTGTGTGTGTGTGTGTGTGTGTGTGTGTGTGTGTGTGTGTACGTGCATGCGCAAACCGACACCACATCACTCAACACATTTAAGATATGGCCCCGACAAGAAATAACATTGTATGTATGTGCTAATATTTTAAAGACCCCTCACGAATTTAGTTCTGGCTTTCGCAACATACTACGCGAAAGGGTTGCGAATATTGGAATTTCAAGTTATTCCTAATTACATCACGATGGAAGCAAAATAATTCAGAAGATAAAAATGAAAGAAAAGCGAGCTAGATCATTCTCTGAATTTGATTTTCCTGAATCTAGATGGATAATCATGAATAGTCGTAAGTCGGTTGAGATAAATATTGCAGGGACAAATAAACCATTTATATAATTTACCGTAAAACCTATCTTAAAGTGGAACCTGGATAAGGTGGAAACCTACCTTCACCGAAAAAATTCTCAGAACGGAACTTTTCCAATACTAAATAATCTGGATAAGCCGGATAGCTGCCAAACGCGGAAATGGAAAGGGAATTTTTAGTACGGCGATATTAAAAATTCTGGATAAGTCCGAAAACAAATAGTGTTGTTTCAAAATTAAATACTGACTTGTAAGTACACCGACATCGTACCAAGAGACAGAGCTGTGCTTGTCCATCCCCTTTCTCAGCTACCCTCGTCTGAACGTCGTATTTCTCACGCTGCACGTGCGAAAGCCACCTCCACAAGCCCGTGCAATGGAAAGGCGCCAAGAGCGATCCTTCCACAGTTCCTCTGATGCGCGTTTTGCGTTCGGTGCCTCTAAAACGTTTACTGTGGCTGAGTTCGAGTTGTAGTACTGTATAAAATCAAGCGTTTGTGATGTGATGCAGCAATTGTGAGCCGGCATCGCTAGCCGAATTCCTTACCTGCGCTCCGTTAAGTCACGGAAGTTAAGCAATTCGAGATTTCGCGGGTTGCTGGACGGGTGACGGTCAGGGAACCCCGGCATCTAACGGCGCAGAGCCCCCAGCCGAAGGGATAAAAGGCAATGACCGACTACGACTCACCAGATTAAAGGAGGATTAGTTCATACGCTCTATGTCCCCAAAAGACGCGTTGCAACGGCGCAACATATTTTTTTAAGAATTGAAAAAGTTAGCGCTTTGTGAGAATACCAGACTAATTGAAGAACACAAAGCAAAGCCGATCCGATGGCCGAGATCGCTAAGGCAGTAGTGTAGTAGCAATCTCGGACAGAAGGCTTGCGGTTTCGAGTCCCGCCTCGGGCACAGTTGTATTTGTGTTTGCACTTCCCCCCCTTATAATGACCATATCGTTTCATGTTCATAGTTACCATACCGTTAACTCCAACAGTGGTCGCTGATGGCCTAGATGTTGATGCGACCTCGAATTAAAAAAAAACAACCAAAGCAACAATTCTGACAAGGTTTTGATAAAAAAAATTAAAGTTGGGAAATCTCGAATGTATAACATCTTAAAAAGAAATACAAAATCAAGTATGCTTCGTTAAAATAATTGTTTTGTAGGTGGTTGCCACCACATTCACGAGAACTTAGGGGACTAGCCGAAACCTAAATCATCAAATAAATTCTTCAGCTCCAACAAATATTGAAGAAAAAAAATTTTTTTTTTACTTTTTATGGATTTTTTTATTTCCTTAGATTTCGTGTTGCATTTCTGTATGTCATTTTCTTTGCCTCTCCCGGGACATCTTCGTTTCTTTGAAATACAGTTGTGCATGAGATACTCAATCTATTCTATCTTTGAACGATAGCGTTTTCTGAATTGAGAGATTTTATAGTAAATCTGAATATGCCGGAACCCTGTACAAGACGGAACAAAATGGTGGACCCAAACAATACCGACTTTGGTTTTACTTTCATTGGTACTTTACATAGAGGCAAGGTCCAAAAGTATTTCTGACAATCATCTTCTTTTTAAATTGATTTTATATAATTAACTATATAGAGCACAATGAAGTGCTCTTTTGAAACTTACTTTTGGAACTTCCTTGTCTCTATGTAAAGTACTAAGACTTAATAGAATGGCAATCTATACCTTACATAAATAATAAATTATAATTAATTACAAAATAATTCCACACTAAACAGAAAGTAACTATTAAAGTGACTTGCCAGCGACATTAAACGATTTTCAAAGATAACTAATACCTGAATTTTAAACATCATTTCCAAACACACTGTCCTGAGCTTCATTCATTCCTCCAAACTTACATTTTTAGCTCTAGTATATTATTTTCCTGTAACTAATCAGAGGAATGTGACAGTCTCAGTTTCTTTCGATCTTTCTTCGTATTTCTCGCACACCCAAACGATATGCATACACAAAATGTTGTGTACTGTCACAAACCCCGAATTCATAAAAGCCGATACGAATATGAAACCCGCAAAATGCATAAAGCGTGATTTTTCGTAAAAATGTACGTATTGAAATACATAATTCTAATTATTTTGCTTTACGCATACAATTATAAATGAAGTAATCCGTAAGTTATCAAAACGCAATTGAAAGAACCAGACGAAATAAATAGGACAATATTATATTGAATGTTCATTCTGAGTACAGCTTTCTCTCTTGCTATAATTCTGTTTATGAACTTTACTTCTATTTCGATGTTTCGTTAGTCTTAATTTAAACAATAAAGTGCTTACAAATTACAGAATACGCCCTCCCAACAACTTAATAATTACTATCAGTTCAGTATATTTATTTACTATTGTTTGCACTATGAATAAATTATGTACGTGGAAAAGAAATGACTATACAAAATGTTACATGCAACATTAAATTAAATACCTTTGTTTCAATCCTCATGCCCCTGTACATTTTAAATACTCCTATGCAAAACATAATTCCATAGTATATAAATTGTAAATGCCATAAAAACCCAATATGCATTCAGAATTTTTAGTTAATTCAATATAAATGAGATCGACCCATACAATGATAAACTAAATAAATAAACGTACGCAGATAACTACAATTTTTTTAATGTACCCAAAAGAGATATGATATAAAGCATGCAAAAATGAATTATCTCTCACCGAAAACCACATGGAGTAAATAATTGGAATTCTCTCTGCGCGAACATACCTAGAAAAAAGAGAACCACAAATTAATTTTCAGAAAAACGTACAAAATATTTCCACCAGGTTGATTTCCACCATCTGATTAAATATTTTAAATTCATTAGACACATTTAACAAATGTTCACAAAACTATGTAATAGATTCGTAGGACGTTCCGAGCCGGTTGAAAAGATTCACAACTAAAGAAGAAACATTTCATTAATATAGAACACGAACTGTGTGAAATAATAATAAAGAAAACTAGGGTGCCACGGAATGGCACAAACTTTCTCGTATTAGTTTTCTATTTTCTTTGGCCTGGGCTAGCTATTTGGATTTCCCACATATTTTTACGAACTACTGTCTATATAAATGTAACTTCATTTTCTGTGCACGTCTTCTAGAATTCAGTGGGAAATACAATTATTCAAATTATCGTTTCCATGTTGTCGCGGCAGGAAGTATTATTCCGAAGCACAACATGATAAGAGTCAAAATTTATTGCTTATTTATCCTTGAAAATAGATTTTATTACATGGGAGTTTGTTTTCTCCCTTTCAAAATTCAAAATTTAAGTAGTATATCACTTAATGTAGGGGTCACAAATTAAGTTTTTGGGAATTTTTTCCCCATAGCACGCCATACGCAGTTTTTAACAGTTTTTTTTGACGTAAAATAAATAAATAAATAAATAAATATCACCGCCCAAAGGACATTTTCTTAAATTTTTCTCAAGTTTTCGGTTTCCTAATAGTACAACCGAAAAATTACTTCAGAAATATTAAAGAAGAGTAAAACCTCATCCTAATGGCAATTTTCATTGAAAAATTTGGAGCCTTTTTAAAAATATGGCGTTTAAGCGTTATGAAATTACGAGAAATAAGCAATTTGTAGCTGTTCTTCACAGAAATCTTTTGAGTTTTCGAAAATCTCCATTGGAAGTAATTTGAAGAACTTTACCCCACAAATGCAAAAGTTTTACAAATCGTTGGATATGTGCATTTTTTTGTATATTTTTTGAAAAAAAAAACCAAAATGTCAAAATAGTCCTTTATGTAATTTTAAACAGTGGAATTAGCACTATCCGTTGAAAGAAAAAAAATTGGAGACATTTTTGCGAAAATGGCGTTTGAGCGTTTCTGAAAATGCAGAATTTTGAGCTCATTTTTTATAGAAAACTGTCGAGTCTTTGAGAAACTTTATTTAAAACACGTGTACTCATAAAAAACTAAGAGATTAAAATAAAACAGCATTTTCCCCCGGTAATCAACCCCTTATCATCCGTCACTAGGGTCTTGGATGCGGGTGTCTCCCACTCCGCCCTCCCTCTCTCTTGTTCGCCAGGTCTGGAGCCAGGTATTGATAATTCGATGGGGTAGCCACGACTCATCTCATCTATTTCCTTAGTTATCATCTAGACGCCCGGCCTCCGTCATCCTTGGATTCTTAGTGGAATAATAGTTAATGATAGGACACTGTAGGGAATGATTGATGAAGCATGGTTGAATGGTGGAGTGCATAGTGATAGGGGAAAAAGGAGTACCACCAGGAAAACCTGCCCCGAACCTCCTCAGTCCACCACAAATTGAACGTAAAACCGCCTGGGATCAAATCTGCGCACCAGCGGCAGAAAAATTCTCAGAGAATAGGAATACATCAAAAGGATATGAAAATTAATCAACATAATTTACTATTGGAAATCGCAACTTTAATTTGATTTTTACTGCATTCTACAATTTGTATTCTCAATATATTGATGTATTATCTTTCAAGCAATCGAAGTCGTTGTCGGTCAGTCGTGGAGAGAGGGCGTGTTCTTAGGAGCTCCGAGAGGATTGCGATGACCTGCTGCCTAGCGTCGTACCGCGCGCGTGTTGGTACCTGGGCGGACTTTTCGCAACGCAGCCATGCAGGCCAGCATAGGCGGCACAGGCATCAGCAAGCATTCGCAGCTCTTATGCGCGAGCATAGTGGCTATTCTGCTTGTGATTGGCGGAATAGAGCAGAATCCCGGCCCTGGAGTGGACACTGCGATGAATACCTGTCTCAAGTGCGAAAGGAGCGACCGGAGACTTCGGAGACTGGAGGCACAGCTGGAGGAGGCTCACAAGTCAATCGGTGAGATAACTTTAAAGCTGAAAATTCTGGAGCAGAAACACGACAGCCGGGAAGGGCGGGAAATTGCACATCAAGCCCTGGTTGATGCCAGAAACAATGCGTTGCTCGCTTCTGTATAATTTGCTGCAAATACTGTAACCCTTAAATTTATTCCTGTTTGTTTCATTTGTAAAAGTAAGAGATGAATGCTGCCTCTGATCATCGAAATGAATGCAGATATGTATCACATACGCTTTGTTTGAATTGGACATTTTATAGTAACATCTGAGCTGTTAGTAGCGCAGAAATTGCAATATATCAGTATCACGTAACCGTCTCCAATAATACAAGAAAGTATGTGCTGGTGTAGCACCACTAGTTTTCTAGAGTTTCTATCCAGCCGACAGCCGGTTACCTTTTACGTCCCGATGGGACGCAAATTCGACCACACCCTAGACACCAACACAATTGCGGGAACCTCTGATCTAGGGTCAGCAAAACGCGAGGCCCTCCGTCAGAACCCAAACATGATAGATTACGAAAAAGCAATCATGCTCAAGGCGGCACTCAAACCAGCGTCTCTTCGGACCAAAGTGCTAAATCGGTACATGCTCTTAGCCACCTCGACCCCTAAGTCGGCCATTCAAAATTCAATTTGAATATTCTCCATCACATTCCGCTGCGAGCTGTCGCACAGTACGGATCTCCGCGCACAGTACTGCGTCTCGACTCGTACCTGTTCTGTGTTCCAGTGAACGTTAAAGTGCTACAGGAAAAGTTATCAACAACACTTCTAACTGTGTGCTGCTAATATTGCAAGAAGTTAGTGCAACATTTCGAGACAACGTTGGCATACGCCAGTGTATTGTAAATGCGATCTCTCAGGTCTACCCGACCGCGGGCGAAATGGAGGTCGCTTACCAAGAAGGCGAGACCCGTGAAACATGATTCCAACACATTCCAGAGCATCTACTAGGACAACATCAACTAGAACAGCGGTTACCTCAACCCTCATCACATCGGCCTCACATGTTAAGTGGAACATTTCCCGCCTGACAATGTTAACAGTCAACTAAATAAGGTAAGTGATTATCAGCCGGCTGACGGCACTACGAGTACTTCAAAGGGCAACGGCAATACCAGTGCAAGCGCAGGACCTATTTCCGAAGAGCCTAGTGGTAAGCGAGGGCATAGTGATCCAAATCTAAACGCGATCCTCCCAGTTTCGCTTCACGAATAAAGTATCCACTGCGCACCAGCTGCTGCGAATCACTGCATACCTTCATACAGCTTTCAAAAACAAATAGAAATAAATAAATAAATAAATAAATAAATAGCAGAATTCATCGACACCATCAAAGCCTTGGTTCGAGTCTAGCACGAAGAGTTAACATATAAAACTCTTCCAAATCATTACATGCTTCCTCACAAAGAGAACTTTCGCAGTCGTAATAGATAACCGCATCTCAAACCCACGCCCCAAAAGAACAGGACTCCCACAAGGATCCTCCCTCTCCCCACTGCTATTCAACCTCTACACAGCACTAAGGAACAAGATTTTTATCATCAGGAAGGTGGATTGCGCAAAGTACTCAATTTTACACCTAGATTACGCATATCAATTAAAACGTCATATCACATCACATAACGTTTTTTTTTTTAAATATACCGTACCTTTATACCGGATCATACCGTATTTTGCTGTGAATGCAAATACATTTACATTGCCCTCTGTAAGATATATTGAATCAATACGCATAAAATCTATTTAAAAATAAGAATTTGTACAGTTCTTCTATACCACTTTCACGAGATATCAACCAAATTTAGCTATCGTGTTTTTGTTTTGTTTTTTTGCCTTCTGTATTCGAAAAATGTCGTCTTTATTCTCGCGTCTGGTTGTTGCGTTCAATTACGACTAGGTCTTAGTGGATGATTTGAAAACAAGTCACGTGCACCACCATATTTTCTACTGTGCATCAGTGACCGAAAGGAATTATTTTAGCCCCATGCCTTATGGCAAGTATCCAACAGTCGGAGGGGCATATTCTGAGTCAGTCGCTCTCATGCGGTGCTGTCCCACTGTGAAATTCGTGTCTGGTTCGCGTGCGCTTCAAATTCGTTAATATGGTTCGCTACAGTTGGGTGTTTGTTTTTAAATTGAAATTCGCCACATGATCTGTAAAATTGAATCGAGTCGATACAACGCAAATCGACATTTCACATCGAAAATATGCGAATAACCCCGGTAACTTCCTTTACGTTTGTGGAAGATTTACACCTACACTTCAAAGGAAAACAATATATGAAATTATAGAACTTGCGTTTTCTTTATACTTTGGCTGTCATGTTTGTGCTAAGGATTGATTAATTGATTGATTTTTTCGTGTTTCCGGGCACGTCAACTGCTTTGGTCATTAGTCCCGTTAGTGTAGTGCATGTTTTTTTCTCGGGAGATGGCGGTGATCTTCCCCCGCTGGATGGCGAGATCCGGCGCCGACCTACCGTCGGCTAGAAGGGTTTCCCTCTAACCAGGACTCTCCCACCAGTGGGGCACCGCCCCAGCCGGGACAAGCTCTAAGCTCCCGACCGATCTCCCCGAATATGTGGTAGTGTAGTGCATGTTAGTGTACGTGTGTGTAAAGGGAGAGGATAGGACAAGGAAGAGGAAGGACTGATCGCGCGCGGTTCGTGGCCCGTTTGATAGGGTACTGCTCCGGCATTCGCCTGGTGTTGATCGGAGAAACCACGGGAAACTACCCATCAGAGCAGCCGGTCGCTAGAATTCTCCTCCAGGCAGCGACTGAATTCGACCTACCAGAAAAGCTAGTGTCGAAAATCCTGCCGCCGTGGGGAGTGGGAACCTAGGACCTCCCGGTCAGAGGCGCTGCAGTGACATCAGTTGATGCACTGAGCTACCGCTCCCGGTTTGTGCTCAGGACATTCTATGGGCTGCTCACCAGTGCCGTGTTACCTGCACAACGAACCTCGTGTTGTGGTTGCGTGGAAAACTCAAATCATAGTCAATGTTGTGAATACCAACAAACTATTTTAATGTCTGCATATTATTGCACAAAAATTCACATTCCATTTTTAACTTGTTCTTACCTCTTATGAATCATGCTCATAAAATTTTGTAGTATTGTAACAGGAGTGACAATGCGGAAATTAGTATAGGATTTTATGTATTTGAAATACCAAATATGTTCATAACTTTTGAACCTTGCGTGATAAAATCGTTTTACAATTATTTTCGAAATCAGCGTGATCGTTTCCTTTGAAATCACCTTCTTTCATCCGGGAGGTATGAAAAAAAAAATTGTATCCTAGTGCAATCAGAAAAACTAAAACGGGTGAAAGAAATAGGCCTTTTTAAGTTAAAGGCGTTTTTGAAATGCACTCCAGAGTAGCGCTATACAATGAATAAATAGATTGAAAACTTTTTTCAACACCTCTCCATTGTTCCTTCGAATGAGAGACCTTCGGCTTAAAGAAGGTCGTTAAGCCTTTCCAGTAACTCTCTTGAGATAGCCGAGTTCGAAAAATACTGTCTCTGAGGAGGGTGATAGCTTTTCCTCGTAACGATTTTCGATTCCAACATTTTCACAGAAATTGCGGAGGAAGTTCGCCTTCGCAAATGCACAGCAGAGGCTGCCACACACAGAAATCACCCGCTCTTTCTCTACGATTGGATATGAAAATTGTTATCGCTAAAGTTTTAAAAATTAGCTATTCTTTAATTATCTTCCTGATCAAGAATACTCACCCAATCGAAAGAAATGAAACTTCATTAACAATTATTAAGTTTTATTTTTTATTACATATGCATTAATCACAGAGCTATTTCAATGTAACAGAAAGAAAGATCTAATTATGAAATATTAAAAATCTTTTCATTTCCACCCGCACTAATTTAATACACAAATAAAACCATTTTCGCAATGAACTCATGAGGCCAATTTCAAAGCGAACCTTAAAAAACTACGTACTGCTGCACTGTTTTGTACATTTGAGAATGTTTAATGTATTTCATTTGGCTCGTAATATTGAATATATAAATCACGTTTCCCTCATATGAATTTGATTGTGGGTGTCAGTAAGGAACGGATTTTTTCACATTGTGATTGTGGCATTGTAGGCATAGGCAAGCCACCACATTTTCCAAATAAATCTCTACATGATTATTCATCACAGTCCAAGAATATCCACTAGCATTTCTCTGTACTTGGTCATCAACCTTTATGGCAAGAAAACAAAATGAGCGATGGAATTTTATTGTCGTGTTCTGGAGCCATTCTTAATGAAATACCGAAAAGGACGTGGAACAGTTATTTGCTGACATAAAGACCAAACAAAATAAAATATATTTTCTAGACTCAAAACTTGACAAAATTTGGAATGAAATGTTTTCCCCCATTGAGATCTAGTTTCTTTACAATCAATTCCCTCCAACTCCGCGCCGATAGTTTCGGACTCCTGCTATCCTGATGAAGCGGCAAAACAACCACTAGGTGGAAACTGCTTCCCAGAGAGTGTCCGTTCTCTTTCTCAGAACAGGGCTCCTTTACGAAGAAGTTGAATTTGCATCGAGTCGTTAAATTAGATCCTCACCGTTCTCATTAACTCCACCATTGTACTTCACTCTCCACTTTGTAAGAAAAAAACAACTCATAGGTTAATGCGATTGTCAATGGTCCATACAAACACGTTTTTCATTTATGAGCGAATCCTACAACAATCATTGAAAGGAAAACAAAATTACAATTTAAGAAAATCGAAGCGACAGTGTTAACATATTCCGAATGTACAGTGGAAGATAGTGTAGAAAGAAGGAATTTTACCTGCTTGTTTGCGATCGCTAGTTATGCATTTTTACTTTCTCGTATACATACGTATATACGGAGTAATATACGTAGTATAGAGAAAGTTATGCAATGCTGCGGAAAATTGATTTCGAGATTTACACGGAAATACACGTTTTGGGGTCCCCTGATACTGAAAAAGTGCAAAATTGAATTTTCTTGCATTTTTCTCGCCAGCACAATCTACAACCGTACTCAACATAGGAGTAAGTTGACCGTTGTTCAAAATTTGTCTCTTTTCTCTATCGTTAAGACGACAAAACGTTGTGCGTAGTATTTCATTCAGTATGTCATAATATTACCATGAAATCAGATTTCAATATAAAAAAATCAAGTAGCATTAATAATCCGCAGCATACCAATTTAAAATGCATACCAATGCATACCGCAGCATACCAATACAAATAAATACTTCCTAAATAATAATCACTTTCTCCGCGAGTCAACTCTTCAAAAAATCAGTAAACACAGGCGCCACGCGGCTTGTATTGCGAGTGAAAATGGAAGTCTTCTGTGCGGGTAGGCAATCAGAGAATTCGCTGGCCTACGCGCGACGGGCATACGTCAAGCGTGGACCCAGCATGCAACTGTTCAACGCTCACTACAGGGCCTTCTCTCAGCATACGGCGCGAAGCGAGGCAGCGTCCGGGCGTGCCTACCCTGAAGCAGCACGCAGGCGCGTGTCTCTGCGGGCAGATACGGGACAGATCGCATGACGCACGGGCTCTTACAAAAATATTGATACGGAAATATGGCTCTTGTCACGATAATTAAATTCCATTATACACTTCCAGATGAATATTTACACCCTATTAAAATTGTAAGAGTCATTTAACTTTCTAAAATAATTATGAAATGTGTTATACTAGCACATACTCATCAGGGGGATCATCCCTAAGTAGCCGTCACTGGACTGCATACTTTGGTTCATTCACGATGTTTGGATCCGGCATCCCGGTCAAAATTAACGAAAACATTCTTCGCACTCGTTTACGTAATTTCTGTTCAATTCTGTTCTAAGAAGCTTATGCTATCCTTGCTGCACTCCAAAAAATACATTCAAGAAAAAAAAAGACGAGTCTCCTACATTCAATATCCTAAATTGTCGAAGTAATTTAAATAAGAATGTCGCACTTATAAATGACATCAGTATTTACAATGATCTGTCATATAATGATAATAATAATAATAATAATAATAATAAGAAGAAGAAGAAGAAGAAGAAGAAGAAGAAGAAGTTAGAATTGACTGAAAAGCATATACGGACAATCAAAAAAGCAGCATTATTGGGAACAGCAAATATAGTCCGTAGATTCTTAAGTCTGACTTGACTGATATAAAAAACAAAATATATTGTTTCACTTTACGTGCAAACCATAAACCATTGTTGCCTTGGGTGATTTTGAGAACCCCGGCATCAGTGTATATCTACAGAAATTAGGAAATAATAATAATAATAATAATAATAATAATAATAATAATATTAATAATAATAATATTAATAATAATAATATTAATAATAATAATAATAATAATAATAATAATAATAATAATAATAATAATAATAATAATAATAATAATAATAATAATAATAATAATAATACAGAAACCCGCCCGCCCAGAGCTGCGCGGTCGAGATAAGAGGCGCAGAATTAGTTTTCAGACGCACCGCCTTGCTTTGACGCAGCTGGGCGGGCTCCGGAATAAAGAGCTCTCCTTGCTGCCCCCTATTGTTCCAGACCGCGACGCCGCGCAATACCGAGAACTGAAGGCGCACGAGAGAAGGGGAGGAGGAAGTGGTGATATAAATTAAAACATACCGCGGTCGTGAGCGTATGAAAAGATCTCGCCACCAGGGGACCGCACCTAAGTCTGATTGTGGGCTAGTTAGAAGGCTGAAACACACGAACACACGTTGCTGAGTCTGGGTGAAGGGTTGAGACTTGTACGAACGATCAACTGTAAGTCAAATGTTTATTTCTATGCTGTTTTGTGTCATTCCACCTTAGAAGACTTTGATATTTTCAATAATGCTTTTCATTTTGAGAATACATCTAACCTTTCTCGAAACTTCTTGTAAACAGTAATCGAAATACAAGATTTGTGAATCGCACATGGTGTCGGGAGATGTAGCAGTTGTTATTAACGTATGTATAGACATTTAGTACGGATACCAATGTGTGTACTTCATTTCATTCTTTCTCCGCGAGATCTGCAAGACACAAAACCGGACTGTATCAAGTTTCCCACTAGATACTTTTATTTCTTCACGCGTCTTAATTCCTCATCATTTTCGTAATCAATACAGCTTCACCCATCAGTACAACGACATGTTATCAAAGTCAAATCAACAACCTTCTGAAAGCAGAACACGGTTCCAAAAAGGTTCTAATTTAAAAACGAATCTCACATGGCATACCATTGCCACCACATGTTTCTACTGAAAAACTATTTCGAAATCATGGAAATCGTTAAACTCGCAATATACACGTAATGCAATGATGGCACGAAAAGGCGCAAAACGCGTTCGCGGATAGCATTACCAGAACAGTGTGAATAAATTACCGAGTCCCCGCACAATTTTCTCTTCATTACGTTGTAGCAATTCGATCAAACCGCGGGCCCTGCAAGCGCCGTGTGGACCCGAAAGCACGGAGAGCCGCGCCCTCTGGAGGCGCCAGCGCACAAAGCAGGCGCCACAGACCCGAGCGGCGTCGCAGCGAGATACGGCGCGAGGCACGGCTCGCCCGCGCCACGTTGAGGGAGGGGAAAATATAAAGAGGAAAATGGAAAGGAAGGAAGAAAAGTAAAATAAATTAGAGAGGAATGAAACGCAGTTCTAGCAATTAATGTCCGCCGGGAAATGCGCGGAGGATGCAGCAGCAGCGGCCTCTGTCGCCGCCCACGCCGAGACACCGCGGCGCGGCGCGCTCTTGTTTATTCCGGTGCATGGCGAGGACGCGGCCAGCACGCAAAGGTAGGGCGGAAATTACACGAAAGTATGAAAACGTCTGAGAAAAAATTAATGTGCGGGAGCTCGTTTCCCAGCGCCAAATATACTGTGAAAGCGCCCCCGCAATGCAACGCTTTTTACGGGCGAAATACGCGAAGTGAGCTGTATTACGCCGCCGGACCGCGGCGGGGGGGCGAGATTTCGTCTGTACACGGTGGTGGGCCCCGGATGTTACTTTCATTTTCCATTTTCTTGCGCTGAATATGACACCCACTTAGCACCGAGCGCAATCAAAGGGCGACGAGAGAAAGGACACTCTTGACCTAATTAAATCTTCCGCTGAGAGGCGTTCGGAAAAGGACACTCTAACGTTCTCTCCGCGGGAACGGAAACGATTTCGTCGTCGTCACGACACACTGGGACAGAAAAGCGAATGCTAACAAATCTGTGATCTTATCTTAAATTTTCGTGTTTCTTGATATTAGGTGGGTCTTTTCTTACGCGAGCAACGTACATAATGCTCTCCCCCTCTTCACGTCAGTGGAAACAGATGAGAACAAAATATAGGATATTACTAAGGGGCGGATTTAAATGAAATGTCTTTTTTTTTACTTTAGAACAATGCCGTTTAGGAAAGAAATTCATTTTATGTTATGAAAAAAGTCAATGACGCATTTTTATAGGTCATTATTTTGCATTTTTGTCCATTTTGACTAATAAGTCATTTTTAACCCTTTTTCCGTCATTTTTAATGCATCTTTTGCTGATTTCATCGATTTTATTGTCATTTTTAATGGTACTTGCTAGAAATAATACTTACGAGATCCAAGAAATGTTCTTTACAGAATTACTCAGCAGCCTCTTTGATTTGTTCGCTCAGATATTATTTTGACAGCCGTTGTATGCAATTCTTGTGACGTATATCAACGCCATTGCCCGTTCGGCCGATTTCGGGACATTTACACAGAGATTTCCTGGTAAAGAACAGTCCAAACCAAAATTTTGCAAGGTGAGTTCACTCCAACGAATGGAACAACCCTCGATTACATCCGTAACGTATCCAACACCTTGAGTTGTTCATCCGAACTGGACTGATATGATTTTGTACGTCATTTTTCTTTGGTTTTAGGGCATTTTAAAAGCATTTTATTAATAATTTTTAGCGAAGTTTTAGGTCATCAAAATCCGCCCCCTAGATATTACATAGTGCCACGCAGTTCCTCTTAAATGCCGCTTAGCTAGAAATAATTGTAAGAACCAGTGTTAAACTGTTTTCTTGAGTTGTGTAAATTATTAGACTATAATCTGTTCTTATTAATAGAGTTATGCATTTTCATAGGTTCTCATTAGAAAAGACTTTTTGTAACATGTAAAGTATTCCAACCGAATAATGTAAAGCAGCAACACGTGGCTGTTCTTATTTGAAAATAAATTTATACATAAGAAAATTGAAAGTTTGAAACTATTTTGCTTACTCTTATAGATAGAATTTTTTGTAAGGTATTACAGCGATGTTGTCTAAAACTTACAACGATCGTTCTAAAAATCGTTCAAAACATGAACATAACTGATATCTTCACACATATCGGCACTACAGAGATGTTTTCAAGTGACACAGAAGATACTAAATGAAGAATGAATTTTGAGAAATCGCAAATAACATATTACTTAAAAGTAATCCCAATCAAAAAACAATAACAACAACAATATCACAAAACTTCTAGACAAATATTATTGCCTATGCGTATTCACAGGATAGAGGATAATTATATTTTATTGGGACTGAGGATGCAATACTATTTCATCTCCTTACATTAGAGATATTAAATTATAGGGTGTTAGAAGATCCCTGAAAATATTTGTGCTTGCATGTCATCCCTTTTAGGTAATTTGCACAAATTATTGCTAAGAACCGCAAATACTACAATAAATATTGTTTCCATTTACCTTTTTAAAAGATTTATGACAGACACATACTCGATCTACAATCCAAAGAGGCAAGTCTCGTGCGGAATTACCAGCCTGAGATAAATCATGTGCGGCCCATGAGTTGAACCGACTACTTTTTGGAAGTACGTCCATTTCATTTCACAAGTACCTTCGCGTTCCGTTCTCATAGTACAATAATGATAAAAGGGCTCTTCGGTAAAGGGCTAAAACATTACTACATTTCACTTCTCTCACTAGAGTTTTGTTTTGCCTCGCTGCATCCGGCCAAAAACTTACATTTTTTAGTTTTATTTCGATTAATGGAGATGGCACGAAATACGTGTATTTAATTTTCTCTAGAAACACTAAAGCAATCAACTGCTGACATTTCTGTTTCTCTCTAAATGTCCAATTACTACGATATTCGGAAAATTTGTCGGCAAAACCGTCGCCCGCCTCTCGTTCTACAAATAAGGTTCATTCGTCGACTATCACGACATATTCATTATTGTAAACACTTGATATGACTATTCGAAATTATCAGATTGTTTTGAAGCGAGGTAGAGCACTAAGCTTAATTAGATTCTCACTAAACAATTTACACTAGGAAATACAACAATAAAGGATTACAAGGTTGAATTTATAAGTGGGGTAAAATACATTTAACGAGATGAGATAGCACTCCAAAGATGTGCGTAGATATAACGAAGCATATGAGAGAAAACGATTTACTTTTTTGAAACTTTCTAATACTGCATCATTAAACAAAACCACAGTATTGTAAGTATTTGTGTTGTGTGCATTTCTATGACAAGGTTAATCAACGGTCAATCAACGGTTAAAATTGGCTTTCAATATTCAATGTATATAGTCAATCAAATCTTGTGTAACTATAGTAGCGCCGTTTAAATGCTGTCATTATTTCCAAATTTTCTCATTATTTCCAAATCACTTTTCCCCATAGCACGTCATACGCAGTTTTTAACTGCTTCTTTGACGTAAAAAAATAAATAAATGAAAAGAAAACCTCTACGATTGAAGAGCAGTTTTTTCAGTGCTAATAAGGTCATGAATTGACACCTAATCTGTTATATCTGCGTCTGCTGATTTTCGTACGTCATAATCAGCGAACTTCTAATTTCGTCGTTTTAAATCCATTGAAAGCACTCGGGGTGGAGGTAATTTTATACCCAGTAGTAGTTACTGACAGGGTTTATGCGTTTCTTGTGAATGGTACAAAATCTTTCTTCGTAGTATTGTAACTACAAAGGAATGATTCTCCATAATTTTATAGAAACACTGCCGAGATTATCTTCTGGCTTATCAGGAATTGAAGTCATCCATCACTAAGAATTTCCATAAACATGAATACTCTGCAATGATGATTCATTTTTTTAAATCTATGCACACAGAAATCACAAGTAATTAAAAACACATAATGAAAGTAGTGGTACTACAGAATGGCACAGACTTTCTCGTATTAGTTTTCTATCTTCTTTGGCCTGGGCTAACTATTCGGACTTGCCATGTACTCTTACGAGCTGCCGTCTATCGCCAAAAGTAGGTTTTTGTTTTCTCGGATTTGGGGTTTCCTAATAACAGAACCAAAATATTCCTTTAACAGTATTAAAGAAGAGTAAAATCTCGTCGTAACTGGAAAATTTCATTGAAAACTTTGGAGCTGTTTTCAAGAAAATGGCGTTCGAGCGTTACTGTAAATGCGAAATATGAAGTTCACTTTCACAGAATTTTTTTTCAGTTTTCGAAGAACTTCATTAGAAGTGATTTCAAACACTTCCACTCACAAATGCAATAATGTATACAAATCGCATGAAATGTGCGTATTAACGGCGTGAGGGTTATTAAAAAAATCTTAATTTTTGAAAAAACAAAAGGGTACCGCAAATGAACTTTATGTCATCTAAAACAGTATAATTCGCACTATCCGTACGAAAAGTTATAAGAAAAAATATGAAGCCGTTTTTGAGGAAATGGCGTTTGAGCGTTCTGAAAATGCGGAATTCTGAGCTCATTTTCATAGAAAACTTGAGTTTTCGAGAAACTTTGTATATTATTTAAATTACATGGACTCATAAATACACTAATGTGAACAAATTGCCGCTACTGTAAACATTAACGTGAGAAGAAAGTAAAAAAAATACATTTATGTAATTTTTTTTTTTAGAAACAAGAGAATAGAGCAATATGGCGTTTTTGCATAATCTTATAACGTATATTTAGCATTATCCCTACCAACAGTATAAAGACAAAATTTGGTGGAGTTTTCGAGAGAAAATTTGTTTGTGTTATTTTTTAAAATTGTACATACTGCAGCAATATTGCGCGAAAACTACTAATTTTTTTTAAAGTAGATGTCGTAAATAAAAGAACTAAATATAGAGAAGAAATTCTACTCGAAGGAAAAATCTCTATCTTCAATTTTGTAGTTGTAGGAAGATGCCGGAATAATTTCAAACTTTCGCAATTTGTAGAAATTTACAGTTCACAGAGAAAATCGGACGTATGCCATCTTTATAAATGTATTTTACTTTTTCCAACAAGAAATTCCAAGAAAAAAATTTAGAGCCATTTTTTAACCATTTTTGAAGATGTCCCTGGGGCTTCATGTAAAGTACCCACAAATTTTAAAGAATGATATTCGAAAACGCAGCTCTTCGAGTCAACCCAGATCAACCAGCAAATATCCATTTTGGAAAACTTTTCTACGTATGGTTTAGGTGCTAGTGCTGTTCACAGACTGACGGATGGATGGATTTTGCCGTCAATCGACTTTTCGGTATCAAGGACCTACGAAACATGGATTCTGGCTACACCACGTGCCAGAGGATTTTTATTTTTTTATTTAACAACTGGATTTATCCAGTTTTTCGTTATCAGGGCTTAGCAATAAGAGTTTTTGTGCCGAAAAATCGCCGGTTTTGCGCGCAGCATTACATAACTGCGTAAGAGGTAGCGATAAAGTAAAGGCAATAAAATTTAAATCGAACTCAATTCTTTCCGTTTGATTATTCTGATTCCCACACGCAGCTTGCTCACTCCACGTATCTCCGCCAACGGGGCACTGTCCCAGCCAGAACGAGCTCTAGTCTTCCGACATTTGTGGAAGTGTAGTGTATATAGTGATTGTGTAAGGGTGAGCATGGAAAGATGAAGGAAACGTCACGTGTGGTCTTGTGATCCGTTTGTAAAGGTACTGTCTCGGCACTCGCCTGGTGTTCATCGAAGAATCGACGGAAAACTATCGATCAGAGCACTTCTCTAGACACGACTTCTGAATTCGACCGAGCTGTCTATTGCCGAAAATCTTTTCGAGTTGCATTGAACATGGAAAAGTTGGAGATTTGTGCAAGATTTAACAGAATCGATTAGGCCCCTTAAATTAAAGAATCCTCCAATACTTTCTGAACGTTTATCAACCGCCAATGAGCTCATAGCGTTAGCTAATATCAATTAAACAGCAATTAATGTTCAAAATATTAAGATTCGGGAACATTAATTTGATGATCTAATTTCATATGTAACAAGAAAATTGTGTCTGTAAATAAATGTCTGACGGATCTTACAAAAAACACTTAGTATTGTTCTTATTCTGTGTACATAGGGCATGTTGCAAGCAGAGATATCATGTCGTTTGTTTGATTTTTCGACAAACTTGAAATAGCAGAACCAAACCTTCAACTGTATTTGACAGAAGGTCTCTTAAAAAGGTTATATCAGCGTTAAGCACAGTGACCTCAGGCCAGTATATTCGTACAGTACATTTCTGTGTACAATCATCGTAAAACATTTTACATTCTAAACCTACATACACGACAAGCAGACGACATCACTGTGTTGATCCGTACGCACACAAGTATGAACAAAAATTACGAATATTCTGCTTCAGTTAATTTATGACCCGCCGCTTGTTTGCGGCAGTGTCGGTACCGAAGCAACTGGCGCTGAACAGTCTAGCTAACAAACTACTCACAGGAACCTCCCAGTAGAAGTAACGTGGCTCACATCAAAATTCCGCCAGCAGGGTTCGCAAATACGCGGGCGAGATCGTGCCCTGGCCCCCGGCCGCGACCTGTCGCGCGAGGGGAGGTGGCCCGTCCGGATGCGACGAGAGCACAGGCGCGTCCGTCCGTCCGTCTCTGTCTGTCGTATGTGACCAAATCTAGCGCCTAAACCACATTTACGATCTTTAAGATTAAAGAAACACCCTGTCCATCTGGCTCTAGTTGAAGCTTTGACATTTTGAAAAACATTCTTTAAAATTTGGGAGTATTTTATATGAAGCCCCCCTGACATTTTCAAAATTTTCTCAAAAACGGTTCCAAATATTTTCTTTAAATTTCTTGTAAGAATAGAGTAAAATACACTTATGAAGGTGGCATAGGTCCCATTTTCAGGGTTAACTCTGAATTTTCGAAAATTGCAAAAGTTTGAATTGGGGGGGGGATATATTTAATTTCTTCCTACAACTATAAAATTCAAGACTCAGATTTTTCCATCAAATTAAATTTGTTGCCAATAAATAGTTCTTTCATGAAGGTTATGTAGACTTTTGAAAATTTTAGTAGTTTTTGTGCAATAGAGCGTGCAAATATTTGCAATTTTAAAATGTTATAACAACATGATTTTCGCAAAAACGGCTCCAAATCTCTTTTTTAAATTTTTGGTAGGGTTAGTGTCCAAGCAAGTCTATCCCATGACATACGGACGTCATATTGCTCTATTCTTTGTTTGTTTGTTTTTGTTTTCTTCAAAAATTACAAAAATATAATTTTCTTGACTTGTCTCTCACGTCGGTAATATTTACCTTCAAGGAAATTTCTTCAACTATTAGATTTAGTACATTGCTTTAAATGATGTCGAATAAAGTTTCTCGAAAACTCAACAGTTTTCTGTAAAAAATGAGCTCACCTTTCCGAATTTTCAGATACGCACAAACGCCATTTTCTCAAAAATGGCACCTAATTTTTTCTTCAAATTTCTGCAATGAATAGTGCTAATTGCACTGTTTAATATGACGTAAAGTTAATTTTCGTGTATTCTTTTGGGTTTTTTTCCAAAAATTACACACTTTTTTTAAATATCTCTCACGCCGTTAATTGAAACGGCTTAAAATTTTAAATGAAAATTTCCATTTTGATGAGATAATTAAATTTCGCATTTACAGTAATGCTTAATCGCTATTTTCTTAAAAACGGCTTAACAATTTAAATGAAAATTTCCATTTTGGATGAGATAATTAATAGGATTATAATTCTAATGGATAATAATAGAAAGATAATTAATAGGAAGTTTTCTTAGGTTATCTTCAGTCCGGTGTTTCTTCTGAAGGCAGCATTTTATAGATATCTGATCCGACAGAATGGAAGGTTTCTGTTTTCTTTTCAACTTTTATTTTTATGATAAGAGGTCACTTGTGAAAGAATTTCTCTTTTACAGAAAGAAAGAAAGAAAGAAGTTTATTAGGAAAAGTTTCATTTATCTTAGCGGAGTAGCCCTAGTAATTTCAGGAAGCCCAGCAATTTCCTTTATTGATTCATCGTCCATCTCCCTTTCTGGAAACAAAAATTCCAAACATTTCTCGAATTGCCAACATATCGACTCTTTCGAACTCGTAATATATTTCCAACGTAACAACAATAATGTGGTATACTTATACTTTGGTGCATAAATAAAAGCAGTTCTGATGGAAACATAGAATTCCTACATAAACAAGTTTCATTGAAATCAAATCAAGCAAGGTGTTTTCCATCTAAAAATGTAAAAGGGCTAGGATGAAAGTGAAAATTCGTATATTGAACAAACAACAGTAATAATAACAACAATAGTATAAAACTTAAAAACGTGAAAACGGGGCCTTTAAAGTAAATTTAAAAATATTATTTTCGATTAAAAACAGTCACTCAAAAATTAATTTTTTTCTTTTTTCTGTCCCACGATATGCGATACGCGAAAAATTGTAGGTCTACTTGCACAAGTCCTTAATACTTACTTAACATTTCCATTTCGTGAAGTAGGGATTGATAAATTTACAATTATGTATTTGAAAGAAAAAGGGAAACATTTTTAAGCTTCAGTAGCTTTTCATCGTTGATATATTATTTATTCCAATTTAGATTTTTCTTCAGTTCTTCAACCCACATGATCTTCAGCTTCTTTAAAATGGAAATGAAACTAAAAATCTGGGGGAAAAGATAATTCTATTCACACTTTACATAATAACATCAACGTTTCGGACACAACAGGAGAACTCACTGGTTTCAAATGAAATTTTTTGAATAGGGAGGCAGGTAAAAGATGAATAAGTCGTAAAAACCAATTTTACAAGAGAAGGAAGTAAATGTTTATTTCCTTCATTACAATCGAAACGCTGAAGTGAAATAATTCCAGTAGCGTACTAAAGTGATTAACGATAGTAGGCTAGTCATTTGGAAACAATATTGCATCTAAAGATGGAAATAAACATACATATGCTTCCCCTAAAAAAACTGTTTTATTTTTACTGATACGTCTGATGGATGATACGACACATCCTCCATGATACATCTTACTGCCTTCGATACGAAACTCGATATACATAACTTTCCTGGATCAGTGGGTCGTGGTTTCGAGAGAAATATGGAAACACTTGAAAGATGGTACATGTTCTCTTATGGATGGTATTATGAAATGGACACATGAGGACAAACCGAGTCAAGTTAATACCTAGTTAATGAGTAAATTGAATCATTAAAATTAGGAAAAAATAAATTCTTGTACGTGCCACTGGTTTCGATGATCCAGGGCGACAACAAGCCCTCGGTCTCTTTGTCGCAGCTCGATTATTAGAACCCTTATAACGCCATTGGTGTATAAATAACTACGTGCCTATTACGACTTATTCCCTCTTTTAGCCATCAACCCCTAGAATTATGACCGAACATTGATCCCCCCCCTCCAGAGCACGTTCGTGCATTTCGATCCCGCTCCACGGGCTGCCGTTTCGCGCGTAATGTACGTGTTTGCGGGGGCGCCATTAGCGGCGAATCGTCAGCCCCGGATGCCGATAAGGGGGCGCGGCGGAGGGCTTGCGGGCAGCGCTCGTCGAACGCAGCGACGACGCAGTCGAAACACTTCACGGGATGCAAACACATTCGGCAATTTTCAACGGCTCAAAGCCGCCATGGAGCGGTCGCTCTCCACCAACGACTTAGAATATACTACACCTTCACTTTTCTTCATGCACCTAACTGTTCTTGGAAAGAAGATACTGAAATTTCAATTTCTACTGCGTATATTGATTCAGTGGTGAGGTGTAGTTGACATTTACATAATTGAAATGATTAAAGGCGTTGTCATTGTCAACAATAGTATTTATTTCACAAATAGCAGCTTTCGATGGCTTAGCCATCATCATCAGTCGTTTTTGTGGCTCCCAGACAGCTGATGATGGCTAACTGATGATGATGGCTATGATGATGATAAGCCATCGAAAGCTGCTATTTGTGAAATAAATACTATTGTTTTCTACTGCGTAACTGAACCACGGTTTTCTAAAATTTTTTTCATAAAATAATTCACTTTTTGCATGAATATTTTCAAGCCAATAAGCATAATATCAACATCATTCTGATTCAAATCCTTCTTTTAGTGAACCCCAAAGATCAATCTATACTAATAAAAATGAATTCAAAGCTTTGTAACCAACATCGATAATGCAACTGCTGTTATCGATACTAGTGTTCGAAACCACATACTTTCTCGCCCTTAGTAACGGTTATGTAATATCATTAGAGAGATTCTGCACAACATAGCGGGCAGCCCTATCCATCTTCTGCGCATGCGCAGGTGCACTGAAGTGATGCGAAACGTGAACAGCGCATGTGCAGAAAAATCGTTAGTGCTCTACCGTTCGAGGGGGCACAAACTCCCTATTATACCGCAATTTCTGCCTATACCAACACATCTCAATCAATGAGCGCTGGCAAAAATGTGCAATGAATGCTGGCAATAATGCAATGGCAACATTTTTCTTGTCAATTCTTGCTTAAAACGCCATTCTTGCCATAGATAGAACCGTTTTTCATTTTTCATTGTAGTGGTTTTGGGGAAGTTTCACGTATAAACAATTTCAAAATTATACTCTTCATCACTTTCATTACCTATTATAGTATTATATTCCATTATCTCTGTATTCACCACACCACACTCCTAAACCGGTGACAATAACTTATGACGTGTGTTTAATATAGTGAAAAATTTTCTCAAAATAGTCAACCTCAGTATGCTAGATTCTCGTACTGTGCACCATACTAAGGATTCGAAAATATATCGTTGAAATGTTCGTAAATATTGCAACTAAGTAACATGAATGCAGTCTTCAGCAAAATTTGCCGAATAAGAGCAAATACTGAAAGACAAAATGCTAGAAAGAAACCGCGATGCGAGTACCTCATGCGAATGAGTGGAAAGGAAGGAAAGAGGCGGGAGGAAGGAAGGAAGGGCAAGACTGCAAGGGGCGGCACGGGGGCAGCGTACCTCCTAGGTGCTGGACGGGGGTCGGGGCGAAGCACCGCGCGGGAGAGTGTGAAGGGAGTGTGGGAGGGGGTGACTGGAAAGAAAGGAAGGAAGGGCAAGACTGCAAGGGGCGGCTCCGGGGCGAGCGAACCTTCTAGGTGCTGGACGGGGGTCGGGGCGCAGCACCGCGCGGGAGAGTGTGAAGGGAGTGTGGGAGGGGGGGAAAGAAAGGAAGGAAGGGCAAGACTGCAAGGGGCGGCACGGGGGCAGCGTACTCCTAGGTGCTGGCGGGGGTCGGGGCGCAGCACCGCGCGGGAGAGTGTGAAGGGAGTGTGGGAGGGGGTGACTGGAAAGAAAGGAAGGAAGGGCAAGACTGCAAGGGGCGGCTCCGGGGCGAGCGAACCTTCTAGGTGCTGGACGGGGGTCGGGGCGAAGCACCAGTGTGAAGGGAGTGTGGGAGGGGGTGACTGGAAAGAAAGGAAGGAAGGGCAAGACTGCAAGGGGCGGCTCCGGGGCGAGCGAACCTTCTAGGTGCTGGACGGGGGTCGGGGCGAAGCACCGCGCGGAGAGTGTGAAGGGAGTGGGGAGGGGGTGACTGGAAAGAAAGGAAGGAAGGGCAAGACTGCAAGGGGCGGCTCCGGGGCGAGCGAACCTTCTAGGTGCTGGACGGGGGTCGGGGCGAAGCACCGCGCGGGAGAGTGTGAAGGGATGTGGGAGGGGTGACTGGAAAGAAAGGAAGGAAGGGCAAGACTGCAAGGGGCGGCTCGGGGCGAGCGAACCTTCTAGGTGCTGGACGGGGTCGGGCGCAGCACCGCGCGGATAAATGAAGAAGGAAGGGGAGGAACGCACCAAGGCGAAGGGACCAACGCCGGAAGCCCGCGACATTCGCCGACCGCCGCGCGACGCGCCACGATAAATTCATTAGCGCCCAGCGCCCGAAGACCGCAGCCACGGGGCAGGGCGACAGGAGGTGAAGCGCGTCATTTAGCCTGGCGGAGGGGCAAAGCGAGGACAAAGCTCTTACTTATAGTCACCACTTTCTATTTACCACATGGCTTTCTAATGCTCACCTATTACTCTGTCACTCTAGCGAAAGAACTTCGTAAGAAGAGAAAGTTATGCCATCTTGCGCCAGAAAACGGCGAATTTTCGACAGAAAAACTCCTTTTACTGAGTCTTGGTAACCAAAAAGTGGTTAGATACTGTTGATAAATGTAGGGAAAAAAACTTCTAACATATGGTGTAGTCAGAATCCATAATTTGTGGGTCCGTCCTACAGGGTGGATATTTACCATAATCTGTTCGAAAATTACATTTGTCTCGGGCTTCGAATTTTCGAACTAAAACACGCAACGACCACGCTCGGAACGGTAGAGGCAAGGATATGCTCAGGAGCGGTAAATCTTTTCTGAATCTGCTGGCAGTGCTTCCGGTGCCACAAATCCACTTACCACGTACCACACGAGTGAAAACTTGATCTACTTTCCTAAAAAATGGCCCCGTTACTAGGTCTCTGGGTAGTTTGAATGAGTTTGTATGAGTATTGCAACTTGTAAAGTACTTATCGAAACATCCTGTATGTATATGTATGTATGTATGTGCGTATGTATATATATATATATATATATATAGATAGATAGATATATAGATAGATATATAGATAGATAGATAGATGATAGAAGATTAGATAGATAGATAGATAGATAGATAGATAGATAGATAGATAGATAGATAGATAGTGGTATTCCGATTTTCATTGCATCTGAAACTTTACATGTTTAATCTTCCCATGTGCGTTCTCTTGGCGGGCGCCGCTGGACAGGAGAGCGGCGCGGAGGGCGTGGGGCCGCGCCGTCCGATCTGCGCGTCCTCCGAAGTGATTAGCACGGGCTGGCTAAGGCGCATGGCGGCCACGACGCTCCCCGCATGATGGCCTTCGCCGAGCGCTCGTGTGGCTGCAATGCGTGAGTCCTCGGTGCAAGTGCAAGTGGAGTCGAGGAAAGAAAGCCGAGAAGAAAGTGAATGACGAAACTCAGCAGGTGAGAAAAAATTAAAAATTTTCAGACAGCGATTTGACAAAAACTTGACTTTACTTCTTGGTGAGTTCTAGCAACATATTATTTACTATGCCATTTTTGTAGCCCCTGACGCTTTAAACATTTTAACAAACATGCTCGTAAGTTACAAGTTTATTTGCGTTCGGTAAATTTGTAATAAAATAATTAATAAATAGATTAGTAAAAACAATAAAATAATTAATTACTACAGTTCACTAACTCGTCCATTCTCGGGCAGAGAACATGAGAAAGTATAAATTAGAGCTTGAAATTAAACAATAGAAAATTTACAAATAATTGAGATCGTACCTCCTACAACCAATGAGTCTTTCGGGTCCCCTCACCCCAAAATTGTATAGTAAGTGTTTATTATTGCCCCCTCAAAAAGCATTTTTTCTAACTTAGACTGTATTGCTTTCTTAATTCAAATTATTTAGTTTCAAATTTAAAGTTATCCTTCCTATTCATTTCTAGTTTATGATGGAAGAATTCATAGAGTTGAAAAGGTGTTAAAATTCAATTAACTTAAAATAAACATATTTCCGAACTGTGGAGGTAAGACAAAATAGGCTTCTATCTTTTCCAAATTAATTGTGCATTAAAAATACTTCGTCTCCCATTTTTCGAATGTAGTTCCATGGTATCCCGTAAACACCACATCCTGCAACACACATTCCACTCCGCCCGCTCATTTTGTAGGGGGCAAGTAGGGTCGAAGGTCTATGCGATGCTGTGGAGGCACGGCACGTAACATGAGGACGGCCGTATGCGGAAGAGATGCTATGCACCTCGCCCTTTACTCGAATTTACAGCCTAGATTTCACCTGGATTCAGGAGAAGCACAGGAATTCACTAGGTCCCGGAGCAGTTTCGAATACGTACGGGATGAGCAAACTCCGCTCTCACGTCGCTATTTGAACTTTAACTCCCAAGCTCGTAGCTAGTAGTTTACCGTGACTTCCCGAGTACAGAATATTCGCTGCGCAAGCATAGAAAGCACTATTATTTAATTGCTCAGTATACGACGCAAGATGGTGAAGATATTGACTTTTCGAATCGAGAATGTGAATGCGGATTTTTTATCACCCTGAGGGCTGGTGAATCTGCGCACAGGCGAAGGAGAATGTTGGAGGTTTTCAAGTTAAATGTCTTTCTTTTTGCATATGAATATTCACAGAAGTGGTTTGCTGTTAAAGTCCATCATATGGTTTGATCAAAAGGCAAGAATGATGATAAATGTTTTTTTGTTATTTACGTTAGTAAACACGCACTTAGCCCCTTAGCAACCAACCATCTAAATACTGCTTTAAGAGCGCGTCCATAGCAACGGCCGCTAAAATATTTTTAATGGACTCGATCATTTTAGCGACCGTTGCTATGAACACTATGGACTCTCGGGTTTAGATTCTGCTTGCATTAGTAGAAAAAATTCAACTGTCTGATCACAAACAAAGCATCCAGTACCACCAACCCTTGCTACAGAAATTCAAGAGTAATGACAATTCTGAACTCGCGAAAGTGATAAAAGTTTATTTTTAATAAGCGATAAACTAAAATTAACAAAAAATAACAAAATCATTGTATGTAACTCGTCCTCTATTAGTCTTTAAGGACTTAGCCGGAAGGTTAACTACTCGGCTTCGCTATCGCTCCGCCTCGCAGTTAACCTTCCGGCTTCGTCCTTAAAGACTCGTTTAGAGGACTCGTGACATAAATATCTATTAAATAGAATTATGTTTCAGATCGGTTACGTAGTGGTGTGGGCAGCCAAACATACCGCAATCAAAGACCCATGTTGCATGGGGACCGCCTCAATATTTACACGGTTTTCCAACACGCGGCGTTCGGTTTCGCGTGCGCACTGACGAGACTTCAACTCTCCGTTCCACTGTTGCTTGGCAATTCTAGAAATATTATTTTGGAAGACTCTTGATACACAAATGAATTGAAAATAATGAGTAAGCTACACAATTTTGATATCCAAACTTTTTAAAATCACACAATTGGGATTCGAATTATAATTCTTTTACCACTGTATTGAAACTTAACACATTGAATTTAATTTTTTGATTAATCAATATGTTTTATAATGGAAATTCCAATTTTTTAGCGTTATTTCGAACCCATTTGAGCACTTCGAACAGGTAAGAGTCAACCTTCTGTCTCAAAGGCTAAGCTCTCAAAGAATGTGGGAGTTTGAAAGAAAGTTTATTCTGCGCGAATTTGGAACTGAAGTAGTAGAGTGTTCCATTTTGAGTTTCTTTAAATTCATGACTTATTGAAAGAAAGAAAACCACACAAGAATCTAAACTTCCAAAAGAGAAACTAACTTGCCCAGAAAGCTGAAGTTGCTCTTTAGTACGTGATCAGTAGAATTTAACCAGTGTTCAATTAATTGATGTAGCGTATTAAATTAGGGTCTACAGAAATTGTTGATTTTGGTAACGTTGGAACAACTTATTTTCAGACCTTCTGTAGTTTTTAATAGTAATCTAATCACTCCATTGTCATACGAGATTTTTATTAATGTAATTTACGGAATTTATTTTTTGATAATACTGACAACAGAAATTTACGTCATATAACTCTTGTACGTGGAGGTTCCTACCTAAAAAGGTACATTTGGAAAAAACGACAGTAATACTGCTATTTTGCTAAAACAATGCATATTTCACCCGTCAATGATCATCACAATTACATCTGCAATTAAATAAGTATTTGTTAGCTTTTATTAAACTGCTTATATTTTTTCATGGTACTAAACAATAACCTTATTTATTCTTTACGCACATTTCTTTAAATCGGTACATTGGAAATTCGGGAAATTAAAAGACAATGGTGTCAAAATTAATACAAGCCCTGCGACCCACGCGAATTTAATTGGTTCGAAGCTGAAATAAACTTATGATTCCTGCCGTAATGAATTACGACAATCATGTTCGTCTACACACCAGAAACATTACAAATAATTTTCGAACGATCGAACACGGCCGATCTCCATTTCCTTTGCCTTTCCAAGTTATTCATACACAGTTTTTCATACATGGAGAATTTCTAAAATTTAACATAACGTACCGACATTGCAATGGGCTCGAGAACACAAAAATTGTGTATAGGGAGATTGAAATATGAGGCAAACGAAGAAAATATTATTCCAGAATGAAGAATAAATGGGAAGAGCAATCAATAGCAAATCGAGATTATGTTACTTCTAGACCACAACTCGGCAGTAGAAAGTCGAACGTTCTAAATTGTCATCGCCGCCTCCTAGGAAACGCGGATGCGTTACGAACAAGTTCTTCTATACAGCTATTCGAAGAGGCATCCATCGCTGTGGTCAGCACGTGACGAATTCATCGGGTGAAGAAGCGACACTGGCGAGGAATCGGACGAAGGGAATCACGAAAGGATCTAACACCTACAGGCAGAAAGAAAGTAACGTCGGGCTAACGAAAAGAACAAAGAGAGAAAAAGGAAAGGAAGAGAGAGAGATACAGACACAAACAGAGAGGGGAAGAAAGACAGAAACTGAGAGCGTCTTTAACCAGACGTTCCAGTCTTTTCCTACTACAAAGAGTACAAGAATTTTACCATCGTAGCTAAGTGAACGAATTCTACGAGAAAAAGTAGATAAAATAATCCCACGGCAAACGTTATTTCACTAATACTGCGCCGATAGTGGCAATACACAGCATGAAGAAAG
The DNA here is from genome assembly GCA_964035755.1 of Teleogryllus oceanicus. Classification (NCBI taxonomy): domain Eukaryota; kingdom Metazoa; phylum Arthropoda; class Insecta; order Orthoptera; family Gryllidae; genus Teleogryllus; species Teleogryllus oceanicus. The sequence goes on from CAXIVR010000004.1 coordinate 120,206,685, forward strand.
TCGATAATACATTAATATATTTACAATTTAAAATAGAAAATGTCCTATTCCTCTAACGAAAATTGATAGCTCTCCCTACGTTAACTCTTTTTTTTCAGTCTGTTCTTTTTCTTAGCAAAGAATTCACCAAAATTACTATTATTTATATTATTCAAATAAATATTGTATTAGTTAGACAGGAAGAAACTATTTTACTCCTAACATTCAACGAGCCAGTTCCTAATAGCATAATCACCTAAATGTAGGACTGCTCATTAATAGTCCCTGTTATAAGTCGTTGGCCTATCGCAATTGCCTTCATAGAGGAATGCACTTAGGACATCAGACGTTCGTCGACTCTGACAAATGATCTCGTAAAATACGGCAGGACTCGTAAATTAAGCGCTCAGGATAAGGAAGCGACAGAAGGTATTACGGGAGAATTATGAGACAAGAAGGGCAGTTCTTTTGGGCGGAACGTTAAGGCAGTCATGTATTTCCATAGACCGTTTCACTGTGCGCTCAGTGACACCTCGAACTGGTAGTGCATGTGCATAAACGTGATGAATAATAGAAACAATTTCCCTTTAACGCCGGTGAAAGAATACATTTATTACAACATATTTTCCTCCATTTTACTTTCAATATCATATATGAGAATTATTTACGACTGGGCAGCAAGTTTGGGACAAGTACAACATTTACGGAGGTAGTACACATTATAGTCTTCAGCAACTGGGACGTTCCATGCAAAAAAACAATTTTAAACATCACTTCTTCAAACGTGAAAATATTTTGGGGTATTGTTGTACACGTCCTTGTCGAGGAACAATATTAAAACTGATTGTTCGGCAACAATCACAAGTAAACTACGATTTTTACTTATTCTACCACGGACCGCTGTATGCATTAAGCCTCGACATTCCTGCCTGCTTCTTGCTATATCTAAAAGTTCCGCTACTGACCGCTGGAGCGCTGCTCGCCGACTATTCCTCGATCGGCTGCTGCATGCAAATATATGGAGATCCCCATTACAAACACTGAACTTTTCGACTTAAAGGCTTTGAATTCACGTATTTAGGACTCCCAATTACATCATTAGTAACAGCAGCAATGTTCTTCACGATCACTGATAAAAATGTTCACAAATTATGGCAATGGTCGTTATTAAATGTATTGCGCTCTGCGTACCAAGTACGTAGCTGTACTGAGCGGTATTACGTACCGCGCTCTCGTCACACGCTAGGAAACGGCTTCAGTGCAAAACTGGCTTAATAGATTATTGAAGGTTTCTTTTCACAGCAAACTTTGGAAGTTGTGGTACAGCTTTCACAATAAATTGCTCTTCCACCCACAATCTTCAGGGTTATTGAAAGATGAGACTGATTTATTTAACAAGTCAAGAACCACCCGGTCTAATTATCTTCACATTGTAAATAAATATTAACAGACATTCGTAATCCACAACTTAAAACTTTGAATGGAGTTCGTAACGGTTAGTTATGTGGTATCAACTGAGTGAGTGAGTGAAGTATTTCGTAATGTTTCTTTGAACTTACTGCAGAGGTAATTCAATGGGATAGCGTTCCCTCACTAAGCACCTGAAGATGTAACAAAACTAGTTACGAAACGTTGTGCAATTGCTGAAATAAATGATTGTCATAAAATATTTTGGATACTTTTATTTGTAAACATATTGAGAATCAAGAAGAAATATTGATACATTCCTAATATTTCTGAACGTTAATGAAATATAATCCTCACCTTGGCTTCCTACCAATTCAGTTTCTTTTCAAATTTCGATACAATTTTTTTTTAAAAACTCACAAATAGCAAACAATAATTTGTTTACGTTCAATGAGAACACGCTGGTTCAAGTACTGGGAATAATCGCCTGAGACAGTTCTGGATGTTTCTGTACTCTTAACACCTTGCAATCAAAGGTGATATATTTTCTCATAAACGTCACTGGGAAATGTCTGATATGTTAACACGCAAATGTGTGATTGTTAATTTTCATTTCTGTATGATATATTGCTCTCTCATTGTTATGGAATTTGGAAGCGGCGTACAAAGGATTACGGCTGTCTCGTGGCTCAAGAGCGAAGTCGCTCGCTTTTCACCATGGATGTTCGGGTCTCATTCACTTTTGAATTCATGGTCAAACATTTTTGTACTTTTGAAGTTGACGCCTTTTTTGAAAATTACACAAATGTTAAATTTTTTCTCTCTCAGGTATTTACATTAGCGGCAATTTGTCCACATTATTCCATGAAGAGTATATGTGCTTTAAATGATGTCTTATAAAATTTCACAAAAACTGAAAAGTTTTCTGTGAAAATTAGCACAATTTCCGCATTTCAGAAAGGCTCGAACTCCTAGCTTTTGTTTTTACAAAAATTTGCAAATGTAATTTATTGAAACATTTCTCACGCCGTTAATATATGTATAGAAGGGTAACCACTAGTTAGCATTTTGGAAGTGCAAAGTTAGTTTCGATGCATTCTGTATAGTGTTAGATTTTTTTAAACTGCATCCAACAGTTGAGCATCTGTGAATTTTCACTATTTATATGAGATAAGCAACTTATGCTACGCATGTTATATTTAGAAATATAACCTTTCAATATGAAGACATTCATATGATAAAATCTTAAAAAGAACCGAAACATCACTAATAAAAAATTTCAATTTTGAATGGAATGACCCTGCTTAAAATTATATCATACAGCAATTAAAATATTTTCTACGGTAAGTGGCTCTTCGATGAGGTGATGAAACAATGTTCACGGCTTCCCCACAAATCCAAACGTATCACCCAAGATTTCAAACAGGAGTGTCAATTGAATAACGACCAGTCAACTGTGGCAGCTAGCGATTCGCGTTTTCTATTTCAGTCCGGCGCTCCAGACGAGCCTGGCCTGGACGCCAGCAAGTCACGCTCCATAAACAAACTGCTCGAGTCACGAATCTGCAACGAGCAATCAATATCCAGCTGACGCCGCGTCGCCGCGTGCTCCTTCGCCCGGGGCTGCCCGCGCGCTTCGCTCTCACGCCACGCTCACGCTCACGCTCACGCTCACGAGTCCGTCGACGAAGTAACGAGAAAAGGACAACGCAGCGCACGCGCAGCACTTTCCGCCCACGATCTTCAGCAACGATGCCACAACGATTATATTAAGGATATTATCATTATGTTTGCATTAACAACATTCACAAAATGAATGGTAGATTTGCAATGGAGGGGATCAACATCATGGAACAAAAAACAGAATAAGACAAATTCAAAACATTTGACATGGGATTCGATCTCATTACCTTATCTGAAATAAAGGGGTTAGTAATGAATCTAAGAGTAGATAATTTACAAATTCACATTTTTGCCTCGTCAAAATTAATAACTCCAAATCATTAAAGAGCGATGTTAAACGTCAATTGAAAACGCAAATATTCAAACGAAAAGCAAGAAATAGTAGTTCCTTTAAAGATAAAAAGGGAAGATCGATCCACGTCAATTGACAGACACAAGATATTGAGCGCTCCCGTCTACTTTTGACCACCCTACCTTTTTAATACACTCCCCCCTCCCTTCGCCGCGTGCCGATCCTCAATGCGTGGGCCGCCCCCCCCCCTTCCTTTAATCTCCCTCAATGCGCCCGCCCCCCCCCTCGCACAATGCAGCGGCCCCAATACCCCGATGGAGGCCGCGCGGCTGATCCCCGCTCTATCCCGCGCGGGCCGTATCGCGCGGCGCGGCGCCGACGGCACCCTAAGCCCCACGCGACGGCCGCCGCGCCGCGCCGCACGTGAACAGTAACGGCGCCGGTTACGCTCACGATAAACGCGCCAACAAGTGTCTTGCCCCGCCGCCGGCAGCAGCAGAAACGGGGACGATCGACCCGGCCACGCCGCAGCCTCGGGGCGGAGATTCCCGGCGCAACGAGGTCATGGAAGCGCCGTGAAGGCGCCGCGGGTGATATCAAATAACGTGGGAGCGTATATCAGAGGCACTCCTTCTTTCGCGCACACGTTTAGAAAAGCGAATATACATAACGTGCGCGGGTGCCGAAAAAAATGAGTAAATGTTGTGAGAGCAGAATGAGTACCAGAAATGGATACCTCGGATGCGGTGGAGGAAGCAGTAATGGCTCTAGATGTGACAATATTCCACACACAGATAGTAGACATACTTAATAAATAAAACAAATCTGGTTACGAGTTTCCGTACTTTTGGTAATAATACTGTCTGAATAGTGATGATGAACTTTAATGACGAAAAGAAGTCAATAACAAAGTCAGGAAAACAAGAATACAAATTATTCACACATTGCTCATATCTACAGCCCGGATGTTCAGACATTTATTTTACCTGAAATAAGCAGGCAAAATGGCATTTATTTTTACTAAAATAGGCATAAAAAAAGCATTTATTCTAGCTAAAGTAGGAGTGCAAAAAAAATGTAAACAATGAAAACTCACAATTAAAAGAAATTTAAAAAACATAATAATTAAAATTATTCCAACTCTGACGTTTACATTATCACTTCACGTGTAAGAAAACGATATTTTCTTTGTAACCTTGATTCCTCATGACCACGCGGTACGATGGCTACGAATTTCTTTTTCTCGTGACGCTATCTTTTCAAAATGCTATTGTAAACTCCCTTTTGAATCCTGAAATACATAAGTGAAAATAATTATATTTTTCGCCCTTGTGTTATCGCCAATTCTGAGCATCATATAGAGAGAGCTGTCCGCAAAAAGATCGGTGGTCATACTCAAAAGTAGAGTGGGATTGCTCGTGTGCGAACAAAGTCTGACGGCTTCATTGAAAAAATCAAATATTATGATTGGTATCATCTTCCTTTTTCATTCGGATTTTTATGTATTATTATCGGCCAGTGTCGGCCAGTGTCTGCTTTCACAGAAAGTCAGAACTCTACGTGTTGTCCAGGCTTGCAGGTAAATATATCCAACTTGATCGCGATCGGTGCCAGGAGAAAAAGTAAGCAAAATAACGAGGAAAAATGGCAGAAATAAGCATCAGAAGTTAAAAGACAATACGTAAAAAATGGCAAAATGAAATCTTCTAATAATGAGGATAAAAGAAGCAGAAAAGAGTAAAATGGCTAAAATACGCAACAGACGCTAAAATAGAAAAAAAAGGGGGGGGCACAATAAAAGTCTACTGAAACAACCCGAGAAGTATAATTAAGTGATTCCTACTGTTAAAATTCATATAATAATAACAATACCAAATAGACATTTTGCCAAACTTCCAGGCTCTACTTACATTTGCTATTCACGACGTATTCCACGCACGTAAGGATTTTAAGTTTTTCCTAAGAGAATTTTATCGGGTGCACATTATTAGTTCATTTTACATTTTACATCTCTTCCGGTCACAAATCACAAAGTATAGCTACGATTTACCATTGAAAGAAAATGAAATAGAAATTTATCGTACCCATTGGATTCGTTAAAACCGAAGTACAATATCCTGACTTCTCAGTACCTGTTTAGTAACCCGGTCGTAATGACGCACTAATTGCTATCGGTCAATTTTCTGCCACTCGTTACACTCCCATAAATCGGCAGCACAAATTTTCGCAATTAACTATTACAAAAAGCGCATATTAAAATATTTTGCCACTACATTCTTCCTTGCGTAACGGATTTGGTGATTGGAAATTACGATCTGCTATCATTAACTCCCGAGCGAGAAGTAATTCAAAAAAACGGTTTTACCAATTAAATCACGTTTTAAGTGGATACACAAATACTCGCGCGAAGGAGATAAAAATAGTTCAAACTGGACTGCAAGTGAAACTCAGAGTAAGGAGTACAGATAATTTATTGCATGTCTGATAGAAAGTAAACCAATGTAAATAATATTTTTAAGCAGAAACACATTGCTTCACATTACTTAACCACGATTGGGCTACGATTACAATCTTCTATCGAACATTACTTCTCCTCATTGTTAACCAGTGAAGTGTATACCATTTATACCCTGTTCCACTATGAAATTCATTGGTAACGGAGTTCTCCATTTAATTAATGTTTGGATCCACTTTTTTTATTTGAACACTAATGCTAATTCCCTTTTGTGTAATTACATCACAATGCAAGGAATATCGGAAAATACTATTACAAAAATAATGCTCTATAATGGAATCTGAGAAAAAAACATTCCTCGACATGTTCTCAGCTCAAAAATGTAAATAGTACGATGAGAACTTACAAAATATTGAAACATACAAATCTTCAAATACTGCTCCACAATGTTTTTTCTTTCATCTTATTTATGAAATACGTAATCTGGACTGTTTTTATGTTCTTTCTCTAGCAAATACGTTGCAAGCATCCATAACTTAGGCAACAATAAATTTGTGGGAATAAAATGTTATAATTCTAAGGTATCACAACTTCATTGACTCAAATTACAACCAGGTCTAATTTTTTTTAATAATGAAATAATTTAATGTCAATCTAAATATCAGTGCGTCTCCACTGTTTCATGCTAAGGTGGGGTTGTGGCAACACACGTTACTTTTCGGCTCGGACTTCGGTGTCGAGGCAACGCAAACGAGAACTCGCCCACTCCACACTGACCCATTATCTGCGAAATCGGAGGTTCCTGGATGTATTCCAAAATGGCTGCGTTTTATTCCGAATTTTCTCAGTCTTATGAAGATGAAATACGCCTGCCGTAGTATTTAAGTGGCAACGTTTACGAGTATCTCTTTTCCCGCTACATGTGTTAAGCAGGAACTATTCCAGGAAGAAATAATATTGTAATTCATTTTGTAGCAGTGCAGAATATATTGATCGGCGGATGGTATATCAAAATACCAGTACGCATAATTTTATGGTAATTTCATCGTAAAAGTACATTACATCACAATGCCCACACGCGCTGACTGCCGGTTTCCCTGACAGAATAGCTGTTCGTCGGTGGAGCTTCGCATGGCGACTTTTCAATACTGATTACTCTGATTTCGTTCCTAATTACATCCTTCAGTCGACAAGTCACATCTACTATTTCACGCAAGTTCCAATTCTTTTATTCCAATCTAAAAATGACACGTGCAAATCTACTTTGTGAGTGTGACTACATTGTTTCATTTTCTCCTGTCCATTTGATAATAATTTGGCCGGGCGTACATACCACAGCATTAGGAAACTGAACACATTCCGTGTCTATTAGAGTACTCTTTTCAATGAATGAATGTATATAGTATATGATATATATATATATATATATATATATATATATATATATGAGAGAGAGAGAGAGAGAGAGAGAGAGAGAGAGAGAGAGAGAGAGAGCGGGCACACGGTCTTGGGTCGAACCTTAGCATTCTGGGGCATCGGACAGTGAAAGGGTGCTATCTGACCTCTCCACCACCAATAGTAGATAAAACACACGAATACTACACATGCCTAGTTGAATAACCGTCACGTGGGAATGATCTGTTTGCGATACCTACTCAAAGTGCCTTACAGGAATAAATGGCATCGGGATCCTTGGAGAGAGATCAGACCGTCTGCCTGATTAGCACGGGCTCTGGTACGCGGACGTTCCCCGTTTTCCACTCGGACCGCGCTCCACTTTTGTACAGACACCCAAATACTTTGAAAAATTCAGATCATCAGTATTTCCTTCACCACAGGCCCAAACTTAGCAACTATCTCAATCTCTTCCGTTGATTTTTCTCAGTATTACCAACCTTACCCAGTATTACCAACATTACATCGACCTACGACGTCGTTTAGCCTCTCCGCCCGTAGGCCTTGCGCCCTTCGTTCTCTCCCCGTCCGCACGCATGAGCCTTTTAATTTAGCGCGGGGCTAAATAACTGCTCGAGCGCGCCGGGCGGCCGATCCGTCAGGGGCTAATGTCTTAATTTCTCCGTGGAAAGCGGAGCCCATTTTTCTGCTGCCGCTGCTGAGTCGCTTGGCCGTCCCACCCCGTCCCGTCCCGTCCCCATCCCCGCCCACGCGTACTGGGGCACGGGTGCCCGCCCCTGCCTCGCTTGTCAGTGCTCACCCAGTCCCTAACCGAGCACCGCGCCCTGCCTTCGGAACAGCTTGCCTGCTGGGGAGGGTAACGAGTGACGCAGGGGGTGGAGGGTTCCGTGGCTTCCGGCAGAACAAACGTTGCGTTAGTTGAAGGACGTAGAGAATATGGGAAGAGGCGGAGACCGCAACGAGAAGGTAGGAGACCAAACTGGTGGCAACACGAGTAGGAAGCCGGTTGGCGGAGTCGGAAATGGCGGAAAAGAAGGGCAGAAATGGCATCACTAAGAAGCCGCCGTATTCAAGAACGGCCGGGAGATTTTCTTCTTGAACAGCTATTTCTCTGCGAAGGGCACCGGTACAGAGAACGCACCGAGGCCGACCTTCGAACATCTGGGATAGCTCTCTCGAGTGGCTGAACGACGGTCAGCTGAAGTGGCTCAAGCCATCAGCAGATGTAACTTCTGTGCCTCTGTCTGGAAGATCTGAGGTTGTAGATACTAGGGTGGCTAGATACCTACGTCGAATTCAGTCTAAAGTATTCTATGGGCCAGTCGCTCTGATCGGTAGTTTTCAGTGGTTTATTCGATCAATGCCAGACGAATGCCGGAGCAGAGCCTTACAAAACGGGCCACGAACCGCGTGCGATCTAACCTTCCTTTTCCTCGTCCTCTTCTCGCTCATTACATTTACACTCATTACATTTAAATTTTTACTTATGACTTATTTGGGTTTATATGGATACTCCATTTATCAGTCCATTTAATTAAGGTATTTAACTCATGTTGTAGGAATTCCAGGGCAATAATCAGTTCATGTTGTGAAACGGTACGTCATCTGCGATCAAGGATACTTCGGTGTTCATTAATTCCGGTAAAATCGGTAAGGTAACTTTTGAAAAATAATGGATGACAATGGGGAACCTTCTGAAACTCCAGCTGAGATTCTGTATTTATCCGATATGGGGTCTTGTATTATGATATTGAATGATCTGCTTAGTAAGAAACTTTCAATTATATTTTGAAGACATTTGGAAAAACCTAGATGGCGGAATTTGTATCCAAGTGCCGTGGGCCAGAAGAGGTCTAACGCTTGATTTACATCTAAAAATAGAGCTGCCGTGTACTTTTTCCCATGAAAATCCTTCGCTATCAAATCCGTAACTTAAAATTTGGTGTTCAGTCGAGTGATTTGCTCTAAAGCCGAACTGTGCATCAGGTATGCCCTTTGTATCGCATAAGAATGTGTTTAAAAGAACTAAAATTAGTCTATCAAACACTCTAGCTAATGAAGGTAATAGTAATTGTCTAGTTGATGTAGGCATTTATTTGGTTTGTTAATTGGAATAACTAATGCATTTTTCAAATTGCTTGGGTAATAACCTAGTCTTAAACCTGCATTTAATATTGGTGGTATTGCTGCAATTGTGGATTTTGGTAATTTTTTTAATATTTTACTAGTTATTACGTCGTGCCCAGCCACTTTTTTGTTTTTGAATTTGATAACAGAATTATGACTGAGTGTCAAACTGGGGGAAAGGAAGCACATTACCACAGCCTTCAGTGATTCCAGTTTTTTTGTGAGGCGGTTTGGACACAAGGAGCCAACTGTACCTACCTCATGAACACAAATGAACCTTTATTCGTCTCACGTTTCGTCTTCACGAGATAGCAGACAACGTTTCCTTTCAGTGTTTACATATTGCACAGGGAAGTACAAGGAAATCTGAATTGTATCGTTCGTCAATATGTACTAAACCTAAAAGCCATTATCGCAGCTTTTACAATGTTACAGAAATCGCAACTAGGCGGCCGGTGGATGTCAAATGCACACGAAGACACAAATGGGAGACGCCGACGGAATGTGGAGGTCGATGACTCAAGAGATGGAAAGCAAACATATGTTGTTTAGCAGGTTTTCCTTTTGCAAGGTACGACCCAGAGTACTGTCCACACAAATACGACTCGCGTAAGTTTTCTGTTTGTTCCAATTTCTGTCATGAAAACTGGAAGCAATTTTCTCTCCCTGTTAACGTTAAGGGCTCATGGCTCTATGATAAGAAGAGCAAGGTCTGTGTCTGCACAAGGTCGTATGTACAAATAGGAACAAATTATTAAATGTGTTTCTGCGTTCCAGAGATTACACTAGGGAACGAGATTTTTAAATCCAGAAAGGTATAGTGCGCAACACACTCAATTTTATACCCATATTACAATAAAAACGTCACATCATGTCACAGTTTTTAAATATTCCGCATCTTTATACCGTATCATACCGTATTAATGCAAATACATTTAAATTGCATCTGTAAGATGTGCATATCAACACGCAATTTGATATGCAATCATCTTGCATAACATCTATTTAAAAATAAAGTATTTGTTCAGTTCATCTATGCCAATTTCATGAGATATCAACAAAATTTGTCTTTCGTGTTTGTTTTTTTGTTGTTGTTTTTTTACCGTCAGTATTCGAAGATTGCCGCGTCTGGCTGTCGCCTTCATTTACGTGTAGGTCTTAGTGGTCTATATAAGTCTTAGTGGACGTTTTGAAAACAAGTCACGTGCACCATCATAGTTCCTATTGCGCATCAGTCACCGAAAGGAATTATTGTAGCCCCTTACCTTATTGCAAGTACACAAGTATCCAACTGTTGGGGTGGTAGTTTGTGAATCAGTCGGTGTCATGCGGAACTGTACCATCAATACCCGTGAAGTTCGTATCTAATTTGCGTGCCCCTCAAATACATTAACACATTACAAATCTGTGTTTTTTATAAAGTGAAATTCGCCACATGATCTGGAAAACTGTATCGATTCGATAAAATGCAAATCGTCATTTCACATCGAAAATATCCAAATCACCCCGATAACTTCTGTTACGTGCTGGGAAGATTTACACCCAAACTTCAAAGGGGAAAATATATGAAATTACAAAACTTGCGAATTCTTTATACTTTGGCTGTCGTGTTTGTAATCTGGACAAACCATGGGCGGCTCACCAGTGTTGTGTCAGCTGCACAACAAACCTTGGTATGTGGTTGTGTGGAAAACTCAAATCATTGTCATTCGCTGAACCTATGTTGAGGAGAATACCAACGAACCATTTCAATGTCTGCATATTGTTGCACGAATATGCGTATTCCATTTTTAACTTGTTCTTACCTCATATGAAGCACTCTCATAAAATTTGTAGTAATATAACCGGACATAATATAACAATGCCGAAATTAGTATAGGATTCTGTTTATTTCAAATACTAAATATCTGCATATCTTTTGAACCTTGCGTTATAGACACTTTTTATAACGATTTTCGAAATCATTACCTTGATCGTTTCCTTTGAAATCCTGGAGGTACGAAAACATTTTTTTTGTTCCCTAGTGTTATCAGAATAAATTATAGATCATGTACAACATGCGTTAAAGCCATTTAAATATAACATTGTATGTTATAAGACATGAATATCGAATCACATACTCTTGTACGACCAGACTCATTTTAACATCTGGTAACTATCAGCATTTCACAGACCAACATACACTGCTGATTCTGTTCTACTATCTGCATTTAGGTCACGGCTAAAAACATTTCAGTAACGCTGACGTCATCGGTAACTCGCTTAAAACATATCCACTAGTTTCCGGAGTCAGATCTGCTCTCGAATAACCATAAATTCACGGTCAACCACAATTTTTTTAAATTCCCGTAACTATCATACACAGCACCTTTTCATTTGCATTCTTCCCTTTACATTACTGTTGCAGGCCTCAACAACCTTCAACCTCTCTTTATATTTTTTCGTATACGGAGCATGAAAGTTATGAAGAGCGGCAAAAAAATCGATACCAAGGTTTAGACGGAGATACAAATATCGAAAAAGAGGTTGATTTCTAACCTTTTGTCAGAGTATCTGACGGTCTTGCCGTTCATCTTTGAGCAGAATTCGCAAACAGAAGTTTCCTGATTGATCTGGCTGGAAATGATGCCCTGAGAATTTGAAACAGTTTAATTTTCGTAGGTTATTTTCATTTCAATGTTTTTGTCAAAAATGGCCTCATGTTTCTCTCTATGTTGTTTTCTCGAATAGAGGAAAATATACTAAATATAGTAGGTCCAACTTCCAAAATTAACGAAAAATCAAACGTTCAATTATTTTTTAAATCAACCTATATCTTCAATAGTGAATTTACTTCTAAATCCATCTTATTTCTCACTTTCAGATCTTTCTGTCCTTTCAGGCATCTTTGTTACAATATCAGTGTGCGCAATATTAGGTTAAATCGTAATAGTTTTCCAAAAACATCTAAACAAGATTTTCTCACAAGCATCGCCAGTACTAAATAATAGTTTTCTTGAAAATACGTTTATATAATATGAAGATTTGCCTTCACTTGATGCAAAATTGTTTTCAATTATTGCACCCAGACATTTTGAACCTGTAACATTATATTTGAACGCCCATACCTTTTAACTGAACATGCAGTTTCATTCAATGACACAGAAAATGTGATTATTTGTAATTATGATTACGACGGGCTACTGTTGCGTTCCTCAGAACATATCAAGCCCACATTCTCCGATGTCTCTGATGATACGAGTTCTATGTTCACCAATAGCAACTTTAACTAGTAGCCAGAAGCAGCAAAAATGCTGCTAAAAAAATAAAAAAATAAAAAAATAAAAAAAAGTTTTCAAAAAAAATAGCACACACACACACACACACACACACACACACACACACCGCTCAAGAACAACAAACAAAATTCTCTTATAAAACTCCGAACAAGAACATCCTTTTCGAAAAGTGGAATAACAAAATGTGTATGTTTCCTATACCATTCTGAAAAAAAAAAATGATAGTTATTTTATTCTTTAAGCAGTTTTATTGGTGCAATCGTCTCCTATATTATTTCAGTAGTATACATACCTTTTGCTGTTCTTACACGCAACCAATCTTTATAAATGAGGTCTCTAAAAATATGAAGTATTTTGTTTTAAAAACGTACCTAAATATTCATATCAAACGCAACTCGCAAATCTCGGCCGTATTTTTGAATCTATATCATTAAATAACTTCTAAATGAAGCTGTATTAAAAACTAAAATTTTGAGGCCGAAGGTCACAAAGAAACGTTCCTCAAACCACAATTACGATGGATGAGATCTTCCTGAATATTCTATTATATTTTTGCTGGTTCGACTTTTCTCGATTCTACTCCAAATGTTCAGAGCCTGTAGTATCTGCAACTATGTGAAATTGAACTAATTACTTGATATTCTACGCGACTGAATTACACTGGTGTTCCTCTCTGCTCGGTAATAACTTTAAGTACGAATAGTTTGTATTGACAGGGGTGTATTGCATTGTTATCATTAACAAGGAGACATATAGAACAAGTGACGGAGGATAAAAGTGTCTTGAAGAAAAATATATATTACAGGCTTAGTATGGAAATGTAAAAGAGGGTGAGGGTTGCGAGAGTTCTCGCACGGGTACGCTAGCTTTTTTTCTCTTAATACTCTGTAAATTATTATAGTGTGGTAAGAGTCTTCACGATGTAGGTTTAATTTAGTCATAAAATAACAATTTTAATTCTGCTTTGATGTGTATATTTCCATCACCATCATGTAAATCGTTTGAAAGTTTCAGTTCTTTAAACAGTTTTATATGTGCAATATTTTCTTGATAGTCTGTAAATTAGTATGGCGTTGTAAAGGGGCGTTTACACGGAGAGAGTTTTCTCTCCTAAATTTCCAAAACAGGTTAGGAGACTCGTGTAAATTCTCAGTAGAGCGATCTTCTCTCCGGAGACATGAAGTCACAGGAGATATTCGAAGTTTCCATGAGAGAACAGTGTAAAGGCTCTGGTATCGCTGAAAATCGTATCTCCTGGGAGATAAATAGTATTCAAAGAGAGTTGGAAGAGTTTCTGCTCTCTTGGTGTGTGTCCACGTACTGGATCAGCCTTTCTGTCTGTGCGTCGTTCAAGTGTGGTCCGTGAATTTCTGATCTTTGGGGAAATTTTACACTGGGGAATTATAAATAAAAATAACAGAGAACTGTATGTATCTCCTGTGGCCAAAACCCATAGCGTCAAAGCAAGTATCTATCCCCAAGAAATACATTTCCGCTTGACGGTATCATGCTTTTTAATTGCTTGAGATATTTTTCCTAATAACAAATCAAATCCTTTTGGAGTTACACGTACGACGTTTTGGAACACAAATCCTCTTCCTTTATATCCTTTTTAATAATAATAATATTAATAATACGAGTAATAATAATAATAATATATTAATTATATATTCCTTTAATAAATAATAACTCGCAGTTACGAAAACTATCTGGGGTCAATGAGGTATCTACCACAATAGAATTAAATGTGATTTTATAATATGATTACATACAGCCAGACACGAGTTTCGGGAACACTCTTCCCATCCTCAGTGGTTCCAAGTAACACACATTAAACTCATAATTTCATGGAAAGACGTCAAAGTATGACACCATTTTGATCGTACGCTGTACGAAAGCAAACCGCGTACGATCAAAATGGTGTCCTACTTTGACGACTTTCCATGAAATTATGAGTTTAATCTGTGTTACTTGGAACCACTGAGGATGGAAAGAGTGTTCCACACGTGTCTGCTATATGTAATCATATTAAAATTACATTTAATACTATTGTGGTAGATACCTCAATTCCCCATATAGTTTATCATGGAGTACCACAAAATCTCCGCTGCCACCACAGAATTTATTGAAGTTAAGAATTAATTGTGGAATTTTGTTATATAAATTATGTTAAATAAGGCGTTCTCTTTCATACACCTGCCCTATATGGTGTAATGCCTCTACTAGCCAAATTTAACAAATTTCAAATAATTCAAAATAAATTCCTCCCAAAAATTTACTTGCTCAATTTTATACAAATAAACAATTCATTTTTCAAAACTTTACATTAGGTCAAAACTATTTTATCGAATATGATCACGTTTTCCAATAGATATTTTTATTCCTCCATTAATTAAAACTTGGTTTATTTTATTAATCCCGAAAAATTGCGATGCGAAGGTAGCAAATAATTTTTTTTTAATTCTCCTCCTACAATTCCTCCATCAAAGTTCTATCAGTACTTCTCTAAAAAAGAATCACCCACACTTGTCTCTTTCTTTTTCTCCGCTTCTTCAAAATTATAAAGGCGGCACAGGCATCTGCAAGATCTGTCACATTCTAACTTCAAACTGCTCGCCTCTGCTCATCGGTCGCTTATTCCACATGGTGGCGCCAAAGAACATCTAGAGACATTTGTATCCAGTGTAAACAGCAGGGAGATACTTTTCCGGAGAGATCTCAGGAGACTACTCTTCCGGGAGACTCGCGTTTCGGGAGATATTTCCATTCGTGTAAAACCAACTAAGAGAGTTTATTCCTAACTTCAGGAAAGTTAGGAGACTTTGTCTCTACGCGTAAACGCCCCTTAAGAGTCTTTATGATCTAGATTTAATTTTATTTTACTTATGTTTAAGTTTTTTAAATTCCTACCTTTGCCATTACTTGTAATTTATTTTGTGTTTATAGTCCCTTTATCTTCTGTTCATTTATACATTATTGGTTCAAATAAGTTTAATTTAAAATTTTGAGTTTTATATCCAAGATTGTGTACAGGTTCGCCAATGACGGGAGTGTCTTCCTTGCTTTGGAGTCGCACAACATAAGCTGTGTCACACTCACTACGAGAATAGGCAGAATAACACAAATATTTTTATATTTCAATCGAAATCGAAACCTTTCATTGTTTTTAAATTTTTCCGACTGACTAAGTATCTCCGAAACCATAGACCTCTCAAATGGCCGGAGGCTGCATTGTTTTTTTTTCAATTTCTCCGCGCATTGGAAATTACAAATTTCCAAAGCGGTATCCATATAGTAGCGGTAGTTTATGGACGTTGGTATGGCAAATGGTAGCGTGAATAACTTCTTCCTTCAATGCAGTGACTCGGTTCTTTCAAACAACCAACACTTGCACCGTTCAGGCCCCGCCCATCTACTAAAAGTTGAATGCGGCGAGAGGCGCGGGTCCAAGTGGGCGGGGCGGGGCGCTGCGCGGCAGTCCCGCTGGGCGCGCCACCGGCGGGGGCGCACAGAGTAAACATTGCTAGCGTCACAGTGTAAAAATTGTACAGGTATACGGCGATTACGGATTATTTAAAAATAAAAATTATGTTGGAAACCGCATCATCCCAGCGATTCTCCTTTTAATACTTTATTACATGTTCATTAATATTTCAGGAGATAAATTTGAAAGAAGAAAAAGAGAGGAGAGTTCGAAAATAGGAAATTTAAGTTATTTTCATTCCCTAGTACTGCCAATACGTAATAATCAAAGGATGGAAGTTTCACTTTATGTGAGAAAAGCGAACACAGCTACAATTAATTTCTAGAAAATAAATCGTTCTGAGGAGAATCATCTCAAACACAGACTTTGCTGCAGCATGAGGGCATTAGTAGAGAAAAAGTCAAGTAAACAGAAAATAAACCATTTCCAACAACCGAATAACGGAGCATTCAAGGCCTACAGTGCTTATATCATATCTTCTTGTTGCGCTGGCATTCATCCCAGTTAACTCTTTACGAGATAATTTTTATGTCTTCTATCTTTTCAAGCCATAAGAATCTATTAGCGCGACGACAAAATTACAAAACAGAGACGGCGGCGGCGGCAATAGAGGCAAGGGAACGGCGCTCGCTGCAGAGTCGCGAGTAAAGTCGGAGACATTTTCACACCTCTACCCGCACTCTCATTCCATTAACGCTTACCGGTTCACTAGGTCGCTGAAAAATAGACGAAATAAATCGCGGGAACCCAGACGCTGCGCAACATTCATTAGGGCATTCAGACGTTGGGGTGCCAAGGGAGGGGGTGGGGTGTCGCAGCGCCTTGGCCGCGGGGCTGGCCCAGCCCGGGCGGGCGCTCCTATTCGTTTATTTCATTTAAATGCGGCCGTTAGTCATCCCAAAGAGCGGAAGTCATAAACAGGCGGTGAGGCCGCGGGTGCTGCCATCGCCACACCACCGCCCCCGCCCTGCACCTGCCCTTCTATTCCGTCGCAGAGCAATTGTAACAATCCATATACACCACCACTCATCAGTCGCATCATTTTTACACTTTTCGTTCCCAACGACACCCTCACTTCAACATTCGTCTTTGTTCATCTATTCCAAACCGGCGAACAATATTCGCAAACAAAGTCTCTCTTCAAGTATTTACAAATACAAAAAGCTCCTCACAACGCCTTCATTTCTGAACTAACTCTTCACCCAATCCTTCGCACTCATTGTCACTGTAATTGTTCATGTCGGGCCTCACCACTCCCGTTTTCCCATCGCGCAACTTCTACCATCGACCCCCTCCTCCAGTGTTACCCACATCGGAGTCGCAGCCGAGGCCCATTCCCACTTCTTCTTCTCCTCCTCCCAGTCCCGCCCCAGCAGTCCGTGGGTGCGAGCTCGAGGAAATCCTTTAAATTGGCGCGAATGAATCAGGATGGCGGCGGCAGGCGCGCGCCCAAGCGAGCGGGCCAGCGCCGGCGCCGCGGGGCGCGGCGGGGGGCGAGCGGGGCGGGGGCGGGGGCGGGCGGGGCGGGGCGGGGCGGGAAGGAGTCGCGCCACAGAAGAAACGGCCCGAAGCGGCAGGGCCGCTGCCGGCTGATACAAATGGGGCGGTGTAATTAGAAAACTTGGCGACTGAATTAAT
The DNA here is from genome assembly GCA_964035755.1 of Teleogryllus oceanicus. Taxonomy (NCBI): domain Eukaryota; kingdom Metazoa; phylum Arthropoda; class Insecta; order Orthoptera; family Gryllidae; genus Teleogryllus; species Teleogryllus oceanicus. The sequence continues at coordinate 120,224,444 of CAXIVR010000004.1, forward strand.
GTCGTGATTTGTGGGCGGGCCGCGCTCACGCTGAGCGGGACGGGTCGCCGCCGCGGAAGCGGAAGAAGACGGCAGCGGTGGCGGCGCCGGGGCCGGGGCGAAGGAGCGAAGGGGGGGGCGGGGGCGGGGAACGGAGATGGAACGAAGCGCCCGGCGCCCAACGCCGCCGCCGTCGCGGCGCCGCCGACCGCGACGACGGGAGTTTGTCCGCGATCCGGAAACAACTTCATTACGAGAGGCGAGTGCTAAAGGGAGCAAAAACGGGCCGCGGGGGAGCAGGCACGCAGAGGGCTCCGGTGGGTGGCGGCGAGTTCGCAGCTTAGAGGCTAAGGCGGCGGCGGCGGACAGTGAAGGTGGCTCATGAAAGCAGAAATTGACGATGGGGGTTGAACAAGTTAGCACTGACCGCGTAGGAGGCGATGGAGGAAGAAACCTGGGTACCCTTAAATGGTGGAGATGGTAGCGTCGAGGAGGGCGATAGGGAAGCCTTTCTCGTGACGAAGGCACATAAACAGCCGGCGCCGAAATGTTGAATACTCTTGCAAAAAGGAAAGTGAGAATGAATGGGCTCGTGGTCGGACCTAGACGCAAAAACGGATCAATGAATGATTCCGAGAATACACTTCGGCACCGCCGTACGGCCGGAGCTGCACTACCCAGGACGGGGTTTCTAGGCTCGCGTTCTGTCGTTTCCATTGCGCGGGAAAACTAGGCTCTTTGTCTAATGGGGTGATGAAATCATTAGAAGCTCTTCGTCTACACTCACGATTCTTGCTTCGTCGGTGAAGAGAAAACCACACGAACCAACGAAGAAGAAATAAAAGGAGCCAGCTCTCGCTAACAAATTTCGCTCTCAAATTAGTTGCCCAAAGTTATCTGCGGAGAATTGCACTGACATTACTGCGCAAATTACATTTGTACGCTTCACAAAAAAAATATGCCAGCGATAACTTACGGTCAGAATTTTCACATCGGGCAGTTTCGCAATATGACGGAACGGCAAGGATCAGCCGCGAATTAAATCCTGGGCAGGCGTCATATTCCGCCTGGAACATCGATCACCAAACACGCTTTTCGTGGCTGGCGCACAAGATTGCAGAGCGACGATCGTGGAAGTCGTAAAAAGCCGAGAGAATAATAAATCCGAGGCCGAATAAGGCGGGGGGCGGGGCACAGAGAGCCGCTCCTGGAAGTCCGCTGACGTCATCCTGCTTCGAGCCGACGCGAGATGACGTCACACCGGCGCCGGAGGCCGTTGTGTTCGAGGAAGTAGCCGGGAGTGGAAGCGGAGGTACAAGTAACAGCGAGACATTAGGGCTGATGGAAGCCGTCGCAATGTTTCCGTTAGCTGTGGTTCATACATTCGGAGACGGTACTTCTGGAAGGCGGGAACGGCTTTCTGAAATGGATAGCAGCAGTCACGACGCGGCAGGAGTGAGTCTGAGAGGGGGCAGTGCCTCGGAGAGATGGCGTGGGCGAGGGGCGGGGCTCATGTCGGTGGGTGGGTTGAATCAGAGTAACCACGCCCTCGCCTAAAAAACAGACTTCCGGGCGACTCCCGCCTAACTACAGGTCCCTCTGTCACAGAACACGTGTGCCCCAGCACGCTGGGTTAATCGCCCTAGTTTCTCGGAAACGAGTTTTGCAGCGCCACTCCATTATCACAATTGCAATGAGAATATTGAACCGAGAGAGCTCATGGTTGCCGACGTTAAAAAGACAAAAGAGAATAAAGGTCGGAGCATGAACAAGAACAAAGATCATCACAAATGGCGAGAACGAAAAATGGTACAAACTTGGAAAATCACGAGAAACACGCGTAAACATTATTGTACCTTAGATTATTAAGTACAAATAAAATGAAATGTTTAAGCTTAATAAATGCAACCATAACTGACATCTCCAAAGTTTAGACCATATGTATCGAAAAAAAGAAGACGTTTGATCAACGAGGAAGAGGAGGAGAAGAAGAAGGCCCTCGATAAGACTGGGAATTGAATAGGTTGAAATTAACTCCTTGCGAGCGCAATAAAAGTGAAAGCTGTTGAGGTCCTCTACGCAGACACTACTATTTCACGCACAAGAAACAAATCCCGAACTAACGGAGGAAGTTTCACAATATCCAAATAATCTACTGGCTCAACAAAGTACTTTTAATACATTAAGTGCCACATAAATATCAGAGTCTACCTAAGTGAAAAGAAATTTGAGTACATTTACTTTTAGTTCATACATAAAAAATATAATTATATTTCTTTACAAAATGCTATTGACTGTTAATACTGTTCTATCAAATTAAGAGATACTTAAAAGAAATTTAGCGTTCGTTTAATATCTTAGGACCTACTGGAAATTATCTTATAAACTCGGCACTCATCAGAATTCCTTTTAGATTAAGAACATAATATGTAATAATAATATTTATTTGTCGATATGTGCTTATCAAGACTACTAACTTAAGAAAAGAAATGTAAGAGAAAAACGTGAGATACATTTGGAAAACTAAATTTCTGATTCGGTATTGAGAACGAAAACAATTCACAGCGTACATGCAAAATAAAAATAAAAGTTGTCTTCGGTCTGGTTTTACAGCACTACATTGAATACACAGCGGCGAGAGTGCCCCATATTCAACCCAAATGTCAACTTCCATTTCGCCTGAACAGGAGTACAATTGCCACAGGTCATGAGCGTAGCAGCAGCGTTGGCTGCCGCAGGTCGGGCCTCGCTGACGGGCGAGGCCGCGGCGAGACGGCCTAGCGAATGCTGAGAGCCACCGCAGACGAGCGCGCGGGTCTTGATGACAGGCGCACTCCGTCTCACTTAGAGGCCATTGTTTGGATTCTGAGCTCCGCCAGGCGCGCGCGCGTCTCGGAGACGGCGGAGACGGCGGAGACGGCGGAGACGGCGGAGACGGCGGAGACGGCGGAGACGGCGGAGACGGCGGAGACGGCGGAGACGGCGGAGACGGCGGAGACGGCGGAGACGGCGGAGACGGCGGAGACGGCGGAGACGGCGGAGACGGCGGAGACGGCGGAGACGGCGGAGACAGCGGAGACGGCGGAGACGGCGGAGACGGCGGAGACGGCGGAGACGGCGGCGAGGGCGGAGACGGCGGCGAGGGCGGCGAGGGCGGCGAGGGCGGCGAGGGCGGCGAGGGCGGCGAGGGCGGCGAGGGCGGCGACGGGACGGCGAGGGACGGCGCGGGACGGCGCGGACGGCGACGTGACGGCGGACGGGACGGCGACGGTGACGGCGACGGTGACGGCGCGGCGGCGACGGGCGGCGACGTGACGGTGACGGTGACGGTGACGGTGACGGTGACGGTGACGGCGGAGACGGCGGCGAGGGCGGCGGCGGCGGCGGCGGCGGCGGCGGCGGCGGCGACGGTCTAAAGCCGCGGCAGCGGGTCGCGCGGGCAGAGCGAGGAATCCGATGCAGCGCAGCGACTCTCCGTTTCGAGGCTGAAAGCTCTCTGCGTTTCAAACGTGCCGGTAAATGATGGATGTAGACTCTTGCATGCGGTAGCACAGATTCAATCAATGCGATTGGAGCTGTAGAATGTAGAGAAAACTCCAGAGATACGTACTAAGAAAAGCATAGACGAATGGGACATGGCGTAAAAAATCATTCGCCCTAGCCTTCTTCGTGGGAGGGACACATTCTTTTAAAAATGACATCTCAACCACTTTTGACTAAATCACTGTATGAATGAATGAATGAATGAATGAATGAATGAATGAATGAATGAAAGCAATGCCGCAGTTGGATTACCTATTCTCATAGTCTACGTTTCCAAGGTAATCGTCTTTTATTACAGTTCGACTAAAATCGTGAATCTCAATGTCCCGTCTTGGAACACCTATTAGAAGTGCTGCAGTGAAAATACTTAGGCTCTGAATTGATGTTGCCCAATTACTCAAATTCCTCTTCCATGGTTATGGTGATGAATGTAGGGCACTTAAACATTTTCATTTGTGTTTGTAGTTTCAGAACGAGAGACCTTGAAAATGAAAGTTGATTACCAGATTCAAATTAGACCTCAATCGACTCATTTGATGCCGGACTTCTCCTTTGCTATTCAGGGCAAGTTACCTTCCTTACGTTCGTCACGACATCGTTTCTCGATAAGTTGACTTCCTTCATTATTTCGATTCTTTGCGTCGTTACGACAGGACGACGCGTTTATGTAAAACTCCTCTGCGACGCGTTCTACTACCGCCCGCGTAATTACTTCGATTGCATCGCGTGACGTCGCCCACCGCCCCCATTGCCCTCGCCATTAAATCGTTTGCTGCGTCCACCCAACAGCACTCACGCGACTTTCCCAACATAATTTCATGCAAAATCTATCACATTTCGAGATACAATTCAGAGCTGACTCGTATTTTCCATCAACGCCATTAAATATTTCTAGGCGACTCAAAAGTACACAAACAACAGAATAGGGAAGTTTGGAACGCGCGCGTGTACGTGTATATGTAAGTGTACGTGTATATGTACGTGTATATGTATGTGTACGTGTATATGTATGTGTACGTGTATATGTATGTGTACGTGTATATGTATGTGTACGTGTATATGTATGTGTACGTGTATATGTATGTGTACGTGTATATGTATGTGTACGTGAAATGTATGTATGATATGATGTACGTGTATATGTATGTGTACGTGATATGTATGTGTACGTGTATATGTATGTTACGTGTATATGTATGTGTACGTGTATATGTATGTGTACGTGTATATGTGTACTGTATTGTACGTGTATGTCATGTACGTTATATGTATGTGTACGTTATATGTAGTGTATGTATGTGTGTGAGGCGGGGCTGTTCATGTGGGAGCAGGAAGGCAGTATCAGCGATACTTGGGAGCGAGAGGCACTTGCCAGCACCACCTCAAAGAGCCACGCGCCACTTGGGGCAGCCACATGGCAGCCACGGCTCCGAGTGAAACAGAAACGCAAAGGATACGGCGTGGGTGGGCATCTGGAGAGAAGGCGGTTCAATGTGAAAGATAATGACAAGCCATTCAAGCGAACTGCCGGAAAGCAAATACGTAAAACACATACAAATTATTAAAAGAAAGAAATTAATGACTATGGAAGGTGTAGAAACATGTGCAACCGCACAGTTAAAACTTACATAGAAAATGGAACTAATATTTTAAACATTAAATTGAAACCACGACTTAAGAAAAAATTGAAAATGAGTACACTCTAAGAAAAACGGATGCGATGCAAAATGAATAAAAGAACGGAAGGAAGGCAAAAAAAAACTATAAAAGGGTGATCTAGCAAAAAAAAAAAAGGGGGAAAATCTCTGGTGCACATCGGAAAACTAGAAAAGAGAGTATATAAAATATTGTTCTTTACACAGAGAATTTCCAATGAATTTCCACTCTCATTCAGCTGAGGATAACGAATAATATCGAGATCAAAATAATTCTAATTCTAAACTATCCCTTGATGAATGCGACTAGAAAGCGTTTTTCATTACTAATAACTAGGGAAATTTTTATGAAAATAGATTTTATTTTGGAACCATTTTTATTTTTCATATTTTTACATATTTTGGTATAATTACATATTTTTACATTTTTATTTATAGCTACATATTTCGTTACATTTTAATACATTTATAGGTCGAAAATTAACATTTCACTTGTGATGTTCGAAATATGTTACTTGAAAACTAACTTAGTTACTGAAATACTTAAAAAATACGCAAAGCGCTTGTATTAACGCCGGACAATCGCTATTAATTGCCAAACTTATCTCCCCCCGCCCCACTGCTTCTTGGAAACAGCGTGGTCGGGATCAACGATGAGCGGATGTAGTATGTGAAGCAGAAGGAACTTCAACCACGTACTTACTCGTGTTTCATAGACCCCATGCGTAACTCGATAAAAAAATCAGATCATTGTCTTATCCCTTTTCTGGAGTTGGGGTGGGAGTATGCTCCCTTTACCCCCCCTTCTATCTCATGCTACACGGTACTATTCACATGAGCTCCGGCTCCTCGTAAACAACATTGTATATAATACGAAAGTATTATGTTTCGGAAGAAACATAATTGCTAGCGAATAATTGTTTCTGTAGATGTAAAACTTTCATTCAGCCTCTCTGAATCCATGTAAATTTCTGATCGACAACGTACTCTGCTCGGAAAACGCTTGAAGAATGGAATTGTAAACATTATAACGAATATTTATTTCACATATTTCCTATTTTTTCTTACATATTTTTGAAAAAATAAGTACATATATATGTATATGTTTTGCTTTTTTTATTACAATAAAGTCCGTTCCCTACTAATAACTAAATACACAACACGTCAAACAATACCAGGACAGAGATGTGTGCTACACGAGCGGCAGGCGCCTCCGACGCAAAAGGGCCAGGAGCGGCCGAACGAAGAACGGTTGGGGGGCGGGAACGGGAGCGGAGTGGGGGAGAGGCGAAGAGCGGGGGGGGGCGGCGCAATTTCGCCCGTTGGCAGCGGCGGCGGCGGCAGCCAAATTACAGCGCAATCCCGCTAATCGCCTTATAACGCGCGGGCGGGCGCGCGAGCGAGCGGGCGGGCGGGGGCAGGGGGCGTCGGCGGGAGGCGTATGGCAGGGGCCTTGTCCAAGACCGCGACCGCTAGGTCATTCCGGAGGCTACCGCAAAACGACGCAGCGCTGCACAATATCTTACCGCGTTAATGATGCTTCAGGAGACTCTCGGGGCATTTCACGCAAATTAAAAATCGGTTCTTAGTTTAGCGATCGTTGTACTTCGAGAAGCGATCTACTGATCAGTGCATATTTACTTGTAACGTTTTAAATTTCGTTCGTTGAAGAAATGTAATAACCCGATCATTTTGATGTTAATTTCACCTCCCTTATGAGGAACTAATCTGAATCAAATTATTATCCATGTTGGATTAGTTTCAATTTTTTACATGACCTTTAATTGGCAACATTAAACACGGAAAATCGATCTAAACACACAATTATCCTTCATTACATTTAATCCTCTTTGTCTCGTGGCTGCAGACAGCTGGCGCCCGCGTAGCACAATGACATAGCTCCGTCTCGGCAGTAAAGGTAACACCCTCACCACCCCATATAGCAAGCACCCTGACCACCGATTGGAGGGGGGGGGAATGCTACCTGTGAGCTCGTCGGAGTATGTACGGACCTTCCGCTCCTCCGTCGGTTCAGATCGGCCCTGCCGACACCACTCCACACCCTGCTAGTCCAGCCCGCCCCTCCGAGGTCCTGCTAGCAGCGCCCCTCGCGACCGCCATGCACGCCGAGCGTCGCCCACCGCCCGAGAGCAGCTCACAAGACGCTCTTTCCGGGGACCGTCTTCGCCGAAGCTGGGTTACGCCAGGTGTCGATGCCCCTGCCAGTATAGAGCGATTTTCCTAAGGATGAGCCAAAGTGACAGCTAGTGCTGGCAACATAACTGAAGGTTGTGTGGTCGTTGTGCCCTCGAAGCCCATTAGACTCACTTCCTCCATTCGTTCGTTTGCAGTTGGCTAACTTGTAAATGGCTTCGACGCTTTCTTCTGTGATGTCCTCGTCCGACAAAAATATAGTGTGCCACGAGAAATAATTGATATTAGGAAGTACAGAGTTATGTGCTCTTCTGTAAATTTTTTTTCTATTAACATTACATTGAATTTACTTTTTGTGCGATAAATATTATGTTTAGTTTAAAACCGAGACTTGAATGCAAAATGCGTACCGGCGCACGCGTTTCCGGCTTAAAATCATTTTGTTTCTATTCACATAAGTGCCAGTTTTCTTTTACAGATTGTGAGAGCATGTTAAGAGATTTTCCACGTACGTAATTAAATTTAAATATTTTCTGGACTCGCGTACGTGCATATACCTCAGCGAAACTCCTAAACTTCTTCATAGGGATGTTTTCACAGGAGCCATTACCACTTTACGAAGGGGTGTGACTGAACATCTGTCGCGGCGGAAGGATACTTCTCAGATATACATGTGATGTTCACTTGTTTTCACGAACTGTCACTTTGGCTCATCCTTAGGAAAATCGCTCTGTACTGCCAGGGGCATCGACACCTGGCATAGCCCAGCTTCAGCGAAGACGGTCCCCCGAAAGAGCGTCTTTTGAGCTGCTCTCGGGCGGGTGGGGGACGTTGGGCTATAGTACCGCCCAATAACCTGCAGTTTGCCATGACCTGCGTCATTGCTGCCTCTCACCCGCTCGTAGGCCTGCAGGAGAATAGGTAACGGCCCAGAGGGTACCCCCAAATTTTACAGAATGTTCTTGAAAATTTCAAAGCTTCAACTAGAGCTAAATGAACAGTGGTTTCTTCAATTTGGAAAAGATTGTACGAGCGGTTTAGGCTCTAGGTTTGTTCACATACGACAGACGGACGGACGTTTAAAAAAAAAACACTTTTTCGGTATCAGGGGACCCCAAAACGTTATTTCCGTTGAAATCTCGAAACCGATTTTCCGCAGCATTACATAACTGCCTCTATACTACGTATATTACTTCCGTATATACGTATGTATACGAGAAAGTAAAAACTAAGTGATATACTATTAAGAAATCTTTATATTCAGATATCTATATTAAGATAACTATATCTAAGAAAAATATGGTGTCTTCTGAGGATGTAGATTGTTATGAAAGACTTACTCATCTCATACATTTTTCTCGATCAACTGCCACGTGTCAGCAACCGCGTGAAAATAGGTACCGCACAAGCTGGCATCATACGGGCAGAAACAGCAGGCATCTGCTCGGTGGCTTCCGGGCAGACACACGACGTTACCTCGCATTCGGATGTGCTCACACTGAGTATTGACTTGTCACAGAGAGCTTCCGTTTCATGAAAGTCCGCGGAAATACTGATATCGAAACGTAAAAGCAAAAATATTTAATATTGCAGAGCACGAGGTTTACGACAGACAGTCGGAAGAACAAAGGGTAGGTTTCAATTAACGCAAATGCAGACGAATCAACTCCGATCCAATCGCCGGTCGGCGGGCGAGCGCAGGCGGGCACGCCGCCCTGGGCAGAGAGGGTCACGTGGCCGCATACAGCGGGCAAACTCAATAAAAGCGAGCAGCAGCCCGCGCGCCCGGCAGCCGGGCGACAGCACTCGCAATGGGCCGCAGATCGGCTCCGGAGAGCAGCCAACCACTGCGCAGCAACTGGAATGGGGATGACGGCTTTGAGAGCAAGCGCGAGAAAGGCAAACGCTTACTTCGGTGTAGGGCTGTTTTAAAAATAATGATGGTAAACTTCTTGTTCTACGAAAGGCCACGATAATTACGTTAGTGATTTTTATAATCTAATCTCTCTCGAATCCACTGTGGACCTCACATTAGTTTATGATAAAAAGTCTTCTATAGTAAATGTTATGGAAAAAGACACTATTTTGTATCTTATTACAGTCTTAAACGTGTTACTACATTGTTTAAACCATTTCTTCCAAATGAAGTCTTAATCTTTAGAAGATTCAAACAAAACACCCATTATATCTCACATTTGCTCTTATTATTACCATGTTATATGCAATGTAAACACACACGCGCACACATATATATGCATTACACTCCCACGCTTGTTAGGACACCAGTTTAGAGCTTATCCTGGTTAGGGAGGTGCGTCGCTGGTGGGAGATTCGCGGTTGGGGAAATTGCCCGCAAGCCGACGCAGCTCGGCGACGATCTCACCACCCAGCAAGAAGATCACCACCACCTGCCGCAACCAAAACATGCACTACACTTACAGAGCTAATGGTCTTAGTCGTTGGCACGCCCGGAATCTCAAATCGATCAACAAAGAAACACAAAAACTTCAATCAAAATACAATGCAAATAATATGAAAAAATTGTCTCAGTTATTGGTTTTGCGCATTTGTTTAACGAGTCAAATTTCAAAACTAAGATTAGTTAAAGATCTTGCATACTTAGTAAGCAATGTCCAATGATTAATATTAACAAGTTTAAGAATATCAACAAAAAATGTGTGTCTGAAAATAATATTTCTGTCATTGATAAATTTGTATGAAAAGACCAAAATTTAAATTATGTCATGAAATTGCAGAAGTAATAATTTATTTATTCGATTTTTCACTCCTAAAATCAGTTTATAATCACAAAATTAAATTAATAACAAGTCTTCAATTAGGGGCCCCCGTATTGTGTCAGTCCAAAGGGACTCCTCTGTTGAACTTATATCACTAAAGGAACAAGTGCAATATTTGTACTAAAATATCGCACAGGTACAAGTTGAGAATAGCGATGGCAAAAACAAAGAGTACTTTGAGGAGAACGAAACTGCAGAAGGTCCGGTAGCATATGCTGTGCGAGTCCATCCAATTCGCAATAAAATTGAAGAGAAGAACGAAAAACAGAGTAGAATATAGTCAAAAAGCAGAGGATGGCGGCACCCCTGCAAGATGCCAGTTCACAAATAAACAGCAATGCAGCAAACGTGGACTGCCGAAACTGGAACAGATATCTGTATGTATAAGATAGCTCTAATTCGTAATTCGATCGTGGCAGCTGGAGAGGAGAAGCCATTGGCCACGGTAGGGGCCCCTTGGCGGCGAGGGCGAGGGCAAGGGCGAGAGGGATGGTGAGGGCGAGGGCGAGAGGGATGGCGAGGGCGAGGGCGAGGGCGTGGCGAGGGAGGGGCGGGGCGAGGCGAGGGCGAGGGCGAGGGCGAGGGCGAGGGGCGAGGGCGAGGGCAAGGGCGAGGGATGGTGAGGGCGAGGGCGAGAGGGATGGCGAGGCGAGGGCGAGGGCGAGGGCGAGGGAGGTGGGGCGTGGGCGAGGGAGCGGGAGCGGGCGAGGGCGAGGGCGAGGGCGAGGGCGAGGGGAGGGCGAGGTGAGGGCGAGGCGAGGGCGAGGGGAGGCGAGGCGGGCGAGGGCGAGGGCGGGAGCGGAGGGCGGGCGAGCGAAGCTGCTGGGAGCCCTGGGGTGAAATATCGCCCGCAGGCGCCGCTGGCAGCGCCCCGGCGAAAGAGAAAAGAAACAGCTCCCCGCTATGGCTTTGGAAACAATGTGGCAAATATCAATCAAAACCTGTTGAACGCGGCTCTGGAGGGTCTCAGATTTCAATTCTCATTAATACTCCCACAGCCGACGGCCTCCTATCGATCCGAGAAGTTGTTCGGACGCGGGTCACCACTCGCAGCGAGGCGGAAGCTCTCTGGGGGCAGCCCCGAGAGAAAATCCTAGTGTTTTGAATGGCATGCTTTAAGATATAATCAACAGACGGTGATCTCACAATAAAAGGTTTTAAAAGGTTCGAATACTCGTCAGAAGTTAATAAAATATTGGGAGAGAAAATTGAGGAAGTTTGCAGTCATACCTCAGTTATGGAAAGAGGAAAAAACGAAAACGTATATGTGATAGTTCAGTATGTAACCACTAGGTTCGTAAAAATCGAGAAAACCCGTATAATTCACACCGAAGGATGTATAAATGCTCTTGAGAACTACGGGCTACACAAGCATATACTTTCTCGCAATGCTTCTATCTTTCGACATTTTCGAAAATTCAGTGTCAAACTTTTGAAAAAACTAAAGAAAAAATGTAAAGCGATTATTTCAAAAAGGTCTTTTCTTCAGAAATTGCATTAATTTCTAGCAGAAAATACGCGAAAAAATTGTTTTTTAAAGAATTTTACTTAATCTTTCTTAAACGTGTACTTTTTAGAACACATTTCATTTAAGATAAATGTCTCTATCTTCCATATTGTACCTTTACAATGTTAACTCTTTGCAATTTTCAAAAATAGTTTGTCAGAAATGGAACTAGACCATCTTTTTATCCCTCTTTGATACATTCGTGTAGAAAATATAAAGACAGCAGTTTTAGAAAAAATAATTGTTTATGAATTGCCTATATCAAGTAAAACTACACGAAAACTAACAATATTTTCGAAAAACTGTACATTATCTTATTTCAAGGTTTCTTTGAAAAACAATTTTATGGAGAAAAAATTGTATCTGTAAGATTGTGGTTATAGGAAGGGACCGAAACAAATTTTGAACAATCACAATTTTCGGGAAATTAGGGATTTCAACAAAAATTTGCCCTGCGCTATTCTTGTAAGTATCCTTTACCCTATTCGAGGAAAAAAATTAATAAAAACTTTGAAGCTATTTTTGAGAAAATTTTGAAAATGTCGAAGCTTCCTAATTATAAAATACTCCTAAATCTCTTGACCTTGACCTTCAGTGGCATGGTGATGTGGTGCATTAAACAAAAGGATCCTTAATCCCTTAAAAGTAGAAGCCCCGTAGATGAGTCCATGCGGTACTTCGGGCAAGAATATGTGAACTGAATCGAAATGGGCCCATGGGCTTTTTCGGCGGGAGGTTCGGGGCGTTATACGGACTGCTTTGCGAGTGGACTGACCCAGAGCGGTGAATATTGCCGAAGACTCGGCAGATTCCTCATGTCCCTGTGGATTGCAGCCAGGAAGGAGGCGGACAAACCCAGAGAAGGCCGACCATACAAAAGGGGAATACCATTAATATCAGGAAGAAGCAATTTTTTTAACACCATGCATGGTGAAAGTACTCACCTTTGATCTGTTAATCTGCAAGAAAAATAATGAAATTGACAAACCAGAGTAGAAACAGAAAAGGTTCGTTCAAATCTAAAACATTAAAGAGGGGAAGGACAAAACAAAAAAAAATAGATAATACACTTCCGAATTGTAAAATACTACAGCAGCAAGAAAAAAAACGACGGTCTGGCATCCCTGCTGAAAGAGAGAGCAAGCGTTGGAGTGCTAAGGATAGATGGAAGGTCGCATCGAACGAACCGGATGGTGGACAAGATTATCGGGAAGGGACTTGGTCCTGCAGGGTGACTCGAAAGCCCGTAGGCTGCAAGACAGCCGGCTCAGAGAAGCGCCGGGACGAGCGGCTGGGGGCAGCGGTCGGCGTCGAGAAAGCAGCGAACGGACAGCGCTAACGACCTTCGCCCGGCCGTAAGAGGAATCATCGTTCGTGACAGGCAAGGCCCGCTCGCCGCAGCCCTCCCACGCCACGCCAGCACGCGCGAGGCCCCCGCCCCGCCCCCGCCCCCGGCCCCGCCCGCGTGTCAGGCGACCCGCAGGGCTGGTTCGACTGCCCTTGCACGTACGGGACTTCACGGAAAGTCTGAAATATCGATGCCTTCGTGCACACATATTGCACGTCCAGAATTCCGAGTTTCAAAAAAATCAAGCTTGGAAAGTTTATAAAGGTGTAGTTACTTATGAAACGACAATTGCTTTCGAAGATTGATTGGTGATTCCGGGCGCGTGAGCTACTGAGGTCCGCTGCTGCTTATCCGTAAGTGTAGTTCATGCATGTTATAGAAGGAGGAGGCGGTGATTTTCTCCTATTGAATGGCGAGATCCGGGGTAAAGTAACTGTAAGGGTGTGTAAAAGGGGGGAGGATAAGAAATTGGAAGGATTCCAGGCGGCCCGTGACTCGTTTGCTAGGGCATTCGCTCCGGCATTGATCAGAGAAACAACGTAAAACTACCGTTCAGAGCTGTCAGCTGCTAGAATTCTCCTCCAGACAGCGACTGAATAGATCTAGCTGAAAGCTAGTGTCGAAAATCCTGCCGCCGTCAGGACTCGAACCTAGAATCTCCCGGTCAACGACGCTGCAGTGACTAGTTGAGCCCTGAGCACCGAGCCGTTTGGTTAACGAGAGGTCTCCTAAAACGACATTAACTCAAAAATGACCATGAGCGAAAATTCAATGTTTAGGCACTAAGCCATCAATATAAAATCTTCGTCTGCTCTTAAACACACTTCACCAAAATAACTGCAATAAGCAATGTTTTCGATTGTAATAGTTATCGAAAGCAACGAATCAGAACAGCAACAATTAGCGGTATTTCTGACTTTGAAAAATGTGAGGTAAATGAATTTGAAAAACATTAGTAAAATATTAATAACATTAATAATAAACGTAATAGAAAAGAAGGGTCAGGAGACTTGGGGCTTCCTGTTATCGGCCCACGGAATGTACACTACGGAGAGGAACTACGCTGGTACATTAGGATAAGAGAGGGGGTCCGAACCTTAAATTAGCCAGCGAAAGAGGGTGCCTTCAGCAGTGTAAATACCGCAGGGTTCAGTAATGCCGACAGACGATCGGAGGAGTCTTTCCGGGGGATGTTCCGAGGCCATTGCGCAGTAACGGATGACAGGAAATAACCCATGGTGTGTGATCTGTGAAATGCTTGACACTATAGCAAATGCCCGTGTGTTTTATGCGCTCCTCGGCCCTCGCCCAATCAGACACGAGTGTGGCGAATTATCAGAGGCCGGGCGCCTGTGCGTGGGATATGAGATTATCATGCGAACAATGTGCGCCTGGCACAATACATTACAATACTCAGCAGAACTTCCTAACATTCAGGGAAATGCGGAGTATGCTGTTCGATCGAACTATCCACTTGAACATTAGAACCTTCTAATATCAGAACAAATATCGCGTACAGAATCGGTTGTTTGAAACACATGTGAAGAGATTCTATTGCAAGGATTCTGAGAAGAAAGTAGATCGTAGAAGGACGCATCTTGAATTGAATTGAATTGAATTTGCCATATTTTACGTGGCGAGACTCAGGCCATGTGAAGTCTTTGCTCCATTCTGAAGTTCATGCTGCTGATGATCTTGTGGAAGAAGTCGAACACGTCCCCGAATTATCGGAAGAGGACGTCTCGCAAGGAACTAAAAACATGAGAAACTGGAAATCCTCGGAATTGATAAGATCCAGAATTTCTGGTTTACGAAATTAACACCATTACTTTCTCATCTAGCAAAGGCTATTAATAAAATTTTAGAAAACCCAGAAGAACTCCTGGTATGGCGCACACGTGGTTTCACTTATTTCCTACCCAAAGCGGTTGACAGTTCTTTGGCGGGGAACTACAGGCCAATCACTTTTCTGCCAGTGATGAACAATGTTATAACTGCAGCTATAGCTAAGGAAATATACAGACACCTAGAGAAGAACAATCTATTGTCAGTTGACGAGAAATAATGTCGTAAAGGTTCCCCTGGCTGAAAGAAAATCTAGATATACAAACTAAAATAATTTTCAATCATGTAAAAATGAAGCACGGCTAAGATTGATTACCATAAGGCCTTCGACATTGAACCACAGGATTCGATTTTGAGGACCGTGGAGATGTACCGCTTTCATCGTAGAGTCCGCTCGCGCGGACTAATTTCGAGGAGAGTCGCATTTTTTTTCGTTTTCCCCCCGCCAGTAGCCCTGGCGGAGCGGTAGTTAATTACCTTGGTTATGGTACATGCGCCGCAGCTCGATGGCTTTTGCGGCAGAGAAGAGGGCAGTGCTTACTTACTCAATACTAACTTAACCTATGGATGAAGCCGGCGCTTTGGCCGGCAACCTAAGATGACGTTCGTGCTTTTAATTGTGTCTCTTTAAATGTTTCTTATATGCATAATCTTGCTAATTTTATTTCCATTCACTCATTCATTCATACTTGTATGTATTTACACTAGTCGCATCTGAGCAGGGCTACCCAGCGGGGGCGTATATGTATAAGCGCGCTAATTTCCTACCGCGAGCGCCTCTCCCGTGAGGAGGAAAGGGCTCGCCCGCGGTGGCGGTCGGCGCTAGGCGGCCGCGGTGGCCGCTTCACGGAAAGAGCGCGCCACCGTGTTTTCCGCGAACGAGGCCCCGCCCACCGGTGGCCGAGAGGGGGCACCGCCATGCAAATACATGGCTGAGCTATTGCGCGTCGTGGCGAATTTCAGACAATCAGCTACAGGCACCAGCTTGCGTCAAAATATGACGAGATTTGTGTATTTTTTTAAAACAACAACAAAATAATAAGCAAAATTAAGTTTAAGACATCTTAAACAGTGCTATTAACACTATCCGTATCAAAAACTTAAAGAAAAATTCCATTAGTTTTTGAGAAAACGGCTTCTGAGCATTTGACAAAATTCGGAATTTTCAGCTCGTTTTCACGGAGAAATTTTGAGTTTTCGAGAAACTTTACAAAACATAATTTAAGGCACATGTAGTCCTATGTGTAATAATGTGAACAAATCGTCGCTAATATAAATATTAACGACGTCAGATGCTAGTCAAATTAATTACATATTTATAATATTTGAAAAAGGAATAGACCAATATGGAGTTTATGTAATCTCATAGCGTACTATTTTCATTTTTTGCGTGTAAAAAAAGCACACTAAAAATGACTGCACTACTGTTTCAGCACTGTTGTAGCAGACTGTTGTAGCAGAAAAGTAAATAAAAACCTCAAGCATAAACATATTTTGACTTTGTTGTTTTTCCAATTTCGACATTTTTAAAACACTAAGACAACAACAATTCAGTTGAAGACTTCTCAATTGTTTAGGATTATAGACGATATTTTCAATGTATTAAACTCTCTTGTTTGGAGATTCAGCCTTTTGCGTCATTTAGAATTTCTAGAAAGCGACTGCAAGTCCGCAAGTTGTCGTAGAAAAGCAACTATCCAAATACTACTTAACATTATTATAAAAAAAGTTATGGTTCATTCTTTCAACAACGAACAAAAAAATCCCCATAAAAATCTTACTCACTATACGAGTTCGTGACCCCTCGTTGACACTGCGTTGCCCACTCAATAGCACCTGCAGCATCGCAGCTGAAATTTGTTTCCCAGGCTACACACTCCCCCGCTACGAATGAGCCCACTTCGGAGTCTTTCCAACATTTCACTTTGGCACAAGCAGTTATGCTGGCCGTCCTGCGGGCGCCAAGCGATGGGAAATGTGGGAATGACCAGGGAGAAAGGTAATGGAGAATGGAAACTTGGGAAAGCCACCGGGAAGAGCGTTCCACGAGCAAGATTAAATGAAAACGAGCGAATTTTGAAAAAGCTCTGGGGAATTATCTGAAAATAGTCGCAATGATTAAAGAAAGAAAAAAGTGGCAACATCCAAGAAGAAGAAGAAGAAGAACAGGGAATGTAAGACAAGAAATCAAATAAGTCAATAGCACTTTGTTAGAACGTGTTCGCACTTCGGTCACTCACATTACATTCCAGAAAATTAAAAAAAATAAAAAAACGGGAAGAAGAGAACAAAACAATCCAAGGAAATGCAGCAGAGAAAACTGAACCAAAGAAACAGCTCGCCGAAACGCGTAAGAAACAAGATGACTAAACACTAGTAATGAATAAAGTAACGAATAAAAAAATTCCAAAAGTAGAACTGGAAGATAAAACACAGCTAAACGGGCAGAGCAAAAGACGAAAAAACGAAGCGGATGCATCGCAGCACAAGCCACCAAGGGGAGTAAGATGTGGGAGAGCAGAGGTTGCCGGTGCGTTGCCAGGTCAGGAGGGCGAGCGATAGGAAGGGGCAGAGAGGGAGAGAGAAAGAACTAACGTGCGAGGGAGCGAGAGGGAGGAAGAGGAGAATGCGAGCGCGTGGGCGGCAGGTAGTATGCGAGTATGAGGGCGAGGAGCAGGGAGCTAGTTGCTGCTGTGGGGCCAGGGCAGGCGGGCGAGCGAGCGTGGGAGGAAGAAGAAACGAACGAGAAGGGGGAGACATTCGATTGATGATTGATTCTTTCGTGTTACCGGGCGCGTCAACTGCTCTGGTCATTAGTCCCGTTAGTGTAGTGCATGTTTTTTTCTCGGGAGATGGCGGTGATCTTCCCCCGCTGGATGGCGAGATCTGGCGCCGACCTACAGTCGGCTAGTGGGGTTTCCCCCTAACCAGGACTCTCCCACCAGCGGGGCACCGCCCCAGCCGGGACAAGCTCCAAGCTCCCGACCGGTCTCCCGGAATATGTGGTAGTGTAGTGCATGTTAGTGTAAGTGTGTGAGTAAGAGGAGAGGATAGGACAAGGAAGAGGAAGGAAAGATCGCGCGCGGTCCGTGGCCCGTTTGGTAGGGCACTGCTCCGGCATTCGCCTGGTATTGATCGGAGAAACCAGACCTTGACCTCTCCTCCAGACAGCGACTGAATTCGACCTAGCTGAAAAGCTAGTGTCGAAAATCCTCCGCCGTCAGGACTCGAACCTAGGACCTCCCGGTCAGAGGCGCTGCAGCACATCAGTTGATGCACTGAGCTACCGCTCCCGGTGGGAGACATTCGTGCAGGCGGGAAGTAGGTGTGTGTGTGGTGGGCGAGTGAGCAAGCAGACGGAGGTGGGAAAGGGCTTCGAGCGAGCGAAGGGGAGGCAGGGCGAGCGAGGCGAGGGCGCGGAGGGCTGGCGACCGCGCGGCGGCGGTCGATGGCCAGGCTCCGCGCCACAACTGATCGCTTCGCTTTCACAGCGCAATTTAAAACTTTGACAACACTTGGCTGTTTTCAACGCCGCATGTCGCTGCCACGTCTTTCCGGCAGGCAGCGCGGGCTGCGAATGCTGCGCGGCCTGTGGCCCGGTGGAGGTGGAGGTGGAAAACTGTTTCGCTTGTTTTCCGCGCCATTGCAAACGAAGAGCGCTCGTCAAAGAGAAGTGGAGTGATGGAGCAGCGAGGCCCCCAAACGCAATTCCGAATGCAGGTCCTGGAATCTGCCGCCCCGTCCAGAATACAAATGCGCGAGATTTTTCTGTTCACGCGATTCTATATCCTTGTGATATACATACATTTCAATAGTGTGTCAATCTGCTGCGCCTCGCGTCACCGAAACAACCGCAGTCGGTGCAAAAAGAGCTTTGACATGCGGCACACTACCACGTATTTCCTGCTAAACAATTGTAAATGGTGCCCGCAAAAAAAATATGGATGTACCAGAAAAAATGCGGAAAAAGGAGTATCTGTCCTTTTAAAAGCGAGTACACTCCTGCACCTCTGTCAGTGGCGAGCGCAATCGTTTCAAAAGAAATTTGTAACAGAAATAACGCGGCAAACTCGCCGTTTCCGGTGAAACGAAAACAGACGCGCCGACGGTAGTCATCCAAACAAACAAAATTATTTCTCGGGAAACCGCACCTGTAGCTTTCCTGAAGCCATCGGCGAAATCCGAAACTTTTCCCAGCGCCTCCCAGCGAGGGGGGGGGGGGTGAAGGGGCGGTCGGTGGCGCATCGCTAGACAAAGGGGTGAGTGGTGGGTGATGGGCATGGCGGTCGACGCCGGCGTCGCCGCCTCGGGTTCGGCGGGGGGCGGGAGGGGGGGCTCCGGTGCGGCCGTGAAAGGCGCCCGAACACGCCGCAAGAGCTTCGAAGAGGAGCAGCGTTTGGCCGCCACCGGAGGGATTACCTCCCAGCCTCTGCCTCTGGCACGCAGCTCCGAAGCTGCTACTGGAAGCGCTTGCACACCAGAGGAGAGTACCAGGTAGTCTACAAAACGTGGGATTAACAACGGGACCGTTTTTTCGCGCAGCATTGCATACTTTTTTTTACTCGTATGAGAAAGAAAAATACAATTTTTATTCACACAGGATGTAACAAGGGATTTATTTATTTATTTATTTTAAAAATTGAATTTTTCGCCCAAAAATTTACATCAACAAACGGAAGAGATATACACAACACACAAAAACTACCACCACCACCACCACCACCCAACAACTTGAACTCTACAAAAAGACATATTGGGCGGCGAGGAGTATGTGCAGTTGAGCGGAAGCAATACACTTCGGTAAAGACCAATATACCTACCGGCTCCCGAGCAGCCACACGTCAATACATCGAGACTCGATTCATAAATAATAATAGAGTTAAATTAAGTGGATGGTTACGACCTTCGCTTACGCTGCTGACTACTTGTATTCCTTTTACCCTCATGACCTCTTTTTACCCTCCCCGAGTGACCAGGAGGGTATTTCGGGCTCGGAGCAACCACGTCATCAATACGACTCCCGACGTAGAGAAACCGAGGAGCAAACCACTCAGTGGAAAAAAAGAGCAGCGGCAGGAAATTACTCGTTCGCGGCATTCCCTTCGATTGAGGCGAAGAAGTCGGGTGGGGATGAAAGAAAGCCAGAAAGGCTATATACTGAGGAGCGCAACTGACCGGAAATTCAAGGTTCGTTTTATTGACGCGCTAAATTACAGTTCTCCCAAGCAACTATAAATGAAAATGAAAAACAATAATTATCATAAAAGATGGTGATTTACATGCATGTGAGTAAAAGCTAGACGTCTTCACCCAAATTGACGAAGTGATCACTAGCCAATCTAAAATCACTACTACTTTTCATAAACAAATAACACAACGCATCATATTACTAACACTTCTCTGTGAAGAGTATACAGATCATTTAAATATCAATTATAAAATAACTTGGCAATGCCTACAGCTATTTGGTGATGCTGCGAAATATTGGGAGAGCTTTTTTCAAGAGACTGTAACAAGGATACTGCTTATCGTCTTTTCGTGCACTCTTGTCATGAGAGAAGACTATGAAAACGACAAATATCAAGGCTGTTAACATTCCTCAGCGGAAGGATAATTAAAAATTGAAGAAATTGTCAGTGTTACCTGTCTGTGCGAAAAGGAAGTCGTTTTCCTTGTTGTTTTTTCTCGGAATTCGTG
Source organism: Teleogryllus oceanicus (assembly GCA_964035755.1). Taxonomy (NCBI): domain Eukaryota; kingdom Metazoa; phylum Arthropoda; class Insecta; order Orthoptera; family Gryllidae; genus Teleogryllus; species Teleogryllus oceanicus. Next base: position 120,244,970 of record CAXIVR010000004.1, read on the forward strand.
CGTGTGAACTAAGTTTACGCGCCAACCATGCTGCTTCACGAATCATACAGAGCCCGAGTCGCAACAATGACACTAAATTGATTCTCAGTGCACTCGATACATACGCGTGCACTACCAATTTTTTACACAAGCGAGGCGAGACGCCACGAAACTGCTTGGCTTCTCTGATTTTGAAACAATGTGATTTTGTCGCGTCTTATGTGGAAGGAGTTGGTTTCTGAGAATTTATCGACTATGCACTGCGTTCTGAACGTCTTTGGATCTGGTTCTTTGCGCGCTCTCACGGTCATATTTGGGAGCAGTTCAAAGCATTTCATGCGAGGAAAAATATTCTTTCTCTTTGCAAGGTAATTGATGGGTTTTTGAGGGACAAATAAACTATCTAGACCGAGGCACGTTTGAAATGTATACCCTTTGCTGTCAATTCGGCAGAAAGAGAGCTTATTATTGATTGTATTCCAAGTACGGTGCCAAAATTTGAATTAATTTGCCGCTTATGTGCCGAAATATTATTTCTTCAAGATTATTACCGTTCTTCACAGTGATTCATAAACTCCTGTAGAAAGCAACCAGTTGAGGATTTGCTAAAAAATCATCACTGTTTCTTGAAGTTAAGGATTAGATGCGCCCTTCATGACAAACTCTGGTAACATATTGTATTGCCATACAATCTGGTAGGCAGGAAGGTCGGCACCTGGCAGGTAGAGAATGCCGGTAGGAGAAAGTAAGGAAAGTCTGAAAAGACGGTAGTTAGGGGGCGGAGGCACCCCAAGGTATTTTGAAAACCTCCAGAAATCTATGGAAAGGAATGCCCAAAATGCGTGGCGGCGCGACAGTCACGTGTCGTGAACTGCCGCGCCATAGCAAGATGACTGTTGCATGTCACGTGGTCTGGAAAGTATATAAGTGAGAGCGCAAAGCGCGGGAGTGGGTTCTTTAATTCAAAATTTGCATCGCGATCTTTCAATGCCACTGCTAAAAGAGCATCTTAAAAGAATTAGTACTAAATTTTTCAAAAAAGCCGCTGACTCGGAAAACTCTCATTTCCGAGGTTACTTCATACGAACCCGATCAACGGGCGAAGTATAAGCGACCGAAACAATTTCTGGAGTAAGAGAAATCTGAAACAGCGAAATGAGACTTGAAATATAAGCTTTGAATTTCAGCACACGCAATGCGCGCGCCAGTTGGCTAAAATCTAACTGATCTGTTTTTCTTTTCATGTTGCAGGATTGGCCATAGATGCCCGTAAGGGTAGGAATGGTCGCACCGCAGTGGCGTGAACGTACATTGCACCGTACGTGCGTTCACAAAACTACACAAGTATACCAACGGGAGTGGGTTTTGAGCTGAGCACAAAACATGCGCCCAGGGCGTCCGGAGACGAGCGATGTTCGTAGGGAAACCCATCTGTTGGGACGCCACCCTGGAACATCTTTTCCACGGGCTACTGCGGTCACGGAGCTCTACGCTGTGTGCGTAAGCTCGCTGAGGAGTGGCGAGGGCCACGAGTCAGGCAGATCTTGAATCATTTAAGGATCGCTCCTACGATCAGGGGATAGGGCCTATCAGAGCTGTAAATAACTGTGCAAACTATTCATTTGTAAATACTTAATTATTAATAAACCTGCATCTTAAGTTCTCTGGAAAATTAAATTGTGACAGTAAGTAGATCATATAAAGTCTAGTCAATTGGTGCTCAAAAGGGCCCGATCCACGAAAAAAATCCGGAAGTTTTTTCTCAACGGTTCTATGTTTTTCAGGGTGCGGATTTCGAATTTGATCTTTGCCATTTCAAAAGAGGTCGGCGTCACAGAAAATTGCAAAAAACTAAAAAGTTCACCATGTTTTTAGTTCTTCGCTTCTATCCTCAAAACTATGCATTTTATTACAGAAATTGTTATTTAAAAAGTAAAGTAGTTAAAATTTCCTACAAAACAGATATATTAACTTTAAATTTATGGAAAACACTTTTAGGCGCTAGCGCGCTGAAAAACTTACGTTTTGGGCCTCTGGCCGAAACAGGAGAATAGCTCTTTCCAACCGCCCTATCTCGCGGCGGCGCTCTAGTTTCACTTTATCGCGCTTGAAGACAGCAATTGTGAATAAATAATTGGAGAATGATTAACATTCCGATTCTCAAAGAATCAATAGGGAAGTATTTGCTCGTGCTATCTGTATAAAAAAATTAAATTAAAAAAAACAATTTTTCCCGGGTCAGATACCTTTTTATTGGTCTAATAAGTCTAAAACTATTTTCATAATCGTAATGCTGAACAACCTAATCAATTTCTGTATGCATTAAATCTAACATAAGAAACATTTGTTTTTATTCAGTCATCAGTAGGTTGCGAATTTTGCACATTTGCATGTTTTTTTCCTTAAACGAAATGACTGACTGCGAGGTGACGAGACTTGACTTAGTAATTAACGGAGGATTACTTCAAAAGAATGCGCTCAACGCCCCTTGGGGCTTGGAGACGCGTTGCGTAAATGATTTTTCCCTTTATTTGGAAAAAAAAAAAAAATGCATAAAGCACACAAATTCATATCTTATTGTTTGGGATCGATATAAAAGTTATTATAGTGTTTTTCATATTTGTGATATTGAGCATATTTTCATTATAAGAGCATATTTTGCATATTTTACTTTTTCCCTTTATAAAATTTGGAGGAGCGTTGAGATGGTTTTCGTGTTTGCATCATATCTGTGTGTAGAGCGATACAGTTCATCAGGAAGTGGATCCAAACATGGCTGTGAGCACGAAACATGTCCGACTGAACTCTGTGGCAAAGTCATTCAACAATTTGCCAGGACCAATAATATGAATCTTAACAGAAGAAATGAAGAGAATTCAAGAAATAAAACTCTGGTTTGAGAACAATGAAAAAGTTATGTGGTGCGTTACAGGGTGAAACGCATGGTGTTGAAAACTACACAACTAAAGAAATTGAAGCTTTTAACTATTGCCCCCCCCCCTATAGTCTCAAGGGAAGTTGAAAGAACTTTGTATAAGAACGTTCTTGCGGGTAAAAAAAAATGATTCATCCCAGAAAATTTGGAAAATGTATTATAACCTCTTGCAATTGAAATGAAATTCAGTGTGTCATCATTCAACATTTAAATTGAACTATTCTGTAGAGAATAAACCACGTACTTTTCTCTGTGCATATTTTCCTATTTTTTAAAGCATATTTGCATGCATATTTTCAGGGTTTTTAGTACATATTAATCCGCACCCTAGTCATCACAGTGATAATAAATAGTAATCATACAGCTTTGCCCAATGGATTTACAACTACAAATCTTGTGTAATATATTCTACATATTTGTAATTGAGCACTATTAATTTATGACTTACTATCACAATGCTATCAAGTTTTAATAAGGTCCCCCAAACATTTTGCCAAATAATTCAACGTAAATGTATTAAAACGGTTTCGTCAATACATTTTTCTGAATTGCATAAATGAATATCATTTCGAAACGTTTGCGACACCTTAATTCCGCACCATTGTTTTTGGGCAAATATTGGACGAAGCAGCTAGTGAAAACGCGCACTTCGACAGATTTATGTTTCTCCTACGCCAGTCTTTAAAAGTACCTGAGGAAATCATAATAAAAAAAAATACAATTAAAATAACTATGTGAATCATACGTGAGAGGGCAGCACAAATATAATTCAGTTGCATAAGGTGTCATTACAATTTCTGTAGTAGATCTCGTCAACCCCTCCATTGCGATGATACCCCATTGCAGCATCTGCATATTTGACAGTAGTCTACACCGAGTATCGGTCAAGCGGAAAATTATATTTGTGCGGATTAATGAGCACTCTCGTGCATATTACCTCCAACGTCAGAGTGCACAGTCACCACACGTTTCCACTGGGTTACGAGAATCGATTTTGTATTTCCTTCCTACGCTCAGTGGGCATGTTTCTGAACAGAGCCCTACGTATTAAATCAGAGCTTCTCTTTTTAAACGTAACTCATTACAAGTATTTGAAAAAAAAATGAAAGAAGGTTCAATAATTTGCAAAGTCACTAGAGAAGACAACAGTGTATACGATTTAAACCCCGCAGCAGCTGTTCAGTTGCAACTCAGTTTTCTGTCACTCAGTTGCAGCAATTTGTGATATTATTTATAATTTTTTCGTAGAAATATGATTTTTATTTCAAGAACTGTGAGGGCGAAGTACAAGAATGCCAAATAATTCGTAACAACTGCTTTCTCTAGACAAACCGAAAAATTACTTCGGAAGTTATATTTTTTTTCGTTAATTGCTATTCTGATTTTTATTATATTACTTTGGTTTCTACTCTTAATATTTCACTCAATGAAGGTCAATTTTCCTCTGAATCTGTTTTATTATTCATGTGAAAATTATAACTATTTTCAAACAATGATGTTCACAAAAAAACTGTCACAAAATCTCAGCAACCTGTCTAATAGGTCGTCTTACGAAAGATATGTCCCTCTAGTATTAATATAAATAAATAAATACAATCTGTTTATGTCGAGGCTCGAGTAATTAGGCCTGCTATTCCGCGTGAAAGATTTGAAAACGTTAACATAAATTATATAATTTTAATAGTAAATAAAATTAAAAAAGATATCATAAATATTTAAAATATACAATAATGAATCGAAAATAAGAGGAAAAAACAGAAAAATGGGAAGGGACTGCACAGACAGAAACTAGGGATAGTAAAATCACTTGCCAAAGCAACGAGATGAAGAGCTATAACCCAATACAATTAAATTGTTTCTTTGTGTGTGTGTATATATATATATATATATATATATATATATATATATATATATATATATATATATATATATATGTGTGTGTGTGTGTGTGTGTGTGTGTGTGTATGTATGTATGTATGTGTATATGTGTATGTGTGTGTAGTAGATCATGGATATAGTCACATGGATACATAGAGTGTATAGAAAATCTTGCAGCCACCTCATATACTTTTTATTCGTTGTGGGAGCGCAATCGTGCGCACTAACGCCCACTTGTTGCACACAGATCTCCACAAAAGAAGCAATCTTCGCCAAGAACAAATCATTTCTCCAACAAAACAATGTTCGATTTTTTTCGTTTCTATTTGGGGAAGAAACTAGCCTCAAGTGTCTAAAAAGTTTTAAAAGCATCGCGCACTTGTTGAAGACGAGAACAAATAACACAAAAGAAAATTACAACGTTCTCGACTGAATTATTGAAGGAGTCTTGATAGATCGCACTGTAAACGCAAGCCACTACATCTTTTAAATCTTTCTCAGATGAACTGAGTTTCCAACGCAAGTAGACGTTGATATAAGGAAATAGAAAGCGTCTTTTTTCTTGTACTGTAGTCAATAGCTTTCAGTAGCCCAACTTTCCTATAGAAATACTGGGGACCGTATACTGGCCCCCTACAGAAATATTGGCGACCGCCTACCAAAAATCGAAGTTGACACCGCCCCATGGATCTTTGAACTCCTAAAGCCTGTTTTACACGGTCATTTTTTCATCCTTTTTTCATCATTTTTCTGTACAGAAACTGGATGGAAAAAGGACGTTCGGTTGTATGCGTACCGAAACTGGATGAACGTGATTCCAACGTTTTAACACGGTCATTCCTGGTCTGTACGTAATCGTGAGGAAAATACTTCCTCCAAACACCGCAAAAAGCGCTGGAAGTTTAACAGTTGAACATCGCATTTACAGAAACAAATTAAATTAGCGGGAAGAATGATCAGATAGTTACGAATTCGCAGAGTAAGGAGTAGAAATATGTGTGAGGTATTGTGGTTTTATTTGCGAGAGGGATCACTGAACGCAAAGACTCAATATCACAAACAACACGTGCCCACGCTACGCACCAGGTAAATATACTCCCTGCCGGAGAACTCACGCAATCGAAGAAAGTTCCATAAAGAGACACTAGGGGTGCTGTAGTCAAACTGGATGAAATCTGTACGGAAAAATGAAGCATTTTTTCGTACAAATTACATCCAGTCTGCTCCGTATCGACGGGAAATGATGAAAAAATGACCGTGTAAAACAGGCTTAAGAAGAGACCGGCGAGGATGCCGGGCCAGCGGCGCTCGCGGCGGCAGCAGGCGCGAGGCGGAGGCGGCACAACCGAGAGTGAAAGCGACGGGTCCACCGCCTACGCAAGCCCCAGCGCCCCCCCCCCTCCCCTCCCCTCCCTCCACTCACCTCGCCCCGCCCCGCCCCGCGCTGCTTCAGAGTGCTCGCGCCGCGGAGAAAATCTCGCCCAGCTCGGCCAGACGCGACCTTGCACAACGCGCGCTGCTCAGAGCGGCCTCCGCATCGTCGCTACAGAGAAGAGTGAGCAACACGTACACAACAGTAAACTGTGTCACCCAGGTAATTGGAAAATGCAGAAAATTAGAAAGTTGTCATGTTCGTCAGTCTCGTGGCAAACATTAATAGTTAAAATAAAAAGCAATTCATGATGAAGACGTTGGGTATTGTTTTGTCACTTGATTCAAAAACATTCCCAAAGAAAATTAGCAATTAATTTTGTACGACTCTTCATGCGGGATTGTGTTGGTCAATGAAGTGTTCAAGAAGTGTGGTTATTCCACGGTCAGCGACCATATTATGTTTGAGCAGTTAATAAAATTGCCCCCAGTTTAACTTGAATGAATGAATGAGTGAATGAATGCCTTTTTTTACGTGGCGAGACTCACGCCATAAGGCCGGCTCTTCCGTCACCACGCACAATTCGTTACGCTCCTTTCACCTACTAGGGGAGAAAGAAGGTATTACTTGGGCGACGAACCAGGCAATTTGAATTTGGCTCAGAGGCTTCATTTCGGGTTTCGGCCAGGGTTTCGAACATCCTTAGAGAGTGTCGAAGATGGCGAGCAGAGGGGAGGGCATCCAGTCGGCTAGTACAAAGACTGTTAGTAGCTTCAGACAACTGAAAAGGGAGCCATTAACACTCCGGGACGCAAGTCGGCCGGGCAGAGGGTCCTAACCCCCGCCAGCGGACAGGGGAGGCTGGCTGGCCATGTGGTCGCAGAGCCACCCGCACGTGCAGAGAAGCTAGGGGGTGGGGGGACATGACCGCCAAGAAGCTAGCTGGCCGGAAGGAGTTCGTTTATAGATCGCCTCGCGTGCGGACACAACTGCGGCCCGTTGGCAGTAGTGCATTCCTTGGACACTGCGAGTGCGTAGCACCGGGTGTCAGGACACCCGAGTGCGTAGCACCGGGTGTCAGGACACCGGGGTAAAGCGTCTGGGTGGAGGATGCACTAGCCAGGAGATGGGAGCAGGGTGCGTGGAGTCGAGGAGGTAGATTGCGAACGTAATCCCAGAGCTGTAAATACTTGTATATTCTGTAAATAAATATCATTGTAACTAGAGCTCGTGTCTGTGTAGTCTTTTCGCTATCACGACGCCACATTCTATAAAATTCTTAAGCGAAAATAGTTTTATCAATTTAAGCTTACTTGAGAGGACCGTTGCCTTCACGGGGAATCGGTAAAAAATATCAATTAATAATAATTTTACGATGAAAGAGTTCTTATTCTCTTCACGAGTTACCATGATTTTCTTTAGATTCCTCAATAAATTAAAAATATACCATACCGTTCAGGAACAATTCGTCATCGTCGAATTTTCTTAAATCTATGCCACTGCAGTCGGTTGGAGTTTATAACCGGCAACTCACCTAGAAATAATAAAGGAATTATCACAAAGATAAACAAATACATATCATACAATATTACGTATTTAAAGTGAACAATGAATTGTTTTCCAATGAAGTAACAAAATAGCATTTCTGTACACAGAAGAAAAAAGATCAAAAGGAAAAGTATATTAATTCTCTGTTCCTGTAGAAAGTCACAAATACAAATCAACATTGTTTACATGACATTATTTCGAATTTATTACATCCAGTAAGTTCAGAAAAAGCGAACGCATAACATTTCATAACCTTGAATATTCAAAATGAAAGTAAATAAAGTTTTACAATCGGAAACAACACGACAAAAACCAAGTTTTCAATCACAATTTACGACGAAAGCAGAGCAAATAACTCACCAGAACCCACTTTTCAATTTTCTAATAAACGAAAGAAAAATAATCGATTTCCTCCCCCAAACAAGAAAATATCTTTAAAAACAACACGGGTCTCTCCTCCGTGACGGTGCGAGGACCGAGCTGCCCTTTCCGAGATTCCACATGAGAAGCGTATTCCTGCCACGCGCGCCGGGGAATAAACGCGCCAAACGGGCACGCACGCCCTGCATTACGGGTCGCGATGGCCTCGGGGAGGTTTCGCTCCCCAAACCCTGTTTGAAGTTTCTCTCACGGACGCTCAATATTGACACGCTTTCGAATTCAAAACAAAACGCTGTCAGCAGCTGTCTGCGCCGCGCGTTCCGTCTTCGCGCAGCCCCACCCCCTCCCCTCCTCCCCCCTCCCCATCGCCCTCCGCAACGCGCGCTCGTCTTCATCCCCACGTTATATTTTTTTCCTTTCTTCATTTGTCGTGGTACTCAAATCTCAAGTTTTGAACAGAGGGGAAAATTTTATAACCTTTATTTGTGTTCCAACATGAGTTTTCTGCTTGGTTGCAGAATAACAGTAACAAGAATTATGAATTAAGTACCTACGCGTCTCTATCGCGAAAGTATATGAGCCTTCTTTCTCTCCTCGAAAATGATTTCGTTTCTCTGAATCAAAGAGTGGTAAATCTTCAACATTTTCCACGCTTTATACAAATATAATTTGCTCTTGTATATACTGAATGAATCGGAACATGATAAACATGTCTGATTACATTGGTCATTGGACACTGAATTCAAATATGAAATCAGTTTTCGCCTATCGGGCTCAGCTTTCTTGTTACACGCTACTCTCTATTGATGGAAATGCTTGAATTCGCTGCATATTGGTTATTTTGATGTAGTTTCATATAAATATTCTGCAAAGTAATTGATCAGGAACAATCGAAATGTGTACAAGGAATTCCTATAGATGACACTGAATTCAGAAAATTCACCTCTAGGAAATGCGAACGTTTTGGCAATAGTAGGATAGGTGATAAGTAAGAAAAGGATTTTGAGGTGCAAATTATGGTAGTAAAAGGGGGGGAGAAGGTTCTGAAACCCGTACAAAAGTGTGTAAAAAAGGTGCTGCTGAAACAATTGTATTAAAGTTTAAACCAATTACGCGAACTCAGTTACGTATCATTTTGTACTATTTTTTGTCTTTGTAGAGTCCGTAAGAAGTGATTCGTAGCACTTAATCCAACACTGTGGTACATAGAAAACTATCAAACAACTGGCAGTACTGACTGAACTTATTTTTCACGCAGAACACATAGTAGATCGTACTTCGCAGGCGCATCCAACTGCACCCGCACAAGCACTTGCCCGTGAGGGAACATGGGTGCTCTTGCGGCCACAGACAACTTACCCCTGACACCCCCCCCAAAGCCTTCAGTGCCCTTTTAGTATTGGCGGCGGACGATGGCAAAGGTAAACATTTTCCTCAGGGCATAGACAGGTAGATGTCTGCACCCCCATTTAAATGTCCTGTCTGGGCAACACTTTAAATCCAGCGGGTTAAACTGTTGCAGCAACACTGTTTAAATTTAAATTTGACTATACAGCTGCAGACTGACCATTGTTGCTGGGACATAAATTACTATTGGTTCACGTAAAATATTTATTTAAGATTAATTTAATATTGTCGACTTTTGAATTTGAAAAAGCTGTTTAAGAAGAAAAAAAACATTCTTTTGCCGAATAGTTTAAAAACGCAGAAAAGAGTGGAGAAAAGAGTGCAAAAAGATGCAGCAAATTGTGTTTATTTCGTTTCCCCAAATACATATTATACTATCTGTATGAAAACAGCCATATTTTTGAAAAGCTGCGGCACCTTAAAAACCTTTCCCTACTGATAAGGCATGCAGATAGAATCGCGTTGTGCTTCATGCCAACTGGCATGAACGACAAGGGCAAGTTGTCCAACTCTCAATACTGGGACGCAACTGCGTCCTGCGATCTTTCTGAATGAAATGAATTAATAGACGTATTTGTTAAAAAATAAAGGTTTAGAAGTTATCGAGATCAGAGGGTAGGACGGGTTACAAAATTATTTATCTTAATTGTAAAGGAAGCGAATTTCCCATTATATTTTAATTTTTTGATATTTTTACAGCAAGAAAACAATTCTAGTCATAAATTGAATATCGTAGCATTTTCTACATCCTTTTGCTTCTTTTGGAACAGACATCCCTACAAAATTGTAGGTTTCTCCTGGACTACTCTACTATTGTCGAGTGATCTTTCTTGCACATCTTGAGCTAGTGAAATCCAATAAACTGTATCGGCTGAGGTGGCTCAGGGCATTAACTGATGTCATTGTAGTGTCTCTGATCACAAAGTCTTAACATTCGAATCTCGTCGGTGGAAGGATTTCCGACATTAGCACACACTTGAACACGAACTACACTGCGACACAAGTCGGAAGACCCAAACGCGAGCGACTCGCTTGAAACCCAACACTCGAGCGACTCGCTTGAAACCCAACACTCGAGCGACTCGCTTGAAACCCAACACTCGAGCGACTCGCTTGAAACCCAACACTCGAGCGACTCGCGACCCAACACTCGAGCTACTCGCTTGAAACCCAACACTCGAGCGACTCGCTTGAAACCCAACACTCGAGCGACTCGCTTGAAACCCAACACTCGAGCGACTCGCTTGAAACCCAACACTCGAGCGACTCGCTGGAAATCCAACACTCGAGCGACTCGCTTGAAACCCAACACTCGAGCGACTCGCTTGAAACCCAACACTCGAGCGACTCGCTTGAAACCCAACACTCGAGCGACTCGCTTGAAGCCCAACACTCGAGCGACTCGCTTGAGCCCAACACTCGAGCGACTCGCTTGAGCCCAACACTCGAGCGACTCGCTTGAGCCCAACACTCGAGCGACTCGCTTGAAACCCAACACTCGAGGCGACTCGCTTGAAGCCCAACACTCGAGCGACTCGCTGGAAATCCAACACTCGAGCGACTCGCTTGAAACCCAACACTCGAGCGACTCGCTTGAAACCCCAACACTCGAGCGACTCGCTTGAAACCCAACACTCGAGCGACTCGCTGAAACCCAACACTCGAGCGACTCGCTGAAAGCCCAACACTCGAGCGACTCGCTGAAATCCAACACTCGAGCGACTCGCTTGAAACCCAACACTCGAGCGACTCGCTTGAAATCCAACACTCGAGCGACTCGCTTGAAATCCAACACTCGAGCGACTCGCTTGAAATCCAACACTCGAGCGACTCGCTTGAAATCCAACACTCGAGCGACTCGCTTGAAATCCAACACTCGAGCGACTCGCTTGAAATCCAACACTCGAGCGACTCGCTTGAAATCCAACACTCGAGCGACTCCCTCGTCTCGATCAAATTCCTCCATTTGATAGATTTTTTCCTCTCAGGGGAGCGGTAGTTATCGCAGGGAGCGCGGGTAATCAATTATGCGGCCGGAAATAGAACAAAACCGAAGAGAAAGATTCGTTCGAATGTAAAGAGGAAATAACTAGTACGATACTATCCGTGCCGTTTTGAAACATCTCTGCCTTAGATTTCTTTTGTATTCATTACATTTTGCTAGGATTCCTAACTGCGGGGATTTCGGAGCGACCACTCCGTCCGATGCGAGCTTAATCTGAGTATGGATATTAGGGCTGTCGTGCGAGAAGGGACAGTAAACTAATCATCAGTTCCCTAACTGCATATACTTTAACGCTTTCGGTATTCCAAATAAAGGAAAGTTCCATTTGGGTTGATGACGCCTTAACGTTTGAGAAATTTTACCACAAATATGTGTCGTAATTTACACATAGAGGTTTTTTTCAAAATTTGTTATACGAACCTAAGTTGATCACACAGTAAACCATTTTATCATAGAATTGACCGTACCTTCAAGAAACAATCGAATAAATGTATTGATGTCGGTGAGTTTCAATGTTGCGACATCAGCAGGCACCTTCATTAAGTAGTATGTTTGCGTCCCGGGACGCCCGTCCAGGAAAGAAGTAGAGCGCAACTCCTCCGAGGCGGCGTCCGCAGCGCCGTTGTACCTCGGCCCAAGGGGCCCACAGGCCTCCCTAATCTGCGAGTCGATGCCAATGAAACACACTGCATGGAGTGAAACTTCCTCAAAGATGTGATCGGGATCGGAATCAGACAAACTCACTGAAACAACGGAAAACCGACTGAGTCCCTGGGCGGTGAACGTCTTTGACGTCGTTTTCATATGATCATCTTTCTCCACAAGTCGTCTTCTTTTTTGTCTTGTGCCATGTGCTTCACCTCTCCTAGTGTAGCTCCGCTCCTTTGGCATATTTCCTGTATATAGGCGTCCCATGTTCCTCTTGGCCCTCCAGGTGGTATCTTTCCCTCTGGCCTGGCTTCGATAATTTGTTTAATAATTTGTAATAATAAATTTGTTTCGGTTTTCCATCCTCTGCCATTCTATCAACATGTTCGTACCACTCTCTACAAGTTATTACATGAAAACAATTTATTATTAAGATAATGCGAATGCGTTACAATGCATGTCACGGAGAAATTAGCTCAACTAGTTTTTCATTCCACTCTTCATCCATAAACTAAAAATATAATGATGTAAATTTATACGACATACAAATTATAAAAGCGTTTCTCATTAAAAGCCACCTATTTTTTAAAATGTGTTAATAGGTTACAATGAAGTCATATTCTTGAAATCCGTTTTAGATAATAAATAGCTCTCGCTTTTAGCCCTAGATGTCTTTCAAGAATTTACATTAACTTCTATAATATTTTCAACAAACTCCGGATGATTATTTTATTATCCTTTTACTTTCTTTTTACTTTCAAGAAAGTCGATAACTGAACCCTGGAAGTTAACATATCAAAAACACTGTCTCTATTGAGCATCAACTGCGTGTATTCATTCATGGACGATTATTGTAAAAGTCTGAGAATAAAATCTGGCATACACAATACTTCGACACGCCGAACGACCTTTTTCACACACACACGAGAGACAACCTCGGTGCACAAAATGTACAAGCGCGCCGCGATGTATACAAAATTCGAACGACGCTAGAACAATAATATTGTGTTTACACTGAAAACTAACAGAGTTCTAACTGAAAGAACATCAACGCGTGCACATCACCGGTTTCGCTCCCACTCACAGGGATATTCTAAGCGTAAATACCCGGTCACCTGGGATGTAGTCGTCCATTGGTACATTTATATCTTAATTTTTTTAACGGTGTTTTCTATTGCCTGTATTAAACTGTATTGTCACATTTAAACGTATTGTCAGACTTCAAACATGTAGCGGAAGTACAAAAATCTGAACTTTCTTTAAACAGTGTTACTCTAATTTAAAACAGTCTAAACAAGGTTTATTTTTAGCGAGTTAATATTGGAGCAGATAAGATTAATCTTGATAATTTCATGTTTTATAAAATTCGAAAATCTTTTTAGCGGAAAATGTTGTTATACATAGTGACTCATGATTTCCATGCTACAATTATTCCGGAGGATGAAGGTCTGTAGCCATGAAACATCAACGCACACATCTAAATCCATTCGTCCTTGGCTATACATTACTATTCCCAAAGATATCAAACACCTAACTCCAATTAAATTAAAAATCATTTTTCAAATATTCACAATTATTTTTTTACAAATCAGTAATAATTTTTATACAGTGTAAAAATTCTGTACATATTTAGTGAACGAAATGTTCTTTCCGTCTTGGATTTTTTCTAATTTAAAGTTCTCAATCTCGACTACGAAAACAAACACACTTCGCGAGCTTAATACAGAAATAATGATCTGACACCAAATAATAATTTTCTACGTCTTAAAGTATATTTCATTATTTTGTTATCTAAAATGGTATAAAACTGATGCCGTTTAATACATTCGTTATTCATGCAAATAAACACGCGCTTCGCTCCTCAGCACCAAACAAAGTTAAGGTAACTGTGTAGTGAGGGCAAGCCCCATTTTCTGATACTTATTCTAAAATTAATATCTTTAGAAAAATTTGCTCTATTGCTTTGGAACTTTGAAGTTATCTTCAAAACATATTGATTTACTTTTATTTATTTAGTAAAAAACCAGTCAAAAACTATGTGACGTATGGGGGGAGAAAATCATCTATCTACTATTTATGAATTTATCATTGGAATAAATAATATAGTTTATAAAATATATATTATTAATAATAAATTTAAAGAAAAACGACGAAGGCAAATATTGGTTCCTTTTTCTCAGAAACTAACAAACATAATTCATTCTAATTCTTGTTTTGTAATCTAATAATGTATTGGAATATTGATAACAAAAAATATTACTCTAAGTTGATTACAATGATTGTAATAATTTTTCCAAAATACACTTTTTTATTTTACAATTTACACGGGGATGTCCGGTCTCAAACATGAAAAAATGTTCGGCTTCGTTCTTGGATTCAATTTATTTATTTATTTCATGAGAAGAAATAAGAAATATAATAAAAGACATAGGAAAATAAAGATAACTAAGAAACTATTTTAGAAACGTTTTACCCTAGTACGCGAAAGTGAATAAGGGTGCGTTTGGCGTGAACCTGGCTGATCCTTTGTTCCTGTCTAGTGCTGTCCATTCTTGATCGGATGAAGTCAGAACTACTCCATTTTGCTTCGGAAGAATCCTAGACACACACGCGCACCTACACACATCTTCCCAATATTGAAAGTGCTTGTGTACTCGTCTCTTCGAAAAGTTTAGAATAGTAGAGAAAAACAATATACTTCCATTTAAACTGGCGGTGCTACGAACAAGTGGCCCCTCGTACTCTCAAAAGTTGGTGTTTTGCAGAATAATGCCATTAATGGAGTGGGGACTCAGTTGCTGATACTAGAACACAATGAATTTATAAGTACGTTTCAGAAATATACTGCCCTAAAAATTTCACGTTTTATCTTCGAGACATTCCTATTTCTTCAACATCCGTTATCATTATTCAAAATTATACATAGAGTACATGTGTACTTTCCTATTTGTAAAGGAAGCGGGCATGCCTTTCCTTGCTCGTAGTAAATTTTGTGATAACTCTTTCATAAAAGCCTGCTATTTAGGTAATGAAGTCACGATCGATGGAAATCGTTGCAACAGCTGATAATCTATAGCCATTGAATTCCGCAGGAAAGTTTTCATCCTTTTAGACTGGAGAGACAGCGTTCTGCCTCAGATGTTGTTGGGAATGGTGAGAATCGCACTTAGAAGTTCAACACATTTACTGAAAGTGGAACTTATTTTATTACCTCTGATAAATTCCAGAAGCGGCAAAACCCCAAATATATTTCTGAATTCTCGTGTACTGTAGATTGTTAAAAGTAACGTACCGAAAATGGATATTATTGCAACGAATTAACTGAATTCATTTTCAACACATCTAAACCTAAAATAAGTCACAAAACATCCGTTAATGCGTTCTCTAAAAGTAAACTCTACTGGGCATAACCATGGCCACTTCACTAAAACTCGAGTGGATACAACTAAATCGTAGACAACGAAATCGAATCTCTGTCCTGCCGGACACAAAAAGAGATGTCGTACTGTCAACTTCCAAGGGCGACAAATGCAAACAATCCATTCACGGTGAAGCATTTCGATTACATGCTTTTGCATATTCCTTTGTACAATATTACAAATATAAAAGAAATTCGGTTTGGGGAAAATTAGAAAGAAACAAAACGACGATTTTCATCTGATATAATATCACTAGTTTGTCGTCTCTGCAGGAAAAATTTAGACACCTTGTGGAGATCTCGGAAGTACAAACTTTACCTAGATGGAGGCTAACGCTGTCTGGCGGGCGCGTCGAGAACCTTGTCGCAGCATTTCTCCTGCTAACGTTGACTAACAACATTAAGACATCCACCCCGCAGGTCCCCACCTCCTCGTCGCTGACTGCGATTGGTCAGTCTCTTCGCCTATATTCGAAAGTGAAAATGGGGAGGACATTTCAACCGACTTGACACGGATAGATGGACCCACAAAGATACCTAGTGGGACTCAAGAGTAGGATGGAGAAGTGTAAGAAGAAAAGAAGAACGTGGTAAGACTAATTTGTAGATATGCATGTATATATGTATGTATGTATGTATGTATGTATGTATGTATGTATGTATGTATGTATGTATGTATGTATGTATGTATGTATGTATGTATGTATGTATGTATGTATGTATGTATGTATGTATGTATGTATGAATATGTGATGTAAGTAATCTAAAATAAGAACTATTATTTAACAGTGAAAAGAGCTACAGAAAAAAAAAGGTTTTGTAAAGAACAGGTAGACTACACTATGCATACACACACACGACTTAGGCACGAAAAAATCTTAAACCTTCATCTCAGAACACTTCTGATTTTTTCACTTTCTTTTAATTGCTGAGCCATAATTAAAAAAAGATCCTCCCTTAGTCAAGTTCTTGGCTACATAGACGCCGCGTTCTAGGAACCTACGACCTTCCGCGTGCTAGGCACAGTTACCAACGTTTCAGACGCCATTATATGACCTTCCTCTTGCACGAATGGAACCTCCTCTATCAGACAGCAAAGTAGACTACAAAACTCTCATGCTTTTAAATTATGGCCCAGCAATTAAAAGAATGTGAAAAAATGGACAAATGTTCTTCAAATTCACAAAAGTTCATTTTGGTTATTTCTTTTGTTTTTTTAAAAGAATTACACAAGTGTATTTTTTTAAATACCTCTCACGCGCTTAATATGGACATTGCCATTGTTTTTTGTATGCATTATTACATTTGTAAGTGGATGTGCTTGAAAGGACTTGAAATGACGTTTTTCGAAAACTCAAATAGATTCCTGTGAAAAAGATCTTAAATGTCGCAATTACAGTAATGCTTAATCGCCACATTCTTAAAAACGACTACCAATTTTTTAATAAAAGCTTCTATTTAGGACGAGTTTTTACTCTTCTTTAATGTTCTTGAATTAATGATTCATTTGTACTACTAGGAAAGCAAAAAGTTGAGAAATTGTACTTTGGGGAACGATAGATGGCAGCTTGCCAGAGAATGGAGCACGACCTTAAAGCCAGACCACACCAAGGAAATTAGAAAAAATTGGTACGAAAAACTCTGTGCCATTCTGTAGCACCTCTAGTTTTATTTTTTCTAATTTATCTCTGTGTGTTATTAAGGCATATTATACTACAATCTTCCCATAAGAAACTGATGATTTCAAGTGTATGCATAGCTATTTACAATATAGTTTACAACCGGCTCTTCAACCTTTTATACTTTTAGGAACTCTTAGAGGTCATGTTTTCTTGAAGCAACTCATATTTAAATAGCAAATAAAATAGTTCATCAAATCATTTTTCTACTGAAATTCGTAAAATTATTATTTTATCTTTATTTAATCTAATACATCATAATAAGATAATGAATAGTGAATAGTGAATCAGTTTTTATTATATTTATTTTCTACATGCATTTTATGAATGATTAACAAAGGGAACAATATTTTAAATTACCACAAATGAATAAAAAGAAACTTTTACATTCAATTTATATTAATATTGTAATTTTTACTTGAATATTATATTAATCTCATTTTTTTAAGACACTACCCCGTTCCTACACGAAAAATTTCTTGTATAGATGATTTTCATTATACGTGTGTTTTGGCTGAGCAACGTGATCAGGGAATGGCGGAACTCCTGTCAACGTTCCAGAGAATCTTAGGGTTCTGCGAAACCTAGGTTGAAGACCTCTAGTTTACAGTGAAAATAACCTGAGGTATTTGCTTTGAATTCAACCGCATCACACTTCTAATAAGATAACACCCAGGGGGCCTAAATGAGAAGGGTCTCATGTAAGGTTCTTATTTTGATAACGCATTTCTTACGCCAACTACACAGAGTCTACAACGTTGATGAAACTGGGATCACCAACGTGCAGCACATTAAAGTAATAGCTTTAAAAGGAAAAAGTGTGGGATGTTTGACAGGGGCGGAACGAGGGAATCTCATTACAGTGGTGACGTGCATGAATGCAGTCTGTAATGTCCATCTACTTACTGTTTGGCCTAGGAGAAACATAAATGAAGACTTGACGGACAGGACTCCTCAGGCTCGGTTTTCGCATGCTCCCATCAGGATGGTTACAGGGCGAAACATGTGGTTTACCATTTCATAAGATATGTGAAACTTTTCGAGAACAACCTTGTGCTACTTCTTCTTGATAGACACAACTCCCATACCGGAAATGTGTCAGTAATTGACAAGTGAAGGCAAAGCAAGGTTAGCATAGTGTGTCACCCCCCCCCTCACTCGTCTTAAAATGCAGCCATTTGATGGTGGCTTTTTGTTTCCATTGAAAACGTATTACGCCAAGCCATTGGAAATTGGCTTCGTAACAACTCAGGAAAAGTAGTAACGAACTTCAAAGTTGGTAAGATTTTTGGATGTGCCCATAAACAGGGTTGATATGACGAATTATTCCGTCAATGGCTTCAAGAAGACAGGGTTGTTTCCAATAAACAAGAACATTTTTAGTGATCACGACTTCCCTATTCACACTTACGAGTCCATCTATAAAGAAAATTCGGTGGAACCACGGCCCGGCTACAGCAATTCTGTGACAGTTTAAAAAAAAGCTTCCACTCCTAAACTTTTCTTGTTTTTTGAAAAACCTGCAAAACCAAATGGAAAAGGAAAGGGTACGAAAACTTTGAAAAGATGACAAACATGATGAATATTGGCGACAGTGTATGAAATGCTACAGGTGGGCACATGAAGATTGTGGGACACATGATTTATTTGCCCACAGAGCACAAAGCAAGTGAACAAAAAAACGGAAAATTCAGAAATATTATTAATAATAATAATAATAATAATAATAATAATAATAATAATAATAATATTTTATTCAAGTGATAAAATAAAATGTATTTGTGGGAAACATTTAGCTTATGCACATAATAATACAAACATGTATGAACTTACCGTCATAGAATCAATTTCAGGACCTACTTGTTCAATTTTATAGGATCTCATATTAGCAGTCCATTTTTTTTCAATCGGCAAAATTACCTATTTTAGTTTAACTCTTTTGCTGTTCAAATATACATATTGTTTTAGTTTTCAAATATTGTTACTATTAGTATAATAAATATTATTTAAATCTACTATAAAAGTTTGCCCGAATTTCAAGTATTTCCCAAGTACGTCCAAATAATAAACGGGGTCTCATATTCGTGTGCTTGACCCTACTTCTAGATAAATAACACTGCAGTTGGTTGAGAGGAGTTATGAATCACCAAATCACAAGATATTCTAAGATTAATGATTTTAGGAAAGGACTACGTACAGTATGTTCCACATAAATTCAAGAAAGAAATTTCCTGCAGGTACAAGCTAAAGTTTTCGAGAGCTAATATAAATTCAAAACGCTAGTATAATGCGGGCCTTGAATGCGAACACACAAACACTAATCTCTACCTCAATCACGTTCTGAAAATTGGATGCAATTTCGCGCTCCACAAATCCCCTCGTCCACTGGTACAAACGGCGCCAAACACAGCGTCCACCCCCCGTCCATGCGTGAGTCAGGACGACGAGGCAGCGTCGTCTGCGCTCTCAGAAACGAGTCGACAGACGCAATCATCCTTCGTCTGGCCGCAATCACACAGAATAATTACATCCCTCTTCCCGCCCGGGGAGCGCCGCTCGCAGCGCGGCGGCGGAGCGGCCCCTCGGCGAGGGCGGAAGCGGCCGCCCAAGAATAACCGCCCGTGCTCCGCCCCGGCGGGCGCAAGAGGATGTGGTTACACACTAGATGCCGGGCACGATACCCTTAACGCGTGCGCGCAGGCCGACCCGCCCCCGCCCGCCCCATCCCGTCCCATCCCGTCCCAACCCGTCCCAACCCGTCCCATCCCGTCCCGTCCCGTCCCGTCCCCACCAACCCCCGCCCCCGCCCGCCCGCCCGCCCCGTCGCGCCCCACTCCGCCCCGCCCCTCCCCGTCCCGCCGCGACCCCGCCAACCCCCCCACAACGCCCCGCCCCCGCCCGCCCGGTCCCTCCCCGTCGCGCCCCGCCCCTCCCCGCCCGCACGCCCCACCCTGGCCCCGCCCCGCCCCACGCCACTTGCGTGGCGCCACTGACCCTGCGCGCATGCCGGCGCCGGAGTCACGGCGAATTGACAACCTTATCGTGGCCACAGGCGCAAGGTCTCGCACGGCGAGCGCGAGTGGGGTCAGTTACAGTTGTGTGGTCCTTTGAACAGCCAGAAACTTGGGTAAGTTTCGGGGTCCCTTTGCTTGTAAACACTGAATGGAACTAGTGGCCTGCAGCGGAGAAAATGCTACTGAACACAAAATGCCATACAAAATAGAGTTCACACACTATCAAGAACAACAAAAAATACTACTGCGACAAATTAAATATTTTAATGAAAACGTCTTCACGAATACTTCAATAACACAGCAGTGTATAAACGCACTATAACAGTTTTTTTACGACCAAGAATATAAACAAAATTCCTGTTCCATACCAGAACACGCGAATAGCAAATATTTAAGGGACGAGTGGCCTCTTCCTTGGAACTTTGGTGTCGCATGATGTCAGATATACATAAGCAATAACACACCGAGGAGGAAGAATAAATCGGCACGGACGGTATGAAAGTAGGAGAATAACAAATATTCGTATTCGCATGTATCAGGCAAAGCAGAAAAGGTTCCTGTGTTTCTGGTTATTCCCCATATTCCTGAGTGTCAATCAAAGCCGTAGACACTTCCATGACCGATGTAGCGCAATTCTTTTTTTTTGGAAAAAATTATTGGATTTTCCCGAGTTCTTGAGAATCTAATGAAACCATTGTCGGAGGCTCTTTAATTTTCTTTCGATTTATGCGCGCATTGAAAGTTACTTATACAGGTAATAATTACGTTCCAAAACTCTGGTCATTTAGCTCATTAGAAATCTTTGCGGAGACTTTTATGTTAATACAATTAAAAATAAGAAATAGGTAGCCTTTAGGTGAAATATAATTTTAATATTTAAACATACCAATATATAGAGTTATAATTTTCACACTCTTTACAATCAATACAGATCATCAACTGTTTCACAGTACTAAGTACTTCACTCTACCTGGAAGTGAGCCCGCCTCGAGATAATCAGCGAATATTACAAACAAAAACTGTTTGTAAATTCTTTTTTTGGTTGAATCATTCGTAGTTTCCTTCACGCAATCTCTAACAAAACTACATACAGCAGCAACAACAACTGCCTTCGAATATTGCACATTTACGTCGTGTGATTTTCTCCTTGTAGGTAACAACCACTACGATAAGAATTGACCATGTGAAGTACCGGTATGAATTGCTGTCCTTTCAAACACATAATTACTACATCAAATATAACAATGTATGGCCCCCATCCTAAGATTGAGCATACATCCCCAAAAGAAATCAAAGCCATTATAAAAGCATTACCAACAAAAAAAGCCTCCGGTTACGATAACATTAATAACAATAATATTGTTAAAAATCTCCCTTATCTAGTCATAGCATATATTAAAAATATCTACAACTCGTGTTTACGAACATGATATTTTTCAAAAACATGGAAACATGCAATTATTTTCCCAGTTCTCAAGTCAAATAGTCTAGTAGAAAATTATAGACCAATGAGTTTACTCCCCATGCTTTCTAAAATTCTAGAAAAAATAATATTAAAACGTTTAAAAACGCTTATTTACACTGCTGTGTATAACAGCATTGTGTATAACAGCATTTATGCCCACGTGGTGGCTCACTGTACCGGCCAACATAGTTACGGCCCACTGTGGCCGTTGCAGAGTTGCGCCGGGGGCGCGGCCAGTCGAGAAATGAGGAGTACGGGAAGACGCCACCAAGCAGGGCAAGCGGCGGCGCTTTTCCGTGGTCACCGGGCCGTGTCGGCTAAGCGGTCACAGGAGGGGCAGTTCCCCTCGATGCGCCGCCACGGAGGCGGAAAGTAAGAGACGCGCTCAGATGCCTCGGGGCGTATTTATAGGGCCTCACCCGGGGCAGTAGTCAGTAGGACATTTCTGGAGCAGCAAGCGAGTGCCTAGCAATAGTAGTAAGTTCGGTTTTGAAGTGCGTGTGTTACGGTGATTACATGCTTCTGGCGGACTGGAACGTGGCTTGTATTTCGGACTTGATTTGGATTGTGGCTTTACTGAAATAAACTTATGGTGAAAGAACTATTGTTGTTTTACTTTGTACATAACATACACCACCAACGCAATTCCCTTAGAACAATTCGGATTTACAGAACACATCGTCACACACCACGAATTGACTTCGCATGTCAGATCACATATACTCCGCCTTTCAGAGATACATGTACTGTAGCCATCTTTCTAATGTTGCCCAAGCATTCGACCGGGTCTGCCACTCGGCATTAACTCACAAACTCAAAGAGATCGGACACTTTTTATCTTATCCAAACTTTCTACAAGATAGACCTCGTCACGGTCACCAATCAAACTATCAAACTGTCAAAGCAGGATTACCAAAGGCTCACCTCTTTCGCCAACGTTACTCGATCTGTACATGGCAGACTTACCCAAACTCAACTCAAAACAAATAGGGCAGTTTGCCGATGACACTGCAATCTATGCATTCGTCATTGACTAGAACAGACTAAAACACAACCTTAATTATATCTTAACCTTCTAGATAGCTGGGTCACCAAAATAAAAATCAAATTAAATCCACACAAAAATGCTCTAAAAACATTCACCGTCAGCCCACATAACCCTCCCACTTCACTTACATTACATCAGGAAGCAATTAACTGGCACTCGCTTCAAACATCCAACAAATATCTACGAATATTAATGGGCACACAACTAAACGGGAAACGGCATATAAATAATAAAATATTACAGGCTAAAGCAAAACTCCACTAAGTCCAATAATAAGCAGGTGAGCCGAACTTCCACTCGTAACACAGCCCAAACTAGACCACTCTTATTATTCATGTCATGTTAGGATAAACGCCCCAAGAACTACAGATCCTTTGAAACTAGCTTCTCCGTAGAATTTCAAATGCTCTATGGTTTATTTCCCAACAGCTGCACAGTGAATTTCCAACTACAAACTATAGAAAACCACACCGCATATCTCGCCACACAGTTTTACCATAGCTTACCTCAAGTCACCAGAATACGTCCGCTCCGGTTAGGCAGAAATACCCGTATTAAGAATAGATTTCCCGTCTGTACTTCCTTAGAAAGTTTTCAGAAATGTAACTTCCCTGAGGTCTCTCCATAAAGGATTCCTCCACCAAAAATATAATTTTTATAATTAAGTTATTAGCAGTAAGTTTATATAAATCCAACAATACAAATGTAGAGTGTGTGAACTGAACTTTATAAAACCAAAAAATGTTTGAAGAAAAAATAAAAAACTACTGTACATTTCCATCGTAATGAAGTTTCTAACAATGGCACGGCATCCACAAACTTCGTTTCCAGCAAATACAACTAACAATATAAAAATATCGAGACTTCTGCTTTCACTTTGACGTAAAATGATTTGACAAAAAGTGAAATTATTTTACTGAAAACTAATATTTCACTATTAAACACTAAATTGTGTATTGTCCTTGATCAAATACAGAAAACTTTTTTCCCTATTTTCAACAATTCTAAATTTAAATGTAATTAACATGTCTAGAAAACCTCAAGAACAACTTTTGTTCTTCGATAACTGAGAAAAACGTGAAGACATCTCAACTAGGGAACACGACAATCGCCGCTTCTTTCAGAATGTTCCCCTTATTCAGCCAACACAACCATGGGTTTCGAACAAGTCGGATTCCCTTTTCCAGTGTTGTTTAACTCTGATGGCACTTGCCTTGACATCAATGACCTTCTCCGATCAAGGGGAAAGAAGCACACAGGGGGAGGTTTATTGTCGCTTCCCTCACAGTTCATCAGGTCTCATTCATGCTGCAGAACTTCTGAATTTGCCACCGGGACGAGTTCGCCGCATAAAGATGGCGTTTTAACTTTCTCGAGGCTGCCAGCATTCGTCACCCCGCCGCCGGCAGCTCGTCTCAAGATCCCTCACCCCCACTCACCGACCCCTTTCCCTCGTCTCAAGATCCCTCACCCCCACTCACCGACCCCTTTCCCTCGTCTCAAGATCCCTCACCCCCACTCACCGACCCCTTTCCCTCGTCTCAAGATCCCTCACCCCCACTCACCGACCCCTTTCCCTCGTCTCAAGATCCCTCACCCCCACTCACCGACCCCTTTCCTCGTCTCAAGATCCTCACCCCCACTCACCGACCCCTTTCCCTCGTCTCAAGATCCCTCACCCCCACTCACCGACCCCTTTCCCTCGCGGCGCAACCGAGGAGGAGAGCAGTTCGGAAGAAGTTCGCAGAACTTCGGAAGGACGATGCGAACACCGAGAAAGCTATCGGCTATCTCCGTATTTTTCTCTATCCCCCAATTTGCGAAGATACAAATGTTACTATTTCTTCTTAGCAAGAAAATAAATCTATGGTAACGTTAACCGTTAGCCCGGCTTCCTCAATAAGTTCAGCAAACCATTACAAGTTAATATATCCAACCGGCAACAATCATGTGATCAAAATTGAAATGAGCGTGGAATACGAAAGGAGTGGTTACATGAGGAATGTTCCAGTTACGAAGACACAGGAGCCTTTGAATGTGACTGTAGCTAAATGTCCCGTTCTGGCTTTATTAATTATTTCATGTTTTCAGAACAGTCAACCGTTATGGTCATTAGTCCTGCAAGTGCCGTATTCTTCTACAGTTGAATGGCGAGATACGGCACGAACTTGAACATGTCGGTTAGTAGGGGATTTCTTCCAGCAGGTACCACCCCAGCTACGTCAAGCTCTAAGCTCCCAACAGGTATGGTACTGTGTACGTAAGGAGCAAGCATACTCTTACTCGCCACGCAGTGTAAGAGTACCCATTTGGCCTTACCGTACATTATTATCATTAATAAAACTAAAACTCTCACCGAGAATGACTTAAGTGCCTTTTCCAATCAAAGAAGATAATCCCATCACACCGAAAATTTAATACGAGTACGTTGCAAGAATGACTGCATTACATGTACTACGCCCAATGGTCATACATAGTTAGTTAGTTAATGCCTTCTTTTACGTGGCGAGACTCGGGCCATCAGGCCCGCTCTTCCGTCTAAGCACGTAAATTTCGCTACGCTCCTTTCACCACCTAGCGGAGAAAGGAGGTATTATGTTGGGCGGCGAAACAGGCGGATCTCAATTTTGCTCAGAGGCTTCTTTTAGGCTTGAGGATCTTTTACATGGGACAGCCGGCTAATCTACTACATGGGACAGCCGGCTTTACTCCCCCCGAAGGAAGGCGTACGAAGGATTTTTTAGCCCTTAAAAATCCACGGCTTCGATCGGGTTTGAACCCGCAAACTCGGGTACAACAGTCCGGTACGCTGACCGTTATACATAATCCTGCAACGATTGCGTTCCACAGGTGACAGCACGAGTTTTCGTTCCGGTCCAGTGCGCCGGAGAACCCGCAACATACGAGGCGCCTCTTGATCGAAGCGTGCGCTGTCGGCCCGAGACCGCAGAGCACGTGCCAGGCCCGACCGCGCCGCCGAGCTAATTATTTCCCAACTGTTCGGCTAATTTGCCCGCTAATTTTTCTCCGCGTTCGACACGGCGGCGCGAGCGCACCGCGCCTGTAAACGACCGGCGTGTAATCGCTTCCGGTTATGGCGTATGAAACAAACAAATGGCAGGTATACATCACGAGCGACGGCACGCGGGCGGTATGGGCCGCCAACGCACCCGCTTTTGGGGAGGGGCTTTTTGCAGCGGCGGTATCAGTCACGGAGTCCATATAGCAAATCAATGCGAGCCCCTCGTTTTGACTACGGGATCCACTTTGATTTCGGGGAAGGGCAAAAACCGGGGATGCAGGTCATGTGGCAGTGGAGGGGAAGGCAAATGCATCCTCATTACGGGAGCTGGCGCCGTTTACATAGTAAATGGCTCGAATTGGCCAATGTCGAATGTACAAGTTTCAGTAATGAAGTCAATATGTGGTTGCGCAGATGTATTTTTATTATCGGTTTCATTCAGCTTTGGAAAATATTCTGCCAATCAGCCTGATCTCTAGTTAGCAAACTGCTTCAGTGATAGGGTTGAAGCGTCGGATAAAAACAACTGTATGAGCACGTCCGTATAAGCACTTGAGGAAATACGCTAATTGGTATTCGAAACAACTCGACAAAAAAATGTTGACGCTAGCAAAGGGAATTTCTGCAATCCGAAATGTCAACTTAATAACCTACGAGCACAGCCAATAACGAAACGAAGGCAAGCTCTTACTCCGAGAGCATAGAAAAGACCTGGGGGGACAAATCGTCTTGTTGTTTATGAACGTTCGTCTGTGTTCTTGAACACTGACTTGAATCGGCCATTCCAGCTCCACGTTACTTATTTCCTTCTCCCTTCTTTTATGTTTCTTTTTAGTGGGAATGCGGCAAACACGAAGAATGCCGCAAGCGGCACAACATCAACGAATTGCACTGATCGAAGCACATTTCTTTTAAAAGGAAATCAGTGGCCTGGGGAAGTCTGAATAAACGGTGCAACGCGAGGAGTTCCCTAGCGCAAGAACAGGTGGCGCTAACAGAGAGTTTTTGCAAGTCGTTGATTTGAAAGACTCCACACGGCAATTCTGTGGAGAACTGAATTGCGCATGCGCCGGCATCAAATGACGAGATTTCGATCGCCGGGTCCCGACATTCTCCCTGTTCCGTCGTCTACGACAAATGTGTTCGTAATTTACACTTCACGTCGTTTTCGCCGCCACCTCTAAACACGAATTCAACCTAACACCAATAAGCATGGAAGTAATGAAAAATGGAATATCCATATTACCAATATAATAAGGCAGGAACTTAATGGCTATTTTTTTTAAAGTTAATTCAAATAAGTCAGAAATAAACTAACATAATTGTTAAAGATTTGGAGGTTATGTATATATTGAGGTTCCTTCGATTTCATATTGGTATCATTTAGTATCTTGCAATGCTTATAAAAGGAAAAATGGACTCTGAGATACACCGATGTTCAATAAAAGCTGTCGTGTCAGAGGTATTCATTCCAATTAGTTCCTAGTTTTAATGTATATTTTCGATTGTACGAAATGCGAAAACTCTTTTTTTCTGAAGATACGTTAATTCCTATTGACGATAATGTTTACGTACTACGACAATGGATTTCCCGCCTTGAAAAACGCTCTGATTAAGGGGTCCACCCTATTCAGGTTGTTTATTAGCTGTTACGGATCTCGAGCTCCCAGCGGCAGCTTCTATTTTGACATTCAATTTGTGTATATTCCACAATAATAACACACATAATACATTTAACGTTGAACTGCACAATAAACAAGGCAAGTCGACGGCAAATAAACATTACGAGAAATACGCACAAATTTTGCTCAGAGAAATATAAGTGATTTTATCGGTACAATCACTGTGTGGTCATTACACATTTACTATAATAGGTCAGAACATTTTTTGAAAAGCACCGTCTGAAAACGCATAGAAAAATCACTGATGCTTACATTGATTAATTGACTGTTATTTAATGATTCCGGGTTCGTAACTACAAAGGTCATTAGTCCCGTATGTGTGGTGCGTGTTTTTTGCTCGGGAGGTGGCTGTGGTCTTCGCCCGTTGGATGGCCAGATCCGACGCCGACCTACCGTCGGATAAAGGGGTTTTCCCAACCAGGTATCTCCCACAATCTGGGCACCACACGAGCAGTACAAGATCTAAGATCCCGACCGGTCTCCTGGCATGTGTGGTAGTGCAGTGCATGTTAGTGGAAGTGTGTGTGATTGTGTGTGTGAGTGTGTGTGAAAGGGTGAGGATAGAACAGGGAAGAGGATGAGAAAATTGCGCGCCATTCGTGACCCGTTTGTTAGGGTACTGCTCCGGCATTCGCCTGGTGTTGATCGAAGAAACCACGGAATACTACCGATCACAGCAGCTGGCCGCAAGAATTCTCCTCCAGAGAGCGACTGAATTCGACCTACCTGACAAACGTGTCGAAAATCCTGTCACCGTTCAAACACGAACCCAGGACCTCCCAGTCAGAGGACTGCAGTGACATCAGATAATGCACTGAGCCATCTCCCCCGGTCTCATGCTTAAAATATTCGAGCGAAGAGAAAGTGTCGAAATGTGATACACAATTAGAAAAAAAACTTTTAGGGCATTTGAAATTAAAGATATTGCGATGAAAAAATGTTTTCATGACACAAAAACCAGATATTTTGTCACTTGACTGGTTCAAGAACTCCAATTAGAGAAACAAGCTTACTCTCAAAATAAATATACCTGGGAATAGAACAAATACAATATCACGAAAATTTAATACGAAATATCAACTCTCTTTCGAAGATTGAGCCCCAGACCCGTGAAAGCGCTCCAGATTGAATCTTAATTCCACATGTCCGCCATTTATCCTTCATCCCCTTAAAGAGAACACGAGAAGAAGCAAATAAATATTCACACACCTCGCAGAGACGTCGCGTCCCTAAGGCAAGACCTCCAACAAGCCCCTGCAGATACGTGAACCACCAAGAAGGGCGAAGGAAAACAACGGGCATGGACGGCAAATGGGAACAAGCAAAAACAGCACCTGAAGAAACTTAATCAAACGTTCCAGTAAAGACAGCTAGGCATCAAGGTTTGGAAGAAAAAGGACAGCGAGGAAGAGATGACAATGGAGGAAAAAGGAATAGTCAACTTGTAAAACGGACGGAAGAGGAAATTTGCAGCAAATAACGAGAAGTCGAGCTGAGAGAGCTAAAAACGTCAGCAGTCGCCACCGCAGAGAACACATCGCGAGGGGGAGCTGCAACGCTGAACGACGAGGCGTCCGCGGCGGGGGGAGCAGCTTTCCGCTTCCGCCGCGAGCCACTCGGTCGCGCGAGAGGCGCGTCCCAGACGGAGCGGAGAGGACCGGAGGTGGGGCGAGGGCGCGCCACTGAAGCAAACGAACCGCACGCCCTGCAGCCGCTCCACAGCAACCCGACACCCTGCCACCGCCGCCTCCCCCTGCGCCGCGCCCTCTTCGAATGAAAACAACCAAGCACATGGGGCGCCGTCGTGTCAACTCATGGGTTTAAAAATTCACGCAGAGAAGAGAAAATTGTCCTGCAGTCCATGCTTAGCGGCGGCGATGGTGTAACGGTTAGCGTATCGAGCTGTTATACCTAATTTCGCGTGTTCAGACCCGATCGAAGCCGTGGATTTTTAAAGACGAAAAAAATCCTTCCTTCGGAGTACGCCTTCCTTCGGAGGGGAAGTAAAGCCGGCAGTCCCATGTTAGTAGATTTACTGCATGTAAAAGATCCTGAAGCCTAAATGAAGGCTCTGAACTAAATTCAAATTGCCTCTTTCGTCCTCTAAGTAATATCTTAGTAGGTGAAAGAAGCGTAACGAAATTTGCGTAGTGAGACTGAAGAGCAGGCCTCATGGCCTGGGTCTCGCCACGTAAAATAAGACATTCATTCATTCATTCATTCATTCATTCATTCATTCATTCATTCATACTCATTGTAAATGAGAGACTGATGCACATATTATGCACGCACAGGTTAAAACGCAATTGAAAGCGGTGGAGGTACGTAAATGTCAATTAGCTTCCCCATCACGGTTACAATCAAAATGCAGAAATCGATTCGGAATTTCCTACTGACTCAGGGCACCCAATGGCGGGGTTATTTTGTGGGGTCAATCTTCTCCTTTGACGATCAATGAATCCTTTATAACTTAATTGAATTACACACAGAAAGTCAGTAAACTTCATTAAAATTTTAAAGACATCCCTTCATTATAATTAAAGAAAATAATTTCACTTGTTGAAACAGACCCGCGCATTGTACATATTTTAGCATCAAAATGCATTGTATTTCATTGTAGAAATTATTTTGTAAGGTTCAACAAACTTCAAAATTGTCATGCATGATTAAAATAATGCATGTTTCACAACTATCTCATTACACAGCAATTACTAGCAGCGTAAAAGTCCTGTTAACAATGAAGTGCTTTTCCGTGGCGCGCTACCTTGTTTCATAACCGCGCGGAAAGCTTTCATCTCAAAATGCGAACGAGAACAAACCACAAACTGAGCGTTGGGTTCTTCAGCATTTCACACAATTGCGACGCAGTAGTATAGAATGATACACATGAATGCGGAACACCCAAGATTCCTCAGGGCTGCACAAAGATGCTTCTGGTTCCGAGGGTCATTCGCCTGAAAGCAACACACAAAGCAGGGGGCCGCTGTAGCAACACACACAATGGCGGTTTCACCGGAAACCTGTGTAACGATTCAACAGAGGAGCACGGTTTTCTGTCAGGACGCTTCGGGTTACGTCGGGTCCTCTCGCTGACATAGTGTGCAATGATGCTGAGGGCTTCTCGGCCAAAAGAGGGAAGCTGTACAACGTACAGTCGTATCGCATGAAGTAGGGCCTTGAAGGGAAAACCCGAAACACACTGTGAATGTCAGGGTTAACATTTACTGATCGATACAAATCCTTTTCCAGAAACAGCGTATCACTTCATTTCCTTTTATTACTATTACAGAAAAATTTTGTTGTAATGTTACAAAAGGTAAAATATACTATGACAGAAGTTGCGACAATAACACTCTAGGACAAGAAATAATTAAAAACAGTGTAATTAGTTTGAATGAATGAACTTTGATACATAACGCATATCATACGTACATCAAAAGTATCCTAACGAAAGTAACCTCAAAAGCAACCTAAGTATATAAAAAGGAATACAAATTATTCGATTTTACAATCCTAACAAATAAAGTAAGCACGTAAGTATTAAGTAATAACATTTGGCAATGTTATTTTTTCTGTGCTATCAGATTTAATCGAATTATGAACCGCTTCAATAATCATTTGTTTTCATAAAACTATTTATTTTACTAAAATACTAGCGGACTCCGGCAGATGTTCTCCCTC
Source organism: Teleogryllus oceanicus (assembly GCA_964035755.1). Lineage (NCBI taxonomy): Eukaryota > Metazoa > Arthropoda > Insecta > Orthoptera > Gryllidae > Teleogryllus > Teleogryllus oceanicus. Next base: position 120,276,132 of record CAXIVR010000004.1, read on the forward strand.
TCCCTATATATATAAGAGAATAATGAACTATCGCTTAAACCTAATTATATTTAAACCGTAGTGACGACTGAAAGCATACGTAAACAATTTATACGAAATACTTCATTAATTAGACTGTTGGTGATGTAGATACCTTATTAATTCAAAGTAAATAAACAGAGGCAGAACTTCGTTTTCCGCCCAGCAGCTACAAGCTCTGACGATGATCGCTACGCGACCGAAAAGATCTTAAGAAGAAATATAGATTTGATACCAGACAACCTCTGTTTATTTACTTTACTACGAAATACTTCACAAAAGAAAGAACAAGAAAAGCAAAATCACGCATTTTTGAAGGCACATACTACATTTGAGACGGAATCTCCAGTGGACGGAAGCGGCACGAGAGTCCGAATTCTGAGGAACTCGAATGTTACTTTTAGAACCCCTGCGCCGCGTAACAGCCGTCTCAGAGGCGATTGCTTTGCAGCCTGGAGGCACGTCCTTGGGCGCAGGCGCGCCAGACGGCAAGGGCAGGAGCTCCGATTCCGACTCGCTATGCGGTGACACACGGATCGCCATAGGCGAATGCCTGACTCACGGACGATACCCAACACGCAGCTCGAACACCCTAGACGCGAATCATTAACCAAGAACAACATGAAAAGCCATACACACTTTGAGTATATATTTAGAAAAGAATTTAAGAGTAAACGTTTTCTCGGAATCGGCAAGGATATATAGCATTATATCACATTATGACAAATACTGGACTGTTCTCACGATTTTATTAATCAATATAAATCAAAAAACATGCGTAAGTAAAACCTGATAAAGTCATGTGTGTAAGTATAAATCATACATAGACATGTCGAAATTGGCTTCTGGTACTAGTCAGTTCAAAACGCAAGTACTTCACTACGAACTTCTAAGCACAACCCACGCTAAACATCCTGAACACCCTACACTAACCGGTCGCAGTCGCTTTGAACTTACATTTGCAGAAAGTACTCAAACAACATTCACCACCCCATCTTGAGGCACTTAACATTCCCGTGTGTCACGTTTGTAAACGCATCTATAACAAAAGAAAAAACAAATCCGCGAGCTGGACTGCTCAGAGCTGGTGGGGCTCCTCCAAATACACAAGCGTGAGTTGTGCGGCGGGCACCGGCCACCCGCTGGGGCCTTCCGAACCACGCGGCGGCGGAAGGAGCCGGCCTCGTCGCGGCGAGAAATGATCGATTCGCGGAGGGGCTGACACGCTGCCGCCGCCGTCCGCGTTTTATGGCCACAAAAGGCGCGGCGCGATATTCAAAGAAACCGCTGACCCACCACACGACGCATGCTATATGCGAGCAGCTGGCTCCCCCGACCACAAGGCCTTTGCGACAGTTCGCACGTGAAGGGCCGACCACTGCGAAACACAAGCAACAATGCGAAACCTAATAACAGGCATCCTCAAAAAACAAATTCACAAAGTGGCTGCTCCTATAATTTCACTTTCCATTTACCATTACTTAGATTTCTTTTTACACAGAACAATGACGGATGCCCTCCTAATCCAACAATTTTCTCTACCTAACTGTGTACTATAACTATTTAATTTGAAAATAATCCAATCGTCTCTTCCTATACATGTTCTGCAAACATGCTAACTTCCTCAAATGAAGGTTTCTGGACTTCTATAATTAAATACTTTTCTGATTTATATTAAAAAATAAGTCTGACTTATCCACGAAAATCGTTCCACTTTATTCAGCTTCAAAAAATTATGAACATAAATGTACTGGAAATTACGCACACCTTAAGCATGTTTTAAGTAAATGCGTTTAGAAAACATGGAATTTGTAGGAAAATATGTAGTACATTAACCGACCGATAAGACTAAATATGCCGCAACGAAAGGTGACTAATAATTCGCCGATAATTTATGAACAATTCCAGTAGAATTTAAATATTCATGTTCCTGCACATCGTCCCAAAAAATCTACTGGAAGAATCTTTATTAATATCTCTAATCAGTAATTATTTAATTCAATCGGCTAGTATACATAACACAACATGATCTCAAGCATAATCATATTTTGATTCTGATGTAAAAGAAAAATACATTATTTTTGCTCATGATGTTACCCTGCTTTACTCATGTATCTATTTAATAACATGACAGTTTTCCTTTATACCAATATTATCGTATTGCCAACGAGCATTAATAATATTTATTGTTAATATCTATTTCGTCACCTGCGGTCGCCATACGATGGTTAAAACTACTTTACCGATGTGGACGAACCGTCCATATGGATCATCGATTTCTAGAAATTTACTTAACTGAAATAATTGTTCACGATTGCAAATAACTGTTCATTAATCAGCCTTTTTTTCAATAAATAAATAATTCAAATATGTATTCAATCATATAAATGATAACAAAGATCAAAATTACGAGCTCGTTCAAGTGAATATTAACTTTGACAATGACTAATTCACATGCACTAAAGTTCTTTCATAGCTTGCGCATCTTCGGGCGCACTTTTAAGCCTTCTAGGCTGAACGTGGTCGTAGAAAAGATTCAGAGTCACGTAATATCTTCTCTCTCTGCTACCGTTGTGCCCTATCACCCACTTCGCTGATATTATTTAAACGCCCTTCCCTGGGAACAGGAATAATTTCTGACTAGTTAACTCTCAATTAGGTCCACTTCATAATATCTAAATGTTCAGGCCATGTAACTATACTTTTCTAATGTTCCACCACATTAGGGTGCCTCATCGCGTGCCTTCGTAACATTATGAATAAAACATTTAACGCTTAAAACCACTACGATCTCTACCTAATATAAAAATTATTTAGTAAATCCATTACGTCGTCTTATTTGAATGTTGAATTTCCAAAACGTTACTATTTTATATTATTCTCATATATTCGCGAAAAAGAGCAATAAACAATATTTATTCCTCTCTTAAACTTGATATTATATCATTACTAATTCTCCATGACTTTACTCAATCATCTGACAACACGTTGCTATCTGGCGTGAATAGTAGAGAATACACGATGCATTCGGCACGCCGACTCGCCACGAAGAGGCCGATTCTCTCTTTCTCGCCTCGACTACACCTCCCAAGTACATATTTTCTTTTTATCTGCACGGGGCTTTGCTTTCCCATCCAAGCGAACTATGGTATGTGGATTGTATGCGTTCATTCTCCGCGGCTACTGTTTATTTATATCCGCTACTATAGCAACTCGTGCATGATGTCTCTACTCCCTCTGTACGTACAAATAAACCACAATAATGTAATATTAAATGTTTCTATTAATGTGGGAGGGTCGCCTGGCTTATCACAATATATTTGGAAATATTAACTCAATTTAATTCTAATTTCACATCCAATTGAAGAACTTCTGAGTAATATGTAAAGGCAATCGAGAAAGAAAAAACTCTTAGAGCAAGGTAATCAAGTGGGGGAGTACTTCAATCCAATACGCATTCACACACACACCCTAATTTTTCATTGAAATATCTTTTTCAGTTTGACTGAGCTGACACTCGTTTGTAACTCGATGTCTCACAATGATCCGATTTAATATTCTAGATGGTTCACGTGAATGAAAAGTGAAAAATCAAACAATACTCCTCTATCACATTTCATGCATCGTTATTACAGCTTCTGAAAATCCCTCTGTACACTCGTATTCGAATCTTCCAACTTGACAAGCGCTGAAGAAAAGAAACTATAAGCTTTCGGCAACTGCAACTGTGACGAAAGGTTATAGTTTATCACGAACGCTTTTTCTGAAAAAAGGACAGTACTCCATTTAAACAGCTTCAAGGTCATTGAAAACACGATACACAGAAAAATATCTCGCACATTTTGTTGCTTCAAATATTTAGTAATGGTCTTATTCAGTTCTTCAAACAAAATAAATGCTTACAAGACTTGGCTTTTTTTTTTTTTTTTGTATTACAATACTGCTATGTTTAATGTATTAGGTAGTATTTTCTTAAAAAATAGACGAGTCGATTTTTAGTTTTAAAATGGCGCATTTGGGGGGACAATATATCAGTTTATACATCCCTAATAATAAAAGTTTAATCATGTGTTTGTGAAATAGAATTTATTTTATATAATTATATTTATTGCGTTAACATCATGAATTTTATTTGCGTGGATTAGTTACTTTTTCTTCCTTAAGTAAGAAGAGAAAGTATTGTAATTATGCTCTGGAAAAGGGCGAATTTTCGACATAAATACTCTTCTTGCCGGGCCCTGGTAACAAAAAGTGGATAAATCCATTTGCTAAATATATGGCAAAATATTATAACACGTGGAGTAGCCACAATCCAAGTTCTGTGCATCCTTGAAACCGAAAAATGGATTGACGGTAAAACGTCCGTCCGTTCGTCCGCATAAACCGAGCATAAATCGTTCAGACGATTTTTTCCAAAATTGATATTTCCCAATCGATCTGACTGATGCCGCGGCCCCTGGAATTTGAAACCAATATTTTAATTTTGGAGTACTTTACATGACGCCCTCTCAGACATTTTCAAAATTTCTAAAAAAAGGCACCAATTTTTTTATTAAACTTTGCCCTTGACAGGGAATCGACGCTTAAGGCAATGGTGCAGGTCTCATTGTCGAAGAAATCCCTGACTTTTCGAAAATGACAAACATTTCTAATTTTTTTTCCGCGTCTTCCTACAACTATAATAATGATTTTTTTCCCTAAATGAAATCTGTTCCTTAAAAATAGATCTAGTTCCGTAAATATATATATATATATATATATATATATATATATATATATATATATATATATGGTCCAGTTCAACTCTTCGAAAATATGAGTATTTTCGTGTAATTTTACGAAAAATATAGGCTTTTTTCCTTAAAAAATTTTTTTAAATTTTCTTCACATTTGTAATAAGGGATGATAAAAAAATATAGTGCTAGTCCCATTTTCGAGTATCGTTCAGTTTTTGAAAAATTACAAAAAGTTAATATTCCAAAACTACAAAATTGATAATAAATGTTTAAGTAATGTACTTATGAAATAGATTTTTTAAAATTATATTTATTGGTTAATTTCATGAACTTTACTAGTCGCGACTGGTACGCATAATGAAGGATTCAGTTCATGGAGTTGATTCCTCTGTAATAAAAAAAGCTAGTTCCACCCTAATCTGAGGATTTACCAATTATTGCATGCCACTGCCTTCGATTGCGGAGCTTCATACACGTGCATAATTTAACTGGATCGAGAAGATCGTGGTTTCGAAGGAAAATTGAAAACAGGTGAATGCCGCTACACCGTTTTCTTATGGAGGGAATTAGAAAAAAAATGTTGGGAGGGAAATAAGAGAAGACAATTGAAAATAAGCTATTACAAGTTGAGCAACTTAACATCCAGTTAATTAGTAGATAAGTAAATTTGAATCATAAAAAATAGGTAAAAATAAACCATTTTACATACCATTGGCGATAACAGATTCTAATGATCTTGGGTGAGAAGAAGACTCTCGGGAGAAGGATACTGGAGCTTTTTGTCACCGCTCGATCAACAGAACCTTTAAACGCCCTTGGAGCATAAGTAACTAATTTCAGTCTATAAAGCACTCATATTTTTTCGGACATTTGCGAACTGTCTTATTATGCCTACACGCTAAATTAACCCAGATGCTTCTCTCCGGCAACCGTGCGCTGTAGGGAGGGGGGGGGGGGGGAGAGGGGGGGGGGGGGGGCCCTTTGCGGGGGGCGGAGAGAGGAAGGAGGACGCGGCGGCGATGGTGACAGGGGCTCTCGCCTCAGACTCTTCCTCCAACGAAAAAACCAAACGAAGAGAATAGTTTTACGCCGTTTTCACAATTTTATCATGACGTTGCCATTGTATTCTTCAAATAAGACTGGAGAAAAAAAACTTTACACATACAAAATACATGCAGAAAACTCTGAGGAGAGTGATGTTCGCGCCTACAAACATTTACATTTGTGGTGAAAGTAACACCGGCAAAGTCAAAGGTCAGTGAAAATGCCTGCATGCAGATAGAGGATATACGTGAACTTTCCATCCTCCACTACTACTACTGTACTACTACTACCACTACTAGGGAGCTGTGGAAGAAATCAGGACGGCATTCTTTGGATCAAAGACTCCCAAATGTAATGTAAAACAAACTCTTTTTTGTTCAATGAGATGTGATTCTCCGGAACGACCACGTGGTCAAATGTCAGGTTAACTATGTGGATGTGCTCTCTCGTAAGGTTAACAACCTTCACAATCACTTCCGAGCACACGACGGCGAAAGCACGCGCCAACTCTTAGTTTGTCCCTCACGTCCACAGCCAATTCTAATTTCCAATGTTCGCCGCGCTTTTGTTACAGCATTTAGATCAACATTACTCTGCGTAAGTGTGTCTCATGAACGCTCTTTACAAAGCTCTCTTTTCGTTTTGCATCATAACAATTGTGTTAGAAATATCTATCAGATTCTACATCATTGATGAGTGAATAGGAAGAAAGGGAATGAGTCACAGAGAAACGAAATTAATTTTTCTTCACTCATTTTCTTAAATAGATAAATTAATTGCTGAACAAAAATAGCCAGTCTCGTCAATGTGTCAATAATTTTAATATTTGACTTACTGGAGATAGAATTACCACAGCGACTTTGCAAGTACATTGTACTTAAGATTTTGAAGAAATTGTATCATAGCCTCAGTCATTCGCAGAGCTAATAACACAAGTGAGTTGTTCCATCTCGCAGAAATGAAGTTATTGAGTGGTCAGACTGCCAGACCGCTTGTCTTTCGCAAGAGCCCCCACTTGAATGCTCATACAGGACATGACACTCAGGCTGAAGTGCTTCAGCCCACGATCTATTATACTTGAATGACCCATCCCTTGCTCGTGAATGGCGCATCCTGAATGCCCCCTAAGGCGAATACCGCCTTTTCTTTCCGTTACGGACAAGTTGAATTAATAACAATGTTATTTTGTTCATTACAAGGAGATAATGTATTTGTTTGTTCTTAATCTTTAACAATTTCATTCGGAATTTTTTGTATAGTTAAACACTCTGGGATTGTTATTTGTAGTACCGCCGAAACACAGCGAAAGTATAATATTGATAGCTCCAACACCCTTCACCGGAATGACAAAATAAATGCCTTGTGCATCAAAATTGTCTTCACACAACAGAAGTATCAGACTTGACTGTTGTAGTTTTTGAAATAACTCTCTCGGGATTATTAAAGATTTCAGCTCCAGAGATCGGCAATTTGCGAGAAGCGTTTATGTACGAATCAGAAGATAAATTTCCACCGTTTTTTGAAGAGTGAAATACTACGCCATAGATTTAATTTTTTTCAAGATAAAAAATTTGAAGGAAGCGTAAAAAATTACATAATAAGGTACAAATAAAACGAATTCGTCAGTTTGATTAATCAATTTTCGGGTAGTAATCCACCTTCCTAATTTTCAAAACGCAAACAATGGAGTTTTCACTAATTTACAGCGCGAAAATGACATTTTGTTTGGAAACTTACAACGCATTTACGAGTGATTTCCAATATTCTGATTTTTTTTCTGAACAACCAGATGTCAGCCTTTACATTTCGAACTCGATTTTTTGGATTTAAAAAATTTTCCTCTGCGGGCAAAATTCAGTTATATTTCAATGTATTGTATTACTAGGAAATACTATTAAATTGTTTGGTAAGTATTTAGCTTATATTTGAACATGACGCTTTGAAGAGAAATGGAATTAAATTAATCTCACAGAATTACTGGAAAAATATTTTCGATCGATAGTTAATTATTGAAATAAACTCCATTAAACATATTTACGAACTTAAATGTTCGTCATTTTCCTTAATATCGACATACACAAACGAGCAAAAAAAAAAAAAATGTTGGCACTAATATGCGTGAAGAACATAAACTAATATCACATTGTAACTCTCCCTGAATTTCCTGTAGCTGTGAAGAAAACAATGCATATTTCAGTAGCAACACGGGCTCTTTCATACTTTTCCTTTACAAAAACTTTACATGACAAGCCACCCTGGCTTTTAAAAATTACATTGATACCCGCAGCTTAAAGACTTCCATAAAGGAACGCAAGAATTTTAAGAGGTGTTGTAACGGAAAAAGGACTCCACGAAGAAAGACTCGATGCAATGATAAAACGATCAATAACTGGGCAGCGACACGACCATTACAGGCACTGCGAGCGTCGAAGCGAAGCCGGAAGGCAGTATAGATTCGAACCGCTCCCGAGAACGAAAAAGAGGAAAGTCGCAAAACGAACATCGGAGAAGACAGAATCGGGTCCAACAGAAACGCACTTGAGAATGTCGGAAACAATGCCACGAACAGCGAAGCAAATGAATGCGAAGTTGGAGGAGTTGACGAAAAAACAAAAAACGGCACAGATATTGCTCATTACAGGCAGACAATCAAGAGGTGATGATAGTAGCGAAAAGCAAAATAACGATTGTGGAAAAAGATAACTGCGCCCAAAAAAATAAATAGATGGCGACCAAAGAAACCTAGATTTGGTAGTAAAGGAAAGCGATGACGAACAATGATAATGCTAAAAAAAAAAAAAAAATTCGGAAAAGAGACAACACTATTCCTACGAACAGACGTTGCCAAACCGCAGTACACAGCTTCTGCAGCACAAAGGCGCGCCTGCGAGCTAGCGTCGCTAAAGGTCCATTCCTCCCATTCCGACAATCGCTAAGGGCGGATTGTCGAACGCTCACCCCGGCATTAACACGCGAAGCGCCCGCCAAGAAGCTGTAAATCCCGAGCGAACCCACGGCCGTGGGGCGGCGCTGTACCTGGCTCGGCGCCCGCCCGCGCCGCCGCCGCCGCCGCCGCCGCCGCCGCCGCCGCCGCCGCCGCCGCCGCCGCCGCCGCCGCCGCCGCCGCCCCTGCCTCGTTCGCGCCTCAGGAAGCGCGGGAGCATACCGCCCCCCCCTTTTTTAAATAAATTAAGTGATGGTAATATCGCCCGCCCCTCCACCGCCGCCGCCTCCTCCTGCGCCCTCGTCGCCGCCCCCCGCGCTGAGGCGGTGGAGGCACCTGCTTTGCATGAACAGCTAAATCACCGGCAGCGCCTGGGCGCAAACTCGGTTAAGATAAACGACAAAGTTCGTTAAGCCGTAAATCAGCGAATAATTGTCTCCCATTACACGGAAACACAATAAGTCGCGGGAGGCGGCGGCTCGCGGACCGCGGATGGTAGGGGGCGGCGACACCGCGGAACGCCGGACATCAACCACACACAAGTCTGTGACCGCCTCCGCCGACTCTATTTTTAAAGGCCGCGTCCGTTAATTAGAAATGGCGGATCGGGCGCGCGCGCCTCTGCTCGCAGCGGCGATGGGCCGGGCTAACCGCTGCCGGTCCCCGCCCCGAGCACCCGTCCCGTTTGCATTAGGAGGCGGCGCGTGTTTGCGAGGTGCGCTGTACGTTCTTCGGGTTTCGAGTCGTTAATGGCAGGGGGTGGGAGCGTTCCAACCACGGCCACGGTAAGAATAGCCGGTTTTATTTGCGGAAATGTATGCAAAGAACGGGGGGCCTTGCTAATGTACTTGCCGCGGGAATTCGGTCGAACGATGCCTTTTGCTGATGATAACTACGAAGGTATACTCTGTTCATGTTGCATGCCTGCTTTGTACGATCAATGTCGCGGTTCGTGTTTTGTCAACAACGGTCATTAATGCATTCCAGCAGTCAATGTGTCTAGTGGATTCTGAGATTTCCAGTTGCTTTATTTTACAAACCCGGGATACTGACTATCCTACAGCACTGTTCCTACAATGTATACAAGGATTTCCCACTATAGCATAATTATATGTTACTTTTCCATCAATTCTGCCTAACTCTATGAAAACGTTTTGTCTTTAATACACGACTTGTCTTTAATGATTATTTTTTAGCATTTGATGTTTCTGATTGTTTTGATTTCGGCTGGAAATGTGGTCGATACCGCTAATTATCCTATTAATGATTCCAGAATCAGATATCCAGCGCACCCTCATTTTCTCACAACATAAATCATTACTACTCGGACAAGGTTGCTGGAAGAGGCGCAAAATGTAGATATGAGACAAACATTCAAAACGTATCGACGGCACACAATCACCTCCATATTCAGCGCCATCCGAATCTAAAAAACATAAATATTCCTTCCCGTGTGATGTTTTCTTCGAAAATACTGTTAAATGCGAGAGAAAAAACAGATGCTGCGTATGTTCTTCTTTCAGCGAAATTTTTATGCTAACGAAGCAGGCGAATTGAAGCAAAATGTGTCACGTTATTTTCACAGAAGCAGTGTGTTTTGAAGAACTGATTTTAAAACCTTTGGCTTAGGAAAAAAAACCTATAACGATTCGTCATATTTTCCTTCAATGTTCGAGTATACTATCTAACATGAATTGGGCGTTTCTGAAACAGTCAAAGCACGAACGTCAACCTACATCGCCATTCTCACGAAAAGGGTGGCGTGAGACCGAAAAAATGATTAAGACAATCTTACGTCGGCATACTTCTTTTTGATCACCACAAACCAGGCAAGCGGGATACGCTATCTGTATTACTCAATAATGCTGGATTAAAGAACGGCACGTTCTTGATAGCTGTCATTATTTTTTTTTCACAAAAAATTGGTATCTCCTTTCCAGACCTCGCAACTCTCCTCGCCATCAAAATAAGATTTTATTTGACACTAACAAAACAAAAGGCTTAATGTGGATGAACTATTTGAACAATTTATACGTTCACGAGCGATTAGAGATATCAAATTTTCTGTTCGGAAGCAAAGTATTAAAATGCATTCAACACCTCTCTAAACGTTTTTACATTTCTTGACAGCAATGTCAATTTGCCACTAGTAAATTATTACACTGTACTGTGACGTATTATTAATGTTTTGACCATTTCGTTAATACAATAGTTCACTTTTATTGTACCTATACAATGACAACTACAAACATTTCGGTTTTATTTGTACATTAGTCACAGACGTATGATTCTGAAAGTTTTAGAATCAGAGTAATAAAAGATTTACAATTGGCTTGAGCCGTACCATCCAGAGGGTCATGGCACACACTGCGTAGCGTGGCCCTGGTATCGTTACCTGATTAGAAGGTTCCGCTGTAATTACGCAGGGAGAGAGATCCGTCAGCCCTTTATCGAAGGCTACGTGAAACGCTGTCCTCGTGCCGTAGCGTACGGGGTAGCAGATGCCGGGGAGGGGCGGCGAGAGCGGGAAGGGCTCTCGTGTGTCCGGAACAAATTCGCCTGTTTTCAATGGGCTCCGCGCGACCCGGTGCGCCGGTAACGGAGGTGTTATCTGAGCGCGAGCTGAAAAATTCAGTCCACGGTGGACATCGATCGCACGTAACACGTATGCGCGATAGGGCGCGGCGCACGGGGCTTTGCACTTGGTGCACGACGCGTGAAACGCGAGCCCTTGCGGCGGTGGGACGGGGCGGAATGGCGGAAGTGATGGGAACGAGCGTTACAAGAGGAGGCGGATGCAGCCGGCCAGACGTCAGCGCTGGCAGGACAGGAACACCGCCGCACCGCGCCGCGCCGCGCCGCGCCGCCCCGCGCAGGGCGTAGCGGGTCGTGGCGGGGAGGGGCAGGGCGGGGCGGGGGGCGGGGCTGGGCGGGGCGCGTCGGGTTGGGGCGGGGCGCGTCGGGTTGGGGCGGTGGCCGATGGCGCGGACGCTGTGTGAATGACAGTGCGAGCTGCGACGGGGCGGCGACGAAGCGGGGCAGAGATACGAGCACGGGCAACAGCGGGGACGGGCAGACACACTGCCGCACATCACAATGATGGTTAGCACAAGCCAGTAGAGGAGTAGGTCGGAGAGCAGACGTTTATGTTACCATTGAAAGACGCATGCAGAGTTGAAAGCTCGAAGACAGATGAAAGCGGTGAGAGTTGCTAGTAATAGACGAGGTGAGCGAGTTATAAAGTCAGTGAGGGGACAACACACGCGAAGGCCGACGCGTAAGACATGATGCTCAGAATGGATGGGGTAGATTATAGCAAATGGAGATTGATTTCAAGATCTACGCTCTCAGCTTCCTTTTTCGCATCTAGGAGGGGAAAAGGAGCTGACAGGGACCCGATTACAGGTCATTCACAAAAAATCTTACTGTTGTTCAAGAAAACGGGGGCAATTTTCACCACATTATTCCTCCATTTGGACAATGGATGTGGAAACTATTATCTTCGTAACCATACTTTGTATTTTGGCGAAATTTGTTATTAATATATTTCAAGAGTTTCTTCTTAGGCTCATAGAATTTAAAGGCGTGGGAGTTAACCTTAGCTCCAGTTCACACGCTTTTTTGGAAAGAGAGAAGAGAGAGTTCATCAGATGCGCTAGATTTGCGTCCATGAATTGCACAACACACGCTTTTGTCTATAACCCTACTACACGCGCGCGGTCTGAATGCCCGTGTGTCTCTCCAGTCGCAAGTAGGCGGGCACTAGCACTTGTTTTCGTCGCTCGTGATTCATTACTCTTGTCAATAGGACATCACGAGTCTTGCCTTCTCGTCTGCATGGATTTTGCGAAATAGGAGATGAACAGCATTTGTAATTAGGATGCGATTCACAACCGCTGGTCTATTGACATGCGGTCTTTCACAAACCACGTTTTTTACCACTTGACTCGCTTTGAAGGCGAACATCTTGGATTATCATCGCACTTTTGTACTTATCTACAATATTTTGCGTTTAATTTGATCTTAAAGAAGAATATATCACACATTGCAGTTTGTTTCAGCTCAAAATCGACTGCAATGTAAATACCATGTTTGACTTAAAAGAAAAAGCAGTTTTTTATTGTGTGTCAAGAACAGGAGATTTCAGTGAGTGAACAAAAATAAAATGGTAAAGTTGGAATTTTTAAAAATTATCCGTTCATACTTTTCCCGTTTTTATGTCAATAGATACAGACTAATAATGAATAATAAAAAATGTCATGAACAGGAAAAACGTGTACTTTACGATACAATAACAAATCACATTTACAGCGGCGCTGACGTGATACTCACTTCAAGCAAACTCTGTGCAGACTGCATGCAGCCGTGGGAAGAAGGGCAAGTTCAGACATGAATCACGGCTATCTCGTCGGATTTCTTCGAAACATGTCGTCACTGTCTGATGCAATGGACTTTCTACTATCGAAATATGTTTAAAAAAATATGGCTTGAATAAAATCGATTTTTCGATTCTTGAAATAGAAATCGATTGTTTTACCTTAAATCGCTTAATTTTGACACTGCACTGTTGCGACTCTAACCCAGAACCTCTCGGTCAGAGGCACTGCAGTGATATTAGTTGATGGCCTGATCTCATCGTCAAGAAAATACCCTAAACTATTCGAGAAAAGATTGTTGTCAGGGCCACATTAGTAACACTGCCATTTTCCAAAACATTCTATTTATTCGATTAATTACGACTGCGTTAACTATTCTTCTTTGCACTTTGCACTTACGGGCTTTAGCACGTCTGATCCAGGAATCACTGAAATTGTGTTGACTTTTGTTTGTTTTATATACAACACACAAGAGATCATTGAAACAAAATTCATTAACAGCATATGAAATTCTTGAAGACACGAAGTAAAAACTGCGTGCCGCTTTGGCCTTTTTATAGCTACATTAACTGCAAAGCGTAATTTCATGGAACACTGTACGTACTTGACGAATTTACAATTTTTTCTTTAATTCGCGTTCATAAACACATTTTCTTAACTGTGTATTCACCCTTAAAGATAATACAATATATTCCTAGTACACGCGAAATATCTTCATTATCTTTGTGCAGACACCTAAAGTTGAAATGCAACGAAGGAGGTGGTAGAACTTCTTAGTAGCAACGCGAGTCCCCAACGGAAATCCACGAAAACGATTTTTATCACGATTTATGTTCTCGGGATACATTTCTCTTAATGCTGACAGGGAAAATAATGAAAGTCAAACACAAGGGTGGAGAAAGGTTGGCAACAAATGACTTTGCACTGCTACGAATCGAACAATGAACCCGAGCGAAAGGTGAAGGATTCCCTGGAAACTACGAAGCTGGTGCAACAGTCAAAAGAGAGCTAAAGGTCTCCCCGGCAAGAGATGTCCCGGAAGCAGAATGCTCTGCATGCACCGCATTAGTCCCAGGAGAAGTAAACGCAGAATAATCTAACAAAGAAAATATACGAAGAGTAAGGCACGGGCAAACAATAAAACGAGTGCAACATACAGCGCCGCATGTACTTCTGATAAGTAACGTGAGGTATCGGGCAATTCTCGGGACTGAATTTCATGGCCTCGGTTTTACATTCTGAGTAGTGCATCACGTAAGGCAATTGGAATATAAAAATACAATTCGCCTATCCAGTACGGGATACTTCAGTAGAGATCACTGGTGCAAATTTAAAACCTTGTAAGACTCATCCCTGGGAAAAATTACTTTAGAACAGTTTCATTCAAAACTTGCCCATTTAAGAACAGTTTTTGCTTAAAATATATAATAAATAGTTCTCCAAATGCAAATGCTAATATGCGTTCTTGACACTCAAGAGAAACGTCCAACAGACACCTCCACACCTTTGTATACAGGAAGAAAGTCTTTATATAAATAGTATCTCCAGTTTATTTCAAACTCGCTCGTCTTGGATTGCAGGTTTCGAACTCGCAGACTTTGTTGAAGAACGAACGTCTGCACCGCTTTGGCGGTGATAAATAGTGTGTCTTGAGTACGCATTTCCCCACAAAGGTTTAGTTGAAAAGGTCAGAAGAGCGATAAAAAAGGAAGAAAGCATTTCTGTGAAATTTGGCATTCGAATATTAGTCTTCTCGAAGTAAATACTATACTCTCACAGGAGTCAGAGGAATAACGCGAACGACATGGTTGTAAGGAAAGATGCGCTCGTAACTAGAACGATTATTAGAATCCCAAGTGAGGGCAAAGATTTTTGAATTATAAACAGAGAATTCTGGAAAAATTCAAACCTCGGCATGAGAAGAATGCGGTAATGTGCCAGAGAGATTGATTACGATTTATATAGCAGACGAATATCCGAGCAATAGAACGAACCATACGTAACCTCCCCCAAGTAAAATTCTCTCTCATAAACCAATTAGGCACGAGATCTAATATTATGATAAACAATAGTATTAACATTGTTATTGTTTGTTTTTACTAAATGAAAATTTCTTATATTTTACCTTAAAAATGTTGCCTTGTATTATTGGTAGAATGTACATGCCCCAATATTTTGAAGTATGATAAAGACGAAATTCTCAAACATTTCTGATAGAAAATACTACCAGCTAGTATTACCATAGATTGTTTACAATTTGTGCTATAATTTTGTATATTTACATTTTTCTCATGTTTGACTGTAGCCTGAAGATCTTACGAAAGCATTGTACTCGTATTAGATAAAACGATTTTTAATTTTCGCAGATTACGTTAATACGACCATTCTTTAACATTGATAGGATCCCTATAGTATTTTCAAACCTGAATTATTAATAACTGTTTCCACCTCAATAACTAGAATAGCATTTTATGAGGGTATCAAAATTAGATGTACATAACATTTGTGTCCCTACACCAATTTCCTTCTTTAATATTCAGTCCCATCGAGGAAGAATATCGCTGTAATGACCATCGTCCCCACATTATTTAGAAAATACCCCTACGGCCGCCCACACATGCGCCATCGTCCTCCGCCAACTGCACAAACCGCAGCGCGGCGGTGGCGCGGGCGCGCGTGGCCCGAGCGTGAGGCACGCGTGGTCGCGAGTCGTTTTAGAGTTGCCGCAATGTAATCATTACGCGTTTCTCGGTTAACAGGTGCGCCGGCCCAGGCGCGCCCGCCCGCCGCCGCCCGCCCCGCGCCGGCCCCGCCCCCGCCCCTCGCCCCGCCCTCGCCCCGCCCTCGCCCCGCCCTCGCCCCGCCCTCGCCCCGCCCTCGCCCCGCCCTCGCCCCGCCCTCGCCCCGCCCTCGCCCCGCCTCGCCCCGCCCCAGCCCGCCCTCGCCCGCCTCGCCCGCCTCGCCCGCCCACGCCCTCGCCCTCGCCCCGCCCTCGCGAGGACACCGCAAAAACTACCAACGCTCATTAGCTCATTTATTAGGTCAAACACACAGCGAGGGATTCCTCGGAAATAGGGCGTCATGGAATCCGGCGCGCGTGGATATGCTTTCCTTTGCCGCCGTTGTCACACTGTAGCCCTCCACATTGGGTTGCGCTCAAGAAAGGTAACCATATTAAATGTTTCAGTGTACAGATAATTTTAAAATACACTTTTTTCTGATCATCGCCTGTGATTTTGATTATTAAATATAATGCAACAATATTACACGCTTTGGACATTATCGGTAAATCAATTTACATAATTAATGTGAATTTGCTTTTATCAAAAATAATTGTACTGCATTCTTATGAGAGGAAAGGTTAAATTTTAATTTAAATATGAACTGTATTCGTTAAAAATTTGAATCGTTATTCTTTAATAATCGTTGCGATGTTAGTTTACATGATCATTTCATTTAATATCAAGTCTCGATATCACTGATACTGCGAGGAGAGCCAACTGTAATTTGGACGCCAAACATCCCTAAAGCTTGCTAAAAGAAATATAATTTAAAAAACAAAGAAGTTTATTTAGATTTCTCTCTCGAATTAAGTGTATGATATGTTTGGATATTTTATTTTCCTTTTGCATTGCCTTTTCGGAATATAAAGTCTATTATAAAATATCGGTAATTATCAACTTTTGTTTCGGAGAAATGTATAACTGCGCGTCAGTATTTTAGATAAGATGGAATTTCGATGCTGTACGTGCTAATCGTGAAGTAACGTGATATCCAGTACAATACGAGCCTTTCCGGGTAAAAAAAATAAACACAATTCTCTTTTGTTTATGGAGTTTTTTTAGAAAATGGTAATTTTTATAGGGGTTATATAAAGTGAAAAAATCAGAAATATATTAATCTTGGGTCAATTTTATTATATTAGAATTAACTCGTCTTCCTAGCAAACCTGCATGGAAGAGAGAGCTCCAAGACGTCAGTCATACTGGTAGAATTAATATGTCAATAATCAAAACAGGAACGACAACATCTCCAAATATCACCATCATTCCTAATACGACTATATAAAAACGAAAACCCGACTAACTTTATCCTCTCAAATTTTAAAATTATTACTTTTCACATAGGCACTTAAGCCTCCCTGCGCTACGCTTAGGCCAAACAAAGCTGAAACCTGAACACGTATATCCCAACTGCCCGTGCTACGCTGATTGAAGCAGTAATACGCGGTAGCAGTTGCATTAATTTCGTGTCGCGCTATTTTTTATAAATTCGAGCGCTGCCCTGGGGAAACGCGACTCTCGAAATCGGATATTTTAATTGTGCACCGGGAGCTCAGTCCATCTCGCA
Organism: Teleogryllus oceanicus; assembly: GCA_964035755.1. Taxonomy (NCBI): domain Eukaryota; kingdom Metazoa; phylum Arthropoda; class Insecta; order Orthoptera; family Gryllidae; genus Teleogryllus; species Teleogryllus oceanicus. The sequence continues at coordinate 120,293,600 of CAXIVR010000004.1, forward strand.
GCATCAAATCCCGCGTGAAGCGCCCGGCTGCTGGGCAGCCGAGCCTCCGTGCCCCGAGGTGATCAAGCCCAGCACGAAAATCGCACTGGATCTCCGAAGCCAGAATCAGCTGCCGCAACCACGTGCAACAATGGCCAAATAAACTAATATTTTGGAGTAAAAGCGACTATGAATACGCAAGTATGTCAAGAGGAAGCAAAATGAACTGTAACACAGGAAGGAAAAAACAGAAGTCCCATGTATTCTCGCATTAGAGATATGTTTAGTATATTAGAGAAAAGAGAATGTTTATATCTATTTATTTTATTCTATTATAAATGATATTGTTATTTTTTTTTGTTCTATTTGTAAAACATATTTGCATACATATTTTCAGCATTTTTAGTGCAAAGAATATCACCCTAATTATTACATAGCGGCCGCCAAGTTGACCAATCACGGATTCTATCCTAATCCTTCTTCTGTTTCTTTTGATGCTCTTCCATGCCATTTATCGTTGCTTTTTCTACTTCCATTGTATAATTCTGTCATTTGATGGCTGCAACCCTTGCATAATGATATCATTACGTACAGATTTCATTATGATACAGGTTTTGCCAATCACAATTTCGTTGATTTTTTTTTAAAATTTCATTTAATTTATATTATGTTTATCAGTTTTATTTCGTTTATTACCAATAATTTTTACATAAAATGTTATTTAAAATAAATTGGATCATAATTACAGTTTGATTATATTTTTCTAGCGTAGTGGCAGCGCTAGAGGGAACATTTGACTGTCGTTAAGATCAGAACGCAAGTTATTGTGTGTCATATGTTGCTGCCGTGTGTTTGACATCGAAAAGCAAACAATTCTTTAGTTTGAAATGTCTAGTGAATCAGAGGATGAGTTAGTGCGTCCAGGTATAAGAGAAAAAGTGAAAATGGTGATCTCGGAATTATTGCCCCAACTTTTGTACTCCCTAGCAGACGGGCTGATAAACCAAAGCCATCTGGGACAGGTAGGGTAGCTGTCCGCTAGGTGGCCTTGGCAGAATCTTGCATGTCAACTGCGACGAAACGATTTAATGTCAAAGTTTAACTTACAAAAGTTACCATTAGTCTTTGAAAAAGTACCTCTTGAAACTCTATGTAATGGGTATTAACATACTCGTGTGAAGTTTACGATACTCGTGTATTAATAACCATCATTACATTGCCATTTCATAATGTACTATTTTACCTTCGTGAGCCGAACTGAGTACCTCCAAAAAGTATTATTTTCTGAGTTTGACTTCATGTTGCCACTCCGTCGAATTTCTTTTCCCATACTCCTACAACTTAGAACACAGAAGCAAGTACAGCTGCTCCGGTTACGTGAACTTCTGAGACAAACATTTTTGGTTCATTATATCCATGATGTCAAAATTAAAATAATTTCTTCGTAACGATTGATTTTATTAATGTAGAGATACAGCAAAATACATTAACAGCGCCAATTGTTATCTCTATTTGTAAAAGAATCAATTTGTTTCAATTGTTTACTTCGTACTTTTTCATTAGTAATTTCTCTAGACCCCTCTCCAGAGTTCGTGCTCTCTCCTTACCTAATTCTACATTGTTCTCTGTGTCTTAAGAATCGTAATGCAGTCTTGACATCCTTCAATGCCTCTTGCACTGTTGGAACACCGTCTCACTCTCCGAAGGCCCTTTTATTAGCCTAATAACATACGAGATGCTATCGGTAGCGGGATGGCGGAAGCGGCTAATGAAACTGATCGCTTTTTCCGTGCGGCACGGTGGATATCGCCAGGCTGTGGCAGTCGCGTGCTTCCTGACGCCTACGTAGAACTCAACGCGCTTTGTCCCGCGGAATATCAAGTAACACCAAGCTTGAGACTGCAGCAAACAATCGCCGCCGCCAGCTGTAGCCCACGCAGGATACGGCCTTTTTTCCGCAGAGAAACGGAGTGGCATAAAGTATTCAGTAAGGTCCTCATTCTGGGTTCGCTACCTTCATCTCAGGGGAGACTTCTTCGATTATCATCTTTGGCCGATGATACTTTTTTCGAACAGCCTAGTGTAGGAATTTGTGACACTGAGGGGATACAGGAGAGAGTTAATTTCCAGGACGTATTTCATCCGTTCACTGTAGCCGGGTTTTCACTAAAACCGAATTTTTTTTAAGGGCCGAGGGTTCACTATATCCGAGTTCACTATAACCGGAGTCGATTGTAACTGCTTATGCAAAACTGAAACTGGTTGAATAACGTTGAATAAACTGTAACGTATTGTACACTCCACTCACAATGTCGCTGCGCCAAAGGATTAGACGCCAGGGGCCAGGCAGGATGTGAGAACAATGCGGTATTGGGAGAATTCCAAGAGTTAGGGAAAGGGATACCCAAAATGCGGGACAGCGCATTTTGCCGCGTGACGCGTGTAAAATTCTTAGAATCCAGGGCAATGGATGCCCAAAATGCTTGGCAACGCGACTAGCGCGGACCGTGTGAAAAACCCAGTGACGTTTCAGGTCACGTGGGTGGGAGCTATATAAGAGCGAACGCAGAGCGCGGGGGTGGGGTTTGTCGAGCTGAGTGGAACCCTCGTGCGAACGCACAAAACTTGCGCCCAGGGCGGTGCGGAGCCGAGCGAGGCTCGTACGGCAACCCATGTGTTGGGACGCCGGTGTGGACACTAGTTCCACGGGTGACATAAGTCGCCGGAGCCACGTGCTGTGTGCATAAGGGTTCGCTGAGGAGTGGCGCGGGCCACGAGTCAGACATTACATTTTTAAGGATCGCTCCTGCGATCAGGGGGAGTAAACGTCTACCAGAGCTAAGAGTAACTTAAATATTTACTGTACATATTGTGAATAAACCTGTACATATTTATCATTGAAGCTCGTGTCTGTGATTATTGTGTATTCCCACGACGTCACACTACTATGGGGGCAAGCGCTCTATGCGCAACGAATGGTTGTGTGTTCGTAGGGGGAAGTCGATGTTTTCACTTGGTCTCGTGAAAGTCACATCATCGCGTTGCCAATAACACAACCCATATCATTATTCATTAATTCACCAATGCTCGATGGCGTAAGACTACTGTAGATAACCAGACGATAGGCTGAAAAATACTGAAACAGCATTGCATATTATTTTTTATTTTTTAGCCTCCTTAATTACTTATCACTATTACCTTTTTGATAAAAAAATTCATGAAATCATTGAAAGTGTTGAGTGATCAAGTAATACAACCCGAATTGAGATACAAATGCTTCTGTCACCACATTGGTTTCTTTACAATGAAACACTGACAAAGAAAAGTCTACCAAATTATTCAGCAATTCCATAAGAGCTTAAGAGAGCAAGAATTATTCATCCGTTTCCGAGGAGCTGAAAAGAAGAGAACAAGAAATTATTCACCACTTCGAAAAGAGATTTAACAAATCGATACAACCTACTTCTTTTCCCCGCCAGCCAACCGGCGCAGGGGTAATCTTGAAATCTACCCGCGCCGTGTAACAAGACATCACCACCGCGGCGCCACGCAAGTTGTGCGAGATGAATGGCGTAGGAGTTCGGTAGTCTTAATTAATTTCCCTGCCGCCGCCGGGGACGAACGGTGCGCCGCTGCGGCGAGGCTTACAGCCCCCGGGGGTCTCCGTGCCGTGCAACGCCGCGCGCTTCCTGCCCCGCACGGCGCCGAGCGAGGCGATTAGGGAACGGCTCGCTTGTGCGCGCGCATTCCCCACCACCACCCCGTCGCCGAACGCGTCGCGACTGCAGCCAGCGGTCAGAGCCTTTCACCCCCAACCCCTCTCCAAAAAGGCGTCGACCGACCGCATGGCCTTCGCTTTTCCTCTGGAAACGCGAAGAGCTCGCCCAGGTATCAGTGTTCCGAAGATTGCTCTTTCCCTTTCCTATTTCAAGAACATGAAACAGGAAAAAAAACACTTAACATCCTTCATTTTGTATAACTCTAGTGTCAGATACAGTAGGAAAGTTGTTACTTTGGATTTAAACATAGCGAACCAATTTATGAAATTGATTCTACGTATACGTGGCCTGCTCCGATGAGGAGGAAAAATGTCTCCCATAAAATGTGCTGACTTAAAAGAAGTACAATTTACTTAGATTTCATACATAGTTGTGAAGGTTCTATGTCCGAGGTTTCCTCTCGATTGGTGCGAGGACACGTATTTGCGGTACTCGTGAATGGAAACGTAACTAAATTGTATCCTCCTTCCCGGTCCAAAAACCCCGGCCGCGATGCAATCGGTCTATACTTCCTTGGTAGCCAAAAGTGGAAGCGGGTGATGTGTGAGGGAGACCTGACCGCTGAATACAATGGGGATCGGACCCCGATTGCATGGCATTTAATAGCCGACATTCACGCAATCGACTGACAAAAATCATCGGAGAACATACACATTATTTCAATAACAAGTACTTAGAAGTGAAATAGACGATAATAGTCGACGTTCTGACATATGTAAGAACTTAAAACTTCGACATCTCTTTCAATTTATGCGAGATAGTGGTCATGACGATGATGATGACGATGACGACAATAATAATAATAATAATAATAATAATAATAATAATAACAATAACAGCAACAACTTTTGTTCATATTATAACTCATTTATAATGGGTACTCAATATTTACAGTAAACAAGTGCGGTGTGGATTTCAGAACGATAATAGTTAAATTCATGACTGATTTCATCGATGAATTGTATGGCGATTTGTTACAGTTTTTTAAGTCCTCTTTCACCTACGTCATCTATCCTTCTTCATTAATGTTAATCAATAATAAATCCTTGGAACTGGTTCATACGCACTGATTACCACCGACACACATCATTTTCATCTAAGCAAGACAGCAGTCTCGTTCTACAAAACGAACCCAAACGTGCAAATCGGATTCGGAATCTGGAAGACTTCACGTGGTAGGAGGAATCAATAGGTGAAGAGATAATTTACAAGCTTAGCTACAATTCGTGAACTATTACGCATGAGAATTGTTAGATAGTACTTCATATTTTGCAGAAATTACTAAGGTTTTAAAACTGAAAAAATATTTGTTCGCGTCATTTCTTTCAGATAGAAACTTTAGTGGAATATTTCAGACAATATATTATGTTCTTATGGAGTGTTCTATTTTAGTTTCTTGTAATCTGTACACAGCCACGTCATATAATAATTCCTCGAATTACTTTTTTGATACGGCACTGATTCCGACGATAACCATAAATTTCATCTCAGGAAGCTTGTACCTTTGTACAACAAAAGAAACCGGAAATCCACGTGGCTAGGCGATTTGGAGCGCGTTCCAATGAGCTCCTTGGGGGGACGCGAAGGCGGAGGTGGGTCCATCAGGCGGCGGTCGAAGGGCCTCCACGGAGGCGAGGTGTGGAGGCTGGTGGACGAAGATGAAGGTGGGGGCGGGGCGGGAGTATGGAGTGGAGGGGACGCGGCCGGCGCGCCGCTCTTCCGGTGCATTCGTCGCGCCGCCGGGATGGATCGCGCGCGAGCACGCGAGGGCTCGGCTACGCCAGCACACCTGCCCGCGCCTCCGCCCACGCACCCACGGGCGGACGGCGGCATCCGCCAACGCCATGAGATGGATGAATGAATGCCTTATTTTATGTGGCGAGACTCAGGCCATGAGGCCTGCTCTTCCGTCCGACCACGCAAATTTCGTTACGCTCCTTTCACCTACTGAATGCCTGAATGAATGCCATATTTTATGTGGCGAGACTCGGGCCATGAGGCCTGCTCTTCCGTCCGACCACGCAAATTTCGTTACGCTCCTTTCACCTACTGAATGCCTGAATGAATGCCATATTTTATGAGACGAGACTCGGGCCATGAGGCCTGCTCTTCCGTCTGACCACGCAAATTTCGTTACGCTCCTTTCACCTACTGAATGCCTGAATGAATGCCATATTTTATGTGGCGAGACTCGGGCCATGAGGCCTGCTCTTCCGTCCGACCACGCAAATTTCGTTACGCTCCTTTCACCTACTGAATGCCTGAATGAATGCCATATTTTATGTGGCGAGACTCGGGCCATGAGGCCTGCTCTTCCGTCCGACCACGCAAATTTCGTTACGCTCCTTTCACCTACTGAATGCCTGAATGAATGCCTTATTTTATGTGGGGAGACTCGGCCATGAGGCCTGCTCTTCCGTCCGACCACGCAAATTTCGTTACGCTCCTTTCACCTACTGAATGCCTGAATGAATGCCTTATTTTATGTGGGGAGACTCGGGCCATGAGGCCTGCTCTTCCGTCCGACCACGCAAATTTCGTTACGCTCCTTTCACCTACTGAATGCCTGAATGAATGCCTTATTTTATGTGGGGAGACTCGGGCCATGAGGCCGCTCTTCCGTCCGACCACGCAAATTTCGTTACGCTCCTTTCACCTACTGAATGCCTGAATGAATGCCTTATTTTATGTGGGGAGACTCGGACCATGAGGCCTGCTCTTCCTTCTGACCACGCAAATTTCGTTACGCTCCTTTCACCTACTGAATGCCTGAATGAATGCCATATTTTATGTGGCGAGACTCGGGCCATGAGGCCTGCTCTTCCGTCCGACCACGCAAATTTCGTTACGCTCCTTTCACCTACTGAATGCCTGAATGAATGCCATAGTTTATGTGGGGAGACTCGGGCCATGAGGCCTGCTCTTCCTTCCGACCACGCAAATTTCGTTACGCTCCTTTCACCTACTGAATGCCTGAATGAATGCCATATTTTACGTGGCGAGACTCGGGCCATGAGGCCTGCTCTTCCGTCCGACCACGCAAATTTCGTTACGCTCCTTTCACCTACTGAATGCCTGAATGAATCTTTTATGTGGGAGCTCGACCACGCAAATTTCGTTACGCTCCTTTCACCTACTGAATGCCTGAATGAATGCCTTATTTTATGTGGGGAGACTCGGACCATGAGGCCTGCTCTTCCTTCTGACCACGCAAATTTCGTTACGCTCCTTTCACCTACTGAATGCCTGAATGAATGCCATATTTTATGTGGCGAGACTCGGCCATGAGGCCTGCTCTTCCGTCTGACCACGCAAATTTCGTTACGCTCCTTTCACCTACTGAATGCCTGAATGAATGCCATATTTTATGTGGCGAGACTCGGGCCATGAGGCCTGCTCTTCCGTCCGACCACGCAAATTTCGTTACGCTCCTTTCACCTACTGAATGCCTGAATGAATGCCTTATTTTATGTGGCGAGACTCGGGCCATGAGGCCTGCTCTTCCGTCCGACCACGCAAATTTCGTTACGCTCCTTTCACCTACTGAATGCCTGAATGAATGCCATATTTTATGTGGCGAGACTCGGGCCATGAGGCCTGCTCTTCCGTCCGACCACGCAAATTTCGTTACGCTCCTTTCACCTACTGAATGCCTGAATGAATGCCTTATTTTATGTGGGGAGACTCGGACCATGAGGCCTGCTCTTCCGTCTGACCACGCAAATTTCGTTACCTCCTTTCACCAATCATGGGAGAAAGAAGGTATTACTTGGGCGACGAAACAGGCGATTTGAATTTAGCTCAGAGGCGTCATTTAGGCTTGAGGATCTTTCACATGCAGTAAATCTACTAACATGGGACAGTCGGATCTACTTCCCCTCCAAAGGAAGGCGTACGAAGGAATTTTTCGCCCTTAAAAATCCACGATCGAGTTTGAACCCGCGAATTTGGGTATAACAGCCCGATACGCTAACCGTTACACCACCACCGCCGCCGCCATGAGACGGCAATAGCTGGGCAGCCTCTTCGGTCTGAACTCATTGCCTCCACTATTCCCAGGACAAGTCCTGGTGGAACGGAATATTTCATTTGAGGATGGGGAATGCTCATGCTGTTTAGGTTTTTAACTATTGCTACAGGATATCTGCGAGCTATTTTTATAGAATGGTCGATCGGAAACTGAAGATTTATTTTAATCACTTCCTGTTGATTTATAATAAGAAAGCAATTTAACCCTGGACCGCACCTTAACTTTTAAAGCTCGCTTGAAAAACATCTGATAAAACTCGCACTAGGAAGAATATTTTGATGAAATTGTGTGAGTCCACTTGGGGCGCTGCTACTTCAGCTCTCGGACTTGGTAGAGCGCAGCGGAATATGGAACTCCAGTATGGTCGATCAGATGCCGTGTCCATCTGGCCGATTTAACTCTATGCGCACCATAACTGGATGTATTAGTTCGATTTCGATTTACTGGCTTCAAACTTTCAGTCACATCCGTCCCCCTGACCTAAGAAGTCAGAGCGCCATACTGAAAGAATTTAAGATCTCCCATAATACAATCCTTTCTATACACAACTGCAACCAAGCAGCCTCGCTTAATAGACTGAAATCACAGAAACTATCCATTCAAACAGCCGCATACTTACACAAGAGTAATTTCCAAATCCGAACAGAATGAGAGAAATACTGGATTGCTAACACACCTGCTACAATCCATAATTTTCTCAACACAAGCCAAAAATCTTCGGGCTTTCATACGCATCGCAACATATGGAAGACGGTAACCGAATACGAACTGGATATGGAAAATGCGCGACTTCGTTATTCAATTGGGTACCGGCCCCAGACCGTGCGGCACATAGGTAGTGGAGAGTTGTGAACTCATCGTGGGGATCCAGCGGATTTCCTACGTCCGAAACCGACCCGTCGGCGGTGGAATGGATTCAGAAGCTGGACGTGCGCTTGGAGGGACTAATCTGTTGACTGTTTTATAGTTTAATGTATCATTGTTATGTATTAGACTAAATCTGTCGTATTCTGGGCAGTGTGTGCGTGTCATAAGTAGAGACAGGATTTTTATGTAATTACACATTTTTTGTATTTCTACTTACCATTCTCAAATTTGTAATCTTGGCGAATCGACACCGTCCTAACACAATATCCAAGTTTTTCGTTACATATTTTACATATTAAGTACTATATTACATATTTTGCCATTTTCACAACATATTTTTTTTATTCTCTCAATTTTATTACATATTTTTTAAAAGCTGTTTTTTTAATCGGAATTCTTTCCTACATAATGCATTACTGTGGATGAATCAACCCTCCGCAAGAAATATTTGGATATCTGCTATCAAGAAATGCTTCCAAATATTAGAGCTGATGTTGGCGATCCATTTGTGTACATAGCCGTTGATGAAACAAATGATGTTATGGGTCGCTACATATCAAATTTGGTAATTCTAAAACTTTCATGCGAACGCTTCCAAGCCACACCTCTTTGCAAGCAAAGCTCTAGAACGCACAAATTTTGCGACAATGTCGAGTTTAAAGTTAAAATTATTGTCGAGTGATGAAGTGAAGGAAGAAAGGGCGCTTGAAATGAATTCAGATACTGCAGCATACATGGATTGATTGATTGATTTTTTGTGTTTCCGGGCGCGTCAACTGCTCTGGTCATTAGTCCCGTTCGTGTAGTGCATGTTTTTTTCGCGGGAGCTGGCGGTGATCTTCCCCCACTGGATGGTGAGATCCGGCGTCGACCTACCGTCGGCTAGTGGGGTTTCCCCCTAACCTGGACTCTCCCACCAGCGGGCACCGCCCCAGCTGGGACAAGCTCTAAGCTCCCGACCGGTCTCCCGGGATATGTGGTAGTGTAGTGCATATTAGTGTAAGTGTGTGTAAAGGGGAGAGGTTAGGACAAGGAATGGGAAGGACAGATCGCGCGCGGTCCGTGGCCCGTTTGGTAAGGTACTGCTCCGACATTCGCCTGCTGTTGATCGGAGAAACCACGGAAAACTACCGATCAGAGCAGCCGACCGCTAGAATTCTCCTCCAGACAGCGACTGAATTCGACCTAGCTGAAAAGCTAGTGTCGAAAATCCTGCCGCCGTGGGGAGTGGGAACCTAGGACCTCCCGGTCAGAGGCGCTGCAGTCACATCAGTTGATGCACTGAGCTACCGCTCTTGGTAGCATACATGGAGAAAGCAGGTGTTTCGCTGAAAGTGTTTTACTCTAATTTAATCCACGTCACTTGTTTACCACACGGAGTTCAACGAGTTGCCGAGGAAATGCGAGCTAATTTCCGTAAAGTGAACGTGGTTATTTCAAGCACGAAGAAAGTGTGAAAGTCCGTAGCGCGTGCAGACTTACAGAGAACTATTACGTGGTGTGGCTCTTCTTCCTGAGCCTGTACAAACACTGTGGGGGACATGGTTACAGACTGTGCACTTTTATAGTGCACATCTACAGGACGTAAATTCTGTTATTGATTCCTTTTCTTGTGATTCTTCTGTAGCGGTGAATGATGCACAAAGTATTCTCAGGGATGATAGTGTCCCTAGCCAAAGTGCTTTCATATACAGTAATTTCTGCTGGATTGCTGATTGTATAACTCAACTAGAAACTGTGGGTATGTCTCTAAAGGAATCGATGGATATTGTTATAAAAGGCAATTTTTATTTATTTACTTTACGGCAAGAATTACATAAAGACTGTAGGAGAAGTGCTGGTATGAAAGTGTTTAACAAGTTCGACGCAGTATTGCAGACAAATCCAGGATACGAAACATTATTGAAAGTTCACAATATATTGTGCGGAAATGAACAGGACATTTCGGAAGAAATTTCACCAAAACACGTAACTTCACTAAAATTCGACCCAGTAACATCATGTAACGTTTAAAGATCTTTTTCTTCATACAAAAACATCTTTCAGATCGGGTGTGAGCCATTTTACGCAGCGTGATTTAAAATATTTTTAGATATAGCATCCGAAAAGATGAGACACTTTTAAAATTGCATTGATTTCAAGTTCGCAATTTCGAAAGTTCATAAAATGTATTAGTATTTATTTAATATTTTGCAGCTGGGCCGTTCTTTATATTTCCTTACAATGATAAGTAAAAAAAGTTATCAAAGCAAGACGGTGCCTTTGACTAGTGTCCCTTGACTCACAACAGAATAAAGAAAATTATAAAATTTCGTAATCAAAACTCTAAAGCAATTTTAATTTATTTCACTCAGTTTCGAGTTAGATCTGCGAACCAAGTATTTGTCTTAAAATGGACTCTCGAAAATTGATTTCGGTGTTTCTACAGCAGAATGCTAAGAATGCTGTTGCTCGATTATACAGATTACGTATGTTTTACACGGCCAAATATTGAAGTTTTTTACACTTCCTCGATTATTTTCTTGCCAATGAAGATGAAGATTTTAGAGTTAATTAATAGGAAATAAAGTCAGAACTATAAATTCGAACATAGTTTACCGAGAAACCTGCCTATGCTTGTGGCTCCTCCATCAGAATTTATAGAGCTCGTAAAGCGACTCTTGAAGACCATGACCGGCTAATAGGTTACTTCATGTAGCGTTTTGACTATCTAACAAATGAATCTAATAATTCAGTCTTGGCCACTTCCTACACAACCGAGTTAGTATGGCGTGTGCGGATACGCAGTTCGTGACTTCCACTCGAAGTTGCGATAGCTGCAAGAACACACCATACTGAATACCACACCACACAATAATGTGGGAAACAGCCTTCGCTGGAATGGGTGGATGTATCCCTTTTTGATGATTTTGGGAAATTGGTGAGACGTCTAAAAATTATTTTTGACGTCTAAAATTGGTAATTATGCAAGGGACTTATCTACATAGATTCCTGTCGTTTCGTTATTTTTACATCTAAAAATGTCCACATGCCCAATCAAGAAACTTAAAGGTTGAGAGATTCTTTAAAAAACTTTTTATGAATTCCATTAGCACGCAGCTTATTTTATTGCACTACCAGTAAAGACTACTGCTCAAATGGCAAATTTTAGAAAAAATGTTCAAAGCAAGAATGTCTTGAATAATTTTTCGATAGTTTACAGGCGGCGTAAATGCAGAAACTACAGTATTTTCTTCAAAGATCTGTCATATGCCATCTTTCATGCCTCATATCGCAGCCTCTTGATAGCTTATCCCTGCACAGGATGGACACACTTGTTCACATACGACTCACGTAAATTTAATATAAACATCTAAGTTAGTTATAATCTGGTGGCAGGCATTTGGGGATATGATGACCTAGTTTCAGTTACTTCTTTAATGTTTTTAAAAATAAAATCGCACTGATGAGAATTAGTACACAATATACGTGTTTTATGTACTTCCAAGAAAGAAGCCGAGACCGTCAGATCAGAGTCCATATGGCTTTCATAACACGGAAGTACCACGTACTGCACTTCTTTTCCGGTTGTTTATACGCAGTTCATACTAAACGTGGAACTCTTGCTTCATACATACATGGAAGCTTCATTAGCTACGTATAGAGTTCAAGAAATAAGAGGCACTGCATGAACTCCTGGTCAACATATGCCGTGCACAACGGCGCTACATCTGCAAGGTCACCCGACCCAAACCTCGCTAGCGGCCGCTTTCCCGATTCCGGCCACGCGGGCAGCCGGCGTCCTTCGGGCTGCATCTGCACACTGGGAGGCGCCGCTGCTGCCGCCCGGCAATCAATTGAACATCGCGGAAGACCCCCGCCTCGCGACGCCCGCGCGCAAGGCATTCCTCTCCCTAGGGGGCACAAATGCCCAGGCGCAGCACGCATTTGAGCCGGGAAAATGACACTTTAAAAACGAGTTACAACTTCAAAATCGTATACAACGGTGTAAAAGAAATAAGTTCAGTCTTCCATTCACTTTGTGGAAGGTTAGTAAATTGGGGATGTTTAATCTGATGTTGAGAAATGCCACAGTACGTAAATAGTTACATTACATTCAACATCTAATAATTAGGGTTTTCTTTGAATTTCGTTTTACTACTATTGGTGAGAGGGACTCGAACTTAGAGGTATAGTAACAATTCACACTAAGGAGCAAATAGAATTCAGTCATTTATTTTGGAGGTGATCAAAACTATATTAAAAAAGTGAAAAACATAAATAACACGAGAAAAAAATGTTATAATAATCATACGAAAGAACGGTGTCAAGTCAAAGACAGATGCAAAAGTTAAGAATTATACGCTTCAAGTCATTCATCAAGTACCAGAAAGAAAGTCAAAAGCAAAACATTTTCATTACATATCTTTGTTTGTAAATACTTTTCTTGCAGCGGAATAATAATTAATCAGATACAAAGGTCGAAAGCAACTGGGTGAGTCGAAATTGCATCAAGAACGTCAATCCCATTACACGAGTGGACAAACACACAACACGGGGAGAAGACGTCACGACGAAGGCAAAAGTGAACAGAAGGAGAACTTTCGGGAGTGTGTTGGCAGCGGCGGCCCCGGCTTAGGGGCCGGGGTGGAGAATGCAGTCGGCGGGGGCGGCAGCGGTACCGGCGGCGACGGCGCATTCAATAAGGGCGCGCCGCGTCGGTAGAGCGCACCCGCGCCCGCGCCGCCCGCACGTTCGCCGGCTCGCCAGTAATTGAGACCGCGAGCTCGCGTGCGCTGAATTATGGAACAGCGGCGCGGGGCGGGGCGGCGCGGCGCCGCACCCGTGCCGATAAAGCGACGGCGTGACGCGGGATGCCGCGGCCAGCGACGCGCGCTGTCGAGGAATCAGAGGCTCTGTGGACGCTGCACCTTGGTGACCAGGGAGGTGTCGTTGGGAACGCTGCCTTTCTCACCGTCTTTGTTTCTATTGCGAAACGAAAGGTTTTTCGGAGCACGACAATCACAAATGAAATTGACAAATACATCACTCTCAATATCTAATGAATTGTCATGAAATAATGTTTGCAACATGCCCAGTGTGATTTCGTAGGCTTCCGCGGCCAGAGTAATGATCTGGGCAGTCCGGGTGACGCCGCCTCGAAGGCTGGGGTGCCGACGTTTCGACCGACATATCGCGGTCCTCTTCAGGGCTGTACTGCCTTGAAGACAGTACAGCCCTACAGCAACTGAAGCAGTACAGCCCTGCCAGTACAGCCTGCCAGTGTGTTAATAATTACGCAGATACAATTATTAAATTCTAAGATATCATGTAAACTAAATTGTAATATAGCTATACCTGAAATACAGGATAAATATTTCTTACATACATTTCAATAAAAGAGTTATAGACAAAGTTACAATGTCTGTCTCATACAAAATATCATTTATGATTTGAATTGATTATAGTTATAAAACCTACATTGTTTTCGTCCCAATATGCATAAAGTACTAACTTTACAACACTGCCAGTGTCAATCCTATTCGCTCCAACATATACATTTCTCATTATTGACGTCGTTGTGTATTCCTGCTATTCATCAAAATCATTGCTACTGATGTGTTTGCATAATTATGAAATTATGAACTAAAAACCTTCTCCATATTTTCCGTATCTCCTTACCTGTCCCTCTAGTATCACTGTATTCTTCAATTTCATTATCTCCTCCTTTTTGTCGTTATAATCGCAGCATACACTAAAGACGTTTCTCTTTGCTCTGTGATCGCAGCAACCACTTTCATCAGCTTCCTTTAGCCAATCATTGTTATTTCTCTCTCCTCCTCCCTCTCTCTCTGTCTCTCTTCCTCCTCTCTCTCTGTCTCTCTTCCTCCCTCTCTCTCTGTCTCTCTTCCTCCCTCTCCCTCTCTGTCTCTTTCTTCCTCTCTCTCCCTCTCTGTCTCTTTCTTCTCTCTCTCTCTCTCTCTCCTCTCTCTCTCTCTCTCTCTCTCTCTCCTGCCGACAGCGACTTGGCCGTCTCCCTTCGCTGCCCGCCGCAGCGGGGGGCGCGGGCGCGCAGCGTATAAAAAATCCAATAGCAGCTGTAGCGGACGTGTCGCTCCGGCAGGGGTGGCGCCGCGGCGCATGCAGATCCCTCTCCGCCCGCGCCGCCCTGCGCGTGTAAAAAGCCGGGCGCCGCCCGTCTGATTGCCTGGCCGTGTCGCCGCCCTGCCCCCGGGCCCCGCAAGACGGACCCCCGCCACCGGCCGGCCACCGGACGGTGACCTGGGTTTCCACTCCGCCGCCGCCGCCGCCGCCGCCCAAAAAGCGCCTGCGACGAGTGACGCCCCCGGCGCTCATAACGCGCATGCGCCTGCGGCACCGCGCGCGACTCGCGGCGCTTCACGGGAGGCAGCATCGCGCAGGACCACGCACAGTGCAGCTATTCCGAGAAACAGACAGGCCTCGTTTTCATCGGAGTACCTCATTTGTAAACGAAAAACCTACCAAAAGTTAGTTAGTTAATGTCTTATTTTACGTGCGGACTCTTAAGGCCATCAGGCCCGCTCTTCCGTCTAACCACGTAAATTTCGCTACGCTCCTTTCACCACCTAGCGGAGAAAGGAGGTATTATATTGGGCGACGAAACAGGCGGATCTCAATTTCGATCAGAGGCTTCTTTTAGGCTTAAGGATCTTTTACATGCAGTAAATCTACTACATGAGACAGCCGGCTTTCCTTGTGGGTGAATTACCCCCAACATTCAAAGATCCGTTTCAAATTCGAGGAATCGTGATTTTCTTCCAGATCCGTCGTGGGATATCCATTTTGGTGAAAATGCGAAAGCACTTTGCGTTGTTCACGAACGAACTGATGAACGGACACCTGTTTAGATGGAGAATACGTCGGGGATAATCACACCTCTACTTCCTTTACAATCTGGACGTCAATTTTTTCTGCTGCATTACGTAATTTTCTCTTTACTACGTTTTCGAGATTTACTTCTAGATTACGTATTAACGAATTCACTATTGCTATGCGTCGTCATTAAAAACTAACAATTTAACTTAAATAATTTTTTTTTCAAATGATGCGGACAAAAGTTTACATCACCAAGGTAAATATTGTACGCAGTTTCCTCAACGAGCCTTCTTTCGAACAAAACAAATCATTTTCATAAAATTATATAATTTTTCTTTACTCTTTTAGATGTTATTTGTTATGTCTATTATTTATATAAAGACGATAAACAATTCAGAAGTCAGTGTGTATTAATTCTGTATTTTCCTTGAAAAATGGAGATGTGTGGAAAGAAATAATAAATAATAATAATAAATAATAATAAATAATAATAATAATAATAATAATAATAATAATAATAATAATAATAGATTGATGATTCTAATAACTTATATAATGATGGCACTTCCTTGGATATGCACTAAGATATTTATTTAATAAAACATTTGAATCAAAGTTCATTGTAATACATGATCGCAGACCTATTTCACACGTCATAATCCCGAAGATATGCCCACAAAACAATATATTGAAATCAATAAACCGCGAGTATTCGGGATTTAGAAGGATAGCAATTGTTTTCGAATTCCAACAATGCAATCTGACTGGGAAAGGGAGGAAACGCCACTTGCATGCATCAGAGGTTATGGAAAGTTTATTATTAAAAAAATGGGCTAAGGTTTTGAGGGCGAAAAAATTTAAAAGCGTTTTGCGAGTAGATTTCCAGTTTCCAAATGTCAGTCTCTCTCTTAGTTTCTTTTCTGTGAATGCGTTTCAGTTTCCTATGGATGCGTTGAATCGTTCGATTCACTTTCAAATTTTCGAAATATTCTTTTATTGTATTTAACTACATTTCGAATAAATGAATATGAATACTCAACTCAAAATAATGTATGCACCATTCTGAATGGTGGTACGGTCCGTACTACCAAACAGATTCGGCGTCGACGGGATGGTACACGCAAATGCCAGTTTGAGTATCACATGTATGGATTTTCCGATCTGCCTGTTGTTGGTGGCAGCAATCCAATTAGCCAGGTAGCACTTAGCTCTCTCGACGTTCCTCTAGTCGATGTCATTCGACCATTTGCGCGGCTGTACAACTGTATCGTCAGATCGGCTCACGTTTTCACCTCGATGCGTTGCGTGTAGCGTCATTCTCCTACAACTGCTGTCCTCTATTACGAAGCATCGACATAATGCCATTTAGGTTCATGTACATTTACTTATTCAGTGGTTTCCTCAAACTAAGATCCCATGATAACTACTTGACGACCGCTTCTCGGTAGCCTCCACCACAAATGGAGAAAATTCGTGTCTAAAACACGCATATTTTCGTCTACAAAAAATGTCATCGTATGAAAATGAAACTTACAAATGTTGCATATTTTCAATTTGTCTTTGCATTTGAAAATAGTGATGAATAAATTCAATACGATTATTTTCCAAGTATTTAAAATTCATAGGGAAGAAAATTGCACCTCAAATATTTCTTACGCGCTCAACTAACATGGAACTAATACATGCTGCAAATGTGGATATATAGGTATAAATATTTAAATTAGAATCATTATTTCGGAGTTAAATGATTCAGTTTGAACTAGTTCTGGAGAAATGGTCCTCGATTCCAAATTGAGGAGTACGGAAGACTGGCCCGACAAATCCTGCAACAACCGTTGCGAGTGACACTAACTTTGTCGACAGCTGATCTGAAGTGAGCAACAGCACTAAGAAAACTAGTGGAGCTATAACAGCACGTACTTTCTCGCCCGTATTTTCAGACTACATTAAGTGACAAGTTCTTAAATTTTCGAAAAAATGTTCATCTCCTTATTTCAAAACCTATCTTTAAATAACACATTCCATTAAGGGGAAAAATTCTATCTTTAATATTTTAGTGATAAGAAGAATCCGAAAAAATTAAACTTTTGCACTTTTCGAAAAATTAGGGTTTTTTAAGGAACATGAGAACTGCCCTTTTAAACGTCCTTTACTCTATCCAACAATAAAATTTAACAAAAAACTATGGAGTTTTTTTTAATTTTGAAAATATCTCAGGGACTTCATGTAAAGTACCCCCAAAATTGAAGTGTCTGTTTAAAATTTAAGGGGCCGCAACACCAATCAGATCGATTGGGGAATATCAATTTTGGAAAAAATTAGGTGAAGGGTTTAGTCGCTAGCGTTGTTCACAGACGGAGAGATGGAGGACGGACAGACTTTTGCCGTCATTCGATTTTTCGGTATCAAGAACCCTAAAAACATGGATTCTGGCTACACTACACGATAGAGAATTTTTTGCCTAATTTTGCAACTGGATTTATCCACTTTTTCGTTACCAGGGCCATGTAATAAGAGTTTTTCTACCGAAACTTCGCCGTTTTTTCGCGCTCTACTCCGTAGCATGAAAGTAAAAATTTATTTTCCAATATTGCCAACTATTCATTAGTCTCAGGAATACTTCACTAGAGAATCTTTTAAAAATATTCCCTTCAGGGAACGGAGATTGTCATTTGTCCGTGATATGTAAATCGGCATTTTCCACATGTTGATTGGAGTCTGCGCCTCCCCAAATACGAAGAATAATAGTACAGAACCCAGTCGCTTGGGCTTGTTAGAAACATGTTTCTGGCGATCATGAACTGCGCCTTCTTCAGGGCAGAATAAACACCGCAGAGCATTCGTTGCACCGGCGGGCGGTGCGCACGAGGTGCCTTCACGCGCCGCTGGGCGCGCGCACGTCGCTCACACGCTCGCTCACGCGCGCGCGCCCGCCCTAATTGGCGGCGGGTGATTTTTATCCATTCCATTCCGAAGCAGCGGCTGCCTGCCGTTCGGGTACATTAGCGCCGATGCTTTTCCGCTCCTTTTCGCTTTTCAATTAAAAATATCATGAACTCCGCGAGGGGAGGGGCCCGGTGATTGCTCGCTTAACGCGTGCGTAATCGTCCGCAACACACTCGCTGACACCGGCCGTGCATTTTGCATTGCCCGATCCCCTGCCTCGCCCCCTCCCGTGTCTCCATTTCCATTCATCCATGCCCATTTTCTGGCATAATACTAGGCAACATATTTTGGTAGGATTACGTATTTTACCTACAACTACATATTTCGTTATATATTAATACGTCGAAACGGAATGTTTCAGATGCGCGTTTGAATTATATGTTACGTAATCACTTTCTTAAAAATCAAAGTAATGCTGGGGATATCTTCGCCGTAATTGTCACCGCCTCTTACTGCACACTCGGAGTCAAGAATGAGAGGATTTCTGGGAACAAAAGTAATTTCAACTATGATTTTGCTCATGTTTTAAACACCACATTCGTTACTTGATCGAAAACTAACAAATATCTTTTACAAAAAAATTTCTTATGCGTTGTTCGATTGGGGCGGGGGGGGGGGAGATTCCCTCCTCTGCGATCCATCACTGGCTACACGGTACTATTCATTGGAACTCTGATATTATACTACTAACGGAACTGATATTATACTATGAACGTATTTTGTATTTCGAATAAAATTCTTACGTGTTGTGAAATCTAGTGTAGAATTACTTTTGTAGAGGTAGAACCTACTTTCAGCCACTCCGAATGCTTGTTGGAACTGATTAGCGAAAATGCTAGTAGAGATATGTATAATAAGTATAAATAAGTACATATGTATGTACTTATATAAATAATAAGTATAAATAAGTACATATGTATGTACATATTTTGCATTTTTTATTACAATAAAATCCGTTCCCTAGTAATAACATATGCTATTATATTCTGCAAGATTACATGGATTCAGCACATAGCAGTTGTTACACAAAAATCCCAAACTCGAAACATCAACAAAATATTACTCTTACTCCCGCATTGTTGTTTTACTTTTTTTATTTTTCTATCTCCCTCCCTGAATGCATGCATAGCCATTGACTTCTTTCAAAATATTAACTTAATTCATAAAATTAAACAGGATTTGGTCTTTACTACGCCCGTTTTATGTTTATTTTACTCCATTCTTACAAGACATTTAAAGAAAAAAATCGGAGCCTTTTTTGAGAAAATTTCAAAATGTCCCAGGAGATTCATGTAACGTAGTCCCAAAAATTAATGAATGTTATTTAAAACCTCAAAGCTTCGAGTGAGGCCAGATTGACCGCGGAGTATTCAGTTTGGACAATATCCTACGCATAGATTATGCGCTAGTGTCGTTGACAGACGACAGACGGACGGACGGACGGACGGACACACAGACAGAACGAGTCAGACACATGGACGTTTTGGAAAACAATACTTTTCGGTCTCAAGGGCTAGCTAGTTATGAAATCTGACTACATAACTATGTTAGAGGGAGTAATTTATTAAATATTAGAACAGGGTTTATCCTCATTTCTTTTATCAGCGCCTACAAAATGAGTGTTTCTATCGAAAAATCGCTGTTTTTTTTGTCGCAGCATTACACAGCCTCTCTCATTTCCACTCATCTCTATACTATGTATACAAGTCCGTACGTATACGAGAAAGTAAAAAATATGGAACGTGTGCAATGAGGACATTACAAGTTGAGATAGGAAGAGCATGGTGAGAGACAATAGCAAGCCAATTTTACATGCATTCGATATTTGGCAAAAACCTTTATAAAATATATCATATATGGTTTGTAGCTATGCTGGATCGGCAGGTCTATCATCGATCTCAAAGAATTATCTCCATTTCCGAAGCCGAGATGAGAAAATTCCCGCAGGAAACCCTCGGAATGAATGATGGAAACGGCGAATTACCATTCTCATACAGACGCAGACGTCGTGAACGAAACACACTTCACATCTACGTGTTAATCAGAAGGGAATGATCGCGATGGGAATTGAGCGCGCAAAGTAGCGCGGATGTGCACAGAACTCGCTCATGCGGCAGCCACGCGGCGCGCGCTCCGCTTCCCTTGGCGCGAAGGGCGAGCCAGCGCCCAGATGGCCGACGACCCGCCGCTGTCTCCGCTGCGCCCCGCCGCTGTCCCCGCCGCTGTCCCCGCAGCGCCCCGCCGCGCCCAGCCGCTGTCCCCGTCGCTGCCCCCGCCGCTGTCCCCGCAGCGCCCCGCCGCTGTCCCCGCAGCGCCCCGCCGCGCCCAGCCGCTGTCCCGCAGCGCCCGCCGCGCCCAGCCGCTGTCCCCGTCGCTGACCCCGCCGCTGTCCCCGCAGCGCCCCGCCGCTGTCCCCGCAGCGCCCCGCCGCGCCCAGCCGCTGTCCCCGTCGCTGCCCCCGCCGCTGTCCCCGCAGCGCCCGCCGCGCCCAGCCGCTGTCCCGCAGCGCCCCGCCGCGCCCAGCCGCTGTCCCGTCGCTGCCCCGCCGCTGTCCCCGCAGCGCCCGCCGCTGTCCCCGCAGCGCCCCGCCGCTGTCCCCGCAGCGCCCCGCCGCGCCCAGCCGCTGTCCCCGCAGCGCCCCGCCGCGCCCAGCCGCTGTCCCCGTCGCTGCCCCGCCGCTGTCCCCGCAGCGCCCCGCCGCGCCCAGCCGCTGTCCCCGCAGCGCCCCGCCGCGCCCAGCCGCTGTCCCCGTCGCTGCCCCGCCGCTGTCCCGCAGCGCCCCGCCGCTGTCCCCGCAGCGCCCCGCCGCTGTCCCCGCAGCGCCCGCCGCTGTCCCGCAGCGCCCGCCGCGCCCAGCCGCTGTCCCGCAGCGCCCGCCGCGCCCAGCCGCTGTCCCCGCAGCGCCCCGCCGCGCCCAGCCGCTGTCCCCGCAGCGCCCCGCCGCGCCCAGCCGCTGTCCCGTCGCTGCCCCGCCGCTGTCCCCGCAGCGCCCGCCGCGCCCAGCCGCTGTCCCGCAGCGCCCCGCGCCAGCCGCTGTCCCCGTCGCTGCCCCGTCGCTGTCCCCGCAGCGCCCGCCGCGCCCAGCCGCTGCCCCGCAGCGCCCCGCCGCGCCCAGCCGCTGTCCCTGCAGCGCCCCGCCGCGCCCAGCCGCTGTCCCCGTCGCTGTCACGGCAGCGCCCGCCGCGCCCAGCCGCTGCCCCGCCGCCGTCCCCGCCGCCGTCCCCGCCGCCGTCCCGCCGCTGTCCCGCTGTCCCCACCGCTGCACCGCCGCGGTCCCCGCCGCTGTCCCCGCCGCGCCCAGCCGCTGTCCCCGTCGCTGCCCGTCGCTGTCCCGCAGCGCCCCGCCGCGCCCAGCCGCTGCCCCGCAGCGCCCCGCCGCGCCCAGCCGCTGTCCCCGCAGCGCCCCGCCGCGCCCAGCCGCTGTCCCCGTCGCTGTCACGGCAGCGCCCCGCCGCGCCCAGCCGCTGCCCCGCCGCCGTCCCGCCGCCGTCCCCGCCGCTGTCCCGCTGTCCCCACCGCTGCACCCGCCGCGGTCCCCGCCGCTGTCCCCGCCGCGCCCCGCCGCTGTCCCCGTCGCGCCCCGCCGCTGTCTCCGCCGCTGCCCCCGTCGCGCCCCGCCTCTGTCCCCGCCGCTGTCCCCGCCGCGCCCCGCCGCTGTCCCCTCGCGCCCGCCGCTGTCTCCGCCGCTGCCCCCGTCGCGCCCCGCCTCTGTCCCCGCGCTGTCCGCTGTCCCCACCGCTGCACCTGCCGCGGTCCCCGCCTGTCCCCGCCGCTGTCCCCTGTCGCGCCCCGCCGCTGTCTCCGCCGCTGCCCCGTCGCGCCCCGCCTCTGTCCCGCCGCCGTCCCCGCCGCTGTCCGCTGTCCCCACCGCTGCACCGCCGCGGTCCCCGCCGCTGTCCCGCCGCTGTCCCCGTCGCGCCCCGCCGCTGTCTCCGCCGCTGCCCCTGTCGCGCCCCGCCTCTGTCCCGCCGCTGTCCCGTCGCGCCCGCCGCTGTCCCGTCGCGCCCCGCCGCTGTCCCCGTCGCGCCCCGCCGCTGTCCCCGTCGCGCCCGCCGCTGTCTCCGCCGCTGCCCCCGTCGCGCCCCGCCTCTGTCCCCGCGCTGTCCGCTGTCCCCACCGCTGCACCCGCCGCGGTCCCCGCCGCTGTCCCCGCTGTCCCCGTCGCGCCCGCCGCTGTCTCCCGCTGCCCCTGTCGCGCCCCGCCTCTGTCCCCGCCGCTGTCCCCGTCGCGCCCGCCGCTGTCCTGTCGCGCCCCGCCGCTGTCCCCGTCGCGCCCCGCCGCTGTCCCCGCGCGCCCCGCCGCTGTCCCCGCCGCTGTCCCCGCCACGCGCCGCCGCTGTCCCCGCCGCGCCCCGCCCCCCTCGCGGGCGGCGACGTGTATTTACGGCGGCCGGCGCGAGCGCCAGCGAGCGGGAAGAGGGTGCGGGCGGGCGCACGCGGTCGCGCACCCTAAATCGTTTCCAACATTCGATTTCATGTACGTGCTGCCTGTATTGAAGCCACAAGTTGGGAAGTTGCGACGTGGGATGTGGGGTGCGGGATGACGAGGGAGCGGAGGAGCCGCGGAGAGAAAGCGTGCGAG
Source organism: Teleogryllus oceanicus (assembly GCA_964035755.1). Taxonomy (NCBI): domain Eukaryota; kingdom Metazoa; phylum Arthropoda; class Insecta; order Orthoptera; family Gryllidae; genus Teleogryllus; species Teleogryllus oceanicus. The sequence goes on from CAXIVR010000004.1 coordinate 120,316,620, forward strand.
GAAACGGCAAACTGCGTCGGTGGCCGCAAAGAGGGCGGCGGCAGCGTTGCGGAGGCGGCGACCGCGGCACAGGACGAAACACCAAACCAAAATACAGCAGTAGCTCACACAGAGACACAAAAAGAAATGGCGAAGAATAGCCTAACCGAGCAGAGTATTGAATATATTGTAAAAAAAGATTTTTGGAGCTGTTCTCAAGAGAACTGAATCGACAATAAAGAAGAACACGTGAACGGTGATACGGAAAGAAAGCTTCGGCGCCGGCAACAAATGAAGCAACCACGGAGAAGCAACCCGTTGGGTGGGTGGTGGGCGCTGCGAATGCCTTCTTCGCCGCACAGCGGAGACTGCCAAGCGGCAGTTGCTGTCGCGGCCGCCGCCGCCGCCGCTCCTACTTTTTGTGCAAAGTTTGGCGCTGCCGCGGGCGACCGCCGCGCCCCCTGCCCCGCGCGTTCGCCATGCGACACGGAATTCATAAATATTTCACAAGTCGGGCGGCACCGCCTCAAAGCGGCCTACGCAACCGCGGCCGCGCTGATTCTCCGCGGGCCGCACCACGCCCGCGGGCGGAGGAAGAAGGATGGAGGAGGAGCACTGAATGCAGAAAACGGGAGGTAGAGTGATGAGCGGAAGAAGAGTTGTGGTGAGATGAGTGCGATGAACGGTGGGATGTGGGAGGACGGCCAAGTGTAAAATGGTGGGATGGCTATGTTTGGAGGGGGAAGAGAGGGGAGGGGGGGGGGCGGGGGGGAGGGGAAGGAAAGGGAAGGGAGGAAGGGGGGGAAGGGATGGAAGGATCCCAAGGGATGGAGAGATGTGCAGGCGTGGAAAAGGCGAAGGCGCGAGAAAGATGAAGGCACAGCAAAACGTGACGAGACGGAAAATGTGACGAGACGGAAAAATGTGACGAGACGGAAAAATGTGACGAGACGGAAAAATGTGACGAGACGGAAAAATGTGACGAGACGGAAAAAGTGTGACGAGACGGAAAAATGTGACGAGACGGAAAAATGTGACGAGACGGAAAATGTGACGAGACGGAAAATGTGACGAGACGGAAAATGTGACGAGACGGAAAATGTGACGAGACAGAAAAATGTGACGAGACGGAAAAATGTGACGAGACGGAAAAATGTGACGAGACGGAAAAATGTGACGAGACGGAAAATGTGACGAGACGGAAAAGTGGAAAAAGTGACGAGGAAAAAGAAAAGAGGTAGGACAACAATTTTGAAGTTAAGGGTGAAGGAAAAGGGGTGCAATGAAGCGAAATAGTGAACAGAAAGGAGAAGGAAATCAAGACTGTTAAACACATTATTATCATCATTTAAAAGCGATTTTTTCTGACGAACTGCAAGGAGTAACAAAGTGGAAGAGAAAAGGCGAAATTAAGGAAAGGAGGTGTTTAAGTACACTTGGTTTACAAGAAGGGCTTACATATTGCAAACTAAGAGGGTGTTCCTTAGCAGTCATTATCACTGGGGGCGAACACGGGACGAGCTGGTGGTGAGAAGTTATTGTAACTTGCATTAATAATGTTTCTTTTTTGTTTGGATTAGTAATGCAATTTGCAAGTCGCGACACTTCAATTAGCGAGTAAAGAAGTAGTTAAAAGTAAAAGTAACAAGTCATAAAACAAAGAACACAAAGACACAAACCGCATAACGAGAAAATATTTGTGTTGCCGTTTTTGAAGCGTGAAGAGAAACGGAGAGATCTTACTCCTTACTCATGACGAATGCGGAGGGAAGGATCAGACATGTCGAAATATAAGTATGCTATAAATGTTCCAGCACTTATAACGTGGAAATGAACCTCGGAATAGAAGACTGCATGTAAATGAAGGAAAAATTCATAAGTGGAATCCATTTTCTAAACTACGGTTACCAGACCCCACATGTTTCTTTGAAATTTGAAGTATTTACATAAAGTAATTTTTCAATACTTCTATTCTCCATATTGTATTCCTCATCATTAACTAAATAACTTTTGCTCTCAGAACAAAACGAAGTAATATTTTAAACAGTAAAATCAGGATTTCGAATGTTTCCAATATTTCAAAACGGAACGTCAATATTAATAGTTTTTAATTTAATTGTTAAATTAAATAAGGTCAACCTAGTCAATTAATTTGAAGTGATGATCATTGAATGTATAGATCCTGTACCTTCGAAGATATTATAAATATTTTCTCTTGGGGGTAAAGAACCTGTTTAAAAAAACAGGCCTGTGAGTTATTATTACTATTATTATTATTATTATTATTATTATTATTATTATCATCATCATCATCATCATCATCATCATCATCATCATCATTATTATTGTTAAGTTCTTACAATCCATGCTACATACATTTGGAATTTCATGACCTAAAACACGTGAAATCGCCCATTCTTCCCTTCATTTAGTGTACTGACAAAATATTCTACTTTCACGTTTGTGTTAAATAGGTACGAATAACATAAAAAGGAACTACAGGAACTTAACCACAGTCGTGGTTCAACAAACACACAGTGCTCTCATGTATGTTTGCGTATCAAATTACGGCACTCTGGGTGAGTGGTTTTCCCTACACATTCTACAACCACATAATCTCCTCTTTCAATAGTCTGATAGTACTACTCGAGCTGAAAGGTGCATAAACAGCACCGCAAGTTGTACGCTTCACTTTGTAACTCATTAACTACTATTACATCACTGCATTGAAGTCCGACCCAAATAAACCTCTCGTCCAAAACAAATGAATACAGTCATCTGCCAAATTTTAGGCACGTTCTTGTAAAACCGCAAATGCACGTTCTTACTCCTGCCATGAACCTTTGATGAATTATTACAGAACATGCACACAGATCTATTAAAGGGTCAACAAAATATTGAACATTTATCTCGGAATGAAAAATGCAAAGTATCGACCGATAAATGATTATAAGACGACGAAAATTACCTTCAGCACGTTAGTTTGAATATCAGCTACTGAATTCATCTACTTCGTTTTAAAAATGTTACACACGAAATGTGATACTAAACACTTTCTCAAAAAGCGACAAGACTTTAGAAAACGAAATGACCATTTTTTACTTTCTCGCTGCCGCTACCGCGGTAGAGATAAAGTTCTGTAATGCCGCGAGAAAAAAACCGCGACTTTTGGCAGAGAAACTCTTTATTATATGGCTCAGGCAACGAAGAAGTGGATATATCCATATCCTAAATTTAGAAAATAATCCTAAGACGTGGTGTAGCCAGTTGGTCCTTGATACACAAAAACCGATTGACGGCAAAATGACTCTGTCCCTGTCTCTCTGCTGTCCGTCTGTCTCTCTCTCTCTCTCTTGTCTCTACCTGTCTCTGCCTCTCTTTTTCTCTCAGCCTGTCTGTCCGTTTGTCTGTGAAAATCTTTAGCGACTAAACCGTTCAGCGGATTTTCTCCAGAATTTACTTTAAGCCCCTCGAAAATTTTCTAAAAAAAAAAAAAATATTCCAAATTTTTTTATTAAATTTTGTTGTTGGATATTGCAAAGGACGTTTAAGACGATGTCGCAGGTATCGTGTTCGTCAAAAAACCTGATTTTTCGGAAATTAAACAAAAAAAAAGTTCGGCTTCTTCCTACAACTACAATTATGTAGATAAACATTTTTTTTCTGAATGAAATGTTTCGTGAAAAAGATCTAAAAATAATGTCATGTTCAATTTTTCAGAAACATGAGAATTTTCCCCGAAATTTTACATTAACATGTAATCTGGTGGCCCCTTGTTTTGCATCTGAACATAAATGTAACTTTATTATCTGTGCATGTTTTCAGAATTCAGTGCGAAATGTAGTTATTCAAATTACCGTTCTCCATGTTGTCGCGGCAGGAAGAATTACTCATTGACGAAGGATATGATGAAGGATAAGAGCACCAATTTATTGCTGATTTATCCTTTGAAATATATTTTATTAAATCGGAGGGAATATTTTGTCAACAATCCTTGCAAAAAATGCAAATTTTCTTTCTGGATTCAAAATTCAAGTTGTGGCTTAGGGTGGGGAGTATAGTATTTTGAAAACGTGCACAGAATTTACTTCCCCCATAGTACATCACACTTTCTTAAAACTGATTTTGACGTAAAAAATAAAAACTAAATAAAAAAACAAGTTGATAATATAAAAATTATATTTTATATAAAAAAGCAACAACTACGAAGCTTGCAAATTCGTCCAGTAAAATGTAAAAATATGCAATTTTCAGGCAGAATTACGTGCAATTTCGTGCAGTAACCCCCAAAATACTTTATACTAAAGCTGGCTGAACATTGATTTTTGAGGAAACTACAAGAGCCTAAAATTTGGGATAAGAGCATTTAATTAGCTTAAAATTATGAGCTATTTTTCTTTGTTCTGGCACTGTCAGCCATCTTTATGTACATGAAAGTGTTGCAAGAACAGAAACTGCTCAACTGGCCTCAGGAAATTTCAAAATATTTTTCTTGCGTAAAAGTATTGATTTAAAAAGATCATGATATTGACAAAAACCAGCCCCAGATATTTCAATTGCATAAGTGCTGTAAATGAACTTCGATATCCACCTGGGCAAATGTAAAAAGAGTGCAGTTTCCAGCATGCTTCCAGTAGCTTAGAACAACCAAACACTTGACCTCGGGACGAGTATACTAGTATATGTTTCGTCGTACACCATGTTCTCAACCTGTCATTATAATCTCCATTCCGACGTAACCATTCCATATGCAGCAGCGAGTTTATTACACGTGCGGGGGAAGGCAGCCAAGGATATTGCGCGCGGAATGCACACAGGGGCGGAGGGGGGGGGCGCGCCCCGTGCAGGCGCCTGCGTGGTTGCTCACTCGCACGCTGCCACGAGTGGCGCGCCATGGAATGCCGGGATGGAGAGGAGGGCTGCACCTACCCGGCTGACAGTCGTGTCGCCATTTTCAATCGAAATAATCACTATCAATAATATACTGAAATTCATTAAAACCTGCATATTCAACCACAATCGACATCCTCGTTAAAAATTGTTTTACGACTTGTTCTCGAGAATTATTCACGGTGAAGTACTTCCATAGTATTACAAATCAGTTCAGAAACACAGTCCAGACCTCGTAGAGCTACAAAACAAGCAAATGAATGAATGAATGAATGAATGAATGAATGAATGAATAAATGTATTGCCCTATATTTCAGCACAAATATCATAATAAATCAAGGAAATGTGACCTTTTCGACGTGAAATCATTCGGTTTGGATATGCACAGAGGAAATCACGGAGGCTCCTTATTTCAAACTAAAGTTAGTCCCTCCTACATAAACAGCATTAATTTCTCCAGACAACAGAAATAACTTATTGCTATTAATATGAAATTACAAATACATTTGAATAAAAACATTCGAAGACACAATTAATTTGGCCCAGGTTACCCTAGACCCCCTCGCATACTGAGAGCCCCTGCGGATGTGACAATGATTAGTTACCTATATCAAGTTGAGTTTAAAATATCCCTGTTACAAAAAATAAATATATTTAATAAGTCGCACAATAAAGAATTCTATCGTCCTAAATTCGTGTGGCTAAAAAAAAAAGGAAATATTTCCCCAAGTCGCCCTCACAATCCTTGTACACCGAGAACGTAGCTATCTCCAAAAATCACTCGTTGTAAATGTACGTTAATTCGAGAAACAGCCCTAAAACGTGAACGATCGTGGACTCGTACCTACTGTCAAATGGGTAATACTAGACCATCACCAATGTTCGTAATGAATGATATATGAAACGAACTCTTTGCGCTTGCAAAGAAACCCTTTTAGAAACCAAAACATTTTTCAGCTATGTATTCAAGAAACTACATGGTTGAAGAGACTTCGAAAGTTGGTTTCCTTCTTTAACAATACGTGCAGGGAATTATTAATTCTTTAAACCAAACATGCAGATTCCGCTAAAATAAAGTTAAATGTCCCCATGAGGTTCAGAAAGAAATTGCCCGCCTACACACACACACACACACACACACACACACACACACACGGAAAATGGTAGCGAACGGAACATACATGGCGAACGGATTATGAAGTAGATGATGGGGCATGTCACGCCAGTGAGGAGCTCCGGGCTCTGCGACATTGACAGCAAAACATTGATGTTCAAAATTAAAACATGTTAATAATACATCGACAAAAACCATCAATGATTTTCAACATCGATGTTCTAAAGATGGTTTCTCTAACATTAAATTCGTTTACAACAACATTTAATTTGTCAGAAGCCGTGTATATTAATTTATAATTAAAATTTAAATCGAAACACAGTTATAAAACGCCTTTACGTGCGCGAAATAGTGGAAAGATGAAGGAAATGCTAAGACAACAAGCTCATCTCGGGCGAGGGATGGTCGACGGAGGTAGTACTCACGGCGTTGGTTTGGTTCGAAGACAGACAGTGGTGCCATCAGTATTTTATTTCATATTTAAAATTATACAATATTGTGATTATGGGAATTCACGAACAATTGAAAACGTAAAAATATAGAGTACAAAACATCCACATTCCAAAAACATGATGTTGAATACCTCGATATTGCACTGCAGCGCCTCTGACCGGAAGGTCCTAGGTTCGAGTCCTGACGGTGGCAGGATTTTCGACACTAGCTTTTCAGCTAGGTCGCTTTTCGTCGCTGTCTGGAGGAGAACCGGCTGTTCTGATCGGTAGTTTTCCGTGGTTTCTCCGATCAACACCAGGCGAATGCCGGAACCCTACCAAACGGGCCACAGACTGCGCGCGATCTTTCCTTCCTCTTCCTTGTCCTATCCTTTCCCCTTACACACACACTTACACTAACATTCATAACACTACCACATATTCCGGGAGACCGGTCAGGAGCTTAGAGCTTGTCCCGGCTGGGGCGGTGCCCCGTTGGTGGGAGAGTCCTGGTTAGGGGGAAACCCCACTAGACGACGGTAGGTCGGCGCCGGATCTCGCTATCCAGCAGGGGAAGATCACCACAATCTCCCGAGGAAAACCTGCACTACACTAATGGGACTAATGACCGAAGAAGTTGACACGCCCAGAAACACGAAAAAAATCAATCAATCGATGTTGCTTCCGTCCCCTGCGAGCGCCGCGGGCGGGGCGCGCAGGGTGGGAGGGGAAGAGAGGGAGGGAGGGAGGGCGGGCGCACGTCGGGCAGGGCGACCGCATGCGCCTGCAAGGGGAGCAATCATGGGTTACGGCCCTAATGAGGGAGCGCCGCGCCCCTTGTTGGAATGCAGACACTACAATTATAACGGATGTAGCAACCGGCGCTGCGCAATTACCGCCTCTAGGATATGCCACACGTTTGTATAAAGAGGAGCTACTGCCCAGTAGCTACTGCTACTGGGGTCCTTCATAGTATGACGGTTTGTTCCCTTTTGCACCTGTTAACAGCAAGAGACGTACCGTTCGAGGGAAAAAGAAGAACAAAAGTGGAATTGCATACTTGCCGAATACACAGATATTTATGAAATGTATAAGAGGGTCAGAGTGTTGATGTCAGCTACAGTATTACAAAATTGTGCTTAATGATTACAGCACTTTCTTATTTCAATACTCTTTGATGTTGCATGTAATCTGCAGATTAGTTACTTGGCTATCCGGGAGACGCCGCGTCCAGGGCCAGGTGCACAGGCACCTGTGCCTGACGCGCTCCGATACGTTCATGACTCGCCGCGAAGCCTACGCTCTCAATCTGCAGATTACTTCATGCGTCAGAGTAAAGAGTTGGCAATTTAATATTTTGTAAATTATGATATTCACTGCATTGGACAAAATTCAATTCTTGAAAAATCTACCTATTAAATACATAAAAAAATTGGCCACATTAACAAAATAATGCTACGCGCTTTTGCTACATCAGAAATATTTTTTATTCCAAAACAAACCGTAGCTAGTACGAAGCAAATACGCAGCACAGCAAACGTGTTCTACGAATACTCTGAACATTTTCAACTGATCTCAACCCTTAATAAAAGGGTGTGTTGTTCATCTCCCACGAACCCTAAAAACAAGTCAAACGAAAAGCCCCAAAAGCGCACTGTCACGCATTGCCAACAACCTCCGACCAGTCGGGACCCACACCACACCTAACCCCCTCTCGACCGCACCCCCACATCGTACACGCACATAAAAAAGAACATCGCGCGACTGGCTCCATATTTTTGGCTCTGTTGCCCACACCCACCCACCTGCCACGCCCACGAAAGAAAAAGTGCAACCACATCGCTTCCCCCACCCCCACGGCTCTTTACGCTCGCGGAAGGCCAGGAGAGGGACCAGGAGAGCCCGGCCACGTATTTGCAAGGCCGGTGGTTCGTTTTCCCGGACGACGAAGCACGGAAAAGTCTTCTGTCTTTTCGGTTCCTTCCGTCTGTCACGGGGCCGAGCGGGATAGTGATTTCCCAATCGCTCTCGCTGCCTCCCTTCCTTCGACCCACGCGCCTCAGCGGAGAAGATCGCCGCCCGCCTCGCTGCATCAGAACCACGCAAATAACAGCGCTACGTATTGTATATAGCACGTTCACATCGCGTCGTAAAGCAAGGGTTGAGTGGCCACTGTGTTAGTGCAACGAAAAATTCTTCACTGCAATTAACACAAGAATTTTGCAAATGTGCATATTTCAAGCAAAAATGAAACTTATGGTTTTTTATTTACTTTCTGTAATACTATTCCGTCCGAAATTTTATTTCGCATAAAACTTACGGACACGAGCAATAATTAAAGAGATAAATACTCGAGATATCTTGAAAGTAAGTTCGATTAGAAGAACATAAAAATGTTTCTTGGTTTCTAAATGTGGTGGTTAATGCGTTATTTTCATTGACTAAATTTATAAACAAAAACGTTGAAAATTTGACTCTTTTAGTAGTCCATGATGCAAAACGTTTGTCAAGTAAACATTGCTCCTACTCTCCCATTTAAAGAAAGTGACTTCTAACGTTCCATCTCTTGGGACGAGGTTATCCAAACGGGAGCTGCAATACCAACAATTAAATCGCAACGAAGTTCCCGATTGGAAAACCGCGTCCAGTTGGTGAAGAGTCAGAAGACACTCAACTTCTTGACAGGAACGGATTGGGGAGAGAAAGCGCATTGACACAAACTCTCCAGAGTCCGACAGTAGGACCATCGCCACATCCCAACACAACAGGCACGCGCTCACACACACACACACACACACACACACACACACACACACACACACACCACACACACTTTGTAAGATCACTATCACATAGTCGTTCCATTCGGTCAGAAGGTAATCACACAAGTCTCTCAGATCGCATTTTTTGAAGAATATCAATATTTTTATCATGAAACGCAAATCATAACATTTCCTCATTCAGAACGAAAATCGCAACACGCGAAGCTTCCCAGACGCAACTGCGCGAGCGCCAGGGCTTAGGAAACACACACGCGGCGGATAGAGCGCGTTCGCGCGATGAAAGGAGTGAATCGCTTAACTCGAAAAAAAAGTCTAATTAAGCGGAACGAACGAAAGGGCGCCCGCACGAGGGGTCGCGCGCTCGTTTCGAGGCCACGACCGATTTCCAGCCGTCGGCACGGCGCGGCGCGGCGTGGCGCGGCGTCAGGATCGATGCAGGTGGGTTACGTGTCACCCGAACGCCCGGCGGGCGGGGCGGAAGGGCGGCGAAGGAGGGCGGCAGGTGAGTGGAAGTCGTGGGTATGTGGGTGGGTGTCGCGGGCAGATGGGTGGGTGTCGTGGGCAGGTGAGTGGGTGGGTGCCTCGGCAGGTGGGTGGGTGCGCGGGCAGGTGGGTGGGTGTCGTGGGCAGGTGGGTGGGTAGGTGTCGTGGGCGGGTGGGTGCGGGGGCAGATGGGTGGGTGTCGGGGGCAGGTGGGTAGGTAGGAGTCGCGGGCAGGTGGGCAGGCGGGTGGCGCGGGCAGATGGGTGGGTGTCGTGGGCAGGTGGTGGGTGGGTGCCGTCGGCAGGTGAGTGGGTGGGTGCCGTCGGCAGGTGGGTGGGTGGGTGCCGTCGGCAGGTGGGTGGGTGGGTGCCGTCGGCAGGTGGGTGGGTGGTGCCGGCGGTAGGTGGGTGCCGTCGGTAGGTGGGTGCCGTCGGCAGGTGGGTGGGTGTCGCGGACAGGTGGGAGGGTGTTGCGGGCAGATGGGTGGGTGTCGTGGGCAGGTGGGTGGGTGGGTGTCGCGGGCAGATGGGTGGGTGTCGTGGGCGGGTGGGTGGGTGGGTGTCGTGGGCAGCGTGGGCGGGCGGAGTCGTGCCGACGGCGGCGCGACACGGTTTTTCAGCCTGCGACCGACCCGGCGCCACCCCGCTAACCACTGCCGCCCTTGTTTTGTCACCTGTTTAAACGCGATTGCGCACTTGCTCTGTTGCGCCTTAAACTTGATGGGAACAAAAAATGAGGCGTTCACGTAGGAGCGTAGCCACGAAAGATTACACGAAATAAAATCCAATATCTGTCATGTCACAATGGTTTCTACACTCGCCTCCCAAAAGCAAACAAAAACGAACAGAAGACAAAGTAAGTATTGCAAGAAAGGAAGAAAGAAAGTAAAAGAGACTAATTAGTTGATTGGAAAGGTAATTCAAGTGTTCAAGTACTTTATTCATTTCCCCAATTTCTCGCTGTTGAAAAACATTCATTCAGAATGCTAAAGGCTTAAATGACTCCTTTAACTTTTAGTATATTTATTGATGTGTTGTTTGAAATGTCTATCTCACCTAGCGTCAATATGTAAGCTAATAATTTTTAGTAATCTTTTCACATTCCAAATTCTGCATGATTTAAGTTAAAACACTGAAGCCTCAAATGGCAATAGACAAAAGTAGTAATTATTGCTACTAAACTTTAAATATAATTCGTATACATACTTCACTGTGAAGGGCAACGATCTTAAGAGCGGAGTTATTTACGCCAACATACCTGAAACAGAGAACAAACAAGAAATTGTAATTATTTCTTTTTAATATTTGATTTTATCAGTTATTAATGTATATACTATTTTCTTTAACGAATGATAAAGAAAATAATAAATTCATTCACCAAAGATGGAGATGTCTCGTAATCACTTCACATGAATAGTAGAGTTGATTGGTTCTCATAATTACAATGACCAGCAAAAGACAAACACTATTACTGGTCTAGGAACGTCCAAGCAGTTCTCTCTCAGAAATCCGCTTCCACTGCGCATTCCTTTAGCGAATTCGCTATAACCCGGCTCCACCGCGCACTCGTCCTTCGGCATCACGCAATTAACACTCGCGCGTTGTTTCGCGCCGCGTCGTCCGGCTGCGGCGCCAGCGCACCCCTCCCCCCACCTGACGCTGAGTAATCGTGCGCCCGACGCCCCCGCCCGCCCCGCCCCGCCCGCGCCCCGCCGCTTATCAACAGGCTTCGAATTAACCGGCCGGAGAAAAACCGAACGGACCTTCGCCACTCCCCGCTCCGCATCCCCGCCACCACAGTCCAGTCGCCCCTTCTGCCCCCGCCCTCCTCGCCGTCGCACCCGCTCCCTCAAACTCACCCCGCGCCCGCCCGCTGATCCGTTTTGATTAAGAACGCGCGACTTGAAGGGCTTCAGGAGCAATATTTCTTGTCCGCGGACGGCGGCGGCGGCGCGGCGCCGCGGGCGGAGACGGGTCCAGTGGGCGACGGCGGGGGCTTCTCCGGCGGATTGATTTTCTTCGTTCCCGCCTCCGCCGCAGCAGTGGCAGTGGCCAAGTCCGGGGTCGCCACGGCCGGGGGCTGGCGAAGGGCAGGAGAGGACGAAGCCATTGAGGTGGCGGAGAGGAAGGACCGGAGAAGAATACCTCCACGCGTATAATGATGGGCTTGTGAGCGGTTGTGGACGGACGGCTGCAGGCGCAGCAGATGTCACTGGGGCGCGGGGGCGGAGGCAGAGATCGAAGGGATTATGGCGAAGAGTTCCATTCTGCGCCCTCGAAGCCAGCCAGCCCGCGGGCCGAGGCTTCGCAGAGGGACTGGCCAGGGCCAGCTTTAAGAGCATGCAGACAGCGTCTCTTAAGTCCGAGAAGTGAAAAATGTGTCGGCAATGAAGGCTCCAACATTTCAGAGATCGACGACCACAGTTCTAATACGGACGCTTCAATGGAGGAGAAAGCATTCTTCACCTCCAAAGTAGAGAAAGACGAACAAGATTCCCAAGATGGTACTTTCAAAGACAATGGAAAAGAGAACCCGCCCAACTTTATGACGTGTTAAATAGAACCCAAACGAACATGGTTAAGAAACCTGGAAAAAATTTCAGAGACAAAATATCAATTATAAGAATAAGGTTCCGAAATTCGTTTTTATGAGGGATCATTTCAGAGTCTTTATTGGACGAGGATCACAGAAATGTAGCTGACGCACCTGACACAGGTCGAGCGAGAGACGCAGGACAGAACGAGCACGAACTTGAGACGCGCATAACGACGAGCGGTGACTGAAGGAGCGGCCAGGAAGTCAATAAGGAAGCGGAAATGGAAGCGCCGGAGCAGTGACGGGTGCACAAGCAATCACGAGTCGGCTCCGCACTGCTTCACGAACCGAAGTGCTTCGTCCCAGAATGGAAGACCGGTTTGACAGATAAAAAGAATACCACAAATTTACTAACGCATAATGTAATTTACTCGTGAATAACCCTCCGGCTGAAGAATTCCGCAAAAAGGCCCAATCGAAGAAGGACGCAACTCACCTGTGATAATGGATGTCTTCAATTCACTTTTAAAGCACGAGGAAATCCTAAGTGGCCGGTGTATTCCATTTATTTGGAAGTCTCACAAATACGACAATCACGCGGCATTTGTACGGTACATTTAAAATATAGTACTGTAAAACCCTGTCTAAGACGGAAACTGACGGTTCTTTAAAACATGTCCGTCTTGGCACGTTCCCATCTTACAGAGAGTTGCCAAAAATTCACCATATAATTTATGTATTGTATTTTCGATATAATTTTTAGTGAAACAAAATAAAGATAATGAAGCATAATTTATCAATGAAAATATTGCAGGAAAAAATCAATACTTTCATCAGGCAATAAGGAATAAATCATCACTTTCCTGGAATTCCACTGTCTACCTTAGGTCACAACGTAATGGTTTTGAGAATTGAACAGAGCGCGCACGACCACCTTCAAAGCACGGAGCGACCGAAGAAGTGTGCTTTTTCGACCTTAAAAGACACCAAAGCCCAACGAAGCACGTCGGTCGCACATTCCCGATTGCTACATACTGGTCCCAAAGAAAAACGCACCGCTCGCTCTTTTTACTTAGAATATGGCCCTACCCAAAACCATTCCAGAGAATGTGGGAAATTCAAAAATAAAATTCCTCCTTAACCAGGTAATAATCACTTTACGGTCTGTAAACATTTCGTTTCCGCGCTAGACAGGTTCGCTGCTTATAGAGGTCAATTTCACATATACATTTTTCCGTCTGAGATATTTTGTCACGGATGACAGGTTCGGTCTTGGAGTTCCTTGGAGGTTTTACTGTAGTATTTAATCAAAATACACACTTCCACTTACAAGTGCTATATCTACCATTAACAAGTACATTCAGCTACATACATTTCTACCCGACCTTTCCGTTCTGTCCAGAGAATGTTTTCTTGGAAGTATCTAAAAAATTTCCTAAATGTTTCATTAAATCTATTTCTGGAAAGCTTCACAAAAAAGTAGACCCGTTAAATTGGAAAAGCAATGCAATACCCATATAATGAACTTTTAACAATGCAAAGGAAATACATCTCATCTCGAGGATCCAAACAAAAAACTAAAGCGACGAACATGGAGACGGAGAGAGACGGCTTCACATCCTACCCATTTTTCAAAAGCGTTACCTCTAGGCCAATCCCACCAAAACACACATTCCCGTCTTCCAATTGCCTTTCTCAGTCCATCTCTTTCCCGACCCGACCACCACACGAGCTATCGTCAATGCCACAAAAGCCCCATGCGCTGATTTCATCCGCGCGTTCGCCGCCGGCCGCAATCTTCACCTCGGCCCAACCGGCGCCCTCTGCCAACGACCGTATGCGCGCCCCGGCCCCGCCAGCGCCGCTCGCGGCGGCTCTCGCAAACCGACAGCCGATAGCGCGGCGCGATACCTCCGCCGCCGCCGAGGCGAATCACACTCGCAAAACGGCAACCGCGGGGCGCGGCGGCGGCGGCGGCGGCGGCGGCGGCGGCGGCGGCGGCGGCGGCGGCGGCGGCGGCGGCGGGCGAGGACGGAAACGGACGCGCGAGGGGGGGGGGGGGCTGGGACGCGATTTTTACTGGCGGCCGAACGCGCGCGCTAACCGCTCGCTAATTAACAGGCGGCGACGCGGATCCGCGCGCAGCGGGGAGGCGGGGGCCGCCGGCGAGGCGAGGAGCCGCCCGAAGAGGATGCAGAGCCGATAAGCTCTCTTCCTGCGCTGCGGATGCGGTGGAGGTGGAGGCGAGGGAGGTTGCAGCTGGCTACGGCACAGGATATACCGCGAAGAGAGATATGCGCACAAGCCTCAAGGTGCGTCGCACGGCTTGGGAGTGGCTAAACTTAGGCGCGCTTCTCGTTATCCCTCCCACCCCTTCATCCGCCTTTCGCCGAGTCTTTCCCAGCCGTGTAAAACGTAAAACGCACCGAGCATGAAACAAACAAACGCAAATTATTTTAAACACGAGTAATACGCAGAAAAATGGCACAAAGATGGACCAAGTATGTGTATGTTATGCGTAATGGAACGTATGTATGTGCTAACAACGGAAGCAATCAGGCAACGCAGAGCGCAGTATACTGCTAAAAAGCGAAAAACTAACAAATGTGGCAGAAATTTTATACAATGCCAACAGGCTAGTCACGGCACTTTACTCTTACAGGGCATGACGGTAAAAATTTGACGTGTTGTGCCGGCCTATATCTCTGGATACTGCTAAAAGTAGTCTTGGATATGTAGAGGACGTGTGCGAGTTTTCGGCGTAGGAAGGTAGATAAAACAATATATTTGTGTAGTTATTGATGTTCTTTCACTTCTTTTAATTATTATTATTGCTAATAGACGTCCCGAAAAGCGCCCGGTCTTGATGAGATTGATCTAGAGTTAATTAAATATGCGATATCTCATTATAAAGTAGATTTCTCAATTTACTGAATACCTGGTGGGAGACGTGTACTATTTCAGAAGAATGGACAAAACTAAAGGTAATATCACAATTAAAAGAAAGGAAATAGAAGTAAACCAGAGAACTATAGAGGAATTACATTGCTAAATTCGTCATATAAGATGTAGTAACTAAAAATATTAACAGCATATTTATAGTTCTTCTAGACAATATATGGTTAGAAGAACAAAGTGGAGAAGACATCATCTATACACGATCTTCCATGTCTAAATCCATTACCTTGTTTACACAGAAGAGGGTAGAATTTAACCAGGAAACGCATATCGCTTTCGTAGATTATGGAAAAGCATTCGACATGGTGCACCCATACACGATATGGAAGAAAATTAATAAAAGAGGCATTCCACTATAATGGAAGTAATCAAATCCCTATACCATAGAACTATAAATGTATTGGATTTTATTAGAATATTATCTGAGGAATTTAAAATTAATCGAGGTGTTAAACATGGTTGTAGCCTATCCTCAAGTTTTCTTAATATTTATATAGACGACGTTCTGAGAGAATGGAAACTGTATTACTGATGGCATCGAAATAAACTCCGAAACCACTCTACCATTGTTTGCAGACTTTAATATGATTATCGATAAAATACGATTTTTTTAAAAATTTTTCACAATTTTTTTTAATGACATTCGGTGAATTATTTAGAAATAAAAATAACTTGAGTGAAGAGTTGTCCTTTGACAGCACTTCTCAGATAAAAATTGAATTTTTTAAAACTTAATCCAGCTTTTACATTTTTAAATGACCATGCATATTTTTCATTATTTTACTATTCTTTTAATTTGTCCAGGATGTTCACTGCAAGGTAATTTGGGTGGTTTTCGAGTCTTTTTTCATATTTTTTACTAAATTCTGTAATGGTCTGATGGATAGTTGGAATTTGCAAATCAGAATGTAATGAATTGTTAGATACATACCATGGTGCATTTGTTATGTATCGTAGGACTTTCGACTGAAATCTTTGCAGAATTTACATTCGAATGCATAGCTGTTCCCCAGAGTTGTATACCTTAGGTCCAAACTGGTTTTAATATTGCCTTGTAAACAAGTAATTTATTACACAGAGAGAGAGGCGATTTTCTGCCGATCATCCAATACAGTTTTTTTAGTTTTAGGTCCATCTCCTTTCGTTTTTTTAAGATGTGGGCTCTCAAGTTAGTCTTCTTTCGAGGTGCAGACCAAGATATTTTACTACTTCAGTTTGTGGTAATTATTTGTCGTTCATTTTTACGTGGGGACAAGAATTTTTCCTTAGGGTGAAGGTTAAGTGAGAAGATTTGGTTTCATTTGGTTTAATTCTCCATTTCTTAAACCGTTCGGAAATTTCATTCAGATTATTTTCTAGGATGTTCGATGCTTCAACAGGATCGTTGTTGGTAACCAGAACTGCTGCGTCGTCTGCATAGGTTGCGGTTGTGATGCCGTCATGTTGTGGTAGATCAGCGGTAAATAGAAAGTACGAGATCGGGCCCAGCACACTTCCTTGGGGCACTCCGGATTCTATTGGTCGAAATGAAGATAGTTCGTTATGAAACTTTACTTGAAAGAGTCTGTTTGTCAGATAGGAGCTGAGAATTATGTACCAATAATGTTTGCAAATTTTTTTTTGAAAAAGAAGTTCTATATGTCAAACTATATCGAAGGCTTGACTGATATCAATGAAAACAGCTGAGCAGTATAGCTTTTGTTCGAAAGTTTTATTAATTACGTCTACTACTCGATGTATTTGTTCCGTGGTTGAATGTTTCTTTCGAAAACCAAATTGGCAATGCGGAATCAATTCGAGTTCTTCGAGAAGGGGGCTTAATCTCTTCAATAGCCGTTTTTCTAGGACTTTCGATAAGAGAGGGAGTAGGCTAATGGGTCTATATGAGGAGAATTCATGCGTTGGTTTGCCTGGTTTACGAATCAATATAATCTGAGATACCTTCCATTGTGATGGAATGTGTCCTAATCTGAAAACGGCATTGTAAATAGAGGTTAGCAATGCAATTGCCTTTTTTTGGCAGGTTCTTCAAAATATAGCCGGTGATGAGGTCATAACCAGGAGTTTTTACGAAGGATATCTTTTACTTCTGTTGCTGTAGTAAACTTGATGGGTGGAGATAATTGGAGCGGCGTTTCAAGAAATTCTGTGACTTCTTTAGTGTGAGGTTGATTTTTAACTAGATTAATCTTAAACACACTTTCTAGATGAACTGCGAAAGTTTCAGCTTTCTCTTTATTTGCTTTTGCCCACTGACCGTCGGACTTGCGTATTGGTGGAATTGGTTTGGTTGTTTTCCTCAGTTACTTGCACGCTTTCCACAAAGAGTAGTCTTGTAATGCAGTTGGAGAGAGATTGTTCATTTTTTTTTCTAATTCGGTGTTTTTTTATATTTTGTATTAGTCTTTTGAGTTGGAGCGCAGCTCGGTTCAAATTCCTTTTATTTTCTCTGCTTCGATCTTTCTGCATCTGTGGTACAATAATAAAATACCTGAGAAAGAAAACAAGAAAGGAAACATACCTTAAATTTTATAAAACAATGGCTATCCCCATAATTCTTTATCGATGCGAGACATGGACCATGAAAAAGATAGATTTTACCAGAATTCAGACGTCTGAGATGAGGTTCTTGAGACAAGTCAAAGGCTGCACTTTATTAGACAAAATAAAAAGTCAGGTAATCAGATATCCCATTAATAAATAAAGAACAAGATTACAGGACCCGATGGTTCCAACATCTACACAGAATGAATAGTGACCGCAACCCAAGACAAATATATCACTACAGACCTCAAGGTAAAACGGTTGTCGGCCGTCAACGAATTAAAATGGCATGCTGAAGACGGAACAGGAGTCTCTCCTAAACCCTGAAGAGATGATGATGGTGATGATGATGATGATGACGACTAATACGACGCCTACAATACAGGTACTTTGCGTAACGTTTAACCCAACCTAATTATGTAAGACTGATACCCTGACATTAATTTTGTTCTAGGTTGAAAATGCCCGACAAATGCTACGTGCCAAATTACCAAACGCGTTAGACGAAAATAATGTGAAATCTTTAAATTCCCAAAATATGACAGTTTGAGAAAAGCTTGGTTAAGTAGTATACCAAGGAAGGACTGGACCTTAGGGAAACGATCTCTAGTTTGTGAAAGGCATTTTGATCCCTAACAGATTTACAAGGTGGAGACTTCGGAGGACAAAGGTGGTTAAGAGAAAACATTTCCCCGGAAAAGGACTGTTTTGACCCCGGGTGCAATCCCGACTTTATTCTCCAAACTCTTCAAATATTTGTGAAAACCACTGTCAGTCAACCGGCGAGATCCTGAAGCACGACGGGCCATACTTAAACGACAAGAACAATAAATTGAACGCAGACAGCAAAAAAGATACGATAGTGATCTTTGACAATTTTATGAACAAATGTGAAAGTAATCTAAGTCTAAAGAAAAGACATTGCAAACAGAGACGTTTAAAACCATGGTAGTATTTTTTCAATTGAACTTTCGAAGTATGCCAACTATCAGGGTCAATGTTCAAGTGAAGAGTGACTTACCAGTGGAAATATATAAAACTGAAAGCATGGTGTCTGCTGAAGACTTTCCGTGTTTTCTAAGCAGTGGTAAATTGTGCAAGTGGAGACCCTTCTAGAAGAATATGAAAACTACAGTTGTGATTGTCCTCGTTTGCCGTCATTAATTCAAAATGTCAGTGTTTCCTTGCAATGACTAACAGAATTTATTAGTGATAATGAAATGCAAAATTTCGACAATGTGGGTCTCAATAGAAAATTATATTTCATAAGGGAACAATTTAATCTTCTTTTTCAGATCATAACGAGATATATTTATCAAAACATGATGTTATGTTCATTCTTAATATACATGTATATTAATATATGCAATTAACAAGTTGCGAAAGCAGTTTACGATCAAATTCACTGCTCACATTACCACCTCCTCGAACACTTCAAAGACATTGTTCATCAATGAATGTAGCAACAGATAAGCATAGTGAAAAAATGATGTTTCTAACGATTGCCTCTAGTAAATTAAATGAGAAGGATGGTAATTGATGATTGCATTGCTAATTGATGAAATCTATGTACAACGAAGGATGGTGTATAAAAGAGATCTGGTCAATGGCTTTGCGTATAATGATACATCAAAGGCGGCAAGAACCCTCGTAGCATGTATGGTATCTTTATTTGACTCATTTAAAGAAATTGTTTCCTTCTTAATCCCTGTAAATAATGGCACAGGTAAAGAACTCTCAAATTATACAATTGTGTGTAAATTTGTTCTCTCTTATGGACATAAAAGTCATTGTGTTGATTGGAGATAAAATAGTGAACTCTGTATAGTTTTCAAACATGTCCATTTCTGATAACAATTATGAATATCATCTGTAAGGCAGTTTCCAAACTTTTCCGACTTAGTGATCATATTTAAAAATAAACACCAGAAACAACTGGCTGAACCCCCCTCCCAAAAAAAGTCAGAAAAAGCTTTCATATTTCCAACATTCCATATTCATGATATTATTAAATGTAATTTTTCTTTGTATTTTCAAAGTAAATTTTCTTTGAGCCGAAGAGGCGCCCTTATTTTATGTGAACGTAGAAAGCATCTATTGACGCATTACTTTCACTAGCAAAATGAACAACAAAAATCAACAATGGTTTCAGACAAAGAGATGTGAAGGAGAGACCCTGGTGCAAGTATGTTGTGTACTTTGCTGTGGGCCCTTGAAGACAAGTGCCTACAGGCACGGCAACGGGGAACTAAGTTGCTCGGTGCATTCTGGGAATTGCGGTCACGAAGAAACTACTCGAATAGTTGGTGGCAGAGATAGCACAAGACTCACTACAATGAAGTTGTGCTTGGAGAGTGGTCCAGATTAGAGTACAACAGCCACGGAAAGCAGACGTCTGCTGACATCACTAGCCCTAACCACCATCTCCTACGTTTGAAAGCTTTAAATCTAAGTTATTCATTCATTCTTCAAGTAAGATATTCATTAATATAAATGAAGCATTCAAAACCCAACAGAGTATTTCAGTCCATCGAAAAATCGATAAAATATACGCTGTCATATAAATTATACACCAGTGACATCTCCTCATTCTGGACCTAGGGCGTTGGCAATGAAGGAAAGTGTTAACCGCCACACTTCTCTTTTTGCTTACATACTAACAATAAAATTGAGTTATGCAAACAAAATCTTTATTTATTTTAAATTATAATCTTAGAAGAATGAGGATAAGATGGTCGCAAAATGACAACAATAAGGATGTTGTGTTTTCTATTGCAAAGAGTGGAATAATATATTTTAAAGTATTTAAAAAGACATGCTCGACGCTTTTCCCATTCATCGGTTCTCGTTTTAAAAATTAAATTCTGAAATGATCAGGTTACGACACGATCGTTCATTTCTCAATTACTTGTTTTTCTTTTCTTTATACGACAGGGAAGGAAACAATTATTTAAAACTCTTGTTCTATTTTTTCATTACTTATCAAAAATAACACTAATTTCATAAGTAAATCGCTAAAGGTTTCAACGCGCTACGGACAATATCACAATGACGGACGCTCGCTCCCCGGCAGGCCGTTAACGAGAGATCCACCGCCTCGGCTCGGCACGCACTGTCCTCGAGTGAGGAACGTCGCACGGTGGTCTGAACAGGGCTTTTTTTATTTTATTTATTTTACGTCAAAAAAAAAACAGTTAAAAACTGCGTATGACGTGCTATGGGGAAAAGTGAATTGTGTGCACATTTTCAAAATTCTGTGATCCCTACACTAAGTCATATACTACTTAAATTTTGAATTTTTGAAAGGGAGAAAAAAACTCCCATGTAATAAAATCTATTTTCAAAGATAAATAAGCAATACATTTTGGCTCTTATTACTTCCTGCCGCGACAACATGGAAACGATAATTTGAATAATTGTATTTCCCACTGAATTCTAGAAGACGTGCACAGAAAATGAAGTTACATTTGTGTCCAGAAGCAAAACAAGGGGCCATCTGAGCATTTGCTCAATGGATCAGGGAAACTAGACGAAAAACCTGATCGAGATGGGAACAGGACAGAAACGCGCAAAGGCACCGAATTTTCATTTTTGAAAAACGATTATTTCTCCATAAATATCAATTCTACATACTTCAAATTGCTAGAAACCAAGAACAATAATAATAATTTTTATCCATGATTAAAGTCATACGACACAGTTAAGCGTTTCAACCGAGGAAACATTCAGCCATGCAGGCAGTGAAAATACAACTACCTTTCATTGTTTATAAGTTTTTTTCCTAATCAACTTTTCAACTTCCGGAAATTATATTCGCATTCACATACCTTTCTAAATATATTAAAGCGTTTGTAGTGTCAATTTTTTTTTCATTTAATTAAGCCTTATGTAATTAAGTTGGAAAAAATGCTTATTCTTTTAACTAAATAAATTTTCACAGGCAATTACAAAAAACACCAAAAAAACACATCACGAAATTAATAGATGTTATTAAGTGAACATTTTTCAGTTGAGATCAGCTGTCGTGGTCAGCCCCTCTCAAAATTATAACCGTATTAAGTTTACATTGCGTGTTTGGAAAGAGCATCATTACCTCCGGACATACTACCGAAACCGTTCATTTCTGGAAAATTTATTATCTTCTTAACATTCAGGTTTACATTAATTACATAACATTATTAATTTCTTTTCAAAAATATTCCTTTTTTCAATTTGCCAAGTTTAATTTTTTTTTAATAAATTCAAACATGAGATCTGCAGAACTAAAAAACATGCAATAAGTGAATTTTGACGGGCAATAACATTAAAACATCTAAACACATCTCAGTGAAATTAGAGTAGGTTATTGACCCTAGAACACCCAATCTTTTTGACACGCGTGTACACCCAACGTGGGTCTGGCGGACCACCACATTTTTGACTCACTCTTTTACAATGCATGCCAGGTTCCTACAAGTATTCTAATTTGTCTGAACATTATGACAATCTTAAAGAGAAAAGTGCACCTAATTCATATCATATTGTTACTTTATTTAAATCACTTATTATAATTTACAAAAACATACAGAGGAAAACATGTACTAAATTTTCTTATTACATTTGTTGCATATTCTTGTAACTTAAGAATGTTCATTACAGACATTTGTGTACATTCATCACGCACAACCCTTTGCTTTCTACTGTTTTGGATTACATAAATAATACCTTTTCTTTTTTGCTGTGTGTAACATACTACTTCTTTATTACTGCAATTGCAATACATTTCATTTCCATCTGTCCTCCAGACAATCGTTGTTTCCAATTGTTTGAGAAGTGTTGCACACGAAGCTTTTTTGAAGATGTCATTTTATACTTAACTTCACAATTAAGAAACTTGTGTTAATCCTCTGTTGCACGCCAGCAGGCTGAGAGCCTATTGACTAATTTTCCTCTCCCTTGGTCAGCTATTAAAGGATATTGAGTTTTGGCTTAGTGTATCTTCCGTATCCTTTGCGACGTATCATATGGCGCCGATAATTCATTTCGCGATCGTTGCACCCCGCACGTCGCAAATCCAAGTAGTGTACCGGAAAGTTAAAATGTGTAGTATAACAATAAGCTCCAAACTTTCGTGACCAAAGACAACTGCGTGCTTCCAGGATCTAAGATCAATATACTAATTACACAAAATATCCGTAAGGTTTAATATTCACAAATTGTGCAGAGAAAAAATAAAAAGTACGTAATACGCTATATAAAATTCTAAATATGCAGTATTAATTTAAAAAACGTGCAAACATGCATTATACATGTATTTCCTCAAAAAACTACCAAAACATGCAAACATGCACGGAAAAAGTACGCATTTTTTAACTGAGTTTTTCATGAAACATTTAAAAAGTTTGAGATCTCTACGAAGCTAAAATAAAAATATGCATTTGCATGGAAATTCTGCCTCTAATCATTACAGAATGTCGCCAGTTGACAATTACTTTAATTAGCATATAAAAGTTAGGACAATGTAAAACCATCTGAAATTTTTTCAGACCATTCAAATTGAAAACCATGAAACCATCTGATTTCGAAATCAAATCTGAAGCCACGTTCGCCGACGGATTACTCATCCAGTAAAAAATCACGACAGTTGGCAATAATCAATCGTCATCGTTTAAACGTGAAAGAGGAAAGTCCCGAATGACACTTTAGAATACTAATCACGCCCCGGGGCCAAGTGCATCCGCCTGCATCAGCAGCGGCACTCGGAGAGCGGACGGGAGCGCCCATGTCTGCGGCACCTCGAAGAGTAATTAACGGCCTGTGGACGTGCAACCAAGCGCGAGACTCGCAGTTGCCGCAGTCCCCGCGATAAGACATCCGGCAGCAAAGGCGCCGCCGCCGCGTTGCCACGCCAATATCGACGCGCATTAAGCCGAGGAAATTGCCGCAAGTAACGGCTTCATCTGCAGATTACCCCGGCTGGGCCGGCGAGTTACCACCTCCCCGCCCCCGCGCGGCCCTGCTGCGTGTTCTGCCCGGCCGCCGCGCCCCGCCGCGCCAGCGCTCTCCGTCCCGCAGGACCAGCCACGGCCTGCGCCCTTGTGGCCTTTCTGACGGACAACCACACACCACACACACCACACGCACCCACCCATACACACACCACACATACACCCACCCATACACCCTCACCTACCCACGCCCCTCACCCACCCACCTACCCACGCACCACACCCACACACCTACCCACGCACCACACCCACACACCTACCCACGCACCACACCCACACACCTACCCACGCACCACACCCACACACCTACCCACGCACCACACCCACACACCTACCCACGCACCACACCCACACACCTACCCACGCACCACACCCACACACCTACCCACGCACCACACCCACACACCTACCCACGCACCACACCCACACACCACCCACGCACCACACCCACACACCACCCACGCACCACACCCACACACCACCCACGCACCTACCCACGCACCACACCCACCCACACACACACACACACACACACACACACACACACACACACTGCGCTGCGCCCGGCGCCACTCCTCCGCGCGGCACAACGAGGGGCGGCAAAAACAACCAAGCTTTTAAAACATCGATATATTCTTTTCCAGAAACCGACATTTAAAAAAAAATCATGTTATAAATAAAATTTCAAGGAAGTATTTTTTTTTTTTTTTTGTGGATTGCTCAAAACCAACAGCTACTGAGATTGTCACTGTTGTCGATTCCCAGACAAAGACATTTCTTTATTGTTATTTTTGGGGCACTGTCAAGGATTTCTCACTTTATTAGTATTTTAACAAAATATCTGTTATGTTTCATGAGAAAAGTAAACGATTGACGAAACTGAATAAATTGGTTCAATATCTTCTATAGATAACTTAGGACAGGCAGAGAAAAAGAAACTAATTGTTTAAAATAAAATTTTACTAATAGCGAACCACATCTGACTCATCGAAAAGAGAATTTTGCCCTAAGACTAATGAATGAAAGTGAATAAATGGAAGAATAACAAAACACGATGTCCTTTATTTTTTACTTTCTTTTTACATTCGATAAAGATTACTTTTTAACACTTAATGTATTCGTGACCAAACAATATAATATAACTCATAAGTACTATAATTCAAACGGAAATGGGGAAGAAAAATACCACGTGTTTTCGCATATTTAAAACGATATTTTAAACATCGTTGTTTTTAACACATGTTTTTGTCGATGTTTTCAACGACATCGAAAACCTTTTGGCGATGAATTGAAATATCACTGTGTGGGTAAAATGTGGCCTCATTAGTCCCAACCCGCAGCTATCACAAGGTGCGCGGAACTCACCATCCCGACCTGCCATCCCACGGTCCATCTGAGAACTAACCTCACGCTAAATCCTCCTGGTTCTCTCACCGCCCTCCCGCCATCACTCACTGCCTGAGTGGATTACAGCACACCACAGAGGCACGTCAACGAGGCTCGGGAACGGAGACAAAGAGAGAACTAGCCAATGCACTCCTTATTCTTGATTAATACAACTCTGTGTCCTTGTCTATCTCCATTTCCGCCTCTGCTGCTCCTTGCGGTAAATGAAGTGTGCAATGCGGACAAGCGGCATGTTTGCTTTGGTTTTCGACACACCACTACTCGCCCTTGCTTGTTGCTCCGCTTCATTGCTTTTCTTCACCAGTTCCATCCTCCCTCGTCTCTCGTCCATGAAGTGCGAGCGCAACGACGAGCGAGCTCAGAGGGAACGGCTGCCGCCGGGGCGACCTCATTCTCCTAGCTTCTACTGTGGCGCCACCAGCCGCCGGTCCTCTAGGGGCACTTTCAGCAGCCATCGCCACCGCCGCCTCTCCTTGCGTCGCGAGCTCCCAAATTGAAAGTCCGCTACAACAGCAGCGCCTAATACGCGCTTTATGCAACATAAACAGTGTCGCCGGAGCCTGAAATCTTCTTACGCTTTCGCCCGCCGCTCCAAATAATTCTCGTAAATTGGCGTGCGAGAGGGGACGACGCAATGGGGGGGGGGTGACCCAACCACAAACGCTTGAGAACCTTTTTCTCGACACACGCACCCTGAAAAACTCTAATACATTCCAAACTTTCGTTTAGTACCATAAGGGATCACACCATCTGTACTCGCCCGTACTTTTCATCTGTACTCGCTCTCTCCCATCATTTTATCCTACGTGTAGTTACGATTCTCCCCATTTTTAGATAGATTTCTGCAACTTCCCATTTCTGCACTTCCAATTAGTAATAAACTGTCGCCTTCTCCGTAATGTAATGTTTATATGAACATCATTAGAGCATCCTTCCACGATGTACACCAAAAACATTATCAGCTGGTTGATTTCATGACAATTATGAAATAAGATTCTATCATTTCATGACAGTTATGAAATAAGATTCTATCAGTACCACGTCATTGTTTCGCACTTTATCCAAAGTTCACTCCTCCGACAGCTCACAGCTTCAGCTGATGCCAAAATCCAACACTACGAGACGTTTCGCAAGGCGTCGTCTTCCTCCAGCAGCCCTCTCGGCAGCTGAGCATTCTCAACAGTGGGATCAACTACCCGTCCGCCGGTCGACGCCGCGCCGCGCCGCGCCGGGGCGGGGCGGGGCGGGGCGGGGCGGGGCGGGGAGGGGCGGGGAGGGCGGGGCGGGGCGGGGCGCGGCGGGGCGGGGCCTAGCGGAGGCGTGGGCGGCCGCGGCAGATCCTGGAGGAATGGAAATTCTTCCAGCGGGCATCATCCCGCCGGATGATAAAAGGTCGGAGACGGAATGAAAGGGAGCCCTCCACGCGAACCGGTCTGCTGCGCCAGCGATTTCTCAGCCGTCGCGGCGCCTCGCCCCAGCGGTGGAGGCCTCGGCATCAGCGGCGATGGCCGGAGGCGGTGACACGGCGCCGGCGACGAGGGCAAGGACAGCGGCAGGGAGGCGAAAGTGCACACAGGCAGCGCGCGGCAGAGGCGTCGGAGACAGGCAGACAACGCGGCGTCCGAGGCTGGGAGGAGGCCCGAGGTGTCTGTCAAGAGCGCGACGGAGGGGGGGAGGGGGGCGTGGCCTCGGGGCGCGCCCCCCTCCCCCACCTAATGGCCCCTAATGGTCCGTCGACTTCCAGCTTTAAAATAAAACACCTCCGCAGATTAATATACTGCACCGTAAAATCAATACCGTTATAATTTTATTCCTTATAATTGAATTTTTCAACTCTCCGGTAACCAAGCGCGAAAGCCCGTTTTCCATTATTTTATTCAATTAATGAAATTTCATAAAGCATGATAAAACGATTATTAAATTAGGAACAAGGCAAAGAATTGGAGTAGAACTCTGCGGCACGAGGTTTCGAGAGAGGTGGCCACAATGAACTTCAGTAAAATACTCGTACAACCGACGACGACTGCAATGGTTGGTAGTCACGCAATCACAACTCACGGCGAAGAGGCGCTTTGACATTCATGTCAACACAATCGTCCACAAAATGCCCATCCCACTTTCCTCCCGTGTACGAAGAGAAGATACAAGATATTGTGTTCATATCGTCCTCAACGTAAAGCCACACCAAACAAGACCTCCGACGAAACAGAAAATAAATGTTCGAGCGTGATCTACCAACATGGTCTACCTTCTCTGTGCCTACAATTAATGGCAGGTTAAAAAGATGTCGAATGTCCCCAGGATAAAAAGATAATATGCGGCGATTTTTTGCTCATGCTTGCAACACTAAGCCGCATTAAACTCTTGTCGTATTTGAAATTGCTTCTGGTAATCATTGAATCTAACACGACAATGACGGAAATTATTCCTTGTGTTTATTACATTGTGAGGATCAGAGTTGAGTAAAGTTTCCCCACGTCAAAACAACCCATCCGTTTTTGTTGTTAAAAAAATACCTAAAAATTTGGAAAACCCATGAAAACCCTTTAAAATGATTTTTTAAATTATATCAAATAAAAAATAAAAAAATTGTAATTTTAACTACCGACAATTTATTGAAAACTCAAATTTAATCACTACAAACGCATACCAACTATAAAAGCAACGTAAGTACAAAATAAAGCAAATTGACAATAAAATACTATTTCATTTGCTAGTATTGACAACTCCAATTTCATCACACCAACCACCCACACTAAAATACAAATCCCTCGCAAGTAGAAAATAAACTTACAGCAAAAAAACAAACTTGTTTAGCTTCGTTACATTATTACCCAAACATAAGTGTTAACAAAAACATTTGTTATCGGTAGTTCATGAAATCTTCAAACGAACTTGAAATCTTACAACGAGGAGTGGGGTAATCCTTGGACGCACCATATATTCATGGTAGCATTGAAAGAATTTTGGTTTGACTTTTTGAATGATGAAATTATACAAAAGAAGTAGAAACATTTTATTATTCACATTTTTTCCCTTCGCTGTATTCGTCAATTTATCGAATGACTATAAGTGTACCGTCTCCTCATATGCTATAACATTGACACTGATTTAATATTAATCATACCGATATATTTAATTTTGAACAGATTAGTACAGTATCAATAGCTACGATGTGAAACACATCCATTCGCATTTTCAAATATCAAGGGTTTAAAATTTCCATACAAGATTAAAAACTTTAAGAGTGACATTATAAGAATTTTGATTAGAATTAGAATTAGCAAAGAATGAATGTATAAATGAAATTATGAATTTTGCAAACTCAATACCACAAAGGCAATTTAAATAAAAAACTCAACAGTATTCAGGGGGGAAATTAAGTATTTACTAATAATTTACAATTCTGAAGCTTATTCAATCTGAGGTTTTAAAGATACATTTTAAAACATTATACAAAATAAACTGTGACCAAATTATGTGATTTATCAGAACGTCATTAAAAGTTTGTACAAATTATTTTTCTCTGTACATTTCACAGACAATTCAATTTATGACTCAGTGGAACAAAAAAAAAAAAAAACACCAAAAAAAAACAATGCTTATTCGTTCAGAACTAACATGTTATCCAATGATAATCTTGATGTCTTTGCAACGTGGAACATATAAAACATATTTCTTCTAGGAACAAAAAGCAACACTGGCTGTTTTCACTACAGAAGCACGGCAAATTCAGCTTTATCGAAAGTTCCCACAAGACAAACACGGTGAAATAATATATCTCAGGTTCTTATGATAGAAACACGTTAATTTCTTTTACGAATTGTTTGTGTACAAATATGTGGTATTTATACTAGTATATGTTCAACACTTCCACCAGACATGATATGTTGAGTGGGAAGCAAAAAATTAACTTGAAATTACTCATACTGCAAGTTTACGACTTGACACAAGAAAAAAAGTGACACAAGAAAAAAAGTTTTGAAATTTTTTAAAATCTTGATAGATGACTTTTATAGTTTAATGGGTGCTGAATTCGCATCTGAACTAGTTTCCATCACCCACAGTTTAGACAACACAATTTTATCTAGTGAGTTAAGGGAAAATATGTAAAATATGCAATAAAAATGAAAAGTAAACGACTTAAAATACCAACAAAACCTTATTTAAACATAGAAGATGGTTTTATATTCTTAACGTTACATTCTAGAATGGCTTTGCTTGCCCATTGTCGTATATTTTCTTTGACTCTTTTCTTTTTTAATCTCTTGATATACGCTTTTCTCCTACGCGCCGTTTGCTGACTCGGTGAAGTGACCTGCAGTAATCTCCCATCGTGTAGATGTTCCTAATAACGTTTTCCAATCACTTTTAGATCTTGATGAAAACACTCACCTTGTTCTTTATTTACATCACCGAAATTGTCAAGAAAGAATTGTAAATGACTGTTTGAAAAGTAAACCTTGATGCTCATTAAACATCAAAAGTTTTTGAAAGCATCCAGCATATTGCGAACCATTGCTTGATAGTCTCAGTCTTTTTTTGTTGTTTAGAAACTTATTTAAACCGCGTTTAAATGCAAACCACACTTCTTTTCAATTTACTGTCATACGTAATTCAAAATGGCGATCAAACATAATTTTTGTAATATCAGGCCCAACGAAGATACCCTCTTTTAATTTTGCTTCATACAATTGCGGAAACTTTTCACAAAGATACTTTGAAACACTGTCCATCTTTAGGTACGGCCTTTACAAATTGTCTCATGAGGTTTAGGACTATCTGATCCCAAGCCTATAATTCGTAAATAAATAATTCAAACGATATTTTTATTAATATTTGTCGGAATACAACTTTTAAAAAAATAGTTTTAAAATGCACTGAAAATTGGCAACATGTTTTAATTTAGTTAATTAATAAAAATATTAACATGAATTTCAAAATAATTATTTTGAGCGTATTTTTATAACCACATTTGTCGAGCTGAGTGGCGTCCTCGTGCTCCACCGTAGGAAGCATGCCCCACCCCCACCCTCTGGACCCACCCTCGGACACACATTGCGGCAGCCCGAAGCAGGGACGACGGCGGCGACGCGGCGCGGCCCCGCCCGGCGTCGCAGTTTGCGTGCGTGCCGCTGCCTCTGGGAGGTAGGATCAGGGTCGCGGCTGGAGGGGAAGGGAGGGGCGGGGCGAGAGCGGAGCGGATGAATTCAAATTCGGGCCTCGCGTGCGTCCTCTGGGGGCGGCGCGGCGCCGAGATGACCAGCCGGCGCCCACGTCGACGGCGACGGCGACGGCGAAGGCGACGGGGGTCGATGAGAGCAAGGGGGCATAGCAACGAGACTTACGGAAAGGTGGGCTGTGCTCACGCCCGGTACACAGACAGTCGGACAGACGGACAAACGGACAGACAGACACAGTCGGACGGACAGACAGAGAGAGACAGTCCGACAGACAGTCAGAGAGAGAGAGAGAGAGAGAGAGAGAGTCAGACAGACAGACACACAGATAGGATGGAAAAGACGGACAGGCAGAAGGACAGACAGACAGGAAGGCAGAAGGACAGACAGACAGGAAGGCAGAAGGACAGACACGCAGACGGGCAGAAAGACAGACACACAGACGGGCAGAAAGACAGACACACAGACAGGCAGAAGGACAGACACACAGACAAGCAGAAGGACGGACACACAGACAGGCAGAAGGACGGACACACAGAGTAAAAAAAGGAAGACGACAAGTTTGTGCAGAAGAAG
Source organism: Teleogryllus oceanicus (assembly GCA_964035755.1). Taxonomy (NCBI): domain Eukaryota; kingdom Metazoa; phylum Arthropoda; class Insecta; order Orthoptera; family Gryllidae; genus Teleogryllus; species Teleogryllus oceanicus. Next base: position 120,347,487 of record CAXIVR010000004.1, read on the forward strand.
TGGGTAAGAAACTATATTTTAAAAATACGTAGTGCAAAAACAGATTCGACGGTGTTTATAGGAAGCGAAAGATCGAAATAAGGAGAGGTGATAGAGGAACCACAGCGTGAGGCAAGCGAACGCGCGAGCACAGCGTCCAAGCATGGGTCACCTCTGCAGGAGCAGCGCAAAAGCACGCGCGCGGCGGGACGAGGCGGGGCGGGGCGGGGCCGGGCGGTGGCTAGAGCGAAGCGCGACAAAGGACCGACTCCTCGTACGCGAGTACATTAACTCGCGCTGTGTCGCCAGCGTGTCCCTCACGCGCCTTGCACCGCCTGGCCTCTCTTCTCGTCTCCTCTCCTCCTCGTCCCATCTTTCCGCCGCCGTGGGCGCCCGCGGCGTCTCGAGATATTTGCATAGGCCGCGTAATGAGAGTGGCCGTACGGAGCGGGCGGGGCGGCGCTGGGAGGGGTGGGGCGGGGCGGGCGGGGCGGGGCGGTGGCGGGCGGGGCGGGGCGGGGGCGGGGCAGGGCGGGGCGGGGCTGCGTAGAGTGGAGCGGCGCAGCGCCGCGGGCGCCGCGACGAAACTCGCGGGAAGTTCCCGGCCCCCTGGCCGCCCCGCCCACGGCTTGGCTCGCGCTCTCTCCCACGCGCCTGGCCACTAGCACCGCCCCACAGTTCCCAACTCGCGCCTGGCGGTGGAACTAACGAGTGTCGGCGTGGTGTTTTGTCGGCCGCGTGGAATAACGTCGGGAAATAACTTAAATGAAATGCATTACGTCGATTCAAAATTTTCCCGGTCTGAGGACGGTTCAGAATTTGAGGATTTCAACCGTCTCGCAGCTGGAAATGTGGATATCGATTGGACCTTGGAAGAGAGGAAAGCGGAAAAAATACGGGTTTACAGAAGGTAACCAATTCAACATAGAATCCCATTATTTTCAAGCCAGTAAGAAACTGAAAGTAATATTTTATACTAAGACCAGCAATTTCACTTACATTTTAAAAATTAAATACATTCCACTTCGATTGAAGGTGGGGCGAGAAAAATGACAACAGAGACCATCAGAATAAAACCTAAGTCCTATACCAATGTTTATTAAAGAAATATATTTCCAATTTGAATGTTTAGCATCAAAATATCTTCCTCAAAAATACTGCATGTTTTTCAGTCCTCTAACACAATGTCAAAAGAGTACTATAGGTAATGTGTTTAAAAAAAGTCGACATCAAAGTGTTTGAAGAACGTCCATCAAAACTGCAAGAACTTGTGCTTTGACCGTAACATAGGTTACCATTCGAAGTATTTCTGTGTAAACAATACATTTGTGTTGAAACAAAAGTCTAACTTTCAATAGACAATTAGGCACCGTATTGTGTACGCCTCAATTTCGGGGAATTTTAGCGTTCCTACTATATTTTTCAAGTAAAACTCCTTCTCTGCAAAAGGAAATTGCAGATCAATCAAAACTTGAAATTACGTAATCGATGTGTTTCAAGAAAACGTCGTCCACGCGTGCCAGCGAATTCTTGAGACGCGTTACACATGCAAATGCACGCAATTGCTGTGTACAATACAATGTAGCGCTTCATTCAAAACGAACACGAAGCAGTCATTCCATTTCAATGAGTAATAATGTCATAATTACCAGTGTGATATTTAGCGCCTGAAGTTGCAAATATAATCGCGTTCTGTACTCTGACGAGATAATATAACAAAGCCTATGACAGTGATAGTCTATAGTGAATGGCATAATACACCTCGGTGCACTTTATGATCCTGCTTCAAGACATTTAAAAACATTTTAAGCTTCCTACAAAAGTATTTCAAATTTTTTAATAAAATTAATATTTGTAGAACTACAATTGTGGAAAACCAATTATAATGTTTCTAAAAACTTTTAAAAATGAAACAAAATTATTTAATACTTCTAGTAGTACAATGAAAGCTTCATCAATAATAAATATTTTATATTCGAACTCTTCCATTCTGCATCCTTAGTGTGTAAGCCAGAGCCTTCCTTATTTGCAATTCAACAATCAAAACCGTGCTTGCTGTAATGTAAATTTCTCCAAACTATATCAAAATAAAATATAATACTGTCACCTGCTTTTTCATCTCTCTTGATTCGGAGTGACCAAAACACATGCAGAAGTGACTGTTCTTGCTGTTGGCAGGGCGAGGGAGCCACACTCTACGGAGGGCCTCTGTTCACCACGCAAGTGGTTCGCTGGGTAAACCAGGGGGCGACACCTCCATAAAATCAGGGCCGAAGAGCCCGAAGGCGGGTTCAAGTGGGATAAGCTAACCAAACATTCGCACTGCAGCACTTCGGGGATAGCAGACTATCATCAATGCGAAAAGTAAGGAAATGTTTAATAGCAAGTATTTCCTTCATTCCAAGGAAACAGATGCCATTAGCGTCAGTGTGTGTCATGGCAATTAGCAGAGATCAGGTTTTGATAATCGAAAAATATTTCTAAACCGACCAAGAAAACGGCGAGAAAACCGCTATAAAATTAATACATTTTAATGCTCTGCAAATATCTTATTTGTATTTTGCGACTAAAGTAACAAAAGGTTCTTACACTACACACTCGAATTCTAGCAAATTAATATTACAATCATTAGTTTTGTACTGTCCGGACAATGTTTTACAATTGGATCCTATAACCCATTGACCTAATTTGTGTTACAGTATGTCGAATAGGTAACCTTGTTTTATGCGGCCTGCAACAGATTAAAATATTTAGGATAATATTTTATTCTTCAAGCAAAAATTCAGATAGTTTCGTAAATCTGTTTAGGAGACCAAGTAATCTTTAAATCTTAGGACACTCATCGTATCTATAGTCGAATACATAGAACTAGAGACAGAGTACGGTGACTTAACACCATTCACGCAAGTACGCTGGTACAAGAAAAGAAACTTAAAACGATTCTTTTCTTTGAGAAGTACCTGAATTCCTTAACGAACATATAAAAAAACACCTAGTTTGTTGGAATTGAAAGAAACGCTTCTTGATTCACTTTTTTTACTTAGCTTTTAAAACAGACATAACTCAGCACTGGAATGAGCTGAACTTGAAGTTATCGGGTCGAAATTAAAACCAAACCTGAGTTAGTTGAGCATTTAGATAGATATGTAAGTCGGCTGAAAAGTTTCAAATCCATTCTCGAAAACACAAACCGAATTCATTTTCCCACATGCAAAGAAATCATGGAAAAAACTCAGCGAATTATTTCACTTTTGCATTCCAATTTTAAATATGCTTTTGGAGCTATTCCATGAACGATTTTTGAATTTCAATGAAATGAGACCACACATCTTTAACAATGTCTTGTGGTATTTCAAAGCAGGGTTTCAAAGCAGATAACATTCCATTGCAACTCTGTGATATGCAAAGTGGCCCATTTTTTCAGTGAAGATCGGAAACTGGCATTGTATTTTGGAGACTGATGCGAGAAGAAAAATATCAGAAACTACATGACTTCAGCAGAAAAACAGCTTCTATGTTTGGAAGCACTTTGTGAGAGCACTTTTTTAACAATGAAGTTCATACAATCATCACACGGAAAACAACCCAGAACCATCTTCATGATTTGCTGAGAGTAGCAACTACTTCCATTGAAATGGACTTTGACACTGGCACAAATTGGCCGTCTTTGGTTTAAATGAATATACTATAACCCTTAGTATAAAAAGTATGTCCTAAAATAAGTACTAGTATACTCACAGCACGACTTCACACGTATTACTAAACTCAGCGAGTTACGTCAGTGTACTTATCGATTATGTATAAATTTCCATATTCACAGGCCATATTCTCATAACATTTATTATATTTACTGTACGCGCAATACTTAAGAAAGAAAAGACACTGAATCCAACAAGATTTTCTTTAAAATTAAGAACAAAGAAATGTCTACGATTATTCGATGATCTTAGATTGGATCATTCCACGATCATTCGGCAAGTAACTTTTCCGAAAGGTACTACACGTTTTGCATCTAATCTACTATAAACTGTCAAGCGAAGAGGAAATAAGTTTTCTACTTCTACGCTTGAAAACTTTCAATAAAGTGTGAACAAACAAGCTAGAAAATCCTCAGAAATTATTCTTGAGAAACTACTATATTGGCTGCACAATGTACGAGGGCTTCAATACACCCTCCACCGCCGCGGAGACGAGAGAACGAACTAGAGGTGCAGCGGGAGGGAAAACCGTCGAAATTGAAGTGCGGGCGTTATCAAAGCCCGAGGGACTCGGCCCAGCGGGAGAAAAATAGAGAAGGAGTAGCGCCAGTTCAGAAGCTGAAGTCGGAAGAGCGCGAGGGCAGCGAGGTGGCGGGGAAGAACCCACATTGAAAAATGAAAGCATCATTGGAAACTATGGGGATCCCGTGCGCGAGAAATTCCGCGAAAAAAAAACAGAGAAAAATAAGACGCGGAAGGGGGTTCGAAGTAGTGGTCAGAAGGAAGAGAAGCTGCAAAGAAGGAAACAAGTAAGAGGAGTAAGAAGGGATAAAGATGAGGGACTAGATAATGTCAGGTGTCATAAAGGACAGTCAAAATCTTCAAGACATCATTTATGCAATCACAGAGAGAATGAGAAGTTTAATAACCACGAAAAGTTTACCGGAAAATAGGATAGGACGAGATTTGGTCGTCAACACTCGTGCACGAAATGTAAACAGAGAAAAAATACCTAAGAAAACACAATGAATAATCGGGAAAGTAAAACAGACCCATAACGGGAGCGTAAATGCTCCCCCCCAAAAAAGAGTAACAGTGCAAAGAACGGCAAATTGAAGTGAAAATTACAAACGATAAGAGTGAAACGAAGAAAGTTTAAGGTACGAGTCCGAACCCAACGGCAATGCTTCCAAACGGGGCGCAGGCGGGGGGCGCGGGACGAGGCGGGGCGGGACGAGGCGGGGCAGGGCGGGGCGGGGCGGGGCGACCAGCCGCCCGGGCGACGCTTCCAGAAACGATTACAGGCGCGCAGCCAGACACGTAACCAATGTCGCGGCCATCAAATATTCAGTGGCATATTTTATGCATGGCATATTGCTGCCGCGGCAGGGTAAAGTCCACATTCGTGGCTGTATTTCATAAAATTTACATTATCGGTCCGCGCCGCCTGCGGCCCCCGCGGACCGGAAGTACGTCACGAGCGTGGGAGATCCCATCGGCTTCCAGGCGACCCCTGTCCTCACGACCACTGCCGGCACGCAGCTGAGCGACGACTTGGCGTCTTTGCTTCCATCGGATGTCCACATTCTTTCATTCCCCCTCTACCAATCCTTTCACTGTGATTTCTTATTCATATCGCTAATTGTAGAGAAATTGTCAACGTCTTACTGTGTGCTCTATTCACGTCTTCTTCACATTTTCAATTGTGCGTGTCAACGTTCAATCACATGTTGCAACAAAGAATCACGGCTGTATTGATCCAAGCGTCTCCACATTCTATATTGTTGTTTTATTGCATTTCTTTTATTTTTTAATAAAGTGGTTCTCTTCTACTAAACGCATTAATATCTCGCATTTGTTGTGGACTCGATATTTTTATATACCCGTTGGGGGGTCTCCATTGTGAATTTGTATTACTATGAAATTCGTTATGCCTATTAATGTATCTGGCTTCCCCGTTTCTCCATTTTTCCCCTTGCATTCCCCAGTCTTCGCAGGTCACATTCCCGCGTTTGGCACCGTCCACCCCGAGCTCAGAGTCGAGCTGCGACTTGGCCGGGGGCGATGATAGCGGCGGTACGTGACGCAGTAGCTATGCAATTTTCCGCTGCTGAAGCGATGTGATATTAAACGGCCAGTTCTCGGCATGAATCAAAAGCGCGCCAGCGAGCTCCGTTGGACGTGACGCTATTTCGATCGTAAACCTTGGCCCCATTCGGAACAAAGCAAGACGCTCCTGCACACGCAACACACGACGACCCGCTCACGCGGTTCCCACGCAGGTGGTCAATAAAGCACCACCCTCTCGACAGAGATACATTTACAGTCGACCTTCCTTTATTAAAAATAAGAAGTAGTCGCTGAATTCACGAGAAACTACAAGATACTGAATAGAACTCGCCTGGTTTTTGTACCTCGGACTATAGATACGCACACATTCGTTATTCGGCGAACAGCGAGCAACCGGTTGCCGAATTCCGAGTAGTGTGGATGAGTTCGTTGCTATTTGCCAAGAAACGAACGGTCGGTGCTCGCCCTACCCACCGCTTGTTGGTCTTTTGGACACATCAAACGAAGCGAACATTCGCCGAACACAGTAGCTGTTCGGGATAGGGCGCTGATTGGCGAATGCCGAATGTGTGGAGCTGCCTTAATGAGCATTCCACATTTCGTCGTTATTTTTTCCAACACAAATATTTTGTGTAAACGTATCTTTTGCTATTCAAACTGACAAAACTTTTAAATTCGTTGCACTTACAAATAAAAATGTTTTAATTTGTTTTTGATACTGTAATACACTACACTGTCAGAAATTACATTAGACTTAATGTACGACTGTACATGGATTTTAATGTATCTTTTACATTAAAGGGAGATACACGTACATTAAATTTAATGCTTAAATTCAAATGAATGTACGACGATTAACTTAATTTGTCTCATTATTAATGTATGCGTACAATTAAATTTAAACATTAAAGTTACTGTGTGTACAATCAATTTAATTTACGTAAATTTAAATTACTTTCATGTACTTTACATTAAAAGTAACGCACAAATTTCTGACAGTGTAGAAATGGAAGAAAAGAATGCGTCAATCCGCTACAGACGCATCGCTCATTTTGTGTTGACAGGCCCTCTGTGTTCGCTAAATATTTTATCAGGTCCGCTTAATTTCATAGCTACACAAAAGTGATAATCCGACGGTGTCACAACCGCGGCTCCACTCGGGGCAGAGATAGCGTAATCTGATGTCCGCGCGGACGGCAAACGCACTGCTTTCTTTGTAAAGCCGCTCATTAGTTTGCGCTGCGACTCCGTTGCATGTTTTTCGATATTTCGAAATCTCATGCTTCTCGGAAATCCTAGTTTGGACGGAGCAAGCGAGTGTTCCAGCAATTGGCGGCGGCAAATGAGAAATTCGCAGCTGGGTTATATTGGAGAACATGTTCGTGTTAGTAAAGAGGATTCGGTCTATTTGGCAGATCAAACACGATGGTGGCGAATAAGCTGGGCCAACGCTAGATTTTCAAAATAAAGCTGTGGAAATGGAAAGTATGAAGAATCAATGGAAAGTATTCACGAAGTCATTAAGCCGGAAGCGGTGACGGGTTACTACTAGAGGTCACTGGTCAATGGCATTTGTTGCATTAACTATACAAGCAAGTCAAGGCGACAAGGCGCGCCAGTAGAATTCAACAGAAAAACAATACCGCAAACCGATTGCGTAAAATATCTAGGTCTTCACTTGGATAGACGTCTCACCTGGAAAAAGCATATACAAGCCAAGAAACAACAGCTCCAACTGCAAACAAGGAAACTCTACTGGCTTATTGGCTACAGATCCAAGCTGTCCCTGGAAAATAAACTGCTAATTTATAAAACCATCCTACTTCCTGTATGGACATATGGAATCCAAATCTGGGGCACAGACAGCAGAACAAACTTATCAATTCTTCAAAGATTCCAGTCAAAAATTTTAAGAGTCATCTCATCAGCACCTTGGTACATGTCTAATGCAGCACTCCATCGAGACCTCAATATTCAAACAATTCAAGAGAAGATACAAGAAATTAGCCTAAACTACAATAAGCGCCTGGAAACCCATCCAAACCATTTAGCCCTAAACCTTTTAGACAATAGCCAAGAAATATCTCGTCTCAATAGAACCTCCTCTTTGCAACTTCCTTACCGCTTTAGTATTTGACATTGACATACACAAAACAAAAATAATTCACCGTTTTGTGTTCTTATTATTCTATTTTTTTTTTCATTTTTATGTTATAGTCTTTGTATATTGATCCTGGAAAGTACCAATGGGGGACTTTTCTGTAATGTATTGTTTCATTGATTTTGAATTATCATATTTACTTATTATTTCGAATTGAAATAGATTGTAAATTTTCATTGTGTTAATAAAAAAAGGCGATATCGTAGAATTCTAAACGAAGTACATAGATATTCAGAAAATACATTGAAAGTAAGTAACTAGCGACAGTAAGAGATGGTTGGGATAGCTTTTGATGCCACGAATTCAGGAGTCCAGTATTAGAGAGCGGCGATGCACGAGGCAAGGTTTTTTATTTTTTATTTTATTTTTTGAGAGGGGTAATCGGCGCCGAGACAACCGCGGTGGCAGCGATACCCCCCAGCGCGAGGAATGGAATGGTGGGTCGGGTCGCGACCCGGCCGATATCGGCCGAGCAACGACTTCAGCGTCGGAGGCACATCCGCCGCCTAGCGAAGGAGAGGAGTCAGAGAGAGTTCCCAAGTGCAGTGACTACCCCACCCACGGAGCCCCAAATGATGCGCACGAAAATACAAATACAGATGACGAATCACTCACCTAAATGTATCTGAGGTTGTGATTTCTTATTAAGAAGACGCGTGCACATTATCAACACTCGATAACGTTCATCATGAGTAAAGCCCCGACAATGCCTTTTTTGCCTATTTTATTTCTTTGAATGTATTTTTAGGCAACTTACTCCATTATCAATGTTTACATCAGAAATTGTTTTTGGTGGGTTTTATAATGCGTGTAAATGCCTATTTTAGAGTTGTCTAATCGAGCGTTAAAGAGCCTATAAGTGTCTATATTGAATTTTACGCATTTTAAGTATTATTTGATCACTGTATTTTGTTTCTTACAATATTTTTTTGAGAATCTGATCAATCACTGATCGGTCATTTTTTACCAAATAAGTAACAACCGCTTAAAATCTGCCGGGGTGTCCTCTGATCGAGAAGCTCTATGTCCTGTGTGATCTTGTCTGGAACACGTCGAGCAGGCACATCACTTAGACACGTGTGAGAATTTGACACTGTGCGGGTTACCTTATCTACTTCGCCGGAGCCCGTCAGGGAGCTCCAGGACAGAAAATTGCTCTCGTCTTTGATATCTTCGCGATTAGTGAGCTATCTATTCCTCACCAAGAACACAACTCTTTGCAAAAATAGAGCTCCCAGCATCTTTCGCTTTTAGAAAGTAGAATTACACAAGATAGAGGGAGTTTTCTTCGATAGTTTTGTATTGTTTTTGAAGTTTCGTGCATGCCAGATCAGTAAATTTGTTGTTCCTGTCGCGCATATGCCAAAAGAGAAAGTTTCAAGTGCAATGCTACAAAAGTGGATTTATGGAGAAGATTTACGGCGGACTGGAAAAGTATTCTTTTCCCGTGTTGTGAAAAGGTGGTTAACTGTGCAAAAATACTTCTTACAACAAAAAACCTTGCAACTCATGCAAAAATGCGGAAGAAAATGTGAAAAACTATTTAAAACTTCTGCAGCAACTGAGGTCAAAAGATGAAGAGAAGAAAGAATTTCAACACTAACTTGTGCCTTGCCGCAAACATTCCATTTTCAAAATATGAAAATACAACATTTAACCAGTTTAACCAACAAAATATACAAAATATAAAATTCCACAAGAGTCAACTCTTAAGAAATCTTATCTAACTCCGCAATATATTTTGACAATATAAGAAATTCTATTTGTTTTTAGAGAACTGGTTCATCCTTTATGAAGTACGTATTACTTATACATTTTAATATTATTCAACCATAATTATTCAATTCGGCTCCTGCTTTCGATTGTTAAAAAAACTGTTCCTTCTAGTAGTTCTTGCCTGTACATTGTCTGACCATGTTTATTTTATGATCTACAGTCGTGGTGTGGTCTGTCAAACAGCAGTGAAATTCTTAAAAACGAAAAAATTCCAGTTTCATATTCTTCGTCCTACAGATAGAGATTGTATGAGTTTCGAAGGATCACTTAGTTGCAACATATTCATTTCCCAGAAGAAAGACTTCTTTCACTACTCGATTTTGCTCGCTTCTGTTAATATTTATAATCGTAGACTGATTTCAATAACAATTTCAATAGTATTAGAATTAGGGCAGGTACGAGGTGCGTTCATGCTCTAAGGTTTCCGATTTTATTTGCCACTCAATATTTACAATAAAAATTTGGAACTTATATCATTTCTTCACGTAATCTTCCTGCAGTCGTACAGACTTTTCGCGTCTACGCCACGATTCCATGCCGCTGCGAACGCTTCTTTAAGAGTGTGTAACGACCACTGGACAATCGCCCATGCAATAGCGGCACGGCTGGAGAACGTACGACAACGGAGACCGTCCTTCATCGCTGGGAACAGCCAAAATTCGCCAAGGGCCACGTCAGATGAGTAGGGTGCTTGAGAAACCACTTCAAGTTGTTTTGATCGCGAAACTTCACGGCAGCCATTTGTCGCAATTGTTGAACAGAAAATCCCTGTCATAGCGTCATCTCGTGTCAACATTGCTTAGCAAATTGCCATGATCGTAATTTTGAGGTCCTCCGTGAGCATTCGTAGCACCCACCTGGATGGCACTTTCCGCATTTTCAGATCATCATGCAGGGATTTTTGTTATTTAAGGTTGCATCAACATCTACGTCATTAGAAACCACTATTGGAGTTAACGTTACGGTAAATGATGAAAGATGAAACGATTCGGTGATGATAAGGGATGTAAGGACGAACACAAATACAACCATGCCCGAGGCGGGACTCGAACCCGCGATCCTTTGGCCTGAGATCGCTACGACACTACTGCCTTAACTATCTCGGCCACTGGATCGGCATGCAGGATTGTGTGCACACATCCCACAGAAATGCCAACTTTGGAGGTGATATATTTCACATTTAACCGAAGAACCTCCAAAAATGACTCCACTCGCGTGACCAAGATGTCAGGCTGGTGCGAGGTCGAGGTGCTTTGGTTCGTTGTCACCTTACGTTCGCCTTTCAACTTTCGCATCCACGAACGCACATTCCTCGCATTCATCACACCATCACCACACGTCTCACTGAACTGGCGATGAATTTCCATGGGAATCACACCACAGAAGTGAAGGAAACAAACGATTACTCGCTATTCTTACAATGAAAACGGCATTTCTAGTACCAAAATCACTGCACAATCTCACGGCAGCCGCTAGAATTCTCTGAGATGTACAGAACTACCATCTCTGTTCCACATACATATACAAAAAGTGCCTGCGGATTTTTAGATAAATCACATGTTTCTATCTGCACCCGGTCCTGAGAAAAAGAGTCTATTTATTTATTTATTTATTTATTTTACGTCAAAAAAAAAGAGTCGGAGATCTTTGAACTTGAATGCACCAAATAAGTGTAAACACCGATGCATATGACAAAATACGTTACACTCGGGTACCTGATTATATAGAACATTTATATAGAAAATCTGTATTAAATACTTTTCTATAAAATCTTATTGTTCAATTAAGAAAATATGTTATTAAAAAAAGTTCCAAAACAAACACTATATCGAAAATAGAATAATGTGAACATAATAGTAGTTACTACTTCAGCAGTTTCGACATTAATAATGTAATTTACTCCATTCCCGACACACGTGCAAGAACATATACACACAAGGTTTTTCTTCGGTAATTGAATATTATCACGAGAATATTTTGTAGAGAGTTAAATTATGTAGAAATCTTGCGTATTCGTGTTGGCCAACAAATTTGTTTCCACAATCCCCTAAAGAGGATCACGAATGTTCCTACATTTCATCTCCCTACATAAACACATGTAGTCATTTCAACTTTTTACAACACTAATCCGAAACCTAAGAACAATTCACCAAACCACACGAAAGCAATCTCAGCACGTACTAGGGGGATAGATTTCGTTCACTTCGTTCACACAAAAACTAACTAGCTCGAGATACCACAGAAAAAGGTATGACCGATCAGAAACACTCAAAGTTCCAGATCTACACCCGAGTGGTAGCCCTTACGCTTCCGCTCTCAAACAAATTTGAAAAAAAAAAAAAAATCGCGAGATCAAAGAAGCAAAAGGCGCAGCGAACGCGAGTCGCGAACGACGGCGGGGCGGGGGGGGGGAGTTGCGGCCCACCCCACGCGATCACAGCCGCCGCCGCCGCCGCTGCTCTGGAAATACAAATACAATGCACCCTCGCGCCGTCCGCAAAGTAAACATGGCGCGAGAAGACTTCTGTGGAGATTCGGGCGGACGGCGCAGTGTCGCTGAGAGGTTTGCAGGAGGCCTCGATACAACACAAGTAGGATCAGGACAGCAACGCGTCTCGACCTGGCGAGGAAACATCCAGAATCCCAAGTTCTTTAAAACTTCTTCTATGCATCTAGATACTATTTTTAGAAATTCTTCAAGTCGCAATTATCAGTCATCTGAAATTATCTGTCATTGACAGTATTTCTTATAATAGCGCAATGCGATTCTTACAATCTATTCTCGATACTTTTTTTTCAGTTTCAGAAAGTAGGCGAAAGGGAGTCACTACGAGTGTTACAGTATATACGTCAGTGATGCAGTAACATATATGGAAGGTTTTAAAATATTTACAAAATGTAATTTAATAATGGCCCCTAAACTAATGAAAGAATATTTTCAACTTCTTTTCCAGAACGTAATATAAACACTAAATTTGATTATTCATGTTTCCATTACAAGTCATATAAAAGTTCTCACATTATACGTTCCTTATATAATCTTAATCAAGCCAAACATTATTGAATCTAATAGTTTATGTATATATATATATATATATATATATATATATAGTGACGTCATGGGATTAGACAACCCCATAACGCCATCATCAGCCACGAGAAGAAGCCCGCGAACAGAGAGAAGTCGAGTACGCGGCGGAACAATGGCTTGTAAACGCGCCATAGCTTTTCGAACTCTGACGCCCGAACTAGCGAATAATGTTTTTCTGGAAGGTCAGGAAAAGAGGAGAATATTCACCGCTCCAAAAATTTCCCCAGGCGCGAGTACCGTAAGTATCGCGGCGCGCCGTGGAGGAGCCCCTTTTGATTGCAGCAGCGACGGCGACTAGACTGACAACTTGACTGACTGACTTGTGAGTTCCGAAGGCGATTGTAACTTGATAGCATAGGAGTTTATTTTAACTTGGTAGTTAAAAGTTAGCTTGAGAAGCGTATCAACGGAAGTGATGTAATTGAGAAGTGGAGTGCACGAACATTCTTCGCATTAACATTCAGAATATTTGAGAGAGCAAGAGAAGTGATTGTTTGACTTCGAAATAACTTCAAATTTGTAAAATTCGCGCAGAAGGACATTAACTAAATCCAGCATCTCATATTGCGCTCTGAGACCACACACGCCCAAAGTGTGGTAGGCCGAGTATTTAAAGCATAACGTCAGCAACATAATTATTCGAGGCTGGAAGCGCGAACAAACGTGTACGAGGCGCGGCAGAAGGACGACCCCAGGTAGAGAGAAGCGTAGGTGAGAAAGATTTGGATTGGAACGAGAATCGTACGAGTCCGGAGAACGAGAAAAGGGTGTGGAAATTGGAGGCGTGGCGGAGTCCAGAGCTCGAGGGAAGGAAACTGGTAACATCGTGGGACAGCGAGCGAAGACGGGTTGCAACGCGAGGCTGCGAGCGGCAGAAAATCTCCAAGGTTACCTACATGTGAGCGATGCGGAGCTGTTGAGGTAAAAGAACTGGCAACTTTTATGCGGCAATCAGTTGGGGAAAGAGAATAGCCGCAATATACACGACAATTCGTGCTAAAAGTGGGTGAAAAGTCCAGAATAGGTGGCAGAAGTATTCCGAACGATGTGAGTGGCAGTTTCAAGTTCATTTACTGCGCGTGTTATTGAATCCATTCAAAGAGGCCATGGCTTGTACAATTTTAATTCAATAATTCATGATTTTCACATGTTGTACAGTTGTGGTGAGGCGACGCCGGCTTGCGCCCTTCACCGCCCCCCTCCGCTCGGACCGCGCTGGTCTGGCGACCAGATGTCCAGGCCGACCGCTGGCCACCCCCCCCGTACCCCTGTAGGTGCCCACCAACAAAGGCAACGCCACCCCGCTGACGCCGGGATGGACTGGCCCGGCGGTATAAGACCGGGCCCGGCCTAAGAAGTGGTCGCTCGTTTCCCGCTCTTCGTGAGTGCGGTAGTGATCGCCGGCGTCCCGCTCTACGGTTGCCTTCGGGTTTGACCGAGTCGGGAATCGACGCCGTGCCGAACCGAGCGACCCATCGCCAGCCTATCTGCCTTCGCCGCCGCCTACGCCGTCACCTTGTGGCCGCAGCCTCTCCGTAGCATACGCCGCCGCCGCCTTGAGGCCGCTGGATTTGCCGCTACCTGCCACCCTTCCCTCACCCTCCTCATGGCAACGACCGACTGAGTGCTGGGCTGCGTAGCCTCTGTTAGGTAAACGTACTTGCATAGGAACGTACAATAAACCATTTTGTATATAACCAACATCGAGTGCATCTTTCTCCCGCTACTCACTCCCTCCCATCATGTCTTCACGACATATTGGTGTCAGGTGTGGGGTTGTAATCGCAACCCGTAGAGGAGGGAGCGTGGGATGGTAATCTGGGCCCCGAAAGGGAGCACGGGTTCGAACCCCACCATGAGTAAGCATTCTGTAGCAAAGCGAGGAAAGCGAACTCGGTAATGTAACGGCCAACCAAAATTAATTTTTTTTCTTACAATCTGGATTCAAAATTTTTCGCTTGGGATTGATTAAGCAGCAGCATGTCGCACCGAGGCAATCAGCAGTTTCCCTTGCCCTGGGAATGTGGGCATAGCTCAGATCTCATGGATTTTATATTCCCGGTATTTACAATTGAAGGCAACAGCAACCCCTCTTCACAAAATTTTCCGGCACAAGCCAATGTATCAGCTGGGCAGATCTGTCTCGTTCCGATGTTCAGTGGCGAGGACGGTACCCGCATCGAAACCTTTCTAGAACGTCTCCGAATAGTAATTTTAGTAATTGAGTGAGACCGTAACACTAGGTGTAGCTCGCTTACGGCTGGCCGGGATTGCATCGGAATTCGCGGAAAACAATGCATATGTAGTGGCATCCTACTCGGATTTCTGTAAATATATGAAAGATAGGTTCTCTCCAAAATTATCACGGCCCACCTTAGAGAAAATGTTTAATAATTGTAGTCAAAAGCACTTGGAGTCGATTAGCGACTTCTCCAGCAGGCTCGCGTCGCTAGAACGTCAGCTACGTAGCTGCTATAGTAACCCGACGCAGCTGCAACCAAGACAATGTTTGAGGAAGATTGCTAGCACAATTTATAGCAGGTTTGAGAGAGGAAATAGGTCGGTTCGTGGCAGTTCGCAATCCAAAAACAATGTTAGAAGCAGTAACGTTTGCAAACCAAGAAGAAGCAATAGCTAGGAGCTATGCGTCTGCGACCCTAAGCGTCAGTTCACTGAACTGTCTTAGCGGCGGCCCCGCAGGGTACGCACAGTGGCAACAATGCCGCAGACGGCGGCACAAAATCACTTTATGCGCCCTACTCGCCGCAGGGGTATACGCAACGGCAACACCACCGCACCCGATGTGCCGGTGCAGGATTCCGCTTTCCCACCTTACGAGAATAGAAATGAGGATCACGAGCTAACTCATCAACCTTGCCGTTCGGTGCAGGTTCGGAGTTCTATGCCATTCAGCAACCTCCCTGAGGTCGGAACCTGGGATCCGCGCGCAAACATTGCCACCTCCTAGACAGTCATTTGAAGCTAGAGTATGCTATCATTGTGGAAAACAGGCCATTTTTCGCGAAGGGGTCCGGAGAAGAAACAAAATGTTTTAATTGCGGGCAAGCAGACCACCACATAAGGAAATGCCATTAATAATGTGTAGTAAATGTAAAAAATCCGGTCACTGTACGGTAGATTGTCAAAAACGGGATGTGAATTCGGGAAACTAATAAACCCCGACCACCAGGTCGGGGATGAAGTATTAGCCGTTATTTCGTTACGGAACAAGACTATGCAGGTTTGCGAGGGGCATGTGACGACTCTCGCTCCTCGGACAGAACCGAAGAAAATTAGAAAACAGATGTGTGGTGATCTGATTTCTTTTGCAGACGAGCCGAGTGAAAATCAAGGCATAGTTATGGTAGTAGACGCAGACGCGGGACGCCGCATCACGGATAGTTTGGATCTGCTAGGGCCGCTCACAGTGAGAGGACGGACAACAGCAGCGGGACAGGAGCGAGGTCGAGGAACCGAATTTTTCGACTAGCGAGATTAAGGGGCGGGACACGGGAATCGGCGCTTGTACGTCCGAGAGGAACGAATTTTTCGACTAGGAGATTAAGGGGCGGGACACGGGAATCGGCGCTTGTACGTCCGAAGGAACCGAAGTTTTTCGAACTAGCGAGATTAAGGGGCGGGACAGCGGGAATCGGCGCTTGTACGTCCGAGAGGAACCGAAGTTTTTCGACTAGCGAGATTAATGCGGGCGGGACAGCGGGAATCGGCGCTTGTACGTCCGAAGAGGTAACCGAAGTTTTTCGAACTAGCGAGATTAACGTGGGCGGGACAACGGGAATCGGCGCTTGTACGTCCGGAATGGCGGCTTCCGTTGTGCATAAGAGTGAGATTGATGCGGGCGGGACAGCGGGAATTGGCGCTTGTACGCCCGGAATGGCGGCTTCCGTTGTGCATAAGAGTGAGATTGATGTGAACATACTACTCCCCATAGAAGTCGGGCAACTCGTGCTGCTGCGTAATCTGTCCTTGCAGCCTGGGCAAAACAAAAAATTAGCGCCCCGCTGGATAGGCCCCTATCAAGTTTTGAAGGTAAGGAGCCCGGTCTCGTTCGATATTCAAACCCTATCAAACGGAAAGATTCTGACCGCACACCATCGGAATCTCTTGCCTCTGCCACCTAAACCAGAAATTTGTGTTGTATTGTGGACCGGACGGGAGAGGCTGGACTCGATCCCGACACCGCCAAGCCGGTGTCAGCGGCGCGTCGCAAGAAGAACGGGGCCGCCCGGGAGCGCGCGCCGGCCGCCTCGCGCGCATCGGCGGTGAGGCGGGGAGGAAACTCTACCGCAGGCCAGCCACAGCTACCATGGCGCCTCGCAGCTTCGCCAGCGCCTTTCGGCTCCCACGTCGGCACTGCTTGCGGGAAATGCGAGCACTGATGACGGGCGGCAAGGAAGCGCAGGCGGGCGAGATCCCGTGCGCCGTCGACGCACGGGCCCAACCTGCACCCCCACCTGGACGCACGCGTGTGTGATAAGGGCGGATGGCGCCCGACGAGCTGCCACACACCATCTAAGCTGAGGACACTGCCTGAAGCCGCCTGTGTGTTCGTGTGGGTGTGTGTGAACGTAAAATGGGAGATGTGCTAAGTGCTAAATGCAAAGGACCCTGAAGAACCGTGAATCAACGTGTAAAAAAAAATACGTGAACTAGCCTGTAAATAAGTCCAGTCTTATTTCTCTGGCCATTTTTTAATGTAGATTGTGTTTTGTGTCTCTTGTTGTAAATATCTAATATGCGTTATTATAGTATTTGTATAGAATTTGTATAGTGTGTATTTGTGTTCTATTGTGTAGTAGTATAGTATGTGTATTTGTGTTGTATTGTGTAGTAGTATTGTGTTGTATTATGTATTTTTATTTGTGTTGCACTGTGTAGTAGTATAGTATTTGTATATAATAGCAGCACGGTACTCAGTCGCGTTTCCAAAATGACCCCCCCCCCTGCGGCTGTTTACGGGCGGGGTGATGTGGTGAGGCGACGCCGGCTTGCGCCCTTCACCGCCCCCCTCCGCTCGGACCGCGCTGGTCTGGCGACCAGATGTCCAGGCCGACCGTTGGCCCCCCCCCCGTACCCCTGTAGGTGCCCACCAACAAAGGCAACGCCACCCCCGCTGACGCCGGGGATGGACTGGCCCGGCGGTATATAAGACCGGGCCCGGCCTAAGAAGTGGTCGCTCGTTTCCCGCTCTTCGTGAGTGCGGTAGTGATCGCCGGCGTCCCGCTCTACGGTTGCCTTCGGGTTTGACCGAGTCGGGAATCGACGCCGTGCCGAACCGAGCGACCCATCGCCAGCGGTCGCTCGTTTCCCGCTCTTCGTGAGTGCGGTAGTGATCGCCGGCGTCCCGCTCTACGGTTGCCTTCGGGTTTGACCGAGTCGGGAATCGACGCCGTGCCGAACCGAGCGACCCATCGCCAGCGGTCGCTCGTTTCCCGCTCTTCGTGAGTAGCGGGAGAAAGATGCACTCGATGTTGGTTATATACAAAATGGTTTATTGTACGTTCCTATGCAAGTACGTTTACCTAACGAGGCTACGCAGCCCAGCACTCAGTCGGTCGTTGCCATGAGGAGGGTGAGGGAAGGGTGGCAGGTAGCGGCGGCAAATCCAGCGGCCTCAAGGCGGCGGCGGCGTATGCTACGGAGAAGGCTGCGGCCACAAGGTGACGGCGTAGGCGGCGGCCTACCGTGTACGGAGAAGAAACAAAAATGTTTTAATTGCGGGCAAGCAGACCACCACATAAGGAAATGCCCATTAATAATGTGTAGTAAATGTAAAAAATCCGGTCACTGTACGGTAGATTGTCAAAAACGGGATGTGAATTCGGGAAACTAATAAACCCCGACCACCAGGTCGGGGATGAAGTATTAGCCGTTATTTCGTTACGGAACAAGACTATGCAGGTTTGCGAGGGGCATGTGACGACTCTCGCTCCTCGGACAGAACCGAAGAAAATTAGAAAACAGATGTGTGGTGATCTGATTTCTTTTGCAGACGAGCCGAGTGAAAATCAAGGCATAGTTATGGTAGTAGACGCAGACGCGGGACGCCGCATCACGGATAGTTTGGATCTGCTAGGGCCGCTCACAGCCGGAACCAACGGAATGGGAGCGAAGGCGGCGGCGCTTGTACGTCCGGAGAGGAAACGAATTTTTCGAGCTAGCGAGATTAATGCGGGCGGGACAGCGGGAATCGGCGCTTGTACGTCCGAAGAGGTAACCGAAGTTTTTGAACTAGCGAGATTAAGGGCGGGACAGAGGAAACGAATTTTTCGAGCTAGCGAGATTAATGCGGGCGGGACAGCGGGAATTGGCGCTTGTACGCCCGGAATGGCGGCTTCCGTTGTGCATAAGAGTGAGATTGATGTGAACATACTACTCCCCATAGAAGTCGGGCAACTCGTGCTGCTGCGTAATCTGTCCTTGCAGCCTGGGCAAAACAAAAAATTAGCGCCCCGCTGGATAGGCCCCTATCAAGTTTTGAAGGTAAGGAGCCCGGTCTCGTTCGATATTCAAACCCTATCAAACGGAAAGATTCTGACCGCACACCATCGGAATCTCTTGCCTCTGCCACCTAAACCAGAAATTTGTGTTGTATTGTGGACCGGACGAGAGGCTGGACTCGATCCCGACACCGCCAAGCCGGTGTCAGCGGCGCGTCGCAAGAAGAACGGCGGCCGCCCCCGGCTGCGCCAGAGGCGGAGACGGCGCGCCGGCCGCCTCCGCGCGCATCGGCGGTGAGGCGGGGAGGAAACTCTACCGCAGAGCGCAGCCCAGCTACCATGGCGCCTCGCAGCTTCGCCAGCGCCTTTCGGCTCCCACGTCGGCACTGCTTGCGGGAAATGCGAGCACTGATGACGGGCGGCAAGGAAGCGCAGGCGGGCGAGATCCCGTGCGCCGTCGACGCACGGGCCCAACCTGCACCCCCACCTGGACGCACGCGTGTGATAAGGGCGGATGGCGCCCGACGAGCCGCCACACACCATCTATCCCGTGTTGTAAAAGTCTTATTTCTCTGGCCATTTTTTAATGTAGATTGTGTTTTGTGTCTCTTGTTGTAAATATCTAATATGCGTTATTATAGTATTTGTATAGAATTTGTATAGTGTGTATTTGTGTTCTATTGTGTAGTAGTATAGTATGTGTATTTGTGTTGTATTGTGTAGTAGTATTGTGTTGTATTATGTATTTTTATTTGTGTTGCACTGTGTAGTAGTATAGTATTTGTATATAATAGCAGCACGGTACTCAGTCGCGTTTCCAAAATGACCCCCTGCGGCTGTTTACGGGCGGGGGGATGTGGTGAGCGACGCCGGCTTGCGCCCTTCACCGCCCCTCCGCTCGGACCGCGCTGGTCTGGCGACCAGATGTCCAGGCCGACCGTTCGCCACCCCCCCCCGTACCCCTGTAGGTGCCCACCAACAAAGGCAACGCCACCCCCGCTGACGCCGGGGATGGACTGGCCCGGCGGTATATAAGACCGGGCCCGGCCTAAGAAGTGGTCGCTCGTTTCCCGCTCTTCGTGAGTGCGGTAGTGATCGCCGGCGTCCCGCTCTACGGTTGCCTTCGGGTTTGACCGAGTCGGGAATCGACGCCGTGCCGAACCGAGCGACCCATCGCCAGCGGTCGCTCGTTTCCCGCTCTTCGTGAGTGCGGTAGTGATCGCCGGCGTCCCGCTCTACGGTTGCCTTCGGGTTTGACCGAGTCGGGAATCGACGCCGTGCCGAACCGAGCGACCCATCGCCAGCGGTCGCTCGTTTCCCGCTCTTCGTGAGTAGCGGGAGAAAGATGCACTCGATGTTGGTTATATACAAAATGGTTTATTGTACGTTCCTATGCAAGTACGTTTACCTAACGTGGGCGGGACAACGGGAATCGGCGCTTGTACGTCCGGAGAGGAAACCGAAGTTTTTCGAGCTAGCGAGATTAATGCGGGCGGGACAGCGGGAATCGGCGCTTGTACGTCCGAAGAGGTAACCGAAGTTTTTCGAACTAGCGAGATTAACGTGGGCGGGACAACGGGAATCGGCGCTTGTACGTCCGGAGAGGAAACTGAATTTTTTCGAGCTAGCGAGATTAATGCGGGCGGGACAGCGGGAATCGGCGCTTGTACGTCCGAAGAGGTAACCGAAGTTTTTCGAACTAGCGAGATTAACGTGGCGGGGCAACGGAATCGGCGCTTGTACGTCCGGAGAGGAAACTGAATTTTTCGAGCTAGCGAGATTAATGCGGGCGGACAGCGGAATCGGCGCTTGTACGTCCGAAGAGGTAACCGAAGTTTTTCGAACTAGCGAGATTAACGTGGGCGGGACAACGGGAATCGGCGCTTGTACGTCCGGAGAGGAAACTGAATTTTTTCGAGCTAGCGAGATTAATGCGGGCGGGACAGCGGGAATTGGCGCTTGTACGCCCGGAATGGCGGCTTCCGTTGGCATAAGAGTGAGATTGATGTAACATACTACTCCCCATAGAAGTCGGGCAACTCTGCTGCTGCGTAATCTGTCCTTGCAGCCTGGGCAAAACAAAAAATTAGCGCCCCGCTGGATAGGCCCCTATCAAGTTTTGAAGGTAAGGAGCCCGGTCTCGTTCGATATTCAAACCCTATCAAACGGAAAGATTCTGACCGCACACCATCGGAATCTCTTGCCTCTGCCACCTAAACCAGAAATCCAACCACCTCGTATCGTAACTGAGCCTAGCGTTACGGACCCCAACAGCGGAAACTCGGTCACCAGTTACTCAGAGAACAGGCCATCTCCGCCACCACCGTCACCGCCCCCGCCACTACCGCCCCCCCCAAAGCCGCCCCGGCCGTCACCGCCGGCCACTCCTTAATCCTTTCCCCCTCGCCGGTTCCGACGCCAGCAACTGGGCCTTTCCCAGCCGCGGAAGAAGTACCGCCGCCACACCTTCCACCCCTAAACGTGCGGCCTCAGCACCCGCGGCAGGTGACGGAGCAGGTCCCGCCCACCGGACGGGAGAGGCTGGACTCGATCCCGACACCGCCAAGCCGGTGTCAGCGGCGCGTCGCAAGAAGAACGGCGGCCGCCCCCGGCTGCGCCAGAGGCGGAGACGGCGCGCCGGCCGCCTCCGCGCGCATCGGCGGTGAGGCGGGAGGAAACTCTACCGCAGAGCGCAGCCACAGCTACCATGGCGCCTCGCAGCTTCGCCAGCGCCTTTCGGCGCCCACGTCGGCACTGCTTGCGGGAAATGCGAGCACTGATGACGGGCGGCAAGGAAGCGCAGGCGGGCGAGATCCCGTGCGCCGTCGACGCACGGGCCCAACCTGCACCCCCACCTGGACGCACGCGTGTGTGATAAGGGCGGATGGCGCCCGACGAGCTGCCACACACCATCTAAGCTGAGGACACTGCCTGAAGCCGCCTGTGTGTGTTCGTGTGGGTGTGTGTGAACGTAAAATGGGAGATGTGCTAAGTGCTAAATGCAAAGGACCCTGAAGAACCGTGAATCAACGGGTAAAAAAAAATACGTGAACTAGCCTGTAAATAAGTCCAGTCTTATTTCTCTGGCCATTTTTTAATGTAGATTGTGTTTTGTGTCTCTTGTTGTAAATATCTAATATGCGTTATTATAGTATTTGTATAGAATTTGTATAGTGTGTATTTGTGTTCTATTGTGTAGTATAGTATGTGTATTTGTGTTGTATTGTGTAGTAGTATTGTGTTGTATTATGTATTTTTATTTGTGTTGCACTGTGTAGTAGTATAGTATTTGTATATAAGAGCACGGTACTCAGTCGCGTTTCCAAATGCCCCCTCGGCTGTTTACGGGAGAATCCAGGCCGACCGCTGGCCACCCCCCCCTCCGCTCGGACCGCGCTGGTCTGGCGACCAGATGTCCAGGCCGACCGCTGGCCACCCCCCCCGTACCCCTGTAGGTGCCCACCAACAAAGGCAACGCCACCCCCGCTGACGCCGGGGATGGACTGGCCCGGCGGTATATAAGACCGGGCCCGGCCTAAGAAGTGGTCGCTCGTTTCCCGCTCTTCGTGAGTGCGGTAGTGATCGCCGGCGTCCCGCTCTACGGTTGCCTTCGGGTTTGACCGAGTCGGGAATCGACGCCGTGCCGAACCGAGCGACCCATCGCCAGCGGTCGCTCGTTTCCCGCTCTTCGTGAGTGCGGTACCAGCGGTCGCTCGTTTCCCGCTCTTCGTGAGTGCGGTAGTGATCGCCGGCGTCCCGCTCTACGGTTGCCTTCGGGTTTGACCGAGTCGGGAATCGACGCCGTGCCGAACCGAGCGACCCATCACCAGCCTATCTGCCTTCGCCGCCGCCTACGCCGTCACCTTGTGGCCGCAGCCTTCTCCGTAGCATACGCCGCCGCCGCCTTGAGGCCTGCTGGATTGCCGCCGCACCTGCCACCCTTCCTCACCCTCCTCATGGCAACGACCGACTGAGTGCTGGGCTGCGTAGCCTCTGTTAGGTAAACGTACTTGCATAGGAACGTACAATAAACCATTTTGTATATAACCAACATCGAGTGCATCTTTCTCCCGCTACTCACTCCCTCCCATCATGTCTTCACGACACAGTTGATGTTATCCGGAAAAGTCATAGTTTATTGTATTGTGTTAAAAGTAATTACTTTCTGTGATATGTGAAGAGGTCAAATTGAAGTAACGTGTATGTTACGTTTTATTTTTTTCTCTCTTTAAAGTTCACAATGTTATAGTGAGTGCGTAGCCCAAGGCTCTAGCACCTGTAAACGGGATACCTTAGAACAAGTGTAAAACTCACTTTAAAAGCCATGCACGGAAAAACTAGAAAGTAGAAAGAGTAAAATAATGTGGTAGATAAAAATTCAGAAAGAGGAATGAGCAAATTGTGAATTGTAATTGGTGAAAGGGTGTTCACGCAGTCGAGGTGACGCCAATTTTTTGTTTTGCCCTGTTTTCAGTTTTTTTCAGTGACTAACTATTTAAAGTGCATAATCCTATTATATAATTGTCTGTAATTTTCCATTGAATATATTGCTCATTTTATTCGTATTTCATCTGATTCATTGTGTCAAGGGTTCAGACCTTTCTCATAGCCAAAAGATCCTGCTTCCTGAGAATTGTAAGCTCGATTCACGAGCATTCATACTATCACGCTCTCCCCACGTGCTGGAAGATAGTAAGAGGGCGTGTTCGAATATATATAACAAGAGGTTTATGTAGAGCTTTTTTTACGAGGGAGAACGGTTGTGTCCCGAGCACGATTGCGCGAGAGACATACTTAATCTAGTGTATTACTAGTAGTACTAGTTGCTGTAGTCGTAGTACTAATAGTAATAGTAGTAACAGTAATAGTAACAGTAGTAGTAACAGTAATAGTAGTAACAGTAATAGTAATAGTATAGTATAGTAATAGTAGTAGTAATAGTAATAGTAGTAGTAATAGTAATAGTAGTAGTAATAGTAGTAGTAAGTAGTAATAGTAATAGTAGTAACAGTAGTAGTAGTAACAGTAATAGTAATAGTAATGGTATCAATGAGTAATAGTAGTACTAATAGTAATAGTAGTACTAATAGTAATAGTAGTACTAATAGTAATAGTAGTAGTAATAGTAATAGTAGTAGTAATAGTAATAGTAGTAGTAATAGTAATAGTAATAGTAATAGTAATAGTAGTAGTAATAGTAGTAATAGTAGTAGTTTTTTTTTTTTTTTTTTTTGGAGAGGATACTGTGGAAAATCTCTAACAGACACCCGAAGAGCCGGTGCTCTTGGGTAGTGTGAGGCTTGCACCCACTAAAACCACGAACCTCGTAATCCTCTTCTAGTTTCCGTCCCGGTACGCTTGTTCAGCATTTCTTCAGGGCGGATACCTTAATTTGGCTCTCTTTGAAGCCTTGTTCTTCGTTGTCTATTCATTAGTTCTTCGTTTTTGTTTCTCTATTTCAATGCCGCGCGCCTTGTGTTATGCGGTCAATATGTCGTTTTCTTCTTTCCTCTTTTGCAGTAGGACTTCCCTGGCATACATTGCTACGGCTGTCCATGACTGCTCGGATTTTAGACATGGTGCTAATCAAATTTGTGGGGCTTATTGGGCCTATTCTTGTCTCCAGTCTGGTACGCTTTTCCTGCCACCTTTCACATTCAAAGAATGTATGGTGAGCGTCGTCTCTGTTATGTCCACAGTATTGGCAATCTGCTTGGGCTGTGGCCCCAATCCTGTGAAGGAAGGACCGGAAGCACCCATGTCCCGACAGTAGTTGGGTCAAGTAGAAGTCTACTTCCCCGTGTCTTCTTTTCAGCCACGGTTCGATCTCCTTAATCAATGTGGCTGTCCATCTTCCTGTGGCATCAGTTTCCCATCTGTTTTGCCACGTCTGGATGGTCTTCTGCCTTTCTTCCCTCTTAAGAAGTGCCCTGTCTTCAGAGAGACTGCTGAAGATGCTCTTCTTTTCAAGAGCAAGAAGGTCAATCGGTATGGTCCCTGCGATTACAAGGACTGCGGCTTCTGATACTGTTCGGTAGGAGCTTGCAATTCTCATTGCCGCTCGCCTTTGAACCGCCAGTAGTCTTCTCCTGTAGAGCATGTTGCATGGCCGGTGCCCAGATCTCTGCCCCATACAATAGGATAGACTCCGTCACGGTCATCAGGAGTTTCCTCTTGTTTTGTGTTGGGCCTCGGACGTTGGCCATTATTCTACTCAGGGCGCCTGTCACCTTTGCTGCCTTGTCTGATGCCCGTTTTATGTGCTCCCAAAAGGAGAGCCTTGAGTCGAGCATTACTCCCAAGTACTTTATTGTCTTAGTGGTCTGGATGTCCTCTTCGAGGATTTTCATTTGTGGTGTCGTATCTATCCGTTTCTTTGTTAATATACAATTTCTGTTTTATTAACAGCAAGCTCTAATCGGTGTTGGTTAGCCAGGTTTGCACTCTCCTCATTACCTGGTTTAATCAGGTCTGTAGACCTTCTAGGTGCGAGCTGTCAGAATAGCTGCTATGTCGTCAGCGTATCCTACCAGGAATGTATCGTCTGGCATGTCGAGGTTGAGTAGGCCGTTGTAATTAGCATTCCAGAGATCAGGTCCTAAGATCGATCCCTGGGCTGCTCCTGCCGTCATTCTTCTACTCCTGTTTCCCTGGTCGGTTTCATACAAGATGACTCGGTCCTTGAGGTAGTCTCCAATAATTCTCCTCAAGTAGTTGGGAACTCCGAAGTTTCTCAAGGCGTCTAAAATGTCTCCCCAGTTGGCCGAGTTGAAGGCATTTCGTACATCCAGCGTCACTACCATGCAGAGTGGTCTTGTGCGGTGGTTTCCCTCTTCCGTTCGTCCGCTGCTGCAACAATTTCGCGGATCGCGTCTACTGTAGACTTGCCTTTCGGAAGCCGAACTGTCTTTCGGATAAGCCACCTGCGTCCTCATGGCTGCTTGGATGCGGGGCTTAAGCATCTTTCGAACAGCTTGCCCGCCGTATCCAGCATGACAGCGGCCTGTAGGACGACAGGGCTGTTACGTCTCCTTTGCCCTTGTTAATCAGGGCCAATCGGGCTCTTTTCCATTTCGCACAGAACCTGCCTTCTCTCAAGCACATATTGTACATGTTGAGAAGCAGGTCTGGGTGTGATCCTGCAATTTCTTTTAGGACCTCTGCCGGGATTCCATCCGGGCCCGGGGCTTTCTTGTTGCTCATCGAGGTCACAGCTGTTGTTAGGTCCAGAGTGGTGAAATATGGATTTCCTCCTCAGATACAGGAAGCACTTCATCGGGCTTTTGGGGTGCACAGGAAAGAGAGCGCAACTATATTTTCCATCGTCTTTGCTTCTAGTATGTTCGGCGGAGATATGTCACCTAGTCTGTTGGTGACGAGTTTGTACCCTCGTCCCCACGGGTCATTGTTGACGTTCTGGATAAGTTCCTCCCACTTCGTTGCCTTGCTTAACGCAATGGCCCTGCGCAGTTTCTTCTTGGCGTCCTTGTAGGCTGTATTTCTTTCCTCAACATCTTTGGAGTCTCTTCTGGCTCTTAGGGCTCTCCGTCTAAGACGGAGGCATTCCTTTCTGAGGCTCGCGATTTCTTCGTTCCACCAATAAGCGGGCCGCCGGTTAGGAACAACTCTCTTCCTGGGCATCGCGGCCTCGCATGCCTGCGTGATGAGGCCCGCGCTTCATATCCGTGTTCAATAGTGGAAGTGAGTTTGGTCTTATCTATTTTGTTTATGTTCCATCTAGTGATGTTCCGTCGGCATTGGGTCGTCTGAGTTTTCTTGATGCTGAATGTGATGTACCGATGGTCGCTTGCGGTGTAGTCCTTCGCGACCTCCCAGTCGCTAATTTGCGCCGCTAGGCGTTCGGTCGCAAGGGTGATGTCCGGTATCGTCCCAGCATAACCTGGTCTACTGAATGTGGGCGTGTCACCTTGATTCAGTATGATTAGGTTCAGTCTTGCCGCCATTTCTAGGATGAACTTCCCCCTAGTATCCGTGTACGTCATCCCCCATTCAAGGGCTTTGCCGTTAAAGTCTCCTGCTACAAGGACTTCTCCACTCATATTTCGCACTACGTCTTCGAGGTCATCCAAGTTTCTTTTGAAGTTGTTAATTGGGGTGTTAGGAGTGAAGTAGCAGCTAACATAGTAGGTGTAACTTGATTTCGCCCACACAAAACCATCGCCTTTCCCCCGGTCCTCTATCTGCATTTTACATGGGTCTGTGATCCAGATTGCCGATGTGCCCAGGTTGTCCGTAAGCCATCCTTCATTGCCCATGTCCTGGTACTGTTCGCTTATTAAGACAATATCCGCCCTTTTTTCGAAGGAGAGTTGACGAAGCAAATCCTTCGCTGTCTTGCTTCTATTCATATTGCCTTGTAGGATCCTGACCATTTTTTATTCGTGTCTTTTCCTCCTTTAGCTGTCGCCAAAGCACGTCTAAATACGGCGCATTCTCCTGTGCCTGGGAGATGTGCGAGATTTCCCTCCATTCCTTTGTGGGCGCATAGGATGCATTTTGCCTCCGAGTCACAAGTGGCAGCCTTGTGGCCATTCTCTCCACACTTGTAGCACGTACCGCTCCTGTCCGGTCCGTTGCAGTCCCTGGCAAAATGGTTAAACTCCAGGCAGCGGTAGCATCGTGTGACGAGTACTCTTCGTCGAACATTGCCACGAGCCACCTACCTTTATACCGGGCTTTGGAGCGAAGCCTGGCATCCGTTCGTCCATCTGAATGACAGCCATTTTTTCATTTTGCTGGCGCGGAACTCCATGCATGCTGGTCACGCAGTCGAGGTCCCTAATTTCTAGGGTTGACTGAGATCCGAATGTCACCTCTGGCATTCTTAATGACCTTTCGGACCGCAGCTTCGACCTGCTCTGCTGTGGTCACGCAGTCGAGGTCCCTAATTTCTAGGGTTGACCGCGGAACTCCATGCATAACGGATGCGGTCTCTCCCAGTGCAGATTTCAGCGCGTTGCTAAAGGATTTGCTGCCTTCAGATTTGTCCGCCAGTTCTAGCAGCACATTTCCGGCCCGGGTTTGGCGGATATCCCTCACTGGAGTGTTGCTGTCGTCTGGGTTTAGCGCTGACTCTACTCTTATCTAATAGTAGTAATAGTAGTAATAGTAGTAGTAATAGTAGTAGTAATAGTAGTAGTAATAGTAGTAGTAATAGTAGTAGTAATAGTAATAGTAGTAGTAATAATAGTAGTTTTGTTGGAACTATCAATTCCCTTTGAACTATATGTCATTACATAAAAGAAATGCATGATGGATACGACCGTACAAGAAATAAATCCGACACAATCTATTATTTTATTGCTATCCCAGCCCGCAAATCATCTTTCAATCTCAATCAATTCGTTCATAATTCTGTATCCTATCACTTGTTTGATATTATACACAGTTTAGTTGATTTTAGCAAAACAAATAAACGAGAAAATAAATAAATAATTTACATACTCGCCAATATTATGTAATAGTTTTTCCAAATAAATAAAAAATAAAAGCAGCTTAGCAGAGGATCGCACGATACAAGAAAAGAATTTAGCATTATTATCGTGCGTCGGAATGATTATTCATTTCCATAATTTTACTAATAAACTATTAATGAAATTAAAGTTCAAAGAATTATTAGAATGCAACAGAAATGTACGGGTCCCAATAATTATGTATTAAAGACTTTAATTATATTAAAATAAAACTACATATTATTTTGCATTTAATATTGTACAAAAACGACTTCAAACGATAAATATATTATTTCTTTTTATATTCAATATGTATTTACTTACCTAAAGATACATCTAGCGCATGAATCCATGTTTCTGAATAACGTACCTAAGAACAAAGAAAGAAAAGTAAACATTTTGTAAAATGGAAAATTAAGAGACAACAAGAGTCACCTCTGAAGTGGATGACAACAGAAAATAAAGAACGTCATGACACAAACTATTTTTAAGGAGTAATTGTACTCAAAGGAAGAATTATTCAAGAACTGAAAGGTCAGAGAATATTACCAAAATAACTATGTTCGCAGAGAGAATACTAAATGCAGTGTTATGCTTGTTTCCGGTTCCCAACGAATCTTGCACGCTATGAGAGGACGAACCCCGAAGCTTGGTAATATTGTTTACCTTCGACAACAACGCCATGGAGCCGAGGGATCAAGTTAATTGACGATCTCAACAAGAACAACTTAAACAGTTGGCGAGCACAGACTGAAGAGAAGAGATAACAACCTCATCAGATCAACAGTCGTAAGTAAGGATAACACTTTACTTAAACAATAGCATAGCAGAGATGGGAAGCGAAGTCAATAGTTATCCTCAGCAAACAGAAGTAGCTTTCAGTTCGCGCGTGCAATTTGCCTGCCTGGCACAGCGGAAAATCATACCTACTCTTAAGCACACACAACGGAATCATTCTCTTAGTTTAGTTCACACCACAACGCGTAAAATGTGTGTAGCAGGTAAACGGCAATGCATCTTTCAAGTGGATGTAAAATCAAGCTCCAGGGCTGGTTTTCAAAACACCGTTTTTCAAAAGACAATGAAAAGTATTTTTGAATAAGAGCCAATTAACTAATAAATGATGGAGCGAAAGTACGTAGCAAATCCTTCATTTTCCTGGAAACATCCTTCATAACACCATGCCGTTCGAAGTCATTAGTGATAAAAAAAACTTACGATAATAGGCAAATTCCATCGGTAAATTAGGGCTTCAACAAACTACAACATTCACGATTAAAATTAATAAAATTAAAATAAATGGATACACAAAAGATATTTAAAAACATTATAAATCTACCTTTTGCAACAATAGCATTTTTACTCGATGTAACTACTTTTAGCCTCTGCCCCGGTTTCGCAAATAATTCAATTATTACTAAACTCCTGAAATCATTACATGATCAGTCGCAAACTTCGATTTAGTGATTCCGAGCGCGTCAACTACTAAAGTCACGGGTCCCGTAAATGTAATGCGTGTTTTTGTCGCGTTACATGGTGGGTGATTTTACCCCCCTGGACGGCGAGATTCGGCGCCACCTGCCGGCTAGCGGGTATTCTCCCAATCAGATTTCTCCTACCAGCGGAGCACCGCACTACAATAGTGCCAAATGGAGAAAACGTGGTGAAACGTCCCTAAAAGGTTTTATGTATGGAACTTTTAAGACTAAATGCTATTTGCCGCCTTAAAAATGAGGATTTCCAACGGTCAGTAAAAGCAGCTGGCTGTTCTAACCACTCGTGAATGGCGAGTCACATACCGCACGTAGAAAAGCTGCATTTATCGTATATTCGACCGCGCAGATTATTAGTTTATATTAGTTTGAATTACATTTGCATGTAAGAAACTATTGAAAATAAGTATATTCATTGTTATTATATTACATAAACAATTAAAATAAATTGTCTGTTTCAAATGTTCATGATTCAGAAGTCGAAAGTCCCATATAGTCCTGCCATAAAATGTCTTTTTTCTAAACCTTAAATCATTATTGAATGCATTAATACAAAATCAGATGCGTGTTCTGGCCCGTTTTTTAATATTAATTTTCCTTCAACATTTTTCCGTATTTGAGACATTAACATTCCACTGCTTACAGTTCTCCATTCTTCAAATAATTGTTTGTATTTTATTATTATTATAGCCTTAAAGGCTCTTGGCTTCTTCACATCCGCTAGTATTAAGCATCCGAAAGATGCCGAATAAACGCTTGAGATCACTGGATCATGAGGGTATTGCACTGTTAAATAAGCCTACTGAGCAATGCCACGGTGATTTCCGTTTCTACACAGTTTGAGAACCACTGGTGTAGTTCATATAAGTGTACGTAGATGTAAGCAAAGGGCGATGAAGACAAGGACAAGGACAAGGAAGAGGAAGGAAAGATCGCGCGCGGTCGGTGGCACGCTTGTTAGGGCACTGCTCCGGCATTCGTCTGGTGTTGATCAGAAAACGGAAAACTACATCAGAGCAGCCAACGTCCAGAATTCTCCTCCAGACAGCGGCTGAATCCGACCCAGCTATCTAGCTAGTGTTGAAAATCCTGCTCGGAACTCGACCGTAGGACCTCCCCGTCAAGAGCCATTGCCGCGACATCAGTGTGTCCAGCCACTTGTCCCGGTTACCTAAAAACGTTATGTTTGAATTTTTTCGGCGTCTTCCTACAAATACAAAATTGAGAACAGAGCTGCAAACTTTTTCCTCTAAAATTCGTTTTTTTATTAAAGTCATGTACATTTTTTTGATAATTTTACTAGTTTTAACGCAAAAATTAACAAATGTTCACGAAACCGACTCCAATTTTTTCTTTAAACCTTTGGTAGGGATAGTGTAAAATGTACTCTATAAGACGTCATATATGCCATTCTGCTCTATTCTTTTGTTGTTTTTAATTACAAAAATGTAATTTCTTAACTTGTCTCTCACGTCGTTAATATTTACATTATCGTGTTTGTCTATATTATTACATATACGAGTACAAGTGATTCAAATAATGTGTCGTTTACTCTTTTTAAATGGTTACACCTAATTTCCTTCAATTAAATTGATAAATAAAATTATTTCTATTATTTGCAGACCCCTCCCCCCCCACAATTTCTCTTTGCAAATCATCTCTCCCTTCACGAAACCCGCTCTTGAATCCACCCGTGTTATATCTAGTGAGCCAGTGAAGGTGTTGATTCGTGTGGAGTCAGTAGTGGTAAAAGGGGAGCGCCGATTAAGAAATGACACTGCTCAGGCACGCGCGAAGCAGGAGCAAAAAAGCGCGCGTTACGTCGCCGAATGCCTGAGGAGGCAATCCCGCACGTCTCTCTCGGCACTTCCCTGCTCAATTCTCGTCGAGTCCGCTCTCCCTCCCGACCCCACGGTTCGCCTCGTTCCAACTACTGCTTTGCCCAGGACAAACTCACCGATCTCCACTGGCCGCTCCCACTTCGCCCTAACCGCCCACGCCTGTGTCACTTCGGCGTGCCACTTGTTATTAACACACGGAAGATATATGGTATTCAGCTATGTCAGCTTACACATCTGACGACGCTGTAAATTCTCCTAATGACCTACACGGCTTCCGAAACCTAAGAAAATCAATGAAATGCTCTTCGGAGTAGCTTTTATTTCAATGTAATAAAAAAAAAATGACACGTATTATTTCCTTTATATTTTCCTTCTATTAATAGAAATCACCTTAAAATTAATGAGTACCCAAATACAATGTGTTGTGGGAATTCGTTCGTAACCCCTTTTCCTTCCGTTCCAGCTCTCATGCCTGACCGCATGGTTCTTACTTCCCTAGAAATTCAAGTACAGAAATCCGCCCACCGGAAATATTATTACGATAACAAATGTCAGTCAAAGAACAGATTTGTAGGATAAGGAATTATCCTACTTCCAAGTGTCTCCCACTTAGCTCCTAGTTAGCTCCACTCGTTCGTACACATTTAACAAATGATAAAATACCATCTATTAAATTCAAATACACTAAAAAAGGCAATGTCTAAAATTTCGCATTGCTTCAACGTTTCAAAAATTACTGACCAGAAAGTACGTAGTTGCCTATTAGCCCAAACTTTTCACTGGTGCATCCACATACAGTCACCGTCATTTCACAAAGTGGGCCGACATAGAATCTCTAGCACGCCAGGATTGATCATTTTCAATTTCCTCAATCTCTGCACGCCGAACTTCATTTCCAACCTGCTCCGTAATAGCCAGAGCTCGTTCTGCACAGACACCCAACGCCTCCGAGAGCGCCTCGCAACTTCGCCGCTCCATCTGCCCGCGCCGTAACGGCCGCCTCCGCCCCCCACTAACGCGCGCATCGCCTCCGCCGACCTCTTTCCCGCGACTCGCCGCTGCGATTTTGTTCCGCGCGGAGGTGACGTGGCGCTCGCCACCGCCAGAGGGCGCGCACGGCGGCGGCAGAAGAGGCAGCCGGCAGCCGCTGTAATTAGGGGCGGCGGAGCCTGAGGAGACGGCAAGAGGACACGGGGCAGGCGAGGCGGACGAGAACGAAGAGAAAATGGAGTAGGGGGAGATGAAGGAGCGGAAGGCGGAGGAGGAAGATGAAGGAGTAAGCGGAAGCTGCGGAGAAGGAGTGGGAGGACGACGAGTCGGAGAAGGAGGTGGCAGAGGCGCTGCGGTGGCTGCAAGGGCGCCGCCCTTTCAAGCCGAGTCGCGCCACCTCCTCAAGAAGACCGCTCACCAATTTCGCAGTGGGCTGTGGGCGCTCGCTCGCAAGGCGTGGCTTGAGGCGGTTGCTCCAAGAGATAGTGCAGTGAGCTTTGACGTTGGCAATTGCTTCCGCGCTAGCAATGGTGGCGACAGCCTTCACCGCCTCAATTGCTTGCAACGATGCTAAGGTGGACGCAGCAATGTTCGAGGGTGAAAATGCTGCTTGGCGGTGCAGTGGCAACGACGCGCTCGCAGAATATGGGAAAGCGAAGCGGTGGTCTCCCGAGAGCCGACTGTGATTGCAGGGATGGTTTAAGTTGCGGTGGCTGCAGTAGTGGCGAGGAAAAGATACAGCGAACCGTTCGAGTCGATGGTCGGGAAGAGAGGCAGGTGTTATTGCGGGAGAGTTGGGGAGACGGCGGCTGCACTGCGGAGGCGACTGGCAGAGACGGTGCGAGAAGTGGAGGCGGCGACAGCGAAGGAAGAGGGCACTGCGTGGCGGAGGGTCGTTCCGTAGATTGCGCTCCTGCCGCGCCCATTAGCCCGGAGCCTTTCCGCACTGTTTATAACGTCCCCGAAGCGCCGCAGGGCGAGGGCGGCGCCGCCCCAGTCTTACGCGGAATTTCTGAGTTGCGATCGCCCGTACGCCCTCCGGCCGGCCCCGCCCACTCGCGGCGGCTCCGCGCGCCCCGCGGACGAATTACGTTGCCCAGGGACGGCAAGGGGCACACGCGGGGCGAGGCGAGGGCGGGCGAGGGCTGCGGCGCGGTGGCGTCGGGAACGGGACGGGGAGGGGCGGGGAGTGACGGGGAGAGGCGTGCTCGGCGGGAGGGGGGTGCTGGGAGGGGAGGGGCGTGGGGGGCGGGGAGCGACGGGGAGAGGCGTGTTCGGCGGCGGGGAGGGCGTGCTGGGAGGGGAGGGGCGTGCGGGGCGGGGCGGGGCGGGGAGTTTCGGGTAGGGGCGTGCTCGGCGGGGAGGGGCGTAAGGGGCGGGGAGTGACGGAGCGGGGCGGAGCGGGGTGCGGACTGCCGCCGTCCTCTGGGAAAGGCCGTGGGCGTTTCAGGTAAATTGGAAACGAACGGAGCATTCCCCGGCACAAAGGCTCGTCGTTAAGCCACTTTGAGAATTCCCTTTCTGCGGATAAATAAGTCATTTCTTTCCGTTTTTATTTACATCTGCGTTCGTCCTTTCTCTGGGCTTCTGCCACTGTCATCACCGTTCAGAATGCATTCAATGCAACAGTGACTGGATCTTGCAAGAATCTTCCAAACGAAGGAAGGTCCAGTTTAGATCTACCTGAGTGTGAAACTATCTGCAATGCAGTTGGTGCCACAAATTATCGATCTAATAAATCAGACAGTTCATACAATTGTACTAATGTTGACGATATTAAAGTAATTAACACTGCTTTTTTAATCTAACTTACTATATAATTACTTTAATAATATTTTCGTGCCATTTGGATTTCTTTTGGAAGATAAATAAGGCAATGACATATTCCCATAAGCAAAAAGACATACTATCGATAGATTTGGTAATACAATGAAATCTATCTAAACAGGAACCTGTACAAGCCGGAAACCTGCCTTAACCGGAAATTTCTTCGGCTCGTGAAGTAAGGCCCTCACACGACCGGGGCGGGAGATCCGCAGCGGGTGCGGTGCGGAAAGTTCCCAGCAAGACGCGGCCGCGGAATTCGCGGGACCGTTCACACCGGAGCGACAATTATGGGTCAGCGGTTGGTGACGTTGGCAAGGTCGCTCGACTCAGAGGGGAGCGAAGACACCCGAACACGGGCGGACTTCCACGAAACTCGAGCTGCGGCGGAAGAAACGCGTCTGACTGCGTTGCAAATTTCGCCGCCGATTAAACGCTGCCAATCCGTTGCCGCGACGCTTGCCTATCGCGCAGGTCTGAACGTGCTCATAAGGCAACGCGTGACGCGAAACTTCCGCAGCGGGCAATCCGCGAAGGCTGCGGATCTTCCACGTCAGTCTGAAGGAGCCTTCAACTGGCATTTTACAGAACATAAAACGGAACCTCTCCAACGCGGAAACGGAACGGTTGTTCATGTCCTGCAGAGGGGGCGGGAAATCTTTATAAAACGGAATGCGTATGAATTTAATTGAATTGGAGAGGTTCTTAATGAAATGAATGCTTCCGCAACCTTTATTTAAATTTTCTATTCTTGTGACACAGTTCCCTCCTTGCTATTGTGATTCAGTTCCTTCCTTGCCAGCACTAGCTGTCACTTTGGCTCATTCTTACGAAAATACTTTTATACGAGTTGTCCGAAACGCTCGAAGTTGGGATTCGGTAAGGAGGTATTTTCATCATCGAAACAACTCTTTAGAAAGTGCGGAAATTTGCACGGGTCCTTCTAGTTACGTTACATTCAAACAAAGTTATTACATTTCATCTTTTCTACCAATTTTCTGGTACATATGATATAGTTATACAAATTATATTAGTGTAAGTTGGAAAGGCTTCTTTTTATACAGTTAGAACATAATTGGTATTAATTCAGACAACGGTAAACATCGCACTTACACATCGATTGCAAGGATTTGTATTACTGGCATTTGAATCACACAATTTTTTTACTAGTACCTACAATGCAGAAAGAAAAAGTCAAAACGCTGAGATATTTTTTCATTACAGTAGCCAGTAAAAAAGTACACATATGAAAGTGACTACAGATATGACTATGATGCCACAAATATTGGGAAAATTAAGTGCTAATAAAGAAAGCTGCAATAAGAGTAGGTTAAACCCTGCCCGTGCTATCGAGATAGGATCTGAGTGAAGTACTCCCGGGGGATATTAAAACAACGCCATTGTTCCGTTTTGCTGAAGGTTATCGCCGAATTTACAGCCAGAATTGCGCGGCGGTGGCTGTCGCGCTGGGCACTTGCGCGGGAGCCCATCGCCGTGTAAACTGAGCAGCGTCTCAGTCCTGAAAGGAGACGCCGCTCCGACGGCGACCGAACGAGGGTTGGGAACGGCGGCGGCGACGGCGGCGGCGGCGGCGGCGGCAGCGGCGGCGGCAGCGGCAGCGGCGGCGGCAGCGGCGGCGGCAGCGGCGGCGGCAGCGGCGGCGGCGGCGGCGGCGGCGGCGGCGGCGGCGGCGGCAGCAGCGGCGGCGGCGGCGGCGGCGGCGGCGGCGACAGCTCCGAACTTCACCCCCGCCCACCTCAGTGCGGAGCACCCCGTCGCTCCCCTCCCGGCTCTCTGCCGCCTGGCCCAGCGTTCCCAGTCCCTCTGTGTCGCAGGTATTCCGCCCCCGGCCAATTCCCTTCCTGGAACGCCTCGTGCAGGAATGCTGACTGGCAGACGCGAGCAGGCGCCGCCACGCACCGCCTTGCGTTTGGAGAGACCGCACTTCCGCCACGCCCCCCTCCAGAGCAGACCACGAGTTCACGGGGCCTTCTCGGTCGGAGAATGCATACACGATTTTGAGGGCGTATGCACTTCTTTTCTGACCAGCCAAAGCTATAAACTAAAATATTTTTGATCGAAAATTCAGAAGGCACCTCACCTTTTCTGTCTAGACAGCAGTAGCGTTGAAGCCTCGTTTGTGCCATAGTAAGGCGCACCTGGATTTTTATAACTTTCGGGAAATAATATTTTACTCAACTGATTGCACACAGTTACGGCAAAATATTTTTTTTTTTTAATGTTTCCCCTCCACAGTAACCCTGAGGAGGCGGGAATGTATTTAGATAATTGTGTACAAATTATGCTGCTGCCTTGCGGCTTCAGCAGCTAAGGGAGAGGTAAAGAAAAAGCTAATATTAACTAAGCTAACTTAATTCTAGCTTAAATCTAACTTAATAATTATGTTGTAGCACTTTGGCATACTTAATTTATAAGAAAAATGTTATTGTTGTTTTTTTTCTGAATTCTAAATGTTTTTGTGTGGTTTGGTTCTTTCACTAGTTTACGGCAAAATATTTTGTAGCCACACCGCAAGACAAACAACTTTAACATTCTATCATCTGACACCCCTAACTTCAAGAGGTGATAATCGTTTCCTATATTATTTCAGTAAAGTAGATAACTTTTCGGCTCTCACCCGCAACCGATCTTTATAAATGAGATATCTAAAGAAAAGAATTTCACAACGATGTGACCATTCACTTGTCCTTAAAAATATGAAGATTTGGTTGGAGGGAAAAAAATGAAATAAATATTCATACCAAATGCAAGCCGCATCACTTGGCAGCAATGTGAAAATCTATATAGTTAAATAACTCCTAAATGAAGCGTTCCAGAGACGTGCAGAATATGAATCTGTATACGAAAGTAAAATAATTACTTGATAATCAAAATGATGAAATTGCACGGGTGTATATCTCAGTTCGGTATAAACAATATTCCAAAGAATGGGGTTGCGCTTGCCCGATCCTCGATTATCGCGTGGACAACTTTACGTAGATCACTCAAGAATAAAAATCTAATATTTTTGTAGCTATCAAGGGAAGCGAAAAGTTAATTGTCAAGAAATAGTGTGTAATTACTGTGTATAGATGTTTTCAAGGAAGGGCTGGAAAGTTTCCCTAGAACACCTGTCTCTGGCACTGAATATTCAAAATTTGTTTCAAACATCAACTTAATTGTATTTTTATTTTCATTTAATATTCTATTAGTGCATTGAGTTTTATCTTTAAGCATTGTTTAAACAAACAATGCTTAATCGTTAATAACTTAATGACGTAACGTTAATAACTATCGTTAATGCTTTTCGTTAATAACTTTCCATCTTAATGTGGCAATGACAGGATAGGGAAGAGGATGGAGTTTAACGTGCGAGAGTTCTCGCATGGGAACCCTAGGATATTAAAATCGTCTTAGGTACTCGATAACTCAAAGGGATGTAAAAAGCAACCATATCAACATATGTGGACATCAGACAACCCCCAAAGGCGCACGAAAAGATCGCTGTCAGCAGCGCAGTTCAGCATGAAATGCAGCATGACTGCCCCGAGTATTAATTGGCACTCGGCGAGAGGGACACTGATACGCGACGCCAATCACGTTCGCTTTTCAGAGGCGGCGCTGGCGCGGGCTGAAAGGCTGCCCCGGGGCGCGCGCCGCCCGCGACCGCTGCCCGCGTCCAATGGCCACACTATTATAGGCGTAATCCGGCGCGAGGGCGGGGCGGGGCGTTGGTGGGGCGGGGATCGGGGCGGGGGCGGGGCGGGGAAGGGAAGGGCGGAGGCGGGACGGGGCGGGGCGGGCGGGGGGGATGGCGGGGCGGGGGGGCGGGGCGGGGGCGGAGCGAGGCGGGGGCGGGGCGGTGGGGCGCGAAGCGTGTGGAGGAGCGCGCGGGGCGGTACGCGCGGGGTTTGGGGGGGCGGCGCAGGGGCAAAACAGCGCGGGCGTCGTCCCGGCCAAAGGAAGATGAACGACGCGCGAGAGACGAGGACCGCACAGGGTCCGAAGGGCGACACGGGACTCACTGGGTTGTGTTGCGAACGGTAGACAAGAGACTCCAATGAGACACGGGTGCAATTAAACATGAATGTGAGTGAGTGAGTGAGAGTGTGTGTGTGTGTGTGTGAGTGAGTGAGAGAGTGTGTGTGTGTGTGTGTGTGAGTGAGTGAGAGAGTGTGTGTGAGTGAGTGAGAGTGTGTGTGTGTGTGTGAGTGAGTGTGTGTGAGTGAGTGTGTGAGTGAGTGTGTGTGTGTGAGTGTGTGTGGGAGTGAGTGTGTGTGTGTGGTGTGTGTGTGAGTGTGTGTGTGTGTGTGAGTGTGAGTGAGTGTGAGTGGTGTGTGAGTGTGTGTGTGTGTGTGTGAGTGTGTGTGTGTGGGAGTGTGTGTGTGTAGTGTGGAGTGTATGTGTGAGTGAGGTGAGTGTGAGTGGAGGTACGGAGTGTGAGTGTGAGTGGTGAGTGTGAGAGTGAGTGTGTGTGTGAGTGACGAATAAAAAATTGTAGCAGTTTTATCTCTTCCTCGGGTCCATTAGTCGATTAAATTTTTCTACACAATCATGTAGATTTTCCTTGTTTTACGTCCTGAAGAGGACGTCTTCCCATTTTCTTCATATCTCAATTTCCGTACCTAGCAGTACTGAACGAATTGCACGGTTCATTTAACGATTATATTCAGGAATGAACAGAATATGTTGTTTCCATTCGCATAATAATAGGGACAATAAAAAACATGATTTAAATAAAAGAGCAAAAAGAACATGAAGACCTGTCATCAATTTGCAAGACCAAAGAAATCCACGAACTTTTAATATATTCTTGATTCTAAGTTCAGCAAGAGCGACTTTATGGTCACGGAACATACCCTCTCGAGGTACGCGTATCACATACCATTCCACATACCGGGAACGGTAGCTCAGTGCATCAACTGATGCCACTGCAGCACCTCTGACCGGGAGGTCCTAGGTTCCCACTCCCTACGGCGCACTATGGGGCAAATGACAGCAAACCTGGCGAAATTAAAAACCAAAATTATTTAGGGTGAAAATTTCTTATGGTTTCGTGCAAGAAACCTGGACGAATATGTCTAGCATGTCACACCGCGGCTGTCCGTCTCACCGTGAGCTTTCAGTTCATGCAGTGTTGTAGTGACGGTCGGACGTGCTTTTCATTGTGAGAATTTATCTCTAGGTTCGTGGTGTTTTTCAGTCAGTGTGTGTAAAAATCAACTTTTTGCAATGAACTCAAGTTCAGGTATTTAATGTTATTTAGCATGTGACAAACACAAAATCTAGGACTTAATATTAATAGAAATAAAACTACAAGAAATAGCTTTAACATTTAAAAGTACGTCTTATTTTGTGAACACACAACTTTTTAATTATGTATCAAGGTGATCAAGCCTTGATCTTTGTTTCTCTATTCAGTAATGTTCCAAATATATTATACAGCTGTTTCTTCTACTTTCTACTTTCTTCACGGAATGATTTTTACGGACGTGTCTGCTAAAATCGAAATGATTGTACTATGTGTAATTTTTGGAGCAGTTCGATACTTTCATATCAAGAAAGAACTTTGGATATTTGGAGCTCTAATAGAGAGAAACAGACAAAATTTGATTTCTTGACTGAAAAACTTAAGACAAGAACAAAGTGTGTTCACGGTTTTCAATACTACATAGGTTGATACGCATGTTTGAGTGCCTTTGCATTGTTATAAGTTACCTTAAGACGTGGCCGCGAGGATGCTAAAAACACTGTGGCTGAAAATAATGCTCGTATTCAGAGAGATTCGAGAACGCAGTGGTTTGATTGTGGATCAGCCAAACCAGGATCAGTAATACAAATCCAAATACAGCTCGACGGTTCTCTCAGAACCTTGAACTATCTGCTGAAATACACCATTGATGTAAATTTAATTAAAATGATGCAATAATTATGATTGTCGTATCAAGTGGCAGTGAAATTCATGTGAAAGTTACGCTTTTGCTCAGAACACGGCTCGTATTTTGTTAAAAATATCCATGGTACAACATGTCACCTACACTGCACAGTA
This sequence comes from Teleogryllus oceanicus, assembly GCA_964035755.1. Taxonomy (NCBI): domain Eukaryota; kingdom Metazoa; phylum Arthropoda; class Insecta; order Orthoptera; family Gryllidae; genus Teleogryllus; species Teleogryllus oceanicus. The sequence continues at coordinate 120,388,393 of CAXIVR010000004.1, forward strand.
TTTTATTCATGGACCTGATACTGTCTCGTCAGCTTTGCTCCAATTGGACAATTACAGGAAGCTCAGAAGCACTCAACAAGATTTTAAGAAAAACAGAGCACTTTTCCCAAAATGTTCCGTGAAAAACTAATAGTGATGTTTAAATTCTGCTCTTAGATCAGATCCTTATCCAACAAGAAAATTACCTACGAAAAATGTCAAAGCCTCCCAAAAGAAGCTCAGGAACTTTGGTTCATTCACCGAACAGTGTGTTCATTCTGAAGTTGAGACGGGGATGTGATTGGATGAGGTGAGTTCATGTATGTGTGTGATGAGAGATATTTAGAGTTTTATCTCTTCCTCAGGTCCATTAGTCGATTAAATTTTTACACAATCATGTAGATTTTCCTTGTTTACGTCCTGAAGAGGACGTCTTCCCTTTCTTCATATCTCAATTTCCGTACCTAGCAGTACTGAACGAATGTACGGTTCATTTAACGATTATATTCAGGAATGAACAGAATATGTTGTTCCATTCGCATAATAATAGGACAATAAAAACATGATTTAAATAAAGAGCAAAGAACATGAAGACCGTCATCAATTTGAAGACCAAAGAAATCCACTGAACTTTAATATATTTTGATTCTAAGTTCAGCAAGAGCGACTTATGGTCACGGAACATACCCTCGAGTACGCGTATCACATACCATTCCACATACCGGAGCGGTAGCTCAGTGCATCAACTGATGTCACTGCAGCGCCTCTGACCGGGGTCCTAGGTTCCCACCCCACGGCGGCAGGATTTTCGACACTAGCTTTTCAGCTAGGTCGAATTCAGTCGCTGTCTCGAGGAGAATTCTAGTGGCCAGCTGCTCTGATCGATAGTTTTCCGTGGTTTCTCCGATCAACACCAGGAGAATGCCGGAGCAGTACCCTAACAAACGGGCCACGGACCGCGCGTGATCTGTCCTTCCCCTTCCTTGTCCTATCCTCTCCCCTTACACACTCACACTAACATGCACTACACTACCACATATTCCGGGAGACTGGTCGGGAGTTTAGAACTTGCCCCGACTGGGGCGGTGCCCCACTGGTGGGAGAGTCCTGGTTAGGGGGAAACCCGCTAGCCGACGGTACGTCGGCGCCGGATCTCGCCATCCAGCAGGGGAAGACCACCGCCATCTCCCGAGAAAAAAATGCACTACACTAACGGGACTAATGACCGAAGCAGTTGACGCGCCCGGAAACACGAAAAAAACAATCAATCAAACCATCCCACATTATACGAAGAAGAGCGCAAAACTATCCTCTTTAATTCGCAACGTAGACTCAGGCGCACCCTGTCAGCCACGGAGCAGAAACAGCCTCGGAGGACAGCGGAATGTAGCGCAGCTGCGGCGGAGCGAGGCAATAGGGGCAGCGCGGTCGTTAGGGGCCGGGGCGGGGCGGCGGAGGTTCTCGGGAGATGTGTTTTGTCCAACGTGTTTGCAACGGGCGACCGCGCACCCTAATGCGCGTTACCTGCGCGCGACCGCCGACCCTTCCGCCCCACCCGCCGCGCCGGACTGGCAGACACCTATTGCCTGGCCCCGCACGCAGAATGCGCCCGTCAGGTATTAGCAACCGATGAAGTGGGAACGCCCAACCATTTCCAGCCGTGCGAAGACCTCATTTTCAATGGCATCCTTTCCTTAAATTATTCCTAGTGAAAGTGATAATCAACGAAGATCCAAACAATACGGTTTCTCCATTTTCAATTATTACCGTTGCTTAGGAAATTGTCAATTGTTTCTTATTCAATTTAATTAAATTTAAAAAAAGTATAACGTGAATGATAACAACTCACTAGTAAACCAAATCAGCGAATTGGGTAAATTCTCACAATTAGATTCAATGCTTCTATGTAAAAATAAAAAATTAAATATCTGATTCTTCAGATTCGTAAATCAACATACAAATAAGGTGTACATGTTCTCAACACAATTTCGTTAGTAAGTCAGTTTCTATCAACGTGATTCTATCTCGATATTTATGTGATCAGGTAGTGAGTATTATCTCGAATGTTAAGCAATACTGATTTGCTCTAAATGCGAAGAGATTAATTAAAGTCGGTTTAAAAACAAGTGTACTGCTACCATTTCCATTCATTCTTCCTTCTGAATTAGCGGAAATACCGAATTGCTGGGAGTACTTCACCATTTTCCAGTATGAACAAGCATCCATACTGGCAACGGACCAGAATATTTAAAGCTCAGATTATTGACTCCCTTTTGGCAAAGTCCTAGAGTGAGAGGACGCCTATTCCACGAAACGTAACAAGTATTGCCATTGGACGCACGTCTAAGCGTTCCGCACTTGGCACAACGTGGAAGGAACGCAGAACAGCTCTTGCTCTTGAATAAATTCGCCCGCCCGCTGCTTCCTCCGATCGCCGAGCCGTGCTCCGTATTCGGAGTAAGTGTGTGCAAAGCAGCCAGCCCCCGCCCGCCCCCGCTGTCGCCTCGCGGCGCATTCACAGACGGTCGCCCCACGAGCCCGCTCCGGCGCCCACGGCCTTCAAGGCCGGCGGATCGAGCACGCTGCTAGTCGGGAGGCTGATGCCATTGATAGGGGATTGATTGAGTTTTTCGTGTTTCCGGGCGCGTTAACTGTTTTGGTCATTAGTCCTGTTAGTGTAGAGCATGTTTTCCTCGGGAGATGGCGGTGATCTTCCCGGCCCTGCCGGATGGCGAGATCCGGCGCCGACCTACCGTCGGCTAGTGGGGTTTCCCCCTAACCAGGACTCTCCCACCAGCGGGGCACCGCCGCAGCAGGGACAAGCTCTAAGCTCCCGACCGGTCTCCCGGAATATGTGGTAGTGTAGTACATGTTAGTGTAAGTGTGTGTGTAAGGGGAGAGGATAGGGCAAGGAAGAGGAAGGACAGATCGCGCGCGGTCCGTGGCCCCTTTGGTAGGGTACCGCTCCGGCATTCGCCTGGTGTTGAACGGAGAAACCACGGAAAACTACCGATCAGAGCAGTCGGCCGCTAGAATTTTCCTCCAAACAGCGACTGAATTCGATCTGGCTGAAAAGCTAGTGTCGAAAATCCTGCCGCTGTCAGGACTCGAGCCTAGGACCTCCCGGTCAGAGGTGCTGCAATAACATCAGTTGATGTACTGAGCTACCGCTCCCGGTCCATTGATAGGGAACTGTTCTATAGGAGATGCGCGTAATGCGAATCTATTTTGTGGGAGGGGTAATTAGATAATTGGTAAGTAAAGACCGTGTCACAAGCAGAAATCGGATGGGTTGGTGTTAAGTCAGTTATAGTACTGATAATGAAAGACAAGTAGTTTTACGTAACGAGGAAGGTATTATTTCAAACTACAACAGGAAGAAGAGGTGGAAAACATACATCAGTAGAGAAAAGCAAAGCAAAAACTAAAACAACTAGCTTCAACTGTAAAACTGACAAAAAAGAGGAACCCAAGGTAGAGCACGACACGGCTCAACAACTGTGCAGGGAAGGGTAGGTGTAGGCGATACCCCTTAACAAGGTATCGAGGCAGCGGCGTGGGAAGTGACGGCGACAGATGACGGCAGTCGAGACGGCAGCACCTCGAGCGGGCCACCTGCACGGGCGCGACTGAATGGCCCGGGTGACAGATTACACCAGAACCGAATTACAGGTTTTGGAGTCGATTTTCGTCCGCGCCGCGCGCACGCGCTCCGCTCGCGACCCGCGCCCCCGCTGCCACCGCGCTCGGCGCCGCGCGCGCTCTATTTATAAGACGCCATTACCGAGAAATGAAGTGGCGGCGCGGAGGTGGAGCGGTGGAAGGGGGCGGGACGAGTCGAGGCGAGGCAGATCAGAGTGGGGTGGGGTGGGGGAAGGGATCTGGGCTGAGCGCGTGGGAGAGGGAGGGGTATCGGCGGCGGAGCCGGAAGGAAATCTCCCCCCCACCCCGCTCACCGACGCGCTTTCCCCTCGACAACCTGGGGAGCGGCCGATAGGAGCACGCCGTCAGCCACCTCGACGCGCCGGCATTGGTCCTCTCCAGTCTACTCGGCGACGCTCTGCTCTCCTCGGCTACAAGATGTGCTACAAGTCATGTTCGCGACTTTCTAATGAATAAGATGCGTTTGCGATAAGCGAGTTGATATACGATGCTTAAATCTATGCTAGTTGGACCCGTTCGAACCTACCGCACTTTGTAAATAATTGTTTCAAAAGTGAAAATAGCGTCATACAGAATCACAACTTCCAACAACCAGCCTCTGCACGACATTTTAAACCAAAAAGGCGCGAACATTCTAATTAGGTATTTATTAATACATAGAAAGACTATTAGATTCGTGCAATTAAAATGATAACAAAGAATTAAAATAGCCAATTTAATTTTTCATAGGTTACGAGATTTTGCATGTATATGTTATCGTCTACTATGGAGTACGGGCACCCGGAATTATTGTACCCTCAATAATGTAATGGAAGGTCCTAAACGTAATTTTGTAGATTACAGTATAAAAACGTAACTCGAGCCTCTTCGGGATACCGAAAGCCCAGTTTTAAAGATTAAGAACGCATAGTTTTCATATAGTCCACGACAGCTACATGTGACGTAACAAACCGTGAGCTAGTCTGTGCCAGCTGACTTCAAATCATAATCTTTTTTTTACTTTCAATCTATTCATCGAATCATCATTCTATTAACTTTATTTTATTTTGACCTTCTTTTAAGGCACAAGGACACTTTTTCTCTTGGAACACAAATGTCAGTGAAGGTCTTGGAAATATTTTACTTCATTGTTTTTGCCTGTCTCGCAAAGTATTAGACGAAGCATCGCTGGGAACGGAGATACGTATTTTGAATTCATGAAGGAGAGGCACACTTTCAACAAAAAATGAACACTTTACGTAAGACACGCAAGTAGCGTTCCCACCTCCTAATGTGTGGCCTGATAGTTAAAATAATCAACAAAGATCTAATTGTTATGCACTCATACTTTCATTTCTATATAGAATCCCGTCGCAAAACAATCAATTGTCAGAAGAAATACTAATGACCGTCCAAGGTTTCCCAGCGAACGAACAATTATTATTTAAATAATTTAAATTATTGCCATTGCAACTGTTTCGGATACGACAATTATGTCAATATAAAATAGCATTTTCTGTTACACAAAAAATAGCCAATAAAAGGAAAACAACCACTAAATCACATAATTATCCGCATCCATTACATCCCACAACACACAGCATTATCTAGTAAAATCGTTTCCTTCTTTGCGACTCAGACGTAAAAGATGATGCAATTACGTACACACGGGTTCCTGGTACCAGGTCGTGCGTGTACAAGGCCTTCTGGATAGCGCCGTTCATGTTTTGTTGCGAGCCATAAAAAACAGTGGACAAACGATGGTTATTACGGCGAAAGACAGCTGACGCTCCAGTCGGTGGGTTGCATGCGCAATCGCTTGATAGCTGCTTGCGGCGATGCAGCACAACCCTCAATCTGAAGATGTGTAGGCAGGAATGAGCTGTGTTATCTAATCACTAAGGCACAACCTCTCAAATCCTTGTTCTGTGATGACAATGCACTGGGGTGAATTTATCCTTCGCACAAACAAAATTGTTCGAAATATGTGAAACTCTATTGCGCAGTTTTCTTGGATTTAGCAAAAAAATGTACTCTGCAAGATTTAATAATGTCTACATATACATACGTAACATGTGAACACGCAGTTAAGTGAGTACACGTATAAGGGTTACCAGGAATAGAAAGGCGGGAGAGCTGCATTACCTCACACGTAAGCCAGGATCACCACCTCAATGCACCACATCCTGCGTCCTCTATCGAGTTAAGCCGAGCCTATCACCCTCGTAGAGGTAAGGTTCCACAATAACGGCGCTCGTGAGAGGTGACGAAGCAACATCACTCTCAGTCCATTACCCATCACTTTAGATAAAAGCAGGGGCCCGCTAATTACATAAAAGGTTGCGGACGCGAATCCGGATGTCGAGGTTCCAAAAAGTTTCATGATTTCATCAGAGTTTCAATTCTATTAGTGAAACGAATAACTCGCATTTGCATGCATACCCTTCATCACCATCTACAACCAACCGCCAAAAAATTGCAATTAATTTGAATGTTTGATGATATGAATTCGATATTTTCGCTGAAACAAATTTCCTTGACTTTTCTCTCTATTTCAATGCGTTTTTAAACTGCTTTCACTAAAATAAGAGTTTTATGAACGAGTAAAAATTCCCTTAACAGCTGAATATTGTTCAACAAACTCCCTGATTTCCTATTTTCCAGATGAGACCATCCTGCTTAAACGTCATTAAAAAGACATTGCTTTACCGAAGTTCATTGTCGAAATACGCATTTTACTGAAATGTACATGATGTGTACATGTTCCTATAGGATTAATTGTTCAAATTAACGCCGTAAAATACGTTCTTACCGGAAAAATAAAATATACCGCGAACTCTACCTTTCACTCTAATCCTATTAAAGAACCTAATGTTTCACCATTTTCGACCAATTATTAATATGACAATAATAATCTGTAACATAGATCGAGTAAATTGTTCACCGACAAAAGCCTTTCGCCGCGGAGTCCACGGTCCAAATTTCGGTAACAACACGAGCCAAATGAATTTGTGGTAGAGACTCAGTGCAGGGTACTATAGGATCTAATAATTGTCTTACCAATATGCACTAACTCAACTTTCTATTCATTCTCTCCAGCCTCGTAGGTCTCACACGGATAAAAGAAACATACCGGTTCTCATATCATGAAAACAGCTAGAAAATTTCGTGTCAGAGACTCGAGAACCGTCTAGCAGTTGGGAATCGGCCTTGATGTAAGCAACATCAAAATAAATAATTATTCTAAAAAAAATTACACTGCGAGTCAGAAGACAAAAGTCCTGTGAAAATTATGAGATACAAATATTAACATATACGCCTTATCTACTTCGTACTGTGTGCTACTTAACCAACAAATGTATCCTGGAATCAGTATTTTCATTCTCTAAAGGGTTTTCAATGCATTCTTCAAGGAATGTTAATATGACATGGAAATCAATGCAGATTAGCGAAGGCTGTACAAGTAATAGCATATACTTTTGAAATAATGTACAAAATACTCTTCGAAACAAGCCATCAAGCAGGCAGAATGACTCCGATCTCACGATGGAAAACAAGTGGAATGAGGTTACATTTCACATTTCAAAGCAAAGTCATTCGAGTTATTAACTGCGGACCAGGTTCACGCAGGGTTTCAATTAACAAGGCAAAGAGGCACGGAAGCCATCAGTTCTTCTCTGCAATAGTTTTCTTCAGACGTCTTAGGCGACCGCAACCACACGTCAGAATTTCAGATCTCTCTAAATTACAATGGACGCGAGTTCCATATGAACTTCATGTCCCCGTTTGACCTACTCATTAGAGTCGCAACGTTTCCTCGTCCGTCGCGCATCGTTCACGGAAGAAATCACCGGAAGTTTTATACGAAAGATCTAGATGAATAGCCGCAATAGTATTTCTTCACGAAAATATGGCGAATCAGGAAGATAGAACATTCATCCATAGAATCTGACCCCTCAGTAAAAATCTGATAAGAATGATATCACGAGAAAGTTGCCAGGAATCGTTATTCAAACAAATTCTTTACGAATATTTGAAACGTAGTGAAGATATCAATGCAAACGTTAGCTGTTATTTTAATTAAAAAGGAAGTCCATACTACTATTTTCCATTCCCTAAGACAAAAGTGGATGTAAACAATAGCATGTGCTTTGGGATGCTTGCCATTGGTTAGTTGACGCGATACAGCCTCAGGTGTGTTCATGTGCACAAGAAAATAGTTTTCGATGTAGTGACTCATTTCTCTCACAATGTTAAATTTCTACACGAAACTTACATTATATAACTCAGATTCCAAAACAAGAAGATACGACGGTACCGATGTCGGTGACAGTTATGTGTCCAATGCCTCCTTGGTGTCAGCTCTAGCGGAAAAGTAAATCCTGAGAGTCAGAAGGAGAACTGTACCCCCCGCACGTGGAGTAGCGACTGGAGCTGTTGATTTCTTAACAACTGATGACAGACGCAGGCTCGGTCATGCACGGTGGGAGGCGGTATGCTCATGCGAAGCGAAGCAGATCAGTGCAGAGTTTTGGGTCTAGCAGTTCGAAACGTTCGCTTGAAGATGCCGGAGAGCGGTGCAGGTCCTTCCATAGTGAAATAACACAGCGGTAAACTATTACGGAGTGGTGAAAAGCGTGTGGTATTGAACGGTTTAATACATTTTTAGCACTTTTTAGAGCTTCTCGAGCAAGGTATTTCCAAAATGACACCAGAATGCTGGTGTAGTGGCAGTTAGGCTTACTATTAAAGAACAGAGGATGTGAGAGGTAGATGGCTTCAGTGACAGTCGTGGACGAGATAGTCATCACCGAACGTTCCTCTTCCAGTATCGAATCATCTACTTCCGACATGGAAGGAATTGAACCTCTTCCTGAAGCAAAGCATCGTAAACACATTGTCTGCATGAGATTAAAGGGTGAATATTAGTTAATACAGCTGAAATAATGTAATATGGATATTGACATTCGCTTGCTCACTTCAATCTCGTAAAGATTTTTAAATATTTAACTTTGCAAACTGGTAGTTAATGGTGATTTGATTAGTTTTACTCTCAAATATTTCAGTTAATATTTGTGACACGCGTTTGTGGAGCTATTAGAAATGTTAATATCCACCCAAGTGCTCTGCAGAAGTCGGATTCTCTTTTCGTGACTATATCGAGCGCGCGTGGCCGAAAGTAGATCGAGCGGCGTCGGCGATTGAGAACCGAGGCGGATGAATGCCTAGGGGTTGTTTACATCAGCTTTTGTCTACGGGCGAACGAAGAATACAAGACACGATTCGTGTTATAAAGGACTCTTCTGCAAAATAACAATCCTCGTATGTCTTCAAAAAAAAAACTAATAATAGTAGGTTTCTTTTAAAACAACTTTAAACTTAATTTCAAGTTTTGTTTAAAGAAAAAAAAGTAACTGTAATGGAAAAACTATCTTAACAGCTGATGTCAATAATTGTAAGCCATGATGAATCATTAAACGTGGTGAAAATAGAGTATTGGAAGAATTATTATTCCTACTAAGAAACATGACTGTTTACCCAACAGATCACTTGCCTGACTAAACATATAAAAACATTTCTTCAAAGGAACATTTCCTTTACTTTTTCTTATATTTTTGTTGTTCTAGGAAATTGCATTGTTCTGTAAAGTATATATTTGCAAACCCAACAGTACATACACAAACTGAACACCCATGCAAACCGAGCAGTACATACATAACCTGGAATTTCATTCCCTCTTTCAGATCTTTCCGAGAGTCGTTTGCGAAGCTTTAAACACATTTTTACAGGATTCACATTAATGGGCGTATCATTAATATTGCATAAAGTAGATAATTTAAAACCCTGTTACAGAGAAATGGGCAGATTTTAGCAGATAAAGGTAGCTTCACAGCGTCTACACGACCGATATGGCAGTGGATGAAAAACAGTTTCGCAATGCTTATTGAGAACGAGCAAAAACACATCATCGGCAGAGCTCAACTGATTATTAGAGAGATTGTAAACTCCAATAACAGTCCGTACATCACATTTCACAAACGATCAAAACACAGCTATACTGAAATGTCTCGCACTACACAGTATAAATTAATACGTTGAATGTTGAAAATAAGTACACGTAAAAAGCTATTCATTTTAGTACAATCAACAACGAAGGAAACGTCTTTACAGCATCAAACAAACAATAAAACAGTGTTCATCTACATTCTTTAATTTCCACTCTTGATAATTATATGCAACTCAGAATGATAATTATTTTCCCCAAACCACATTCTCATTCTTTGGAGATTGAGGTAACGTTATCGTACTCAATGATTCAAATAAATAATCGGCAGATTCACAACGGAATCTCTTTAACGCACGCGAATAGCACATGAGTGCAAGGTAGGAGGTAGGCAAAAGGCAGCAAGGTGCCATCCCCCCCCACACACACACATACATGCACACTCACACGTGGAAGAGGCGGTGGCTCGGGCCTTGGCCCCGCGCACCTGCGTCATGCTCACGTTGCCCAACGGCGGGAGTGGGCGGGGCGGGGGCGGGGGCGGGGGCGGGGTCGCGGCGGCCGAGGACGGGAAACGCGGCGCGGCGCCGGCACGCGTGAAGCACGCAGTGGGCCCACACCACACACCAGTCTACAGTGCGCTTTCTGCCATGTCCACCAGGCTTTGTATGGGGAGGTTGCCGTGAAGGCAAACTGGGTTCCGGCTGGATCGGACATCGGCCTGTCGGCGTCACGCGTCGGCAGGGAGTGCGGATTAGGGCCGAAAGGCTAGGTGCCCACTCCGGGGATTCGTCCCCCCGATGAAATGTGTGCAATTTAGTAGAATGCACAAGTCCAACAGAACTGCCATGTCTACCAGGCGTTTCAGCTCTATACTACGCTACCGTGCAGCCACTTTGCCACTAACCCGCGGCTTGATTCATTCATTCATTCATTCATTCATTCATTTCATTCACTCACTTTTCCGTGCTTCCAGGCACGTCGCGTCACTCGTCCCGTAAGCGTGGCGCATGCTTTTATCTCGGGAGGAAGCGGTGTTCTTCCCCCGTTGGATGGTGGGATCGGGTGCCGATCTACATACCGGCTGGCGTGTTTTTCATCATCCACCAGCAGGTCACCGTTCCAGCCGGGACAAGCTAACTCCTGCCATGCGTGGTAGTGAAATATATATAAGTGATAGTGTGCTTCAGAAAGGGGTGGTGGTAGGTCAAGGAAGATGAAGGAAATATCGCGTGTGGTCTAAGGGGCTATTTTATTAACAATATACCACGTTTATTGAAGGTAACATGAAATTAAGGTGTTATACAGTAGATTTTTTTAAAAAAATTTCCTACTTTTTTTATCTTTAACGTTTTGTTCGAGTTCGTTACGACATACAATGGGCCAGAATAACAACCAGCGGGCATTGTGTGTTTTCTCTTATTTCCAAGCACGTGTTTGGATCGACAATTTTCTTCAGGATGTATCAATTTTGAGTAAAACAACTTAAAATTAATACAACGTTACGTTCACTTTTCAAAGGTTTATGTTTCTTTGGTCATTCATTTTTATGTAAAAAGCCGTTCTTTGTTTTGCATTTTACAAGTCGTGGAGTTTTCTTTCAAGAAGTTCCATTTATAATGCTTTAATTAAATCAAATGAAAAAGTTGAGGCATTAATGTCACTTACAAATGCAGTTTTTCTTCCAATGTATAGGCATTTGTATTAGCACACCATAATCTCCTAGCGATTTTTTCACTACAACAAACTTCCATTTCGTTCTCGATGAGTGAGAGAGAAAATATTATCGGATGTCACTTTTGGGAAGAGAAGAGAGCTGGGTTGGAACCAGTAGCGAATTTTCCGATACACCGCACATAGAGGTGGAATACCTAGTAATTCGAAGAGTATAAGAAATGTTTCATGAGTGTGGTAATCCCCTAAAAAGTTATTGAGATTTTGTGCATCGTTACAACAGATGTGAAAAAGTAACACAATTTTGCTACCAGGAGCCAGTCAGGTCCGCAAGTGTCTGCGCTATGGAGAACGCACGACGGAAAAGTTTCGAACAGTTCTTCAGAATTCGCTGGCGCACGACAGGCACCGCATGTCAACTGCGATAACCTTCGGCTCTTCATGTTTCAAGGGCGAGGAGAGGAGAGGATGCGCGGCTGAACGTTCCGTAGGCACCGCAAAATATTGCGGTAAACAGCCCGTCGGTAAGCAGGTCGTTCGTATGTTTCGCTTTTCTCAAGTTTTTGTCAAAATGTATGTTAATGATCCAGAAACTAGTGGTTCATGTGATTGTGTTACAGAACAATTATTAAGGACTGAATTTCCTAGTACTGGGTTTTAAGAAAAGCTCGAAATAAAAGGCAACGGTAGGCCCACATCAGAACTTCCAGGTTTGACTGCAAAATATCAAGAGGGGAAGCGAGAGTACAGCAGACACTTCTGTACTAATTATTCTAAACACAAATGGTTCACAGGTTGCCCTAAATTGAACTAACGTTTTTGCTGATCCTGTCTTCTTTTTAATAATGATAAGTGTAATAACGTTTGTAAAAAGAATTCGACGATATAGTTTCCCTTGCTTAGTTCTTTAGGCAAGCATGAAAAGTAAAGAAATCATATATTTTGTGCATTTACAATGTGTAATATCGATAATATGCGAGTATTTTTGCAGCTAAATGGTCAGAAGGCTTTACAAATTTCGAAACAAAGAAATAATAAAAGACAGACTGATATTAACAAGACTCACGACGTTGTCTTCCACTTACGAAAGCAAGAACAAGCTTTTAAGCGTCGCGATGAATCGGAAACATCGTTTAATAAAGGAACCTACTTAGAAACATAGTTTACTGACGTTCCGATAAACTCGGTAATTACATTTAATTCTCCAGAACGTATTGTATTATATTATATTCATGTATTACATGTAGGTTTCACTTTTAAGGAAAACTACGACAGCTTCCGTATGGTGCGGTATACTTAAAATCATGTTCAGGATTCGCCACTGGTGGGAATACAAATTGGAGAACAAGAAAAAAGAAAGTAGTAGAACACGGTAACTGCAATGTACACTGACCTCAAGACCTTCTAAATGGGAGAGTTCAATGTTACCGCAAGTTACCTTCAAACAAACTATATAAGGAGGCAGTGAATGACGTTAGAAAGGAATGTACCGTATTTGTGTTTTACCTCAGATTTTCATCTAAATTCAGCAAGTAAAACTTGATATAATTTGAATGATAGATTTTTTGACAGCTTGTAACGCAGACCCTTTCGCACGTGTACGAACTTGTAGAAAGTGTGACCATGACCGCGCAGGTCATTCCGTGTCCCGAAATACTCTGGCACATGCAACGCGCGCGGAAAGTATGACGACGACCTCACGGTCCGCTATGAAGGAGCAATCCGGTTCTATTAGCCCTCTTCCTGCCTCAAACGCACGCAGCCATGCAGCTGGATGCAAGGGTGGTGAAGGCAAAGCCATCACAGCCGTTAGGGACGATCATGGCTGCGTAACTGATGGACAGGTAATGAGACGACTGTGATTAATTTTGCGAGATATGGAAAAAAAGTCATATTAATGGTGTGGCGTCATGGAGATAAACACACAGACATTTACAAGAATGTACAAGTTTATTTACACGTATGTACAATAACTAAATTCTGCTCCGAAACTACACACTTTTGAGTATTTCCCTGTGGATACCCCACATACCTAGGGAGGCCCCGCCTCCACTGACGCTTCTCCCGCGCCACTACCGTGACTTCGTCACCCGTGCCAGAGGCACGACACGCTCCAGCCTGGGCGTAAAGTTTTACGCATCGTGCGAGGTTTCCAAAACGCCCCGTGTGAGCTCGTCGGCTCGATTTTATACCTAGAGTGTAGTCATCACGTGGCCGTCCTTGGTGTAGGAGGGAGGCTCGCGTCTACCACGTGACCTTCCACGTCAAGCTGACGTCCACTTGGTCTAAATATATCTCAACGCCGCGGTGCCAAGGCTATTCAACCCGCAGGTATGCGATACTTCCGCTCCTCCTCCCACCCACGGCCGCCAACGTGACGCTACAATGGTAAACAGCTGGGGATACATTGGCGCTGTAAAGAGTGAGGTCAGTAGCGTGAATGCGGAGGTTCTTTAAACATCAATGCAAGTTCTGAATGCGCCAACATTGATCTGTAAACTATTTCATAAAACACAAACTCGCCTAAGACGACTACTGAGGTAATTTAAAGACCTTTAAAATTGCAACGAAACATAAGATTTAATGTTTACTTCTCTCCCCCTCCAAAATTGAGAAATTAGCATATTTTTACTGCAACTTTTTATTCTTTTTTTCTCAGGTCTCAGAACCTTTCATTCCGCTTTACGCCGGGTTTCTTTCGGGGGCATTGAGAGTAAAAACTTGGAAAATCTGAAAGCAATTTCACCATCTTGTAGAAGAGACTCCTACCAAATTCAGTACAGCGAACATGCGACATTTCCCACGACATGGGTTACCCTGATATAAGTGTACTTATGACATACGTAATGTCAAACACTTGACATGCACAGCAGGACCGGTGTGTTCGTTTCACGCTAAATCTTTCTACGGAGGCTTCGAAAGAAAGGTTTACTTCGAGAACGGTGCATTAAAAAATTCATTAGAAGAAAAGGACGAGCAATTGCTGAAAGAGGTAAAAGGAATCTTACAAAGCAGAAAGGAACAGTCTTTTGTGAGTCTGTGCTAATAGGAACTTGAGAAAACGTAAGGAAAGAATATTTTCATTACACCAAAGATATTTGAGGCCGCAAAGTGAACAAGTGGAGGATTGAAGTTTGATATAGGAGCCTTTTCATAAACATTAAAAGAACAAGTACAGTCCACTCCGGTTAGTGAACTTCTGGGGACTAACATGTTTGGTTCACAATATCAGAGGTTCACTACATCCGATGGTGTCAAAATTAAATGGAATTTCTCCATAAAAATTGATTGTATTAATACACAACAAAATTCATCAACAGCACGAACTGAAAATTTCAATATATTTATTTATACGCAAAATCAATTATTTTCAATTTTTGCTTCGTACATTTTTCATTACATGCACCTCCAGTTCGTGCTCTTTCTACTAGATCTGCTTGTCCTCTTGTCTAATATCGTAAACAGTCTTGGCACCTTTCAATCCTCTTGCACTGTTGGAACACCGTCTATCTCCGAAGCCCCTTTCATCGTTACATACGATATCCAATTATTTCCACGACTTATTCCCTACTTTCACTTACCGATGTCAGGTTCACTAAGTGAAACGCGACCAGTGACTTTAGTTCACTATAACCGAGGGTTCACTTTATCAACTTTAGTTCACTATATCCGATTTCACTATAACCGGAGTCGATTGTACCATTAAATGCTGTCCTAATTTCTTTTACTCCATATAATGTTTTGAAATCATGGCATCAGAAGCGAGTTAGATTTGAACGCACTATACTACCACATGCACGAACACGAATCACATCCGGGATTACTCAGGTGAAAAGGCAATTAAATTGACTAACATTTTCCCCTTCCTATTAAACAATTATGAAGGTAAAATTGAATTAATAACGCATTATCGAGTGGAGCGAGGGAAACAGAAAAATTGATAGATATTTAAGTATAACTGGATCTAGATAATATTCAAACGCAAACCACGTAGTAATTAAAAACACTTTTAAATGCAATTATACTCTAGAGAGTCATCTCCATTGTGTGTCACTGGTAACAGATGAGTGGACTTTTCTGTTCTTCAGAAACAATTTTTTGATTGAATATTTTGTTAATGCGGGGGATTAATGCTCACTTTTCTAGTCACGATACCATCCTTGTACAAAAAATTCAATCTAGTAACGCCTTAGTGTTAGCTGGACCTGTAACAACGTTCTCCTACAATACAGAGTGGAGGAATATTGCAATGAGACGGGAATATTAAAAGCCAATAGTGAGCGGAGCGACACCCAGAGGCCGCCGCGAAGGCGAGGGAAAGGGAAAGGAAGGACGAAGGGCGCAAGGGCCAGGTAGCGGCTTGTTAGAACGCGCAGTCAAGCAGAAGCCACAGGCGCCGGACGTACGGAGGGCGGGGAGGGGCGGGGCGGGGCGGGGCGGGGCGGGGCGGGGGCGGGGCGGGGCGGGGCGGGGCGGGGCGGGGCGGGGCAGAGCGGAGCAAATCGCAGCAAATCGCAGCGCTGCCGCTGCCACCGCCACCTCAAACACGAGCCCCGTCTGCCATTTTTGGTGTTTGACACCACCACACCATCGATTCCGACGTCGCCGTCGGCCCTGTCTTCACTGCCACCGACTCCTCAATCGCCATCGTGTCAGCCGCCACTAATGACCGAGCGGCCGCGCGCAGGTCAACAACACACGACGCGAAGCCGACGCCGACGTGCGCGCAAGGGCGAGGGAAAAGGGCGGAGGCGGGTGGGTGTGCGTGGGAGCGAGAAGGGCGCGGCGGCGCCGGTGCGTTTGGGAACGACGCCAACGCCAGCCGCCACCGCAACGTCTCGCGCGCGTTTTATAGCAGCAACAGACTGCACGGCCCCGCCCACATTTCGGCGCGCGGGCAGACGGGTGGCGGGGGGAATGGGAACACTCACACTCCAGGCGGAGGAGGGCTGGGGAAAGGTAAAGTGCAGAGGTGCCGCAGGGGCCATGTCATAGCCAATTACTATATTTGGATATATTCATAGATGCCCGATACGTAAATCAGCTGATACGATGTCATCCAATCGGAAGGTTGAACGTCACCGTAGTAACGTCGCTGTGGTGACATGAAAGATCCCGATTGGATGGAACCGTAACAGCTGATGAATGTCACAGGCAGCTATGGAAAAATCGCAGTAAAGAAAGTTGGAAGTAGAGTCCTGTACGAGACGATTTTACTTGAGCAACGCGGCAGTTCGCAGAAAATCCCCTAGACTTCAGGCCAAATTTGCTCGGCCTTGAAAGCCGAGCATCCGATGCTCGGTGTGAAGGGGGACGACGTGGGCTAGTGTTTCGGAGGCAATGGCGCCTCACGGGCAATGGGTCGCAGTGAGGCGATGTGTGCACATGAGTTAAAATACGAACGATGGCTGTACGAGGTAAAGTAACGAAATGTGGGCGGGAAAAAGCGGGACAGATTACGCTATTGCACGGAAACATTACGCTTCAAATAATAATAATAATAATAATAATAATAATAATAATAATAATAATAATATAAATTATTATATATAATACAGTGATTGAAACCCTCCACGCCACTCCACGCCACTCCACGCCACTCCACGCCACGCCACGCCACTCCACCACACGCCACTCCACGCCACTCCCGCCCTCCACGCCCTCCACGCCACTCCCGCCACTCCCCACGCCACTCCGCCCTCCCGCCACTCCACGCCACTCCACGCCACTCCACGCCACTCCACGCCCTCCACGCCACTCCCACCGCCACTCCCGCCACTCCACGCCACTCCCGCCACTCCACGCCCACTCCACGCCACTCCACGCCACTCCACGCCACTCCACGCCACTCCACGCCACTCCACGCCACTCCACGCCACTCCACGCCACTCCACGCCACTCCACGCCACTCCACGCCACTCCACGCCACTCCACGCCCACGCCACCCACGCCCCCAACCTCCTCCGCAACGGCCACATCCAAACCTCTCGCTCTGCGCGCCCACGCCACTCCACGCCACTCCACGCCACTCCACGCCACTCCACGCCACTCCACGCCACTCCACGCCACTCCACGCCACTCCGCCACCCACGCCACTCCACGCCACTCCACGCCACGCCACTCCACGCCACTCCACGCCACTCCCAACCTCCTCCGCAACGGCCACATCCAAACCTCTCGCTCTGCGCGCCGCGTGGGCGAGCGATCGTATCTTTGCGCGTCTCCCGGCGCCTATAGCCCTGATATTACAGGCCAAGGCGTTTGCCTACCGTTATGGAAATACTTACGTTAAATGAGATTCGCGAGGTACACGGCGCGGTCTAAAAGGGAAGAGTCGGAGAACGCAAGGAGAAATTAAAAGCCGTAATGAGTTCGTTATAAAATTCTTTACGATTCTGTCTGAAGCATTTTACACTTTACGAAGGCGCTGAGTGAGTTCTGAGAAAACTGCTAAAGCTAAAAGCACACCATTTGTTTGGAGAAAACGAAACGGTTCACCATGTACAGTCACTTTCTTGTCTATCGAGTCTTGCGATGGACCATTTAAAAACGCTAGTTCTTACTACTATGCTTGGAAGATTACTGTGACCAGCCGCAACAATCGTAGAAACGCAATCCAACATCTGTCGCACCCTCAGATTCTACAAAGATAGAACTAGATTGCCAATGCTGCCCCTGCAAAAGAAGCCAAGCTGGAGGGTAAGCCGGCGGCGAGTGAAACTTTCGACTTCACTTATACAAGTAGCTTTGCCAATTTTGTAATGCGCCAGAAAACCCTTCAGAATCAAGATAAACATTAAATACTACGTTATCATACTTTATTTGGACATACAGAGGGAATGGAGACAATGGACATGGACGGGTTGTTATGGTAGCGGACGTAAATAAACAACGCCGTAGAAATTAATGCTAGCATAACGTAGTTTGCTTTGGGGGACGGGGAACAAAGTCCTTTGTAAAATAAGGAAATGGTGTGCATAGGAGGCTTAGTTATAGCCAGACGACGAAGAATCGGACTCTATGTCACCCGCAGCCAAGTTGAACGCTTCGTGCATGGTAACCCCCGTACAGGTTTTAGACGGGACGGGTTTTTGAATTGTGTCGTAGTGAATTAGCAAGGACATCAGGTTGAATTTAGGAGGGGAATAGAATTGTCATTATTGTGGGAATAAGTAAAGAATAATGAAAAATGATGTTAGCGTCGAGCAATGTTACGGATTGAGTAACAAATGAGCACGCGTTCCATGAAAATAATTTAGATTAGGGATAAGACAGTAGCCATATCATCTCATGCACATTTCATTTATGGATGCTAGGAAATGAGGCGGTTAGGCGCCCAACAGAGGTGGAGGAATAGGGAAGTTTCACTTGCACTGATAAATTAATTGATGATCATCTGACGAATTAGCAAACAATTCGATAGAGTTGTAGTTTAATGCTTTTTAATGACTGATGCCAAATAGAAACGCGTGGAAAATAAGGCGAGGCAGGTAATATTCCGACGACTGACGAGAGAAGACAACTTGGAACCACATTGGACATTTTTTTCTTGTGGATTCATCCGAAAACATCCCGCCTGCGCGAACATCCCGAGTAAGCGAACGAAACATTTCAGTGGATTTGCGTAAAAGGAGTCTGGTCAGGATTAGCATAGATAAAAGTGTTGCCGATTAGGCGAAACCTTTCTTCATGCTTCTTGGCGAACCTTTTAATTTCTTCTTTAATTGTTGGTATTCCAAGATCCCTGTGGATATCGGCATTTCTTACATATCATGATGCATTCACCATTTCTCGCAGTACTTTGTTTTGGTAAGTTTGTATTATTTTGATATTGCTATCTACGCACATCCCTACAGTTGAATTTCATATAGACATACGGGTTTAAGTATCTGATTATTTATTAGAGTTTTATTATATAACGATAAACTGGAATATCTTCCCATTAGCCATTTATACTGATGAAATTTTTTATTGAGTTCTTCCTTTTTTTCTTGACATGTTCTTTCCATTTCAGTTTAGTGTCCAATGTCATACCCAAATATTTATATAATAAATTGTAGAACTCATAAATGCATCATAAAAACGTATTCAAAATGTTTTTCGCAAATTTCGGCTTTTCAAAAAATCATCCAATGTCACACCTGGGCACCACTTCAGCAATTTGAACGAAGATGTCTCCGAGGCTGGAATTTGCGCTACTCAATTATTTTCTGGCCAGTCAAAAATCTCTAACTTTTAATTGGAATGGAATCGCCGTGAAACTGTTCTCCATTAGTCAGTAGATCAATATGCATTTCAAAACTTAAGCCTCGTTACTGAAAAGCAAAACCAAGATGTAATCATGATTATAAAATGCAATCTTGAAAACTCTATTTCCAAAGTGCTCCTGCTTCTAGAACAACAGTTAATCGATCATATCGACCCGGACTATAAAGCAGTGGGCAGCAACATCCCAGCAATTAACGACACCTGCCGTTCTTCCCACACTACAACACAAACCACGCCACCCACAGCACTTTACAAGGCCACTTTGTCAAATAAGTCCTGCTGTAGATCGTCTCACACGGACACGTGCCCGCGACGCATCCAGCGCGCCAAGGCCATGCGGCGGCGGCGGCGGCGGCGGCGGCGGCAGCCAGCGCCACGCAAATCGAAGCGCGCAGGCCGCCGCCTTCACAGCCGGCCACCCGGCGCGCGCGCATCGCCACGCCTTGGCACTCGCCGCAGCGCGGGCAGCGCGACCCAAAGGTCAGGCGGGGTCGCGCGCGCCAATCGCCCTCCCGCACGCCCACGCACGCTCACGCCCACCCACGCCCGGACACGCCCGCCCACGCTCGCTCACGCCCGCCCACGCTCGCTCACGCCCGCCCACGCCGCTCACGCCCGCCACGCCGCTCACGCCCGCACGCCCCCCCCCGCCCCCGCCCGCACGCCGTCCGCCCGCCCGCCCCCACGCCCGCCCGCCCGCCCGCCCCGGACACGCCATCACGCCCGCCCCTCGCCCGCTCACGCCCGCTCACGCCCGCTCACGCCCGCTCACGCCTGCTCACGCCTGCTCACGTCCCGCCTGTCTGCCGCGGGGCAGGGGCAGTGCGCAATGAATCCGAGTGCGTAAATCCAGGATGAAGATAAGACGGGTTTATTATCCCATCTGCGAATTGCTCCGCCAACTCTGCCCTGTGACTACGCATATTGCGAGACGGATGAAGGGTCGCCGAGACGAAAGGTCAAGCAAAGAGAACCAGAGGCAAAAGAGAAAACTGAAGAAAAAAAAATGGAGAGAAGGGAGGGAGACAGGATGACTGTTCTGAACTTGAGACACAGTAGAAACCAATTAAATGAAACTGTGAAAGAAGAGATGAAATACTAAAGTACGAAAGAAAAAAGAATTTGGATGAGAAGTTGATACCCAAATTTTATTTTTATTTTTAGATAAAAGGATACGACAGGAATGTGAAAGTTTCAAACAAATATTCAAAAGTGTCCCTTCACGAAAACATCTAATGGTATCAAATGTAAATAACAAGGTAAGAACGTTTAGTGGCAATGTAAATAACATGGGAAAAGCCGACCTATATTTCTTTCACGCTTCGATCGCTCCGCCTGTTTTCTTAGCATTATTTTCCTAGTCTGATAATCATGTGGCATTCAATGTAACACATACTGCAGTAACATATTGAGCATAATTATTAAAGGCTGGAAGGAACTTCGTTACGCAATAGATTCACTCATATCCCGCAGAACTTTCATCAAAGTATTAAAAGGCAAGATGAGTGCGGTGGTAATACGTTAGGAGAAGGATAGAAAAGATTATTCATAAAATATTCGAAAGTTACGCATACTATCAGAGAACTTCATTGTGTTCATAACTGTGTGTGCGCAGCCAAACAAATTACTACATGCCTTATGGGAACCTTGGTTTTGGTACCTTTGTAGGCGGAACCTGTTCTGCCCAACACTACTACGTTCATTTCTTTTCGCAATTTATATGTACCGTTAACCGACTTACGACATGCAGGCATTAAATTAAGTTATACGTGCGATTTACATACGGTGGAGCGAATTGCCAATCCAGTTACATTCGAAACCCACAAAAACCAGCACCGGTAGGTGAGAACGCTTTACACACTCGTAGACTGTGGTTCGACCACCTTGACGACGGCGACTCGCTTCCAAGGACTGAGTTGCGCCAACGCACATTTCCTGCCCGACTGCGGGAAATTTCAGAGACGTCTCAGAAAAAATTCTCAAATTACCATGTTTCTACATATATTTTTATAATATCTACCTTTCTTAAGAGAATAGTTATAATATTATTTATCGCCACAGGTAAAATATAAAAAAAATTGCAATGTTTCTTCATTTCGTCACATTGCACGTGACACAAAACATTGCCTTGACTCGCTTTTAAAGACAAAAACCATTAGGCAATACTATAAAATCATTTACAGCCACTATTATACTACAAACAATTCTACCTCAACTGCACGATCACAGATGGACCGCTGAAATTTCCCTTTTATCAATTAAATGTCTATTTTTCAATGTTTATCTTCCACCAGAAAATGGCATTGTTCATTTCATTGAGCTGATTTATTTTGAGGAATACTTATGATAAAAATTAAAATATTGTGATATACCAAAATGACGAACCATTTTCATTATTGAAATGTCATTTTATATGACATAGAATATAGGGATGTCAATAGACGATCGCGAGGGGGTCGCTATGTGACAAAAAAACAACCGGCGTTAAGGATCATTTTCGTTAGGTTGAAATGACAGAGCAAAGGCGGAAAAAGCATTGTTTTGAGAGTCAAAAGAAAAAGATATAAAATTCGGATGCTTCCGAGTTTTTAGAAGAATATTCATTCGCTTGAGCAACGCGGTGATGAGCGGGTCGGCTCCTGATATATTTCACCAGGTCGAGGAAAGACTAAGTGACAGTTGTATAAAATTAACTATCGTTTCTTATATTAGGATAGAGCGTTCTTGTAGGAAGTAAATACGTGTCTAGGCGTCCATCCGAGACGTTAGTGAGGGAAGTCACGAATTATAATAGTATCGCCGGAAGAATTTGGAACCAGATCATGGACATTAGGCGAGGACTTTATCCAGATTCTGTTGCGTTGACGGAGAAGGTTCTACGGGGCGCCATCGAACAAAGAAGTGAAGAGCGCGCGAAGACCCACGAATGAATAACAAGGTTTTATAACTTTTGTAATATAGAGAAAACTGTTCATGACCAAATATCAGTTCAATCTTGATTATCAATGTAAGAATTGTTTAACTTGCAACAGAACCATAGTTGATATTATAATAAATTCTAATTTGTTAAGTTGAAAGCAAGCTTGGTATGTTAATCATTGTTCGTTACGCAGCGTTACGTCCACTATTTTAAAAATATTTCCTGATTCCTCGCCACTCCATATGGATGGCAGATTGAATAACTGATTGCAGAGAAAGTAGCAACAATTATGAACTTCGAACCCCCTATTAACTGAGCTATCTCAACATAACTTTGGAATGAGAGATATTTAAATTACATAGGAATCATTAGATTTCAAGTGTAACCTTTTCCTGGCGCCCAAATCACATTTATCAGTAATAATTATGTTTCAAAATGTCGCTCCAAGTGAGGCTTGTTTTAAATAGAAAGACGGGGCTTGTTTCAAATTGGCACCAGTCAACGTCCGACATGTTTCAATATTGAAAAAATATTACTTTCAACATATGCAGGGGTAAATGTCAACATGTTCTGCACGGAGAACTGCGATTTAGAAGAGCCAATTCTCAGATTATGTGTGGGGACAGCGGGGTAATTTGAACTACAAGACAACTCAGATAAAATGAGCGAGTGGGCAGCAGGGATTCCCCGATTGAAAACTGCTTCAAAAATGCGACAGAAAATCTTTATGACCCCGTTTCTGGCCAGTCGCAATCATCTTAAGTACTTATATACATGAGCACACCTACACTTTCCGCTCTAAACAAATTGGATTCTACGAACTGAACGCACCGAATAAATGTTTCCTGTTGGGGAGTTGGTTCCGACATTTCAACAGAGAATAACGAAAAACTTAGTAATTTAGAATGAATGGTCTGTCAGTAGACGGGATGCCATCTATATCATGAATATCATAACCGAATTAAAATATTTACTCAGCAAGACAAGTTGTAATAATGACAGCCATAATTAGGGAACGGATTTTCACTTAAATATATATTTTTACAGGGACAAGATACCGGCATTCACTAATATTTTTTACACTTAACACGACATTCTGAACGAATTGGAACCATTTTCATTTTACATATTTTTACATATTTGGTATAATTACATATTTTTTACATTTTTTCTATTGCTACATATTTCTGTACATTTTAATCTATTTATAAGTCAAAAATTATAATTTCACACGCGAGTTCGAAGTATATGATACTTGGAAACTAACTTTGTTAGTAAAATACTGGCAAAACCACGCAATGCGCTTATATTAACGCTGGACCTTTGCTATTAATGTCAAACGTACCCCTCCCCGTCCCGAGCCCCATCCGCTTCTTGGAAACCGCGAGTTTTGTATCAAGGATGAGCGGATGTATGTGAAGCAGAAGGAACTTCAACCACGTGCTTCCACATGTTCCATAGACTCCATGCGGAACTCGATAAAACACATATTTTTCAAATCATTGTCCTATCGTATTCTCCCATAACCCCCTCTTTCTATCACAGGCTAAGCGGTGCCATTCATTTGAGTGCCGGCTCCTCGTAAACATTGCATATACTACGTAAGTATTATATATTTCGGATGAAACTAGCGAATAATTCCTTCTGTAGATGAATTTTCTTTCGGCTACTCTGAATCCATGTTAATATCTGATCGGCTACGTACTGTGCTCGGAAAACGCTGGAAGAACGGAATTTCAAACATTATAACGCATTTTTATTTCACTTATTTTGTATTTTTTCTTACAATTTTTACTTTTTATTATAATAAATTCCGTTCCCTAGTCATAATACTTTAATTGAAAACATATTCCTTTTTAAAAATGAATCATTATTTACTCCCATTCTTCATTTTTAGTAATTGCATCAATATTTGGATATATATTTTCTATATTACAACATAACATCACTTTACGTGCATTTAAGAAGAAAAGTACAAACATTTTCGTAGCAAAATATCTCAAAACGAAGACGATACATCAAAATTGAAATTTATAATAATAAATTTCTTTCCGCATTATTACAATATTAAAAAAACAACTAATAACAAAATATGTACACCAGAGATCAATTGCGTTTATCAACTTTTTTATTTCAATTCGATTCGAGAACGTGTGTATCACTTTCACACACCCAATATGAACTGAGTACAGCACGTAAATATTTCATCGACACCCCAGCGGATCCTAATCGAAATGAGCGTTGTTCGCCTCGGAGGTCGCCCAGCGGGCCACGCCCACGCGGGCACTTTGTCAGTGGCAATCGGACGCACACGACGGGGAATGGCGCCGCGTGAGCGCTTTGCGTGCCGGGAGGCGACCGCCGCGTCGCGCCGCGCCGCGCGCACAGCAACCCGAGGAACCAGCCCAGCTAGAAATTCAACACGGCGGGGCGGGCGGAACGCCTAAGGACAAGGGGCTCGGCGAAGCTATCTCAGGAATATTCAGAAGCCATCCCGATAATGTCTTTCATCCGGTTTTCCAGTGATCCTCCAAGAGAGAATGCGCAGATGGTTCTTTGCCAATTTGTGGGTGGTACATGAAACCGCGCTCCTCTCCAAACGGTAGTAGTGATTTAAAACAAAAAGTATAATTATAAATAATTAATCACGTTTCACCATCTCACAGTTACGGTGGCGGTGAATTGCTGATAGATTTGGTAGTATAATCATCGCAGGGCTCTTGTCCCCAAAGGGCTATTCGAAGAGTTGATTCTCAGTAGCTCCAAGTGATTAGAACAACTGTGTGTGTACTGTGTGTGGAGACCCGAGTTCGACCCCCGGACAAAAAACATAATTTATTTTTATTATTCCTCTAATTCACGACTATAGATGACATGAGTTAGTAGATTATAACTAGGTTGCAACTAGTTTCCTTCTTTTTTCATGTTGAGAAGTATTAGAAGATCAGTGACCGCCTGTGTTATTCTGTGTCTTGCACAATCTTCTTCGCAATACATCTTGCGATACTTACAATGCCTCTGTTTCACAATCGTCGGCCAGATTTAATGACCTACATCATTAGAGGGTCATCTTGATGACTAGATATTTTCTCATCCCGATTATTGCATTGTCAGTCGGCTTCAATCTGTCTCTTGAGGAAGGAAGAGGCCTCAGACAAAGTCCACGTAAATCAGCTCGAGGATGGGCGACATGACGCATTGTAAGCCGTTTTCTTTTTTTTTTCGATTCATGATCACGAATTTCTTGCTCAGTGCAGTCCATTAGTCCGAAACACAGATGCTGGAAGTGTTGTCCCCATCATTTGTTTTCAGCGTTCTGTTTACTACTGCCATAAATGCAATTTTTAATAGAAGGCCCCAACTCCCCAGAGCGGAGAGAATTTCGTGGCGTACTATACCTTGACAATCGGCAAGATTAAGTTATTATTGAATATAAAACACAAATCGACTGACAATTAGAGCAAGATTGGAACTGTTTATTATTATTATTATTATTATTATTATTATTATTATTATTATTATTATTATTATTATTATTATTATTATTATTATTTTGTGAATACGTATGTTGTTATTGTATTGTATGTTATTGTATATTTTCCATACGAAGAAGACAAGATCTGATGAGACAATACCTGTTTTTACAAAAGCTTTTATTGGAATTAATCTTGGCTCAATCACTGAATTCTAATGGATGCGTCTCTTTCGTTTTCTCCATGCAAAATAAAAATATATCTAGCTACCAAAGTCAGGGATCATGATCGTCATAATTCCTCCTCGCATGGGATCGTCCACGGGCTACAATTGCACATCCACAAGTTTTATTATTTCATTAAAAAGGATTGGCGTTGCTATACGGAAACGATGCTATCACTTTATGCATAGAGAGTGTTTTTAATCTCTTCTTCCTTGTCTGTAACACTGCGGACGCTCGCAATGATTTGACACTAGTCATACATGGTGTACCGACACGATTAGAAGAAATGAGTCATGTTTGGTGTTGCCGCCAGACCGCAGTGCAGCTTGTGGGTAAATGTGTAACGAATGTGCAAGTCGCACTGAAGCACGATGCAGTTCGAAAATGGAGAAACGTATGGACAGTAGCATAACAATTTTAATTATTATATATAATTCCAAATAATGACATGAACTGAATGGTTCTACCGTTTTTCTTGATCACCAAATTGCTCCTTCAGCACAAACCTCTCCATTAAAAATATGCCTAAAGAATATGGGCACAGATGATGATCAATGTGAGGATCATGATCAACAAATGGATGTCAGATGCTGTCGCCAAAATGAAGATTACTAAGGAAATATAGTATTCCAGAACTGTGGTTTCCGGTAAGGAAATCTGACATCTGACCAGACAAAATCACGTTTACGAGTATGTCGAAAAGTTCGAATATTGAAAGCACAAAATCTCAAGGAAAAAAAAACAAAACAAAGGCGGACGGAGGACATGAGACGAAGTTCATAAAGATCAAACAGCCAAGTTTGTGATCGTATGGATAATGAGGACATACTAAAAGGCCATGTACATACACCGAAATGGCGATAAGGTTGATGACAACACAAAGCAAGAAGCGACGACCACAACAGAGGAAGAGAGCGAGCGGAAGATAACTGCGCCCTCCCCACGGTGGTTGGCTCCCGGAACAGCCTCGCGGCGTCCCAAGTGCTCGTTAAAAAGAGGACACAGGCGATGCGGTCCAGCACGGCCAGTGGCCAGAAATACAGGTTCCCAGCCGGCTTCGGGCGGGCGGGCTGCAGCGCGAGAGCGCAGGCAGATTTACAAATCAAACAGGCGGCCGGCCGCAATCACAACAGCCCATCGCGTTAGCGCCGCTCGCCTCGCCAATTTACACGCCCGTGACGCAATCCTCCACTCTGCCGCTGCAGCCCTCCCCCCCTTCCCCCACCCGCCACGCTCACGCCCCCCCCGCTTTCGCGCACGGCCCACCCGTGCATATAGCCACGAGCCCCGAGCACCCATTTCTGATTCGTGGTGCCCCCCCCCCCAGCACGTTCCCCACTGCTCCACCCCGCCCCTCCCACCCGCCGCGAGTTCCCCGCTGCTCCACCCCGCCCCTCCCACCCGCCGCGACTTCCCCGCTGCTCCACCCCGCCCCTCCCACCCGCCGCGAGTTCCCCGCTGCTCCACCCCGCCCCTCCCACCCGCCGCGAGCCGCGGGGCCTGCGACGCGGCGGTAACATCGTTGCGGTCCCCATTGCTGAACAACCCCGCCCCTCCCACCCGCCGCGAGTTCCCCGCTGCTCCACCCCGCCCTCCCACCCGCCGCGAGTTCCCCGCTGCTCCACCCCGCCCCTCCCACCCGCCGCGAGCCGCGGGGCCTGCGACGCGGCGGTAACATCGTTGCGTTCCCCATTTCAGAATAATCACAGCCGTAAGTTAATTGATATTAGTCGCGTTAATCGATTACTCTGCCAGTTGCCTCGCTGCCCCAACGTGATCACTTTCTTTCGTTCGCCTCCGCATTTTGCCGGGCACTACATTTATACAATGTTCTGACAGAATCGTAATTCAATCAAGAACTCGTTCTCAATAGTCACGTTAAACAGAGTTTAACATAAAAAAGCAGTGGTTCTTTCCAAAAATTAAACCAAGAATTATGCAGGGTGGAATATGGAAAAGTTGTATACTTCTTTCAGAAAAGTCTCTCCATTTATGTATTATCTCAAGAATATTTTCATTAACTTTTAACACTGTAAAATATTGCATTTTCGTACAAAGAATTTACACAAACACTGCATCGCGGTCGTTTAAAGAAACCCTGAAATATTTGTCGCAGCCATAACACCACACAAGTGAAAACAGTTTCCGTACGATGTTTGTCGTTCGCTTTTAGCAATTCATTTTAAATTACTATAAATTCTGCAAATATATGATCAAATCAATTATAATCAACTAATGGTAATCCATATTACCGCTATAGCAATGTATTCTTGCAAAATGCAGCATTTTATAGCCCGATCCGACAGGCAATAAATTTACAATTATTTACTGTCTCCTACCGAGTCGATTCGATGAATTTAATATACGTGTCAAATTACTACTAACATACAAATTACAACTTTACAAACTAATAAATTACTACTCTCCTCCATATGTTCATCGAAAAATATTCCACGCTGCGTTTAAATATAGAAAGATTTTTACAAGACAACGAATATATTTTGTTAGTGTAATAATAAATAATTCTGTGAAGTCGTAGGCTTCCGCGACCGGAGTCATGTGAATGATCGAAGGCTGTGTTGCCGACGCGGCGTCACCCGGACCACCAAGATCATTCAAATAAATGATTCTGTTATTGAAGAATATCAAGAGTGGCAAAGTCTACAAAGCATTTGAGATTCAATTATTATTATTATTATTATTATTATTATTATTATTATTAACGACCAAAGATGTTAAGAGTCGGTTGATTATAAAGTCTACTTCGGGATGCATCTAGTTTCCTAAGGAGTAGATCTAGTAACTGTCGGTGCATCTAAAACATTTTGCGCTAAATGTGGGATGTTCCAAATAAAGAATGCTTGCTTTCTTGCTCAGGAGTCACTTTGATTGTGATCTTTGGCGACGATATTTTCTTCAAGCTGCATACTGTGGTAATTTATGGCAATGAGGCGATATATATTTTTTTCCAGGAGGAAATTAATTTCCAGGACATTGTATTTTCTACGTTCCCTATAGCCAAGGTTCAGGATCACTGTAACCGAATCTTCTTATGCTTATTTTTAATGTAAGTGAAACGGGACTAGTGACGCAAGTTCACTATAAACGAGGGTTTACTATATCCGAGTTCACTATAACTGGAGTCGACTGTACTTTCGTATCCCGAATATTGCATTGTTTCAGAAGGCTTCAATTTGTCTGAGGCCTCTTCCTCGTACCTTACGTGACAGTCTCTGTACATCGGCTCGTGGGAGGTAATTGCAAGCACAGTGGGAAGTCAGCTACAGGTACCGACAAACTACCTATTGCAGATATTTTATTCCTGGGGTTTAGAACGGACTGCAGGACAACTCCCACTCTTCTAAAATACTCCCTGGGAATTTTCTCTTTCATTGTGTCGTTCGATGATTATTATTATTATTATTATTATTATTTGGCGAGGGGAAAATGCCTTTTGCATCGTCAGGGATAAAGATTCCTGGTGTATCTATTTATTTATTTATTTATTTATTTTACGTCAAAAAAACAGCTAAAAAACCCTCGCCCACTAAAAATCACTCTTTTTGTCCCCATATCTCTCTCCACAGTTTTAGTTTAGACGCGAGTGTTCTCCCTAAACGACAGACGGACGGACAGAAGAACTGACACACGGACGAACGTTAAAAAAGAAGACTCCAAAACATGTATTTCCGTTGAAATCTCGAAATCTATTTCCCGCAGCACTGCATAACTTCCTCTACAGTTCGTATATATTGAAACCCGCGGCGTGATTCTTGTGGCTCCGACACTCTAAGCTTGGCCGTTGTCAGAACAAAAGCTTTTGGAGTGGGAATCCTTTTCTTTGGAATAGCTCTGGAGGAGGTTGTGCCCTTTCACTTCGCACAGGAACCCCCTCTGCCGAGCGCAGCTGACTCACGGCTCTCACTCCAACCCCACCTTTCTGACCGAAACGTCCGGACGAGTCAGTTTACGCTTTCACCCACAAATCGCAATAAATCCGGCAACTCGCCGGGTGACACCAGACCGTCAACCGCCCACGTGCCATAGAAATGCCCGTTCTGCCCATTGGAACGCCGCTAATAGCCGTTAATTTTCTAATAAATGGTCGCTTCTCGCCCAATCACAATTCAAGGAAGGCAGAAGCTTCTTGAAGCGTACCGACGTGAGATCTTCGCCAGCGAATCAGTGCTCGTAATACTGTTACGAGTCCCGCGCTCCAAAATGTCTTTCAACTGATTGCTCGAGAAAGCATACGGACGGTCTGGGATCGAGATTTTGCGCGCAGAGAGATTTCTTCAAGGCACGAGCGCTTCAAGTGGGGCGACACTTTAAGGCGAGTGAAGAGAAGGCTTACAAACAGACAGCGGAGAGAGGAGGACTTACAATCAGATTTCAGAGGGAGGACGAACCAGACAATTAGACTTCAGCGAGATAACACCGACAATCAGACAACAAAGAGAGGCGGACCACGGCAAACGTACCGACTACAATCAGCGACATCATACCACAAGTTGCGACTGCTGTTCGCTAGTAACTGCCATATAACCCATATAAAGTTAAAGCATGAATACTGTCGCTGATCGCTAGAAACTGTCAGCGTGTACGTTTGTCACATCACCGAAATCAATCCATCGCCGTCGCCTGCGAAGTTCAAGCGACGCCGGCCACGCCGCCATCCTACAACAGCCCGATCACCGACCATCCGCTCGCTGCTCGCACCGTCTTAAAGGACACGTTCGATACAAATGTACTTCAAACCTTTTTTGTACAAAATTATATATTATTGTGTCTAATTTCGTTTATTGTTGAATAATTCAAAGATATTGTATTTTTATTACATGGATGATTTAATGTTAAAAGAATATATCCTATTCCCATTTATGAAACTTTTTTTTCACAAAGTTGTGAGATTTAACAGTACTCTAATATTGAAGGAAATTGTCAATCACAATGAAAAATGTACAATAATAAATCATTTACAATTGTTACACACAATGCTTCTTTAGTGTTCAACACACACACACACACACACCACACACACACACACACACACACACACACACACACACACACCACCACACACACACACACCACACACCACACCACACACCACACACACATATTGAATGCATTTTGGAGCGGAACACGATGGAAGTTAATATCTGATCGGCTTCCTTTATTTTCCATAAAGTTTGATTGGATCAAGTAATTAAAAAATCTGCCAAGAACACTGCTCATCATTGTTCATATCTTCAATAAAAGATTTGAACTGTCAGTGTGTTTAGGCATTTGAGTGAATATAGTTTACAATTTTTAGAACTACCTGCGTTTTAGATTACCGGCCTTGAACTGTGACAAAGTTATTTGTCACAAAAGACACATTGGCTTACCGTTTCTTTCTACAAAAACAAATTTCATCCTCCCAGTTCGTATTAAAATCTCGTTGCGTCTCTTCATTTATGCTTCTTAGACAGCATCGTAATTGTTCAAACACCAGGCCACAAAAGTACTTCAACGGCACACAACTGCACCCAAAAAACATCGGCATTTGCTACAATTAGCCGTTTACTTACAATTGCAAACGAAGAGCTGCAATGTTTACATGAGATCACTGCCGACTGATCATGCATCACTTCAAGAAACTCGCTCACTTATTCACACACACACACACACACGCGCGCGCGCGCGCACGCACGCTCAAAGCGCTAACAGAAGGCCCAGGAACTATTTATTTATTTTACGTCAGAAAAACAGTTAAAAACTGCGTATGACGTGCTATGGGGAAAAGTGAATTGTGTGCACATTTTCAAAATTCTGTGATCCCTACACTTAGTCATATACTACTTAAATTTTGAATTTTTGAAAGGGAGAAAAAAAAATCTCCCATGTAATAAAATCTATTTTCAAGGATAAATAAGCAATAAATTTTGAATTTTGAAAGGGAGAAAAAAAAAAAAACTCCCATGTAATAAAATCTATTTTCAAAGATAAATAAGCAATAAATTTTGGCTCTTGTTACTTCCTGCCGCGACAACATGGAAACGATAATTTGAATAATTGTATTTCCCACTGAATTCTAGAAGACGTGCACAGAAAATGAAGTTACATTTATGTCCAGAAGCAAAACAAGGGGTCATCTCAGCATTTGCTCAATGGATCAGGGAAACTGGACGAAAAACCTGATCGAGATAGGGGTCATTGACCCGGAAGCTGTAGTACAATAGTTGTTACAGGTTGTTATACTCATTTATACAGTCCAAATGGTAAATAATGCATTATGTATCATTGTTAAATTAATGGTACTTTTTTTTTAATTATAGAAACATTATGCAGCAAATTTATTGAATTTAATCGTTTAATGTCATCTGGCAAAGTGTTGTAAAATAATGTACATGTATTGTATGTGAATTTTTTGTAATGAGCTGTTGATACTGTCCTCTGATGAATATGATTTCTACGTCGAGTGTTATAGTAATAGACTTCTGCATTTTCTGAAAAAATATTCCCGCCCTTGAGCAAGTCATTTTTTACAAAAACCACTGATTCGTAAATAAAAAGACACGGTAATGGTAGAATTCCTACATTAATGAAGAGAGGCTTACATGAATCACGTGGGTGGGATTTGGTTATTATTCGTACAATTCGTTTTTGTAATCTAAAAGTCTGGGAGCTATAAGATGTATTTCCCCAGAATATTATGCCATATCTCAGGCGGGAATGAACATTCGCGAAGTATACACAACGAGCAGTGTGAAGGCTGACTGAATTTGCAAGAATTCTGAACGCGTAGCATAAAGAACTTAATTGTGTGTTCAATTCATTTAAATGGACGTTCCATTTAAGGTTTGACTGAATTGAGAGACCTAAAAATGTTGTTGCCTTAACATCAGTCAATGGTACACTGTTCATTTTCAATGGAGCACAGAATTGTTTATTTGAAATGGAAAACTGCATTAAAACCGTTTTCTTTTCGTTTACTATTAATTTGTTATTTCGGAACCAATTTGAAACATCTGATATTGTACTATTTACGGTTTCTATCTTCACCTCCCATCTCCCACCACTGACCTACAGATCTCTCTGACGGAGTTTCGTGGTACTAAGATCGTTGAACTCAATAACTAAATATTATTTATTATTATATTACATATATTATTTAGTTATTGAGTTCAACGATCTTAGTACCACGAAGTTAAGCTACACATCGCTGCTACTGACTGCCTATTAATTAATTTTACTCTCCGCTCGATGTCAAGATCCGCAGGAGACTGACCCAAGAGCCGCATGCGGCCCACGAGCCTCGTTGTGGCCACCCCTGATATACTACGTACGTATATGAAGTCAAAATGAAACAGGAGAAAGACAAAGGCCACGCGAAAAGTACAACGGAAATGAACTACACAGAACTAGATATGACAATTCACAAGCTTGTAGTCTTCCCTATAAGGATTAAACGATAATCTTCTCAGTCAATTTGTATCGTTTTGACAATTTTATAAAGGAGACAGATTCAAGAAGTTATTTAACCAGATTCTATTCATGACGAAGATAACTTTCATACTGAGTAAATCTGCTTTTTTAAAAGAATTTTGCGCAGGATAATTTCGAATAATTAAATGTAACTATTTATTTTCTCGAGACACAGAACCAGCATCAAACGACATAAAGAAACGAATTAATGCGGGCTTTCTTTTTTCTTATCTCCTTATTAAATAGTTCATTTCGTAAAAATCGACCGGTTCCTTTCTAACAGGCGTAATTAACAACTGAACTCTGAAGATCTGGAAAATTAGTTCTCTTCCTTGAGGAGATCAAAACCGAGAAACTCAAGAGCGTTTTGATCTTGTTACTTTTAAATCTCCTTAAGTTAAAATTCAATTTTAAAAGATTGAAGATTGCTTGGAGGAAACAAACCGTGATCATTTTGAGGAAATTAGATATTTAAATGCCTGCA
This sequence comes from Teleogryllus oceanicus, assembly GCA_964035755.1. Classification (NCBI taxonomy): domain Eukaryota; kingdom Metazoa; phylum Arthropoda; class Insecta; order Orthoptera; family Gryllidae; genus Teleogryllus; species Teleogryllus oceanicus. The sequence continues at coordinate 120,422,531 of CAXIVR010000004.1, forward strand.
ACACCCGTGAATCACACCAAAACATTTTCTTTTGTTTCGTATCTGAAGTCGTATAATATAACATATAATACGCACGATATAACGTAAAAAACGAGTATGATATAGTAAGATACCGTACATAAAAATGATAACATTATCGATACATTATTTCATGAACATTAGATTTTCAATAATTAACAAGTTTGTATTTTGCTTACTATTTTAAAAAAATGTTTAGCAGCTTCCGTACAATTTCTCCTATCTGAGCACATTTGTTCACTGTTGTTCCGTTCCCAACTGTTTGTTTGTTTTTACATCAAGTCTCGCAAATGCAATTTGCGCGTTGCCTGACATCGAGTACTCCGCTACTACCGCCCGTGTCGCCACCGCCTTCCCCGGCACCGGCACCCGCGCCACCGCCGCAAGGTCGCCAGAATTGGCGATTTATCATTTTGCCAATTTTCAGGAGAACCTCGACAACAAAACAACTGAATTTGCGATTGGCGCTTCCATTTGGTGATTTTCGAAATAAGGCATATTTTTTTATTGAATTGATTTTTAAATAATGTTTTTTTCATTCTTTATTCATATTTTAATTTGCGAATAAAGTTGATCAACATTTTGAATTATCGTTGATGCTTTTATGAATGCTTTTATGAATCACATTTAATTATCGTTAATTGCTTTTAATAAAATTTCTTGATATATTTAAGCAATCTTTAAAATAAAGTCTATGGAATAGAAGCTAATGAAGTATTGGAAAAGTATTGTATTTATTACACTAAGTATGATTAATATCAAAGTTGAAATTTGTATTAAATATAAATGATCACAATTTATTAAATGTATATTCACAAAAATATTAACTTTAAATAGTTTAAAACTGACTAAACTTACGTTCCAATAATACTCAAATTCATAGTTTTTTTTATGTTCACTTCATACTATAAGTACAAAACAAACGTGGTGCAAAACTTTGCGATATTGGGCAAGAGTATGGCGTTTTCGCACCTTTTTTCCCGACAAGCAGGCCATGTACATGCAAGTAATACTGGCAACCGAGTTTCTTACGCGCGTCGCCGCGCTGAGGTGGCTCAGGGCATCAGCTGCTGTCACTGTTAATATGAAATAATACTTTTATATATTTGGAGAATATTACAATACTACAGTGTTTAATAATTACTATTATACGAGTACATTTTTAGATCTATTTGGATTTGTTTGCCAACGATGTCAGTCTCGTATTATTTATTACCTTTAATTATTTTACTTTCTCGCTTACTGCTTACGCTGAATATTGTTAGGCTAAAAAACTCGTCGGATATGTTCGTGAATACAGTGCATACCTTGTACAATGAATTCAATGCCAGAAATATATTTTCATTTATAGTTTTGAATAAAAATGCTATTCCCTGAAACTATTTAATTTTCGCACCAAATGTTCTACGATTTTAAATGAGTTTAAAAAAATTGAATTTTGGAGAGAGAATGTGGTATAAATACTACGTACTGTTTTAGCACCACTAATTTAAATTCGATGTTTTTACGTGTTAGATATTTTTTAAATGAATGAAGTCCATCGTTAAAAATCCTATTATAATTTTCAGATATCCATAAATTGAATATTCTTCAGACCAATGGGACCAAGGGTAAAAAATTAATACCACCGTGAATTTCACTGTTTACTAATCCAATTTTTAAAAGAACATGAATTGTTAATAACAGGGCTGGTTTGGGATAGATGTTTTGTTATCATCGATGTTTTAATTTTTAGCATCAATGCTTAGAACCATCGATATTTTGTCGGTGACGTCGCATGTCCACTCGGAATCAGATACCGCCGGATAAAGTGAGTTTAACAGAAAGCACATGTAGTATGGGCGAAAACAAGACCATTTTGTGTCTGATTTGAAGGGTTTATATAATTAGGATATTTTCACAAATAACTGCGAGGTTTACTGTAAAAATCTAAAATTCAGGGTTAGAAAGGTAGTTGGGATATAGAAACGGAGTGACAGAAACGAAGTTTCTCTTCTAGCTCTTCCGCCACAAATGAAAATGTACAATGAAAGGGAGAAGTTGTATTAAACAAACTCATCACAAGGAAAATTATTATTCATACTGGTTTCTTGAAATAGATTCTTCTGAATAACAGCATTACAAAAGACCTTTCCTACTGCAAGAAATCGTTCATAAAACTAGTGGTGCAACAGAATGGAACTTTCTCGTACTAGTTACTTTTCAAACGTCTTTGATCACGGCATCTGCACCTATCGCCGTCCAAAGTACTTTTTTTGAAATTTTATTAATTTTTAAACATGGTACAACCTAATTATACAACCGAAATATTACTCTAAGAAAATTAATGAAGAGTAAAACCTCGTCCTATATGGAAATTTTCAATGAAAAATTTGGAGCGTTTTTTTTTAAAATAAATCTTTTAAGCGTTACTATAAATGCTAAATTTGAACACACACACACACACACACACACACACACACACACACACACACACACACACACACACAACACAACACAAAAAACTTTTGAGTTTCGCAAAACTTCATTGGAACTCATTTGAATTTCTCTACAATATAATACAAATCGCTGAAATTTTGCATATTAACGGAGTGACATTAACAAAAATGCATTATCGTAATATTTGAAAAAACAAAAGAATACAGCAAAATGAATTTTGTGCTTCTCAATAGTGTATTTAGCACTATCCATAAAAAAAGTTTTAAAAAATTGGGGCCTATTTTTCGGATATGAAAGTTTGAGCGTTTCTGAAAAGGCGGAAATTTGAGCTCATTTTCACAGAAAGTTTTTTGAGTTTTGAAGAAAATTTAAAAGAAATGGTCGCCCCCACAATTTTGGGGCTCCTGCCCGCAAGTGAATGGCGAACTCTGCGAATGCCACGTGGCGATGGGTGATAGGCGAGTGGCGAGTGGCGAGTGGCGAGGTGGGCGAGGGCGAGTGGCAGGGCGGGCGAGGGCGAGGGCGAGGCGAGGCGAGGCAGGAGGGCGGAGGCGAGGGCGAGGGGCGAGGGCAAGGGGCGAGGGGCGAGGGGGGCGCGGGCGCCGGAGACGCGGGCGCCGGAGACGCCCCACAGAGGACTAAAAGAGGAGGGAGGCGGCGTTGGGCGCGTCAGCCGAGGCCACCGCAGGCACCCACCGCGCCGCCCCACCGCCGGCCGCTCTTGTTTGCTGTTTGGGGGCAGCCCGAGAGAAATGCCCGGTCTGACGACGCGGCCTACACCATTTGCTTATCTACGAGTGTACGTTGCCGCCGGCTAGGGTCACCCAAAGAAGGAAAGATCGACCCGCGGGTCGATGAGGTTATTAGCGGCCACCACCAAAGGCGACGGGTCAATAAGAGAACAACGCAATGAACAATATTAAAAGTATTACTACAATTTCAAACTACTGACGAGGAGGAGTTAATACTTCGAATGAATGAATGAATGAATGACACAAAAACAAGGGAAGAAACTAAGCCGAAGTTTTATTTTATTAAAAGCATAACCTTTTGTCAGGTGAATCAGAAGTCACCTGCCTCGTTAAATAAGTAGACGTTTCTTATTCACAATCGAGCATGAACACGACACTAACGAATGCTGAATGCATTTCATATCACGTGCAGATGAGTCATAAAATTAACGTAATTAAAGCCAAGTCGAATATCATCCTACAAACTCTATATTCCGGAGGCTTCAGAATGAACAATAGACTAGAGTCATCTTTGTATCGTAGAAATTATGTTTACAAAGACTTATTCCATCTGTTGTATCTAGTGTCAACATCTCTCATCTGTAGAACGAGTCGGCATTTACTAACCGAAAAAAGGAGAAGGTCTGAAGGTATGGACAGGAAAATATTTCCGTGATTGAGGATGCGATTTTCTCATATCTTACCTAAAATATAGAGAAACGTACTATACGGACATAAATATGCAGGTGTTATAAGATTTTTTTTTGTGGGAAAATATTATTATTGAAAATTCTAAATTCCTCTATTACACTGATCCATACTCACACACGTAAAAACACACTAACACTCACTAAATATAATCGCGCTTATCTACACTAAGAGAAAATCAAAGTTTCTTCGAAGTGATGTCTGACGAGAAATCATTTCGAAAGTGAAATACTTCAAGAAATGTGAATTCGCAAACACACTAATTATGAAAGTACCTGATCTTCACGTACAACTGCAAATTAATCATGGAATTCAAAATAAAAATGTATTATTATTATTATTATTATTATTATTATTAATAAAATCATCATCATCATTATTATTCTGGAAATATTCACTATTGCCTCATCCAATTTCTCACAGCAGTTCTAGGGAGTCGCCTGAGTGCACTGAAACCAGCTGATACGAACATTGCGCAAAACGCCGAATAAATACGATATTATTGCATAACATGTATCCACGTGGTTCCTTCATACACAGTAGTGCTATCTCAAGGACCAGTGCTGTATATGGGCAACACTTGACAACAGATTTGAAACCTTACCGACGAAATATCACTTTCCTTTACATCAGTTCGTTTCTTACTCAGCAGTTTTAATTTTTATTTAACGAGGAGATTTTCTGTGATGCAATCCTGGTGGCTTCTCAGAGACGACAATACGTATTTCCTAAGCTGAGAAGTAAAAACATACGCCGTATATTACTTGCAGGCGACCATTCTAAAATTAAGTCCTGAACATGTTCCACAAACCCGTAACAAGAAACTTCTCAGTCGTAAAATTAGCCAAAAAACAAACAAACATTCATTAAACCATAGGATAAGCATTTAACCTGTTCAACCTTCAAAATACAAGTAAATTGGAATTCGTAACAGTGCGGTTGATTGTTTTCTGGAAAATTAAAATGGAAAACAGTTCCTTGGAACGATTTTTCAGGTGGCGAACGTGCTTCCCGTCTCATAACGGGTATTACGCAACGCCTTCCGCAACAATGTAAGTAACAGTGAACGCACTACGCGCGTCGCTTTCGACCTTGACACGAAAAGTGTGATAGCCACGCCCTTGGCTCACAGAGACGTGCTGCTGATAGGCCTGGCCCCGAGACGCACTTCCATCATTCCCAAAACGTTGTATCGTGTCTTCAGGTCCAGTTCGTTTGAGCTAATTCTTTGCGAGAGGCTCGTGTGTTGTACTGAAATAACGTTGAATAGTTTATAAAAGGTCAGAATTTCTGCGTTCACTTATCCAAATTAAGAAAGGGCATTGATTCGAGCTCAGAATGTAAGTAAAAAATAGAAGACCGATTTAAAAGGCAGTAAGCGATAACTGACAAGAGAGACTCGATTCAGTTGATACGATAACACGAACGATAAAATGGGAAGCAAGAAGAGGAGAGGTTGGCAGAGAATGTGGGGAGATCGTTGGCGTCACAGAGACAAACAAGAGCCTGTAAAATCTTCCAGGCCCAGCACATGTCAGAACTTTGAGAGAGCTAAGTCAAGGGGTCACGATGAGTTGAACACGACTGAACGATAAAATTAAAAGAATCAAATGATAAAGACGGCACTATTTCGATAAGCATAATACTTATAAAATAGATTCAATGTATTAGAGTTGTTCAGTGGTCTTTAAAACCAACCAGAAATGAATAGCTTACTCCTCCTTTGGAAGCCACGAAATTCAAAATAAATAATCATTAAGGGATGCAAGTGAACAAACAACACAAACGTAAGAATGCAAGTGCAAAAGGAAAACCATTACGTAAATCACCTATACATTTTCTTTAAAATAGCACCTATAATCTCTGACATGCACGCGTTGGTACTAGAAATAAATTCCATTAAAGGATATTTGCAAGATTTGTAGGTCTTTATCAGAGCCAGCATTCACAAACATCAATTGAATGCACACACACACACACACAATACACACACACATACACACACACATACACACACACACACATACACACACACATACACACACACACATACACACACACATACACACACACATACACACACACATACACACACACAACACACACATACACACACATACACTACACACACATACACACACACACACATACACACACATAACACACACACACACACACACATACACACACATACACACACAAATAAGCACTAAACTTTGAAATTTTCTCAATCAATTTAATCATCTTTAATATAAGGCTGCATTTTCAATTTTGAGCAATCGCATATTGAACTGAAAGAAGCGGCCTGCGTTTAGACCGACGCACAGGAACTGCAAACCGTTTGGGAGCAGACTCCAGGCGCGTAACAGGGGGGGGGGACGGGCGGAAATTCCGACGCTTCCACACAGCGAAACAATGAGGCGGCAACTGGGGGCCGGGAGGGGAGGGGCAAAGAGGGGGGCGGGCGGCTCCCCTCGGGCTGGGCGGATCATTGCGCGGTGGGTGGCTCGCCGCCCGGTGGGGCGCCCAGGGCGGCGGCGCGAGGGGCAGCCATTGTCCGCGTGGGGCAGGTGGCCCGCGGCGGCGCCCACACCGCCGTCGTTAACGGCTGCCTCGGGCGGCGCCTCGTGGGGTTGCTGCTCAACCTCCATTTCACCTTGTTTCTTAGAGGGGATCAAACGATTAGGATTACTAATACACATCAATTTATTTTTAACATAGGCAACGTTTTGTAATTTTCTAGCACGCAATGCCGGTTAGAAATCTTGCTTCTTTCCTTTTAATACATATTGTGTAAAATTCGTATTGAAGAAATATTTGTATGGAGAATGTCAATTCACCCCATTAGACAGTACAATGCTGAATAGTTCTTTTAAAAGCCCATTTTCCGTTTAACCCTTTCTTGGGCTACACAAAACGGAGTGGAAAACTGACGACGCGATGGACAGTGAAAGAGAGGGGTGCGATCTTCCTGCCACTGAGTAATGACCGCAGCGGTCGCGCCCCGAGGCCGTGGCGACGGGCCCGGTTCGTGGCCGGGGCCGAAGGGCGCTCGCCCGCCGTCTGGCGGCCGTCTCGCGCGGCCTCGCTCAAGGTTGCGGCGCAGACACAGATATTGCGACAGCGGTGATGGAGACGGACACGGGAAGGCGATGGCATGGCGAGTGGCATACGATGATTCTATCGGTGACAGTGGTGAACAGATTTCGCGCGAGGAATCTGCACTCCGTGACGTCACATAGGACGGTGACGGCTTCATTGAAACCCGACTAAAAAAAAAAAATTGACTGCCAATTTCTCCGAATGCTTCATGACCTCTCCAGTTCAAATCATAACGAAGAAACTAATGTGTATTTCGATTATAACATTTATGTGTCTCAAACTTTCCAGAAGAGCAAGCCTTTTTCAATAAAGACAAAGTAGAAGATTTCCAATACTTGAAAAAATACAAGACACGGCATCGCAACCTGAGGTAGGTTGCGATTGGCCAGCGCTGGGAGAGCGATATTGACCATATTCATACAGAGATCACTAGTTACGGCAACAGACGGCCATTGTGGCCCTCTACGATCACATATTCATTATAATGGAAATGTCTTTTAGTTTACGAGGGTTCTCTGGCGTATATTACTGAACATTTCACTTGTTCACGCCTCTGCGAAGTTGAAAAAGAGCATCATCACTTCATCAGACATCACTACGTTGTTCAAGATCTGGAGTTCGGCTGATAAACGACTGAAGAAATTTATAGGAAACGTCCTTCGGGCAACCTTATCATTTTCTTTCAACAGTAGCACAACCTGCATCTTCTTGGGGTGGATCTGTAGATCATCATGGATTATACGCTGCAAGGCACGAGGCGACGTTCCTAGTGCTAGGGCATATCTCACAGAGGAACGCCCAGGACTTCGGATTAGTGCTTGACAGGCTACCTCTATCCGCTCAGGGGTCCATTGTGCCCTAGAACGTCCTGGACTTTTCATCTAAAGTCTAGATGCACTGATACGAAATTGGTTCACCCACCTTACAGAGTGAACTAATTTCACTTATCAGGAACATTGTCGTGACGTCTCAACCTGAAATGGCTACTAATGATTCTTTGCACAGTAATGGAAGACTAGTTATTTTTAAATTCACTTTCCACAGCGAAAGAGCGGTGGTCTGGAGCACACTTTAGCCATAACTGCAAACGGCCGTCTTTTCCCACTTTATTCCACATCCTCACGTCGCACATGCGCGCGTCAGTACAACGCGACTCAAATCAGGCTATTCTTTCTGCGCAACCCTTTGTATTATTATTGATACAAAGAATTAAGAGTAGGTATTGGTGAAACTGCAACACTGATTGGTCATTGCAGACAGCACTGCTTTTTCTGGAAATCACGCAGTCCACTTCCATTCTTTTTCAAGTTCTGAATAAAATGAGAATGTAGTTGACATTTCGTGGTCACGCCAGCGCCGTAGGGAACAGCAAATAAGAAGCTTAGGAATTTGCACATAGTTGTCACCTAAAATTAGGGAACAAATGAATCGCGAGCCCCGAAAGTTGTGGTCAACCAGCTGAGCGAAATCTAGAGTCTAGTTGGAGGTTATAGTGTTTTAGAAGTGCGTAACGTGTGCGGAAGTGAAGTCGTAGGCTTCCGCGGCCAGAGTCATGTAGATGATCTGGGCTGTCCAGGTGACGCACAGTGTGTAATTTTGGCCATCTACGGGGCCGAAAGTCAACCTTTCTATTTTTCCAAAACGTGTAACTTGTGCTATATATCAGTAGAAGGATGTTCAGACCACATGGTATCGGTATTGGTATCACTAGAAATTGCGGAGGTACGGGAAATGATTGTCTAAACATGTTTCAACTTGCCCGCGACGCCACCGCTGTCATTCATTCATATCAGTGCTGTGTGTTCGCTTGTCCTTTGCGCGTCTCTGATGATGTTCAAAGTCTCAAGTTCTTAAACAGTGCAATCTAAATAGTTTTTTCTTTTCACTGGTGGCGTTTTGTTTTAAATCCAGCTTCAAGAGCTTGAAAAAGCGTCTTGAAAGGTATGTACTTTTATGCAACAGAAAAATATTTCGAAAAGTTTATCAAGGGTTTTAGTTTAGAGTACCACTGAGTACTACTTTGGGACCAAATTGGTATTAAAGCATGTAGTTTGTGAAGTCTATCAATGAAAAAAATTTGCGAATGTTTGCGAATCTATTAATTATTTCATTCTTTACAGAATGTCGCATTCGTTTTCCCGGAGGGCTCTTCGAAATATGGGTGACAAAACCTAAAGACTCCAAGACAGATGCTTTATTTGCACATATTTTGCATGAAATGAAACTGCATCATATTCTGATAGTGATTTACAGTGTGTAAAAGTTAAAGTAAAAAATTTTGTCAAACACTTAGTATTAGATGGGAAAAATAGGGAGGCAAAAGAACGTTTTCTTCGTTACAACGCTTCTTGGCTCGATGGGAAATAGTATTTGAAAATGTTTCCAACAATGCATCAGTGTCAGTAACTTCTCTTACTGCAATTGGTCGGCCAGAAAGAGTTTTATTGATTGTGCTCCTAGAACTAAGAGGCGCAAAGTTAAACACCTCCTGAATTCCACCAGCGAAGAACTGAGTATTGCCACAGGCATTCAATTAATGAAAGAAGTGAAAAGAGAGTCAGCAGCAATAGTCAAAGAATTATCCTCTGCCTCACCAAACAGTTGAACTGTTAATAAGAAGGCTCGAAGATCCTTACTCCAGAAATCAGAACTTACACCACAACAAGCCTGGCGTTAATGGTAGATGTCTCTATGTCTAGTCGCCAGTACAAAATACTGCGTCAGCAAGCAGAAATATTTAATTGTAAATTTTATCCACCATATTATAAAGTGAAACAATGTAAAATGCTATGTTATCCACAAGGTGCTGTGATTACAGAAATCTCAGCAGAAATACCTGTGCAGTCACTAATTAACCACACAATCCATCGATTATGCCAAACCGAAGAGGTCTGCAAGAAATTGCGTTTGACAAAAAAATGCAATTTTGACATAATCATGAAATGGGGTTGCGATGGTATGGAGCAAAATCAATATAAGCAGAAGTTTTCTCAGCAACATTTCAGTGATGAAAGTTTTTAGTATTTCTGTTGTTCCTTTGAAATGCACTGCGTTTCGACCAATTCAAAAAACATTATTTGGAAAAACCGGTTCCATCTTCCACTAAGTATTGCAGGCCATTGAAATTTGTATTTGCAAAAGAGTCAGCAAGTTTAATTACTACAGAAGTGAACAAAATTAATTATCAAATTAATAACCTTAGTCCCACAATATTTGTTCTTGACAATGTAGAAATTTCTGTAACTACTACTTTGGTATTTTGCATGGTCGACGTAAAGTTTGTAATGCCGTATCGTGTTGTTCCTCTACCCAGACATGTTATTTATGTGGGCAAAACCCACTGAAATGAATAATTTAAATGTCCTATTAAAAAGAAGTGAAAAAGAATTCCTTGCTTTTGGCATATCACCCTTCATTCATGGATCAGGCTGTTCGAATGTATTCTGCACATCTCGTACAGGTTAGAAATTAAGACCTGGCAGGCAAGGGATTTGAAAATAAAAAAGATTTCTGAGAAGAAGAAATATATTCAGGAGAAATTCAGAAGTGAGTTAGGCATTTTAGTGGATATGCCTAAACAGCAAAGTGGAAATACAAACGATGGGAATTCTGCGCAGATTTTTAGAAACCCTGAGAAGGCTGCAGAAATAACTGGAGTTAATCTGGAATTAATTAAGGGTTTAGGAATTATCCTGGAATGTATAAATTCTGGTCAAAGAATTAATGTAGATAAATTTGAAAAATTCACTAAATATATTTACAATCTCTATCTGGAAAACTACAGCTGGTATCCAATGCCTGTAACCTTACACAAAATTTTGTTTCACGGAGAGACATTATTGGTACATGTATATTGCCTATTGGACAATATTCAGAAGAAGCCCAAGAGGCCAGAAATAAACATAATAGGCAGTACAGAGAATTCTTCACTAGGAAGACCTCCAGAATTGACACCAATACAGACCTGCTGAACAGATTGCTCATTACGTCTGATCCATTTATAGCTAGTTTACGAGTTCCTTCAAAACCCAAAAGAAAAATATCAACGCAAAAGTGTTTGATTTGCTAGAAATGGATCCATTAACAGCAGACGCAGATGATGAAGCAGATTCTTCTGATGCCTTCAGTGATTCTGAATAAATAAATAATTTTCTTGTTTAGAGTTCGTATTTCAGCAAATGTATTTGTTTTGTTATATTTTTGTTCATAGAGTTTAATGTGTTCTTTCATTGTTCTTAAGGGTAAAATTGCAATATTGTGTCTCAGTTCTGTAAATAAAGCATATTTCTTTAATGTTTGTTCAGCAAAATTAATGTACAATTCTATTTTATTTTAACTTACTTAAAATATTTAAAATGTTGCTACAATGACTCGCATTGTATAAAATTTGTAAAATTTTAACTTTTTGGTTAATTTAGTAAATTATAACATGATTTAATTCAATTCAGGGCTTTAATTTTTGCTTTTATACTTTCGGCCCCGTAGATGGCCAAAATTACACACCGCGTCGAAGGCTGTGTTGCCAATTATATATAATTAAAATTGGCAACACAGCCTTCGACGCGGCGTCACCTGGACAGCCCAGATCATCTAACGTGTGCGGAATTTGAGTAGCAGTGTTGTTAAATTTGTTGTAATTGTTATAAACCTTCCTTTTTACCGTTGTTTATTATTGCTATTTTGTTATGTTGTTTGTTATTAGTAGGGGGCGGATTTTGATGACCAGCTTGCAAACTTTTGATTTGGTCTGTTCTTTTCCAGGAAATCTCTGTGTAGTTATCCCGAAATCAGCCGAACTGACAATTGCGCTGATACTCACAAGAATTACATACAACAGCTGTCAAAATGTCTGAGCAAACAAATCCAATACATAACTGAGTAATTCTGTGAAAAAACATTTGTTGCATCTCGTAAATACTATTTGTAGCAAGTATAATTAAAAATGACATTAAAATCTATGAAATCAGCAAAAAATGCATTGAAAATGACGGGAAAGGTAACAAATAATTTATTAGTCGAAACCGAAAAAAAATGCAAAATAATGACCTATAAAATTGAGTCATTTCCTTTGGTCATTACATAAAATGAATCTCTACACTAAACGGCATTGTTGTAAAGTGAAAAGAAAAAAAGACAATTCATTAAAATCCGCTCCCTAGTTATTAGTTTTGTTGTCGTTGTTTGTTATTGCCTATTAGTATTGTTTCCTGCTGACATGTCAAAAGTGGCAAACGCAGCCGAGGCCGCCCGAGGATTCATCTCGCAAAGGAAATCCGGTCGAGGCGTCCCTCTGAAAGGCCAACCCCGCGAAAATGTGTAATTTGTAAATGTTCGTGATTACTTTCAGAGAGAGACAAACAATGGCGGGCCCTTGTTACCCCTTTCAAAATTAGTACAGCCAACAACTGATGCTCTGAATTGGCACATAAATACAATGATGAAGATTGGGAAACACAAACAGAATTTTAAAAAATGCATTTTTTGTTGACAGTGTGCACGATATAGTGTTCTCAAACATTTACAAAGTTTGTTACTTCGTCATATAATAATGTACTTCAAGAATATAATTGGCGAAGGATCAGAAAAGGTAAGTTTCGTATTTACTTTCACTTGTTACGAGTTTCTCAACATTCCTTTCTTCTGTTTGCCTAGTTGGTGTTGAGAGCACGTGGTAGAGCGCGCAGAATGCCGCCCCCCTCCACATCCAAAATATCAACTACATTCTGATTTTATTCGTACTGTAGACACATTCGTGTTATACACGGAAAGCGCAGCTTCTGCAACGATCGCCACGTTCAGATACTACTCAGGCCTCAGTCATGGAGATGTAAAATTTTCGGAAACGTCGATCGTCGAACCACACTCAACTTTTGAGATGTCCACATCCATAATACAGTGCCCTTAATTACGGCTCTAATTCAAGTTTTCCTCAGTATTCGACCGCGATCGCGAATTTCGTGGAATGTTTGCTAGTAATACTAGCAACTGCCTCAAACACCCTTTTCCAGTATTTATGCACGAGAAGAGTGTTGAAAATAGACAGGAATTCCGAGAACACAATATTTGCATAACGATACGATACCCGGTAGACTTGTTAACCTTCGCACAGAAGTGCACAACCAAATTTTATTCCACAACCCACCAAACCTCTGTAATTAACATTTTTTAGTCGATCTCGGTAACTTCTCGTGCCATGAGTGGAATGGACATTTTCCGAGTTTAGTAGCACCGATAGAAATCGTCTACTATTTTCTAATGCACCAGTGGGATTTAGTAAGATTATTCCACGTATAAAAACATCAGCAAAAGAGTTGCAAAAGAATGCGATGAATATTGTTATATTAATAAAACCTGCAATTTCAGAGCTATAATTTACTTGTTTTGATCCATCGCAACCTACGTCTGACTAGGAGGAAGGAGGTTGTGCGAAAATCGGTAAAAAAAAATTGATTCCTTTTGAAGTGCGTCGCCTTGAACGATGCATACAAGGTACATTGTTAAACGTAATTAAGTGTTAATTTCTTGAGTGGAATAGTCGTCATAATTTTCTTCTTTAATAAGACATTAAAAAGAATTTTTTAGCTACAACTGTCTAATGATATTATTATTATTATTATTATTATTATTATTATATTATTATTATATTATTATTATCATTATTATTATCATTATTATCATTTTATCATTATTTTTGTTTTTTATTATTATTATTATTATTATTATTATTAAATTATATTTTTGGCAATTTACAATATTTTTTTTTCTATTTTTAATTGCTCGATTCCTCATTTCATTCTACGTTTTGACATTTTTTTCGTCATTTTCAAGTAATGAAAAATATTTTTGTAAACATTTTCTAAGTACTTATATTTTTAAAAATTGTGACTTAATAGGAATTAAAAAAAAAAAAGACAATAATTAACTGTCTGAAAAATTATTGGGATAATTTAATAATATTAAAAAGTATGACTGGTTTACTATCGTATGTAAAAAAGAATCTAACATTTGAAAGAGGCACATTCTAATAACAAATAAATACTCTAAACCTTTTCCTTAGTTACCACGGGAATTTTAATCCACATTCTTCCAATTTTTCTTTAAAAGTCACTTAAAACTAGAAAATTAAAACACCCACTCTAGGTGTTTTTAATTTTCAGTTCTGAGATTTTCCTAATGCCAGAAATCTCTTTACAGTCGACTCCGGTTATAGTGAACCCTCGGTTAACTGAACTTGCGTCACTAGTCCCGTTTCATTTACATTAAAAATAAGCATAAGAAGATTCGGTTACAGTAAACCTGAACCCCGGCTGTAGTAAACGTAGGAAATACAATGTCCTGGGCATTAATTCCCTTCTGGAAAAAACATATATCGCAGTATGCAACTTGAAGAAAATATCGCCGCCAAAGGTCATAATCGAAGTGACTCCTGAGGAGTAGGTAGCGGATCCGGAATTACCTTACAGATCTTATGTCACTCAGTTTCGCTGCAGAAGCCACGGCCGTGTCCTGTGTGGGCTACAACTGGCGGTGGCGACGCGCTATTGCTTATTTTAGTGTCAAGCTAGGTGTTACATATTATTCAGCGGGACAAAGCGCGTTGATTTCTACGTGGGCGACACGAAGCCTGCGACTGTCTCAGCCAAATAGCCTGACGACATCCCCTGCACCGCGCGGAAAAGCCATGAGCTTTTTTTTTTTAATTTGTTGCGTCTCCATCTTGACGCAACGCGTCTCCAAGCCCCTTAAGGAGCGTTGAGCGCTTTACATTTGGGAGTAATCCTCCATTAATGTGCTTTTACTTTTTAATAATTGTCGAGTCTCGTCACGTCGCAGTCAGTCAGTGCCTTTTATCCCTTCGGCCAGGGGCTCGACGCCGTTAGATCCCGTGGTTCCTGGCCGGTCACCCAACCACGAACCCGCGAGTCTCGAATGCGCTTAACCTTCGTGACTTCACGGAGCGTAGTAAACGCATTCGGCTAGCGCCGCCGGCTTTATTAGTCGCTGGCACCATCTCGCTCCCGAAAGGATCTCTTAAGTTAACAACAGTGCAACACTGCATTACAATACTTAGAGACAGAGGATAATGCGGAATCAAGTATGGACCAGAGCAAGGTTCTACAGAAATTACTAATGAAAAATGTACGAAGCAGAGAATTATAAATGATTTTTTTAAACAAATAAAGATATTGAAATTTTTATTTGGTTCTGTTACTGTGTTTTGCTCTATTTTAATAAAATCTATCATTGTGGAGAAATTCTATTTAATTTCGACATCCTCGGTTATAGTGAACCCTAAATGTTAGTCCCTAGGAGTTCACTATAAGCGGAGTATACTGTATTTTGAAAATAATCCCATATGTACCTTCAAATGTTCAATCGAATTTTGAATTCATTTTTCATCGAAAACTACACAACATTCCTTATAATAATGGAACATTATTGGCAATGATTGCACCAAAAAACATATCCGGTACGACAACGCCTCTTAAAACATCAATGAGGGCAATTATGTCAATTTATCCAGCAAGAAAGATTTCGCCGAATGGACACCCACCAAGGCCCCGAGTTCCAGTACGCGTCTTATAACGTCTTTTGAGTCGCTGCAATGCTCAAACCACACGTACTAGTCGCGCGACTTTTCTTGACGTTTCCCAGCGCGGGGTGCGGGGAGAGGAGACTTCTCCCGACGCCACATCCAACGGTGTTGCCAACTGTAACATTATTAATACTATTCGCGCCTCTTTCGTTCTTAATACAACAGGACATTATAGACGATAAAATATAACAAATAATAACACAATTAATACCAACCACAAGTGAAAATAATTAGATAACGATAATATTGCTTATTAAGGAAATATATTACCAAAATCCGAATCGAATGAATCACAGGGCACAACACTAACAGCGAAAACGCGAGAACTGAATTCATTCGAAAGTAGAGCTTGGCAGCCCTGACAATCTTGCCATGCCGTTCCGTGTGAGACCAATGTTGTGACCAGACCGTACCGAGTCGTGCTGAGTTGAGCACTAGGGAGCTCAGACGTCAAGAAAAGTCGCGCGACTAGTACAGCGAACGCCTCCCGCAAGGGAGGTTCCCAGAGCGAAGTATCAATGTACGCCTCGGAACAATAATCCCATTTGCACGTCCGCCGCGGCCGTATCAGGCGTGCTGAGATTGAGAAGGCAGCGACACCATTGCAACAGCGCGTTGCGAGGGACGCGTTTTTAACCTTTAACTGTACTGGTGGGGTCTGTGATACTCACACTATTATATTTTTTTAAAAATAATTTAAATTGTTTCATAAATAATTTCTCAGCAACTTGTGTATTCATTTCAAATCGTGGGGTTTGTGAACTAACGAGCCATCATCACGTTACGTTTGTGCAGTGATGATTTATAGCCTATTTGAACGTTTCCGGGTATCCTAGACCCCACCAGCATAGTTACGTTAGTTTTCTAAATACGTGATTTTTTACGTAATTGATTATTTACTAACGTCGTTTATTAGAATATAGATAGGAAATACATTGTGTATATTACAAAGAGTTTATTTTTTATTTTAATTGCAACTTTGCATTTGAAATGTCGACAATCAGCGACAAAGAAATCCTGCGATTTTTGTTGGACAGTAGTAGCAAAGCTTCGGGACTGGAATCAGTAGTTCCAAAAAAAATAAGAAAGATTGTCCACGAGGCGCTGACAGAAGGACAAAACATCTTTGCATTAACTCCCCAAATTTGCATTAACTCCCCAACACTCAAACTTCTTTAAATTATTCAGCTTTAAAAATTCAATAGTATTCAAAACATTTCGTTTTGTTCTTGCGCGTTTATCAATATTGATGCGTTTTTCTGCTGATATTCAATTTCTTTACTCTTACCGAAATATATAACTTATCATCATGTTGAATTGTATTAAATATACTAGTCGTAAAAAAATATAGCGTTTAGCGAATTATTTCCTGTCTTGGGTCTCTTAGACCCCACCAGCACAGTTACGTTAGTATTTTTCACGAGCACAGTTAAAGGTTAACCCTATAACGACTGGGCGGTACCTGGCCTGCAGTATCGGCGCGCTATTAACCTCAACTACTGGCGACTTGTTATGGGCTGCGATGGAAAGCGGGGCGACCACTTGCAATCAAGGCCGACGGCGGAGAGGAAGCACTTGAACGTAAAGGAAGGACAGAGGCAAGAAATTGCAGCAACTAAGTACTTGAAATATCGCTGACCGTAACTGACAATCGACAACGGAAAGTGATGTGTATTGTGAATACATAAAAGATTTTTTGGACAAGGATTTACTTCCCATCAATTGCAAAAATAATGCGAGTGGCTCAGCTAGATGAGATTCAAAGTAAAACGTCAGAGGAAATTGAAAGCATTGATAATATTTCGTAATCCGTGTAATCCAAATCCCTAAACAGCTCACCTAACTGCACGCTCACAGAATATGTTACGATATCACTAGCGTTGATTAGAATTACGCGATTTGACAACAAAATATACAACAGATGCAGTGAGCGTGGTCAAGCTGCAAGTAAAGATGTGAGGAGCAGATGTACGTAGGACTAGAAAAAGAATCGAAAATCCTGTCAAAGCTCGGTAGTTACTGAAATAACCTTTCCATATGTGAGGTGCATTTCACATGCTTCTTTTGGAAAAAAAAATAACTTCGCCATTAGCCATGGAATATAAATAAACTATCAAGATTCATGACATCCCCGTAAAAAGGAAGTAGTATGCACAAAGCGCTTCAGTACATATCCCATGATATCTTATATTATTCTCTCACTATCACGTCAAAATGATTTCAAAAAAGATAACGCATTTTTTTCCCCTAACCACACATTCTTCAAATACGCAACTCTCAAATAAAACTCACCATTACAAGATAGTCAGAAAACTTTAAAAGGAAACTCTAAAGTTTTATATGAAAGAAAGAAATTATAGCCAGTAAAACTTCCGTTTATGGTTAGTCCTTGACATTGGAACTACGGGACGAGTACGACATCTCTGGATCATCAGCGTCAGCGAAGACCACCAATGAGCCTCCGGTGCGGAGACTGCATATTGAAATCCAAAATCAAGAAATTAGCATTGGACACGCAAGCATTAGATGACACAGAAAATGAAAACTATTCCAGCAGAAGAGGAAATGCAATTCATAGTTTGATGTCACGATAGGTTTCGTGCTCTGAGGGAGAACATAAAGCGATTTTATTTACCCGTGATAATTTCATGTCTCTTGTTTCCTGCTTCAAAGAGCATAAGAAAACATCTCTTCGATGACAAAATGATGTCGCATGCGTAGAGCGTCCGAAGTTTTGATGCATGTTGTACACTAAAAATGAGGTGGAGGTGTTGTGTATCACTGAGAACTTTAAAATTATCAAGTGGTGTATTTGGGTGGGAACTTTTTTGTAAACAAAAACAACGTGACACGTAAATAACTACGTATTATAATGTAAAAAGTTATGATTAGGAAAATAAAAACGCAAATACAATATTGGTCAAAGAAGTGCTCAGAAATACTAATAATTTTAAATGTTTGAATATACTTTACGCTCGTTATTCTTTTGCTAGTGCTACCGCTCAGTAAACGAGTTGCTAGAGAAGCGAAGTCCGCAAATGACGGAACCTATTACATGCCGCACATCCTATCAGAAACTCATTTCCGTTATCGCGCAACAGGATAATCGGAAATGCGTGGGTTGAGTGAGTCGCCGAGCACGAAGAGTTTGAGAGTAACAGTAAAATCTGTTTGTTCATCTCATTCATCTGCCTTCCGCTTTATGCACATTTTCTTTATAAAATATGCCAAATAAGCCACGTTTTTCAGATATTTAATTTCGGTCTCATTGAAATCTGTAAACGAGTTATTTGTTACCTATATTGACTATCATGTCACAGTAGGAAAATGCGGAAAAAGGTTAAACGATTTCGATCAACTAAATTCATGAAAATTCACATATTTTATAGTTATCTCATGACCAATTTTTACTATAATACGGAGAAATGTCCGTATTTACAGTAAGAACACTGTTTAGATCATCTCATGAAAAGCAAAATATGCATCACTGTATAGCAAATTTTACGGATCATTTGACCAGAGTCTGTAAAAATTTGGAATACGTACATCCGTCTTCTTTATTGTATTACTTCTACTCTCACGCTTCGTGAATTTCTTTATCTTAGTACCGTTTTAACAATTTTCTTTTAGTGTTTCTTTAAATTCTTGGCAGTGCAAGCTACTGGCCGAGCGTCGGGCCATCGCCTCTCCATCCTCCGGCGGCGGCCCGCGCTGTCGACCTCTGGACCGCTGCAGGCGGAGGCGCCGCCAAGGCCGCCGAGCGCCACGGTTGGCAGGCCTGGTGGCGAGCTGTCGCGAGGGCAATTGCGGCAGCGTTCACAAGTGGGCCAACGAGCGCGCTGCCCGCGACCCAGCTGGCGCGGGCGCCCACGCGGCACACGGCGGCCGCTTCCGGGCCGCGCACCCGTCCGCCGGCACCAGCCGAATCAATCCGACACTGATTCAACGCGTCGCCAAGAACACTGCGCTCCACAACTCAACATGTTTTGCGATAACCGTCAGCAAACTGAGTATCGAACATGCAAAATGTGTCAACAAAATGCAAATATTTCAAAACAAATATTTAAGATTAATAACAAGAGCTCCATGGTTTATAAGCAATAAACAACTACATCACGATCTAAACATAAATGAAATAGCTCACCAAATACCATACCTATCAAACAACTTTTACACCAACTTACCCTTCATAAAGGCATCAACTCACTACAGACTCGGAAAAGATCCCAGATACAAAACCAGAATAAAGAACAGATTCCCGCTCCATTCTTTCCTCCAGATATTTTCAAATATCGACTAATTCTGTTGAGGTGCTATTTGTTTCCTCTCCCTATTAAGTTGGTTAAGTACAATTTTAAATTAGATTAAGTTGATTAGATTAAGTGAATTAGATTAAGTCACCTTACAATTGCATAGTTTCTCTTGTAAACTGAACATTGTAATTTCGACTAAAAAAATAAATAAATTTTTTAAAAAAGCAAAATGTGTACGTTTACTACTGTAGAATTAACATTGTGTGCATATGTTAACATCTCAAGTTTTTGTTGACAAGGTACATGGATTCATATGAAATTAGTGTTTGAATTATGAGCACTTAGATCATTTTCTTCAGTTATCAACTACTATTTTACGATCGCATTGGTGATATTTTCTATTCGACTGCGTTCCATACATTTAAAAGGAACATCATAGCTTCAAACAGTTACACTGATTCTTCCAATGACCATTTCATTAATTTAGGTAGAACAATTTCAAGTTAATCTCTTGTCATAGATTTCCATGATCTTGCACAACTCTCAGCCGACAAAACTTGAACTAGCGACTGACTTAACTTATTTTTCATTACATCTAGAAAACATAAAGCGTGTTAAAAATTTTAACAGAGTTAACAGAGAAAATAGTGCAAACGCGACACATATTTAGTATGCGTATACCTATAATGTCAAAATTAAGTAGTGGCGACTCTGCTTCTTGTTCAAAACATCAAAAACAAGTAATTTTTGTTGTTGTGCAATTGTGGAAAAAGTAGAAAAGAACAGTCTTCACTTTTTAGTTGTCTTATAACGGCGAAGGCATTGAGATATATTGAAGAGACATGATTACGCTGTTCGCCGAACAAAGGACAGTAATACATCTTTGAACGTAAACAATACTTTCGTACACGTTACATTAGAAACATAATATTACAAATTGAAAGTAAGAAAGAACCTTTTTAGAATATAATCCTATAAATAACATCATGCTGATTATATATTGTTTCATAATATTTCGAAAATTTGCCTAAGGCGTTAAGAAGAGACCTTTCTCCATGAAATAATTGGGAAATAGAACACCTTAAACGATTCGGAAAATTCTCCCTAATTTTTTTTCAACCTGCTCCTGTAGAATTCCGCAGCTAAATTTTCCACGACTTGTTTCTAAATGTTTTGAATATTAAAAAATAACTTTTTAAGCAATTCAGAGTGTTCGAATCTGCGGATGACTTGTCAGATGTTTATGTTTCGGCTATCCGAATCTGTAATTTGGGAATGCCCGCATCGCCCACGATTGTGTAGGTAGATGGTGGAGACCTGTAAGCGACCACCTGGACCCTGAACTCACGTCTTTAATCTGAAGTGAGTCCTCAGTGAGTAGGTGGCTTTGCTACCGACCCTTGTGCGAGAGTGGGCGTGGGGTAGGCTAGCCGGCATCCTCTGTGCAGCTTGGCAGCGTAACTCACGCCCACCTATAGAAGTCCAGACAGGGAGCATTAACCTCCCTGTCGGGGTTACCCAGGTTCCGGCCGACTCACGTCGATAGCCTCGAGGGGAAGGCAGCGAGGAAACGGGTTGGGGGCCTCGAGCATGACCCGAGGGCCCCCAGTTGGGCACTTGGCTTCGTCGTGGCAATGGCCCGACACTCCGGGCAAAGAGGAGGGACTTATTCCGGTGCATGTGAGTAGCGCATTGTTTTGACTCCGGACTAGCCTGGATAGCTAGGAGCTCTGAGCTGGCAGGGTGGCCTCCCTATCAGATGGGAAGGTTGCCGTGAGGGTAAACCGCGTTCTGGCGGCATCCAGATACCAGCCTGTCGGCGTACTTGTGCCCCGGCGGGGCGTGAGGGTAAAAGCGAAGGCTTAGGTGCGCACTCTGGGGTAAACGCCCCCTGGTATTGTGTGATGTCACGCAGGGTTCATTCCGGAGAACTACACTCGCCCATAAACTACATTCGCCCAGAAGAGGTGGTGAGTAATGTACTACATGGTGACGAGTAATGGCAAGTATTATAAGTGAAAATCAGGCTGCTGGTAGGAAGTTTTTAAGACAGATCCGATGTACCCACTTCCTTCTGACGAACAATTCCGTTGTTTTAGCGCACATGCGCCAGCGCAGTGTGGTTTCGGAATCCCAGAAGCCAATGGGCGCGTACGCACGTTCTCTGGAATCCTTCGTCGAGAGGAAGCGTGTAATTTCGGTCTAAACCTACTGAGAGACGTGGTATTTTCGAGCTTCTCTGATTCAGTCGAAGTCCTATTTACACAGTAGCACCCAATGTAACCACACTGTTATCATCAGCTGACGTTTCCCTACGCATTTCCTAGTTAGGACGTCGAGACTCCGGCCTTCCGTCCCCTTGGTTTAGATACCACTCTGAGTTTGTGCAATACATTATTTCTCTTATTTAGTCAGCGCGTAGCAGCAAATGCTAAGTAGGATGAAGTCCGAAATGATGCCTTCACTATCAGTAATTCAGATTTATCCCGAACGTTTGGTTAGTGTGCTAATGAGCTGGCCAATTCCAAGGCATATTTCGGACACCAGCGTAACATATTCACAATCAATCTTCGTTGGGCTTGAAAGCTGTGCGCAAGGGCTGGCGTGCGTTGCTACGTACTCCACATTTACACCAAAGCGTTTTTCGCGCAATCCTCTTCATTTGCGCTCTCTCACTCGGGTAGATTAGTCATTAACATTTCTCGTTGATATGAACCTCTGGCGGCGTTACCTCATGGCTCTAAACATCAACCATATGCCATACAAAACTACCCCGAGTGTCCTCCCCCCTTGCCCGTCCCTAAGTTTACTGCCCTTCTGCATTAGAAACACGAAGAATACCCCTGGATTATGTAAATAAAGAAGAAATTATTTGTCAAAGTTAGTGTTTGTTCAGGCCAATTGACAATGTTTCTGACAGGTTCTAAAACAGTTTAGCATCGCCAAAGACCCCATCGCTGAGCGAAATGTATTGGTCTGACAGCCATCTGGGCTGGAGAGCCAACGGATAATGCCTTGAAGTGTCAGTTGAGAGAGTGCAGTTTTAGGTTAGAGACGCTTTTCACGAGCGATTTACATTCTTATATTTCATGCAAATCGTGTTGAAAAGCAGATACAATACAGCATGTGAATGAAGTCGTCTAACATATGTAAACGCACTGGCCATAAAACACCGAATTTCAAAGAGCCCATGTGCTTAATTCACACATTTTCATGTTGCTTTTAATTCAATTTGCAATAGTTTTAATTAAATTTTAATAAAAAAGTAGCCCATACTCCTAACAAACGATGGTTTGAAATGTACACTGTCAGAAATGTAATTAAATTTAATGTACGACTGAATGTACCTCGTATATTAAAACGAGACGAATATATTTGTACATTAAATTTAATGCTTAAATTATATTCAAAGCAGATTGAATGTATATCAGTTCATGAAACATAATGTACCATGTCCATTAAAATGAGATTAATATATTTGTATCTTAAATTTAAATCTTAAAGAACTTAAAAATTAGTTTCATTAAATAAATTATTTCTGACATCGGTGGAAAATTTGTGAAAAAACTAGTTACATTTCATCCTTGGAAACTTTTAATAAATTGGCAATTGGTCTCAGTTTTAAGAAACAGTAAAATTGCATCAAAGAAAATATTGTCAAAATGGATTTTGTTAAATAGAGAATTGATTCTATCCTTACCAACCAAATAGTCTTTCTGATTTATGTAATTTCTAGAATGACCAAAGGAGAAAGATAACATAATATAATTATAATATTTCCATCTAGTAATAATATTTATAACAGTTTTGTTTTACATTACATTCGATTTTCTTTCTCCTTTTATTCTGTATGCATTATTCTCCTTTTTGTACTATGTACAAGCAAATCGACTGCCTCTATACATTATTTTATAGTTATTAATTTAACTATGTAAAAAGGTACTGATTAAATATTATTAGAAATAAAATTATTACAGGCAAATTATGAAAATAAATCCAACAGACCGAGACAAAAGGGCACGACAAGAAGAAGGTGGAAGGTGATTCGGCAGCTCTTAAATTGGGCAAAAAGATGTTACGTATAAATTACGTATCAGCAAAATAATAAATTTTAAATGAAGTGAAAATTCGCCTCTGTTCTACTGCCGGCTGATGTCCCTCCTCTAATGCGTTAGTAGAAGCCCCAAGGGTTTTGAAGGAGTGGACTTACAAGGATTCTCTTTCCAAAATGATATTGTGCAAGAGTTTTTTCAGCTTTTCCGATGCAATAGATTGAACTTCGTCAATGTTGCTAACGAATTTCAATTTTTTTTAAAAAAAAGTTTTCAGGACAAAACGCACAATAACTTCTCCACGTTCCTCAGCGAGTCACGAGGTGGTAAACAGAGATCGGCAGTGCCTTCTTTGTATATAAGAACTTTTGGAGGACAGTTAGCACGTTCATCAACAAGATGAATTCATTAGCGACATCTTATTCTTCACGTACTATTTCGATGTGGAAAACGCGATCGAGCTCTTAGTTAACGCATCGGTTGAGAAAATATCTGATTTGCGATAAGAAGTGCACAAATGTTAGACGTATTTAGTACGTTGCTATTTCACATCAGAACTTAACGGCGTTCCTTTTAGAGCACCTTTGACATTGGCAAGATTTACTGTCAAAAAGACCGCTGTCGCGATAACTGGTAACGAACGACAATGGGTCTCCGGTCTCCTTCGCTTTTCTTCTCCTGATGTTAAAAAAAGGCAGGTTATTTTGGAACAAAATGTAGCAAAGTGCACAATTTGCACATTGTTTTATTTAACTGTAAAAAATATATTTCATGTAATGTGTACATTCAAAATAATTGTTTTTTGTGTGCAAAGATTGGAAAATAGGGGCAGATCTATTTAGGTGCAGTGGAGTGATTTAGGAGCAAATAAGAGCACGACAAGTTTTTGAAATGCCTTCTATTCGGATATATAACATTTGAGAAGTAAAAAAGCTCCCAATGCGCTTTGTCTGTGGGTCCTTACGTCATCCATAAGGCTGAGCGACGCGCGGATCCTACATCCTCCTTTATCCAAGAAATTCTCCCGAGTTGCAGAGGCAAACTATTTGATTCCGAGACACTTACTTCCTGGAGGGTTATCCAAGTTACAGAACACCATTTTTCATTAATACCTTGAAGAAATAGTTCATACACTTGCTTTGCCAACCTACAAAGGACACGGAAATACACTACACTATATTGAGAATAAATTACTAGAAAATGTCGTAATGGCTGTTAAAATCAATTCTAAAGATCCAATTACATACATTTTGAATTTATGACTGTATACCGTTTTATAAATAATAACTAAACATGAATTATGAAATCGTGACTGTTTCTGGATTAGTATCGACTTCACTAGGCTCTTGCCTCAACACAGTTAACCTGAAAGCAATGACGTCGATGCTAAATTTCTTTATAATGTATTTTTTTTACAGAGACTCTTATTAACATGATTCTCTCGCAATACAAACAGAAATTTAAGACTTCTAGTATAGAATTCTACAACATATGCATAGATTGAATCACATTATCAAACCACATATTGCTGGCTATCTCGAGAACATGGTGTTGCATGTAAGGCGAAGAAAAATATTAAATTCAAAAAGAGAATTACAGTATAACAGAAAAATATTTCGTTATCGAATTAAGATATATACAATAACTACCACTTATACCCATTTAGGAAAGAAAAAATACAAATGGAAATACTCTCAGAATACTACTGAATAAATAAAATTAATCGATTGCCGTCTTCTGAAAACGTGTTCGGTAAAAACAGACTATGAACTCAACGAATTGCTAGACTGATAGAGGCACGTTTCGTGGTGTTATTCAAACAAACATAGTGTCAAAGAGATAATAATCATTAAATCGATAACCTGGCTCCGAAACTACCAATCTAATATTTGTGTTTCAATAAGATGGCATGCAAATTAGGTAAGCCAAGCTCTGTATCAACCTTAACAAACGTTCACACAACTAAAACACGAACTTAAATAGTAGGTGTCATTCTTGTAGCATACATTGGAAACAGAAACCACAAATTCGTTTCCTCAACCGAGAAAAATACTCATTCATCAAGAATCATTTATCTTTGACACGTACGAACCCTATGTAATTACTAATTAGTAGGTAACGGATTTCCATGTAAATACAGATTTTTACGGGGACAAGATACCAACATTCACTATTTTTTTTAGAGTTAACACGACGTTCTGAACGAATTGGAACCATTTTTATTTTACATATTTGTACATATTTTGATATAATTACATATTTTTATATATTTTATCTACTGCTACATATGTCGTTACATTTTAATATATTTTTTTACTCGAAAATTAACATTTCACGAGCGAGTTCGAAATATATGTTACTTGAAAACTAACTTTATTACCGCAATACTTAACCACGCAATGCGCTTGTATTAACGCCACACCATACTATTAATTGTCTTACTATAAACTTACCTCCCCCCGCCCCCATCTGCTTCTTGGAAACCGCGTAGTCTGGATCAAGGATGAGCGGATGTATGTGAAGCAGAAGGAACTTCAACCACATGCTTACTCGCGTTTCATAAAACCCCATGCGTAACTCGACAAATGCTCGCTTTATCCTCCCCACTCTTTCTATCATAGGCTACACGGTACTATTCACTTAAGCGCCGGCACCTCGTAAACAACATTATATATAATACGAAAGTATTTTATATTTCGGATGAAACTTACGAATAATTGATTCTGTATATGTAGAACATTCTTTCAGCCTCTCTGAATCCATGTTAAAATCTGATTGGCAACGTAATCTGCTCGGAAAACGCTTGAAGAATGGCATTTTAAACATGATAACGAATTTTTATTTCATATATTTCCTATTTTTCTTACATATTTTAGAAAAAATAAGTACATAAATATGTACATATTTTGCTTTTTTTATTACAATAAATGTCGTTCCCTACTAATTAGTAATAACCACGTAATCAGTTTTAAAACGCAACGCTTCTGTTCGAGGCACTGAGAGGAAACTGAAAGAATTCTAACACTGTTCCTGGGACAGCTTCTTTGACTACATTTCTGCAACAGTCCCTT
This sequence comes from Teleogryllus oceanicus, assembly GCA_964035755.1. NCBI lineage: Eukaryota > Metazoa > Arthropoda > Insecta > Orthoptera > Gryllidae > Teleogryllus > Teleogryllus oceanicus. The sequence goes on from CAXIVR010000004.1 coordinate 120,449,501, forward strand.
CACTCACCATCCTCTTCACTTCACTCGCCCCCTGCCGGTGGTCTGGGTCAAAGCAAGCCAGGTTGCGTCTTCGTTGACGGTTTGGAAGTTAACTTCCGGTGCGCCTCGGCATAGAGAACGCAGATTTGTGGTGGAGGGGTACTTCCGTACGCAATCTTCCAAAGAGTGCCAGGGAGCTTTCAGAGAAAAAAAATTCATCTGAGTCTATTCCGAACAACATTATCATATTTCGGTTAGCTATTAGCGAAGTGATATCGTGAGACAGGGGCGTGTTTGGCCGGAAACACAGACACCGAAATACAATGCTCATGCGGCGAAAACTAGAAGTTGTGAACGTTTTTGCAACTTTACCGAAAACAACAGAACAGTGAACGTGTTATGGAAGCTTCAGAAACAATGTAATCTTTCTAATGGAAGTGCGCACTGTGCTACCACAAAAATGAAAATGCGCGAATCAAACATGGACATCTCAGGAGCGTAAGGTTCCTGATTGGGCTGCTCACAGGAATTATTGTAATTAATTACGACGATTTTGTTAGCGAAGGTCTTGAGGCACTATTTTTAGTAATAAGGCTTGATTGCATCTAGATCGATATGTTGACCAGCAAAACAATTAGACTAAGGGAAATGAGAGCCCGCAGGAAACAGTTACCATTGCATTAAAAAAAACGATTGGAGTATGGGCTACCATTTCTCGTCGCAGAATAACTGATCCACTGTTTTTCAAAGAAACAGCAACGGCGAATTCATTTCAGAATATACTGAGAATTATGTATTCTTTCTTTAAAAGAAAGAAATTGTTGGTTTCAACAGGATGGGATGACATCTCATACTGCCAAGGCGACAATACAATTTCTGGAAGTGTTTTTAGGGAACCGAATAATTTCACCGAGGTTTGTGGCCCCCTCCTTCGCCTGATTTGTCACCACCAGATTTTTATTTTTGCAGATGCCTCAAAAGTAAATTCGTGCAAACAAGACTGCTAATCTCCAAGAGATCCAAAGAAACGAGGAGCGATTCGCATGATTGACGAAGAAACTTTATGAGTTGCAGCAAATGTTCTCAAGCGATTTAATGCTCGTTTGTTAGCAAATGGAGGGCATTTTGAATATTTTGGTGTGAGGTTTGCTTGCTTCAGACATCAATGTTTCTTCATAATAAATCATTTCCTTTTCTCCTTTATCGATTACACAGCTAACCTTATTTTTTTTCAAGGTAATTTCCAAAACCTTTATAGTTAAGGTTAAATAAATGGGATGAAGATGTTAACCAGTAACTATCATTGACAATTTCACCAGAGATTATTATGCACCAACTACTGGGCTCGCTCTTTCAATACTTTTTTAAGTAATAGTATTTCAATACAATTAATAATAATAATAATAATAATAATAATAATAATAATAATAATATTTTATTCTGCGGATCTGGAATGCACAATTTATTAATAAATATTTAAAACAGAAAGTTTAAAACATGTGTACATTTCTGGAGAATATTTGCTGTGAAACTAGAACAAACAAAGCTGAATGTATATTTTACATGGCAAGCTTATTTCACTTTTAAACAATTTACGAAGAAATCACAATGTCAATACATTACTCTTCTGTCCACGCCAAACAAGCAAGGGCGAGCCGTTCTCTTTGAACTCGTTGCCACGCCAGTTACCTGTTCGGGGTGGCATTAGGGGAGAGGGGATTAAGCGTACTTCCCGTCAGTTTACCTGCTTGAAACCACCAGCCTCTATCCGTCCCGCCCAAACATGGTTGCCAGTGCATTTCGCTCTGCCTGCTGTGGGTTGCATTTTACACTTATCACCTGGGAGCTCTAGGTGTTCAGATAAGATTAATTTTGGACTACGTAACTGTAGACTAAGATGCATATTCGTATACAAATACAGAACTACCACAATGACTATTAAACACAGAGACGCGAGTTTTTGCGAAATATTCTACTGCTAAACCACCCAATGCAATAGTACATAAATAACCCCGAAATTACTATTCGTGATTGCGTTCTCCGCAATAAAATATCGTCATTTCGCGAAAAAAAAAGCAAACAGCGATATTACTGAAACATTTATACGAGAGCCAGATTACTAAAAAGTGCAGTATCAGAATGAAATGTACCATGGCATCCAATAACGCAAATAAACACATCTTAATTAAAATGCAACCCACCAATCACGAAAAAATAAAACGTACCAATCCGTACAAATATTGCTAGGGTATCCCAAACGATTCGTTTGCACACAGACACTGCTCTTGTTTCTTCCATATCACTACACGTTTTTAAATAACGTAACATTTGGGAAAATCAATAACTGTTCCGCATCTTTCTAGTTAGTCCTCCATTTTCCTACATTAATTACTCCATAATTTGATCCGACCATCAACCGCCCATTTCAATTTAGCAAATTTTGTGCAGAGAAACATGACGATAGCAAGCTGAATTTTATTAGCTATGATCTAGTCTAAAACAAGTCAGGCAACTACATTTCTGAATCCCTCTTCCAGTGATTTTTTTTATTTGAACTCAAATAAATAAAACATACTTCAAGGATAATGGAATTATAATATCAATGAGACAAATAATAAATTCAACTGAGTTTATGTTAAAACATTCACACGCTTACCGAATAGTGGTAGAGCATCTTTCCCAAGACCCCAATACCAACTACCCAAATTGTCCGGTTAAAAATGGGGAAATGAGGGACTAAAACATACTTCAGAAAATGTTTTATTATACAAGTGGCATACATTTAAAAAGACAAATTGGTCTGGAGAAATAAACGTTTACTTTTTGCAAAACAGGACTTTTACTACTTTTCAATATAATCCCCAACATTTATACACTTGCCCCAAAGGGTTATTAGCTTTTACTATCGGCTGCAAATAACTCTTTATCTTGGTGCTCGAAGCAATTTCTCACGAATATTCTGACATCGTTATCCTGGAACTTCTTCCCAGGTAATGCCTCCTTCGGTGGACCAAAGAAATTGAAAATCAGATGGTGATGAACTGGGGATGTAAGGGGATGAAGCAGTAGCCCCCAACCCCTTTTGTGAATGGCTTCACGACTTCGCTGAACAGTGTGAGGTTGTGCGTTGTCTTCCTGGAGAATCACATCTCTCCTCTGTGATGTTTCTCTCTCAGAGTTGGCTTCACCTTGTTTCACAAAGAATATCCGAGTAACGTTGACAAATTGTACTGTTCTTCGAGATAGTCACAAAACAAAATTCAGAGTTAAAAGTGAAAATCGGGTCTCAGCCACCATCATAAGTCTATTTCACTCTATTCTTACAACGAGTTAAAAAATGGAGCCATTTAAAAAAATTGGTTACGTCCCAGGGTCTTCATGTAAAGAACTCCCAAAAATTATGTTTTTCAAAATCACAGAGCTCGGAGTGAGACCAGAACGAAGGGGTTCATTCAGATAGGAAAAAATCTTATACGTAGTTTAGTCTATAGTTGTACACACGCGGTCAGAGGGACCCGCGGTTTGAAAAGAAAAAAACACTTTTTCCAGTACACACACAGCAGAACAGACAGACACACACACAGAGGAGAACAGACACACACACACACACACACACACACACACACACACAGAGCAGATAGACAGACGGTCGTTTGGAGAAAAAAAACACTTTTCGGTGAGCAATTCCTCGTCAAATCGCACAAGGGTTGACAGGAGTTTTTTAAAATATACGATAATATTTTTCTTAAATCTGGACATCAAAAAAAGAGACGCGTGTTCTTTTATTTGCCTTCAAATTTATTAATTGTGTACTTATGCCTATATTAAATTTTGGAATTTACGCGTACTCCGCAAAATATTTTATTTGGTATTGCGTATTTGCGTATTTCATTTCCCTGTAAATTAATTTCTCAAAAAATAAATATTTCATTAAAAATTGTAATTGTGTTTAAAAAATGAAAATTTCTGTATGAACTCCATCAGATCAAAGTTTGAAAAAATATAGGCGTATTTCTTATTCAATTTTCTGCAAAACACAACAAGGAAAAAGTGGGCACTGAAGACGTACAGATCTCAAAATGTATGCAGGTGTGCACCTCTTGCCCCTGTACCAACGAATTGTGTTTGATCAGTCCTTGATACAAGTGCCGAAAAGAATGACCTCTGCCTCATAGGGTTTCAAGAAATATTAGTAACTCATGTGTTCACTCTGTCCCCAGCGGGGATGGGTGACTGCGAATTCTACTACTGCTTTTCGGCGTGTCAGCAACGAATTTTGCTGCCGAGTCCCTTTGCGTCCTGGGGATGGGATACCCTCCTGCCCTTGCTCGTGAAATACAACATTCCCCTTGTCGAGGGACTTGAGTAAAATTTTCTGAGCATCAGTCGCAAAGCGCGTCTTATAAAGAGAAGGGCGCTAGGGTTTGTTCTGTGAACCGTGCGTACACTGTGCAAAGTGAGTGACAATCACCGTATCAGATACAACAGATGTTTCTATCATTTTAATCCTTCTGATCACGATTTTAAGAAAAGAAAATCTCCAAGTCGCATAAACCACGATTTACTAGAGAAACCTGATTTAGAGGAGTCATCAAATCGGCGAATTTGTGATTCAAGTTGGAAAAAGGGAGTTGGCGTTCAAAATTGCTTTTTGTTAAAGAAGAGAGCGTCGAGATCAGTGGCTCCCATGGCATTAACGAAAGTAGGGGTAAGTCCAGTGAATATAGTGAAAACAGTGAAAATCAGAGAAATGAAAATTTAAGCTCCAGATAGTTCAAGTGTCTGTGAAATGAATGTTGAGAAGATAAGAGATTAACTGCAATAGGAGGTACTCCCGTGAAAAAAGAAAATTGCAACAAAACGGCATCCCCATGAAAAATTCGGACAGTACGAAGTGCAGCCACAGATAATTTTTTTCACACTAAAGATCCTTATCCTCCTAAAGAAAATAATTTCAAATATGAAGGTCAAATTCTGGTCATTTTTGTGCGATTGGACGTGGAATGGCTCTGGTATCAGCGGACCCCGAAACGTGTATTTCCGTTGAAATCTCATAACTTTCTCTACACTACGAATATTACTCCGTATATATACGAGAAACGTAATACCGAGAAAGTAGAAATGAATTATATCACAATAAAACAATTTTATTTGTGTTATAATTTAAAATTTATGATAAGTCATAATTAATGGTCGATGCAGAGTAAAACTAAGAATAACATTGGGAAGGAAGGACGCACACACTGAAAACTTTCTGACAACAAGACTTACACGTCGTGGATGACGGGTACGCGAGTTCTACCGGACCAATTTCAATGGATTCTAGAATATATAGTTGATAAGTTTTGAAAATTTTCTTCGTTTTCCCACAGAGTCAAGAAAAAGGATGAACAAAAAAGGGAAAACATAATTGCATGTATTCTAAAATTTGTACATAACTAATATATTATATTATAAAAAATAATTGATATTTTAATGTTTCGTTATAGACAGAAAAAAGTAATGGTTTTTGCAGAAACCATTACTTTTTGAGTAATGGTAATTGAATTTTAATATTTCGTTATAGACAGAAAAAAGTAATGGTTTTTGCAGAAACCATTACTTTTTTCCGTCTATAACGAAACATTAAAATATCAATTACTTTTTGTTGAACAAAAAAACAATGTCACGTAACGCTAGACTCACACCCTCTACCCCCAAGTACAGCAGCGTTGGCTTCCCTCCCGCTTTAGCGTGACGTAACTCGTGGACGATCTCAAAGCGCCGTCGACCGCAGAGGCGCGCGCGAGCATCGGCGGCGCGGCGACGGAGACAACGCCCCCAGCCCCCCATTGCGTAACGCCGCCTCACTGCGCGCTTCAGGTGCGCCCTCGAGCACTCGCACGCCCTCACCCCTCCCAGCGCGTTACGTAAGGGGCGTATCAACTCATCGCAAAACCTCGCGACGCGCGCGCGCGATAGTGCTCCACACACAGGGAGCGCCCCACCCGCCCACCACGTTCACGGCTTACTTTGCTTTTCAATATCGGAAATACTAGCTTTGGTTCAGATTTCAAATAAACGATTTCTTTTAAGTAAATAATAATAATAATAATAATAATAATGATAATAATAATGATAATAATAATAATGATAATAATAATAATGATAATAATAATAATGATAATAATAATAATAATAATAATAATATAATAATAATAATGATAATAATAATGATAATAATAATAATGATAATGATAATAATGATAATGATAATAATAATAATAATAATAAATAACTATATAAAACGGGATCAACAGGAATAATTCAACCATTCTAATAATAATGATAATAATAATAATAATAATAATAATAATAATAATAATAAAAACTCTTCATTTAACATCAATCTTGACAGACAAAACTATACCCCACAATAGACCTGATATAACCCTGATTGACAAAATCAATAAAAGAGTAACCTTGATAAATGTTGCTGTGCCAAAGACAAATATTATAATGAGAACTATAGGAAATAAACAAAATAAATACAAGGATTTGGCACTGGAAATACAAAATTTATGGAAAGTTACAAACGTAAAAATAGTACCCCGTTGTCATATCAGCAACAGCAATAATACCTAAACAACTCTCCCAAGCATTGAGAATGCTAGATTTGCACACCAATTGCACGTTTGCACCACACACTTCGCACTCCAATATGCAGAAAGCTACAAGTCTCCGTACATGCCGAATAGTTCGGGAATTTCTAAATATTACGTCCAGTAGATGCTCCCTGAGCGTAACAGAAAGCCAAGAAAAATAAGATAACAGACCACAATAACTTCTTGGGTGTTTGCCTGTTGTCATTGTTATACCACTAGATTGCTAGTGAGGAAGAAAAATTATGAATAAAAATAATAATAATAATAATAATAATAATAATAATAATAATAATAATAATAATAATAATAATAATAGGAAACCTCATTTGAATAATTTCATTAAACAACTTTGAATCATTCGTTGATTCTCCAAATTTTGCCACATTCACAAAGTCGTCAGGAAAATGAAACAATGAAGCTGTATAAGATTTCAATTTATAACTTTTAAGTTCCCTAAAACCTTGCTGACAGGTCTCCTCTCGTTTGCGGACACCATTTACCACGGACATTGTCGTAGGTCCAGGACGATACTTGATTTGGGAGAACGTCTGCAAAGGACACCTCTCGAGAGGAGAAAATTTGGTGGCTGAAAAAGCTTGTCAATTCTTTCGTAAAATTTTCTGAATTGTCTGACATGTTTCATTTCATAAATTCTCAGAAGCAATGACACTTTCTTACAAGCAATGACTGGAATGAATGATTTAAGGTAAAAAAAATTGTAAATTTTATAAAATATCAGACTACTGTAGCGCAACTTATAAAATTGCGACGAAGATTTTCTCGAGTTTTAATTTCTTTTTCAATTCTTTACTATTTCCCCTATCAATCCGTAATTGGGCCTCTTAACTTACGGGGCGCCGGGGGACCGCAATATTGACAGTTGGTCTGTTGATTAGAAAGATTCCACTAGAGGAACTTAATACTGCAGATTTCTCATCTGCCGAAAGCTGAATCATCTTTCCTTTCTCGGTATTTTCGCTTCTCCTTTCCGAGAATCCATTTGCTCCTGTTAACATAAGCTCGAGCAGCATTCCTTTCCAAACTGATAGCTTATCACCGCCGTCTGCGATATTTCAATTCGTGCAAAACTGGGGAGGAAAGTTAAGGTGGCTCTGAGATGACCTACTTCATTCATCTGTTCTCCAGAAAACCCCAAATTCATTCCATCTTCTTTCTCATAAAACTTTGGCTTAAGGTAACGCTAATATTATCACGCATTAATCTATTGTATAATAATTCACACAAATGATTTGAATTTTTCGCCTACAGAAAACCGAGTGTCTCACGAAGATTTACTACATTAGCAATGTTTAAACGAACATGCACTTCCCTATTAAACCAGAAGCGCGTTTTGCTTCTCTGGGAGTTTGATATTTAGTTTAAATTACCGTAAGCACATACTTTTCTGTAGTTTGATATTTAGTTTACTTTACTGCAAACATTTCATCGATTTTTGAAGGGAAAGAACGCAAATATGAACATACAAACAATTAAACGAATTAGGAAATGCATCTTTAGGGAGACAAACAATAGAATCCAAAGATTATTGAGTTTATTGTTCTGCATAACAGCTGTTGGTGACATTTAAATAAAAGTTTAGTAAAGTAGAAATATTCGCATAAGGTTGGGAGGAATAGTTTAATTCTTCTACAAGGAGATTTTAAAAACCGTCGTTGATACCCCAACATTCCCAACATTTCTCCCGCAAAACGTATACGCGTCGCAACGTACACTCCAGTGACGTTCCTAATGTATGAGAAGATTCTTTTGATATTGCTTTGCAAATTTTAGGTCTTATTCGGAGATGAATTAAAAATGTTTCACGGAAAAAGTCAATGTTTTAAAAATACAACGACAATATTTGATGCTTTTTTTTCGCAATTATTTTTCTAAGAATGCGATTCAACTTTTTACTAAAATTAAAATGTTAACAATGAAACATAGTGAATTTCAAATCAAAGTTTGCTTAATGGCTAAAGAATTTGACGCGATTAAAACTTCATTAATATGACAGAATTAAGGAAAATGAAATATTATTTTCTCATTTGAAGTTCACTCTTCAACTATGCACCTATTGAGATAAACAACTCCTCATGAACTTTAGTAGTCACAACGACAAACACCAATCATACTTGTTTGACGCAATTTTTACGTGTACAATCATGTAAGAATGATCAATTAGCACTTTATGATTTAATTAATTCATTGTATAAACCAAATAAAATAATAATAATAATAATGATAATAATGATAATAATGATAATAATAATGATAATAATGATAATAATAATGATAATAATGATAATAATAATGATAATAATGATAATAATGATAATAATGATAATAATGATAATAATAATAATAATAATAATAATAACATAATAAAAATTTTAGGTTATAATACGTCCCAAAATTAAGCTCTAACATCAATTTTTAAATTGTAAAGACATTCAGATTTCAAATCGTGGTTTTCACTTCATTTGATACACGCGTTCAACCCATCCGTTCCTTCCGACACACTAAACAACACACCCAAAATCAGTGGTCGGAACTCTACGTTCGTCCCAATCCATTTGGAAATTAGGGAAACGGAATCCGTGCGCAAGTGCCGGACGGCAAGGGCAGGATGTGGCCCTTCACCGCCCTCTGCCCCGAGCGCTGCATCGCCACCGGCCGACCGCCCTTGCTTCCGCCCCGGGCGCTCCCGCGGGCTCAGTGCATCAGCTGGAGCCACTGCACTGCCTCTCAACGGGAGGTCCTAGGTTCCCACTCCACACGGCGGCAGCATTTTCGACAATAGCTTTTCGGCTAGGTCCAATTCAGCCGCTGTCTGGAGGAGAATTCTAGCGCCTGGATGCTCTGATCTGTAGTTTTCCGTGGTTTCTCCGATGAATACCAGGCGAATGCCGGAGCAGTACCCTAACAAACGGGCCACGGACCGAGCGCCTCCTAGCCTCACCCCTCACACACACACACTAACATGCACTACACTATCGCACATGCCGAGAGACCGGTCGGGGACTTAGAACTTGTCCGGGCTGGGGCGATAGGAGATACCTGGTGAGGGAAAACCCCGCTAGTCGACGGTTGGTCGGCGCCGGATCTCGCCATCCAGTGGGGAAGATCACCGCCATCTCCCGATGAAAAACATGCACTACTCTTACGGAACTAATGAGCTCGGTAGTTGACGCGCCCGAATCACTAATAATCCATCAATTGAAACTCGTCAACTTCACCGTTTATCGAAAAAAAATAAAAACAAACAAACAAAAAAGACGAAAAGAAAAATAGAGCACGGCCCGCTTAATGAGGATCACTCCCTTCCCCACACGAGCGAGACGCGATGGTCCTTTCGGTCGATGCCGCTCTTGTGGTGGCCGCGTTACGTTCTATCAGAGGAGAATAAATATTCGAAAGGGCGCGCGGGCGGACCCTTCCTCGCGCCACCCCACTCGTTCCCACCTCAGAGCGAGATGGGGCGGCCCCGGGCATTTGGGACACGACGGCACTTCATTTTTGCGGCTGCTTAAATACCCGGTGTCGCTTCAGTGGGCGGTAGGAGCGGTAAAAGCTGGAGGCGAGGGTGGGAGGCAGGCGACGGCGAAGGCACTGCTTTGTAGGCAGCGGGAGTGTAGGGATGATGTCTCTAAGAATGACGGGCGGAATGTCAGCATGTGCGACAATGGGAGCGGAGGAGAAACGTGCAATAGCATATGCCTCTCCTCTTACAGAAGAATTAAACTATTCCTCGAAACCTTATGCGAATAATTGTACTTTACTAAACTTTTATTTAAATGTCACTGACAACTGTTATGCAGAACAATAAACTCGATAATCTTTGGATTCTATTGTTTGTCTCCCTAAAGATGATTTCCGAATTCGTTTAATTGTTTGTATGTTCATATTTGCATTCTTTCCTTTCAAAAATCATGAAATGCTTACAGTAAAGTAAACTAAATATCAAACTACAGAAAAGTATGTGCATACGGTAAATTAAACTAAATATCAAACTCCCATATAATAACAATCCGACTCCGCGCAGTGACCTCAAGAGAGAAAAAGAAGAGACGTTCATGGTCCCTTCACGATAGCGACCATTTATACTCCCCCCCCCCCCAAGCGAGCAAAGACTGAGGTTAGAAATGTACATGGAGAGGACAATTGGTGAATGGAAAATATTAAACTTAACCTATTCTTTCCATCGCCGCGAAAAAATATTCTACTCCCTCCCTCACTTTTCTGTCTTCGGCTCCACATCTAAAACCACAGACGGCGACTGCAAAACTAGAAGTGAAGTTGCATTCAGACGGAAGGTGGGGGCCAGAAGTCACAGGTCGTCACTGCACGATTTACACATTTTTTTAATTCCATGAGCGAGCGATTTCAAAAAGCTATAAAGCAACTAATTATTTTCACTCCAGGATCAAAAGGCTTAAACAGTCTCTTTTTGTATATGAATATATGCATAAATTAACGCATGCGGTGTGACTAGTGGAATCAGAAACAATCATGTAGCAAAATATGCAAAGGCTAATATCATATTCCAAAAGAATGTGCAAACCAAATTTCCACAAAAATGTATTTTTTTTTTTTTTAGAAAAAATAGCAGCCAGTGAATCCATTATGCATATGATTACACAACAAAAATGCACTTTTTTATCCATGATTTTTTAATCCAAGGAACGTAGTTACGAACACATTCTCCATTGTTAATAATTAAGTATCATTAATTATTAAAACAGATGAAAGAACACAGAAAACATCAAACACACTGTGTATATCATATAATCACATTTCTATCCAATTGTAGTATTAAAATAATATAAAGTATGAACTCTAATAAAAAAAATCATGGATATTTTAGTCATGATTCTAGACATGGGATTCAATAAATAAAATATTTAAAGAGAATAAAATATTCTAATTTAGAAAACATTGTTTTCCTCATTTCTGTAATTCATGTTTTCTTCCCAGAGCTATTCCTTCTACATTTACAAGCCTGACATTCTCCATTGTTAATAATTCAGTATAATTAATTATTAAAAACACATGAAAGAACACAGAAAACATCAAATACACTGTATATATCATATAATCACATTTTTACCCAATTGTAGTACTAAAATAACATAAAATATGAATCTAAAAATGGATATTTTGGTCATAATTCTAGTCATGGAATTCAATAAAGAAAATATTTAAAGAGAATAAAATATTCTAACTTAGAAAACATTGGTTTCCCCATTTCTGTAATTCATGTTTTCTTCCCAGAGCTATCCCTTCTACATTTACAAGCCTGACATAGTCTGCGCTAAGAAGAAAAAACATTCCAAATTAAAAAAAAAAAAGCAAATGACAACATTACCTGCAAATCCGTTTTCTCAAGAGAAATACTGATATGAATGTATTACTACAATAATTCACAGAAAAATTACTGGTTATTTTATACATTTCGGAATTTTTCGAATCTATTAAACGAAAACAAAATGTATGTAAAGAAAATGAATACGAGTCGGTACACCAATCATTTGAACCGACATAAACATGCAACTCACCTGTCGTATTCAGCATTATCCTCATCACAGCGCTCGTCCTTTAGGTCCTTCCAGCTTTTCCCGTGTCGGCATGTCGTCACCAACACAATATCACGTTCGTTGTGCAGATGGTACAGGCTATTGCGCGTTTCAGAACCAATGCCATGCACGTACCTCTTGCCTTTAAATGCCAATAAGTACTTTTTGGTTACAGGAAAGTTGTTAGTAGTCACAAAACCAGGATCGCCACCTTTTTCAGGATGGTTTTTATGAAATAATGGAATAGACACATCGAACCCAGGTCGCATGTTCTGTATGGACATGCTCGCCTTTGCCAGAATGGCCATCCCGGGATCGAAACCTAAATGGTCTTCCGCGTATTCCGGCCAAGTGCCGGAGTACAAGTTAAAAATCACGTGGTTCCTACCCTCGTTCCACAGTTTGAGTTTCTGCAAGCGCGAGGGGACGTTGCGCACATAGTCTGGGGAGAGCGAGTCCCTGTCCAGGGTATCAATGGACAGCACGAACAAACACGCCTGACTAGGATCCGAAGTGTAATATCGCGACTCCTGAATCACGTTCAGCACCTTCTGGTACGAGGGGCTGGGCATGTGCACCGTCGCCGCCTCAGACTCCTCCGCCTGCGGGTACACGTACACTTTGAACTCGCCGCGGCACTTGCTGAAATCGAAACACGTTTCCATGCGGCACCGCTGCAAGTTGTGGGCGAGGGTGGCGGGCGCGGGAGCAGAAAAGTGCCCGGCGCCGGCCCGTCGCAGCCGCGGAGACTCCAGGTCGCGCTCCAGCAGCTGCGACTGCACGTCGAGGTACGAACCCAGGCCCTCGTGCGGCGCGCGCGTTCGCTCGCTCTTCAGCCGGTAGCCGCCGAAGTAGCAGTACGCCAGAAAAGCACACGACAGAAGCACCAAAAGATATCGTTTCTTGGCCTGCATTTTGTGGAAAATCGTGTCCCGCAACCCCCTTGGGGCTAACCTTTAGCACTCTTCATGTCATGGTTACAATGCATCGAATAAAAATTACTCACTAAATCAGCGGATCTTGACGAAAAGGAACTTTGACATAACCTTCGGGCACCGTGTCATCTCTGTCGGATGTTTCACGCCATCTTACAGGTTACTCATCGCCTTCCTTCTTCTGAAATGTTGTGGGCTCAGTCGATATGGCAGTCGCACAACAAAAACCACGCGCATCGTTCACTGCAGCACACGGCGGCCCGAGGCCGCTACCCCCCAGACTATGAATGTAAACAGAAACTTCGTATCGTAAACACACACGCTGTGCAGCACTCACTGACTAAATCCAACCGGCGCCTCTCATTTCCACACGAAGTTTGGCAGCTGCAAAAGGTTACAGCCGCAACGACCGTCATTACGGCGCACCGCTGCCTTCATGCGGCGCCTCTGGGAACTAGAGAGGAGACAGTCGACTGTCGGAATACAGCAGCGCGCTCACCGCGGGAGTTTAAAAGTACGGAACCAACTGAAATCGTACCAACATAACACGACTGAATGCCGCTAGTCGAGCGAGGGACTCAGTGAGAGATGAGCACATCGAGAAGTCGTAATCAATCTATCGTCATTTATTTTGGATATGAAAAACAATTTTTTCCTCGTTCTCGATAGAATAAAATGAAAAAAGAATTAACAAACAGGTATGAAAGCACAAAAAAGTTTGTTCATTAAAAAATCGATAATGATTTTAAATATGATCAATTCAAAAAGTAATATTTATTGTATTTAATTTAATATCACATTATATTTTTATGATGTACTGATGATGTAAGTTGAATTTTGCTCTCATTTTTTTTAATGTTGGTACACGTCGAACGTATCACATCTCGCCAGTTTTATCTGATGTTTTCGCACCGACTTCTATTTATTTTTAGCATTACAAAAGTTTAGTAATAAAATCATTTGTGGCCATTTTCTGGTTGCGTAAAAAACCTCATAACTGTAAACGAACAGTCATAAAAATCATTCATGGCGAGCCCCAGCTTATATACCAGGCGGAGTATTAACTTACGAAAAGCGCAGTTTCGGGACTATTTGGTTCACAAACATTACAACGGGAACTGGCTTTTCATAATTCATAATTATCCACCGCAATACGGAGCGAATTCGCGAGATCCATGCTGCCCAGTAACTGGAGACTTGCGTTCTTTACGAGCCACGAAGCACAGCCGAATGAACATTTAAAAATTTGTAACAATTTTACAAAACATTAAACGAAACCTTTATTTATGAACTGATATAGCTGTGTACACAGGCCGCGGAAATCCACAGTCTTTTTTATATATTTGCGCGAAGCTTAAAACATTTTTCGTTCAGAAAGTTTTCATTTTTTGCATGTTGTGTTTACACGTGAGGTCAGGCTGGGTTCGTGTAAAACGTGCGTGTGAAACGCATGGTGTCGCTTAAAGTGAGGAACATGAGTTCAAAACTCATACGGAGGCCCCAGAGCCGCACTCCATTGACAAGTTTCAACAACACATAATACCGTTATAAAACGAAACCGATAATTTTATTCGTTTCAAGTGCCCTGTTCCGCTTCGACCATCCCATATAGTTGCGTGACACGCAGTCGAAATTGTTTTCACGAATTTTATTCCACCCCAAGAGAAATATTACCTTCCCGCGTCGCAGGAAATCCGCTCTGTGCTATTGGCAGGTCGTCGGCACGCCTGTTGTGTGCCCAGGCGAATTCAACAGTCAGCAGAATTTGCGCTGTCATGCAGCACGTGCTACGTAATCCGGACAGTTTTTTAACAGACGCGAAAACAAAGGAACCCTGGAAACGGTGACTACCGACTGGAGTTGATGTCGTGCTTCCTCCACCACTGTTGCACCGCTATTCATCGGTGAACTACATGAATAGGCACAAGAGTATCTGAGTTCAGCCAATAACTTAGTTTCGTTATGAATTAAGTCACCTGGGATAAATGATGTTATTAAATGTAAATGATTGCAATTCAGGCCTCTGCTCATCTATATAAACTATTCGCACGGAATGAAAAAGATTTAGTTGAATATTCGAATTTCCAGCTGTGTGAAATAAATGAAAATATAAATTAGAATAATAGAAAATAATAGTTGTTATAATAGAATTGATAGAAATATTATTTGCCAAGTGCAAAACTTCCCAGTTTAAAATACAAATAATTCTAAATAGTGCTAATAGATTAAACTGTTTGTAAATATTCATTATCGTTACTTTCACACATATTTCAAGATTAAGCAAATTGGAGGCCCCATCATTTTCTATTCTGGAGAGAGATTAACGTGTGTCATTATAGAAATCAGGCTTTTCGGCTGTATCTCTTGCTAAGATAAGGTTGTTAAGCTTTGAATTATGAATTATGAGGTGATAAGATGATGATGATGGTGTGAGGTGATCGTCCCATTTTTTAACCATCCCAGCCCGTATGTCCGAGAGAAACTACGAAAACCCCGGTCAGGATGGCCGGCTCGGGAATCGAACCCGGGTCTCCCGACTGCAAAGTCAGCGTTGTTGTTATTATTATTATTATTATTATTATTATTATTGTTATTAATATAATAATAATAATTATTATTATTATAAAATATCTTAAGATTAAATATATTTTGATACCTAAAAACATCTTTTCATTAACTACACTAGTCGACAAGCTTTTCTTCACACGAAACCTGATTACTGAATAGAGTGCATTTCTTCATTCTGAATTCAGTTGTGTACTCAGAATTTTTCCATCAGCCACGGTTTTTATGTGATACCTACTTTTACTTTCTCGTATACATACGTGTATACGGGAGTGATACGTACTTCAAATGAAGTTTTTCGAAAACTCAATACATTCTGAGCTTCGAATTTCGCATTTACACTAATGCTTAATTGCCATTATCTTAAAAACGGCTTCAAAATTTTCAATGAAAATTTCTATTTTGGGCGAGATTTTACTCTTATTTAATATTCTTGAAGTAACATTTCGGTTCTACTATTAAGTTACCGAAAAGTCAAAAAAATTTATCGGTGACGATAAAGGGCAGCTGGCCAGAGAATGGAGGAAGATGAAGCCAGTCCTCGCCAAAGAATGTAGAGAAAATTGCTACAAGAAAGTACGTGCCATTCAGTAGCACCTCTAGTTTAAAATCTGATTTTAGCATTCACTTTGACCTGCAATAGGAACCTTCACGTTATATGTAAGGATTTTATTCAAGTCGTTTTAGAGGACATTATATGTAATATCATGCCGAAGCAACAACAGGCAACAGTGCGCAGGTTCATTCTTATTTTCACTTGCTCAGACCTGTTAATCTGACATTGTGATGTGTCAGTATTGAGGTGGATGTGAGCTTGTTAGCAGGAATATCATTAGTGAAATATTTTCTTCATTTCCGTTTAGAAGAATATTGTGAAAGTTATTTTTCAGTGTTTTATTTTTTCAGCATGCAAGAAAGTATCCGCACATCATGCAGATTCCTGCTATATTTTTGGAGGGCTGACCTACAAAACTCAGTGACGAAATTTTACGCCTCTTGTGAAAAAGTTTTATCAACTTTACTTTTGCTGTCAAATTAGTGAGTTTGAAATGAACTGGGACCCAAATATATGCTGTGATTTGTATGCTAGACTGTTGAATGAGCCAAAAAATTGTACGCATCATTTGCCATTTGCAATTCGCTTGATTTCGAGGGGCCCAGGAAAACCTAAGTGATTGTTATTTTTGTTTAATAAATATTAAAGGAATCAGCTCTAAAACATGATACACAGACATTTAAGTGTCCAAAGGATACCCCGCGATGAGATAGTAAAAATTTCATCTATCATCAAAAGGCCTTATTTTTTAAAAAAATATGGCCCAGCAATTTAAAAAAAATGTGAAAAAATTCACAAATGTTCAAGAATGAAGTTTTAAGATTTTTTCGTGCCTGGACCGGTGTTCTAAGACACAGTAAAACAGGTCTGGCAAAACCGGGTTCAATCTGTTCCCCATCATTTACCACATATCCTTATCCTTCAACTGTGACCGAATTATTTTTTCATAAACTGCCAAAAACTATCATCTACCCTTAGCATATGATATACTTGTGCAAAGGATTAGAAAGATAAAAAAAAGATAATTTGTAACTAAATTCCAAAATCAAAATATTACTGGGTGCTACAACAATGTTACAAATGTATAATAAAACTAAAATGAATGCACAGAACTGTTGCAATTATTTTCAAAGCATATTTAAAGTCAAGGTGATATAATGGCGGACATTTTTTTTATCTGCAGTCCAGTAATTGAAATATTTTGAAAAAAATTCATAACAATTTGTGTTTTAAGAGGTACGTTTGAGATTTTTCGAACTTATTCCATGATTCTAAGACATAAAATAAAAATTATTTTTCGTTTTTTTTTCAAATTTTTTTCTGTTTGAATTTGAGTCTGAGAAAATATCAAAAAATATTTTTCTGATATCATTAATTGTTTTCTTATTTATGATATGTTTTTAGTCAGATAAAAGTGTTAACTTGCCGAAAAAAATTAAAATATAAAAACACGTTTTTGGCTGTAGAGGGGTGGTGGAACGGGGGCTAAGAAACCTTAAAAAAATATTTTTATGTTAGAATTATAATGTAACAACTCATACGTCATTTGGTTTTGAGGAACTTTTTACCACCTTATCCGAGGGTACCATGTGCCATCTGCAATGATGCCAGCCTTACACAATGAGGAGTTCCCTTTACCAGTACATGCAGATATGACCTTCAGCTACAACTCTGATTCTGACCTAGCTCAAACTGAAAATAATTTAGATGACCAGCGTATGGCGCAGGTCTGAAACAGACATAGAAATTTAAAATTAGAATTAGAAAAAAATTAGAGAGATGTTCCAGATGCAAAAAATCTCCCAGAATCAGTCTACCATTTTCTAGGTATGTCAGAAGGAGTAGTAGTATACCGTTTAGAGTTGGCTGGTTACTGGTATTAAAATATTTCAAAAAATCAAATGAAATTCACCCAAAACGACTGCCCTCCGCGCCCGCACCTCCTCCCACTGCCCTCTCCGTCCCCGCTTCGCCTCCGCCGCCCCGCCGCCCCCGCCGCCCCCGCCGCCCCTGCGTCCCCCTGCCGGCCCCGGCCGCCCCCCGCCGCCTTGCCAGGAATTGCATCACGCTGTATTTGTGGGTTTACTGGCTTTTTCTCCTTGGCCATTCGATTAAATATGGGGAACATGCGGCCTTATGGTGGCGTAAGCTGCCGAGCTGTCTAGCGTTGCACGGCGACGGAGGGAGTCTCAGGGGAATGCCCACATTCTGTCTTCGTCTGACTCGCTGCAACGTAATTTTATGAATTTCGTTTGTTATTGAAAATTCACAAGTTCAGTCAATTATTGATGATATTCAGTGCATTGTTTATGATATTTGGATTATTTTTTAAATTTGGTATTAGGTTTGTTGATTCAAAACGTAATTTTGATGAGTTCTTTATATAAGGGTGGCCGTTCTGGATGGAAGTCCCTTAGTGTCTCGCGGAAGCCAGTGTGGCTGCAGCTGGCCAGCGATTTACGAACGTTCTTGTGAATACGAATGTGTGTCGAAGATCTTTCATTATTGCTAAATATACCAGGGTGGTGAAGTTTTCGAAATAAAATGATTTTACTTGTGTGAGAGGTGTCGAAGCAATAGTACTTGTTGCGATGTGATGGAGTCGAATTTAAGTGCCCAGTGGAAATCAAAGCCAGAACCACGTGCGCGGGAGGTATATATGCCTTACGCGGACATGGCGCATAAAATTATGAAAGTAGCGTTTCAATGTAGACTTTTATTTAACTTTATTTATTTAACTTTAAAATGTGCAACCTCGAGTCTATTGGGGCACCAGCCGCCAGTGGTCAGTATCAACAGCTAACTACAAGAAATCCACACACGTTACATACATGAACGTTACTTAATATCCCATTGCGAGGTGGTAGTAAATAATAATTACTAATAAGTAATAATTAAAAACTAATAAGTTAATATTTGTACTTTATAATTTAAACAAAGTTTAAATACGCGTGAAACAAGTAATTCACTACAGCGTCTCGGTCAATGACCTCCATTCCCATCAGGATTTTCATCCAATTTTCCCTATGTATGTATGTACTTTGGCACAACAGTTCTTTAATCGTGCCATATCTGCAATTTACAATCGAATACTTTACCTGAGGTCTTTTTAGATCCCAAGCTTTACTGACAATTGTATGTGGTAAGTACAGCAACATATTGGGTGTAAATAATTGTTTCATGTAAATATATATTTCATAAGTTATTTTCAATAACATAATAAATATAATTTATTCATATTAAATATTTCATATAAAGAATAACCCATACCGTACGTAACCTCCATAGCTGATACATAATACTTCAGAAATATTTATAATAGTTTGTGAAAATTATTTCAAGTTAAATCAAATATTGACTGTATCAGACACATTATTTGAAGTTTATTAAAAGATATTTCAAATAAGAATGAGTCAATAACAGACTATACCATAGGTCAAACCAGTCCTCCTGTAACGAAACACAATTACTCTCTCATAAAATTTGGAAAGTAGTGAAAATGGTTTGTACTGCTTAATAAGTGCTCGAAGGATATCTAGAATACTGAAATTACCTGCAAATATTCAGGAAAATATTTACACATTAATGATGATGGTGTCGAAAAACACCCTAGATATGTTACGAGACTTAATAGCTAAGGTTTATCAGCGGCGTCTCGACTTTGCGGCGTCCTGGTCTTGCAGTCGGGTTGAGGACACGTGTGGTTAGCACATAGTGATCCCTAGGCCATATATCTGGTCATCTCAACCTGAGAAGTGAGCTTTCTCATCGTCACACCGCAACGGATACTGGGACATTGCAAGGAAAGCGCACAGTTACTTTTTGCCCCGACCGGGAATCGAACCCGCGGTTGCGCCGGAGAAAGGGAACTCGCTAACCAACGAGCCACCGAAGGCTTTTAAATTCCCTCCATATTTATTTATTTATTTTACGTCAAAAACAGTTGAAACTGCGTATGACGTGCTATGTGGAGAAGTGAATTCTGTGCACATTTTCAAAATTCTGTGACCCCTACACTGAGTCATATACTACATAAATTTTGAAAATTAAAAAAAAAGCTCTCATGTAATAAAATCTATTTTTAAGGATAAATAAGCAATAAATTTTATGTCCTTCGTCAAGGAATAATACTTCCTGTGGCGACAAAAAAGAAACGATAATTTGAATAACTATATTTCCCAATGATTTCTAGAAGACTTTCCACACATTGAGAAAATGCTCAGATCGTCTCTTGTTTCTCTTCTGGGCGTAATTGTGGCTTCATTATGTTTTGTTGAGCTCTCCTTTAGTCAGTTGTAATAGACGGGGGTGAGGGTTGCTATTTTGTTAGCAATACCACATCTGATCGCATATTTAGAACATATCACTATTTTTAGCCACTTAAACTTGTTTTATAAGGTCTGGGGTTGAATATAGATAAGTATTTTTTTCCTTTTTTTCTCTTAGCCCACTCCCGTCAGAAATATGGCCAATTATTTTTTGGGAAGACTTCTATGCATGCAAATGTTTATACATTTTTCACGCATTAAAGCTAAAAAATTTAATTCCGAGGTGGTAGCTGAGATCTTGTGGCAACCCATTATAGAAATTGGGATAATCTTCCACAACAACAACAACAATTACAATATATAAGATATATTTATTTCATGCCCAAAGTTAACTTTCGGGAACAACAATTCCCATCTTCACTGGGTCTCTAACAAAAAAGGAAAAATTGAGATATTAACGTAAGGAGCTATGACATAAAAATAAAATTGACAAATGGAGTACAATAAATAATACAATGATAAAATTAAAAAAATAAAAAACTTACTGCCTAAATATTTACCACAGAGCAGGATAAAATACAGAGGCGAACCTAAAAGGTGGCCGCCCTCTTGTAGAATGGTGGGATGTGGAAGCCCACTCAAGAGCAACCGAGCGGGGAGGACTGGAAGAGGTGTAAGTCATTAAAGATTTAAAATTGACTATTTTTTAAATTATGGAATGTATATTCTGGATAGAAAATTAAAATTAAAAGTTCTTTTTTTTATCCAAAATTTTATCGTATTATTTGATGTACTCCATTTGTCAATTTTATTTTTGTCATAGTTCCTGATGTTAATCTGTCAATGTTTCCTTTTTTGTTAAAGACACTCTGAAGATGGTAATTGTTGTTCACGAAAGTTCACTTTGGGCATGACATAAATATATCTTACATTTGGAATTCTTATGGATTATTATCCCTATTTCTATATATAGCTAAATAATGGGTATATATATATATATATATATATATATATATATATATATATAATTTAAGTATTTAAAATAGATTTTAAATTTAATACAAAATTTTTCCATTATGTCCACACTTAAATTAATGTTAAGAAAATACTCATGAATTTCTACACTAATGTATTTTTCTGGCAAATTTCAAAATGGGACACAAATAAATAACAATTACAAACTTGTGGTGAATGGCACAGCCTTTCTCGTATGTAAATTCTCAAATATATATTTATTATTATATACTCGTAGTAACGTTTTCTAATTTCCTGGATGTTTAGGATATTGCCCCATCCCCTTGCCAGCAGCCATCTAACAGCACTGATTAATTTTATCAACTTTTCGGTATCCTAATAGTAGAACCGAAATATTTCTTCAAGAATGCTCAATGAGTGAAAAAACTCGTCCCAAATAGGGTCCCATATTTTTAATGAAAAATTTAGAGCCGTTTTGAAGAAAATGGCGTTTAAGCGTTAATATAAATGCAAAATTTGAAGCTCTTTTTTCTGGAATCTATTGAGTTTGGAAATTTACGCCATTTGAAGCGCGTCCACTAACATATGAAATAATGTATACAAATTTCATGGAAATATGCATATCAACGGAGTGAGAGATAATTAAAAAGAATCACATTTGTGTCATTTTTGAAAAACACAGAAGAATTCTAGGCAATGAACATTAGGTCACATTAAACAGTGCAATTAACACTATCCGTTGGAAAAGTTTGAAGAAAAAAATTGGAGCCTTGTTTGGAAAATTACGAGTGAGCTTTTCTGAAAATGCGGAATTTTCAACTCATTTTCACATAAAGCTGTTGAGAAACTTTATACATTATTATTTAAAGCACATGCGCTCATAAATTCAATTAGGTGAACAAATCGACTCTAATGTAAATATTAACGACGTGAGAGACGAGTCAAATAAATACATTTTGGTCAATTTTAAGAACACAAAAGAATAGAGCAATATGGCGTTTACATCTTATAGAGTGCATTTAGCACTATCCCTATCAAAAGTTTAAAGAAAAAATTGGGAGCCGCTTTTGAGAATATCTTGTTTTTGTAATTTTTACTTTCTCGTTTACATACGTATATACTGACTAATATATGCAGTATAGACAAACTTATGTAATGCTGCGGAAAATCGATTTCGGGATTTCAACGGAAATACACGTTTTGGGGTTCCCTGATATCGAAAGAGTGTTTTTTCAAAACGTCCGTCCGTACTTGGAAAATTTTTCATCCAACGTTTCCAATGGATAGTGTTAATTGCAACTTTTAATATGATGTTAAGTTCATTTCGGTGTATTGTTTTGTTTTTTCAAAAATTACACTAATGTAATTTTATTTAAATTTTTCTCGCGTCGTTGATATGCACATTTCCATGGTTTTGTATAAGTTATCGCAATTGTGAGAGGATGTCGTTCAAATGACTTCAAATAAAGATTTTCGAAAACTCAAATATTTTCTGTGAAAAAGACCCTCAAATTTTGGATTTATAGTAATGCTTAATAGCCATTTCCTTAAAAACGGCTTCAAATGTTTCAATGAAAATTGCTATTTAGGACGAGGTTTTCTCTTCTTTAATATTCTTGAAATAATATTTCGGTTGAGAAAATGCCAATAAATGTAATTTGTGCGGCGATAGATGGCATCTGGCAAGACCGTAAAGTCAGACCACACCAAGGAAATTAGAAAACTTTTTTCCGAGAAAATCTGTGCCATTCTGTGGCACCTCTAGTTCAAAATTGCACGAAAACTACTAAAATTTTAAAAAAATTACATGATCGTAATCAAAGAACTAATTATGTACAACAATTTTTTTAAGGAGAAACCTCTATCTTCAATTTTGTAGTTGTAGGAAGACGTCAAAAATAATTCAAACTTTTGCAATTTGAGTTTAGTTTAGCCATGAAAATCGGCCCTCTGCCACATTTATAAGTATATTTTACTATATTCTTACAAGAAATTGAGAGAAAAAATTTGGAACCATATTTGAGAAAACTTTGAAAAAGTCCCAGGGCCTTCATGTAAGTTACCCCCAAATTTTAAAGAATGTTTTTCAAAATTTCGAAGCTTCAAGTAAAGACAGATCAACAGGCTTCTTCAATTTGGAAAAAATCCTACGTATGGTTTACGTTCTAATAGTGTTCACAAACGGATGGACAGACGGAGGGACGAATTTTGAAATAAACGACTTTTTCGGCATCATGGAAACCCAAAACGTGTATTTCCGTTGAAATCTCGAATTTGTTTTTCCACAGCATTACATAACTTTCTATATACTACTTATATTTTTCGCATATACGTACGTATACGAGAAAAATGAATTAGAAATATTACAGTCAACAATATTAATGCCAAAGCCATTCAACCTGTAATTCTGTCTTAAAATGTTAGATATCAATTCAGATTCACCTTCAGAAAAATCAAACGTAGTACGATTAGTTTCAGCTAAACAAGAGGAAAATCAATAAAAAATAAATCAACGCAAAGGAATCAAATCATATTTATAACTGTGAAAAAATTCATACTAAAACACCTACTAACACATATCTCAATAAAATTAATGCCATACTTACTTCGTAAGAAATTGTTTTTGCCACAGCCCGCAAACCTCCTAACAAAGCATAATTAGAATTAGATGACCAACCAGCCGCTTTCCTAGAATATACTCCCATGCCCGTACAACAACAACAACAACAACAACAAAATTCCAAATCAAATGAAAGTAACTCACAACCCAAAGGATAAATCAATCACAACATGAGAGACAAAAATAATCTAACTATTATAATACAGACACAGACAAAAGAAATATATTAAATAATTACATATAGGATAAGTTTGTTCCTTACAAAATAATTTAATAGCATCAGCAAAAGGCTGCGGAATTTCTATAACACCCACCTTATTTGGACCCTTACGAATTTGAATGTAACCTAAATCCTTACGTTCCAATAAAGTTATAGAAGCTACGTCAATAAATACAAAATAACTAAAACTACATAACAAATCAAACCTGTTATATAATCCAACAATACTATATGTAATATCATTACATTCATGAATTCTAAATTCATTGCACTTCCTTCTGCCAGAATAGCAATTAAATTAATTCCAAATCATAAATCAATTCAATCCATTCCTACTAAAATACATAACTATAAATAAAGATAAAAAAACAATCTAGCTCACAGCGGTCCGAACAAGATGAACATCATGTAAGAATTTAATGGTCGAACAGACCAACAAATTAAGCTCCTTTACTTAACAATTTTCTTAATCAAACTTCGAGGTCGCAATATTTATTATCAATATGAACTCTCCAATAACATTACGCTGTTATCCTTGAGGTATCTTTATCTTTGTTATATATACAGGATCAATTAACAAGTCATCATAGTTAAAAAAATAAGTTAATTATTCTCTTGTCACCTCAACAAAATACAAAATATTAATATTTATAAAATACTACCAACCATAAAATTTAATATACTATTATCAAGATCTGTAGAGTCATCTCATGCCCATTTTCTTTTGATCATTTTAACTCAAAAGTAAAATTCAATTCATCATTTTGAGACAGTAATTGTTTTGTCAGACCATTCATTCCAGCCTTCAATTAAAAGACTAATGATTATGCTACCTTTGCACGGTCAATATACTGCAGCCATTCAAATTCTTAGTGGGCAGGTACGACTTCATAGTACACCAAGAAATGTTTTTGATAAATAGGCGAACAACTATTTTTGCCTCATTCCTTAAAATAAATAATCAGTGCAATAAAACATACAAATAAACCATTTACTAATTACCTCATTATTCCATAACACAAAAATTAGTTTTAAATTAGTAATTTTACGAATTATTAATTACGTTATATTACTCGTTTCGTTTGAATGATACTCGTAATTATTTTCCGAATAATTTAGTTATTGATTTGAGGACCAGGAAGTAACCCTGATGTTTCAAAGTAATTTTAATATTTCTCATCCAAAATTATATCGTGCTAGCTCAGTTAATTGGGTTCGAAGTTCATAATTGTTGCTACTTTCTCTGCAACCAATTACTCAATCTGCCATCCATACGGAGTGGCGCGAAACCTGAAAATCTCATCAAAATAATATATAATGGATTGCACGTAACGAATACTGATAATCAGCTTTCTTTTAAAGTAACAACTTGGAATTTATTAAAATGTGAATTATTATAATTCTGATAAAAGTTAAACAAGAATGTTTACATCGTTAATCAAAATGAAATTTTTGCTCATGACCAGTTTTTTTCTCTATCTTGTAATAATTATAAAACAACCTTGTTATATTCGCGGATCTTCGCGCGCTCTTCACTTCTCCATTCGATGGCGCCCCATAGAATCTTCTCCGTTGTCGCAGCAGAAACTTCCTTCTTCATAAAGTCCTCTGCCTAATGTTCGAGATAAAATTCAAATTCTCCCATCGATACTATTATTACCCGTTACTTCCCTTACTCGCGTCACGGGTGGACGTCTATATACGTACTGACTATTACATTGTAGAATTCCTTCGTCTCTTCCCACAAGTATGTTTTATCCGAATATAAGAAACGATAGACTTAATTATAATACAAGTTATTGCATCGGATTTGGTTGTCAAACAACAGTCTTTCCTCGATCTGGTAAAATGTGAGGAGCCGACCCGCTCATTACCGCATTGCTAGAGAGAGTGTCACTGTCCTTCATAAAACCCAAAGCATCAGAACTCTATATCATCCTCTTTTGTCTAACAAAAGCAATACTATTTCCGCTTCCGCCCGGTATCTTCCACATCCTCTTCACCTAGCGAAAATGACCTTTAACGCCGGTTTTTTACTTGTCACAAAGCGACCCCCCCCCCTGCCGATCGTCTATTGACATCCCTATATTCTTCTTCATATAAATGACATTTTCATAAACAAAAATGGCTCATCATTTTGTATATAATAATAATATAAAAATACTTAGTCCAAAATGATTTATAACAAACTCACAAATAATAAATTAAAAGCTCTTAGCACAATTCACCCCACACTACAATATCTAAATTACAAATGCAAGCTTATCCCCAGAACAATAAGTGTCAAAATACATATAATTTAAGAGAACAAAAAATAAATTAATAATTTTTCATAAACCCTGATACAAAAAGTACAGATATTCTTCTCCCTCCAAATACAACTTTCAATACTTTCATACAATCCATCACTGTAATATTCAATTATAATAATTCAAACAAATTCCTAACCAATGCTTAAATAAATAATAAAAATGCTTCTAGTTAATAACAACAATAATATTCATATCATCAAAATATATGATTTGCACAAAACCCCTTCAACGTAAATGGAACGCTCACTACCAAGCTCTATTTTGCCATCACAGATACACCTTCCGGTATATCTACTATGTTTTTTGCCCTTAAAAATCCACGGCTTCGAACGGGTTTGAATCCGCAAACTTGGGTATAGCAGCCCGATACGCTAACCGTTACACCAACGTCGTGCAAACAGTGGAGTGGAGTGCAGTGCAGTGAAGTGTAGGCAAAGTGACCAATGAATTTAAAAAAATCTAATTTAACCAATATTTATGTAGCTTGTATTAAATTTTGGCATCACCAACATATAATTTTGGATATGATGACATACTTGAAATAATTTTTATAATACTTAATGTTAGTGATAGTATGATTATTGCATCCTCGGCTTGTACTGTACTCCTTTATTATTATTATTATTATTATTATTATTATTATTATTATTATTATTATTATTTAACTCCAGCCGGGTCATACCCAATTGCAGTTCAAATAAATGTAAGTAAGTAATACTCGTATACGTAGTATAGAGAAAGTTATGTAATGCTGTGCGAAAAAACGGCGGATTTTCCGCGGAAAAAAATTCATTGCCGAGCTCTGATGACGAAAAAGTACATAAAACCAGTTACTAAATTATGATAAAAAATTCTCTAACACATGGTATAGCCAGAATACTTATATTGTGGGTCGTTGATGCCCATAAACCAATTGGAACCAAAATGTCCGTCCGTCTCTCTGTCCGTCCGTCTGTCCGTCCGTCTGTCCGTCCGTCTGTCCGTCCGTCTGTCCGTCCGTCCCTCTATGTACACTCCTAGCCTAAACCAATCATACAATCTTCTCCAAATTGAAGAAACCGCTGTCAACCCGGATCTAGTTGAAGCTATGAAATTTTGAAAAATATTCTTTAAAATTTGGGGGTACTTTACATGAAAACCCCTAGATATTTTCCAAATTTTAAAAAGGCTCCAAAATTTTTCTTTAAAATTTTGAAATAGTTAGTGACAAACAAACCCTATACGATGTCATTAACACAATAATGCTTTATTGTTTTGCATTTTGAAAAATTACATTTATTTTTTTGACTTCTCTCACGTCCGTAATACTTACATTAGAGACGATTTCTTCACTTTATTTTATTATTGAGTAAATTTTCTTTAAATAATGTCATATGAAGTTTCTCGAAAACTTTGCAGCTTTTTATGAATACGAGCTCAAAATTCCACGTTTTCAGAAACGCGCAAACGACATTTTCTGAAAAATGACTCCTAATTTTTTTCTTTAAACTTTTCCAAAGGATAGTGCTAACCCATTGTTTAATGTGACATAAAGTTTATTTTGGTGTATTAATTTGTCTTTGGAAAAAGTACACGAATATATTTTTTTTAAATATCTCTCAGGCCATGAAGATGCACATTTCCATCGATTTGTATACATTATTATATTTATGAGTGGAAATGCTTCAAAGGACGTAAAATGAAGTTTTTCGAAGACTCAATAGATGTCTGTCAAAAACAGATTAAATTTCGCACTTACAGTAATGCTTAATCACCATTTTATTGAAAATGACTACGAATTTTTTCAATGAAAACTTCTATTTTGAACGACATTTAACTCTTCTTTAATATTCTTGAAGTAATGATTCAGTTGTACTACTAGAAAAGCAAAAAGTTGAGATAATGTCAAAAAATGTACTTTGGGCTACGATAGATAGCAGCTGGCCGGAGAATGGAGCAAGACCTTGAAGCCAGACCACACCAGGGAAATGAGAAATAATTTTCTACGAGAAAATCTGTCCATTCTGTAGTACCTCTAGTTACTTTCTCGTATACATACGGAGTAATATACGTAGTATAGAAAAAGTTATGAAATGCTGCGGAAAATCAATTTCGAGATTTCAACCGAAATACACGTTTTGTGGTACACTGATACCGAACAAGTTCTATTCAAAACGTTCATCCGTCTGTCTGACTGTCGGTCTGTCTGTGCGTCCATCTGTCGGTCTGTTGTATGTGAACAAACCAAGCACTTTCACAATACGTACGATCATTTCGAAATTGAAGAAAACCCTGTCCATTCGGCTCTAGTTGAAGCTTTGAGATTTGAAGAATATAGAATATAAATAAAATATGAAATACATTCTTTAAAATTAGAGGGTACTTTACATGAAGCCCCTCGGTTATTTTGAAAATTTACTCAAACACGGCTCCAAATGTTTTATTTTGATTTCCTGTAAGAATAGAGTAAAATTAACTTATAAAGGTGGGATATGACCGATTTTCACACTTATCTCTGAATTTTCGAAAATTGCAAAAATTTGATTTTTTTCGGCGTCTACTAAAAAACTACAAAATTAAAGAAAGAATTTTGCTTAAAATGAAATTTGTTGCTCAGAATCAGTTCTTTTAATAAGGTAATGATTCTTTTTTTGAAAATTTTAACAGTTTTTGAGCAATATGACGTGCAATATTTGCAATTTTAAAAATTCCAAAACAAGATTTTCTCAAAAAGGGCTCCAAATTTTTTCTTCAAACTTTTTGGTAGGAATAGTGCTAAATACACTATATAAGATGACAGTCGCCATAATGCTCTATACTTTTGTTTTTTCAAAATTTACCAAAATGTAATGTTTTTGACTCGTCTCTCACGTCATTAATATTTACATTACCAGTAATTTGTTCTCATTATAGTATTTATAAGTACATGAGCTTCAAATAATGTCATATAAAGTTTCTAAAAAACTCAACAGCTTTTTTGTAAAAAAGAGATGAGAATTCCCCATTCTCAGAAAAGGTCACACATATTTTCCTCAAAAATGGTTATAAATATTTTTTGCAATCCTTTCAAACGGATAGTGGCATAAAGTTTATTTTGGTGTATTCTTTGATTTTTTGAAAAATTACACAAATGTAAGTTGTTGTTTTTTTACTTTCTCGTATACATACGTATATACGGAGTAATATACATAGTATAGAGAAAGTTATGTAATGCTGCGGAAAATCGATTTCGAGATTTCAGCGGAAATACACGTTTTGGGGATTCCTGATACCTAAAAAGTGGCTCTTTGCAAAACGTCCGTCTGTCCGTCTGCCCATCTGTCCGACTGTCAGTCGGTCCGTCCGTCTGTCAATATGTCTGTCCATCCGTCTGCCCATATGTCTGTCCATCCGTCTGTCCATATGTCTGTCCATCCGTCTGTCCGTCTGTGAACATTACTAGCGCCTAAACCAGACGTACGATCTTTTCCAAATTCAAGAAATCCCAGTCCATCTGGCTCTTGTTGAAGCTTTGAGATTTTAAAAACATGCTTTAAAATTTAAAATGGGTCCCATTTTCACGGTTAACTAAATTTTCAAAAATTGCTAAAATTTGATTTTTTTAAAAAGTTCCTCAAATGTATTTTTTTTAAATATCTCTCACGTCGTTAATACACACATTTCAATGGATGTGTATGCATTATTGCATTTGTGAATGAATTTTTTCGAAAACTCAAATGATTCTTGTGAAAAAGTGCTTCAAATTTTGCATTTACAGTAACGCTTAACGCCATTTTCTAAAATATGGCTCCAATTTTTTTCAGTATTTCACAAGTATCCAGAGTTTGTTATTGTAATTCATAAATATTTAACTTCGTCTGCCATGTATACCACTTCTCCTTTGACGTTCAGGCTTCCTTTTTTTACCAGTTGACATAAATGTTGTTTCCTTTAAATATAATTTAAGTCCCACTTTCTTGTTCTCTTCCGCTACTTTGATTAATTTATCAGTAATGAGCATGGTCTCATCAGCATATCTCAAGTTGTTGATTTGCCTTCCTCCAATTTTGATGCATATGTCCATTTTCTCTAAATTGTCCATTCTCAAAAAATATTCTCTATCCATCCTTGGTCATGATATCGTAGGCTTCCGCGGCCAGAGTTATGATCTGGGCTGTCCGGGTGACGCCGCGTCGAAGGCTGGGGTGCCGACGTTTCGACCGACATGTCGCGGTCCTCTTCAGGGCTGTACTTTCGGCAGTACAGCCCTGAAGAGGACCGCGACATGTCGGTCGAAACGTCGGCACCCCAGCCTTCGACGCGGCGTCACCCGGACAGCCCAGATCATCCTTGGTCATGTATCCCCTCAATCCCGGTGTCAGTACGCATCCTTGTCTTACTCCCATGTTGAAGGGGAACTAGCTTTTTGCCCTACACTTGTTTGTGATATTGTATCTTGATTCGTGTTTAGTGACTTGGTACGTACAATGAAGTGTATTGACACTCCCATCTTTTGTAGCGACAGCCACATTAATTCATGGTCAAGGCAGTCAATTGCACTTGAGTAGTCGCTAAATCACATGCATACTTCTTCTTTTTTTAAAAATTAAATACTTTTCTGATAGAGGGTACTGTACATAGTCACTTTATAGATCGGTTTGGTTGATTTATTATACATATGTACACAATAATACACAGTAAAAATGAGGATAACCCCTCTGGGCTCTTTAATGGGAAATCAGGGTGGAGCATTGAGGAGTTATTATTGCTGGTGATTTCTGAATAGTTCTTTTTGAAATTCCCCGCGTTTCTTCCATCGTCCATTTCAGGTTAGCTATTTAATCTCTTGTTCATCTTCCTTTTCTAAACCCAGCCTGTTCTTCTGTCAATTCTCTTTCGAGATTCGGTTCTAATCTTTTGGTAATTATTCTGAGGATCGTCTTACTAACATGCGGGATGCAATCGTTTTATTATTTGAGCAATCTCGGCGATCACCTTTCTTTGATAATGGAATACACATAGTGCGTTTCTCATACGTTGATCACTCTTTTCTTTTACAGATCACATTGCATAATTGTGTTAGTTTCGCCAAGATTTATTCCTCTGTGTCTTTGAGTAGTTCGATTAGGATATTATTTACACCCGGGGACTTCCCATTTTTTAGTTGTTTTGTCGCCCAATGCATTTTATCTATAAAAATCTTTGGTTCATCATCATAATCATCAATGTTTATCCACTCCTCTACTTGAAAGTCCTTCTCATATA
The DNA here is from genome assembly GCA_964035755.1 of Teleogryllus oceanicus. Lineage (NCBI taxonomy): Eukaryota > Metazoa > Arthropoda > Insecta > Orthoptera > Gryllidae > Teleogryllus > Teleogryllus oceanicus. The sequence goes on from CAXIVR010000004.1 coordinate 120,481,371, forward strand.
ACTACTTCGCGTATTTTTCCCATCTTTTCACGTGTCTTCTTTTGTTGTAATTATTTTGCCGTTTTCATCCAATCCTCAGGGATCGAATACCGAAATAATAGCGGTAAAGGTATTTATACCGGTATAGAAATACCTTTACCTCTATTATACCTTTATTCAAAATACCTTTTAAATACTGGTATAAGCCGCCAAATACCTGTATTTTTAGAGGTATTTTACCATTATCTGATGTCTATTCCGGTAAAATACCTTTATTTAAAGGTAGAAGAGAGCAACTATTGACACGGCAGAGTTTCTGACCGGAAAGTCTAGGTTTTTGGTAACTGGGTTCCTCACTGATACACAAAGCGCCCAGAGCTTGAAAAGTTTCTTTCGCTCTATAACAGTACTGCCGCAGCGTTAGAATAGCTGCCCTGGCAGGCCCGCTACAAGAAGCGAAATTCGCTTTGCCGAATACTCGCAGGTAGAAGTTAAAGGCCCAATAGGTAATTCTTATTCCTTGTGAACGGTCAGTACTTTGTCGTGTGTTCAGTGATTTTTTTCACGTGGTGTTTCAAAGAAAAACATGGGAGGAAGAAAAACTAGAAATATTGTTTATAAATATTTTAAGTATGATCCTTCAAGGAACACCTCGCAGTGCTTGTTGCTCAATTGTATTCATGTTGTGAAGGTATGTACAAAATGTTCTTTTATATACGCGTACATGTGAAATGTCGTGTGAGATCGGCCAAAAATTTGCACTCTTTAATCTGACTCCCCTCCACTCCATCCATTACGGTGGTGAAATTGTCGTATACAATCATCTTTTGACTTATATAATGTTTATCAACTACACGTGACATGTCGACAATACTTCTCTTTATGATTTTATTGTTATTAAATGTTAGTTGCAAATGAGTCATTTACCGTTTATTTAGAGGGAAAGGTACATACACTTGATTTCTATTATTAAAAAAGGTGTATAAAAAGAAAGGCATTTCCAAACCTTAGGTTTTAGAAAGCATTGGCTCTCACTTCCTGTTTTGAGTCCCGATAGGTTGGGGTTCCATGGGCCTGCGGATTTTCCCCGGCCGCTCGAGAGAAGCAATGCGCATCTTTTCCCGGTATTTTGTCTAATCCTCACTTGCAATATTTAAAGCAGTAACGGTTCAATTACCTGAACTTTCACAACTTCCTAATATAGAGAATCAGTCAGTTAGCTACTGGCCATGAAATACAAATCAAATTATTCTTTCTGTACGTCAAACATTTTGCTTCAATACCAGTATTTACTGTTCAGTGAGAGGAACCTACATCGAATAATTCTGAGCCGTGAAAATGGAGGTGTCAGTTAGTGACATTACCGAGCATTCGAGAAAACGAAGAAAAAAAATCACGAAACATTAATCGTTCAAACCGTAAAAATATATCAAAAATAATTGTTTTTTGATAAAAGGAGGAAAAATGAAGGCGCTCTTTTTTGCCAAACGTGTCAATGGATTTGTATAAAATTCTTTAAGTTGGGATCATCTTACCTTAATAAGTAAATTATATACTTTTTTTAATAAAATTTGCAAAAATAAATTTGTGCAAAAAGCTACACAAAAACGATGCAAGAAAAAGAATGTTAATTTTCCTAACATAATTTTATGAATTTCAATAAAAAGAATTTACTTTCCATTCAAATCAAGGCATGTCCATCTGTCATTCAATAAAGCATGACATGTCCTTCGTATTCATTCAAAACGAGATATATCCGACACGAAACTCGCTCAAAAATTCAACCAAACATAGAATATTTAAATTTTATATTAATAACATATTTAGCTATCTTTATTACAGATTTAAGAATTATGTACAAATAAAATATATGCTATAACATTTTTTGCGTTTTTCATGAAAAGGAGTAAAGTGGACATGTTACGTTTTGAATGTTTGCTTCTCGTTTCGTGCTCCTTTCTTTCCAAGCCCAGCGCAGCCAGGGCACGCGCTCAAGTGTTCAGTCACCCTTCTGACCTGGAAGTAGGGTCGCACCTCTGGCACACTGCTGTTCTGATAGCGTGACTTTCCTGACCTCCGCTGACATCTCTCCGCGTTCTCCGGCGGGCTACGTGCTACACTAGGGCAATTCGATATGCCCAAGCGTAGGAAGAGGGCGGTGAGCAGTTTTCAGTGGGCGAGATCATTGTGCAATGACGAATTGGAGATTATATTTACTCTATAAGAATTAGTGGAATCATTCGCGTAATTATTAGTAACCGAGTATTTATATATATATATATATATATATATATATATATATATAAAAAATGATATAGTATTAACTAAAGTAACTTATTTTGTCAACATGTATGGACGGTAAGCTGTTGTTTTTCATTGAAAATACCGGTATAATACCGGCATAACCTTTATGGAGTTCATACCAGTATAGACGTCCTATAGAGGTATTTTACAGGTATAAAATAATAAAGTTATTTGAAAAAGGTATGAACAAATACCGGTATTTTACGGTTTTTTAATTGATATTTTTGGTTGTACACAGGTCAGTTTTAGTATAAACTTTACATATTTTTGATAGACTTATATACTAACTTATATTGAAAACTTATTTCAGAGACTTAAATCTAACATAAGGTTGAGGATGCCGTGTTGGGTCCTCTATTCTGGTTCAAATTCGGAGAAGGTGTTGAGGAATATATTGTAGGGGTATCTGCTTTTTATTCTGGTATGGTTCGGGTTTTTAGCGAGTCTAAAGGTTGCAAGGGAAGGGATTTGAGGTAAATAAGAATAAAAGTTGGTGGCTAAGTATGTGATGTGATGTTCAAAAATTGAGTTCTTTGTGAAGCTGATGATTGGTGACAAACCACGGTGCATTGGTAATGGTTCTGAGAAATTGGTTCTGAATGATTTGTAATTATTTTAGACTGGTGTTTGCGGAATTTATCCAGATGGGACAAGCACAGCAGTAGCGGTCTTAGAATGGTTTTGTAAATTGCAATTGAGGAATGGTATGGTAATCGGCTGTTACTATAGATTAAAGCTTTTAATTGCTGAAGTTTTATTTTAGCCTGTTTTATTTTTTCGTCTATGTGTTGTTTCCAATTAAGTTTAGTATCTAAGTTTAATTCGAGGTATTTAATAGGTTTGTTAAGGGGATAACAGTTTAGTTTATTGTTGTTTATTGTTAGGGTGTGGGTTGGATATAGGGTCTTAGTGTAAATATTTTTGCTGCGGTTTTGGATGGATTCAGTTTGGATGGGTTCAGTATTTTAAGTTTGGATGCCCAGCTATCGAGTAAGTTGAGGTATAGTTGTGTTCTATTTCTGATGTCAATGATAGAGTTGCCAGAAGAAAATATTGCTGTATTGTCCGCAACTGGTTTTTGCGGAATTTATGTGACGCAACGGCGTGGAGAGGGAAGGGGGGGAAGGTGTTTTCCGAAATTTCACTTTACGCCGCTCCTATTCATCCGATTTGCATGATTGTCAGGGCGTTGGATTCAGGAAGCACGTCGTCATCGCACTATAAGCCCACATTTTTTAATTTCTTCACGGAACTATAAGAAAAAAATTTGGAGATCTTCTTTGAAAAAAAACGGCTTCGTAGTGTAAATTCTATTTTAAAAAGGAGTCCAATGCCATTTACAGATCGAAAACCCGACCATTTCTTCAGACGTTATCGGTCTAGTAAATTTTGCTTATTTTGGTGCTGCCACGTGGTGGCGACAAATTGAACTAGTGTCGGTACATTTAGCGACAGGGCTTTCCTCCCTCCGAGGGTTCGGGCAGCGGTCACTTGCCCCAAAAGTGAAAGTCAGAAAAAGCCGGTGGGGCGCGGAAGGGCTGCCACCGCCATTGTGGGGCGCGTCGGTGGGGCCCTTGTGCAAGCCTGCTTTATGGCATACTTTCTATTTAACTGGCAACAGATGGTTTGTCTCTCTAGTGTCTGTACATTTTCTAAGCTATCGCTGCAGTTATAACTTTGTACATTTCTAGCAGATAAGCGTTTGGTCTCTAGTTCTTCGCCAAAGAACTCAATCCAGCTTTGGTTAGCAAATAAATGATGCCGCGTGTGTGCCATTCTGGAAGTTGCTTTTGATTTTTTAAAGTTGTATTAACAGCCTTTGTTAAATAAGAATGTATGGTGTTAATTTCTTAATCCAAAATTCCTAGTTCTTATCAATCAGGGGATCAGGGGGATTTCCAGTTTCCCACGTTCTTAGTGCTTTAAGAGTTACTCTTCCGAGAACTCGTGAACATGTTCCACTGTTTCCAGAAGTTCATTAGCAGCACCAACTTCAGATTGAAGCCAAGAAGCGTTTTTATTGTAGAATCTGCTTTCATCGCAGATTCCTGCCCGTAGTGTTTCGACGTCGTCTTTTGAAGGAAGGACATCATTCCCATTCGGCGTTTTGGTCAGATTGCGATAGAATTTCTTCGCGTCTGTTTTGAACAACCGATTATGTATGCGGAAATCTGCTCTACCTTTGTAACGTCTAATTCGTTGAGCTTGTGCTTTAAATTTCTCTTTTAGGTACTCAGCTGCCGTTAGTCTTGTTGTGTCTTTTCGAATTGGGGATGTTTGTTCAATGGTGAACTTTAGAGGTGTGCGTTTGTATAGAATATGTCGCGGCTGAGTGGTACTTCACGCCGTATCGGCTGTCCGTTTCATAATTATTTTCATCTCTGGCGATTCGGAGCTGTTTCCTCCGGACTACGGCCTTTTTAAAACCATATTTTAATATTTTTAGAGCATACAAATCCTCTCCCTACTTATGTTACTTATTTTATCTGAAACTGAACAGAACTGAATCTTGTAATATGAAAATTCATGTACTTAATTTGTGAAATATACAGTGAGTGACCACTTAACAACTACACACAATAACAAACCGTTGAAAATGAAAATAAAGTAAAAACATAGATTGAGGAAACTATAATTTTCAACTAGCCATGCATTACCACAGATTACTGAGTGAACAATTCTGACATATTAACAGAATTTGATAATCGCACAATTAAAAATATACTTACTTGGTGGTAAAATGTAGAAACAAATACAACAAAATTCCAAGATACCAAGGAGTTTCACACACTACATGAAACAGAAGTACCAAATTAAATTACTAGTTTTTATTTATCCATTATCTTGGAAATACACGCACTATACAGACATATTAACAGAATTTGGTAGTTACATAGCAGTGAATCTACTTACGTGTTAAAAAAAAGTGCCTAACTTCAAAAGTAACTAAACACTACTGCCACCGTTTATTTTATTCACCAACATACTAGTTGAATCTGAAAAATAAAGTAAGAAAACAATTTTTTATTTAGTCATGCATTATATTGCGACTCTTTCGTGCAAGCACGCATTAAAATATTAGCAGAATTGACTATCGCATAACAGTGAAATACGTGTAAAACTTACTTGGTCACGTATTATTTATTGAATTATACATTAAAACGAAATACATACACTTACTTGGTGAAATATACTACAACGCAACACACATGAACGTTTTGGCAACTATATTTCACAACATCAAACAAAGAACAACAAGCACTAGGCCCACAGACACACTATGTTACCCTTCGCGATGCTTTTCACGCGCTTTCGCTCCACTCGCAATACCTCGATCGCATATCTCGATAGCTCGAGACGAGACTGGCGTCGAATCGAATACGATTCTGTTGTTTTCGTTCGGGATGACGACTATCTCGAGCGGTCAACATCGTCTCCAAGCAACACTCCCTGGATTTAGACATTCACGGAGTGTTGCTCGAAGCCCCAGCCCGCGACGCTCCCTGCACGCAACTGCGCCTTCCTTTCACGCAGTCACCCAGCCATTATCAACTGCTGGAGAGAGGGCGATCAGCGGGAACTTTCCACTTCTACATGTTTCGGAAGCCGTACAGGGTTTGGCCGAGACAAAATACGACAAATTAATTAAATTGGGATTAATTAAATTAAATTAATTAAATTACAAAATAATTCGTAAAGACTCAATACGTTCGGAGCAATCGCAATACAGTTTTGAAGAACAGAGAGAGAAGAAAGGATTCGAGGGTGGAGCTTACGGACGAAAAGCCACCTGGGGTCGGACCTTCGAATGCAGCAGTCGCGTTCGCTGGAATCCGTCTTATTTTCGCTCATTGTTCGGCGCTTGAGGTAGACTGCCCAACGCAACCGTCGCGTGCGCGTGAGCCCTCCTGGCTTTGTTTTCCGTGAATTATCGGACCGCTGGACGCCGACATGGCGCTCGATTGATTGATTTTTTTCGTGTTTCTGGGCGCGTCAACTGCTTTGGTCATTAGTCCCGTTAGTGTAGTGCATGCTGTTTTCTCGGAAAATGGCGGTGATCTTACCCCGCTGGATGGCGAGATCCGGCGCCGACCTACTTTCGGCTAGAGGGTTTCCCCTTAACCAGGACTCTCCCACCAGCGGGGCACCGCCCCAGCCGGGACAAGCTCTAAGCTCCCGACCGGTCTCCCGGAATATGTGGTAGTGTAGTGCATGCTAGTGTAAGTGTGTAAGGATAGGACAAGGAAGAGCAAGGACAGATCGCGCGCGGTCCGTGGCCCGTTTGGTAGGGTACTGCTCCGGCATTCGCCTGGTGTTAATCGGAGAAACCACGGAAAACTACCGATCAGAGCAGCCGGCCGCTACAATTCTCCTCCAGACCGCGACTGAATTCGACCTAGCTGAAAAGCTAGTGTCGAAAATCCTCCCGCCGTCAGGAGTCAAACCTAGGACCTCCCGGTCAGAGGCGCTGCAGTGGCATTAGTGGATGCACTGAACTAACGCTCCCTGTGACATGGCGTTCGACCGCCTTCAGACATTTATTGAGATCGCCGGACAGGAAAGTGGTGTTCGCGGATCTTTTAATATTTTCAAAGTTGATTGTCAACTGCCGTAAAATCGCGGTCACAGTAAGGACTGTTACGAGCGAAGTGTCTGCCGTGTCAATCACTTTAATTAGAGAAACGTTTCGAGACCTGTCGCAACCTGTTGCACTCGTCACGGACTGATAGGCGACGAGTGCGACGAAATTGGCCTGACGTGTGCGTTGCTCTGGGGAGGACTGCGCCGCCCCCAAGCAGAGGCGCCAACGGAGACACTTCTGACGCTATTGGTCACGGCTTTCCCTACTGTCTGGGGAGGGGGCACTGCCCCTAAAAGTCGAAGGAACCTCGGCAGTCATTGACCTGTGAAAGGCGTCCCCAAAGGAACAGCAGAACAAGGATGGTGACGTGGCAATGAACCAAGCAATGGTTTGAATCTGGGCTACGGGGAGCGGTAGCTCAGTGCATCTACTGATGTAACTGCAGCGCCTCTGACCGGGAGGTCCTAGGTTCGAGTCCTGACAGGATTTTCGACACTAGCTTTTCAACTAGGTCGAATTCAGTCGCTGTCTGGAGGAGAATTCTAGCGGCTGGCTGCTCTGATCGGTAGTTTTCCGTGGTTTCTCCGATCAACACCAGGCGAATGCCGGAGCAGTACCCTACCGAAATAGCCACGGTGTCACTTTATCCTAATGTACCGAAATTTGGACAATGCGATAAGGCGTTTTGCCAATCAATTGTGGTAGGCATTGACAGAGAAGTCGACAAAATACTTTTACTCAATAAAATTAAATTATTTTTACCTAGAACTCTATTTTCAATGTTTATTTGAAGTTATTTGCTTTTAACCCTTGACAACCCAGAAAGGTTTTGTAATGTAAAGAACCAGTAGTGCCTCATAGACTCAGTCACTAAAAAATGTGAAATTTATATGGAAATAATGAAGGTAAGGAAATAAAAGTTTTTGTTACAGCAATTCACAAGTATTTATGAATATTTGTCACATGCTACACAAATTATTTTCTTGGTTGAATGTTCAGTACATTCATTTTCATTACATACATCACAACACTGTGTAGAGACTCTACAGAGTTTTGAAGGGCAAACATGACACCTCTTTTTCTTCTTTACCACTGGTTTACAGGTTGGTTGAACATAGCTACTTTGCATCACTAGAAACATTCTCCATTGCTTCAATGTGAGACCTAGTTAACCCTTTCTTTCCTCTTCTCTGAACATGAGGTCTTACTAACTGGGTTGCTATTTCTCGTAAAAATATTTTTCTCTTTAGATCTTTTTCCTTTGATTCCAAGTTGGATATAGATTAGTCCATAAAATTAAGGATGCAACGCCGACATCAATAATGTTTTGATAGAATTAGTTTTTTATCGAATTGTATATTCATGAACCATTTGGTCGAGGGTATCTATACCACCTTTAGTTGCATTATAATAAAGATTAACTTCTCATTTGTTCTCATTTTCTACATTTACTTCATTGGAATAATGCATAATAGAAAAGAAAATAACAACACGAATTTTTCTAGGCACATATGAAACTAATGTTACAAATTTACAAAATCCAAAAATGTTAGATTCGAAATTGCGAGTTCTGTTTGGTTGAAAATTCTGAGGAATGCATCGTTTATTTTTCTTGAGAGTGTTAACTATCGTCAGTCCATTCTGAAACAATTATTTTACAACTTCCAGGCTTGGAAAATAGTTATCGAGTGTAATGTTCCTGTTTGATCCATAATAAGGTTCACACAATTTAATTACTAGCGAATGAGCCAAATTTTCTGTTCTGTTTGGTACCTCTTTTCCGAGATACGGTATTCCAAACAGAGGATAACTGGTTTTACTCACAAATCCACCACATTTTCATACCGTACTTGTCGGGTTTACTTCGTAATTATTTGCCTTAGTGGCGCGAAATATTGGGTTGCCAAATACTGGATCTCAGAACTTCTTAAAATCCACTTTACTTTGCTTATTGACCTCAATGGTCAGTAACAATCCTAAAACTGCTTGCAACTCGATAGAATCAATTGGTTTCCATTTATTTTGTAGTACTCTCTGACCTTCAGAATTAGTGTGTTGCACTATCAAATCCAATGTATCTCGGTCAAGAAATAAATTAAACGTGTCAATAAGTTCTTGGATTACTTTTCCCGGTGGCAGGACAACCTTATAAACCTTGCATTTTATTGTATTCTGCTTTTTAGTTCTTCCTGTTTTCTCTGGATCAGGTTTCCACACAGTTCCATCTACATCCATGTATTTAACAATTGAATAATTATCATTATTTACATCTTCCTCTACAATATTTTCATTGTCACTGCATAATTGTTCGTCATCCGCCTCAGATGCAGTTTCAGTCAATTCATTTTCATCATGAGAAACAATGTCTGGAATAAAGTCTTTGTCTTCACAATCACTTTCACTAAATACATAGTTACCATCATCACTTGCTTCTATTGGACGTTGAATGTCTTCATCAGTCAGTTCATTTTTAGACATTTCTCAAATTAAAGCACTGCAGCAGATGAAGTAATTAATCTTGTAACTGAATAACACAACTATACAACACAAACACACTGTAAGACCAATAAAATTAACAGCGTCAGTGGCAGTGAATTCTTTGTGAACTGAACACATACACCATGTCTTAACCACAAAGTAAGTTTCGTGCCAATTTAACATTTACAAACGAGTCGGAACATGTAAACTCCTATAGTGTCTCACAGACACATCCAGGTTGTTTAATCAGTGTTGTGAGAATCGTCAAAATATCAAAGAATGATACAATTATAGAAAATGTTGTTCAAATAATGTTGAAGAACAAACTAGGGGGAAGACTAGACAAGCTAATTTTTTTAAATAAAAATAATTATTTGGAATTATGTCGGCACATGAATTTCAAAACGTGTCTAATAGACACATCTGGGCGGTTCACACTTCTTATTGCGAAATGTCTCTTCATCTTCATTGTGAGTAGTGTAGACTTCTTCAGGGTTGTCTTTCTCTTCCTCTACAGTTTCATCTGCTCGATTCATCCACATTGTGAAATGTAGGCCGTAAGTACCTGGGAAGTGAAGCGTTTAGCTATTACAGTACACATTACGAAACGTACGAACTTATTTTTTCGATGGTCAGCTGTCGTATTCTTTTCATCAAATCTAAGACAGTAAAAATTTGCTTCTAACAATAGTGGCTCTGAGCATTATTTTCCCAAAGCAATTCGACCACAAATCGTGCACTGAAACATTTTTCAAATTTTTTCGGTTGTTTAAGGTCACATAAATATATAGGTCATTAGCGATCACTATTGGAGTTAACGTTATGGTAACTCTGAAGATGAAACGAAATGGTGATGATAAGGGGTGTAAGGTCGAACATAGAAACAACCATACCCAAGGCGGGATTCGAATCCGCAACCTTGCGGTTCGAGATCACTTCGACACTCCTACCTTAGTACTCTCGGCCACCGGGCCGGCACTGAAGCATTGTCGTCTTGATATACATCCATAAGTACTACACTAGTAAATAAATACACCTCGGTTTCATTCGCCCTTCCAATATTATTTCGTACAGAGTCTACATTTGTATATGTCAATTATCTGAATTATTGATTGAGAAAAAAAACTTTTTGAACGCTTCTTGCAAATTATTAGTAATACCCTCTGGAGTAACCTCAGAAGAAAATTTTATAATCCTGGCAATGCGTCTTTTGAAGTGCCTCGTCAGAACTGATAGATACAGTATTTTCTACCGGGCTTAGCAATAATTTCAGTAAAATAATTACTTACTGAGATCCGGCGCTGACCTACCGTCGGCTAGTGGGGTTTCCCCTTAACCAGGACTCTCCCACCAGCGGGGCACCGCCCCAGCCGTGACAAGCTCTAAGCTCCCGACCGGCCTCCCGGAATATGTGGTAGTGTAGTGCATGTTAGTGTGTGTGTAAGGGAAGAGGATAGGACAAGGAAGAGGAAGGACAGATCGCGCGCGGTCCGTGGCCCGTTTGTTAGTGTACTGCTCCGGCATTCGCCTGATATTGATAGGAGAAACCACGTAAAACTACCGATCAGAGCAGCCGGCCGCTAGAATTCTTCTCCGGACAGTGACTGAATTCGACGTAGCTGCAAACCGTGTGTCGAAAATCCTGCCGCCGTGGGAAGTGTAACCTACGACCTCCCGGTCAGAGATGCTGCAGCGACATCAGTTGATGCACTGAGCCACCGCTCCCGGTAACAGTGGTACGAGCCTGGGTGGGGGAGGGATGGGGTGACACTACACACGTCCACCCAGAGTTCCACTGAACCTCGTTACCCCACTGCTCATGGACCAACGGGGCTGACACAAAATTGGAATCCAACCTACCGAGACATCTCCTCCTCTAGCCCCCTAATAAACCGCCTACTTCCCAGCAAACGATCTAACCGCTCGAGTAACCACAGGCCCACCCGGAAACTGACAGCGACACTGTCGGAGGAAGCCGGCACTACCGTAGACCTTCCGAAGGAAGTTTATTCCCACGAACAGCAGCAGTATTGCAGGCGCAGCAGTCGGTGCGTTATCTCAGTCTGGGAGAGGGGACCGGAAGAAGTGTCCCTCCCCCGGACGGGGCCCGCGGCGCTGGCGGAGGGGGCTGCGATGAAGGCGGTGGCCTCTGCACACGTTGGGTGACAAGCGCCTTCTTCGAGGACGTACGCATTGACATCGGCAGTTTGTAAGCCCATCGTTTAAAAATACATTCCTCTAGACTAATGAACTGCAGTGCAAATGTTTTGGTCCCGAAGTAAATTAAAGACAAACACGTGTCCGAAGTATGTTGACAAAATTCTCAAACACCCTTTTTGGAATGGAAGTTGTGGTGGTAGCGTGGTGTTATAGAATAGCAAAGGACAGTGTTATCTAAGTCGCAAGAAAATGCTCATTTGCTGCTACAATTCATTAGTCAGATATTAGCTTATACAGACGAAAAGCATTTTTTGGTCTTGGCTGTATTTAAAAGACATTCTGTACATTTTATAAGAAAAGACTTGCGTGACGTAATCTTCCATGCAGACAAGACTTGCATGACGAGACTTCCATGCAGAAAAGAAAATCATTGTTCAGATTTCGATTTGTAGAGTTTGGCCAAATACAACGGCGTCTCCGCCCACCGTGCGGATGTGGCGCGGCGGAGCCTGCGAGAGCTGGGACTCTCATTACTCGACGGCGCAGCAGCGCGGCGGCGGCCGCGGCTGACGTCACGGCGCGGGCTCTTCCGCGGGGGCGGGGGGGCGGAGGCGGCTGCCGCTCGAACTCACTCGAGGGGCGGCGGCGGCGGCGGGTGCAGAAGCGCTGGCGCAGCAGCCAGGGCGCGGCCGTAAACCGTTGTGGCGCTGGAGGAGGCACATCAAGTGCTGAGGGCGCCGACGCGACGCGACGGCAGGGCGAAGAGGGCGCCCAGGCCGTGACCCTCTCACCGACGCCGCCCCGCCCCGCCCCCTCACCAAAGGCACCCAAATTACCATAGCTTCTGCCTTCGCCGTCATTACTACCACTGTCTACTCACCGCAAACACCACTGCCCGCGCCGTTTGTGCCGGCGACGTCTTCGTCACCGCTGTCCTCGCAACCGTCATCACCACTGCAGTCGCTACTATAGTTGACACTTGCACCGCCCCACGAGCGACCACACCCCCGCCACCGTCCGCGGCGGCGCGCGTTGTTTATTGGGAGCGCGTTTAGCTACAAGCGCCGCCCGGCCGTCGCGCACGGCCGCCCCGCCGCCGGAGCTGTCGCCTCTTTGTCAGGCGCCGGCTGCGCGAGCGCGCGAATTTGCCTCTAACGAGGGATCCGCAACTTCCCTTCGGCCAGCCCCGCCCCGCCCCGCCCCCCGCCCGCCACGCGCCGCTCCTCCGCAAGACAATGCGACTCGCGTTACCGCCACGTGCGCCGCGCAGGCACCCCACCGCGACAGGTGCAGCGCGCACCCGCCCGCCCGCCCGCCCGGCCCGCTGGCAGGCGCCGTCCCCGCGGCTCCCAACCGCCTCTTCAGGCCGGGCGCTGTCAGCGGCGGAAGTTCGGTAGGAGACGGTGGTCACTGCAAAAGGAATACTTCATTTTGTCAATAGCAGTGAGCGTTGATATTCTGGAAAAGTATTGGGGGAAATTGAATTTTGAAGGTGGATGATACTTCGTGCTCTCTCGCACGGATTTCAACGGAAATACACGTTTTGGGGTCCCCTGATACCAATAAAGTGTTTTTTTTTGTTTTTTTCAAAACGTCCGTCTGTGAACACTACTAACGCGTAAACTGTGCGTACGATCTTTTCCAAATTGAGACCTATAGCCGTTCGCTTATTACTGTAACTCTGTGCATGCAACGTTTACTAAAGGTCCATAAACGGTCCCCTGAGATTCACAGTTCCATTTCTTCGATAGTACGTCCGCTCATATCTTTACAAGAGATAGTTCTTGTGCTAGGTGCTTCTCACTATCTCAAAAAGTTACTTACACGAAAGATACTTCTATCATGCAGAAAATTATTAAGAGTTTTAGATGTGCCTTTAGTTAATTAACTAGAAACAAAGCAAACACCTGCATGTTTTTAACTACGTAACTCATAACATTATGTGTTTATAAAAATGGAGGAAACGTTCGGCTATATTTCAAAATATTGAATATTGAGAAATATTGACTACATAAGACGAGAAAAGGGATAATTTAGATTAATATAAATTTAGATTCATTAATGTTTCTTGAATTCTAAATTCATCACATGAAATATGTTTTGAAAATGATACCATCTATTAAGGTCAATTGTATCATCTTATCGCATCCAATTCCTTGTAAACTGACATATTGTTAAAGGCCTGATATGGAGGCACAACTCGACCTCTGAAACTTTGCCACGCTATTCTTGTTCAAGATACCAATTTGAATGTAATAATCATTTAAGTTTTAATAAATGTAGTTTGGACTGTCTTCAAAAAACAAATTATTGGAACTTTTATTAAGAAAAAAATTAGTAGCAGACACCCTATGTTTCATCATTTGAGATTTCCCAAATGAATTTCTTAAGAGCTCTATTGGGTCTAACCTCGGGGACAGAGATCCAATCGAAGAAATAAGGTCAAGGTTAAATATTGATAGTGTGGTAGATGGCAGTTAAAAGAAATGGTTGCAATATGTAAACAGGATAGGAATAATAATAATAATAATAATAATAATAATAATAATAATAATAATAATAATATGCTAACAATAATAGCATTAACTACATTTTATGGCTGACCTGCATAGTTATTTTAAACTATTAAATACAAGACTACACGACTTTTAAATGACACTTCACTTCACTTCACTTCACATTTGAAATTCACTTCTCTTTCTACTTCTATACTGCACTACACTGCACAACACGTCGCCACACTTCAATACAATATTACTTTGAATATAATTATATATTTAATACAGGAACGCATTTAATAGTAATTAACACAATAATAATAGCAATAAAAATAACAATAATAATCAAATAATAACTGATCCAACTTACTAAATTAATAAAGTTTATAAATACCATTAGTTAATTTATTTTTAAATCTTTGAACACCTTGAGGAAAGGGTTCCAAGGCTGTCGCAGGTAACTTATTTCAGTCCGTTATTGTTCTATTTGTAAATGAAAATCTTCCAACATCTGTTCTCTGTGGCCTAAACTGAATTTTGTGCTTGTGATCCCCCCTACTAAAGTACGAAGGTCTATCCAATCGGATGTAGATATCTTTTCAACCTAGATAACCGGCATACTCTCTGTACCGGGCACAGTCTTGGCTTAACTCTCCTGATTTCTAGAGACTACCATTCTACATTCTTCCTATTCCTTCGGAAAGTAAATGTATACGCTCTTCTCTGTACTCTATTCAAAAAATCCTTTTGGGAATTTCTGTAAGGGCCCCAACAAATCGCCCCCTCCCAATAGACCACCAACATTAACTCTCTTAGAAATCTAGGAGCTACAGAGATGTGGGTGACCTAGAATGAAATGTTCAGAGCAGTTCTGAGTCTCGAATCGGATCATTAGCTCCCAATCCTTCTGAAGAAGAAGTAAAAAACTGGAATTTGGAATTAAAGAAAGTTAAAGTTCTGTATGAAAGGACCAGAAATTTATTAAGCTGTGTACAAGGGATTAGAAACCACCTAATAAATTAGACAGCTTCAGATACTTGCCATATACAATCACCTTTTGCTAATATTTCAAATTAACAAACGAATTAAGCATTTCAGTGCTCTGACGGATAGGGGATCACTCGTTCATTTGAAAAAGTAAACAATATATATTGGAATATACAATACAATAACGAGACCTGTAAAGAATAATAAAAAAATATCCAATCATTTTGTTAAGAAAACGAAAATAAAAACTGATGAAATATTAAATTTTAAGTAGAATACAAAGTTACAATGAACATTTTTTATAATATTTAACTCTTGACACTATTTTATGTGATTCATTTCTATTTTTTTCAATTTCTTCAATGAATGTATTATTTTTCTCTTCATTTCTTTATAAACGAGTTCATTCGTTTCGTTTCGTGTCTGTGAAGAAATATGATTCTCTTTTGAATGAACTCGTTACATTTCACTCCCTTTTCTCCTGTACTTCCCTTTTTTCTCCCCTTCATCTACTCCGTACAGAAATCACGAAAGCGTGTCGCCAACCTACCGTTTCCCCGCCGGTAGGCCTCTGCACCCTTCTTCAAGCAGCTCGTTAGACGCGAGTCACATTGCCTCTGCAAAAGAAGGGAATATGACAGGTGCAAGTTCCGTCTCCTGGAATAGGATCGACAAAGTTCAGAGGCAGGCCTCTCCATCTCCTTCATCTCTGCTACTGACGCTGCGTTACTGCAGCCGCCACCGCCTCGCCTTCGGCCCTGTGCCACAACCGTTGCCCAGCGGCCCCCAAGACGCCGCCGTCGCCCCCTCCTCCGGCGCGAAGCGAGGGCGGACGGGCGCGTGTCAGAGAGGGCAGGCCGCCCCCATCTCCTCCACCTCTGCTACTGGCGCTGCGTTACTGCAGCCGCCACCGCCTCGCCTTCGGCCCTGTGCCACAACCGTTGCCCAGCGGCCCCAGACGCCGCCGCCGCCCCCATCTCCTCCACCTCTGCTACTGGCGCTGCGTTACTGCAGCCGCCACCGCCTCGCCTTCGGCCCTGTGCCACAACCGTTGCCCAGCGGCCCCCAAGACGCCGCCGTCGCCCCCTCCTCCGGCGCGAAGCGAGGGCGGACGGGCGCGTGTCAGAGAGGGCAGGCCGCCCCCATCTCCTCCACCTCTGCTACTGGCGCTGCGTTACTGCAGCCGCCACCGCCTCGCCTTCGGCCCTGTGCCACAACCGTTGCCCAGCGGCCCCCAAGACGCCGCCGTCGCCCCCTCCTCCGGCGCGAAGCGAGGGCGGGCGGGCGCGTGTCAGAGAGGGCAGGCCGCCTCCAGAGCGGCGCGAACGAGTCGGCAGTGCGCAGACAGAGGGAGGATCAGAAGGAACAAGTTATTACAGCGATGATGATTAGAAACTGCGCGCGGGTGTAACTTCGTAATTAAAACAGAAGTCGTTAACTAACCGGCGCCCGGTGGGGAGGGGCGGGGCGGGGCGGATACGACAGAGGCAGCAGAAGCAGCGGCGGAGGCGGCGAAGAGGAACGCGGGGGCTTTGTCCGCCTCCCTCGTCCAGGGCGCGACTCACCTGTCGGCACTTCCCCTTCTGCCACCTACTCTATCCTGCGTCTTCCTGGCCGTCGACAGCCCGGATAGATTGCTCCTCGCTCCTTAGTTCCTCGTAATCGAGTTCCCGGGATTAAACACTTGTGGCGGTGGCATTGACAGTGAAGGAGGCAGCACCCCTACCACTTGTTCAGACACGTCGTTATACGTCGAAGTAATGAGATACTTCAGCATTGGCTTGATGAAAATAAGGAGAGCGGCATCTTCAAATGAAGTGTCAATAAAAAAGTTGTCCCTTTGGTTTTCTCTTAAGTAAAATGTATTGTAACATTTAATAAAAGTTGACATTATTCTTCTATAAATCAGGTTCCGCGTATAGACAATCAGTTCATTTGAAATAACATTAACAGTTCATAAACATAGTTTAATTCACAACGAGTCTTGAAACTACACGTTTCGGAGTCCTATTGTGTCTCCATCATCAAGTAAATAATGTATAGCTAAAATGTTTAAATTACAAAAACATATAACAACTAAAAAGCGAATCAATAAAATACTAAACTTTTTCAACGTGAAGAAAATATGTAAATTGTGTAAGTAGAAAGCATTCAGATTAGGAAGCTTAGCTTATTCATTTATAAGTAGAGTGAATTCAAATTCAAATTATGAGGCATAATGTTGATAAATGACATTTTTGTTACACAAGATTACGTAAATAACACCATGTTACAACGGGCTTTCTTCTGTAGTGAAGATATGTTTTCTAATGATTTTTGCAACCTGAATTCAAATTTGAGGTTGAATTAGCGTGTCAGGGATAGTTTTGTAGATACAGAAACATTCCGTCTTAAGTTTTGTATTAGGTATCTAGTAAAGAGGTAATGTATATCTAGTAAAGTTGACAACGCGGATTTTGTGCTAAATATTCTGCTATTGGCTACATTGTTTCTTGCATCGACAACCATCGTGTTGCTGTGTGAACTGTTTGTTACATTTCATTTAATTGTTATCTTGTCTGTGGGAATTCTGATTTACTGTACCTGCTTATTAATCTGCAAGTTCCAGATTAATAAGCAGGTAAACTCATATAATGTATTAATCTTTTTTGATATTGAAGTTGTAGACCTACTTTACAACTATAATAGTGTAACCATAACTTCAATTTAAAACAGCGCTGAGTATTTGTAAGAAAACCAGAATTAAAGTTACTGTTTGCAATTTTCTCCGTTTTAACATTAACTTGCGTTTGTTTCTCAGAAAATGCCCCGCCCTAAATGTCGAAATCATGCATACAATTTCTGCGATATTTGCGGAGAATTTACTTTCACAAGGAATGGGAAAAAGATGACATCTATTGTACGGAGGGCCTATAAGCACTACTTTGGTAGTGAAATAGGAGATAGGAGAAGAAATATGCTCTTCATTCTTGTTGTTCCACTTGTAATGTGAAATCAATTAACTGGTGGACGGGGAAAGGTAGTTTTATGTCGTATGCTGTTCCTTTAATATGGAGAGAGCCAAATGGACACCTCACGGATTGTTATTTCTGAATAACAAATACGCAGGTCTTCACTAACCGCCAATCAAAGAAGTCCATTGAGTACCCACATTTGCCGTCAGCAATGAGGTCAGTTCCTCATTCTGAGGACACTTTCAGGGCCATCACCACCATATCAGAATGTACGTGATTCGTCATTGCCAAAAAAAATAGATCCTCCCAATCAGATAGTAGATTTAACTCCACGGCTTATAACACAGGCAAAACGTAATGACTGAATTCGTGATCTTGGCTAAAACAAGAGAAAATAAGATCTGTTGGGTTCCAGACTTTAGGAATGGAATCTTCATGTTGATACAAGTGTTACTGTGTATAGAAATGGAGAAGTGAAGTTTGTGAGATATTTTTCATATGACGGCAAATTAACTTCTTCAATGATGTGTGTGGTTTGATCGGAGCATTGAGATTCAGTTATGATTCAAAACAGTGGTGGCTATTTATAGACGCATCAAAAACTAGTCTCAAAGGTGTTCTGTTGCACAATAGTAATACCGTGCCTTCTGTTCCATTCGCCTATGCCACTATGACAAAAGATACTTATGATTTATTGGAGAATTTGCCTGCAGCATTTCAGTATGCTGAACACAAGTGGCATATATGTGGAGATTTAAATATCGTTGCCTTATTCTTGGAAATGCAGATAGGTTATACCAAATATCCTTGTTTCCTTTGTGAATGGGATAGTAGGGAAAGACAGTCTCATTATGTAAAAGAAACTTGGTCTGAACGAAATTGGAAGATTTTGGAAAAAATTGGAGAAATAAATGTTATGAAAAAGAACATTGTGGCTTACAATGATGTGATCCTATATCCACTTCGCATTAAATTAGGACTAATAAAACAATTTGGTCAAGCCTTGGAAGTAAATAGGAGAGGATTTGCGATTTGCGATTTGCGACTCGTCTGTCAACTGCAAAAATAAAAGAAGGCGTTTTTTGTTGGTCCTCAAATAAGGTAAGTTAGAGACATTTTAATTTTCAAGAATGTCTATCAGAGGACAGAAAAAAGCTTCGATATGATTCCAAAATGT
The DNA here is from genome assembly GCA_964035755.1 of Teleogryllus oceanicus. Taxonomy (NCBI): domain Eukaryota; kingdom Metazoa; phylum Arthropoda; class Insecta; order Orthoptera; family Gryllidae; genus Teleogryllus; species Teleogryllus oceanicus. The sequence continues at coordinate 120,500,490 of CAXIVR010000004.1, forward strand.
AACAGAAAAATTTCTATGGAATGCTGTGAAGTGCGGTGAAGTGCGGTGAAGTGCTGTGAAGTGCGGTGAAGTGCGTCTCAAAGCAAAAACAGTGTAGTGTAGTGTAGTGTAGTGTAAGTGTAGTGTAGTGTAGTGTAGTGTAGTGTAGTGTAGTGTAGTGTAGTGTTGTGCAGTGCAGTGTCGTGCAGTTAATTGTAGTGAACGCGATCAATGAATTAAAAACAATAAATTTAGCCAATATTTATGTAGCTTGTATTAAATTTTAGCATCACCGACATATAATTATAATTATTATATATCATACGAGTTGAAATATTTGTTATAATACTTAATATTAGTGATAGTATGATTATTGCATGTTCGGCTTGTACTGTACTCCTTTATTATTATTGTTATTATTATTAATATTGTTGTTATTATTAATGTTAAGTGTTATTATTATTGTAATTATTGTTAATTAACTGCCACCGGGTCATACCCAATTGCAGTTCAAATAAATGTAAGTAAGTAAGGAATGTACAGATCTCCAGATAACAAAACAACAGTAAATGAACTGTCGAATGCTTACCAAGATTTAGGGTGCAATACGACCCTTGAAGTTCATTTCTTACATTCACATATCTACTTCTTCCCAGATAACTGTGGGGTTGTATCTGACGAACATGGTGAAATATTTCATAATGATATAGAGACTATGGAGAGACGGTATCAGGGGAAGTGGATGCCAACAATGCTGGCTGATTGTTGATGGAATATAATAAGAGACTGTCCATGAAAGAGGAAAGTGTTGGGTGTTTGTTTTGTTTCATTTTCACTGTATTTTGGAATTTATTACAAAACTGCTGTAAATTGTTATCTTCTTTTTTTTTGTGTTTACACAAGGTAAAATACTAAAAATTATTGAAATTGTTTTGATACTATAAAAATTAAGTATCGGTAGCGGTAGCTCAGTGCATCAACTGATGTCACTGCAGCGCCTCTAACCGGGAGGTCCTAGGTTCGAGTCCTGACGGCGGCAGGATTTTCGACACTAGCTTTTCAGCTAGGTCGAATTTAGCTGCTGTCTGGAGGAGAATTCTAGCGGCCGGCTGCTCTGATCGGTAGTTTTCCGTGGTGTCGCCGATTAACACCAGGCGAATGCCGGAGCAGTACCCTAACAAACGGGCCACGGACCGCGCGCGATCTGTCCTTGCTCTTCCTTGTCCTGTCCTCTCCCCTTACACACTTACACTAACATGCACTACACTACCACATATTCCGGAAGACCGATCGGGAGCTTAGAGCCTGTCCCGGCTGGGGCGGTGCCCCGCTGATGGGAGAGTCCTCGTTAGGGGGAAACCCCACTAGCCGACGGTAGGTCGGCGCACCACCGGGGGAAGATCACCGCCACCCAAAAACATGCATACACTACGGGACTAATGACCAAGTAGTTGACGCCCCGGAAACACGAAAAAATCAATCAATATAGAAATTCGCGTTGTCATGTACATCTCCGGCGATATTCATACGCCTTGCAGCGCAGCGCCTGCCCTCCAAGACCGCCTGAACGTAGGCAACCAGCGGCACCCGCGCACCCTGCCGGTTGCAGAGGCGGGCGGCGCGGCACGGCGCGGCGCGGCGCCGCTTCCCCGCCCGGCAGCCACGCGGGCGCCGCATCGGAATAAACGACGCGATTAGCCCCCCGGCGCCGCTTTTAACGAACATCGCCACATGCGCTCTGTTTGCTCCCAGAATTACCGCGATGGAAAAATAGAACGCGCCCCGCTGCAGCGCAAGGAGCGATGCGCGGCGCGCCCCGCCCGAATTGGCTCGATAAGTTATCGACTCTGCTGAAGCAATGCGCTGGAACGATTGCGAGTTAATTAAGATTTAATTGTGAGAAAGAGTAATTTGGTCATAAAATTGCGTTTTTGGAGAGTATGTTAGATTTTATTTGTTTGTTTCTTTTTATTCGAGATTAATACGACGAGTAAAACTGTAGAATGTCGTTATTCTGTTTATATTGTTCCACGGTATGGTACGTATCTTCAAATTATACTCAGATCCACATTACTGTTTTCATACAATGACTAGTATATATGTACATCAACAATTTTTAAGTTTCTCTATATCCCTAGGATAGGCAATGCCAATGTTTAATATTTGTTGCCACTTTCTACGAAAGGGTTCCGTTGATTTGATATTTAACAACACATTGTGAATGTTCAGACACAAGGAGAATAATATAGAATTTCGAAAATGTAGGTGTTTCCAATTCTTCATAGAATAAAAGGAGTTTCATTACTGCAAATATATCATTAATCTATAGCGTGACTCTAATGAGTGGGAAATTAATGTAAAACCTACATATCATTAAAAATTATATTCTGCATGGTACACTATTTGTTTTAAAACATGCCGTTTACCATAAATATACATTCTCAGAACATTTTATTTATAAAAATGCATCATGTTAAATTGATAGTTAATGAAAAAGTTTGTATGTCAATTGACTCATTTTACTATCAAGTAAAATTTCTATTCTCAACTTCGTGGTTTCCTGTATTATCCTTAATGGGAATACCTATTAACTCAATTTTTCTTCATGCACTTTGAGATTTTGCCAAGTTATTTATTGCGTGAATTAAATCACTTTCGTAGATTTTCCACACGAGAAATAATTTAGTTTAAAACAAACTCATCTTTGCATAAGGCTTTTTTCATGTTAGTTTTGCGTAGTATAGCCCATTGACTACGCTACGACGCAATCTGAAGAGATGAGACATTAGACCTGAATGCTGAGCTGGGGCAAGAGTAAGAACAGTATTCTAACTAAAGATAATATAATTATAGAACTTCAAAAACTTGTGAAGCACGGTGCCAGAGTTTTGAAAGTTGTAGAGATTCTCCGATGGACCATTTACATTTGGATGTAACATACCAGCAACCCCTCGTACCATTTCTGATTGCTTAATTGAGCAACTAGTTTGCAGTACCAACCAGTGCAACCACCTTGAGTATGGGACTGACATCTTTTCTGAAAATATTTTCTCCAAGAAGGTAAATAACGCTGGTCCACAAAAAACTTCTGTAACTAGAGCAAAACACAGATTCTGAAAGATAATTTATCTCTCTATGTAGATCTAATTTCAGAATTTTTGTATCGGCATCGGATTTCATGTGATGTTCGTTTTTGTAATTGTGTATGTCTCTCTATGTATTGTATTTAATCTGGCAAAATGACACGTTCTAATAACAACAGATCCACATGTATACAGAAACAAATACACCAACATAAGTGTGAAAAGTGAAGAGGTGGCTTGGAATGTTTTACAAGAGGTTTGAAATTCTGGGTCAGCATGGATAGCTCCTCCTCTGTCTTCTGAATGTTCGTCACTGTAGCATTCATCTTCATTCACTGTCACGTTCCATGGTGGGCTAGAATCCGAAAAAGCTGGCCATTATGTAGAGTTGTTCAATTTGTACCAAAGTTAGTATGTAAAGGTTTTCGAAGTTGGTGATAAAATGAATGTCGTTGAATTCGTAACTTATCTCTGTTTTTTAAGCACATTTTACAATTTTCTCGTGAATTTTGCGGTTTTCAGTAAATTTTCAAAACAACCATGTATAATTAAAGATATAATAATGATGTAAATCCTTTTAATTAGTACACACCTCCTGGAGCGTCTTTTTTATTGAAAATATTTGCTGCACTTACACAGAACACAAATATTTATATTCAACGACAAGACTATTTTGTAGCCTGGCCGACTCCAGGCAGTGCTAACAAAGAACTACCAAATTTGACCTGGAATACAACGGACAAAATGAACCGCTCAAAGCCCACACAACTTGCATTCAGTAGTCCCAACATTACTGTAGCCAACCTCATAGTCCAAAATTCCCGTCTAGAAACTTTTTTTCCTTTCTCGCCAGGGTTTCAAGATTCTCGCCCCCCGTGCCTTCTCAGGAGGTAGTGGTACCGGCAGTTCTTCACTGTGACGTACAGACCTTATAGCATACGGAAAATGAGTGTATTGCACAGTTTTATTCGTTTTTAGGTGATTCCAACTAATTGTGTCAGACAGAAATAACTGTATGGTGTGTGTTCCGTTGGTTCCCGCTAAATCATGGGAACAACAAAGGACATTTTGTCGGCGACGTTTGAACCAGCATGCCAGGTGAGTAACACGCAAGGCACGCCCATTTATTGTGCTGGTCGTCTACCTTACACCCGAAATAAAGTTCATAACTCTTCTTTCTCAGAGGAATAATGTTCGGCTTTTGCGACCGCTGAGTAAATTCTCCAAATATATAACATAATTTGAGCTATTTACATAGTTACGCAGCACATCTCCTTCTGTGTGAATACAAAACACAAACACTCAAGAACCTACAAAAAGCAGTCACATTCAGCCACTTTCCATTCTGTTAGATATCTCAAAGCTGGGATACAACCAGCATAAAACAACACAATCTATAGTTTCGAGCAGAATTATTAGCATGTTGCAAACTCTTTTCATTTAATTTTTCAGGTGAATTTTCTCGATTAATGTCATGATGGGAATTCCCTGTACACATTTCGATTGTTCCTGAACAATTTCATCTGAGAATTATTAAATGAAGCTACAACAAACACGATATGCAGCGTTTTCAACATTTCCATAAACAGCGAGTAGCGTGTAACAAGAAAGCTGAGTGCTATAGGCGAAAACTGATTTCGTATTTGAATTCAGAATCCAAGTCTTAGTTATGAACAACATTCACATTCTTTGTTACAAAAGTGACTTGCACGATTTTCCCATCACAAGGTATCTCCCACCTACGGGGCACCGCCCCAGCCGCGACAATCTCTAAGCTCCCAACTGGACTCCCGATATGTGTAGTAATGTATATATGAGTAAGTGCCTGTAAATAATGGGTGAGGAGAGGGCAAGGAAGAGGAAGGAAAGATCACGCGCGGTATGTGGCCCGTTTGTAAAGGGATACTGCCCCGGCATTCGCTTGCTGTTAATCCAAAAAAACTGTGGAAAACTATACCGATCAGGGCCAACCGCTACAATTCTCCTCCAGAAGGCAACTGAATTCGACCCCCCCCCCTATCTAGCTAGTGTCGAAATTTCTGCCATCGCCGCGACTATAACCCTAGGACTTTCCCGGTTAGAGGCACATCAGAGAGTTTTAACGTGAGGTACTTTCCTTATGCACCGACGCCAAGTGAGAGGCTTGTGAACAAGTTGCGGAATTGCCCCGAGGCATCCGGAAGCTGCTCCGGGAGGGGGCGGGGGGGGCGAGAGGTGGGGAGAGCATCGCCGACGCTTCAAGTGTAAGAGCGGAGAGAGAAGGTAGCGGTGTAGGAGGAAACTGACTTGGATTCGAGTATAAAACGCACATTGACAAGAATGTGACATTTTTGGTCTTGTGAGACTGATACAAAAGAGGATGCCGCAGACTGACAGAATTGACACAGTTTCTAGATACGCCATCCTTGATCCTAATTATGTTTCAAGTCGCTGCCATTTTCTACTACACGGATTATGCAACAATATTATAGTCCTTTATATAAAATATTTGACCGCGTAGCATTCGTTCAGGTTCGCATCTGAAAATTTGACTCTAGTAAAGGGACCATCCTCCTGAATCAAAGAACCACGAAATGTAGAAACAAAAATTTTCGGTATCAGGATACCACCATAAGAGTTTTTCTATAAAACTATCGCCGTTCTTTTTTCGTGGCATTACAAAAATTTCTCTAAACTATGTAAGCAGTAAGCGAGAAAGTAAAGTACAGACAATAAAATTTTTGTCGAAAAGTTAAGTATTAGTAGATATCATTTACAGTAACTGCCAATGAAGGTTTTCGATTAAAAAATACTCTTGTCCTGGGTGTTGTTTCTCTCCTGTTAGGCAGTGTTGAGACGAGGAGTAGACCGGGAGCGGTAGCTCAGTGCATCAACTGTCACTGTAGCGCCTCTGTCCGGGAGGTCCTAGGTTCGGATTCTGACGGCGGCAGAATTTTCGACACTAGCTTTTCAGCTAGGTCGAAATCAGTCGCTGTCTGGGGGAGAATACTCTGGCTGCTCTAATCGGTAGTTTTCCGTGGTTTCTCCCATCAACACCAGGCGAATGCCGGAGCAGCACTCTACCAAGCGGGCCACGGACCGTGCGCGATCTGTCCTCGCTCTTCCTTGTCCTATCCTTACACACTTACACTAGCATGCACTACACTACCACATATTCCGGGAGACCGGTCGGAAGCTTAGAGCTTGTCCCGGCTGGGGCGGTGCCCCGCTGGTGGGAGAGTCTTGGTTAGGGGGAAACCCCACGCCGACGGTAGGTTGGCGCCGGATCTCGCCATCCAGCGGGGGAAGACCACCGCCATCTCCCGACAAAAAAACATGCACAACACTAACGGGACTAATGACCAAAACAGTTGACGCGCCCGGAAACACGAAAAAACTAAACCAACCGAACCAAACGAGTAGCAGCTTTTCCGTAACGGCTTGAAGTGGCTTGGCTCGGGGGCGGGGCGAGGGCGCGCGGCAGAGGCGGGCGTTGTGCATGCCGCGTGGGCGGGAGCGGTGGGCGCAGGGGGCGGGGCGAGCGGGGCGCGCGCCCACAATCTCCACCCGCATATCCGTCCTCATTTTTCGAGGCCCGCATGCGATGTGTTCTTATTAAGACGCTCGTGGCTTCGTGAGCTGCGCCCGCCCGCTTCGCCGCCCCTGTTTCGTGTTGCGGTTCCCCACTTCCGAGAGCCGCCGACTGCGCCAACACTGCCTTTCGGTTCTCGGTTTCTGTCAGATTCTGGGTTTAGGAGGTTTTATAGTACAGGAAATTCTAGACTTTCACAAATTGTTGGTCGGGTTTCCTGGAAATAGAAATTGTTTCTTTTACTTCACATTTATTTTTCTTTGACGCGTAGAATTTCATATCGCTACAAGAAGAAATTATCGTAGAGAAGATTACAATTATAACTAATGGACGTTTTTCTCTCTCTCTCTCTCTCTCTCTCTCTCTCTCTCTCTCTCTCTGTGTCTGTCCTCTCAGATGCATGATACCAAGTCATGACACTGAATTATATCAAACTGATCAACTTGTCACTGCAGCGCCTCTGACCGGGAGGTCTTATGGTTCGAGTCCTGACGGTGGCAGGATTATCGACACTAGCTTTCCAGCTATGTCGAATTCAGTCGCTGTCTGGAGGAGAATTTTAGCGGCTGGCTTCTCTGATCGGTAGTTTTTGTGGTTTCCTCGACGGGCCACGGACCGCACGCGATCTTTCCTTTTTCTTTCTTGTCCTATCCTCTCCCCTTACACACACACACACACTTACACTAACATGCACTACACTACCACATTCAGGGAGACCGGTCGGGAGCTTAGAGCTTGTCCGGGGTGGGGCGGTGCCCCGCTGGTGAGCGAGTCCTCGTTAGGGGGAAACCCCACTAGCCGACGGTAGGTCGGCGCCGTATCTCGCCATCCAGCGGGGGGAGATCATCGCTATCTCCCGAGAAAAACATGCCCGACACTTACAATTTCACAGAAGTCGTTGACGCGCCAGGAAATACGAAAAAATCAATCAATCAATCAATTATATCAATATTGTCCGTGAATTTTTTTTAGTGCCACTACGCTTTAATTAATCATCACAAATCTTTTTTATGTAAATTTTTTCTCCACATCGTTAGATGGGAGATACATGCAATACAATGTTTTCTCAGCTGTCTCCAACATTCCTTTGAGCCTGGTCTCCTGATATACATTTTAAAAACATCATTCATTTGCATTCTACCCATTCTTCTCCTCATTCACACACCACTCGACACGTGAAGCAGTTGTTCCCCTTTTTCTTCGGCGTCGCCCACTCCTCCGTTACCACCGTCTCCGTCGCCCCGAGCTCCCTCTGCAGCGCTGCGCTCCGCCGCACAAACGAAGGAGCATTCTTTCTTTTCACCCCGCAGCCTCTTATCGCGCTCCGTCGCCCTAAAGGAAAAGCTCACAGCAACGATACAGTTGTTGCGAATGGAAGGGCTCAAGAACGCACACGTTCCCCCATGACGTTTCTCGAATTCCTACCGAACATTTCACGGTTGGCGGCGGATGTTTGAATAAATTTCAACGTTCGCGCGCTCGCCTGCTGCCCGGCTTAGTCCGAGAAGAAATGAGAGGATGTAACTGATACTTCATATCAAAGCAGTGTGGTTTATGAAAGGAATACTTGTTGACGACATTTCGAGCATGAACATTGCAAATTGTTTTACGAATGTGAACACTTTATTACAGCGAGGGTTATGTGAATTAATTAGAAGCTTGGAAATCCGTTGTAATTTTGATAAGAAATTGCTATAAAATAGAAAAGAGCGTTTAAGCGAGAGAGCCGCTTTTGTAATGTCAGCGAGACGCAACAAAATGAGCGTACCTGGAAAATAAAAGAGTTGTGTCGCTCGCCACGTTGAACAACTCGCACGTAAAGCTTTGGGTTCTAGAAGCACTGACGCACAACAGCAAATGCGCTCTCAACAACTTCATACGTAAACCCCACGCTGAAAGCGGCCCCAGCCTACAAATTCATGCCGCACAGCGTGGACGGAAACGCCTGTGACCAAAAAGGCTCGTTTCACAAAGAGTGCTCGAAAACAGCCTGAAAAACGAGGGCTGAAAAGCGCTGGCGATCGCATCACGCCGCGCGCATCTTTCTACACGAAATGAGAAATTTGAGAAGAATATTTTAAAGTGTTGTGTTAAAAAGGCGTGTAATTATTTGCGTCATTTAAAGGGTTTATATGAAAACAAAACTCTCCAAATCGATTCGCAAACAGCGCGCACTGGCATTGTGTATGTCCATTATGGACAGGTCGCCATATCTGTGAACGGAAAGCAGCGTGCTTGTGAGATAGCGATGTTCCGATGCGAATGACTGTGGTGTGTGTCGGTTTTCTGTTTATGTTAAGAACATGTCTGACATATATTATAGTGATGGAAAAGTCGAGAAAGTTAAGTGCACTTATGGTTTTCTTTTTCTACGGTGAATTGTATGTTGGAGTGTGGAGAATTTAGGAAATCAGTAAAGTTTTTCAATTGTCTGTAAGTGCCGGTCCAAAGTACTATAATGTCATCAACGTATCTATACCAATCATTCACATTTCCTAGTTGAGGGTTCAGAATTATCAGCAATAAATATTACGACACACGCTCATATTCACTATTTCTTAGTGCTGCCTATATCGTAAACACCACACCATTTTCTACCAACTGTACGTGGTTTGCATTGGACAGCACAGATCGACCTCGGTAGGCCCCATTTGTTGTATTCTTCGCTGTTGTGCATCTGAATTTAACGAGTTCTGGCTATGCTGTTTTGCTACATTTTATTGTTAATGCTGGTGAGTAACATACATAAGTGAAAAAAAGTTGATGACCGCGATTTACTTGTGATTGTCATGCTGACTGACATTACTGTTATGATGTACGCGTATTTTCAATGTAGTTCTTCAAATATTAATATTTGTTGTGGTTGGGAAATTCTTAATGTAGGAAATCGCTTGTACTTTTCTTTTATAGTTGAAAAGAATAGTGGAACTGCCAGCAACGTGTAGGACATTTTCTTGTCAGGGATATTAAATTGCGTTGTCTATTAAAAATTAGTCGTTCTATCTCATGCTTTCCCTGTATCCAACCATCTCAGGAGAAACGTGTCCCAGACCTTTGAATTCTTGCAAGTTTAATTTTCGCCAGAAGTGTTGATTGCTTCCCTGATCTGCACTTAAAGCATATGCATAAATTGTCAACCTGTCACTTGCTAACTAATCCAAACCTTAATGAGTTTCATTTTAAAATCTTTCCAAATTCCTACACTATCGACTTCTCATAACACTCCGACACTTGCTGCGAATCTAGACTCCGAGAATTAATTTGTAATGTTTCAATGCTTTCTAGTCGATCTATCATATCCATACCCGAAATTGCCTCCCCATAATTCATAGCTGGGAAAATTGGCGATTTAAACATTGTGTCACACACCTTCAAAGGCAATTCGAATAAGGTGCGCACTGCGCAAACGATTTCTATGAGCGCAATTCTTCCATTACTTTGAGCCGCCATTGGGTGACTATTCTATCCCTCATTCAGGGAAACTTTTTCACTAAAATATGTTAACATTTTGACACGGTCGAGCTAATCTTGCGCGTAATACCTTTTATCTTTGTTACTTTAAATAAACCTATTCATAAATACAATAATTTTCGTTTTTAGAATATTTACTTTTAGTCCCCATGTCTCATACCTTTCTAGATGTTGATACTCCTCCAATAAGCCTTCAATAGTTTCCGAACTAGATTGTCAGCTTATAGTGATTCGGGAATTTTTCAGGCCATCAATTTCCGGCGCAGATTCATCCACTTCTTGTACCCAAGCCATTGAATCGTTTATGAACAAGAAAAACAATAGCGGGGAGAGATGGCAACCCTCTCTTACTCCTACTGTCGATTTTATTTTTTGTGTGGTAGTTCCATCAGCGCACCTGACGCAGAAATTTACTTCTCTGTACATGTCCTGCAACACATTTAAAACTTTACTTCAGATACCTCGTTTATTTAGTTTTTTCCACAAGGCTTCCCTATTGATTAAGTCAAAAGCCTTTTCAAAATCCACAAAACTTAAATGGTCCCGTTTACGTGAAAGCGTCTGTTTCACTAGTGTATCTAACACAAAGATATCGTCGGTGGTCGCGAAGCCTCTCCTAAAGCTTGGCTGATATATTAGTGGTTTTTTCCGCCCATTCACTCAGACCCGTTCACAATTTTACAGAACAATTTGCTTAGCGCTGGTAAAAGATTAATGCCACGACAATTTCGTCGGTAATTGCATCATCTTTTTTCTTAAAAATAGGTAGTAGGGTAGCTGTCCTCCACGTTTCTGAATACGATCTGGAATGAACAATGCTATTAAACAAATTCAAAATACTTTTTGTATCTAAGTTCCACCATTCCGAAATAAATTTTGTCGAAATGCCCTCCGCATTGGCTGCTTTCTTACTATTCGTAGCTAGAATAGACCTATTCACTTCACTTCACGTTATAGGCTCGTCTAATTCAGGCACACTCCGATCCAATTGTAACCGATAAAAATTTCGGTTGGGGGGATTATCATAGGATCGTGACTCTTCTGAAGATTTCGAGAAAAAACACAAAGTCGTGACCACAGAACAAGATATAATTGGACTATTGTCTCAAACAAAAAATAAAGATGAAAATAGCATTGACATTCAACTAACAAAAGAACAAATAACCAAACGGCAAAGGTACTTGACAGGTAAGATTTCTTTAGTTCCAATTGCACCTGTCAGCTTCTGTTTTTCCAGTAACATATTTAAGCGATTATCCCATTGACTTTCTCCGGACCAAAATGCCCAAGTTGAGTGTGCATCAACCATATAATTCCAGTTGTCATTATCTTGGGTATCCACACTCCATAAGTTAATGATTTCTCCTTAACACGGACTAATAGTATGTTGTCTACTATGCGCCACTTGTCTGTTTCCTAGCCACTTGTTACCCTGCCTGTCCTCTGGTTCCAGTTCTCCTCTCAAGAACTGCTTGACCCTGTACATTTCGAGTTCTTGATTTTGGAAGTTCGCAATGTTACACCAAGTCAGGCCCGGCATTGACAATGTGTTCACTTAAATCGGAGCAACATTGAATTCATACGTCTTGCTGTATTTCTCTTCTGATTCTCTTCATGTCTACTGAGTAAATCATAAAATCAGGTAAAATCTTTTGTTTACCCGGAATGTGCTCTGTGAACGAAAACGTCTGTAGCCACAGACTCGAGCGCGTTAGTATCGGATTCTGAGAATGGCAGCGCTTCAGGAATATCAAGGCTTCATGATCCGTCCTGATTATAAGTGATCGGCCTACCATATATGCCGCTTATGCACCGCTTACATAATAGCATTTGCCTCTTTTTCAGTAACAGAGTATCTGCGCTCCGGTCCCATTTAAGTCCTGCTAATTAATTATATCACCTCCTCCCTTCTTTCTCTTGGTATAATATTGCACCCATCCCAGTTTCACTGCTGTCCGTTTGCAGAATGAAAAAAAGGACAAAAGTTTTGTAATTGCCCAGGAAAAGTTTTGAATTTATACTGTAGTAGTTGACGCAACCCATTAGACTTTTTAACTGTTTTTTATTCCTTGGTGGGTCGATCCGATCAATTTCTTCCATTTAGCTCATCTTCAGACCGTTGATTGTCAATTCATTTCCAAGAAATTTCACACTCGTCGTTGCGAATAGCGATTTCTCGAAGTTTAATATCAAATTATTATTCAATAATATTTGAAACAGTTGTTCGAGATCTTTGAGGTGTTCCCCCAAACTCTTGGCAAACATGACTAGATCATCCACATAAATAATGAACAATTATGCGATTTACTCGTGATTACATCATCTAGACACTGGATCAAATCCGCTTCAGAATTCTTCAGTCCTAAAGCAGTTCTGTTAAATACATACGAGATTCCTTGATACAACAAGCCTGTATAGTTCTTTGAATTCTTTTCAATTTCTAATTGCCAGTATGATGAGGTGCAGTAGGAAATCCATTTTATCTCGTATAAATGACTGATCAGCTCTTCCAATTTTCTAGGTCTACTCCTATATCGAACTGAGCCTCCTTGCATCCAAGCAAAGTCTCAGTTCATTGTTATTTTCCGGACAATAACTATAGGACTGATGTAAGGAATACTCGCATTTTCAATGATCCCATCTGTTACCATATTACCAATACGTTGCTTCACCTGTTCACGGTAAGCGACGAGTATGTGGTAGTAGTGCTTATAGAATGTGAAATCGAAAATTCTGAATCGGTTCCTTCGATTTTCCAAATGCTGCTTAGTATTTTAGTAACAGATCTGCCAACTTTTCTTTCTGGTCTAAAGTGTTTTTTGTTTAATTCAGACGTTGCATCATACATGCCTAGATGTTCGACAAATCTGTCCGCTGAGATTGGTAACAAATTCTTAATTAAATTCTGTATAATGGTTGGAAAGTGGCGCAATAACATCCAATCTCCTCGTCAGGGATGACTGGTGTGCACAGCCTCAGGCCTGCAATTCTCTCTTTTGCGTGATCTTGCATTGACCCACTTCCACGATCTATATGATAACCCCCATCCTATAATCCAGTTGCTTCTCAAAGTTCCAGCACCTGCTGTAGAATTTACTTTTGAACTCTTCCACAGTCTTGGAGGACGGTTCAAGTGAATTTGCTCACATCTTTGCGTTGTGAGTATGTGTTACACAACTTTCACTTTTTTTGTTATCTGGCAGATGTTATGCAGCACACAATAATGCTCCACGGCCTTCATAAATGCGCATGGATTTTCAGTGTTCTTAGCCCCGAATGATTAATTAAGTGGTAAATTTATTATAATTGATGCGGTACTGATCCTCGAAGAACTAGATAACCTTTCAATTTGTTGGTTGATTTCTAGTATTTCATTTTCCACCTTCTTGATGCACGAATCTATTTGTTTATCACTTGCAATTTATTATGTACTTTAGTTTTCTACCCATTAATGTCTTTTTTGCTTCTTGATTGGAAGTGCATCAAATTTTGTATCTTGAATCTTGATGTAACTAATAAATTCTTCGCTTCTCATTTCCATCTTAGCTTAAAAATTGAACATTTACCTCTACTGCTATAGTTGTTACCCTACTAGCTACTTCCTGAATTTTATTATATGGTTCTGAAGTAAAGATTTCTTTTTCCCTCCATATCTTCAATTAGTTTTTGTTCTAACTGACCCACTTTGGCTGATTATCTTCTAAAAGCTTTGATTTGGTATCCAAACATTCCAATAATCTTGCTTTCGGGTTTTAATCTAGTAACTGGTTATTCACTTTCGATTTTAATTTTTGGTTATTTTCCATAAGCTTTAATTACAAATTTCGATTAGCTTCACTGAGTTTCGATTCTAATTGTTGTGAAACGTGTTGAACATTTTGTGCTGACTCCTCCCGAAGTTGATTAAACTCTAGTATGAATAATCTACTAATTTATTGTCTCTGTTTATGAATATTGTTAAATTTCCTTTAATTCCCTTCCTTTGCTCCTACTACAAATAATTAAATTTGGACCTCTCCATCTCCTGGACCACCTGCACTAAGCCCCTGTTCTACATTTATCTTAACCTCGAGACCAACTGCTCCTAATTCATCATTCGATCCAGCTTCCCTAAATTTCTTTCATAAACTTATCTACCATCAATCCGCCTCAAATTCGGAGTGCAAAAAAGTTTTCACCAATCGCTATGAGTGCGGGTCCAGTGACCTGAGTCCTGTGGGCACGTGTTATAAAGATTTAATAAAACGAAAATCTTCGAGCCTTAAATTTTGGGCGCAATTTTTGTAACTGATCAAAATTTCGGTTTTGGGGATTCTCGTAGGATCGTGGCTCATCTGAAGATTTCGAGAAAAACACAAAGACGTGACCACAGAACAAGATATAATTGGACTATTGTCGCAAGCGAAACTAGAAATGCGACAGAATGGCATAGACTTTCTCGTAAGAAATTTTTCTAATGTCCTTCGTGTGGATACGATAATCCTCCTTTGGCTGGCTTTACGATAATCCTCCTGTCTGATGGCTTTACGATAATCCTCCTTTCTCTGCCAGGTTGCCATCTATGTCCATTATTTGGACTTTTTCTCAATATTTCGGTTTTCTTATAGTAGAACCGAAATATTACCTCAAGAATATTAAAGAAAAATGAAACCTCGTTCTAAATAGAAATTTTCGTTGAAAAATTTGGCATCGTTTTTAAGAAAATGGCGATTAAGTATTACTGTAAATGCGAAATTTGAAGCTCTTTTTGGCAGGAATTTATTGAGTTTTCGAAAAACATCAATTAAATATATTTGAAGCACTTCAACTCACAAATGCATTAATGTATACAAATCTATGTAAATGTGCATATAAACGGCGTGAGACATATTTCTAAACTTAAAAAATAAAAGAATACACAAAAATGAATTTTATGTCATCTTAAACCGCATAAAGATCACTATCAGTACACAAAATTTGAAGGAAAAATTTGGAGCATATATTTCAGAAAATGGCGTTTGAGCCTTTCTGAAAATGAGGAATTTTGAGCTCATTTTAACAGAAAAGTGTTGAGTTTTCGAGAAACTCTGCTTGACATTATTTAAAACACATGAACTCATAATTACAATAACGTGAAGAAATCGCCACTAATGCAAATAAAACCGACGCGAGATACAAGAAAAAATTTTAATTTTTGTAATTTTTTAAAAATCAAAAGAATAGAGCAACATGGAGTTTAATTCATCATATAGGATTTGTTTGGCACTATACCTACCAAAAATTTAAAGAAAAATTTTCAGAAAATCTTCTTTTTGTTACTTTTTAAAATTGCACATATTGCACGCAAGAAAAATACTAAAATTGTAAAAAAAATGTACATGACCTTCATGAAAGAAATATTTATGGACAAGTTTCATTTGGAGGGAAAATATCGGTCTTCAATATTGTAGTTGTACGAAGACGCCGAAAAAATTCAAATTTTAGTAATTTTCGAAAATTTAGAGTTAACCGCTAAAATCGGACATATGCCACCTTTATAAGTGTCTTTCAACCTATTCTTACATGAATTTGAAAGAAAAAAATTATAGCCGTTTTCGAGAAAATTATGAAAATGTCCTGGGAGCTTCATGAAAAGTACCCCCTAATTTTAAAGAATGTATTTCAAAATCTCAAAGCTTCAACTAGAGTCTGATAGACAGGTGTTTCTTTAATTTGGAAAAAATCCTACGCACAATTTCGGCGCTAGTAATAGTCGCGGACGGACAGACGAACGGACGTAGTTTTTCTTTCAATTGTTTTTTTCGGAATCAGGGGCCGACAAACCTGGGATTCTGACTGTACCACGTGTTAGAGGATCTTTTTATCTTAATTTAGCAATATTACATGACCGAATTGAAAGACTATTTATGTACAACAAATTGAATTCATTTGAAGGAATTATCCATGTCTTCAATTTTGTAGTTGTAGGAAGACGCCGGAAAAATTCAAACTTTTCCTATTTTAGAAAATTCAGAGTTAACCCTGAAATTATGACCTACGCTACCTTTAAAAGTATAGAAATTTAAAGAAGAAATTTGGAGCTGTTTTAGAGAAAATTTTGAAAATGTCCGGGGGACGTCATGTAAAGTACCCCCAAATTTCAACAAATGTTTTTCAAAATTTCAAAGCTTCAACTAGAAGCACATCATCGAAAGATCGTATTTGTGGTTCAGGCGCTAGTAGTGTTCACGGACGGACGAACAGACGGACGGACAGACGGATGGACAGAAGGACGGACAGACGGACAGGAGGACGGACGGACGGAGGAACGGAGGACAGGACGACGACGGCGACGGACGCGATGACGACGGACGGACGGACGACGGACGATGGACAGATGGACGGACGGACGAGACGGACGAGACGAGACGGATGACGGACGGACGGAGACGGACGGACGGACAGACGGACGACGGACGGATGACAGACGGACGGACGGACAGATGACGGACGGGCAGGACGGACGGGCTGGACGGACAGACGGACGGACGGATCGACGGACGACGACGGACGGACGGACGGACGGATGGACGGACAGACGGACGGACGGACGGACGGACGATGACGGACGATCGGATGGAGGACAGGACGGAGGATGACGGACAGATGGACGGACGGACGGACGACGGACGGACAGACGGACGGACGGAAGACGGACGGATTGACAGACGGACGGATGACGACGGATGGACGGACGAGGACAGGACGGACGGACAGACGGACGGACAGACGGACGGACAGATGGACGGACAGACGGACGGACAGACGGACGAGATGGACGACGGACGGACAGACGGACGGACAGATCGGAGGATCAGACGGCGGACGGACAGACGGCCGGGCGGACGGACAGACGGCCGGGCGGACGGACAGACGGCCGGGCGGACGGACAGACGGCCGGGCGGACGGACAGACGGCGATGGACAGACGGCGGACGGACAGACGGGCGGACGGACAGACGGGCGGACGGACAGACGGGCGGACAGACGGGGGCGGACAGACGGCGGGCGGACGGACGGGCGGACAGACGGGCGGACAGACGGGCGGACAGACGGGCGGACAGACGGGCGGACAGACGGGCGGACAGACGGGCGGACAGACGGGCGGACAGACGGGCGGACAGACGGGCGGACAGACGGGCGGACAGACGGGCGGACAGACGTGCGGACAGACGGGCCATAACATACATACAGCCATAAACATTTTCTACTGAGTAAGAAATGTGATGTAGGCAATTTGTGCTGGTGCTAATAATACCATTCAACAAATCTATCTTTAAAATCAATAGATGACATTCAATATAAAAAAGTTAATGATATCTTGCACTTCAGATTTCTTAAAAATAAGTTTTTCTTTTTACAAGAATTAGCTACAAATGTATATTAAATGCGTAAGTTGGCACACATTGATTCACTATGCGTTGCCTTTCATAACCACTCTCTGCTGCTTCGCACACCAACAACTCAAATTTGTACTGCTAATCTGACATGAGTGTGCACATATATTTGTTACTATTATTTAACTGTTTTCGCGATCTACATCTCGGGAAAAAAAAAAATAACGATGCTAAAACTAGACCAAATTAATTGATCACAATAGTTTATTCAATTAACTGTGAACATTAGTTTTGCGTTTTGACAGTTGAAGATAAATGTACCACAAATCTTAAATCGTTTGGACCGGGAGCATTAGCTCAGTGCATCAACTGATGTCACTGCAGAACCTCTGAGCAGAAGGTCCTAGGTTCGAGTCCTGACGGCGGCAGGATTTTCGAGACTAGCTTTTCAGCTACGTCGAATTCAGTCGCTGTCTGGTGGAGAATTCTAGCCGCCGGCTGCTCTCATTGGTAGTTTTCCGTGGTTTCTCCGATCAATACCAGGCGAATACTGGAGCAGTACGTTACCAAACGGGCCACGGACCCCGCGCGATCTATCCGTCCTCTTCCTTGTCCCATCCTCTCCTCTTACACACACACCTACACTAGCATGCACTACACTACCACATATTCCGTGAGAACGGTCGGGAGCTTAGAGCTTGTCCCGACTGGGGCGGTGCCCCGCTGGTGGGAGAGTCTTTGTTAGGGGAAAACCCCACTAGCCGACGATAATTCAGCGCTGGATCTCGCCATCCAGCGGGGGAAGATCACCGCCATCTCACGAGAAAAAAACATTCACTACACTAGCGGAACTAATGACCACAGTAGTTGACGCGCCCGGAAACACGAAAAAAATCAATAAAATCGTTTGGACAGTTCTATTTCTTGAAAGAACTTGAAAACGAATTACATTCATTATTACAATTACGAATTATATTTATAACTTACATTCAGCTGAAAAAATAAACCAATTTCAACATGCAAGATTTACAGCATTCAGAATTTTACTATCTTAAAAGTCTGTACATATAGGAGTCCTTACAGCACATGCGTACGCGCTGAGCCTGGAACACCGAGCTTTCATGATCTCGCCGGGTGGCCCCGCCGAGCGCCTCGCGCGCTTCTCAATGCAGCGGACTCGAGGCTTCACGCAGTGGTGGCAGTTCGTGTGAGGCCGAATACCGACCTCAGTTCGTGGGCTGTGACCTCTACCAAAGGCGAAGCTTGCAGCGGTCAGGGGCGGCGGCAAGGCGCCCAAGCTGATACCTCGGCGCAACACAAACTCTCCGTAACGACGCCAAATTCCAACGTCGCAAGGCAATGGCCGTCACACCTCCACGTACCGACACCACCACACCTGCTTCCCCAAAAGCTCACTGTCTCCGCCGCCGCTCACTGTTCCACCTCCCTCCCTCTCTCTTTCTCTCCCTCTCTCTTTCTCTCCCTCTCTCTTTCTCTCCCTCTCCTTGTCTCTCTCCGGCGTTCCACAAACGTCTCTTCTGACCGCTCACCTCCCTGCCCCCGTTCGCGCCGTCCCCATCCCCGAGGGAGAGGCGACACACCCCTCCCGCAGCTGATAAGGTGGCGCGCCGGCGGCGACAGCGCTCGACGGGCACGGCGGCGATTGTTAAACGAACGAGGCGCGGCGTTCGGTTACAAAATTCTTATTACATTTTTCAATGTCCGATATTCCAGCGTCCCTGCAAAGTACTGCGCCCACGATTCTGCTGAAATTACATAACTTGCAATTACTTTACTACGTAGTGATGTGAGAACGTCCCAAATTGAATTATTCCGGTCGTTCCTTACAATCACGTCCATTCTTGTTGACTGACGTTTCTGCTACGATTTCTTCGATTTCTTAATTATGGCTTCATACTGTCTTTGTAATAACTAAGGAGCAGATTTTAATGAAATGCCAATTTTTTTTCTTTTCCTTTAGAACAATGCCGTTTAGTATTGTAATTGGACGGTCGCACGCGTCAGGTGTCGACGAACATAAATGTTATTTCATTTAACATTGTAAGCCTCCGAGCTTTGAGGGCCAGGAAAGGTGCACAAGTGCTTTACATGCCCCGCATGGGACGCGCAGTTACCACACCTCGCTGGTCGCTCCACGCCCCTGGAGCCGAGAGAGGTTCATTTGTAACTGTTATTGCGGATATGAGTGCGGAAGGAACTTTTGTTCCTCCCATGATGATTTTCCCTCACACAAATTGGACCGATCGCCTCTTAAATGGGGCTTCACCTTGGGGCTTGTCATCCGTCAGGTTGGGTACAAAGCTATCTATTCACCAAATGGTTTGCACATTGCGAAAATAAGACCATCCTCTGAATCCTCAATGCTGCTGATTCTCGATGCACATTTTCCCACACACGAAACATCGACATCATCCTTATGGCAAGAGAGAATCCTGTCACCCTTCTATGTATTCCTCCTCATACGTCGCACAATTTGCAACCTCTTGATAAATATTTTATGGCACTACTAAAAGTTCACTACAGTAAAGAGGTTCGTGTGAGGCTTCGTCAATCCAGCACAATCATCTCAACGTATGACATTTACATAGATTTTTTTTATTTGAACTGCAATTGGGTATGATCCGGTGGCAGTTAAATAAAATACAATAATAATAACAATATTAATATGAATTACAATAATAATAATAATAACAATAATAATAAATTAGTACAGTAAAAACCGAACATGTAATAATCATACTTAATATTAAGTATTATAAAAAATATTTCAACTCTGTCATAATATCCAATAATTATATGTCGGTGATTCTAAATTTAATCGAACTCAACTTATTAATTTGATCGTGTTCACTACACTTAACTGCACTGCACTACACTACACTACACTACATTACACTACACTGTTTTGGCTTTGAATTACACTTACCAGCACTTCACCGCACTTCACAGCACTTGTCTATTACTCTCATATTGTTCTAACTTATTTCTAAAGCTTCGGACACTAAGAGGAAAAGCTTTGAAAATTGCTGTGGGTAAACTGTTCCAATCTCTAATTGTTCTGTTACAAAAGGAAAATTTCCCAAGATCTGAATTTTGTTTTCTTGTTCGAATTTTTGTGAGTGTGATCGCTTCGGCCGAAATAATTTGGTTTTTCTAGTCTAACCTGAATTTCTTTCCAAGCTGGTTGACCTACGTACGATAATTGTACGACACGTACGACATTGCTGTACTACGTACGACATTGCTGAATTATTTGGCAGATCTTAGATGAAAGTGAAATCTGTGCGTGGTTCTGGCATATTCCCAATAGACAGAACCCTGTCATGGCGGTGTTGCCAGGTAGAACACTTCGCCCCCGCCAGCAACGCCACTGAGGATGCCTGTCACAGTTACAGGCGAAACGTATGGACAAGTCTCCGTTAGATCACGGCGTACAAACCCGGAAGCGTCAAATATTATAGAGAACCAGCCGTGAAAGCCTACATTGTATGGTAGACAGAACTGAGTTTAATGAAGCCGATTTCATCGCATTGTGAATTGAAGCTGAGAAGGCATTTACTACGGTCGATGACGAAATCGATGATGACCAACCAAGGGAAGAAGTAACGAAAAACTTTGTGGGGTCTCAAAGTGCCAGTGCCAGAACCGAAAAAGAAGACCAATCAAGGTCGCAAAGTTGCATCTGCCGCAACTTTGACAAACTCGCAACAATGTTTTGGAGTTATCTCTTCGAACCCGCAAAGAGAAGACAAATTCAAAGAATCGGAAGAAGAGAGCCCAGCAGAAACTCACAAAAAAACCGCAGAAGAAGAAGAGCGTTGCAGCAAAGAGAATGTTGATTGTCAATGATGAAGCTGATGAACAAGATGATAATCTGTCAATTTCTTCAGGTGAATAATTTAGCGCCTCTGACCAGGAGGTCCTAGGTTCGAGTCCTGACGGCGGCAGGATTTTCGACACTAGCTTTTCAGCTAGGTCGAATTCAGTCGCTGTCTGGAGGAGAATTCTAGCGGCCGGCTGCTCTGATCAGTAGTTTTCCGTGGTTTCTCCGATCAACACCAGGCGAATGCCGGAGCAGTACCCCACCAAACGGGCCACGGACCGCGCGCGATCTGTCCTCCCTCTTCCTTGTCCTATCCTCTCCCCTTACACACACACACACACACACACACACACACACTAACATGCACTACACTACCACATATTCCGGGAGACCGGTCGGGAGCTTAGAGCTTATCTCGGCTGGGGCGGTGCCCCGCTGGTGGAGAGTCCTGGTTAGGGGGAAACCCCACTAGCCGACGGTAGGTCGGCGCCGGATCTCGCCATGCGGCGGGGGAAGATCACCCCCATCTCCCGAGAGAAAAACATGCACTACAGTAACGGGACTAATGACCAAAGCAGTTGACGCGCCCGAAAACACGAAAAAATCAATCAATCAATCATTCCACCTACATATGCGTACCTTTGCAGATATGCAAAATCCACAAAACCGTATTTAAAAGTAATATGGTAAACACAAACTAGATTCCGAATTATTAAACTGTTACAAAAAACCTTACGTTTAAACCACGAAAATCTGTATTCAATGAAAGTAAAAAACATTTCTCTTTTTATAGACAGTCCAAATTACATTTATTAAAACACAAATGCTTATTACATTGAAAGTAGTATCTTGTACATAAATAGCATGGGAACGTTTCAGAGGTCGAGTTGTGCCTTCATCATCAGGCCTTTAAAATGTGTCAGTTTACAAGGAATTGGATGAGAGAACATTATAATATTAATCTTGATTGTTCGTATCATGTTGAAACATATTTCATGTGATAGATTTAGAATGAAAGAAACATTACAAAATTTTCAATAGTTCTTGGTAACATGGTGAACTAAAATACCTTGCCCCACGACTTTTGCGGTGCAATATTTATTTATTTATATTTATTTATTTTACGTCAAAAACAGTTAAAACTGTGTATGACGTGCTACGGGGAGAAGTGAATTCTGTGCACATTTTCAAAATTCTGAGATCCCTAAACTAAGTCATATACTACTTGATTTTTGAATGAAAAAAAAAACTCAAGGATTGGGCTCTTTTCCTTGATGTCCATCGTCAAGGGATTCGTGCAGCGACAACATAGAAACGATAAATTGAATAACTATATTTTTCACTGAATTCTAGAAGACGAGCACAGATAATGAAGTTACATTTATGTGCAGAAGCAAAACAAGGGGCCGTCTCAGCATTTGCTCAATGGATCAGGGAAACTGGACGAAAAACATGATCGAGATGGAGGAGATTGACCCGGTGGCTGCAGTACAATACTTGTTACAGGTTGTTTACACACATTTATACAGTCCAAATGGTAAATAATGCATTATGTATCACTGTTAAAATTAATGTTACTTTCCTTGTGATGAACAATATTGTCTCTAATTGTACAGAAACAGTTATGCAGCAGAAACAATTTCACTTGAGATGTAAACTTTTTTATCGAATTTAATCGTTTAATGTCATCTGGCAAAGTGTTGTAAAATAATGTACATGTATTTTATGTGAATATTTTGTAATGAGCTGTTGATACTGTCACCTGATGAATATGATTTCTACGTCGAGTGTTATAGTATTAAACATCGGCTTTTTCTGAAAATATATTCCCGCCCTTAAGCAAGTCATTTTTGACAAAAACCACTGATTCGTAAATCATCAGACAAGGTAATGGTAAAATTCCTAGATTAATGAAGAGAGGCTTACAAGAATCACATGGGTGGGATTTGGCTATTATTCGTACAATTCTTTTTTGGAATCTGTTTTGTAGTCTGGGAGCTATAAGATGTATTTCCCCAGAATATTATGCCATATCTCAGGCGGGAATGAACATTCGCGAATTATACACAACGAGCAGTACGAAGGCTGACTGAATTTGCAAGAATTCTGAACGCGTAGGATAATGAACTTAATATTGTGTTCAATTTGTTTAAAAGAACGTTCCATTTAAAGTTTGACTGAATTGAGAGACCTAAAAATTTTGTTGCTTTAACATCAGTCAACGGTACACCGTTCATTTTCAATGGAGCATAGAGTTGTTTATTTGAAATGGAAAATTGCATTAAAACCGTTTTCTTTTCGTTTACTATTAATTTGTTATTTCGGAACCAATTTGATAATTTGATATTATACTATTTACTGTTTCTTTATTGCAAAGAATGTTCGTATCATCCGCAAAGAGATCCGTTCTTCTGTTCCGAATCGTCGAGGGCATATCGTTTAGTAGGAACAGAATAGGGCCTAAAATCGATCCTTGAGGTGCTATTATTTTCTAAGCAAGACAAATTATGAATCAATTTGGACTAAATATGGTGTAGTTCATTACGTTGTACATTTGAAGAAACAGAAACATTCACTTTATTTATCTATACATGCTCGAAAATATATTCAATAAAAGTTAAATATGTAAAACATTGTATATATGTGAAATAATAATTGATATTAAAAATAAATGCCTAATTAGTGTTTTCGAATGCTGCACTCAAAGTTATTTCAAAAAGAAACTGTAATCCCATTTTATAATTACCGCCTTTTGTATTTGTTGATGCATTTAGAACCAATGATACATCATATTTCTTATTTGTTAGTATTTGTGAAAATGTGTAACTTCAATGTGTTTTAAAACAATGAAGAGGAGAAAAACCATAATGTCAGAAGTAAAGAAACAAAACGTGTGACAAGAAGAACTATCGTTTCCAAAGAATAGGAGACATTCGCAGAGAGAATCCCTATATTGTCGTACAGGATAGCTCATTAAACATTTACCAATATAAATGAGCCATCCACGAAAAGAAAAAAGGAATTTTGATTTCAATGAAAGCTAATATTTGACATTTATTTTTGAACTTCTTTTGATAGTAGTACTACTAGCAATTATAATTTTAATATTTAGGGTAACACATACTTTCAAGTTTTAATATTCATTTTTGCGCCGTCTGATCACTACGCATCTTCCAGTGCATTTTAGAAACAGCGTAAATTGCCGGAGATCTTATGGAGACGCGTATCCGGGAGATAACGCGAGGGCAGAGCGCTGCCCGGCGTCACCCAACCTCATTACCGTGCGCCGAGGAGCAGCAGAATAGAAAATTCAGCCTGCGCCGCGGGGAGGCCTGCGCTCCGAAAAGGGAGCCGACCAGCCGGTGTTGTTGCTACTGCCCCTCATAAGGCGCCAATGCCGCCGGCGCCATCGTCGCTTCTGTGCAAACACGGCTGTCCCGCCCCCCTGCCGGCTCCGACCCTACGCCGTCTTCGCTTTGTCCCCTCTGCCACACCCACTTCAACGCCATTCTCACCGCTTGTGTAGCCGTCGCTCGTCTGCCATCGCCTTGCGCTCGCTCCCAAAATCGTTGCCGCCGCTTCCAGCAACATCATTTCTATTTACTGCGCTGGCGTCGCATCACAAAGCAACAGCTTCCCTCGCCTCCCCCGCGACCGCCCTGCTGCTCGCCGGCCCAGCTTCCACCGCCTCCAGCCGCGTCCTTCTGCCGCCGATGTGCCGGGTCATTCTCAGCGTCGGAATGGCCGCCGCCACCGGAAGCCCCTAAACGCGCGCGCAGTTCCGGCTCAAGCCGCGCCCACCCCCTCCCTAACGGCCGGCGGGGGCTCCGCAACGGCGCAGCGCCCGCCCGCCCGCCCGCCCGCCCGCCCGCCCCGCCCGCCCGCCGCCCCGCCCGCCCGCCCCGCCCGCCGCCCCGCCCCGCCCCGCCCCGCCCGCCTGCCTGCCCGCCTGCCTGCCCGCCTGACAGCCCGCCCGCCTGCCAGCCCGCCCGCCTGCCTGCCTGCCTGCTGCGTGGCCCACGCGCTGACGAGCGGGGGCGGGGCGGCCGCGCATGAGGCAGTCGATATGCGACGGAGGCCAAAGCCGAGGGAGCAGCATCGGCGCGGAGGACGGTGCAAAATCCGAGAGGGTGAGGGGAGAAACGAGGGGGACACCGTGGACAGGGCTCTCGAATTACCCACTCTTCCCATTCCACATTCCACACCACCTATTACACAGAAGAGTTTAACTATGCTTTTTGGCACATCGGGCGCGAAACTGCGGTAGTGGATGGAATTGTGTAAGAAAAGAGAAGATACCGAATATTCCTCTAAGTGTCCGAGGGTTTAGACGTAAGTTGGAATAAGCTGAGTAATAAGCTTGCTGGTCAGTGTTATTCCAAGCAAAAAAGTGTACTGTGAAGTGTAGTGAACGTGATCAATGCAATTAAAAAAAAAATTTAGCCAATATCTATGTAACTTGTATTGTTTTTCCAAAATTTTATTATCATTTATCGTACATCATGATAGTTAAAATAATTGTCATTAAACGTAATATTAGAAATAATATGATTATTTCATCTTCAATTTGTATTCTATTATTATTATAATTATTATTATTATTATTATTATTATTATTATTATTTTAATTAACTGCCACCGGGTCATAACCAATTGTAGTTCAAATAAATGTACACTATAAAGTTAAAGTATGCGTTGATATTCCTCGAGAAAGTTGACGACAATACGATATAATTATGTTTTACACAATCTTTATTTTCAATAGTTTTCTGTATATTTCACACTCATTAGAAAAGTCAAGTATTATTCAAGTATTGATTATATTTGGCGCTTGCTTTCAACACTCTATTTATTGAGAAAATAATGCTAGGCGCATAAATGTGCAACATCATGCGAAGTAGAGAACCTATAGACAGAATAACTTTTTAAAATATCCGTGAATATCCAATTCGGACTTACCAACATTCATTGACATGCAGGTAACGATATCGCACTCGCGAGTGTGGTTCATCTAGAAAAGAAGCGGAGATGAGGATTTGTGTGTTTCATGTGATAGCCTGATGGTGGTGGTGGTGGTGGTGGTGATGGTTGTCGTGGTGGTGGTGATGGTTGTCGTGGTGGTGGTGATGGTTGTCGTGGTGGTGGTGTGGTTGTGTGGTGGTGGTGGTTGTGGTGGAGGTGGTTGTGGTGGAGGTGGTTGTGGTGGAGGTGGTTGTGGTGGAGGTGGTTGTGGTGGAGGTGGTTGTGGTGGAGGTGGTTGTGGTGGAGGTGGTTGTGGTGGAGGTGGTTGTGGTGGGTGGTTGTGGTGGGGTGGTGGGGGTTGTGGTGGTGGTGTGGTGGTGGTGTGGTGTGGTGGTGGGTGTGTGTGTGGGTGGGTGTGGGTGTGGGTGTGGGTGGGTGGGTGGTTGTGTACGTGTGTGGTTGTGACGTGTGCATGCGTCGTCTCGATCTCGAGGTCGCAAGGACTTCCAGTGACAATAGTGAGATGCAGTCAGGGGCAGTTTGTCGAGCTCATCTGGGGACTTCTTCCAGGAAGGAGGGGAGCGCACGGCCGACGGTCGGAACTGCAGGGGTTGTAACACCGATTCTTCTCGACATCTACTCGTGTCGTTCTGTGAGCTCCTAATTATGTTTTTATGACCGCCATCTACATTTTTTATATTTTTGAATGTAATTAACGATATTTTTTGTTTCGGATTAAATCTGTAACTTTTAAATTTTTTACATAGTATTAGCAACGTCCTGAAAGAATATTTTATTTTGGTGTGCGTGGAAACGTTTTGTCCATAGATATGGAGACGAAAGATTAACAAAATACAGTATTTTTAGTATTTCGATGGACGATCATCAATTATATTGAATGAATGACAAAGAGGGCGACAGAGAAATGAGCTTTTATCTTTATTGTTCATCTTTGACTGCGAACCTTTTCCAAATTGACGCTCATTATGTTTGTTGCAAGCGAGGTAACGGAGATGCTCATTATAACGCAAAGGTGAACAATAAACACAAAAACGCAACATTGCCATTGAACGTAAGCAGGTTGCGTCTTGAGAGTTCGAGTACCTCCCAAACATTTGAACAGGATGATTTGCCTAACAATCAAGGGCGCCAAGCCGAAAACGTCACATGCAAGTTTCGTTGTATGATTACCACATGTTTATTGGCAAAACGTGATCATATTGACCCTCCTACACGGCCTAGAAGTGTGTATGACGTTAGCCAGTATTTACGTGGCGTCGTAAAAAACGTCGTGGCTTCATTCAAATGTAGCTCCTGCAAGTGGAGAAATGATGCCAGTCATTAAGAGAACTGCCTTGGAGACTGTGACTGAAGCTCTTTCGCCGAACGTGTAAGAGGTCGAGTGTTTGAGTTCAAACAGTTCAGGACGATCGTTTAGGCAGTGAACGGGGATGGCGTATAAATACTCGGGCAGCGGTCGAGATGCTTCTTCTGGTGTGAGATGTCGTTTGATGAAGATCAGTCATCGCGGGATGACGAGTAGATGCGAGCAACACACGTGGACAGAATAGATTGTGGTTCTACAGCCTAAGAGGCGAGGCGGACCCAACGCGAGTGTATCCGAGTATTCCAAGGCATCCGAGGCGTGAAAACTGTTACAATATCGCGTGTAATCAGAATTTTACGGGAACCCTAATCTCATAGGTGGCATGTGCACGAAAATCGCAAAAGTGCAAGGAAGGAGGCCGGCGTCCAGATTGATAAAATACTCTTGGTAAAGGTGGTTCAAGAACTGCAACTATTCAGGAATTAGGCGTTCTTGTAACTGGGTGACGCGTGCAGATTTATTCTGCGAACTACTAACGAACACGCGTGCCCGGAGGAGAGTGGGGAGCGTGCTGAACACTCGAATAGCCGGAAGAGCAAATTCTTGGACGCGTTGTGAAATAATTGAAAAGGGAGTAAGGAGAAAACGTGTTGCATTCAAGTTGGGGTGGACTTCACGAGACCGGAGGCGCAGACTCGAGCAACGTGATGCGGGGGGGGGACTCAAGGTCGTGACCAGGTGGACGACGGATTACCACGAACGTGAGGTAGCGTGGAATGGCAAAAAGTGAGCGCTTTGTAAGAAGACATATCAGTGAGACGACGTAGAATTCAGTACTCAGAGACCGCATTGACGCCTACTTTAAAGGACTGATTGATTTGATTGATTTTTTTGTGTTTCCGGGCGCATCAACTGCTTTGGTCATTAGTCCCGTTAGTGTAGTGTATGTTTTTTCTCGGGAGATGGCGGTGATCTTCCCCCGCTGGATGCCGAGATCCTACCGTCGGCCAGTGGGGTTTCCCCCTAACCAAGACCCTCCCATCAGCGGAGCACCGCCCCAGCCGGGACAAGCTCTACGCTCCCGACCGGTCTCCCGAAATATGTGGTAGTGTAGTGCATGTTAGTGTAAGTGTGTAAGGGAAGATGACAGAACAAGGAAGAGGAAGGAAAGATCACGCGTGGTCCGTGGCCCGTTTGATAGGCTACTGCTTCGCCTCGTGTTGATCAGAGAATCCATGAAAAACTACCGATCAGAGCAGCCGACCGCTAGAATTCTCCTCCGGACAGCGGCTGAATTCGACCTACCTGAATGGCTAGTGTCGAAAATCCTGCCACCGTCAGTACTCGAACCTAGGACCTCCCGATCAGAGGCGCTGCAGTAACATTAGTTGATGCACTGAGCTGCCGCTCCCGGTTACTTTAAAGGAGAAATACGTGAATGAACAATTGTGATAACTGTAATTTGCCTTTGTGTAACATATTAGAACATTCAAAACAAAGAATCTTGATTCTTTTGAATGTTTTCTTTAGTAAAAAGCTTTATTTATTTATTTATTTATTTATTTATTTTACGTCAAAAAAACAGTTAAAAACTGCGTATGACGTGCTATGGGGAAAAGTGAATTGTGTGCACATTTTCAAAATTCTGTGATCCCTACACTAAGTCATATACTACTTAAATTTTGAATTTTGAAAGGGAGAAAAAAAACAAAAAACTCCCATGTAGTAAAATCTATTGATAATTTGAGCTTGATAATTTGTAAGGAATTCAAGTGTGTGAATGAGTTGTGAAAAGATTAGTATTTTATTTCATTTTGATTTCAAGTTTAGTGTCGTAAAATGCAAGTAATTTAAGAATGTGTGCCAATTATTGAATGTCAAATGTGAGCCAGAAGACTGCATTTTGAATCACACAAATTTTCATGAGAGCAAGATCAACAACCGTGCATAGAAAAGGGAAATTTTGTAGATTAGACAGATCATTTTATTTGATTAGCTTTTCTTATTGCATATGTTATTCTCTGTGAAAATGGAGTAAGAAGGTTTTTATTATTCCATGTCTCCCTGGTAAAAGAATATATCCTGTTGTTCATTTGATTTTGTGTTGTCTGGAAAGATACATTCTCACATAACAAAGATCCCGTGCTCCTGAGAAACTCAAGCTCGTTGCTTTGATTTGGCAGATTATTTAGTAATAATGCTAACACTTTGTTTCTCTCCTTGACACGACTATGAAGATGCTCTGAAATTATGCAAATGTTCAATAAACAAGTTTTCGAGTTAAGAGTGTTTCACAACTGCGATTTCCTTTCGGTATAATAACGCGCGTCGCTACCAAAACGAATTTCGGAAGGTACATTAATTAATTCAATATTTGAAAAGCACCAAAAACAATATTTTTATGTATCAACGGTTCTTTGCATTTTAAATCATTCTATTTCCACATCTCTTTGGCCTATTCTGTGTAAGGTGGATCATCCTAACTTGATTGAGATGATGGTGCTGATATCAATGGATATTCTGATAGATCCGACAGACATTTCTGCTCCTTACAACTTGCTTTCTTTTTTAATTTATTTACTATCTGTTCAACAATACATGTTTTTCAGAGGAGTTAATTTTATCCAGATCATCAACATTTGGTTATTAATCTATCTGTGGATTCCTGTCGGGTAACTAAGAAATTCAGTTTTAATAGACTATTCTAAAGACATAACAGTATATTATTTTAGACGTTTGCATTAAAACCCGCTTTCTTGAATGTGTTACCCTTAAACACATGGGTAAAGTAAATTAAAACGTCCATCTATATTATCGGTAATATGTTCTATTAGTTTCATTTACTTTTGTATTGATTTTCATATACCTAACGTGTTTATATGATTTACAAGGAGAAACTATAAAATATTATACGCTTTGATCATAATCTGAAATTTCAGAACGTTAATTGTAATGGAAAATTAATTACTAACTAATAAAAAATAATTTTAATCTAAAAAATGTAGATTGTTACGCTTTAGGAAAAATATGTACATTATTTAAAAAATGGATTATTTGAAGAAGAAAAAACAATTTCGACTTTATATACACCTGTAACTTTTGAAATTTTCAATTTCAAACGCCAATTCTTTTTTTTTTTTTTGCGTAAAAATTTAGTGTCAATAATATTTTGGGCAAACCAACTTGAAAATTGAATATTACTTATTTTGGAAATTAATATTTGAAAAAAAACCGCCCTTTTGAATTCGGGAGTAAAAACATTGGTATAAAATGCAAATGATTTGAGGCTCAATGCAAAATACCTTTTCTTTCAACTATTTACGATTAGGAGAAATATTAAAAAAAAAAAACAGAATGGATTTTCATGTGAAATTTCCATTTTTTCTGAAGTTCGTTTGAAATACTCAGAAACTTTACTACCTTTGGATGTAAATAAAAACAAGGTCTAAGGTCAAGGTCAAGCACTAAATATTATGCTTCTAAGTCTTTTACATCACATTGAACAAGTCCAAAAAAATTTGGACCAATCGGCAGAGGTCATGCCTTTTTCGGTCGATTTCACGTGGAATTACCCATATACAATTGTCACCATCCCTGTCACTTTCTTTTAGAGAGGTAATTACGTGGGAAATATTTTCGTACATTTAAGTGTGTGTATCTCGCACATATGTGTATGTGAGTGTGTGTGTGTGTGTGTGTGTGTGTGTGGCTGAGAGAGAGAGTGTGTGTCTGAGAGAGAGAGAGTGTGTGTGTGTGTGTGTGTGTCAGAGAGAGAGAGAAAGAAGCCATAGCGAGACGCGGGGCAGGCATGGAGGACCTCTTCCAACAGAACTCAGCAGGCGATCTGCTGGGCGTGGCAGTCACTCGGTGGAAGCGCGCCCTCGCCCCCTCCCGCCCCTCATCGAGGCAGTGGCCCCTCACGCGGCGAAGAGCGCGCCCTCACCCAAGACGAGGAGCCTCTTGCCTTCCCCACGCATCACATGCCCGCTGCGCGAGGTTCTCTTGGCGAGAGCATTGTGCGATTTAATGAACACTCTTAGTGCAGAAACGGAGCATTTCGTGGGAAATGGTTGTAATAACACACAATGAAGTACATCGTTGAGACGTATGTCAGTTGCCTTGAAGCAGTCAGAAACATTAAATTTAAAATATCCGGTAACGAAGCGGAATCATTAAATCGGGAAGCAGCTTTCATCACTCATGCGATCATCAAGGTAAAATTGTATGTGTTAGAGCTGTTAACATTTAATAACTTTGTATTCACAAAGAAGTAGTGATACATAGTACACAGCAAGGAGAAGAAAGTGTCTCCGTACGTGACATCACTGGAATTAGCAAAATCTTAAATACAAAAATCCGAAGTTCAGAACCCAGAAATAACTTTCTCCAGGCATTTTTCAGCAAGTTCAAACATCTAGAAGACCATCAATCGATATCATAGGCACAAAAGGACGACTCTCACTTCATCGTAATATATTTTACGAAACGTTTGTAGACTTTCTCGGCTTCATAGTCGGCAATGGCTCTCGAAAGCGAGTCGTGTTTGTTCAGAGACAAAATGTCACTCTGGTAAGTCTTCACATTTGGAGGAAATCCGTATGAAGGAAATAATTCAAGAAGATGGATAACGCTTCAGGAAGGCTGGGTAAGGGAATTAGAGAATCAGGAGTAAGTCAGTATTAGTGATGCACACATGCAAAATTAATTTATTCTTTACTCAAAAGACGATATGTATATAATAAAATACAATGTTTGAGGGCTTCCAAACTAAGAAATATTGGGAAACGATGGGAGCAATTTTTACACCACCAATCGGCGTTTGAACTTAATATTCATCGTGATGATGCAGAAAAAGCAGAAGCAGAAGAACCATAAGGAATAGAACAGAAACAGAAGCAAAAGTAAAACTTTCACCACTTTTAACAAACTTTCTATTTTTTTCAATAGCAAACTTGTTCAATATGTCTATAAGAATTAGAATTAATCAGAGCGTATGCCCTGCACACTTGACAGCGATATTTTTGTTAGCTTCAATTCGAGTAATAAATAAAACTAATAAGTAATTATTACGAATCAGGTTAGTACCTTTCATTTCGGTAACAACCCAAAATGTTACAAATACAGTCATCAAAAGCAGTACTTCCTTACTCAATATTTAGTAAAGCTAAGTCTTCTTTGTAAACGAATAAATGAAGCATTGTAATATAAATTTATAGGACGAATCGAGTTAATCAAAAACCCAAAACATTCGGTTTTGAACTGATTTATTTTGTTCAAATCATTTTTTATGACATGCCAAACCTATTCTCTTGTGACAGTTTTGTTGCAGTGATTGAACTCCCAGGGTGGAAGGCGGCCGTGTGGTCTGGGGCCCGGGAGCTCCGGCGGCGGGAGGCGAAGAGAAGAGAGCGGAAGAGAAGGAGCGAAGCGAGGAGGGCATTGTTAAAGGGGGGGAAATTAATATTTAAATTACAATATAACGGTCGCCAGCCGCAATAAATACCACAAAAATTCACTGTCTTGAATCCTAAGAAATTTTGAAGATTAAATAAAGGAAAGGAATAGACAATGTATTTAACTGACTCGTGCGTCTAACAGATGAGGAGCGAGACTAACATAAAAATCTCTAGGAATCGGGAGGTTTCGCAGGAAGAAT
This sequence comes from Teleogryllus oceanicus, assembly GCA_964035755.1. NCBI lineage: Eukaryota > Metazoa > Arthropoda > Insecta > Orthoptera > Gryllidae > Teleogryllus > Teleogryllus oceanicus. Next base: position 120,533,737 of record CAXIVR010000004.1, read on the forward strand.
GTTTGCAAGTTGAAGGTTGTCAAACTACGTCAAAGAGCTACCCTTCAAGTGGTAAACTTGATCCTTTTCATTAATAAATACAAATTTATTACCAAATAAACAAAGGTCAAGCCCTTTCCATTATAAGAAATGACAACTGAAAAATGTTGTACATAAATCAGAATTACATGCAAATTAACAAAATGTTCGGCTGAAGCCTTAACATACAATGAATGATAAATTTACATTACAAAAATTACATATCCAAAAGGTCAGGCGATGTCTGTATACAGAACGCTGAAAAATAGAATTCTTTAACACAATTACATCTTATAAATAAGCTTGTCAGGCATGAAGGTCTCTTTACAAAATTTCTTTAATAAATGAATTAAATTACTTTATTGTAGGGCGTTTTCCGCCGAAAGGCAAAGTTCACGTGAAAACCGTTCAACGTTCAATTACAAATTTGACAAAGCTCGTCACATTAGAGCTTTCATTAAACAAACATAATTATATGCTAATGAGCAATGAAGAAATGCTCTTAAACAATTGCTCATGGATTGATTGATTGATTTTTTCGTGTTTCCGGGCGCGTCAACTGCTCTGGTCACTAGTCCCGTTAGTGTAGTGCATGTTTTTTCTCGGGAGATGGCGGTGATCTTTCCCAGCTTGATAGCGAGATCCGGCGGCGACCTACCGTCGGCTAGCGGGGTTTCCCCCTAACCAGGACTCTCCCACCAGCGGGGCGCCGCCCCGGGACAAGCTCTAAGCTCCCGACCGGTCTCCCGGAATATGTGGTAGTGTAGTGCATGTTAGTGTAAGTGTGTGTGGGAGAGAGGTTGGGACAAGGAAGAGGAAGGACAGATCGCGCGCGGTCCGTTTGTTAGGGCACTGCTCTGGCTTTCGCCTGGTGTTGATCTAAGAAACCACGGAAAACTACCGATCAGAGCAGCCGGCCGCTAGAATTCTCCTCCAGACAGCGACTGAATTCGACCTAGCTGGAAAGCTAGTGTCGAAAATCCTGCGGCCGTGGGGAGTGGGAACCTAGGACCTCCCGATCAGAGGCGCTGCAGTGACATCAGTTGATGCATTGAGCTACCGCTCCCGGTTGCTCATGGATCAACATCTTTTTGCGCACAAACTTTATTATAGAGATACACTCCAGAACAACAATAAAAGTAATAATTTGTTGCACACAGGTAATCATCTTAAGTCCTCCGGGAAACCAGTTGCAAGGTTCGGTAATCAACCACTTCGATGGAGTAAGCACCCAGTGAACTCATGATTTACTGAGGTCTTGAAAGGGTTACCACAGATAGAAAGCAATCCTTGGAAAGGCGTATCGAGATGGCACACATCAGCCAACTGTATCTGGACTTTCGAAGGTGTGAGGAAATAATACAACAGTGTCTCCCACTCCCTGAGAAAGCAAAACTATAATTGAGCCAGACTGGAGGCATAAAACGCACCTCGCATTAGTGTGAAGAATGAATTCAACGATGTTAGATGATTTTTTTGTAATTAATGCAAGTTTTAAATTTTATATTGTAATAACCCGATGAGTAGACAATACATAATGGGGTTTATCGTCACACACGGAGTACAGCGATAATTGATGAATGACAGGGCTCACACACTAAATTTGTTTAGTGGGTGCCAAGCGTGCATCTTACCTGCCATCCTGCTCCGGCATTGAGTACCTCAGGGTTTGGGTCGAAGGGATGCATTACGTCTACTCACTGTTTTAATAATACTCAGAGATGCAATTTTATAAGGGGTAAGCCGTCTTAAGTGAGGCTAACACGTTTATTGTGAAACAAACTATCTGATTTAATTTTTAAATTTAATATTTCCTCTGCTCTCTAATATTAATTCAACGTAACCCGTTCCAAATTTATAAAAGAATATGGGCGCCAGGACAAGATTACGTTAATTCAATTATTAAAATTAATCTTCAACTGCTATTTTCATTAAATTAGTATCCGGCTAACTGGGTCGATGGGTCTTATAAGAAATAATCGCTATTGCCTACTAATAGCCGATTATTCTATCTGCTATCGATACAGAGTGGCCGAGGAATCTGAAAAGCAAATATACATTTCTAGAAACTCATTTCCTGGAATTGGCTAAATGAAAATCATCTTTTCTATTCACAGAAACTTGTAAGTTTATTCAATGTTCCGTGTTAACAATACGAAACTTTTGGTCATGACCAGTCTCAAACCTTATATTGCAGTACCCGTCTTCGCATGCTATTGACCGATGTCGCCGCGTAGAACCATTTTCAATCTTTCCAGGTGTCGATGGCTCCAGGTCCAAATACCATCTTCTTTTGTTCCGTTCTGGCACAAGTGTATTCAAGTCACTGATCCTCACCGCCTCATAAGTTGATAAGAGTTACTTAATTTTCCTTTTAAACGTTCTCAGTTCTTTCTACTCGTATACTTAAAATATTAAAATTCAGCAAACTATTATCTGCATCAAATACTCCCAGTCCTGTTGCAACAAATTCACCTAAGTTCACAATTTTAGCTGCGCACTTGAAATATTTCCAAGTTCCAATTTCCGCACCTTCCATCAATATTCTAAGTCCGACAATCATACGCTCCAAAGTAAATGTTCACAATTCCCAAACTCCCTACATCAATTGTCTGCACACAATCCGCACAGCACCACAGCATAAGTCGGAATGCATCCATATTCCACTCTTTCAGCCCTGCAAAACTCGGTCCGTCTTTCTACTGTTTCTTGTTAGAAAAAATTCCATGCCTAGCCAATCCCTCAATTACTTACAATTCAACTAGCCGCCCCCAGACTGTATTGCTTTCTCGACCACTCCCCAAACAGTTACTTTGTCAACTAGCCGCGCCCCGTGGTTCAAACAATGAGGTTTGTTGACCTTGACGACAACTCGTCTACCGTTGCTATGCCGCCATATTTGCCTATGTCTAATCCTTACCATTCACCCTGTTAACAATAAATGTGAAGCAATACAAGGTCCCACATATTGGTATGACACAATTGACAAATAGAAAGGTCTCAAATACAATTTGAAATTACTAGTTCCTTATCAATCTCCAGTCCAAAACTGTTATTTAAATTAAATGGAGATGGGCAAGTGCATTGAAATAATGATGGCGATGGTCGTATTACCTCACTTCGGTGGGATTGCACGCCTGCGGGTCATTACCGGTCAATTCCGGCGATGATGTTGCAGCGGAACACGGTTTGTACACATGAGCAATGGATCTCGTACTCCCGTCGACTCTCCGAGAAGTCAGCAGCTGTCCGCGACCAAGCTCAAAGCGCCACCTCGTCTGCGTTCACTCGCCCTTTTAATTACTTTTAGGGTGTCAGTCCGACTGATCCACCACACCGAATTAATTCCGGTTTAGTGAATGATGGATAGTCGGATTGCTTAGGCCTGCAGGTACTGGTTAGTCACGCCAGTAGATAATTGACTCCGTCATACGATGACTAAGTTTAATCTCATAAAGTTCTTTCTCAAGTCACTAGCTCAATCCTCCTCTCTCGAGATCCTAGCTCAAGTCTCTCTAACAAGTGTGTTCTCACTCATCTCCAGATCAAGTCTCCTTAACAAGTGTCTGCTCTCACCTTTGTAGTCCGTGTTCATAACAAGTCTGTTTTTCTAAAAACCTCTGTTGCTCTCTCGCTTTCTTCCCCCCCCCCATTTCGAAATGTCTGTGTTGCCACGTGCGTGATGCTTTTCCCTCTGATTGGTTCCATCATCAGGCTTCCGCTAATCTTTTCCGTCGATTGGCTCTAGGCAATCCCTCCCCTTAGCGACCTACTTTGCTATGTTTTTAATTTGGTCGCCTTTGTGCGGCCATGGGCGCGTAGCGATCTCAGAGAAAGCGAGGCAGTGTTCGCTGTCAGCTGATTATTTTATGGTGCACCCTTACGGATCAACAGGTGAAGTACCATCGGCTTCCCTAATGTGACTGTTCCGACGATCGCCGGGGACAAAGAATGAGGCGGGGTAGTGGAAGGGTACCTCTGTCTCGAAGAAGCGGCTCGCGGAGTATTAGCACGCCTGCGAGACCTTAGTGCGTAGAGGCGATGCGCGAACACGTGGGCATGACGAAATGCTTGGGGGGGGGGGGATGTCTGCGCGGGTAGAAATTGGCGTGCAGAGGGGGCTTTGTTTTATGTGTTATATAGTTATAGGGTTAAGTGTTTTACACATATGTGTGTAATTAATACAAGTTATACATTTTATATCACGCATTGAATTTTTGTGCTATCACTTAACACCCAAAAGTTGTGAAGGTAGATAAATAATAACAATGAATACAGTTGATTTCTATTCAATTATAATTGATTCTCAACACGTCATCTTTAAGTGGCACGTAGGGAGGAAGCAAACAAATATTTGGGCCGTGGATATCCAGTATCAAGTTAAGTCCAGTACCTCTTTGGAATCCAAACAATTTCATACATTTCTCAAAACCGAATCGAAAGCATAAAGTGATCCCCATAAGAAATATGCAAAACCATACATTTTAATTATATTCACTATATATTTTATATTGTTTTTCTGATATGTTAAGTGCAGTTATATATAAAAAATATTTTTGTCCAGTGGATCATTTTTTTGAAATCACAGTACGTGTTTTATTGGAGCGTTTCAAATCATTGTGGCCCAGTGTGGGTGGCAGCGACGGTGTTCTGTGAGCTTCCGGAGCGCCCAGTCCGACCAATCGCCCGCCCCGCCCCCTCCAGTGCCCAACCCCTTTCACGGCCGGCTCCACCGGCGTCTTCGCCCCCCAGGCGCCTCCAGCTTTGCCACCTCTTCTAGTTTCCTCACGTGTACATTTATCCTCTTCACCAATTTTACCTTCTGCAAAGCCATACCTTCAGTGGACGCTCTTAATTCTTTCTTATTTCCTTCCAATAAGATTACTTTTTCCAGTTTCGTCAGTAGCTGTTCAGATATTGCCGTCCCCCTCACCATCGCTCTGCTCATTTGCAAGATGGTTCAAGGTATTTTATTCCCGTATTGTAATGGACTCTGGTCTATGGACAAGCTTTCATGAAATTTTTCGGTACAAAGGTCATTAAAAAGAAGCAATTCAACTAGGTGTAATGTATCACGATGATAATATTTTTCAAAAATAATTGCGTAAAATAATGACCTTCGGGAGCTCAAAAATAATAATTCCATAGATACTTGTACTTACGTGTCGGTAAAAAATTATATTATCAATATAGAAACTTTTATTATTTAGTACATACCTTGCAGAAATAATGTGCGTCCTACCTGTGTTATGGTATAATTTCCACCTAATAGAATGTGGTTTAATCCTTCGGTATTTCATTCGTCCCCAATTTCTTTTTCTTTCTTCATTCGAAATTCCACCGTCCCATGATCTTGTTCTCGTCAGCCTTTGCCAACGCTGCCAGTTGAAGTCCGCAGTCTTGTTCTCTACTTCAGCCGAATGGTGATTGTACCTCTTTCTGGGAACCTCTTTGTTTCGTGCGAGCTGTCACCTCGCTTTTCCCTCTGCCTCTTTCGCCCCGCCCCCGGGCGCAAGCTCCGTGCGGGCCGAGGATTAGCGCGCTGTAAACTGACGCCCGCGGGCGGCCCGGCCCCGCCCCGCCCCGCCCCGCCCCGCGGGACCGCCCCACCCCCGCTCCTAAGGAACCCCGTCCGCAGCTCCCCGCCCCTCGTCGCCACGGGCTCTCCCTCGGCCGGTTGCCGAATCCATTAAAAGAATTCTCAAGTGGAGCCGCCGCTTTTATAGAAAAAGAAAACATTGAGGGCGGATTCGAAACTCTTCAACAACATTTAAACCGGATGCGATGGGAGGCAATCTTTTTAGCGAGCATTAGCGGCCCGGAAGGCAACCGGATCCCCAGGGGACCGCCCGCGCTCGGCGCGCCCCCCGCGCCCGAGGGGGACGCGCCGGGGCGCCCAATTATTTTGATTAACACCCCGGGTTCGAGACCGGTTGCCGGCGCCGCCCATTTGTCAAGGGACGAGGCCGCGCGGCGTAGGGGCTGGGAAGCCGACGGCTCGGTGGCCGACCAAAGAAACACCCGATTTTTTTCCCCACCGACACTTCTACATTTATTACCGCCCTTTGCAAGGCGAATAATGAGTTGTACCGGGCGGCGCGCGAGGCTGTGCGAACGGTGGGAAGGGCGGACGCGAGGTCGAGAGGACGGCAGGCGTCTGCCGCCCGGGGCGCGCCTCCGGGCCTCGTCCTTTTTGCCACTTCTCGGTCCGCTCCCCGGGGCGGCATTTTCGAGGACTTTATTACTTTGCGACATGGCTTAATTCGCTTTTTAGCTCTTCACGGTTTGTTTTAGACTGTAATGGAAGTTCCCCTCTGTTTTATGTCGTTATGGCACAAGTTAATTACGGCTGAAGTCGAGAGCTATGGGAATTCTCCGAGAAAGAAATTTATTGTGGGTCATTCCGCAGGTAGAGCAAAGGTACTTGAATTTTACCTAGGAAGCCCATCGTTTCCGGAAGAGTGTAACTCATCAGATCGAAATAAATCCTAGTATTCCTAATAAGATTCACACTCAGTGCTTTAACTGGTTCTACATCATATGTTAACTGTACAAATACATTCTTTTCCCTACAGAAGAAATCTAGGTGGTTGACGTATGAATAAATAACAAAATCTTCAAACGATCCAGGGTCGGAATATAATGGTGAGCAGAGCGAATTCTTGTCGTATGTTCCAATAGTCGATACGAAGGAATGGTGGAAGGGAGGATTCGAAACGAATAAGAAAGAACGCATTTTGAAATTATTAGATATGGAAGAACTGAGAGTTACGGGTACGAACTCTCATGTAGTTTCCCATGTGTAGTACAAAACAGATAAAGTGAATACGACTACACTTTTTGAGAGTATTGAAATACTTTACAGAGCAAGGCAGTAATATCTTCGGGTATTAATATTCGTGTAAATGTAAATATTCACTTCTTTCGAGATCTATGTACTACGTGTGCATTCTAGATGCACATTCACTTAGCTCTTGCCAAAATTATCTATTCATATAAAAAATGTAATTCCACCAATGACGCATAATTAATCTCACAGCCAAGGGAAGCGAATGGACATGTCGATTGCATCGGTCCGCGCACAGGGCTCCGTTACACACATGTTCCTCAGGTGCCCCATCTCCAATACTAATGGATTATTTGGAAACTCATGCATTATTCATAGTTTCGGGGTTAGCGGTACAGGCTCGAGTTTCGAGACGTATCAGGAGCTCAAGTCTCAGTCTGATGGCTATGTTCCACCGCTTCTCCGGCCCTTGCACAGCAATATCCCGTACTCCACGTCAGTGTTACTTTCTCGCCCTTAAAAAGGAACCTCGTTCACACGAGAAGAGAAAATTATGTAATGCTACGGGAAAAAGCAGCGAATTTTCCGCAGGCAACTTTTATTGGCGGGTCCTGGTAACGGAAAAGTGGATAAATCCAGTTGCCAAATTTAGAGAAACCATCCTCTAATACGTGGTACACCATTTTGGCTACAGCCAGAATCCATATTTTTTGGGTTCGTGCTGCTGAAAAATCCATTGATGGCAAAACGTCTGTCCTTCCGGTCAATGAACAACGCTAGCGGCCAAACCGTTCAGACAATTTTCTCCAAAACTGATATTCCATAATCGATCTGGCAGATGTCGCGGCCCTTTGAATTTGAAACCGATATTTTAATGGGAGCGGGGGATTGTACTTTACATGAAGCCCGTAGGACGTTTTCAAAATGTTCAACAAATTGCTCCATTGTTTCATTAAATTTTGTTGTTCGATAGTGTGAAGGACGTTTAAACGAATGATGCAGGTCTCAATTTCGTGGAAAAACCCTGATTTTTCGGCGTCTTCCTACAAGTACAATTATGAAGATAATCATTTTTTATTAAAGAAATGTGTTCATAAAAAACAGATCTTCAAATATTAGAATGTGCAATTTTTCGAAAATGTGAGTATTTTTTTGGGAAATTTTGTATCAAACATAGGTAATTTCCATTTCCTTTAAGCCATTTGTTCTTACAAATGGCCGAAAATTTTGGGATTGAACTTGGACCTTAGAAAACGTTAAGAACTTAAGAGTATGGCGCAGGTTTCATGTTCTTTGAAATCCCTGATTTATCGAAAGTTCAAGTCACTTTTCGAAAATAAAAGTATTTTTGTGTAATTTGGCGTCATAGTCGCCCGCTTCGAATTTCCTGCGCTTCCTCAATATAATATGAGAGGTTATTCCTGGCTGTTGGATGCTACGCATGTTAGAATTTGTTTATTATATCATATTTTTTGTTCGTTTCTTACATTCGAGCTTTTGTTATACGATTACAAATTAATCTTTTAGAAATTATTTTAAACCTCTAGGAAAAATTAAGGTGGGGTTTAGCATGCGAGAGTTCTCGCACGGGTATGCTAGTTGGTGTATATTCGTGTAATTATAGAAGCACGTTATGCACATTTGCTTAAAATAGAGACTTGTCTCTAAAACGTTTCATGTTTTCACATAATTTATTTATTTTTGAGCGCTTATTCATTAGACAAAGCTGGTCACAGTTTGTTTTTTTCTTTTCTATAGATAAAATACATGTGAAAATTCAGGATATTTCTTGATATATTTTTTAAATCAGGCAGAACAAGGAATCAAGACCCAATGTACTTCTCTAAGATGAATATTTACTTCAGTTATTGCTGTCGCAAAGTAAGCCAAATTATGGTATGTTTTCACAAAAAAAAATATTTTCATTACAAGTACGCTTCTCCTCAATTTTATCAAAAAAGGTTTATAAAGGAAATGAAACATAGTTAATTTTAATTACATTTTAAAGTGCATATTTCAGAGTTTTTAGGTCTTAAATGCACATTTTTTAAAAATATATTTCAAGTTTTTAGGGCATAAAACCCCTTTTCCTAACTATTACGATTCTTCACTAAGGTTATTGCTCAATTAAAAAAAGAAAATCAGTGGCGTAATAATGACAGTCATTGTAATCAATCGCGTAATCAATGACAGTCATTGTAAGGAAGTTAGATTTTATTTACTAGTGAACAACTTCAGCATCCGAAGCCATTATTTATACTCTTATTGTACCTTTCCTCTCTATTTATTCTCGAGTATTCCAAACTTAACCATTATTTTTTAGTAATTAAAATAAAAAATGATGAGCATCTGACCCTTGAGGTTTTGTCGTTTTGATCATCTTCCGCTAATTGATTCAAACCTAAAAGTGTGAGAAAAAATGTTTGTTACAACGTAACTGATTGATTATTTGGTGTTTCCGGGTGCGTCAACTGACGAGGTCATTAGTCCCGTAAATGTAGAGAATGCCTTTATAACGGGAGGTGGCGGTATTCTTCCTCCCAGGTGGATGGTGATATCCGGCGCCGACCTATGCTTTGGCTTGCGCGATTTTCCGCATTCAAGTTTCTCCCACCAGCAGGACACAGACCCAGCCGGGACAAGCTCCAAGCTCCCGATATGAGTGGTAGTGTAGTGATTGTAAGTGAAAGTAAGGGATGAGAATAAGGCAGGAAGGAAAAGAAGAGTTGGCGCGCGGTCAGTGGCCCGATTATTAGGGCACTGCTCGGATATTCGTCTGGGGTTGATCGGAGAAACCACAGAAAACTACCGATTAGAGCAGCCGGCCGCTAGAATTCTCCCCCAGACAGCGACTGAATTCGACCTAGCTTATTTTTGATTAAATTTTATTTTACTTTGTCAGACAAAACAACGTTCAGCCGTGAGGCTCTTCAGCTGACTGATTGTCCGAGCAACTTTGTATCAGCAAAGTGTGAAGGGGGTAATTTCTTGTCAGCTCCGTGATAGTGATTTCATTAGGTTATACCTTCAATCAAGATTATTGCGAGGAAATTTCATTAGAGAGCGATGACTGGGTTTAGGAAGGAAATACGATGGGAGAGAAGGTAAATGCAATAAGTGTTCTTACCTTATATGTCGGAGAGATCTTGAAGGGAAATGAGAAATGGGAGTCTTTTTCTTAGGTGGGAGAGTGGAGGTTGATTAGTTCCTATTTCGTAAGTGACGACTCCTTGTACATTATTTAAATTATTTAAAAAATTATGTGCCAATTTCGTAATAAAGGAAGTAATCGGTTCTATTGCAAGATCGTTGTGAAGGGTCTTATTGCTGGCAAACCATGGGGAATTTCCTATTATTCTTAAGAATTTGTTTTAAAAGATTTATAACTGATTTAATGTGAATGGTTAAAGCGGATCGAATTTTTAAAGAAGAGTTGTGGTTGAGAATCGGGCGTAAAATAGCTATCTTCAATTACTTTGGACGAGATATGACTATGCCCATTTAATCTTGTGTCCAGGAGAACGCGGAGATAACAAATAGATGAATTTAGAGGAGACCAAGGAAAGATAGAAGAACTCAGAGGTAAGGGGGCGAGGAAAGACAGGATACCTTAAAGTAAATATTTTGGCTATTGATTTCTTGGAGTTAATTTTGATTTTTCATAATTTTGACAAATTTTCTTTGTTTTTTAGATGACATTGAATTACACGACATGCTGTATCCAAGTTTTGATCTGCGTAGAGTAAAGTATTTTCTACAAAGAGAGCTGTGGCTACAAAGAACAGCCCGAGGTGAAGAAATGAAAAAGTTAAGACAGAGACCGTGCAATTCAATAGAAAGGGTATAATATAGAAATATAATGATATTCCAATTTTCCTTAATTTGCATTTTAATCGTTCATGTCTCACTCGATCAAACGCCTGGATGACGTCTAGGAAAACTGCGAGTAGGTGAAAAGCAGATTGAAATAAAAGTGAATTTGTTCTGTTAATCTTAATAAATGATGAGTTGTTGAGTAGTTTGCTCTGAAGTCAAATTGAAAAGTAGCTTCCAAGCTAGTGTCGAAAATCCTGCCACTGTCGGGTCTCTCGAACCTAGGACCTCCGGGTCAGAGGCAGTGCAGCGCCATCAGCTGATGATCCATCTCGTGTAAAATTTGTTTCTGGTGATGAATTCAAGCCATGAATATACGATACTGTTTCAAGGGCATTTTTCACAAATTTTAGGGAATTAATGTTTTCTTTCCTAGAATATCTAGCGATCTTCAAAAATAAATAATTAGCCATGCAAATCTATAAAACGTACAATTTCTGAAGCAGCTAGCTTTGAAATATACCAGATAAGAAATTAAGAGGACGCAATTTTATTCTAGAAAGGCGAGAGAACGCATTTCATAAACTCTCGGAGACATCCGTTCTGTTCACCCTTAAAGTAGTTCATAATTAACAAGCAACGTATTACGTCGCCGTCCATTCAGCCGGCGCGGCGCATCGCTTCCCAGCAGACGGCAACGGCTCGGGTCGGGTCGACCAAAGCCCCGCCTGCCTTATCTCACCGCCAGGGCGGAGGCCGTGACCTTATCAAAAGGTGATGTCATCACTGCCTGAGCCTTGCTGCGTTGGGTGCGCGCTGCGCCGCTCTGCCCCTGTGCCACCCCGTCCCGTCGTTTTCGTCTTTTACGTCTCCTAGCTCTCATTCCTCCATCCCGACACATCTTCATCCGCCCCCGCGCTTCTTGTGACGGCTGACACTGAAGACGGTCAGGCCTGAACACAGAATATGCACAAAAGCGGTTAGGGAATCATGCCTCGACAATAGTATCGATTTAATAGCTTCATGTGGTGGAATAACACTAATCTATTTCGAAGACGGATTAAGAAAATAATCTCATAAGGCCAAATTTACAAGTGAAAATTACATTTCATTTCATTTGATTCATTAAATTGCAAAATTTCATTAAACGGTGAATCAAAGAAAACTAGTAGAACTAAAAGAGCACATACTTTCTCGCCCTTAGTAATGGTTAGGTAATACTATTTATATAGCAATTTTTCTCCGAATTAACACCCATCAGTCACCATTTTCTGTAAACATAGGAGAACATTAAATGCGATAACTAAACATTTTCAAGCAAATATCATCACAAATTTGACAATTATAAGTGCGTTTCATACAGCTAAATCGTGCCCTAACAACGAGACACACGTAATTCACGGAAATACAGCTGCCATCTCGAGAGGCGGAATGCCATTGACGCATTCCAATCTGATATTTTGTTTTCATATTACATTTAAATCGTATTGTTAAGAGAGAAAACTTAATTGGGATAATTTCAATTAGGGATTCAATTAGGGGATTGGTTGAAATCCGTTGAAAACCGTGTAACCGAATCGCGAATGTATTATTATTATTATTATTATTATTATTATTATTATTATTACATTATTACTTTTATTCTGTGACTCGATTTTTGACCTCAAAGCTCATAATACGTCCAAAATATTTTACTTTCAATTCCTTGGCTTTGGCTTTTAGAGAACGTTCTGTTTGCTTTTCAAATTTTCGGCATTTTTCTTTTTGTCCTCCCATTGTATGTTCAATATTTTCTTCCGTGCCCATACTTCAAAAGCATATTCCTTATTTCGGCCTTCCTCAATGTCCAGCTTTCACACCCACACAACAGGATTATAAATACCTGTATCCTGATGACCCTTTTCTCTCAGAGGCTACCATATCTATCGTGACGATCGACTCAGACCGTGGAGGCGGAACCACGATAGAAGTCCTTCCGCATACAAGAATTGTCACTTCAAATTTAGAAATCATGGAAGCTACAGTGGAGATTGGAACTGTGTCAAAACCAATCACCTTCATGTCCACCTCCAAATGCCGTCAAATACCTCTCATTACAACCGACTTAACTGCGCTCGTCTCTCTAGAACAAACAATTCTACTTGTACGCGATCTGAACGCGAAACAAATTGAATGGGACTGCAAGTGGAATACTCAAGGTGGCAACATCTCTTTGCAATTTCTTCTCTCTTCCACTTCTCTAACCATCCAACCTACTTCCGGCCCAACTCGTCTTTTAAATGACTCTCCTCACAACATCCTGCGCATTGTAATTCACTCTCCTTCACTAAATCCTACTGTTCCAAATCCTCTTTCCGAACTTCCTATTATCTTCTCTCTCACCTTAGTTGCCTTCCCATTTTCAATAAGCCAAAACATCATCCTCTGGGCAAACTGGAATTAATACCGTTATAGAATCACACACAAGGTACATACCCAAAACCGCGCCCCAGCTTCACCTGAAGAAATTAACAATGTAGGAGAAACCTTCACCTATCAAATACGGTCAGCGAACAACCACTTTACCAGAAACAGGACGCCGAAAAAAGGGATAATTTATCATTAAACTAATCCAAGCTTGGAGGCGAGTGCAAAGAAAATTCTACGCGACGATTCTAAGGGAAGAGGAAAGAGAACTAATAATATTTAACTAATAATAACTATATAATTTCCATTTGGAAATTGCAAAAAAACTTTAAGATAACCGAAAGACCCAATAACTGGACAACGCGTCTGAACAAACTACAAGACAACTAACAACCCAGCCAGGAGAGCAGAAATATTTGCTTCAGTTACTGGAGACAGATTCACTCCCAACTAAACCAGAAATTACGTAAAAGAAAATAGAAATTATATATCAATTGTCGAATCAAGACATTTACAAAACTGAGAAAACAAATCGGTAGATATCGCTAACCTCACAGAAATATCCACATCCGAAGAACGCCTTTTATCTGAAAGTAAAAATCTTATCAACAAAGCAAGTGGTCCTGATAGAATTAGCCCACAAATGATGAGAAACTTCCGTTTCGGCGATGTCCAAGCTCTTCTCAAAATTCTAAATGCCCGTCTCAAAAATTGCTATTTTCCTAAATTGTGGAAGAACGTCACGGCCGTAGTAATTAATAAACCCAGAAAAAACTACAAAAATCCCAAAAATACCGCCCGATCAGCCTTCCGACTGTCATAAACGATGAAAGTTGTTACAAAAATATTCTGCAACCAACAATACGTGCACATGTAGCAAAAAATAACACCATCAGATGCACGCAATTTGGATTCAGGAAATGGCACTCGTCAGCACTTCAAATTTTCCGCCTCGCAATGGACGCAATATTCTTTATAGCACACTCCTGCTCTTTACCCGCCATATTTTTCGACCTCTCCTTCCCTTTTGATGAAGTTAATCACCGCCTCCTACTAAAGAAATCTTAAATGCGTCTTGCACTTCGACTCTACCTTCTCTTCAAGATGTATGTTTTAAATAGAACCTTCCATATTCGCTATCCGTCACACTTTTCAGCAGTAAAACCGTTCCTTTCTGGAGTCCCTCAAGGCGCTGTGTTATGATCTCTACTCTTCAGTCTCTTTCTTCATTATCTTCCAACTTCCCCTTCACAAAAGACGCTGACGACGTGAAAATGATGTTATCTGCCAACTAAAATTAATCGACTTCAACAAATAGCATGCAATCTCTATTATTGGTGCAGTTCAAACGGGTTCACTTTAGATACAGATTATTTTCATGTGGAGTCGAAAAGAAAAGCCCCTCCGTATAGAGCTAAACGGGTAATTTCATAGATGGAAAGATGGTACTTTTTGCCCACGGAAGCAACTTTTTCCGTTGCTGAAGAGTTCAAACACAAGCTTGACCTGGTATTACCTCAAAGGTAAAAGCCTCGAGGGTTCCGCGCGCTCCATAGGTCTGTCCGCCACGAGGAGAGGGTGTAGCCTTCTGGAAGCAGGAGAGGACAAGGTGGCAAAATACTATCCAGTCATTCTCCTGGCAATCAAACTTCATGGTGTGCCCAACATCAAAATCCTTCCAGTGGTGGTTGGAGCCTTGGGGCTATACCAATATCCAGAGTCCGTGCCTTCAGAACGTCTCGAGGCGATCTGCTATCTCTGACTTCCTCTCAGGAGCTATACTATCCTCTACACCCAATTTGTTAGAATAGAGTAATTTAGTTTTCCTGTTAGTAAATCCAGAAAAGGAACTTCGTAATCCCCTGGGGAAGTCTAGTGAACCCAGTGTACCTAAAATGCCTAGAAAAAAAAAAAACAATAAAACTCCCATGTAATAAAATCTATTTTCAAGGATAAACAAGCAATAAATTTTGAATTTTGAAAGGGAGAAAAAAAAACAAAAAACTCCCATGTAATAAAATCTATTTTCAAGGATAAACAAGCAATAAATTTTGAATTTTGAAAGGGAGAAAAAAAAACAAAAAACTCCCATGTAATAAAATCTATTTTAAAGGATAAATAAGCAATAAATTTTGAATTTTGAAAGGGAAAAAAACAAAAACTCCCATTTAATAAAATCTATTTTCAAAGATAAATAAGCAATAAATTTTGGCTCTTATTACTTCCTGCCGCGACAACATGGAAACGATAATTTAAATAATTGTATTTCCCACTGAATTCTAGAAGACGTGCACAGAAAATGAAGTTACATTTATGTCCAGAAGCAAAACAAGGGCCATCTCAGCATTTGCTCAATGGATCAGGGAAACTGGACGAAAAACCTGATCGAGATGGGGGTCATTGACCCGGAAGCTGTAGTACAATAGTTGTTACAAGTTGATTATACTTATTTATACAGTCCAAATGGTAAATAATGCATTATGTATCATTGTTAAAATTAATGTTCCTTTTCTTGTGATGCTCAGTATAGTCTCTAATTGTATAGAAACAGTTTTGCAGCAGAAACGATTTCACCTGGGATTTAAACTTTTCTATTGAATTTAATCGTTTAGTGTCATCTGGCAAAGTGTTGTAAAATAATGTACATGTATTGTATATGAATTTTTGTAATGAGCTGTTGATACTGTTACCTGATGAATATGATTTCTACGTCGAGTGTTATAGTAATAGACTTTGGCATTTTCTGAAAATATATTCCCGCCCTTGAGCAAGTCATTTTTTACAAAACCACTGACTCGTAAATAAGAAGACACGGTAATGGTAGAATTCCCTAGATTAATGAAGAGAGGCTTACATGAATCACGTGGGTGGGATTTGGTTATTATTCGTACAATTCGTTTTTGTAATCTAAAAGTCTGGGAGCTATAAGATGTATTCCCCCAGAATATTATGCCATATCTCAGGCGGGAATGAACATTCGCGAAGTATACACAACGAGCAGTATGAAGGCTGACTGAATTTGCAAGAATTTTGAACGCGTAGCATAATGAACTTAATTTTGTGTTCAATTCATTTAAATGGACGTTCCATTTAAGGTTTGACTGAATTGAGAGACCTAAAAATTTTGTTGCCTTAACATCAGTCAATGGTACACTGTTCATTTTCAATGGAGCACAGAATTGTTTATTTGAAATGGAAAACTGCATTAAAACCGTTTTCTTTTCGTTTACTATTAATTTGTTATTTCGGAACCAATTTGAAACATCTGATATTGTACTATTTACGGTTTCTTTATTGCAAAGGATGTTCGTATCATCCGCAAAGAGAACCGTTCTTCCGTTTCGAATCGTCGAGAGCATATCGTTTACGTAAAGTAGGAACAGAGTAGGGCCTAAAATCGATCCTTGAGGAACTCCACATGCAACGGGCAAAGAGTCGGAAAGGTGCGTACGTAATGTTCCATCATTCCAGTAAGGTATTTCAACTCTCTGAGATCGTTGTTTAAGGTACGAACATAACCAATCTAGAGCAATACCACGAATTCCATATGAAGGTAATTTGGAAAGTAAAATGGCATGATCAATGACGTCAAAAGCTTTTGAGAGATCTAAAAATAATCCAATAGGTTCCTCATTTTGATCCAATGATGAGGCGACATCTTTAAGAAAAGAAAATATAGCTGTTTCCGTTGATTTTGATTTTCTAAATCCAAATTACTTAGTTACCACGTCTTTAAGTGAGAAGTATATGCTATTTAAAGTAGCATTTAGAAAATTGTGTACACGAACAGAACACACGTTTTGTGAGTCCTTGATGCCGAAAAATTGATTGACGGCATTGAACTTAGTCTGTCCGTCCTTCTGTGGCCAAGGCTAGCGCCTAAATCGTTCACATGATTTTTGTCCTAAAATGGATATTCCTGATCAATCTAAACTAACTCGAGGCTCTGGGAGTATGAAACGGATATTTGAATTTTTGAGAATACTTTAGAAGAAGACTCAACATTTTCAAAATTTTATCAAAAACTGCTCCAATTCTTTACATTAAACTTTGTTCTCGGATAGCATAAAGGTCGCTTAAGAGAATGTTGCAAGTCTAATTTTCTTTGAAATCCCTGATTTTTCGAAAATTGCAAAAGTTCAGCGTCTTCTTACAATATTGAAGCTAGAGAGTTTTCTCTTAATGAAATCTGTTTTTGAAAGGCAGATGTTTAAACACGACAATTTACAATTTTTCGAAAATATGAGTAGTTGTAAAATATAGGCAATTTATTAAAACTTATTTTATCAAAAACCGCTCTAGATTTTTTCTTCAACTTTTCCTCGAATTTATTGAAAATAACGGCAAAACGTTGGTGCTTGCTCCGTGAGCTCTCGCATTTAAGCTTGAAGTTCATACAGTATATAATTCTTTTTGCTTAAAAAGGGTCCAAATGTTTTCTTCAATTGTGTTCCTCAGATAGAGTAAAAGAGGCTTAAAGGTGTAGGTATAATTTTCTTTGAACTTTCTAAATTTCAGAAAATTGTAAAAGTTAGGAATAATACGAGAAAATATGAGCTGTTGTAGCCTCACTAGTTATTTACGCCGCATTGGTGTAATAGAATTATCGTAAGTCGGGGTCTGTCTGCATTGCGTACCCTGCAAGTACAGACGTTTACCTTTTAATTGATTTTGTGAAATTTCAGTAATTTGAAGGAAATGTAGCAATAAAGTGGTGCAAATAGTTTAATGTTCCTAAAATTCATTTCACAGTTGATGTTTACTCAAATCAAATGTTGGAGAAAGATTAATACAGATTGTTGTTTATTTTTACAATTTAATTTACCTGTAATTAATATTATTACAGAATAAGCGATTCATGAATGAACATCTCATTACAGAGCATTTCGTGACAACAATTATATTATGGCCCTTGCACAGTCATTATGGTGGCGTTCAAAACACTGTTTACTCGCAAAGATTTGTTTGTAGTACGAGTTTCCCCTCCACTAACAGCCATTACTGCAACCATGTAGGTGGAAACGTGGATGTTGGATACTACGTATTACCGTGTCTGCATTGTTTAAAACACTAATTGGCTATTTGGGCGTCATCAGGAATATTAAACAACCTGTTCGTTTACAGTGCGCCGAATTTAATAGACTTCATTTCAATATCAACATGAAATTGAATAGAAATGAAAAGATACTGAGAGAAATAAATACCAAAGAACAGTTCCGAAGAACAATTTCACTTCATCTTGGAAAACAATATTTCTATCTACAAATATTTGTAAATCACTGTTTTCAAGTGAATAACACTATGGTGATATTTGTCTGATATCTGGATATTAACCACACTTTATATCCTGTTGAATCTCAACAAAGTTTCACAAAAATGTTTAAATATAATGTGTGCAAGATTATAACAAACTGAATCTAGTGATGCTACAGAATGATGGTACAGACTTTCTGGTAGTAAAATTTTCTCATTTCCTTTGCGTGGATTGATTTATGGTCTTGCCCCATCCTCTGGCCAGCTGCCATCTATCGTCGCCCAAAATATAAATATAAATATAAATATATATATATATATATATATATATATATATTTTAAATTTTGGAAACTTTTCGGTTTCCAAATTGTAGAATCGAAATATTTCCTCAACAACATTATAGAAGAGTAAAACCTCGTCCTAAATATACATTTTCATTGAAAACTTTGAAGCCGTTCTTAAGAAAACGGCGATTAAACATTACTGTATATGCGAAATTTGAAGCTTTTTTTACAGGAATCTATTGACTTTTCAAAAAACTTCATGTGAAGTCTTTTGAAACAATTTTACTCACAAATGCAATATGTATACACATCGCTGGAAATGTGCATATTAACGGCGTGAAAGATAGTTAAAAAAGAAACGTTTGTGTAATTTTTGAACAAACAAAAAAATGCACCAAAATGAACTTGACGTCAAATTCAACAATAAAACTTGCACTATTCATTGTAAATATTTGAAGAAAAAATTAGGGCCCTTTGTTATAAAATGGCGTTTGAACGTTTCTGCAAATGCAAAATTTTGAGCTCATTTTAACAGAAATCAATCGATTTTTCGAGAAACTTTCTAGAACGTTATGTAAAGCATATGTACTCATAAATTATATAATGTAAACGAATTGCCGCTAATGTAAATACTAACGACGTGAGAGATAAGTAAAAAAATACTTTTTTATACATTTTCAAAAAAACAAATGAGTAGAATAATATGACTTTTAGAGTTCATCTTCATCTAGAGTTCATCTAGAGTGCATTTAGCACTATCTCTACAAAAGTGTCGAAGTTAACAACTGTTGGAGACAATTGCAACATATGAATCTCCTGCACAATTAGCCATATATTCGGACTTTCTATCCAGAGAAGTCTAGTGGTGAGGGAGAGGGACAGTTGGGGCAATTGACTCCATCTAATAGCCGCATCGAAAAATTTTATCTTCATTCAAAGAAATAAAAATGTATTGTTTTTTGTATTATTCTGTGTGAAAAAGAACTCGCATTATTACATAATTAAACCAATCAAGTACCGGTGTATTTTAAATTCAAAGACTTTAGCTGCACGTACATTCAAACTTTACCAAAACAAATTTCGGAAAAAGTAATATTAGAAATGAAGTACTGCCGTCAACATCAGCCTTCCCCCATTCCCAGGATGAAGTCATAAATCTATACTAACATAATCTATAGACCTGCGTTACTGCGCGATAATCTCTGATTGTACTTGACCAATATCGATGTGCACTTTTGTGCTAATTTCCTTTGAAGGTAAGAAGTGACATTGGCTATGATTTACAGCCACAAACCTTAATATATTCATAGAATAATTACTTTTCTGGACTTTTTTCGCCTAGAATTACATCACAGATTCAAGAGTTCATCAAAGTGACGGAGAGCTACGATTGAGTTTTTAGAATTAGAATATTTATTTTCCTACTTAGGTACACATAGAATATTTCCGGTGGTAGCGTTTTCTAAGTAGTTATTACAAACACACGAACAAACAATCAATCATAGTATTTACATATTACTTAATACAATTTACAAAATTAATGCATTAACCCTACAACTGACATAATATAAAATAACAATTATAATACAAAAAATTGAATTTCTAAAAAAATTACAATTTATTTAATCTTATTTTAAAATTTGTGACATTCTGAGGGAAAGTCTTCAACACTGTTGCAGGTTATTCATTCCAATTTTGAATTGTTTTGTTTACAAATGAAAATTTTCCTACATCTGTTCTCCGTTTTCTTTGCCGAATTTTGGAGCCATGATCCTTCCGCGCGACGCATGTTGGTTTTCATAATTTTGCCCGCACTCCCCCCCTCAATGATCGATCACATCTTATTGATTTGAATAACGCACAAAGATGTGATTTCTCTCAGCGTTTTCTTCAGAGGTTCCCACGATATGAATTCAGAACTAGAACGTCATGTTCTAACAAATTTTGTGGTATATTTTTGTACTTTTTCGAGAGATTTTATTTGCCCTAAACGATTAGGGTCCCAACATATTGAGCCATATTTCAATATCGGCCGTACTAGAGATGTGTATCCTAATTCTGTTGATTTTCTACTTCTTTCCTTAAGTACTCTAATGACAAAGTGTAAAGCCATTCACATCTTTTTCACAATATAATTTATGCGTTCTAATCATCCCACAACCTCATTTAGTACAATTCCCAAATTTTTACAGCACTTCGCCCTCGGAATATACTGATTTCCCAATTTATATTTGATGCCGTCTGTCCTGGAAAGGGGAGAATCTGATAAACTTGCTGTAAAAAAGCGCTTCAAATTTCGCATTTACAGTAATATTTAGTCGTCATTTTCGTAAAAACAGATTTAGATTTTTCAACGAACATTTCTATTTAGAACGAAGTTTTATTCTTCTTTGACATTCTTGATGTAATATTTTGGTTGTACTATTAGCAAAGTAAAAAATTGAGAAAATGGCAAAAAACTGTACTTTGGCGATAAAAGACAGCTGGCCAGAGAATGGAGCACGATCTTCAAGCCAGACCACACAACCCAGGGAATTAGAAATATTTCGTACGAGAATATCTGCCATTCTGTAGCACCTCTCGTTTGGATTTATTTATCATGGGGAACGAGGTTGAACGCTTTGGTGGAATCTATAATAATTGCATGTAAGGTATAACCTTCATCCAGAGAATCAGCAATGTCCCGACTGACTGACTACCTGTCTCTCATTTGAATACCCTTTCTAACACCATGTTTTCCTTCGTAAATGATATTATTCTTATCCGAAATTCTGCGTTAGTATTTTGCCACCGAATGTTCCATTTGGTTACACAGTACAGCCGTAAGATTCACTTGGTGATAATTTTCGACATTTTGACGCGAGCCTCCCTTGAAAATTGGGAATTGCCTATGGCATTCATGCAATCCCCGAGAATACATGAATTGTTCATTGATATCTTGAAAATATTTTGCCGCAATAGTTACGATAACATAGCTTCCCCACTTAATTTGACAATTTTCTCCAAAGATCTGTCCGTTCCTCTTGATTTATTATTACCTACTTTGGCTATTCTTTCCCTAAGTGATCTCAGAAAAAGAAGAAGATTTTCTCCTTCGCATTCGTTTACGACGATCTTCTGTCTAAAGAAACTGATGCGAAAAATTGGTTAAATATATTTACTTTTTGTTTCTCGTCTACCACCATATTATTACTATCCTTTCTTAACGACGGGATTTTGCGCTACTCACCTTGCGCCTGCGTATGTATTTAAAAAAATTGCTCCATCTTTTTTTTCATCAGTAAGTATCGTTTATAAATACCCTTCCTGTGTTATTTTTTTTCGCCTCAAAAAGTTATCTAGATAGTTTCTAATAGTTCTCATAATGTGTATCCGACTCTCGTAATGTGTACGCGACTCTTTTGCTACTCAGGCCCGAAGTGCCGACCACGGGCCACGCCGCACGAGGCGCCGCGAAATAGTTTCAAAAGGCAGCCGCTTTGTTTTTTAGATGGACCCGTCCCACCCTGCGCCAGCGGTAAAAAATGCCTCATCTACTAACGTTCGCGCCGCCGGTTCCCGCGAGTGGAGTTCAAGGGTAGTTAACGGGCCGCAGTACTCTACATTTGCGCGAGGTGTGATACCCTGAAACACTACGCGATTTGTCATGGACGCCCGTGCGAAAGAGCGACTGATCGACCCTCTCATAAAACTGCTAGGGGCCAGCGATACGCTACGCGTACATGCGCGGCAGCCAAACGTTTCTTCGGCCAAAGAATAAAGATAGAGGCCGCAAGTGCTCCGCATTCCACCGACAGCGAACGGGCCGTACCCCCCGCATGAGGCCGTGCAGTAACTTTTGCACCAAACCTTTGTGTTCCACATGAGCTAGCACATCATTGGTTCGAGTGTCGCCCCGCCACCGCTCCTCATAGCTGATTCTAAGCAATTAGGGTGAGGCACTCGGATCAGAAGAGGGGATCAAAGCCTTCGTTATGTCGCGTGTGAGGCCCCAACAACACTCCCAGCTAGAACTTCGACCGTGGCACTTCGCAATTAACCTCTATTTGAGCTGTTACTGAGCTCATACATATGACTTGTGTCTCGAACGTGGCTTCAAAATTATCACTTACGACTTCGTATGCTGAAGATGAATTTCTACAATAGACTTTGGGCTTCGAAGATGCCCTCACAGAGGCCTGCATCACATCAGTGGATCTCTGATGCCTCAAAGACGCATTAATGTTGTTAAATTTCGGCACTTAACTAGTGCGTAGAACTCAATCCCTTGAATTCAGATCAGGCGCTTTGACTGCGTTCTCGCCTGATTCGGGGAGCTATACCACTCATCGCCACGTTAGCGTGACATCGCCGACGCCACAGGGGGTTCTGTGGTCGTGCGCAGTCAGGCGTCCCGCTAGGGCATGAGAGGAGTGCCCGCCTCCTACCGTCGCCCTCTGCGCTGCAGACTTCGCCGGCAACAACAGTAAGACCTTTGCGAATGACCTGTAATCGGGTCCCCGTCAGCTCCTTTTCTCCGCCGAGATGCGGAAAGACTATAACAAAGGAAGCTGAGGCCCCGGGTTATTGCAGCGGCAAATTAATTGATTTGTTTTTATTTTTTGCGTGTGGTTATTTCAATTAAGATGTAACCAAAAAAAAAATTAAAATTTATTCCTTTTAGTTTTTAATTAAATGTGTTTAAATTTATGAGTTTTATTGAACATGCAATTCCACAGACTAAGACACCCGATATATACATGTGTACATAGGAACTGTTCGATAAGTGTATTCTTTTTCGTATCATTTTTTATTGTTTCTTTTTTTGTAATTTTTGTCTAAAAAGTATTATGACTTGCTGAGAGTTAGTGGAAACAGTAGTAGCTCACTTATAATTTTGTATATCTTAAAAGAAGATACTCTATCTGTGTTTCAATTCAACAGTACTTGACTTTTCTTTGCATTTAGACTCTACGTCGATGATCCCGGAACCTGGATTACAGCGTAAACATCACTGCACTCGTAACAATTTTCGTAACATCCATATTTAACCCGGATGTTGCATATCAAGCAAAATTAATTTGCTTCAGTCATCCTACCGGAAACCATAATAGGTGGGAGTAAGGAAGGGTACAAAATAATTAATTCAAACTACACATTGTAATTTTTACAAAGTGGCTAAAGGAACCATTTTCGTTTTGTAACAACTGATTACACTACTCAACACATTGGAGGAACCATTTTCGTTTTGTAACATCTGATTTCACTCACATTGGAGAACCAATTTCGCATTTTAATAAGATGTCTTGCAAACCTTTTTCGTTAATAAGTATTACAGTAATAAATTATAAAGGGGTGGGGTAGTGCTTGAAATAGTCGCTCCCGTTGGTCTTCTGCATCAGACCACATCTTTTTCCCGCCCGACCCTGTTTGCAGTCACATTACGTCGTTCGCCCGGTGATCCATCGGCCCTCACACGGAAGAATAACGCCGCCATTCGCGAACTGGCTTCCGGGAAATTCCCAAACAAAACCAAGTCGCCACCTGCGGGCTCCGCTCGGCGGCCCCCTCCGCGTCACGGGGCTCGCTCGTCACTTCCGGCCCCGCTGCGGGCGCGGGCGGGGGCGGGGCGACACCGCCGCGGGCGCCCGGGGAGGCGGCAGTGCAGAGGTGACGACGGCGGCGTTGTGGTGGTGCTCTCGCAATCAGACAAGTAGGCGCGAGTGCGGACGGCCAGCGGGAAGGAGGATACGTACGAGGCGGTGAGTGTCCTAAAATGGGGTTCTTCCGATTTTTTATTTTATTTATTATGCTTTCTGCCCTGTTCCTACGCTAAACATATTTTGCCATAACATTTCGTACACTTAAAAATAACATACACAAATAAAAGGAATCCATAAAGATTTAACCACTGCATATTTCATGTCTCATTAACTGTTTCGTATTACCAACTTCGACCCTTGACAACTTACAAAACATCGATAAAAATATTCAAGTTGGCAACAGAGTCATCTATCCCGATCTTATAGCCTGTTTAGAAAAGAGACTTGAAGACAGCGGCGTTATAACTGAAGGGATTAAAAGTACTAAAACTTTTAAAAATGTTTATTAATATCACTTGAAATCGAAGTACAGTAAACCCTCATTAACCGGAATTCCTAAGGGACCGAAATTTCAGGAATTCGTGTTATAAAAATTCATGTTATACGAGTATTATGTATCCGTAACCGTGATCCCTTGCCAAGACCGAAATTTTGTTCGTGTTCCGGATGTCTGTTAAACGAGTTCGTGCTAATGAGTGTTTACTGTATATTCATCAAATTAACCTCATGTATTGGTAATGATAATGAATTCTTGACAAAATAATATGATGCAAATGTTTGTTTTTGTGATGATTTAATGTTTAATGAAAATTAATTTGATTTCAATACTATATTTTTCCGATTTTGAAATGGTATATTCAGTTAAATGAGAAAACAATGGGTATTGAAAGCTTTTGTTTATCAGACAAATCCTCCATAAGCTTCCAAAAAATGGGTTTGTTTTAATTCATTTTTCATTTTTCGTGTAATTGGGAAATACTAAAACGCCTCATTGCCTTTCCACCAGCTTTGTTGCATACGTGTTCGTATGAGCTCATCTACTTGTAACTTGAAAATGTACATCCGCTAAGTTTTGAGCGTCATTTACTTGACATTTTTCTACAACACCGATTATGTGAATATAAAATAAACTTAATTATAAGAATGACAATGTCCTACACACTAATTTGTACTCAATGAATATGTAGCGTCGCTTCACTGATAGTTAGTTTAGATATATAGAAATTAAAAACAATTTAATACATATATATCCTGGAAATTTTAAATATGATGCTATATTGTTTCACAAATTTGAGTAATACGACAGATAAATATTACAAAAATTGGAAAGACTGTCACTGCAACTTACTAATGATGTTAAAATATCATTTACTTCAATTATAAAATTTATATCGTATGACATTTCCTTTGCGGTGTACAGATGTATTAATTCTGTTTTTTCATGAAATATCATTGAAGAAAGAGAGCTTCCGGAAATTAGTGCGTATTATTATTCTTTTAATTATGTGCTTCTGATTGAAAAGCATTTCTCTACATCTACATAAAAATTACAACTTTTCCGTACTTTGCTGTTTATAGCTATTAACACACCTAGAAATGTTATGAGTATTATTACTGCCGAGGCCAAAAGTTAAAAATCGAGGAGGAACTGAGATTTTTAATTTGGACGAGACAATAATAACACTAACATTTCGTGGTATGTTCGGCGTGGTAGGTGGTATACCGGTCACCATAAAATCTCACGAATTATGCGAAAATTTACATTACTACAATAATAAACACATGAATTTTGTTGCTGCTGCACGTTAGTACGATATTGTGGGGATTTGGCGATATATCTTTACATTTACATTTTATTTGAACTGCAATTGGGTATGACCCGGTGGCAGTTAATAATAATAATAATAATAATAATAATAATAATAATAATAATAATAATAAAGTACAGTAAACGTTCAATATGATATACGTTGGTGATGCTAAAGTTAAATACAAGCTACATAAATATTGGCTAAATTAGATTTTTTAAAATTCATTGATCACGTTCACTAAACTTCACTGCCCTGTACAACACAACACTGTTTTGCTTTGAATTACACTGACCATTACTTCACAGCACTTACTCCATTTAATATCTATTACTCTCATCTTGTTCTAACTTATTTCTAAAACTTCGGACACTTAGAGGAAAAGCTTTGAAAATTGCTGCGGGTAAAATGTTCCAATCTCTAATTGTTGTGTTATAAATTATCTGTTGTTTATCGGTTCCTTTAAAACTAGTTTAAAAGCAGTTCTATTAAACAATGGTAACACCTACGCATCATTACCTGCAGCTTATTTTGTCACATGAAGGAAAGTTACAAAAACCTCAGTGTAGTTTTAGAGAAAATAAACTACTCCGCTCATGAGTGGATGATATGTAATGACCTAAATGTATACTTCTGGGCCAGCAAAGTGGTTTTACTAAATTCCCATGCTTACTATGTGAATGGGATATCAGGGCAGGAGATCAGCATTGGTCCGTAAAGAATTGATCTGTAAGAAAATCTTTAAAGCTAGGGGAAAAGAACATTCTACGGGAACATCTGGTAGATCAACATAAGATTTGCTGCCTCCATTGCACATAAAATTAGGCCTCATGAAACAATTTGTGAAGGCCTTACCTAAAGATGGACAGTGTTTCAAATACCTTTATGAAAAGTTTCCGCAATTATCTAAAGCAATATTAAGAGGGTAACTTCGTTGGGACTGATATTAGAAAAAATTAGGTTTCATCCCCAATTTGAATCACATATGACTTGAAAAAGAAGCGTGGATTGCATTTAAATGTAGTAAATAAGTTCCTAGGCAACAAAAAAGGCCCAGACTATCAACCAATTATCCCAATATGCTGGATGCTTTCAAGAAATTGGGATGTTTAATGAGCCAAAAGATTCACTTTTTAAACACTCATTTACAATTCTTTCCGGACAATTTAGGTGATGTAAGTGAAGAACAAGGAGAGCAGTTTCATCATGAACTGAAAGTTTTGAAAAGACGTTATCAGGGACGCTGGAACACCAACATGATGGGAAGTACTGTTGACACTTCATGTTGACACAACATGATGACGTACTGTTGGTCACTTCACCCAAAGAGTCGGCAAACAGCGCACGATCTTTCCTTGTCCGATCCTCACCCTTTACTTACAAAAACACACTTACGTGCGCAACCCTACCACACATGTCGGGAGCTTTGAGCTTGTTCTGGCTGGGACGGTGCCTCCTTGCTGGTAGGAAATACCTGACTGGGGAAATCCCCGCAAGCCCGAATCTCGTCATCCAGCAGGGGCAGAACACCGCCACCTCCCGTGATAAAAACATGCACTACTCTTACGTATCGTAAGACATTAGCAGTAGCCGCACCCGGAAACACGGGATAATCAATCAAGGAGGAAACAATGACGATGCACGCCCGATGAGCGAAACAGCCAACACGGCAGCGACACTCGCACAGCGATAGTTTTATATTGAAATCGGAGCTTTCAGAAAATAACTGAAGCTACTAGAATTTGAAAATTTTCCAATCACGATTATGGTAACGTACGTTATTGAAAATCGAAACGGAGTAACTTGCATATCACGGCAACACGATCTGTGTCACCAGCATGTTGAAATACCGAAGGTATTAAAGAGGATGTGTTGCAATTCATAGTGACCTAACTACCGTAATGAAATCGCACGATCCATGGTCAATGAATTTTAAACCCTACATTAAAAACACCGGAAACATGCTTGTTTTTGTGGGAAGAACTGAAATGAACTTATTTGTCTTTTGCTGTCTTATTACTTTCACTTTTCTTCTGTTACTGATGCCTAGTTCGGAATATTCATTATATTATTTCTGAATTTGCAACATTGGAAAGCGAATGCTATTCTTTGAAGTGGGATCAAAAGTGTAATATTCAAGATTTTTATAGTATCTCTTGGAATTCTTAGGATTCTTTTGTAAGGTACAATGTTAATTCCAACGATCCTGGAGAAAAACTAAAACTTTTTTAAAATAGGGCAAAATACCTTTAAAAATTTAGTCTAATAAACTAGTGGTGCTCCAACAGCACATACTATCTCGCATCATTTCTAAATTTGCAACTTTTGGACAGAATACGTTTTACGTCACATTAAATAGAAAATCTATCTTTCCACTCTTAAGAAATGTATTCTCTAGTATTATACTTACATACTTACTGCTTTTCTTCTTACTTCATATTCTTCAAATTCAATGTTCCAAGACAAATTTATTATAAAATATACCCATGAAAAACTATGATACTTACACATTCAGAACAAATTCGGCCGCGCGGTTTTCATTTCATATTGCTGGTTTGTAAACAGTCAGGGTACCAACCTCATGGAAGAAATTTATAGCGTCGTGGACTGAAAAGAATCACGGGGTACTGGGGTATAATCAACGCCATATTATATATAGGTGGTATAGATTTAATTATCTTTCTAGCCACTAAGATCGCAGCGCTAAAACACGCAAAAGCACGTTTTTTCAAATTTTTGATGGATACGAAAACAAATTATCAGTTCCCCATCAGGAGACTGAGACCCGTCGAATTACACCTCAAATGTCTCTATTGGTGCATGGGAAGTGAGTGATGGAACAACACATCCGAACATACGCACACTCGGGACTTACTCAACAACAACTTACTGTACAGGGATTCACATATAAAAATTTAAATGATCCATTCACATGTACGAGCAGCTATAACTAAATTATAAATGTAGTAAATGGTTGAGTATTTAACTAGCGGCTCGCTACAAATATACCACTTTAACTCGTAATTCACTTACGTAAAGCAATTTAGGTTTCCAAATTCCCAGGTATACATCTCAAATTTATTAAAAAGTCAGGGTAAATTAAATTTCAGAACATATTGATAACGCTAATACCATTCATGCTGTCACTTCGATTAGTCTTGCTACAATTCATTTCGAATGTCAGAACGTAAATTTATCCCCATCGCTTGTTTATTACACATTTTTTACCCGTGATACACTCTCCAACTCTACATCTGCCCTCTTGCATCTCGCGCATGCGCCGTTATGATGTAGGGAGCACACAAATCACGGGCGAGCAACTGCCTCAGTGTCAACCACGCTCGCGACCACTCCCGCCGCCGCGCGCTCCGCCGGCGCCCCGCGCACACCCCATTCACCTCCTCCCGGCCCATGTCGACGCGCGGGCAAATATTTCATCACCCTTTTGTCTGCGTCGGCACCGCGGATAAATTTAAAAACCGTTTTGCGGCGGCGGCGGCGGCGGCGTGGGCGGAGGCCACGCGCTTGGCGCAACTATTCAAATATTCTTTGTGTTGGAGCGGGCGCGCGTGTTTGGCGTGTGACCGCCCGCGACTCGGCTGCCCCACTGCGGTTGCGCGCCACGCGGGGGCGGGGCGGGCGCGGGAACGGAGTGGGGGGCACCGGCGGAGTCGGCATTTGGGGTATTGTATGCATCGACGGCATGAGCAGCACGCTGACACCGACAACAGCGGGTGGCCGATAGATTGATTGGTTGATTTTTTCGTGCTTCCGGGCGCGTCAACTGCTTTGGTTATTAGTCCCGTTAGTGTAGTGCATGTTTTTCGGAAGATGGCGTTGATCTTCCCCCGCTGGATGGCGAGATTCGGCGCCGACCTACTGTCGGCGAGTGGGGTTTCTCCCTAACCAGGACTCTCCCACCAGCGGAGCACCGCCCCAGCCGCGACAAGCTCTAAGCTACCGACCGGTCTCCCGGAATATGTGGTAGTGTAGAGCATGTTGTGTGTGTGCGTGTGTGTGCGTGTGTGTGTGTGTGTGTGTGTGTGTGTGTAAGGGGAGAGCATAGGAGAAGGAAGAGGAAGGACAGATCGCGCGCGGTCCGTGGCCCGTTTGTTAGGGCACTGCTCCGGCATTATCCTGGTGTTGATCGGAGAAACCACGGAAAAATATCAATCAGAGCAGCCGGTCGCTAGAATTCTCCTCCTGACAGCGACTGAATTCGACCTAGCTGAAAAGCTAGGGGAGTGGGAACCTAGGACCTCACGGTCAGAGGCGCTGCAGTGACATCAGTTGATGCACTGAGCTACCGCTTCCGGTGGCGGATAGAACGGCATGATGGAGCGGAACGTTGTTGGAACGTGATAAGTTCAGCATGGAGTGATAATGTGGGGAAGCTGCGCAATGTCGCACACGCGAGAATACATGCGCGGACACATGCACCTCCAAGCGCTCACTCACACGGCAACGCGCACGCTTCCTGGAGAGCATGCGACGTACTACGCCGGGCGCGGATCCCAACCCACACAGAGTAGGGAGAAAGTGGAAGTTCCCTTTCTACTGACGGCTTCAGAAAGACATGTGATATTCACGGCAGCTCGTTCAGTTTAGCGCGTTTGCTTAGCAGAAAGAAGCGCGTACGAGGGTATGTAATTTTCAAAAGCTATGTAAACAAAGTGTGAGCTGGTGGGTGCAAAATGCAACCAGGACCTAGAGAGAGAAGAGTAGTACGATTTGTTCACGCGATGTTTAGAAAGGCTACATGAAAAGTTAGCATTAACACTAATAGTTTTTGAGCAACATTCTATTCTTAAATGTAATAACAGTAATAATATTAATAAAAGTTAATTAAATGTTCTTAATGTAATCATTACTTTAAATTAAATAAAAATAATAATAATTAACGTAAATAAAATAAGTTGTAGAAGTAGAATTAACTTTGCTGGAGTTCAAAGTTCGAGTTTCAACTTTTCAGTTTCCTAATAGTAGAACCGAAATATTATTTTAAGAATATCAAATAATGCTAAAATCTCCTACTAAACATCAATTTTCATTAAAAACATTGAAACAGATTTTAAGAAAATGGTGTTAAGCGTTCCTGCAAAAACGAAATTTGAAGCTCTTTTTCACCGGAATCTATTGAGTTTTCGAAAAATGTCATTTAAAGTCATTTAAAGTACTTCAACTCACAAATTCAATAATCTATAGAAATCCATTAAAATGTTCACATTAACGGCATGAGAGATAATTGAAAAAACTATATTTCTGTAATTTTTGAAACAACAAATGAGTACACCGAATTGAACTCTACGTCATATTAAACAGTGCAATGAGTACTATCCATGGGAAAAATTCGAAGAAAAACATGGGGCTGTTTTTGAGAAACTGGCGTTAGCGCGTTTTTGTAAAAGCGGAATTTAGAGCTCATTTACACATTAAACTGTTGAGTTTTCCAGAAACTTTATTTTACATTATTTAAAGCACATTTACTAATAAATATAATATTGTGAACAAATCGCCTTTAATGTAAGTATTGCCGACGTGAGAGACAATCAAAAAAATTACATTTCTGTACTTTTTGGAAAAAGAAAAAATAGAGCTATATAGCATTTATGTTATATTATAGGGTTCGTTTGACACTAAACCTATCAAAAAATTAAAGAAAAAGTTTGGAGCCAATTTTGGTTTTGTAATTTTTTAAAATTGCAAATATTGCACGCACGAAAAATACTAATAGTTTCAAAAAAATCTACATTACCTTAATGAAATAACTATTTATAAACAACAAATTTGATTTGGAGTAAAAATCTCTGTCTTCAATTTTGTAGTTGTAAAAACAGGCAAAAATGTTCAAACTTCTGCAATTCTCGAAAATTCAGAGTTAACCTTGAAAATCGGACCTATGCCACATTTATAAGTATATTATACTCTATTCTTTCAAGAAATTTAAAGAAATAATTTGAAGCCGTTTTTGAGAAAATTTTGAAAATATTCGGGAGCTTCATGTACAGTACCCTCAAATTTTAAATAATGTTTTTCACAATCTCAAAGCTTCAACCACAGCCAGATCGACTGGGGATTCTTCAGTTTGGAAAAAATCGTACGGCTACACCACGTGTTAGAAACTTTCTCTTAATTTAGCAACTGGATTTATGCACTTTTTCGTTACCAGAGCCCGGCAATATATTTTTTCGCAGAAATTTCGCCAATTTTCACGCATCATTTCATAACTTTACATAAGAATACATCAATATGCCGTTTATGTCATATACGATTCGTTTGGCACTAACATTACCAAACATTTAAAGAAAATATTTGGAGCCTTTGAGAAAATCTTGTTTTTATAACTTTTTAAAATTGCAAATATTGCACGCACTTTCGAACAAAAACTACTAAAATTTCCAAAAACGTCTTCATGACCTAATTGAAAGAACTATTCACGCACAACAAATTTAATTTGAAGAAAAAATTCATGTCTTCAATTTTGTAGATGTAGGAAGACGTGGGAAAAATTCAAACTTTTGCAATTTTCGAAAATTCAGAGTTAACCGTGAAATTCAGACCTATGGCCCTTTTTTAAAAAAAAATCGAAAATTCCAGACTATTTAAAGAAAAAGTTTGGAACCGTATTTTCGAAAATTTTGAAAATATTCAGTGGACGTCATGTAAAGTACCCCCAAATTTTAAAGAATGTTTTTCAAAATTCCAAAGCTTCAACTAGAAGCAGATGACATAGGATTCTTCAATTTAGAAAAGAATGTTGTGTGGTTTATGCGCTAATAGTGTTCACTGATGGACGGACAGACGTTTTGCTTCCAATTGATTTTTCGGCATCAAGGACCCACAAAACAGGGAATCTGGTTACACCACGTTTTAGAGGATTTTTTTCTCTTAATTTAGCAAATGGTTTAATGCACTTTTTCGCTACCGTATCCCAGCAATGAATTTTTTCCGTCAAATATCGCCGTTTTTCGCGGAGCATTAAATAACTTTCTTTATACTACGCATATTACTCCGTCTATACGTACGTATACGAGAAAGTAAAAAGAAGCCGACTTACTCACGCGGCGGGTGTTGAAACTGGAAACCTTCCGCTTACGTCCAGGCTGGTGCGTGTTCGTGCCCATGCAGGAGTGACAAAAGTCACAGGAGCGGCGCGGTAGAAGCGTGCACTAGACGCGGGATCTCACTGGAATACGCGGAGTATGCACAGGCGAGCGGTTAGAAAATACCGGAAAGTGTGTATTTACGGAGCGGTTAATGTAATTATTGTACATTCTTTGTAAGTAAAATTTGTACATACTCTTAAATGTCTGAGTGCCTTTATCCATAACGCCACAACATCATACATTACGTCAAAAAATGGTCAGCACATGCAATAGAATTAGTGCATTTGAAAAAGTTTAATTTCTTTGTTCACATAATCCGAATTTACTTGCGAAAATCAATTGAATGTAATCCCTTCTTTGAATGCAACACAAATTAAGTGAACGAAATTATGCTAACGAATGTTTCGAAACCAAGACGAAGAAATGAAGTGTGCGAAGACGACTCCAGTATCGGAAAAACGTTTGGGAGTGGGAAGTTTTGGCGAAGTAATAGTGTTCAAGTATCAGGGTTTACGAAATTTAACATTTTGCAACAATTAAACAAGGTATTTAGTAAGATTTTGCATCTCTTGTCAAAATTTTAATTTTCCAAAATTCACCTCACTCACAAATTTAGGACCGTTCCGGGCCGTACAGTGCACGTTCCGACAATTTTTTAAAAAAAATTGTTAATCGTTGCAAAATTGTTAATTCGCATTTTTCGGTTCTGGGACATCAGGGATCAGACATCATTTCCTACCTCAGAATTGCAAAAAGTGGAAATTGTTTATAAATTTGAAACTTTTGCAAAAAAAATTGTCTTTTGTAAACTGCCTCTCAACGATATGCAAAATTCCGCAATCCGATCGGAGCTATGGAACTTTTCATAAGAAATTAGCATGTGATGACTTCCATTTTTACTTTCTCGTATACATACATATATACGGAGTAATATACGTAGTATAGAGAAAGTTATGTAATGCGGCGGAAAATAGATTTCAAGATTTTACCGGAAAGACAAGTTTCGGGGTCCCCTAATACCAAAAAAGTGTTGTTCTTTTTCAAAACGTCTAGCGTTAGAACCACACGTACGATCTTTTCCAAATTGAAGAAAAACGGTCCATCTAGTTCTAGTTCTAGTTAAAAGTTTGAGATTTCTTTAATATTTGGGGGTACTTTACATGAAGTCCCCCGGACATTTTCAAAATTATCTCAAAGACGGCTCCAAATCTTTTCTTTAAATTTCTTGTAAGAATAGAGCAAAATACGCCTATAAAGGTGGCATAGGTCCGATTTTCTTTAATGTAATTTTTTTTAAATGACTCTGATATGGCCGTTAAAATACACATTTCCATCAATTTGTATACATTATTTCATTTATGGGTGGAAGTCCTTCAAATGATTTGAAAAGAAGTTTTTCGAAAACTGAATAGATTCCAGTGAAAAGGAGCTTGAAATTTCGCATTTACAGTAACGCTTAATCGCCATTTTCTTATAAACGACTTCAAATTTTTCAACGCAAATAGCTTTTTAGGAAGGGGTTTTACGTTTCTTTAATATTCGTAAAGTAATATTTCGGAACTATAAGGAAACCGAAAAGTTGAGAAAATGTCAAAAAAATGTACTTTAGGTGACGAAAGATGGCAGTTACCAAGAGGATAGGGCAAGTCCGTAAAGCCAGTCCACATCAAGGAAATTAGAAAACTTTACTACGAGAAAGTTTGTGCCATTCTGTAGCACCTCTAGTTTGGTAATAGAATCGATAAAAATATCTACGTAGTCCGGGAACCGAACCCGCTATGCCTCGAAATCTGAACTATCACTTTGATACAGCCATCCATTTCCAGTTCTATAACTTCCCTTACAACACGTACTATATTAATGAAACTTAAAAGCAATATTACTTTTACAACTAGTGGAGCTCAACAGCACTTACTTTCTCGCGTTATTGAAAACAGCCATGTAATATTGAAATATTTAATTTTCTGCGCCACTAACCCTCCGCTATTACTTGAATACGTCCAATTCTACTAATACAAACACAGCGCCCGTAATGCACATCTGCATTCATTTCGAGAGTCAGGAGCAGCAATCACTTCTTGCTTTGTCAAATGAAACAAACAGGAATACATTCGACTGTTACAGTATTCCCAGCAAATTAAACAGAAGCGATGCGTCGCAGAATTGTCATAACTATGTGCATTCGCTGGGCAAATATTATCGATTCTTGGCAAAAACGTTTATTTCTATCTGTATTCAGATTTCAACTTGCTTATCGGTGTCATAGTACATCATACTCGTAATCGTACACAGTTGATACAACTCGTACATAGTTAGCCTTTGTATATCAGAAAAGGGAAAGCAAAATACACATAACAAGTAAGACTGGAGCAATGGCGAGTTGCTGTGAGTTTTTAACTGCGGTTTTTTTAAGAAGCATGTACTCTGGAAGAGGAGCGGTAAGGACTACTACCATCTGCCAATAAATTGTATATACTATGCACTAACAATTTACTTCTTGGTCACTTATCAATTACATAATGCTTTGACACAGATTTACACACGATACACAGATTTACACACGATATACAGTTTATAACACGCATTGATGATTAAAATACGTTGCAGTTTACATAATTATCAGGCGAGTCACACTACATGTGCATAGGCCGTATTTTACTTGAAATTGTAACACACAATTAATAAAATTGATTTTTTGCTCGGCAATAGCTATTTGCTCTACACGAGACTTCAAGCATTTGGTCTATACGAGATTTCAAAGATTTTTAGGTGCAAGAACTTTACACGGAGCCGAGAGTGCTAGGCCCGTACGTGCAGCCCGCACAAGATTCTCAGATCGAATGACGTTCGAACACAGCGACGGTGACAATTTACTTTCTTTTGAAAAATCATTTTTTACATTCCTGGATCGAGCCCGCGATTTTTAGTGTTTCCGAACGCGCTAACTACAATGTTCATTAGC
This sequence comes from Teleogryllus oceanicus, assembly GCA_964035755.1. Lineage (NCBI taxonomy): Eukaryota > Metazoa > Arthropoda > Insecta > Orthoptera > Gryllidae > Teleogryllus > Teleogryllus oceanicus. The sequence continues at coordinate 120,569,757 of CAXIVR010000004.1, forward strand.
ACCGCCAGTGTAGTGCTTTGTGCACCTGGGGGGGGGGGGCGGTATTCTTTTACCACGTAAACCGTAGATCCGGAATCCTCCTACACTTCGATTTGCAGTGTTTCACTTCCACGTATCTTTCCTTTCGTGACAACTCCCTAGCAGGGACATGATCTATGCTTCAGTCTGGTCTCAAGTGTGGTAGAGTTGGTTACCAAAGATTGTGTGTGTGGAAGCAGGGCTGGGCAGTATTTAAATACTTGTATTTGAAATACATATTTTAAATACATTTTGTATTTGATTAACTATTTTTGAGTTTTTTGGACATTATTTTAGAAATATACGAAATTTAAAATTACTTCAAATACAGATGAAGATAACGAGTATTTTTGTTTGATTCTGCGAGTGAATGGACCTCACTGAAACAAAAATAAAAGCTCCTTTCAGCTGTTGAATTTGAATCTCATCATTTTTAAATTATAAATCTGAATCTTTAAAAATGCTGGACAATTATCCGACAACAAAAAACGCGTTTATTCCTTATAACTACTCCCACCAATGCCCTTGTTACCTATTTTATTTCTTTGAATGTATTTGCAGACAACTTACTCCATTATCATTGTTTGCCTTAGAAATGGCTTTTGCGTGGGTTGTATAATGCCTATGAATACTAATCTTAGAGATAATTGCGTAATCGAGCGTTAAGAGCATACATTGAATTTTCCGCATTTTTAATATATTTTTTCATTATATTTTCTTTTGTTTTCTCCCATCATTTCTTGAGAAATCACAGAATAATAATTTTTTACCAAACACGTAACAATCGCGTAAAATGTGCCAGGGCGGTCTCCGATCGAGAAGCTCTTTGCGTCCATATGTGTCCTCGCCAACGCGTCGAGTAGGGACACCGCTTGGATTTGGTTTGGTTTTTTCGTGTTTCCGGGCGCGTCAACTGCTTTGGTCATTAGTCCCGTTAGCGTAGTGCATGCTTTTTCTCGGGAGATGGCAGTGATCTTCCCCCGCTGGATGGCGAGATCCGGCGCCAACCTACCGTCGGCTAGTAGGGTTTCCTCCTAACCAGGACTCTCCCACCAGCGGGGCACCGCCTCTGCCGGGACAAGCTCGAAGCTCCCGACCGGTCTCCACGAATATGTGGTAGTGTAGTGCATGTTAACGTAAGTGTGTGTGTGTAAGGGGAGAGGATAGGACAAGGAAGAGGAAAGACAGATCGCGCGCGGTCCGTGGCCCGTTTGTTAGGGTACTGCTCCGGCATTCGCCTGGTGTTGATCGGAAAAACCACGGAAAACTACCGATCAGAGCAGCCGGCCGCTGGAATTCTCCTCCAGACAGCGACTGAATTCGACCTAGCTGAAAAGCTAGTGTCGAAAATCCTGCCGCCGTGGAGAGTGGGAACCTAGGACCTCCCGGACAGAGGCGCTGCAGTGACATCAGTTGATGCACTGAGCTACCGCTCCCGGTGACACCACTTGGAGACAAGAGAATTTGAAACCGTGCGGGTTACCTTATCTACTTCGCCGAAGCTCGTCAGGGCCCTCCAGAGAACAGGAAATTGCTCTCGTCTTTCCGATCTTCGCATGATTAGTGAGCTATCTGTTCCGCACAAAGAACACAACCCTCTTCCAATCTAGCTAGTGTCGAAAATCCTGCCGTCGTGGGGATCGTGGGGAGTGGGAACCTAGGACCTCCCGGTCAGAGGCGCTGCAGTGACATCAGTTGATGCACTGAGCTTACCGCTCCCGGTTTCATGCCCATGGCGAAAATATAATATAGTTATCCAAATTTTTTACTCAATTGAAATATCCACAGAGTGATACAATGCCGTCCGGTGGCGCGTGGGGCGGAGGCGATCCAACGAAGATTCCCCCTCCCCCTCGGGGCGGGGCGCGCGCGAGAGGCAGCTTCGGCGCGGGGACGCCGCGCACCAGGCGCACACGCGACGCGCAGAGGTGGCGGCGCTCCCAACGCGCCTTCCTCTCCTCTGGCGCGCGGCGGGCGCGATATCGACCTTCCACCGCGAGGCACCCGCCCGGCCGCCGGCAGCGGGCGATCGGAGGCCGACAGAGCGGAGTGACAGGGGGCTGAATGAGAGCGATGGAATAATTGAACATTCAGGATGGTAGGCGAGAGTCGCAATGACGGTGAGCATCTATGGGGAAGTGGTCCTAGTAGAGAGAGAGAGAGAGTAGAGGGTGGGATGAGTCCAACGTTAAAAAGCGAAAGGGCTGTGGTGATGTGTGTGTGGTGTGTGTGTAGTATGTGTGTGTTTGATGTGTGATATGTGTGTGTTGTATGTATGTGTGTATGTATGTGTGTGTATGTATGTGTGTGTATGTATGTGTGTGTATGTATGTGTGTGTATGTATGTGTGTGTGTATGTGTGTGTATGTGTGTATGTATGTGTGTGTATGTATGTGTGTGTATGTATGTGTGATGATGTGTGTATGTATGTGTGTGTATGTATGTGTGTGTATGTATGTGTGTGTATGTATGTGTGTGTATGTATGTGTGTGATGTATGTGTGTGTGTATGTATGTGTGTGTATGTATGTGTGTGTATGTATGTGTGTGTATGTATGTGTGTGTATGTATGTGTGTGTATGTATGTGTTTTGTATGTATGTGTGTGTATGTATGTGTGTGTATATGTATGTGTGTGTATGTATGTGTGTGTATGTATGTGTGTGTATGTATGTGTGTATGTATGTGTGTTGTAGTGTGTGTGGGGTGGGTGGGTGGAATGAACAGCGCAATGCAATGGTTGAACGTTTAGGGTGGTAGGTGAGAGCTGCAGTGAAGGTGAATAGCAGAGGGGAAGTGACAACAGGAGTAATCAGACGTTGAATTGAGAATTAGGAAGGGTGCACGGGGGTGAGATGAAGGCCGAACTTGAGAAGTAAAGCCTCACGACGATCACGCGTTGCTCAAGGTGATCAACAGATTAACCCCAGCGCGTTTTAGTATTTGATCGAAAAATCTCAAAGTATTGAAATTTAATGTAAGAATGTAGGTAATATTGTTAGTAAATAATTGTTATTCTATTCCACAATTTTATGTTCTTGTTCATTATTATTCTAGGAACTCAATAGTATTAAAATAAAAAATAATTAAATGTATTTAAAAACCTCTATAACTAGTAAAATAATTGTAAATTGCTCTTCTATATTTTTAAACTAAAAATCTGTTTACAAGTTTACGGGATCCGTATAGTATTTTATTACTCCCATCTAGAGCCCTTTCTGAGGTTGGGCTTCTAGGTGGCTGCGAAGTTTGCTTACATCTTTGAATGGACGACTGAATGCGTGCGGTGGAATGGTTGTACAGCGAGGAGAGCAGTTGTAGTGATGCTATTCGGCAGAAGGGAAAGGTGCCAGGCGGTGAATCGAGTAGTACCTACCATGGGTGAGAGTGAGTGGTTCAGAGCGAATGATTCAAAGCGCCGCTAACGATGGTATCGAGAATTCTTCATGACCGGGATTAGCCGCGTCATGGTCGATGGAGCTGACGTTTCGGCCATCTTCTTGGACCTTCTTGAGAGCTATGCTGCTCAAGAAGCCAACAACACGATGCCCGAAACGTCAGCTCCTTCGACCATGACGCGGCTAATCCCGGACAGCCAAGAATTCAATGACTCCGGCCGCGGAAGCCTACGACTCAATGGTATCGAGAGTTGCAGCGCAATCGAAGAAGTTAAGCAGCAGATTGGTGACGGGCGCAGGAGCGAGTGGCCAGGCGGAGGGTCGAGTGATGACTCCCGTGGGTGATGGCGAATGATTCAGGGCGACGGTGTCGATGGCATCCAGAGTTGGAGTGAGGATGAATGAGCAACCGCGGGACGTATGGCGGCGAGTGGCACCTTTCTAAGTGAGTGTGGGGGTGAGCCTGGGCAGGTGGCGAAGGCGGCGATAGCCAGAGGATGAACAATGATTTTTACGGCTATGATGTCGCGCGAGACGCGAGTGCTCTCAGGTAAAATTGTTCGCGAAATTTTGCGTACTATTCCACTTTGAGGCGTCATACCCGTTACATAATATATTTTTTCGATCTGTATTTCGTAATTCGTTATCGCAATTAAATCTCTTATTCACAGTATCTACACTGTAAAATGCAGTTAATATAATGTTCAATACTCTCTTCTAACTTTATACTTACAATGAAATTCACGAAATGTTTGATAGTCATTTCCATTTACCGTCACAAGCTTTTCTCATCACGTGGTTTTGTATTTTCCTGTACTTAACTGTTTCTATGTTCCCTACGCTTTGCTCACACCTGTCATATAGTGTCTTCCACCCAACAACCTCTACTAATTCATTCGCTCTTTGCACTCCTCCGCGTCAGCCTTACATTATCACGCTTTTTCTTTGTTTCCCCTCCACAGTAACCCTGAGGAGGCGAGAATTTATTTACATTCTGGTATACAAATAGCGCTGCTGCCTTGCGACTTAAGCAGGTAAGAGGGAGAGGTAAAAAAGCTAATACTAACTAAAGCTAACTTAATTCTCGCTTAAATCTAATTTAATAATTATGTAGTAGCGCTTTGGCATACTTAACTTACACGAAAAATATTATTGTCATTTTTTTCTTAATTTTAAATAATGTTTTTGTAGGGTTTGCTAGGTGATTCTTTTTCAGATTTATTTTTCATTCTCGCATCATTCATTCATTATATACATAACCAATCGTTCATTATATACATAGTCATTCATTCATTGTATACATAGTCATTCATTCATTGTATACATAGTCATTCATTCATTATATACATAGCCATTCGTTCATTATATACATAACCATTCGTTCATTATATACATAACCATTCGTTCATTATATACATAGCCATTCGTTCATTATATACATAACCATTCGTTCATTATATACATAGCCATTCACTCATTATATACATAGCCATTCGTTCATTATATAAAAAACCATTCGTTCATTATATACATAACCATTCGTTCATTATATACAAAACCATTCGTTCATTATATACATAACCATTCGTTCATTATATACATAACCATTCGTTCATTATATACATAACCATTCTTTCATTATATACATAACCATTCGTTCATTATATACATAACCATTCGTTCATTATATACATAACCATTCGTTCATTATATACATAACCATTCGTTCATTATATACATAACCATTCGTTCATTATATACATAACCCTTCGTTCAACATTATCATCCCCGCCACGTGACTTGTGCCCCTTCCGCAGTGCACTCGCAGCCTCTCTCCGCCGCGACCCGACCTCTGGAGCAGCGCGCTCTCGCGGCCGTCCCGCCCCCGCTGCCGCCGCCGCTCGACAAATTGGCGTTTTCCGCCGCCCAAGCCCCGCGAGTGCATTGTTGAGTTATTCAGCCGCCGGCGACTCGGTCAGCCGTGTACGCACGCACATCGCGCCAGCCATTTGTTATCCACGCAGCAATAATCGGCTTTGTGCGGGAACGGGCTCGCCATTCTCCACCGCTGCGGTTTCTCGCTACCCGTCCACCCGAAAACGTCTCTCCACAACCATTGCCACCATCCCGTCTCAGCAATGGCACCCACCCGCTGCTGCCACAAACCACACGATCTACAGTGCAACAGACCCTATGAGTCAACGCAATCTTCGCTATTCACCTCTGGCACGTCACTCCTCTCTTTCATTATATAATGTATCCCTCTCTGTGGCTTAGGTCCCTTCACGCATGCGAGTATCTATACTCATAGCGTCACTGGGTGTATCACTCCCCACCACTGGTGCTCGCTTGCAACCCCGCCAATAGCGAACGTTTACCGTTCCTTCCGCCTCTGCTAACGTACGAGGCTTTCAGCTGACTTTTAACTTTACATTTTGCTGGCCGGCTGATGGTGCGGTGTTGCCGCACCGTTGACCCACAGTCTTTTTATAATGTTTACTTTTTGGCATTTATTAAAGTAAGAACAGAAAGTATTGTAATCGTGCGAGTATTGCAAAACGACGAATTTTCGAAACAAAAACTCTTCCTGCCGGGCCCTGGTAACGAAAAAGTGGATAAATCAAGTTGTTGAACATAGAAAGAAATTCCTCGCACGTGGTGTCGCCAGAAACCATGTTTCGTGTGTCTTTCATACCGAAAAATCGATTGACGGCAAAACATCTGTCTGTCTATGCACAACGCAAGTGCATAAACCGTTCAGCAGATTTTCTCCCAAATTGATATTCCCCAATCGTTCTGGCTATCGCGACCCCTGGAATTTGAAAACGATACTTTAATTTTTGGGATTATTTTAAATGAAGGCTCTTCGACATTTTCAAAAAGGCTCAAAAGTTTTGATCAAATTTTGTTGTTGGATTCTGCAAAGAACGTTTAAGAGAATGGTGCATGTCTCATTTTCGGTCAATTCCCTTTTTAAAAAAAAAAAAAAAATTAGATTTTTGCCTCAGACAAACTCTGTTGAACGAAATTAGCTCTTTAAAAATGGTCATGTACAATTTTTTGTAAAAAAGAGTACTTTTTGCCTAATTTGCGATTGAAATTTATGATTTCTTTCTCAAAGCAAATCGGATATTATTTCTTAAAATTTTCTCCAGATACGTAATAAGGGACGGTAAAAAATGTGGTGCTAGTCTTATTTTCAGGTATTGCTTGTTTTTTCGAAAATTGCAAAAAATTCAAAACTACAAAATTGAAGATATCTTTGCGTAAGGCAAAATTAGCTCTTTAAAAAAGGTTATGAGCAATTTGCTTGAAAAAGTGAGTAGTTTTTGCATTATTTCTGCTAGAAGTAAATGAAATATATACAGGTTTCACACCATCTGCGGGCCATGAGAAAAAGTAAATTAATAAGAAAAATAATTAATTTAATTATAATTTACTATTGAAAATGCCAATATTAATTATATTTTAGTTTCTCACTTTTTTACTTTTTACTCAATTTGTATTCTCAATGCATTGAAATATTTCTTTTTAAGTAATTTGCACAGCTTAATAGAAATTTCACAACAATGCCGCACCAATATTTGATAAGCTAATTGTTGTCGAACGTTGAGATGTGGCGGTGATAAGATACAACAGTTTTATTTAATTGTACCGGTTTTTCCAAATAAACCTTTCAAAAATGATTCGAAACCTATTTGATAATTCATAAATTTTAATCGGGGTTTTCTCTCGTGCCCTAAGAGAACCAGCGCTCACAACAGCATGATTTGCACAGCGTAACTCTTAGGACGAGACCCAGTACTTCCCTTTGTGATGAATTTCGCAGCAGTATTTTTATAAATTACTACTTCGAATGTCCATTGAGGTATGTTACATACAATTTAATATCATCTGATCCCTTAAAAATTTTTCTGCGTATTGAATAGAAGAAAAAGGTACTACAATACCCATTTCACTTCTTCAATAACGCAAAGAAACCTATGCGCCCGTAAGTTTTTCTATATGAGCCTGTACTAATGTAAACTTCTTTTATTAAAAAATTAGGCCAGTAGGAAGCAAATTGTTTCTTACCGTCTTCAAAAAGAGAGATTTTACTGTCATTTAAAGTATTTTCGGGGGTACTTCACCGTGGTCGATCTAACAAACATACTATCTTAAATTTTATTTTCCTGCACTTCGTTTGAGGCGGTGTCAATATACGTAAAAAGGCGGGAATGAATTAACTTCATATTAGAACGACCGTCGCCGTCATTTTCACGACTACAACATATTCGAATAATGTTGTCTTTATCGAAATGACAAGTAAGTCATTGCTATTACTTGACTTTAAATCCATTAGGATGTAAAATTTATGTGAAAATTTCGAAAATACGACGAAATACAAAGGAACTCACGAGTGAGCAGACAGAATTTTCGTAATTATTTTGATGTCAATTGCATGTATTCTTATTACTGTATTGATATTATTAGCAAAGTGAATGTAGTACATGGCTTTTAAAAACGCTGCGCTAGAAATTGTGCGTTGCTCGCTTCTTGGTTGACTTGGACGTTTTGAAAAAAAATAGCTGAGGTGTTAGTACCGCAGAAAATGCAATATTGGAGTATTACCTAGCTGTTTCTAATAAGGCGAGAAAGTATGTGCTGTTGTAGCACCACTAGTTTTCTTCCGGGGACTTTTTCCCGCTTCAGGGGCCGCCGATTTTCAACTATCCGCGCCTGGTACCCATTATGTCCCTCATGAGGACGCTTATTAACCTAGACTCTGACTCACTTGCGGGCTCCACAGTCTGCAGATTCACAAGGCCTTGCGCGACAACACACGTACATGAAAGACACGGGTCAAACTACCACGGCGGGACTCGAACACGCGACAACGTGACCGAGGCGCTGCGTCGGTACACGCTATAATTAACAAGCGGAAACCCGTGCAAACTCTCCAAATACGTATTTGATGACCTCATATCTATTTACTGCAATATCTGTTGTGGTGGTTTGAGATGGATTAACGTAGCTGTGTTATTTTGTTCTGATTGTAAATTGCGCTGCAATGCTATTTTAAGCAGGTACTCTAACTCGCCAGTGTCTCTTCTTCTTAACTCCTTGTTGTACTTGTTCTGAGGTAAACCCCCATTGCAAGAACTAATGGATATTAGAGCTGAAGTTTGGAAAATATGTACGAAACGGTTGCGTTTAGCTCGGAGGGAGCATTGTGCAGCGACTGTGACCAGAAGCTCCTAAGGTCAGTATAGGGATAGTATACTCTCTGCCTAGGGTTTGAGTAGCCACCGTGACGGATTTCCACCCAGCTTCACAGCTGGATGGAACTCAGCCGCTGTCTGGAAGAGAATTCTAGCGATCGGCTTCTGTGATAGAAAATTTTCTTTGGTTTTTTCGATCAAAACTAGACCGAAAACCGGGGCAGTTCGTAAACAAACGGCCTTCGGACCCCGCGCGATCTGTCCTTCCGTTTCCTCGTTCTAGCTTCTCCCATTTGCACAGACACTGATACTTACGTGCATTGCACTACTATTCATGTCGGGAGCTCAGTAGGGAACGTGGGGCTTCTCTCGGCTGGGGCGGTGCCCCGGTGGCCGGAGACACCTGTTTAGGGGTAACTCGTAATTAGGTGTAACTCGTAACGAGGTAATACCCGTAACTCGACGGGTAGATCGGCGTTGATTCTCACCATCGAGAGGCGGAACACCGCCTCCTCCCTGGATGAAACATTCCCTGCACTAAAGGGACTAATGACCGTAGCAGTGGAGGTTCTGGAACATCAATTATGCACTTAGGCCATTTTGCTGAATGTTTGGGACAAAGGTACTAAAAAAAATACGTTGATACTTTTCTAGTTTGAGGTGACAGAAAGTGTAGAAATACCCTGACGTATCACAAAAGACCATTTTTTCGTAGCTTATAAGTTTGCAAGTTCAACTGTATAACGATTAATACTAATTTATGTGTATTGAATCATGTGAGAAACATTTTACCACAAATTGGTTTTGTTATATGAAAGGGACAAAGAAGAGAATACTCGTGTGATCACTCCAATGTGTTGTCGAGTGCCTCAGAGATTGCGTGCAGTCAATCCTAGTGTATATGACGAGACAATCAACAGAGCGTGGTTGGCGCCCTCCGCCCGGCGCTGCTCGCAAACCCAATTAGAGATGACCAGTCAATCGCGGACTTCGCCGACCTGCCGGTTTCAATAACGATACCAGGAACGTTGAATGGATACCCACGCTGTAGTTCGTTATGCAGCCCGATGCAGGCCAAAAGGCATCGTTAATTTTATTCTTGCCGTTCTCTCTCCCTCTCTTGAATTTCAGTGTGGCTTTGGTAACTCACTTTTGTATGCATACTCGTCTCAATTCGTGATTGTTAATTGCAGCGTATACCGTCCATTGATTGTTTGCAACGGTAATTCTTTCATGTTTAATCCAAGTAATTTTGCGTCACATAGACACATTGGGAATAACAAAACTACAGCAAAAAAGTCTCTCAATATTTTTTAGGATTAAAAAACATTTTATAATAGTCCTAGACTTATTATGAAAAATAATTCGTCCATATACTTACAAAGAGTTCTTTGTAAACATTTTGAAGTATTGGAGGCGGACCTTCGTTACGTTACTGTCCATTCGCAAGCGTCCCGTACCTCAGCCCGATCATTCCTTGTACTTCTATACCTGTGCCCCAGGAGGATATGTCAATATTTTGGACCATGCTTTCGGTCATTTTAAGAAACAAATTCTATGAACATGTGTTTTATTCTTAAGGGTTTCTAAAATAAAGCTAGTTGAGTGTACAGTATTTTGAATTTAATCCGCTATGGTGTCCTTTCCCCGAGCGAGAAAGTATATGCTATATGCTGCGCCAGTTTCTGGAAAATTTTATTTCTTGATATGTCAGTTGGATGTTATGATTGTTTTATTATATGGCCTACGCAAACTACCACTCAAACGCACGCCACGCAAACCGAAATAAATGTGTTAAATAGTATTTGTAAAACGTTTCTCAACAGACACAAACAAGAGCAATACAATTCCTATATTACAATCTGAAATACTAAAAACAACTCACTATGGCAAGTTACTACGGAACTATTAAACTAGTGGTGCTCCAATAGCATATACTTTCTCGCATCATTGGAAACAGGTTAGTAACATTGAAATATTGCAATTTCTACGCTACTAGCCCTCAGCTATTACTTGAAAACGTCAAATTCAACCAATTAAACACAACGCCTGTGATGCACATCTGCATTCATTTTGAAAGTCAGAAGCAGTAAATATTTCTTACTTTTAGTAATGGAACAAACAGCAAAAAATTTGACTGTTACATTATTCACAGCAATTTATACAGAAGTGAGCAACGCACTATTGCCAGCGCAGCATTGTCAAAATTATGGGCGATTCGTTTGGCAATATTTTCTTATCAATTCTTGGCAAAACACTTATTTCCATCTGTAAACGAATTTCAACTTGTTTATGGGTTAGTGGGTTAGTCGTATTACATCATACACAGCTGATAAATAACTACCTCTAATACTAATAAATGAATTAAATTACTGACGACTCGCAATATTAAGTTAATTTATCACCGCCTTATTATACATTGTCTCCGCCTCAAACGAAGCGTAGGAAAACAAAACTATCAAGTTTATAATAGTGTGATTCAGTGTTTTTATTTTTAAAAAAATTATAATCTAGTCTCTGGCCAAACAATTATTTTTTACAATAATAAATTGTTTGGTGCACCGATCATTCAAATCAGCCGGGCGCAAACGCGCGCTCTAGCGGAGCCGCTAGCAGCAGCGCCAGGACCGAGTCACGCGCCACCGGCCCCCTGGGGAGGGCGAGTCTCCACCAGCGCAGCGCCTGTTAAATAACGGGCCAGGCAGCGCTAGGGAGTCAGCACACAGAGTTCCCAGCCGTTCAAAGCAGTTCGCAGTTCGTAGTTGACAGTTCAGAGGAGCACAGCAATGCCGGCGGCGCTAGCCGAATTCGTTTACTACGCTCCGAGAAGTCACGAAGGTTAAGCGCATTCGAGACTCGCGGGTTCATGGTTGGGTGACCGGCCAGGAACCCCGGGATCTAACGGCGTCGATCCCCTAGCCGAAGGGATAAAAGGCACTGACTGACTGCGACGGGACGAGACTTGACAAATATAGTAATTAACGGAGGATTACTCCAAAAATAAAAAGCACATTAATGGAGGATTACTCCCCAGTGCAAAGCGCTCAACGTCCCTTATGGGGGCTTGGAGACGCGTTGCGTCAAGGTGTAGACGCAACAAATTAAAACAAAAAACAATGGTGAGCTCAGTTTAGGCGGCGTGGGCACAGCCCGAGAGCGCGCCAAGTGAGAGAACGGGCTGAGGGATCGCGCGGCGGGAGGCGACGCGCGCCCATCGGGAGCTGCCCACGCACCGACGACTGCGCGGGAGTGGGGGAGTCTCCCCACACATACTCGCGCTGAGAACGGTCCAACTAGGCCCGTGGCCCTCGCTACGACAGCCGGACAACGGTGACGGCCGAGCAGGCAACGCTGCAGCTCCGAGCTTCCGCTCTACGCGGCGACGACGGACGGCCAGGCGTGACGCGTCGCGCAGCGGTGTTTGAAGATCGGGTTGCTTCTGAGAGAAGCATCAAGATATGTAAAGAGTGTACCAAATGTAACAAGCCGGTGGCGCTAGCCGAATTCCGTGTACTACGCTCCGTGAAGTCACGAAGTTTAAGCGAATTCGAGGCTCGCGGGTTCGTGGTTGGGTGACCGGCCAGGAACCCCGGGATCTAACGGGGTCGAGCCCCTGGCCGAAGGGATAAAAGGCACTGACTGACTGCGACGTGACGAGACTTGACAAATATAGTAATTATTCAGTGTAATAATTACACAGTAACGGAGGATTACTCCAGAAATAAAAGCACATTAATGGAGGATAACTCCCCAGTGCAAAGCGTTCAACGCCCCTTAAGAGACTTGGAGACGCGTTGCGTCAAGGTGTAGACGCAACAAATTAAAAAAAAAAAAAAGTCAGACTGAATAAAGTAATTACTGTTGACACATATGCGGCCAAAATTAATTCAATGGGGCCATACTTTGAATTCAATCATTTATTGCAATTCTTTGGCGCTAATTAATAGCAAAGAGTACATTTCAAACGTCACGTCTTCGAGGTGGGTTATTTTCTTCTAAAAACGGCGGGCTGGCTTCCAGAGAGAAAGGGAATTCATTTTTTCGTGTGAGGCTCTTTGGAACGACTGAACTACTTTGAAATTTTGAACTGCTTTCCAGGAGGGCCGTGAGAGCGCGCCACAGACCAGACACAAAGAACGACCAGGAAGATAACATTGCTCATTGTCGCGGTTTCGCGGAATCCTGCCTCTCTCTACTCGAGACGCGATAGCATTGTTTGAACATCTAGAAGGCGAGTGGTTTCCTGTCGACGCGCCTCGCTCGTGTACAAAGCTCAGCAGCAATTCGCATCTGGCGGCATTGACAGTTAGATTTTCACGTTGGTAGTGTGTCTAGTTCACAGCATTGCAGACTCCGTGAACATCTGTTTGGCGGGTGATCTCTGAGTAGTAACATTTGACACTCACGAATTGCGATTAAACAGGAGCAAGCGATTGTCTTTCGGCCAGCCAGGTAACACTGACAACTTCAATAATCAATCATTCTTACGCTGAGGTAAACTAATAGTTCTTATATAATTGTTTTTCAGAATTTTCCCTTGTGTGAAAGGATTAAAAGGCAGCAGAAGTCTTGTTTTCAACACGAAACATCAACAGAAACTTTCCCCCAAAACTCAAGCAACATTCGCAGCCTCATTAAATACTATCTTCACCTTTCATTGACTGAATATAACAAAAATTATAATAATTATAACTGAAATTCGTAATTTTAGTGAGCCTATACATACCCATAATTCGCTTATAAGTAGTTTTGTTCTAACTTTAGTTTTTGTTTTTGTGTCAGCTGGCTTTATTCTAAAGGTGCCTGAACATTGATTTCTGAGAAAACTACAAGGGCCTTAAATTTGGGGATAGAGCATTCAATTATCCTGAAAAATATAGCTTGCTTTGTGTTCTGTTATAATGTGTCGGCCCGCTTTATGGACATCTTGTCACTCGCAACCTGTGAGAAATCTCACTCACGCAACAATGACTATATAACTAATATGACAGTAGGAATCACAGAATTTTGAAAATGTGCACACAATTCACTTTTCCCCATAGGACGTCATACGCAGTTTTTAACTGTTTTTTTGACGTAAAATAAATAAATAAATGACATCTCGTCTAGATTTCAGTCATGTACTAATCGCCAATTCCTTCCAGTCTATGCCAATTGCTTTGGTAATGTGCACTGATTAAGTTGTTTTTCACCTGGGAACGTTAAGATGCACTAAATGAACACCCTATGTTCTCACGTGTTGAAAGTGCGCTGGTGTTAATGGTGGAATTTTCAAAAAAAAAAAAATTTTTTTTGTAGTGTCAGAACAATACCACCCTTGCCAATTCAAAAAATAACGATCTTACAGTCAGTGAGTCTTATCTCGGAAACCCTTCAGATTAAGCCATTCACAATACCGTTTGGTCAAATACCTCTGTCTCGAAAATCTCTCGGGGTACTCAAGTTAATATAACCAGTTTTGCTTAGAAAGACTGACACTGTGATCTCCCAAAACATTTACGTTTTCTCTTGGGACACGGGTATAGTAAAACTAGCTCGTACTCCACTAAAACACTAATTAACTTTAAAATATTCCATTTTATTATATTTCTTTAATGTTTGCCCCTCCGTTTGTACTTCTTGATAACCGTCTGAACTCGAGGCGTTCAATTATTAACCACACTATGCCATAAACAGCACACTTGATTTCTTCCAAAATGTATATTCTACTGCAGATCTCAATTTGATTCCTTCATTTCAAATGAAATGCAAATAGATAAAATTCGTGTACTACATTTACAAAATTTTAACAAGAACTGCTCCAGATCGTATCTTCAAATTTATTTTCAAATACAACAGCAAAATTCGCTTAGCAATTCGCTACCACTAAACGTTTTCTTCTCAAGGTCTTCCCAAGGCATTTTATTCTCAATGTCAAAGATTTGAAAAATAATAATTTTAAAGTATCACTTTTGAACACTGAGTATTTTGAACACTTTTAGTATAGAAATTCATTTTATGTTACGACACACGGAAATGACTCATTTTTATAAGTCACTATTTTGCATTTTTTGTTGATTGCGACTAATAAGTTATTTTTTCGTTTTTGCCGTCATTTTAATGCATTTTATTTACCGATTTCATCGCTTTTAATGTCATTCTAAGTGGTACTGGCTTCAAATAATATTTACGAGATGCAACAAATGCTATTCACAGAATTACTCAACAGCCTATTCGACTTGTTCGCTCAGAAATTGTTTCGACAGCCGTTGTATGTAATTATTGTCATGAATATCAGCGCCATTGCCGGTTCGGCCGATTTCGGGATAACTAAAGACAAAATATTTCCTGGTAAAGAACAGTTCAAACCAAAAGTTTGCACGCCGAGTTCACTCGAACGAATGGAAGAAGCCTCGATTACATCAGTAACGTATTCAACAGCTTGAGTTGTTCATTGGAACTGGTTTCACTAAGTTCTTTTATGTCATTTTTCCTTGGTTTTAGGGTATTTTTAAAACATTTTAAGAGCATTTTATTGATCATTTTTGATGATGCTTTAGGTCATCAAAATCCACCCCCTAATCATAACGAAGTGTGTTCAGTGTATTTGTAGAATTTGCGTTTGCTTAAATCAATAAGTAACATTTTCCCATAATTGCTTCAACGAAATTTTGCCACAAACAACTCTCTTCACTGTTTTATGATGTGTATTGTTTCAAAAATTTCTTTCTGTAGGTGACGGAGTGGTATAAGCGAACAACAAGGATGATTTGCAGAGGACTAAATGAATACAATGCAGGTTTTAAATTACTGAATGTAGCATTTTCGCCAAGTTTGCAGAGTTGAGCAGTACCTATTTGCAGCAAAATTATATTTGATGTTTCCGCGTGTCATCACGTTAATGCAGCGGAGCTCAGAGTTTATTACGTCAAATCAGAGAGCGTCAAATCAACCTTTGAAAATTAAGAGTCGAGTCGTGTACAATGGTAATATTAATGGAATGTCAAACACTTCAACAATGGAAATGGAGCATTACTAGCAAACAATAGAATGATAATTTTTTGTACGCAATACACGTGCTCCTTTTCAGAAAAGAAGACTTTATTGAAAATGCTCTGGAATATGCTTCACAGAAGGAAGTACTTACCGGCGTTCATTCTACAAATGACAAAAAATTTACAGTAAAAGTAAATAGGGCTAGAACATTTACATTGAAATCCATTGAAAATGTTTTGCTCAGAATATAGCGCTGTTATTTGTCTCAAAATTATGCACCGTACTTTTGATCATGAGGAAAATTCATTTTCATGAAACATTTTCGTCTTTTTAAAATGTTCCTTGGAATACACAGCTTTTGAGGGAAGAAAGTACCGTCAAAACGACAAGGACTCTAACATGGTATTTCATTTCCATTTTGGCGTGTATCTCCTTTAAGTTGATGAGAAACTTTTCTATTATATATGCAAAGGCAATTCTGGTTTCTCATCTCATTCGTTCTCCTGTTTGTTGACAAAGACATAACATGTATCGTAATAAACTAGAACAGAATACGTGTTTTCCTCTCCTGGTAACTTCTAAGAGAAATTTCATTCGTTCAGTTTTCAATTCGGTTGCAAAATCTTTGAAATAACAACGGAAACAATTCAATCTCAGAAATTCTCGAAGAACGCTCTTCGTTTGCATCAGCTTTCATAAATTCCAGGGAGAGAAGAGGGAGGCCGAGAGGAGGGCGCATCATTACTCCGACTCGACGTCGAACATCAAATATTAAGCAGCCGCGTTGCTTTATAAATAAACATCGAAGTGAAGTCGGATCTGCCTCGAGCCTTTTGCGTGATTTGGAACAAGATAGACTGTCAGAAACTTTTTACTGAAAAACAGGAGTTGTAAGTCTGGATATGAATTCAGTGAGACTGCCCTATCTTTCCTAAAATAACACTGGGCAACGTTGTTTTTGCCTCGCGAGTACCTATAGGTGTACTTAGGCCCAGTTGTACGAAATCGGAATAAAAGCGAGGTAAATTTTATTTATTGTATACAGGAAAAACCGGTTATCGAAGTGGGAATAGTGCTTATGCATGGAATAACCTCTTGAGAAACTATTCCATTGTTTTTGCGAAGATATTTACTACATAACTTGAAATAACGTCAAAGTAGAAGCAGCAGTGAGACACGTGTACTGTGTAGCAATAGAAGTTTCGGATTGCGAGATGAATTCTTATTGAGAGTGTATTTGTCATTGCGAAAACGATAAAAGTTTCGGCACAGGCAATGTTCATTGAGCAAATATGATGATAATGAGCTTTTAAATAGTTTTCTTCTATCCAAATCCACAGACCGAAGGGTTTTGGATCTTGTGAGGGATGATTTGAATCGGACACACATGTAAATGTACATTTTGTATATTTATATAGATTATATATACTAGCGATCTTTTTTTCTTAGCTTCCTTCTGCCCTATGAGAGACTTTCTCAGAGTAATTGGGTGAATATTTTGATCTAATTCCACTTGGAACTGCTGCAGTATACTAAAAAATATCGTTTTCCCATGAAATGTTTGATAAACAAAATTATTTATTTTCACTGTGTATTACTTTATCAGTATATTTTTCATATAAGGGAAGCTGTTAGATACGAATTCAGATGATTAGTTTTCTTTCTAATGAAGTATTGCTACAAAATTTATCTCATTGTAGATTCACGACCATGAAGTAGAAATGGGAAATCAAAATCAGAATTTGATTGGAGTGAATTACGACATTAAAACAGTTTGCCGACGTTTCATATTATTCCATCCTCAGGACAGGTGGTAAAACATTATAATATGAGAACAACATTGCAGATATACAATTAGCAGTTACCACATAATAGCATACTTACAATACGTACTGATCACAAACTGTACTGTTCTTACTACAAGATATACGTAGTGTTACAACCTTAGAGGGAAGACTCTCAAAACTTGTTCTGAGTCCACTTGGAGTGGTTGCAGTGCGAGGGCCCATCCCGCCTCGTCAGTGGATTTCAAATGCGCAGAAACAGACAGAAACGTACAAAACTTGAAAAGCAAAGAATAAATATTCCGACAAAACATTATAGAATGCAGTACCAACTTTCTCTTTCACAGACGCCTTTTCGGATAAACACGAGAAAGTTAACCGTGGAATAAAGAAAGGACGAGGCATTTATAATCGGAAAAAGCCATTCTTAGAGATAACTATTCCTGCAGATACTCTATATCATAAAACCGGTCCTTAATGTAGTTTTTTATTCTGATTTCCGAATACCTATATCATCCACAGTTTTATTTGTTACACGAATTTTTTTAAACTGTGTGTATAGTCTAGTGTACCATAACTTGCAATCTGCAATGAAACCAGTTCCACTCAGCAAAGAATTATCCATAGCAAAGCCTCAAGTACGTGACATGAGTTGAAGAGAGCTCAGATACTGATGGAAGTAAGAAAGGAAAGAAATACATTATTTTGTTGATACAACTTAAAAAAAACTCTTCATTTATTGACTTAAAATGATTTTAACAATCCCATGGGAATTTTAGTTATCTAAAATCAGTCAAGTGCTTTATTCCCAGATAAAAGAGTGTAATTTTTTCAAAGGAATACAAAGATGTGTACTTATCACACTCGCTGATCTGAATTTAAAGAATATTTCTTCTGAAGAAAATGGCTTAGTGTAATGACATTTCTTTTATATGGCGATACATGGTAATGAGCATCGTCCAATAGAATTGCATTGTTCAGTGATTCCTCTAAAGTTAGGTTATGAGCTGTGTTTCTGCATAATTACCATAAAATCCCGTCAGTACATGTTTCTCACTGTGTTGGTAATAAAGAACAATGGAAAGCTTTAAACATATACTGGAAAATAATTAATATTCGGTGCAGCAATGGAATATTTACAAAGACTTGAAAATCAACACACTTATTCTTTGTGTACAACTTGGTTACACAAGTGCACTTGTTTTTTCTGCGACTGGGTTAGTGGGCACTGAAAAACTATTTTATTAGAAAATAATTGACCAAACGTGAATTACTCATTTCTGGATAGAAAATGCGAAACAGGGCCCATTGTGTAACCTTAAAAATGTGCATCTATTAGCATTATATATCAAACAAACAAAATGAATTCCGTCAAAGCCCTGGACAATAATTCTGGTTTCATGTTCTTAAAAGAGAAGTTTCCTAAAATTAGTGAAGCAAAAATTAAAGAAGGAATATTTGAGGATCCGTATTTATGATGAAAATGTCGCGTGGCCGCAGACAGCTGGCGCCCGCGTAAGCATATTGCTTTGCTCCGCCTCGGAAAGAGCGTCTCAGCAGTAAAGGCCTCCACGTAGCGTGGGGACGAACGCTATTCGTGAGCTCGTCGCCCGTGTGCACGGACCTTCCACTCCTCCGTCGGTTCAGATCGGCCCAAACTGGCCCTGCCGACCTCCTTTCACCCCTAGTAGGTTCAGATCAGCCCAAACTGGCCCTGCCGACCTCCTTTCACCCCTAGTAGGTTCAGATCAGCCCAAACTGGCCCTGCCGACCTCCTCTCACCCCTAGTAGGTTCAGATCAGCCCAAACTGGCCCTGCCGACCTCCTTTCACCCCTAGTAGGTTCAGATCAGCCCAAACTGGCCCTGCCGACCTCCTTTCACCCCTAGTAGGTTCAGATCAGCCCAAACTGGCCCTGCCGACCTCCTTTCACCCCTAGTAGGTTCAGATCAGCCCAAACTGGCCCTGCCGACCTCCTTCACCCCTAGTAGGTTCAGATCGGCCCAAACTGGCCCTGCCGACCTCCTTCACCCCTAGTAGGTTCAGATCAGCCCAAACTGGCCCTGCCAACCTCCTTTCACCCCTAGTAGGTTCAGATCAGCCCAAACTGGCCCTGCCGACCTCCTTTCACCCCTAGTAGGTTCAGATCAGCACAAACTGGCCCTGCCGACCTCCCTTCACCCCTAGTAGGTTCAGATCGGCCCTAACTGGCCCTGCCGACACTCCTCCACCCCGCTAATTCAGATCGACCGTCCGGGGTCCTGCTAGCAGCTTCCCGCCCTCTCTTGTCAACGATCTTATCATATCCTAAAACTAGTGCCCCAACAACACACTTCCTTGAATATTGCTAAATTTGCATGCTTCCAATATTCAGACACTTCAACGAAAACATTTGGAGTGGATTTTGAGAAAATATTGTTTTATGAATTGCACTAATTTCAAACAAATTGCGCGAAAACTACTCGTTTCTTCAAAAAACTGTACATGACCTTTTTTTAAAGAGCTGATTTCTTACAAAAGATATTGTCTAGGGTAAAAATCGCAATCATCAATTTTGTATTTTTGAAATGTTAACATCTTGCAAATTTCAAACTAGTGGTGTTACAAATGGCACAGACTTTCTCGTACTAGGTAGTTTTCTAATTTCTTTGGTCTGGGCCAGCTTTACGGATTTGCCAGCTGCCATCCATCGAAGCTCAAAGAACATTTTTCGAAATTTTCTCAATTTTTCTGGTTCGTAATAGTACAACCGAATTATTATTTTAAGACTATTGTACAAAAAAATTAAAGAGATGTAAATCACAGAAATTATTTTTTTTAATATATTTCTGCCTGTTCGACAAGAATGTCCTTCAGGGTTTTTCACATTACAAATGGACATAACTGTTGATTTGGATCTCACAGGGAACCTGACGGAGGGATTATTGACAATATTATGTTAAAAATATAGATTCTATTAGGATAAAAACTGTAATTAGATTTTTTTTCGAATGAGGGAGAAAGTTAATATATAATGTAGTTTATGGGGGATGGAATTTATCTTTCGGAAATCTTGAAAGTATTCATCGAGGAAATTGATATGATTGCGTGGATTAAAAGTGTATGTTTGTTGCAAATCGTCTAAGGAGTTGAAGAATGTTCGGCTGTGATAATTTATTAAAGTGAGAATAGTTTCAATTTTTAGTTCATTGTGTAATTGTGTGTTAGGAATGTACCATGGAGCATGAAGAATTTTACGGATGAATTTATTCGGGAGAATTTGAATTTTGTTAATGTGAGATTTGGTCGCATTGGACCAGATGGAACAGGCATACATTAGCGTGGGACGAATGATTGTACTATATATTAGTTTGGCAGTTCGAATATGTAAAGGAGATTATAGTTAATAATAGAGTGAAGTTTATGTATTTTTAATGTAAGTTTTACGAATAATATTTTTAATGTTTATATTCCATGTAAGCTTTGTATATACCAAGGTATTTGATAGGTGAGTTAGAGGAAAGCCATGGTATTTTTTGATTGTATAACAATAATTCAGATGGAATGATAGGTTTGCAAAGTGTAAACATTTTGGCTTGACATTTTGTCATATTAATGTTTATTTACCGATTTGTAGCCCAGGATTAGGTTAGATTGTAATCTATCCCTGGCAGTTGTTATATTTTTATGACTGATGAAGAGAGCCGTATTGTCAGCAAAGAGGGCTCAATCCGAGTAGATGAAAGTGGGAAGGTCGTAAAGATAGATATTAAAAAGAAGGGGAGAGAGACAGGATCCTTGAGGCACACTGGCAGATATTGAAAATAGTTGTGAAAAGGTATCATTAATTTTAACACAGAATTCACGATTACTTAGAAAATTTTGGATTATTTTAAACAGGTATGTTGGAGATCCAATTTGATATAGTTTATAAATGAGACCATTATTCCAAATTTTGTCAAATAACATTTCAATATCTAAGATAATTGCAATAGTATGTTGTTTTACATGGAAACAATGTTAATTTTTTCTGTTATTCTTAAAAGTTGATGAGTTGTTGCATGTTTGTGTGTAAATCCAAATTGTATAGAGGGAATAATTTTATTAGATGTTAAGAAGTCTATTAGTCTATGTAAAATAAAAGTTTCAAAGATTTTAGAAAGAGAGGAAACTAATTGGTCGATAATTCGTGGGATTTCTAGAGTTTTTTTGGGGTTTGCAAATGGGAAGTACAACGGATATTTTCCAGTTAGATGGGAAGTAATTAACTCTTGAGGCTGAATTTAAAAGGAAAGTAAAAGCGGCAATTGTTCTATTACCAAAAGATTTGATTTAAGGTTATTAATTAAGTCAATTCTAGGCGATTTACGGGTTTTAAGTTTTTTATTGATTGAATCAGTGACAGAAGGGGAAATAGAATTTATATTTTGAGGAACATTAAAGTTGGGAAGAGAGAGAAATTTTTTAACATGATTATGAAATAATAAGTTTGTAACAGAGTTAGAAGTCTTAGTAAAGAGTTAGGATTCTTGTAAATGATGTCCAAGTAATTGAGTTTTATCATAATACTTTTGGACTGTAATCGAATTATGCTTAAGAATAAGAATTGAAGTTTTTTCATTGCAAATTCTTTTGTCTGTGGACCACAGTCTCCTGGAATGAGGATGTAACTGTTGAATAATGTTTTTATATTCATTATATTTGTGTTCAAGTTTTTATTCAATTATTCTAGATATTTTGTTTAATTTAGTTTTCATCAGGACGTCTAGGTTTTTGTCTTTGAGGGATGTTTTGTTTTAATGAGGTTAGATTTTTGTAATGGTAAAGGTTTATAGTTAGAATAGTTAGTTTTTGGAGCAAATCCAGAACTATAATGTAGGTTGTGAATTATTGTATACGTGAAATAGGATCAGTAGTTATCAATGCTTTATTCTGATGTTAAATTATTTGGAAATGTAATATTATCTTCAAGAAGTACTGTAAATTTGTTCCAGTTAATTTTTTGAAGTAATGGATAATTAATGGAATTAGAGTTATTAATAGTAAAAGAAAAATAATTATTTATTTGTGGTTAGTGATCAGAATTAAGTTCAAGGTGTACAGTTTGAGTGACAGGCCAACGTACGGACCTAACGGACGAATAACGCGAAGGAAGTGGGAGGTATGGCAACATCCTCCATACGGTAAAGAAATTATGAAGAGGCAAACCACTTCATGGACAACATTTAAAAATAATAGACAAAGCGCAGATCAATAAAAATCAAATATTTACATGACTTAAAATGGGAAGGATAAAGCCAGAATCGGAAGCAATTTTAAGTGCTGCTCAAGATCAAGTGTTGAGAACACGTCATTATGATGAAGCGGTTTCCAAAATTTCCTAAGATGAGAAATGTCGCATTTTTCAGGAACAAGTAGAAACCACTGAACATATCGTCTCGGCTTTTCCAGTTAGAACTGGAAGCAAAGACCGAAGACTTGCATTTAAACTGACAACAGCGAATAACAGGATAAACGAAATAACTGTTATTTCGCGTAACAGTTACGAAACATTAACTGTTAATAAAAACAGTTTAGCTGTTAAGGGCACATCCCTAGTTATAACCCGGGAGACGGCGGTGATCCTGCCCCGCTGAACCGAAGATGGGCACCGACCTAGTCGTTTACTTGCGGAGTTTCGTCCTTGTGCTGTCTCCGTTAGCGAGCACCGCTCTTGCCCGGAAAGCTCTACGCTCTACGCTCCCCGTGTGCTTGTTTAGTGCATTTAGCCCTAAGAAAAAAAGAAGAAAGATCAAGCATCTTGCAGGTCGAATTCTCTAGATCGATCATTGTATACAGAGACCGCAAGCCGAGTAAGCATAATTCAGTTTTGACATTTTTATTTCCTGTTAACAGATCTATAAACTTCTCGAGGATGAATTTTCGGTAGACATTTTTAAGAGGATAGTGTTCTAGTCCAAAATGTGAGGCAACCTCCACTAGTTACCGTCCTAGTTACCTGCATTGGAAGATCTGTGCCGCCCTCGAAGTTCCAAACACATGCTCCGAGTGGTACGAATTCTCACCAAAACCGGTGACGTCTTGTAACAGTGACGGTACAAGACCGACGACGACGGTGTACGACCAACTAATTTAAACTGATCACAGGATAGCGGCAAACAAACCGGATATGGAGAAAAAAGTGTGTACTTGTAGATACTGCTTTGCCGACCGATCAAAACGTCGTAACCAAGGAGTTAGGGAAACGCAAGATACAAGAGTTTGGAAATCGAGATCAGCCGCATATGGGGCGTAAAAGCACAGGTCGTCCCGACAGTTATCGGAGATCTGGGATTTGTTCCGCTAAATTTGTGTAATCTAAAATCGCAGGACATTTAAAAGACTGGGAAGTGCAAGACATTGCTTTATTGCGAACATCCCTCATTTTGCGCAAAGTACTGCAGAGACACTGAGAGTCCATAGATCTGTTCCACAGAAAGTTGGTTGCAACCTGGAGTGGACTTTACATTCAACTGACTCCTAACTTATTTAGTCGTGAATTAGAGGGATAATAATAAATTATTATTATTAACTAAAACTTGCACCATAAAACAATTATATCTGAAATTTACAGTCCAGAATTAAACGGTTGCTAAGCAACGTACAGATGGTATCTCAGACGTTTTTCTAAGTATTGTTGACATTGCATCATGTACAACCTTATTTACGTAACAGACAGTGATAAGAACTATCTAATTACATAGAAAGCGTTTTTAATTACTTTCGAATTACCACCAAATACATTTAACAAGGGCATAGTAATCCCAAACATCAGGAGTCATCAATAAGAACAATGCCTCCACAATGCAACAGGATTATTACAATTAATTCGAACGAAGTATTACGTAATTCACTCTTTAAAGACTTTGATCACACTACGTGGCATGTGGAAAAAAACTGTGCCGTTGACCCGACCCTCTAAATTTTGAAAACTACATTTTTCGCTTAAGTATTCAACGGCCTATGATTTGCATTCTAATTAGTAAGAAAAGCGTGAGTATTGCCACGAAAACAACAGCCGGCAGGTCTGCGTGCGTGGCAATCGCGTTAGGTGGCGTAACGTAATGTGCCAGGGCCTATGTCACCCGCTCTCCTCGGTGGCGGCGGTTCCAGCAGGTGCGGGAGCGGAGGCGCGACTGCGGACATCCGGAGCGGGGCTGCCGTGGGGCGTGGTGGGGGCGGAGGGGGAGGTATCGGCGGAAGCAGGGCGCGGCTGCGTGCGCCCGCGTCACGCCCCGTGGCCCGGCCGGCGACACGCACAGTCAGCCGCGGCGCCGCCGCGCGCCCCCGCCCCCGCCCACTGGCCCCACCCCACCCCACTACGAAATCTCCTCTGAAAAGTCATTCGCGACAAGATCTGTTAACAGGAAATAAAAGTGTCAAAACTCAATTATGCTTACTCGGCTTGCGGCCTCTGTATATAATGATCGATCTAGAGAATTTCACCTGCAAGATGCTTAATCTTTTTTTCTTTCTTAAGGCTTCTTCAGACTGACGTCAGTGTGGATTCTCCTGTTAATGGCGGGCGATTGCCGGTGCAATTCACTAATAAACGGGATACAGTTCGCGCGCAAACTTAGATTCCTCATACTTGACCTTTTCGCTCTCTTTACTCATGCACTCACATTTACATGCACTAAACCAGCAGGCGTAGAGCGTAGAGCTTCCCGGGCGAGAGCGGTGCACGCCAACGGAGACAGCAGAAGGACGAAACTTCGCAAACCAACGACGTAGGTCGTCGCCCATCTCAAGTTCAGCGAGGCAGGATCCCGGGTTATAACATGCACTACACTCTCGGGACTAATGAAGAAAGTCGTTCATTCAATCGGAAACTCTAAATTCTCACTGTTTAGCCAAAATCTAGTGATCCTCCACCCTTCAATGCGAGACTCATGAACCGTACGCTGTACATTAACACACACTGTCAAAATTCTCGTATATAGTGTCAGCGGAACGCAAGAATGCGATACGACTTATCGCATCAAGATGCCTCAGTTCGCGCTCTACGAAACTCGGCCATTCAGCAGGGCATTTCTCTTTTGAACTTAGAGAACTAGAGGTGCTGCAGAATGGCACAGAATTTCTCGAAGTAAAGTTTTCTAATTCCCATGGTGTGGACTAGTCAGTCTTGCCTTTCCTTGCCAGCTACCATCTATCGCCGCCCAAAGTATGCTTTTTTGAAATTTTCTCAACTTTTTGCGTACGAAATACTTCAACCGAAATATTATTTCACAAATATTAAAGAAAATCATTTTTAAAGGCAATTTAAAAATATTAAACAAATATCCATTGGAGAAATTTGAAAAAAAATTTGGAGCCATTTTTGAGAAAATTTTGAAAATGTTCGGGGAGCTTCATGCAAAGTACCCCCAAATTTTAAAGAATGTTTTTCAAAATTTCAAAGCTTTAACTAGAGTCAGATGGCCAGTGGTTTCTTCAATTTGAAAAAGATCGTACTTGTGGTTTAGGCACTAGGTTTGTGCACATACGGACGGACGTATCGTGACGTATCGTGACGTAACGTGACGTAACGTACGTTTTGCTTCCAATTTGCTTTTCGGCACCAAGGACCCATAAAACTGATATTCCTGCTACTGGACGTGTTAGGGGATTATTAGCAACTAAATCTATTAAATTTAGCAACTAAATTTATCCACTTTCTTGTTTGCAGGGCCCGGCAATGAATTTTTTAAATTAATGCTATTCTATCGCGCCTCCATTTGGATGACTTAATTCTCGGGATGTTGACACTACAGTGTCTGCGGTACCTGGCGCGGCCTAGCGGGCTTCTACGAGAACCGTTCAACTCTTCAACTGTTTGTCCTCCCAAAGAGTTGCCCGCTAAAGATGTTTTTGTCTTTCTCTCAGGAAGCAAACATAATTTTTTTCTCCAAAAACGGCACAACTCTGACGCGGACGTTCAAAATGCATGCTCTTTGCTGTTAATTAGCGACAAGGAATTGTTATAATGATAAGTTACAAATTTGAATACGGCGCCAAATTTGAATCAATTTTGGCCGCCGATGTGCTAACAGTAATATATTAGAATTTGTTATTAACTGAAGACAGCACACATATCATAAACATAAAATTACAAATGATTTCAATATTCTTAAAAACGTCAAAAATTTAAACATATGGACCGAGCAAATGAACCAAAACAAAACGGGTGTATATAATGATCATGCACGTTTTCTAGGTTATACTTTGTAGGAATCTGCTTGGATGCATCGATTTTCATTCTTTTCATATATATTATACAAAGTCTACACGCGTATAGCACAAGAAATACTTATTTCAATAATGCAACAAGATTTCAAAAGCAATTAAAAACGCTTTAAAACTGCTGGTTAGGCGAAAATCCTTGTATCGCTGACAACCACTTCCTGTTTAAATATTCTTTCAGATATCCGAAAAGAAATATTTTGACCATTCAAGTAATTACCACGACACAACGGCACACTCCCCTTGAAAGGCATGTTCGTCTAAGTAAAATTGCCACAAATCTTTAAAGAATATACCCGATTTGCGACTTAAGAAAGCACCCGTGTCTCAGAGGGAAGGCAATGATCCTCACTTCCGACACTGATATTTTTCCATGACATGTTCTTCCGGTAAGTGCGCAGTATTGGCCAATCATTAGGCCCTGTACCTCTGCCGGGCTTTAGGTGAGTCTTCATTCTGCCGCAGTTATCTGAGTTGTGCACCACGCGAAGTACCTCACCAGTGACTAAGTGTAGTAACCGAGATCAATCGTGTAGAGATGCCAAAGTCACCCACTAATGATTCATTAATATTCTCTCATGTTACATTGTTTTTTAATATAGGCTAATTTTAGGCGCAAGTGCAGTGAAATATATTCGTGATTTTTTCCTCCAATTTGAAGTTTTTATTGAGTTTTTGGTGCTTATCGAGAAAAAAAATTTAATGCTTTTCTTAGTCGCCTAAAAGTAAGTTTTTGGTGCCTTAACGTTTCATATCTCTTACTTTAGTCATTATCAAACTATATGTGACGAGTGAACTGTAAGTAATTTATTCTATTGTGACGTTATTTTACCAATTATTCCAGCTACATAGTGATAAAATATAGCTGGATTGATTGATTGATTGATTGATTTTTTCATGTTTTCGGGCGCGTCAATTGCTTCGGTCATTAGTCCCGTTAGTGTAGTGCATGCTTTTTCTCGGGAGATGGCGGTGATCTTGCCCCGCTGGATGGCGAGATCCTGCGCCAACATACTGTCGGCTAGTGGGGTTTCCCCCTAACCGACTCTCTCACCAACGGGGCACCGCCCTAGTCGGGACAAGCTCTAAGCTCCCGACCGGTCTCCCGGAATATGTGGTAGTGTAGTGCATGTTACTGTAAGTGTGTGTGTAAGTGGAGAGGGTAGGACAAGGAAGGGGAAGCGGTCCGTGGCCCGTTTCGTAGGGTACTGCTCCGGCATTCGCCTGGTGTTGATCGGAGAAACCACGGAAAAATACCCATCATAGCAGCCGGCCGCTAGGATTCTCCTCCAGACAGCAGCTGAATTCGAGCTAGCTGAAAAGCTAGTGTCGAAAATCCTGCCACCGTCAGGACTCGAACCAAGAACCTCCCGGTTAAAGGCGCTGCAGTGACATCAATTGATGCACTGAGCTACCGCTACCGGTAAAATATAGCTGGAATTAAAAGCATTTTCCGGACAAGTGGCTGCTACGGTCATAGGAACAACGGGAACCGGTCGCGTGCTCGCGTGCGGCTTTGTATCAGCGATGCGCCGAAGGTGTTCTTGGTCGTGCGTGTACAATTCCGATGACCGACCAAATGCAGCGAGTGGCGAGTTCAGCTGCGTTCAGCAACGGGTACGGGCGCAACCGGAAGGCACTGCAGGAGCGGTGGAGCGACTGGCCTCTCGGCGCGGAGCTGAAGTCTTTTTCAAGCTCCCCCACCAGCATCCCTGCGGCGGCTTTAGTCATTTATTTAGTTCTTGTGGCAGTACAATCTGCGCGCGCGCCGCAGCCCTCCTTGGTTTTTGGGCAGAAGGCTAAAGCCAATCTTACAGCTCACTTATAGCCAGCATGCATCAACTAAACTATTTAATATTGTCATTCTGGCCGTTTCCTTAGGTCCAGAAAAAATGTTTAACTTATAAATGACGTGTTTTAGTTTGAACTTTTTTTCTAATTTTTATTCTCATTTACACTCGAATGCTCGCACTCATTCGCACTATTTACACTGACCTCGCAATGCATTCATTCACTCATTTATGCTACATTATATTTACGCGAGGCACGTGTTACCATTTGCACTTTCTCGCCTCGGCACCGACTGAGCTCAAAGTGTTCGTGGCGCATTCGCCCCCTCGCAAAGCCGTGCGAACTCCCGCGCGGTAGCGCACGGAACGTGAAGGCGATGCGCGTAGGGACCTTTGGGATAAAATAGGGAGGTTTAGCGCCACACGTAAGGTAGAGACGTTGTTCACTAACAGTCACGTGACTGACCTTGAAGTCATAACGTTTTACCTTAGGCCTAAGGTACGACGTATAATTTCATAAATAGTGCACGCCTACAGGAGTCTACGGTCACCTTACAAGCGGCAAAATGGACGCGTAAAAACAAGAAACGTTGGGGATTGTTCCATCTCCGACAAACCAATTCTCGTATGAGAGTCAGTTACAACTATTCCTTACTAACTCTACAAAGTTGGCAAGAATTAACGGTTAATGTTGGAGAAGTGACAGTAAAAAGTTGCGATAAAGAAGTTGAAATCATATCTTCGGGATAGGTTATTACTCTCATAATGAACGCTGTTTGGAAATATCTCCTACGTTCTCAAGAACAGTCGATTCAAAATTCCAGACTGCATACTCATCGCAGAAGCCAACAAAATCAAAAACTCCAAACACAATGTACAATTATTATACACTTGTATCATATCGTGATTTAAAAGTCTCGTCGCTAGCCTAGACTCTGGTATATTATGCTACTTCTTTGGTTCAACGCTTGAAACGTTTCTTTTGTTGTAATGCATAACCCAAGGTCGCAATTGCTAATACTCTTCTGAATGCTGTTCATTACGACCGTACAAAGTCGTTAGTCACGTGAACTACAGAGTTCAAGGATGCTAAAACTCCCTAAGAGACCCGGTGCACCTCGCCGTTCGCCGACCGGCCGGTGTCGCGGAGACCCCGCGGTGCTTTTGGTCCCAGCGCAAACGCAGCGCTGTTTTGGCACGTGTGACGAGCTCCTGAGGAAAGTGGCATTGCAGATCTGAGGTCCCGCAGACGTGTCTGTTCGAAGGGAAGCGTCCGGGGGAGGGGCGGGGAGACGCGGCCGCGAGCTGCCGTGAGCGCCGCACGGATCTCCGCCACCCGAATCGGGCGAATATTTCGCAAGCGTACGTTCACAAGCAGCGTGCGCAGGCGGTGAGCAATAGGCGCTTTTGAACCGGTTGCCCTTCGGAAGAGCAGAGGAGAAGTGTAGTGAGGAGAATTGCCTTAATCTTCGCTCGCAAGTTCCTGGCGTGCTCGTGCCAGCGGTCAAGGGTGAGTGAGAGAAGTGAGTGAGTGAGAGTGAGAGAGAGTGAGTGAGTGAGTGAGAGAGTGAGTGAGTGAGTGAGTGAGTGAGTGAGTGAGTGAGTGAGTGAGAGAGTGAGTGAGTGAGTGAGAGTGTGAGTGAGAGAGAGTGAGTGAGTGAGAGAGAGTGTGAGTGAGAGAGAGTGTGAGTGAGAGAGTGAGGTGAGAGAGAGAGTGAGGAGAGAGAGTGAGTGAGGAGAGAGTGTGAGTGAGAGAGAGTGTGAGTGAGAGAGAGTGGGAGAGAGGGTGAGAGAGAGAGTGGGAGAGAGAGTGTGTGAGAGAGAGAGTGTGAGAGAGAGAGTGTGAGAGAGAGAGGTGAGAGAGAAAATACATATTCGTGTTGTGGTTCGTGTTCAAGTGTTATCGTGGTGTATTACTTAGGTAGTGATTTTTCCATGTGCATTCGTTGGAATCATTTTATCATTACCCCTACTACGTGAGTAAGTAGTTGAGTAGATTAATTGAACTTTCTCAGCTATATTTTGCGTTCATCATTTTTGCATCATTTGTAGTTAGACTATTGTAGTAACGTATTACTTTCCCTGCTTCAAAGTGCTTGACGTGAAGCCGAATTAAATTTTTTGTTCTCGAAACCCGCTCCAATATTTTCTTTTAAATTAGCCTTTGGATAGAGCAAAGGACACTTAAAAAAAGAACTCTATTTTTGTTGAACTCTCTAATTTTTGAACATTACATAAGTTATAATTTAAGCGTAAAAAATGGTCTGTTGTAGCACCACAAGTTATATTCTGCAACCAGGGAACCGAAAAATTAATCAATTGCGATAAATTATTTTTGATGCCGATAGGAACCACCCGGGTGGAAAGATGGGGACCAAACCGATAAGCAGATGAAACAGATAAGGAAACTAACTAGACTAGACTAGACTAGACTAGACTAACTAGACTAGTATGAGAAAGTCTGTGCCATTATGTTGCACCACTAGTTTTGTCTTTTGTAGTTTTGATGCATAATAATATAAATCTCTTAGATAATAGAACTATTTCTTCAATTGAATCTTTTAATCTTTCACTCGCTAAGACAGCAACATCTCTTTGACGTTTGGTTGTTCATTTAAATGCAAATATATCTCCATTCTTGTTCTTTATTATTTCTTAGTCAAATTTTGTAGCTTCACATAACCCTACAATGTAATTTTGACCTTTGAGTCTTGGCGTGCCAGGGCTTTTTCAAGTTCAATTCCTCTTTCTTCCGGTAATAAGGATACAGTGTTTAACAATGCTATTGTCAGTATTTCGTTTCTCCTTTCGTGTTGTTTCGTCTTTTTTTCAAATTCCTCAACTATTTGTTCTTTGCATACTCCTTGTCAGAAAATTTATAGTTAACCAAAGTCCGACATCTTTTAAGCAATTATTCGTACAATGAAACATCATAAAAACCTCGACAAATTAGTGGTCCTTAACAGCTCGTACTTTCTCGCCATTAATAATAGTTATGTAATACTATGTATGTCACATTTCTCTCCGAATTAACACATCTGTCATAAGTTTTTGTAAAACTCATTACCAGGGTTGGGCAAAATACTTTAAATTTAGTATTTAAATACATACACAAAATACATTAGGGCTTGATACATGTGCTAAATACATACGTATTGAAAATACTTCAAATACTAAAAATACTGTAAATATATATCTGTTTTATCTAATATATATATATATATATATAATATATAAATATATATCTATTTTGTTTTGTATATTTTTGAAACAATATATTGTAATTGTCAATTATCGTAAATTACTAATTGACAGCCATACAAATTTCTTGACAATTATTGTGATGCATTATAACAATATGTGTAAACATTTTCAAATATAAAATATCAAAAATATATCTAACACAAAAAAAGGAATACGACCATTTTTTTTCAAACAAATCATCTGACAAACCCATAGTTGTCTAATGTATAAAACGTGCAAAGGGAAACAGTCATTTACCTGGCGTGGATGAACATTAACTGAAGTTATAACGAATAAAGGCTTTTTATTGCCAGATAATTGTTCTGAATTTTTAATGATTTAGATTTATCAATTAAAAATGAAGAGAATCCAAATTTAACAGCTAAAAGAAGCTTTTATTTTGTTTCAATGAGATGCATTCACTATTAAATCATACAAAAAGATACTATCCTCATTCTAAACTATCTTTTTCGTCTGTTGCATAACTGTCAATTTCAAATGTTTGTGTTGTCAATTTCTGCTGCATAACTGGTTTTAGAGACTATAATGTTCATCAACAAGAATAATGTTTATTTCAACAAAACATTGATATAATATAATTGTATTGCTTATATCAATGCAATATAACATATATTGCATTGATATAATTGTATAATGAATTAGTTTTAATTTGCATTGTATAATTTAAAAAAGACGTACTATGCCTGTAACAAGGAACGTACTTCAGATTAAGTGTCAATGACCCCCATCACGATCACGTGTTTGTCCAGTTAACCTGATATATTGAGCAAATGCTGCGATGGTCTCTTGATTCGCTTCTGGACGTAAATGTAGCTTCACTATGCACACGTTTTGCTGAGCTCTTTCTTTGCTTGTAGTGATAACAGAGCTTGGGGTGAGTTCCAACTCGGGAACGAAAAGGTCTATTTTTGAAATATTAATCTCGCGCTTTTTAAATTTTTTATTATTATTATTATTATTATTATTATTATTATTATTATTATTATTATTAATGTTATTTACTTTTTCAAATTATTAATTTTTAAATTGTTGGGAAGGGATTCTCAAACTCAAGGAAGTGTGTGCAAATGATTTTATCTCCCATACAGTTTACTGGTTTTTGACTAAATAAATATCTAAATATCTAAATTTTTCAATTTGTCACCTGAAATTTATTTAGAACCTGATGCAAGTTTTTGCTACTAATGATATACGAGTAACTATGTGTGTTGGAAGCTAAATACGACTCATCCTCTCTATTTACAACTGCGAAGCGATCCCTGGAAAATGTTTTCGATATATATTAATACTTACAAAATTATATTACTGACATAACCAGTGCTGTGAATTTGTGAAGCTTTCGTTAATTAAATACCAGGTATGTAATTTAATCAATATAGCATTTTCATTTGGCAAAGTGCAATGATAATGTAGCGAACCTTGAAAGGACAGTGTGTGTTACACTTTGCAACAGTTTTATTTTAGATTTTTATTCTAATTGGAGGACCTATTGAACGTAATAATTGATACATTTTATTTCAAAATATTTCGCTTGTTTTTTCACAAATGTTATAATATAACGTTACATGTTTAATAGGTTTCAAAACCGATGACCACAAATAAAAAGATTCCATGCTATGAAACCCGATTTGTTTTTCACCAGTAATTATCACTGTACGTCCGTAATAATTAGTTCCAGAAATCTGTTTAAAAATTTGTAATTATAAAACAACACTAAACTACCTTTAATTTTAATTAATAATAGTTCTAGATATCTCGTACAATAATAAATCGCTCTAAAGTGTGTTGAATACAAACATTGAACGAGTTATTTAATTGTTTTAGAAAATGAATTGAAACATTTGTTATGTAATTATGAGACGCCAGCGATGGTTGTCGCTTAACAGTTTGCTCCTTTCGCCTTCTAGACTTGAACCGCTATTCCTGGACCTGTGCTTGGGAGCGGGAGCGCTGGTGAAGACCGCAGCAGAAGTCAATAGACTCTTGGGGGTTTGACATCGTTGCCCTGGCTCTCCAATCATTGTTAATTATGTAAGTCAAGGAAGTTTATTATTGTTCACATGTATTATATTGTAAGTGAACTTTTATTTTTGTATAATAATGTTTCTAATTTGCCACAATTAACTTCATTTGCCGCAAGTCTACATTCAAATCAACCAACCCAATATCATAAATTAAAGTCATTCCACTTACAACTTCAAGAACAAGAAATTTAATGTAAGCAAAAATATTTTGCGATCCGTTTCATTATCTCTAGCATTACCCTTCTGATTATAAATTATATTATATGGGTGAATTAACAATACACAACATATGTTTGCCCATTTAATTCCTCAAGGAACTAAATGGGTCAAGAAGTTCTGTGCGAAAAGTTTGAAGAAAAAGTTTGCAGGCGTTTTTGAGAAAATGGAGTTTGAACGTTTCTAAAAATGCGAAATTTTGAGCTAGTTTAGTAGAAAGTTTTAAGGTTTCGAAAAACTTTATAAAACATCATTTAAAGAACATTACTTGTAAATGCAATATTGTGAAGAAATGGCCTCTAATGTAAATATTAACGACGTGAGAGGCTAGTCAAGGAAATTACATTCTTGGAATTTAAAAAAACAAACGATTAGATGTTTACGTCATCTAATAGAATACATTTAGCACTACCCCTTTCAAAAGTTTTTTTTCCTAGGGCTTTTATCTAGCCAACAGCCGGTTATCCTTTACGTCCCGATGGGACGCATATTCGACTATACAGTAGACAACACACTTGCGGGCTCTTCCGATCTGGGGTCTGAAGAACGCGAGGCTCTCCGCGACAACACCTCACGTCAAGGGACAATCAACCATGCCCAAGACGGGACTCGAACCCGCGACCATTCCAAGTGACCCCGGACCAACCTCGTCATCCAGTCGGTACCAAAAGTTTACAGAAAAAAAATTCGAGTCGTTCTCGAGAAAATCTTGTTTTAGTTATTTGCAAATTGCATACAATATTGCGCGAAAACTAAAAGATTCAAAAAAACGTTTATGACCTTCATGAAAAAAGTAAATATGT
Source organism: Teleogryllus oceanicus (assembly GCA_964035755.1). Lineage (NCBI taxonomy): Eukaryota > Metazoa > Arthropoda > Insecta > Orthoptera > Gryllidae > Teleogryllus > Teleogryllus oceanicus. The sequence goes on from CAXIVR010000004.1 coordinate 120,604,470, forward strand.
ATATACAATTTCCACTGAAGGAAAAATCTCTCATCTTTAATTTTTTAGTTGTGGGAAGACTCCTAAAAAATTCAAAAAAATTTTTTAAAATTTAGAGAACCAAAACGCCAATTTATTAATGTTTTCACTCTATTTTAACAAGAAATTTAAAGAAAACATTTAGAGCCTTTAAAAAAAAAAAATTGAAAATGTCCCTGGGCGCCGAATATCCGCAAATTTTAAAGAATGCTTTTCAGAGCTTCGATTTGAGCCAGATCGACCGGAAAATATCCATTTTCAAAAAACATCTACGTATAGTTTAGGCGCTAGAGGTGTTCACGGACGGACGATCGGACGTTTTGAAACTAGTGATTCTATATAATGGCACAGACTTTTTCGTGGTACAGCTTTCTTATTTCCTTGGTTGGGACTAGCTTTTCAATCTTGCCCCATGTTTTTGCCACCTGCATCTAATGTCACCGAAAGTATTTTTTTTTTCGAAATTTCCACAATTTTTCGGTTTCCTAATAGTAGAACCGAAATACCACTTCAAGAATTTTGACAAGAGTAAAACTTGTCCAAATTAGCAATTTTCATTGAAAACTTTGGAGCAGTTTTAAACAAAATGGCGTTTAAGCGTTACTATATAAGCGAAATTTGAAGCTCTCTTTCACAGAATGATTTTGAATTTTCGAAAAACGTCATTTGAATGCATTTGAAGCCCGTCAACTCGCAAATGTGTTTACAAATTGCTAAAAATGTGCATAGTAACGGAATAATAGATACTTCAACAAAATCAATTTGTGAAATTTGTGAACAACCAATAGAATACACGTTATGTTACGTCACATTTAATTTACGTCAATTTTACGGTTTCGGTATTTTTTTATGCACGGTAGTTTACGAATCAAAATTACGATTAATTGACGTAAAATTAACTAGTGCAATGACAACTATCCTTTGGAAAAGTTCGAAGAAAAAATTCGGAGCAATTTTTTAGTAAATGGCATTAAAGAGTTTCTCAAAATGTGGAATTTGGCTCATTTTCATAGTAAACTGTTGAGTTTTCGAGAACTTTTATGACATTATTTAAAGCACATGTACATAAAATAAATACACATATGTGAACAATTTGCCCGTAATGTACGAGCGATGTGAGAGAGAAGACAAGAAAATTACATTTTTGTAAATTTTGAAAAAAAATAAAGCGATATGGCGTTTATGTCATCTTATAGAGAGAATTTAGCACTATTCGTATCCAAAATTTACAGAAAAAAATTGGAACTGCTTTTGAGAGAATCATGTTTTTAATTTTTTTAATTGAAATTTTATGACATTATTTATCGCACATGCAATCATAAATACCAAAACGTAAATAAATTGCCGCTAATGTAAATATTAACGATGAAAAAAGCAAGTCAAAAAATTACATATTTGTAATTTTTCTAAAAACGAAAGAATAGGGTAATATGGCGTTTAAAACATCCTACAGGATACATTTGGCACTATTCCTACAAAAAGTTCAAAGAAAATATTTGGAGCCATTTTCGAGAATCTTTTGGTTATTTTTCAATATTGCACATATTACATGCAATATTGCGGGAAATGAACTAAAAAAATTACACGACCTTAATGAAAGAAATAACTAGGAAGAATTTTTTTTTACTTCTCTTCAGTTTTGTAGTTGCAGGTAGACGCCAAAAAATTCAAACTTTTGCAATTTTCGAAAATTTAGTTAACAGTGAAAACACAGAACCTATGCCACCCTTATAATGTATTATAATCTAGTCTACCAGAATTTAAAGAAAAAAAATTGAGCCATTTTCGAGAAAAAATTTAAAATGTCCCTGGGGTTTAATATAAATTCCCTCCTAAAATTAATATATGTTTTTCAAAATCGTAGAGCTTCGGCTCACGCAAAAACGACAGGGTGTTTTTTCAATTTGGAAAAAATCCTACGCACGGTTTAGGCGATAGGTTTGTTCACATACATCAGCCAAACTTTTTAAATTTTAGAAAATTCACAGTTAACTCAGAAAATCGGACCTATGCCGCCTTTATAAGTATTTTATTCAATTCTTACAAGAAATTTCAGCTGGAGGAGATGTTTTTGAAAAAAAATGAAAATGTCCCTTGGGCTTCACGGAAAGTACCCTCAAATTTTACAGAACGTTTTTCAAAATTTCAACACTTAAACTAGAACCAAATAGAGGTTTCTTCATTTTGGAAAAACTCCTATGCATGGTTTAAGCGCTAGTAGTGTTCAGAGGGGGGGGCGAGAGAGAGACAGACTGACCGAGAGAGACAGACTGACCGAGAGAGACAGACGACAGAGACACAGACAGACAGAGACACAGACAGACAGAGACACAGACAGACAGAGACACAGACAGACAGAGACACAGACAGACAGAGACACAGACAGACAGACAGAGACACAGACAGACAGAGACACAGACAGACAGAAGACACAGACAGACAGAGACACAGACAGACAGAGACACAGACAGACAGAGACACAGACAGACAGAACACAGACAGACAGAGACACAGACAGACAGAACACAGACAGACAAGACACAGACAGACAGAGACACAGACAGACAGAAGACACAGACAGACAGACAGAGACACAGACAGACAGACAGAGACAGACAGACAGAGACACAGACAGACAGAGACACAGACAGACAGAGACACAGACAGACAGACAGAGACACAGACAGACAGACAGAGACACAGACAGACAGACAGAGACACAGACAGACTGACAGAGACACAGACAGACTGACAGAGACACAGACAGACTGACAGAGACACAGACAGACTGACAGAGACACAGACAGACTGACAGAGACACAGACAGACTGACAGAGACACAGACAGACTGACAGAGAGACAGACAGACTGACAGAGACACAGACAGACTGACAGAGACACAGACAGACTGACAGAGACACAGACAGACTGACAGAGACACAGACAGACTGACAGAGAGACAGACAGACTGACAGAGAGACAGACAGACTGACAGAGAGACAGACAGACTGACAGAGAGACAGACAGACACAGAGAGACAGACAGACACAGAGAGACAGACAGACACAGAGAGACAGACAGACACAGAGAGACAGACAGACACAGAGAGACAGACAGACACAGAGAGACAGAAGACACAGAGACAGACAGACACAGAGACAGACAGACACAGAGAGACAGACAGACAGACAGACATCTTGAAGAAAACACATTGTCGGGGTCCCCAAAACGTGTATTTCCGTTGAAATCTCGAAATCGATTTTCCGCAGCATTACATAACTTTCTCTATACTACGTATATTACTCTGTATATACGTACGTATACGAGAATGTAAGAAGAGGGGCACCATCGCACCTTATAAGAACCCTACAATCTTATATGTAATTAATGAAGTACACAATAAAATGAATATAAGCACAGTAATCAAATAGCTGAAATAAATCAAGGAGTTCGTCAAGGGTGCCCACTGTCACCAGTTCTTGTCAATGTTTACATAGACGAAGTAACGAGAATTTTCTTACAAACGATTAAAAAAAATTAATCTTTGAAGTAAATGTTTCAACTTTGTAATTTGCAGATGACCAAATGATCACTTCCAAAAAAATGAAAATGATTTTAAAAAAGCGATTTTTAAATTTAAAAAGCCCACAAAAATGGATTCTGGTGACAGCACGTGTTAAAATATTTTTTCTACATTTAGCATTCGGATTTATCCCCCTTTCCGTTGCCAGGGCCCTGTAATAATTGTTTTACTGCCGAAAATTCGCCATTTGTTCGCGCAGTATTAACTTTCTCTCTACCGCAGTAGCGGGAGGTAGGGATCAATTTTAAAGGGGACGGAACGGGCCGAAAGACTCATCCTTGATGATGATGATGATGATGATGATGATGATGATGAGTAGGCCACATAAATTGCTGAAAAGGAAGGAAAGGAAGCTTTGGGACGTAGAACGCACGCTTCGCATTTAGTCGACTCCTAGCGTTTCAAATTTTGTGATTTGCAACCACTATAGGCTATGAGAAATGAAAGATAATTTATTTTTTAATGAGGATTTTAATGAACGTCGATGGTAATTATAATGCGTGCTCACGCGCGTGTGTCCATACATGCGTGTTGTAGATAAATGGTGTGATGAGTGTGTTGTGCAAAGTACTGAGTAGTTCTGTGATTTTCAGGTGTATGTTGAAAATTAAAATAGAATTGGGCATCTAGGCGAGTGTTGCACGCTTTTTACATCTATTTTTGTATGAAAGATTTATTGTTTTTGTTTATGTACTCGTATGAATCTCTGCTGTGATGATAACCCTAAGCACATTAAATGGACAAATTACTGGTACTAATACAGCAGAACATATCATGGCATGTTTGAGACTACTCTCTGGATACAGCTGGTTATATTATTTTATTTTTAATTTAAGTTGTGATTATCAATCGGTAAATGAATGTTGAATACGGACAAATCAAGACGTTTACAGCGAATCCATATCGAAATCCTTTTCGTTATACTGAATCGTAAGAATATCACACCATTCAGGCTATATTAATTCAAAATAGAACATTTCCATTGTATCGTTTTGCAAATCCAAAAGGAAAATACTAAAACCCTCGTACAATAAAATATCTTTTGTAGTTTTTGGTTGTATTTTTTGTCATCCGAATATTGATTTGGCATTACTATTCACTGGTACTGTTTTTATCATGTGCACATTATTTATTATTGCAAGTTTACAGAGTTTCTTCGCAATTCCAGGCCCAGAAACGTGCAAGTGGGTATACGAGTTTCGAGTGTCAGCGTAAAAGAATGTGTGAATACACGCACGGCCCAACTTCTGAAATCCACAAAAAGCAAAGAGACGTCGCACAAAGTTTACATACGAAAAACTGTTCCCGAAATTCTTGAAAACTGCTACGAACGTTCTCGAATGAATATGAAATCGATCAAACGTACTCGTACCAACGTCTCAGTCAATAGAGCGTCACAAGCTACATTATCGACTTCCCGTCAATCGTTCCTTCTATAAGAAATAAGTGTCTTTCTCAATAAATTCAAAATTTCTGCCTTACAATTCACAAGACAGAGTTTCTTGAACACTTAGTTGTTGCTGCTAATATTCTTAGCATAACATGCGTATATTTGCATGAACCCCGTGGATCTGAGAAACTTTCAAACTTGTCTCCACGACCTCGACCACCGATAACTTATACTTTCTCGAATACTTCCCGTACGGAGTAATATACATAGTACAGAGAAAGTTATGTAATGTTCCGCGGAAAAAACAGATTTTCGGCAGAAAAAAATCATTGCCGGGATCTGAAAACGAAACAAGAGGTGTTACAGAATGGCACAGACTTTCTCTCGTAGTAGTAGTTTCTCATAGTTTTATAATTTTTTTGGTATGAACTTGCTTTACGGACTTGCTCTATCCTCTTGCTAGCTGCCATCTATCGTCGCCCAAAGTACATATTTTGGACATTCTCTCAACTTTTCCGTTTCCTTAAAGCACAACGGAAATATTACTTCAAGAATATTAAATAAAAGTAAAACCTCGTCCAAAATAGAAATTTTCATTGAAAATTTGGTTACTGTAAATACGAAATTTGAATCTCTTTTTTACAGGAATCTATTGAGTTATCGGACATCGTTTGAAGTAATTTGAAGTACTTCCACTCACAAATTCAATAATGTATATAAATCTATTCAAATTTGCATATTAACAGCGTGAGGGATATTTAAAAATAATTACATTTGTGTAATTTTTGAAAAGACAAAATAATACACCAAAATGAACTTTACGACGTGTTAAACAGTGCCACTACCTTTGGAAAAATTTAAAGAAAAAATTTGGAGCCATTTTTGAGATAATTGAGTTTGAGCGTTTCTGAAAATGCAGAATTTTGAGATCATTTTTGCAGAGAATTGTTGCGTTTTCAAGAAACTTTATTTGACATTATTTGTTGCACATGAACTCGTAAGTATAATAATGTGAAGAAATCGCCTCTAATGTAAATATTATAGACGCGGGAGACAAGTCAAAAACTTAGAAATTATTATTTTTCTGGAATGTTTGACTATCTCAGTATGAGATTCATATAAACTACTACCAAAATAAATTACAAATTGAAGTTTTTTAGCGTCTCATGAACATTACCAGTAAAATACTGCTTCTTAAAAAATCTCGCAGTTAGAACTCACAGCAACTCGCCATTGCTCCGGCTTTACTTGTCATGTGTATTCTACTTTCCCCTTTCTGAGATACAAAGGCTAACTTTCTAGTGGTGCTCCAAAATGGGACAGACTTTCTCGTACCTGTTAGCCGCTATTCCGTTTAGTCTGAGTTTGTTTTTCGGTTTTGCCTCACCCTCTTCGCAGCTACTACTAATTAATCCCCTGTAAGACATTTCTACTTTCTCGCAGTTACTTCGTGAGAAGAGAAAGGGTTATATAATCGTGTGCCGGCGAATTTTCGACAGAAAATCTCTTATTGCCAGGTCCTGGTAACGAAAGAAAAATGGATAAATCATGTTTGTTTATGAGAATATAGCAAATTACTTGCTCTAACACGTTGTGAAATCAGAATCCATGCTTTCTGGGTACTTGATACCGAAAAATAGATTGAAGGCAAAACCGTCTGCCTGTCCGTACGCCCGTCTTGAACACTAGCGCCTAAACCGCACTGCTGATTGTCTCCGAAATTGAAAGGAAAAGTGGAGAAATCGAGGTGCTAAATAGAGAAAATATCCTCTAAGAGAGTAGGGTAATCCATGTTTAGCCAGAAGCCAAACCATAGTAGCCAGAATCCATGTTTTTGGTTGCTTGTTACTGAAAAATCGAATGACGGCAAAAACATCTGTCAGTCCGTCCGCTTGTCCGTCTGCGATCAACGCTAGCGGCTAAACCGTTCAGTCGATTTTCTCCAAAATTGATATTGCCAACCCGTGTGACTGATGTCGCGGAGTCTTAAATTTGAAACCGATATTTGTCTTGGCGTCTTAAATTTGAAACCACATTTTGGTGGTACTTCACGTGTAGCTCCTGGGTCATTTTTAGTATTTAAAAAATAGCTCCATCGGTTTTTAATTAAATTTTGTCGTTGGATAGTGTGAAGGACTTTTAAAAGAATGGCGCTGGTCTCATTTTCGTTGAAAACTTCGATTTTTCGGAAATTGCAAAAGTTCAAAATTTTTTCGGAATCTGCCTACAACTAAAATATTAAAGAAAGAGATTTTTTCCCTTAATGAAATCTGTTCCTTAAGATTGATTTTTAAATAAGGTCATTCATAATTTTTCACAAATTTGAGTTCTTTTCGTGTAATTTACCGTGAAAATACGGAGGAGAAAGTACGTGCTGTTTTAGCACCACCAGTTCCGTGTGAAATAATTTTTTTTTATTCGATACCTCAATTTTATGTCCGTGAGATACTTAAATTTAATTGATGATTATGAGAACGATTTTCCGTTCAGAGGTTGGTAGTTATTTTGTTGTCTAATTTTGTAATTTCAGCAATAGTACGATGCTGGTATTGACGATGTCAAAGAATTAGCACGTGGACGACATAGCTACCCAATACTCTTGTCCTCTGTGAGTGCGTTTACAGGCACAGCGGTGTGCTGGAAGCTACTGTCTGCGCGAGCGGCCAGGTGCGGGAAAAACGAACGAGGAGAGGTGATAAGGGTAGCGACGTCAGAGCGACAGCGGGGGTGGGTGGGAGGGGCGGTGCGGGCCATTCGGCCGCCCGAGGGTGAGGAGGAGGAGGGGGAGGGGGAAGGGAGGAGCGGGGCGGGTGAGTGTGGGTGGCGGAGAGAGCGAGGGAGAGGGCGAGACCGCGTGCCGCACGATACTCATTACGGCGCTGGGAACTGCGCCCCCGGCAATCGAAACCAGCGCAAATTAACGCAAACAGGCAAAGGGGCCCGCTTTGTTCCCCTGCGCCGCGCCCCTCCCTCTTCCGCCTCCGCGCACCGCGGATGCTGCCGCCCCCCTCCCCCCCCCCCACGCTAGCTCGAGTCTCCGCTCGCGCAGGCGAACGCGACACTGCGTCCCCCGCCTCGCCGTCATCGCATCAGTAAGTCATATTTTATGATTGTTAGTTCCACATTGAAGTGTGGTGTAATACGAGTCTCTTTTTGACGCAATCCAATTGCTACGTTTACAATTGTCTCATTTTTATAGGTTTCTTTCTGCCCACAATCTATTACATCTTATGTCTTCATATCTCTGAAGATTTGTAGCTTTTGCATTAAAGAGTATATTTCCCTTCCTTTTGCATTAGAGAGTATATTCTCGTAGACGTTATCGTATTGCACATCTCGCGCTCTCTTTCTTTCCTTAGCTAAAATAATTCCTGTGGATCAATTCTCTAGTCACATTTTTTTTACTTCTTTAACCCTGTCACTCCCGCAAACTTTCCCCCTCCTGAAGTTCTCACCGTCTTTACCTTAGCCTCCTATCAAACATGGAGTTAAACCATGAACAGAATTTTACCGTATACCTTTTTTGTCAAAATATATATATATATATATATATATATATATATATATATATATATATATCCTTCATTTGAATATCATATCATTCACATTCATCGTTTTTGTCAACCAGTTTATTATTTTCTTCAATTATTTACTCCGAGGTAATTTGGTGTTTGTTTCTTCACAGTAGAATCAGCAACTTAAAATAAAATGGATCCCTCCAACCCTAATGAAATATTAACAATTCCACAAAAAATTAAATCAACGTTCGTATTAGTAATATCACTAATATACGTAGCTTTTTTCCTCCATTGCCCATTTCCCTTCGTCTTCGCGCCAAAACAATCGTTGCGAAATGGAAATGTACGCTTTGGAGCCATCCCCTTGGGTGAATGGGTTTGTCCGAAATTGAAACAGATGCGCAACATGTCCGCTTTTGAAAGCAATCCCATGTTTTAAAAGCAAATAATACTTTCTGACCGTTATATAATATAATTGTAGACCCCCAATGTATTAACATGCAAAAATGAGTCACAATCGATATCTAACTCATTTTCGATTTTTGTGACGTATGTTCGACTTTGATTCTAGGCGCCTCATCCGTTACCGCTGCCGACATAACAGCATTCAGGTCATCCTTGCCATTCTTCTTCTTTTCACTATACCCTCTAGTTCCCGTAGCAGCTCTCACTCCCAACTCCATTCGTCATCTTCGAAACTGGCGAACTCCACACCCTCCTCCATTGTACCTTCACTACCAACAGCCGCTTCATCATCTCTGCCGCCAATTATGCTCCAACTTCACAACCCGCGCGCTCTGAACCGTCGGAGCTCTTCGAGCCAGGTCCGTCGCGTCACCCCCGCCGGCGCCCGTCTCGCACCTGCTGCGCCCCGTGGCGGGGTCAGGAGCGACCGTTGGCACCTGCGTGCCCAACTTCCACGCCCCCCTCGCCCGGGCGTTCAGGTCCTCTTAATTAAGTCGCGTCTTCTGCAGCGAACGCGGGATGAGGCAGACACAATAGGATGTGCTCTGCGCTGCAAGACGACGCCCTCGGGATGTTTGTTTCTTTCACTGAAACTTCCGGCTGGAGAGAAACCCGTATTTCCTAACGAGCATAATCTCGGATGTAGAAACCCCTCCCATATTTTCTTTAACTTTCTTGGTTTTATATATATTATCTTAACGCTTCTTTCTTTCATACTGTTCACAATTTTTGTTCTATAGAGTTCATGTTTGCTCGAAGCACGAGAAGTGAGCAATTGATCGGGTTGGATTCGTTGAACTTTCTCCGTGATTCATTATTTTTCTTGTGTCAAAGACCGAGTTCCAAACTTCATTAATCATACAAAGAGAGTTGGGCTAAGAGCTGCAAAAGAACGAGAACACGAACATTTTTTGCTGGCTATCGATGCGTAAACGAATGTTTGGAAAACGTCCATGCGGTTTTATTCTATTCTAGAAACACGTTTTTCAATGCCAACTCACATAATGAAAAAATACAGATATTTGTGACGAACAAAATAACCAAGAGAGAATGGATGTGGGAAGGATGTACTAAATTGTTTGCTACGATACTCAGATTTATCTTCATGAAGATTTGTTTGTTTACTTATCTTTGCTTGTCTTATAAATATGAGTAGTTATTTATTTATAAAATTCTAGGTCCCGGAACGCACCGCAAATTAATTATTAATTGAAGTGAAATCCTATGTTGTTACTTCACATATTGAAGAAATTTAGAGAAGCTGACCCCAAAATACAGTTATTACAAATGACAATTATAAATGAATACATGAACTAAATGTTTGTGAATGTTTTAAAATGATACGGAGATACTATTAGAATTAAAACTGACCCTGAAGATTAAGGGCATGGAGTATCACGTTCATAAAAACACTGTTGCCCGAGTCGACATGGATCAGGAACTGTACTTATGGCTTTTATTTACATAATACACTCATTGACACTCCGCGTTCGACCGCCGTGCAGTTCAGACCTCGCCGAGCTCAGCTCCGCTTATGAGTAGCGATAGGCCTACCGGAGCTCTGAGTTCAGCATTGTGTCTGCGCGCCTGTAGTGAATTCCAGCTATTGTTTGTGCTACCAGTGAGTTTTCCGTGGCGCAGAGTCGGCAGATTTAGTAGTTTAAAACATTACTAGTGGAGTGAGACTCTCTCAAGGTATCCAGCCAGAGCTTGAGATCTTTGCTAACAACCAGAACCTATTGGTTTAGTGGTGAGTTGTAGTTGACATTTACATAATTGAAATGATTGAAGGCGATATCATTGTCAACAATACTATTTATTTCAATAAGAGCAGCTCTTATTGAAGAAAGCTGCTCCTATTGAAATAAGTAGTATTGTTGACAATGACAACGCCTTCAATCATTTCAACCAGAACCTAACTGATGGATATGGAGCACTCATCGCTCTCTCGTCAACGGGGGCCTCAGCAGAGGCTCCCCGGACCACCCGACCAACAGCCACCTCGGCCCACCATCAGATTCCACATTAAAACCACCAGCAATGGCAAGGACTGCCGCGACAAGTTTTCGCACCCGGCGGAAGTTAGTTCACTCCGCAAACGCACTTCCAGGCTGCGTCGCGAAACCATCAATACAATTACCCCACCAGTGAAGTAAATTTTCCTAAAAGGGAGCGCGTTCAACAAGTGAGCCCCGAACAATACCCCAACTCATAAACCATCCCATTTATCACTCCAGTCAGAACCTTATCCACCACCTATCTTTGCACACAAAACAGATCCTACAAACTAAAAAAATCGTCCAGTTGAACGTAGATAAATCTGTATTAATAGCTTCTCCGTCTTTAATCGCGACCAAGTGAAAAAAGTACTCTCGGAAGCTCAGACTTTAGAAATGTAATAAACTTACTACAAGAGCATAAACATGAGTTTCATGCCTATAGCGATCCACAGAATATAACAAAGTGCTATAATTAGGGGGGTGCATACCTCCTTCACAGGTGAAGTCAAACAAAAAACGTAGATGTGTTAAGAGCAGCAAAGTGCACCTCACTTCCACGTGATCCCTTCCTCCCAACGATGAGCTTCTTTTGGCAAACTGTAAAGGAAAGCGTACAGGAGCTAAAACCTTGATTCACAAAAAACTTCCTTCCCCACCCAAGGCCCCTCAACCATAAAAATTTCCCCTCAACCGACTCCCCTCCAGCTATTCAGGAGTTATCCACAGCCCAATTCCAAAAATTAATTTGTCGTCAACATTATCAACCAGATTCCATCCTACTTGATCTCCCTAATACAAAATATAATTATGTTCACCCTCACACCCTTCCTGAGCAATGGCCCCTATTAGTTACCAGAATATCAACATACTCAATTGGAATGCCAACGGCATTATCAAAAAGAAACTTTACTTTGACCATCTTCTTGCCGAATACTCCATTGACATAGCCATAACAACAGAAACCCACTTCCTATCCGACTAAAAATGTTCCATCCCCGATTTTCTATATACAGATCAGACAGACCTTCCAACAAAGACTCAGGCGGAGTCGCCCTCCTCATAAAAAATCCATTAGCCACTACCCCCTTCCCCCATTCATCACCCCAGGTCTTGAAAACTCAGCAACTGCCCTGCCCCAACGTTCAGGCCCAACCATAACCATAATCGCCTTATCTAACCACCCAATATCCCGATTAACCACACTTATTTAAAACTGATATTCACACCGCCCACCTCTACCATAGCCGTAGGTGATTGGAACTCAAAAAAGCGGGACTGACCACTCATGCTCAATCACTCCAAGCGGAACCCAGCTTCTTAATTTCTGCAGCGTAAATAACTTAAATATTACTGCCCTTGCTGAACCCGCATTTCCCTTACAATACACGAATCCTCCCCCCCCGGACTTTCTGGACATAATACGTACCAAATATATTCACAACCGAATTTTCCAACAACCCATTCCATAATCTAAATCCAATTACTCACCAGTCTTCTTTTCCTTCAAAGCTTCTCAGGTAACCTTCTAAACCAACCACATTATTCCATAACCCCATTTCCTGGGCCCTCTTCCCAAACTACTTAAACACTCGTCTCCCTACTCCATACTTTTTCAATTATCCAATCGAAATAGATACTGACATGAAAACTAACGTCAACCATTATATCAGCGGTGTCCAATGCTTCAAAACCCTCTCACTTGTCCTCCAAACCTACCCACTCATATCCACTTCATATAAGACAAACGCTGAGCCAGAAGGAACTGGGACCGGTAGCGGTAGCTCAGTGCATCAACTGATGTCACTGCAGCGCCTCTGACCGGGAGGTCCTAGGTTCGAGTCCTGATGGCGACAGGATTCTCGACACTACCTTTTCAGCTAGGTCGAATTCAGTCGCAGTCTGGAGGAGAATTCTAGCGGCCGGCTGCTCTGATCGGTAGTTTTCCGTGGTTTCTCCGATCAACACCAGCGAATGCTGGAGCAGTACCGTACCAAACGGGCTACGGACCGCGCGCGATCTGCCCTTCCTCTTCCTTGCCTATCATCTCCCCTTACACACAGACTTATACTAACATGCACTACACTACCACATATTCCGGGAGGTCTGTCGGGAGCTAGGGGAAACCCCGCTAGCCGACGGTAGGTTGCCGCCGGATCTCGCCATCCAGCGGGGAAAGATCACCGCCATCTCCCGAGGTAAAACATGCACTATACTAACGGGACTAATCACCGAAGAAGTTGACGCGCCCGGAAACACGAAGAAATCAATCAATCAGAAGGAACTGGCAGGTGATATGATTACCCTATCTGAAAACCACACTTAACAACCTTACCCACAAAGTCCACGAGCTATGGCCAGTACCGAAAACGCCCACTTCCAATCCTTCATTTCCCAACTAGCGCCTAATGCGCATAATCTGTGGAAAACAACAAGCATCCTAACCCACTCCTCCTCCGTAATGCCTGCCTTATCCTCGAACACTGCTGTCTCTGACCTAGAAAAAGCGAACTTCCTAGCCAAACATTTCGTCAACTCCTTCAAAACCCAGCTTTTAACTCCAAAATCACTCTCAAATAGCCTTCAGCTAGATCCAGAGCCCAGCAAACATCGCCTTCATCCTCAAATCTCTCAAAAACAAAACATCTTCCGATCACGACCTTATTCCTAACTACGTCCTAAAACATTGGTCACGTAGATCTATCGCGTATCTAACAGCAATTTTCAATGGCTGTATCCCTCTAAAGTACTTTCCTGTAGCCTGAAAACAGTTAATCATAATTCCAATCTTCAAACCCAACAAACCTGCGCACGACCCTGCCAGTTACCGCCCAATTAGTCTCCACCCAGCCCTCGCAAAAATATTCGAAAAGCTGTTTCTCTCCAGGCCGAACGACATTGCTAATCTAAGAAGTATCAGCCCTTCAGCCCAATTCGTATTCGGCCCTTTCTGGTCAACATCCCATCAACTTCTTCACTTGGTAGAATACATAGCTCTAGGATTTGTTGATTGATTGATTTATTCATGTTTCCGGGCGCGTCAACTGCTCTGGTCATTAGTCCCGTTAGTGTAGTGCATGTTTTTTCTCTTTCGGGAGATGGCGGTGATGTTCCCCCCTGGATGGCGAGATCCGGCGCCGACCTACCGTCGGCTAGTGGGGTTTCCCCCTAACAAGGACTCTCCCACCAGCAGGGCACCGCCCCAGCCGGGACAAGCTCTAAGCTCCCGACCGGTCTCCCGAGATATGTGGTAGTGTAGTGCATGTTAGTGTAAGTGTGTGTGTAAGGGGAGATAAATAGAACAAGGAAGAGGAAAGACAATCGCGCGCGGTCCGTGGCCCGTTTGATAGGGTACTGCTCCGGCATTCGCCTAGTGTTGATCGGAGAAACCACGGAAATCTACCGACCAGAGCAGCCGGCCGCTAGAATTCTTCTCCAGACAGCGACTGAATTCGACCTAGCTGAAAAGCTAGTCTCGAAAATCCTGCCGCCGTCAGGACTCGAACCTAGAACCTCCCGGTCAGAGGCGCTGCAGTGACATCAGTTGATGTACTGAGCTATCTAGGATTTGTAAGGAAGCAATTCACCACTGCCATTTTCCTCGACTACTCCCAAGCTTTGCACAGAGTTTGGCACGACGACCCCGACTATCTATTCAACATCAAAGATTTCCTCCACAACCGACTCTGTGCCGTCAAAGTAAAAAAACTTCTACTCCAACCATTTAGGATTCTTTCAGGAGTCATCAAAGCTGTCCACTATTTCTAACGCTCTTTAACATATTTATCAATGATATCCCCAGCCACCCCTCCACCGAAACGGCCCTCTATGGAGATGACACTGTTTTATTCGTATCCAGTCATTCTCACCACGACGCGTGTTCTTTCCTTCAAGATGCTCTAAACGAATTCACCACTTGGTCATCAAACTGGCATCTTTACCTCAACCCTGCTTAACGCATTGCCAAAACCTTCACCCTAAAACGCACCCCGCCTGTTTCCCCCCTCTACATATCATCTACTCCCTTTAAATGGGCAGAGCATAGCACAACTATGCACTACCTTAAACGTCTTCTAGACACCCGTCTAACCTGGAAAGCCCATATACTTTCGCCCCTAAGTCTATCCTATTTCTCACTTCGCCAACTCTATCCTCTTATTAATAGAAAGCCTACCATTAAACTAAGAACCATCATACACTTAAATAAATAGCTAGTACTCCCTGCAATCATGTACGCAGCCCCGATATAGAGAGGTGCAGCCAATAAACAAAAAAACATATTCAAAACCTACGAAATAAAGTACTGTGAACTGCCGTAATTGCCCCGTGGGTCATTTCAAATGCACAAACTCACAACGACCTGAAATTCCTTCCGGTCACCCAGAACATCGCCCACCTCTCCGTAAGATTCTTCAACAAGCTTCATAACCTCCCTTTCCAACCGACATTCTCACTACGAAAAACCACCATCCTCGTCTAAACTGCATCCCGTCCAGATTCTCCAAAGATAAATTCCGTCCTCCGTAACTCTTATTCTATGTCCACATCATAAGCCCCGTTATCTCACTCATTCCATAAATTACTAGCAATAACTCCAAAATGCCACCGGGAGCAGTAGCTCAGTGCATGTCACTGTAGCGCCTCTGACCGGGAGGTACTAGGTTACACTCCCCACGGCGGCAGGATTTTCGACACTAGCTTTACAGCTAGGTCGAATTCAGACGCTGTCTGGAGGAGAATTCTAGCGCTCGGCTGCTCTGATCGGTTGTTTTCCGTGGTTTCTCCGATCAACACCAAGCGAATGCCGGAGCAGTAACCTATCAAACGAGCTACGGACCGCGCGCGATCTTTCCTTCCTCTTCCTTGTCCTGTCCTCTCCCATTACACACACACACACACACACACACTAACATGCACTACACTACCACATATTCCGGGAGACCGGTCGGGATCTTAAAGCTTGTCTCGGCTGGGGCGGTGCCCTGCTGGTGGAAGAGTCCTGGTTAGGGGAAAACACCACTAGCCGACGGTAGGTCGGCGCCGGATCTCGCCATCCAGTGGGGGAAGATCACCGCCATCTCCCTCGAAAAAAAAACATGCACTACACTAACGGGACTAATGACCAAAGCAGTTTACACGCCCGGAAACACAAAAAAAAATCCATCATTCCAAAATGCCCCATCCTGATCTCCCCTTCAGGAGCCAGGGGGTCCTCCTCCTAATTTTTACTGTGTAATATTGTGTACATATGTACGACACTACAACGACAATCTAACACTTCTGTAAAGTGTCTATGTATGCTGCATAGGAAAAGCATTTAATAAAAACATCTTTCATTGGCATCAAGGATTGGCAACTTGAAGTGCATGAAGTGCAGCTGCACTTACATTGAGCGCGTGCCAAGAGCGACAAAGCGCGGCAACTGTGTCTCGCCCAGAACACAAAAGTCAAGCACGAAGTTCGTTTCGCGAAATATATGCAACATCTGTTGGAATGAAACAATTAACGTTTTAAATGTTTAACATAGTTAACATTTAAATGTTCAACACAGTTAACATTTAAATGGTTAACATAGTTATACGTTGATGAATAATTTTAACCAATCATTCTTATTTGTTAAATGAAAGGATGGAGTAGAAAAATAATACTTATATATTTAATTAATTTTCAATGACGATTTTTTTTCAATGTTTCTGTTCTGTGAATTTGCATGAGAGAAATACGGAATAAATTACCAGTAAAATGAACAAACGTTAAATGTTTATATATGTTCATAGTAGATCACTATAATCAAAGAGGAAAGACAGTATTTCCTCTATGGCAGGCCTGCACAATGCCTGTTCCCGCGGGCATGCCATTCTCCATTTAAGAGCTCCACCAAGTCTGTACGCGAGAGCGGCGAAGGTGCAAGTAGTGGGGAGTACTCATCTTTGCGGGGGGGGGGGGGAGAAGTTGGAGCGGCCGACGCAGCGCGTAGATTCAATGTCTGGGCGTCAAATGCAATGATCCATTCGGTGAAATTATTTTCCAACTTATTTAAATGGGTAGTCAACCGTATTTCCGCCTACAAGGGTCATATTTCACTGTTTGTTTTTCTATTCACTCCTATGTATCGACATGTTTTTATTTTTTATTTTATGCCCATTGTAACTCATAAACAATATTTGAAAGCTGTAGCCTCTTTTAAAAACGTATTATGTCATTTTAACTAACAAAAATGTACAATTTAATAATTGATTTTTCACCAAGAATATTATAATCTCCAAATAATGGCAAAAAGGAGGAAACTGAGGCTTGTCTCTCACATCCAGATGGATAGAAAAATGAAATTAAAGCAATTTCAAGAAAGGCAATGTTTGGCAGCACATATTTGTTACCATTTTCCCTCATTATGGAAGTAAATAAGAGGAATCAACGAATATATTTTACGATATTTTATGAGCAATCATGAAAGTATTATGAGTCTTGTTAAATAGAACCCAAAGGGCTTAATATTTTTTATACGATGTCGTAAAAGATTATGAATAAATAACACTTGCCTGCGAAGATTTTGCGGCACAAAATATTTTATATTTCAAATATCAAATCGAATGTCCTAAATCTGAAAATTATTTCAGTTTTGGTTTATCACGTACAGTTTGTGAATAATACATATTTTAGATAAATATTTTTTATTTATGTTGCGTTGGAATTGTTCAAGTTTGTGTATACGTTCGTGAGAGATTGAACGCTTTGTCAACTATACTTAAAAATCACGACTAGTGTTATAGATGACGACCACGACCTCCAACATAAGCGGCCTCTGTTCCTTGCCCTCCCTTGTTTATAAACAAACTTCTCAAGTCAGTGGTTGTTTTAAGCATGTATAGTGTGGTTGGTATTCTTATTTGTGAAAAAATGGTGAGTTTGAGTGGTACATCGAGATTAGCTTGTGCGAGCAATCCAAATTGTTTTTGTTATATTTGTGGATGCTATGTGATCAAGAAACAGAAGAGAAACATTTCCCGAATGATAAAATGGTTGCACCTGACCTGTTTTAAAGTAAAATTGGGAGATGAGGACAAAGCGTTTGCTCCACATATACTTCGTAAAACTTGTGTTGAAAATTTAAGAAAGTGGTACAATGAAAGTCATTCATCTATGCCATTTGGTGTTCCTATGGTTTGGCGAGAGCAACAAAATCATTCGGATGATTGTTGTTTGTCTCTGAGTAAAGTATCGGGTTATAAAAATAAGGATAAGGCAGCTGTATTCTATCCTAGTTTGCCATCAGCAATAAGACCTGTGTCACATGGACCAGATGTTCCAATTCCTAAACCAGTTATAACATTATCAGAGAGTATTACCAGTTCTCCTTATTCTTCGAGAGGAACTTGATCGAGACAACTTCTCAAAGCTAGATCACTCTCCATATCGATTGACACAATCTCAATTAAACGATTTGGTTCGTGACTTGGGTCTTTCGAAACAGAAGAGTGAACTTTTAGGTTCAAGATTGAAAGAAAACAATCTTTGAGACAGAATAACGACATTTTACTGGTATAAACATCGGCAAGAGGAACTCAAACAATAGTTTGCAAAGGAAGGGAAACTTCTTTTCGGTTCGGATATTCCAAGCTTGATTGGTCGTCTAGGAAAAACATATAAACCAGATTGGCGTCTTTTCATTGACTCTAATAAAATAAGTCTAAAAGGAGTTCTTCTGCACAACGGAAACGAACTTGCTTCAATTCCAATAGGGAATTACATAATTCTACATCTCTCAAGGAATCTGATCAAAATGCGTATAATATTATTAAAAAAATTAAATATAATGAGCACCGGTGGTACATATCCTGTGATCTGAAGGTGTGTGGGATTTTATTGTAACACCATGGAGGATACACGAAATTTCCGTGTTTCTTATGTGAACACGACTCCAGAGCCAGAGAAAGACACTGGGAAATTACAGATTGGCTGAAAAGAAACTTAGTGCCAGGAACAAAAAAAATGTAATTAATGGTCCAGTTATTGACTCGCAAAACATTTTGCTACCTCCCTTGCATATCAAACTAGGAATAATGAAGCAATTTGTGAGAGCTTTGGAGAAAGCTGGTTCCTGCTATCAATATCTTGTTCAAAAGTTTCCATTGTTGTCAGCAAGCAAAGTGAGAGAAGGCGTTTTCAATGGCCCACAGATTCGCCAACTAATTACAGATGCCGGTTTTAAAAGCGGCATATTCTCGTCTTCTGACCCTGAGAAGTGAATTTCCTCATTTACTGGGGCATTGCAACGACAAAGCACATTATGATCTTGCCCGACCGAGAATCGAACCCGGGTCGCGTCATGAAAAGCGAGCACGCTGACCAATGAGCTACACTGCAAGGACGCAATTACATCATAGCAAAGGATATTACATGTTCTGCCCTACAACAATTATTATACTCAAAGGGAGGTTGTATACGTCATAGGACCAAAAGTTTCGATTTTCGTTTTTTGTGGTATTTTGAATCTTTAACATTCACTTAACACAGTGCAATATGCATTTTCAAGAGATTATGTTCCTAAGGGATTTTCGAATGGCATTTAAATGTCTACCCGCGCCACGCATGACGCCCAGTTTTACGTCACCTGCCACTTTAAATGTTTTTTTGTTTTCCAAGTATTTTTGTGGGGAAATTTCTTTCGTGATTGTATTTAGAGTGATGTGGCAAAACTGCCACGCGATAATCATTTGTTTCCTGACATTTTGGCGGTTTTGTTTATATTAATATCGTGCATTGTAGTTTGTATATTGTGAATGGTTCTGTAGTCTTATTCACTACAAAACACTACTATACTCCACTACTACCTTGTCACAGGGTAAAAAGGCAGAAGAGGCGGTAGAAAAATGTTGAAAACAAGTAACATACTACAAACAAAGCGGGAAAGTTCTAAGAATGAGGAGGAAGATGCTGATGAGCCATAATACACACAAGGATTGAGTAAGATTCTTGTTACAAAATTTGCATTTCCCGAAAACTATTATTTTTTGTCTTCTTTTGCCTTTTGCACATAACTACGAAATTTTCACCACTTCGATATCATGTATTAGTCGTGATTTGTGGTTTTTATATAAAAATTCAATTATTCAAACTCTGATATTGAGTATATTTACAAAACAAAGTTTAAAAAATAGTATCTTGGGCAAAAAATTATTAAACAATTAAATGGCGTTGAACCATTATGAAACAACATTGCGTGAAGAACATTGCTAAAAAATAGGGGGTAAAATTTCAAAGAGCTTCATAAAATAGTTTAGGAGATAAAGGTACGTAAACACAACACAAATAAAATTACAGAGATATTCTGTACACCCTCCCCTTAAGGTATTCAATCAAATATTCATGTCTAATTCGTTTTAGGTTCACACTGTACATTGCCAGAAATTGACAACCAACGTTTCCAAAATAAAAGGTAATGATACTTGAACTGTGTGTAGCAGACCTTCATTTTCGCAATTGCTCTTTCAATTTACGCGCTACAGTTCAAATCGCGCATTCTCATTGGCGATTCCCACTCCTAGAGTCAGTCTTATCCCTATCCTCCCACACCGGCAGCGGGAGCTCAGTGCATCAACTGATGCCACTGCAGCGCCTCTGACCGGGAGGTCCTAGGTTCGAATCCTGACGGCGGCAGGATTTTCGACACTAGCTTTTCAGCTAGGTCGAATTCAGTCGCTGTCTGGAGGAGAATTCTAGCGGCCGGCTGCTCCGATCGGTAGTTTTCGTGGTTTCTCCGATCAACACCAGGCGAATGCCGGAGCAGTACCCTACCAAACGGGCCACGGACCGCGCGCGATCTTTCCTTCCTCTTCCTTGTTCTATCCTCTCCCCTTACACACACACACATACACATACTAACATGCACTACACTACCACATATTCCGGGAGACCGGTTGGAGCTTAGAGATTGTTCCGGATGGGGCGGTGCCCCGCTAGAGAGAGTCCTGGTTAGGGGGAAACCCCACTAGCCGACGGTAGGTCGGCGCCGGATCTCGCCATCCTGCGGGGGAAGATCACCGCCATCTCCCGCGAAAAAACATGCACTACACTAACGGGACTAATGACCAAAGCAGTTGACGCGCCCGGAAACACGGAAAATCAATCAATGAAACCTACCCTACCACGCGGCCCGGGCATGCAAGTGGTTCGCGCGAGGCTCCGGAGGTTAGCCATAGAGCAAAGCGCTGTGCAGGCCTGCTCAATGGTATTATGATTTTCAAAGAAGAGGTCTCAAATATAAAATTATAGCAATAAGATACCCTCGATGTGAGAGCAGATATTTACAAATTTATTAATGCTTGAAGCAAAACATACATGTAGGAGCCGAACTTCCCCTGAAAATAGCTGACACTAGTTTTACGTCCTGAAGTTTCAGTGAGTAGGCCGTCAATCATTCGCGGCAGCGATGGTCTATTTTTAAGGGCGAAAAAATCCTTCGTACGCCTTCCTTCGGAGGGGAAGTAAAGCCGGCTGTCCCATGTTAGTAGATTTACTGCATGTAAAAGATCCTCAAGCTTAAATGATGCCTCTGAGCTAAATTCAAATCACCTGTTTCGTCGCCCAAGTAATACCTTCTTTCTCCCATGGTTGGTGAAAGAAGCGTAGCAAAATTTGCGTGGTCAGACGGAAGAGCAGGCCTCATGGCCTGAGTCTCGCCACGTAAAGTAAGTCACATTCAATTCAATTCAATCAAAGAATGAAAAGCTGAGGGTGGAACGGGAAATAGCGTGCACCTGAAATGAACGCGAGACGAGTTGAAGATAGAGAATCAATGATGTAGATAGTTGCGACATGATCGCTGCAGGCGTACGATGCAGCAGCAAAGGAGCCTCCCCACCAGCGCAGCGCGTTCAAACTGCCCCAGGCCGCTCGCGGCGAGGCGAGGACCGAACCCACGCCCCCGCCGCCGCGCTCTGTTTATCGCGACCGGAAGGGGACGCGGCTCGGAGCGCTGCCACCCGCCCGCTCCCCGCCCGCTCCCCGCCCGCTCCCACCCCCGCCATCGCCACGTGCCGCGCGCGCTCGACAAGAAAATTACTGCCACCGTTTGCCAGCGAACGAGTGTTGACGTAATTTGTAAGCTGAAATTGTCGCATGCGACCTCCTCAAATTGTTCCGAGTATAATCATACGGTCGAATGAATAAGTTTCTGTACTTACTACTTTCAACATCGACAGATCCACAGGAAGAGCCCAACAGAAGAATCAAATTTCTAACACGCAATGTGCGGAGGCAAAGTGCTTTATAAATTCAGTAAAATTGCACGTTTTTTTTAAAATTCTAACGTTAACCAATAGAAATTGACTAGGGAACCTCCATTGCAATGTGAAATAGCAATGCAAATTCTTCATACATTTAAAAAGAATGGCCACGGTTAAACTACCTTATTCGATGGAAGAGAGATATCTCAACCGCAATGAAATTTCATTGCAAAATTGTATTTGTTTGCGTTCTTAATACATATTTTTAAACAATATTAACAATTATATTTAAAACATTTTTTCGATTGGGGAACATTTCAATGAAATTTCGTGAATTCCTAAATACTTGAAAATAAATACTTATAAAATTCAACTATTGTAGCGTCTTAGAATATAACGAAGACACGTACTTGGTAAAACGAGTTGTTACTACGAAAAGAAAACAAAATAACAAATTAAAACAATTCAAAGATATTTTGCGTTTATGTTTACAGTTCAGTAATTATCAATGCCATAGCATTTTCCAGCGAAAGTATTAAAAATGAACTTGGTGGTCAAGTTATATTACCTCCCCAACACACACTACATTTTAATTTCAATCTCACAAATATCGTCAGAGTTTGAAGGTGGTTTGGTCGACGCTACTCTCCTTTCTATGGAACTCCCGAAACCTTGAATTTTGCACGACCATCTGTATTGAGTGGACGTAACGGTTTATGAAACGAAATCGGGCCATTTAAGGTATCTAGTGTTCAATCCTTAAAAAAGTTTAACCATTATAACTACCCTTAAGGCAAATATCAAATAATCAATGTTAATGATCACAAGTTAATGATTATCTTATTATTTATGATTATCAATGATTGCCTTTACTATTTGAATGTTTTCAACATCCCAAAAACCTATAGAGAACGCATGTTTTTTCCGGTTATTATAAAACCAATTCAATAAATATAAGCATTTATTCACGTTATTATTTGTAAAACACTGAAATATCTAAGATGTTATTTAAGTCATGTCTTCATTGGAGGATGAGATTAAAAAAACTGATAAGCAGAGAAAATGGAAGTAATTGTGAGTGATTGATGAAGTTGAATGACCATATGAAAACCAAATGCCACCTTGTTTAATAAACGTAATTGCACGTAACGTAGCCAGAATCCAAGTTTTGTGGGTCCTTGTTGCCGGAAAATCGATTGATGCCAAAACGCCTGTCTGTGTGTCTCAATGTTGTAAACGCTAGCCTAAACCGTTCAGCCGATTTTCTCTAAAATAGGTATTCTTCCATCCATCTGATCGAACTCAGGAGTTTCAAACGGATATATTTATTTTTGAGAGTTATTTTCATGAAGCCTTAACATGTTTAAAAGCTTTGGCAGAAAAATTTCCTGTTCTTCCGTATTCTCTTATCTCGGCAGTTCCTGAATCGAAGGCAGAGCACCTAAATCACTTTCCATGAAATAATCTAATCAGTGAGGCACTGTTCAAAATATCAAAATCATGTTTAAGATCAGTTTCAAAATAATCTCAAACATACAAGATTATGAAACAAGCCGAAATTGACAACCAATTGAATATTGTAATATAATGTTACGATTTGAATATTATAGATAGACGCCATTTGTCAAAATTCTAGTGAATTATAATTTTTGTTTAAATTTGACTCTTTGTCCTGCGAAAGAAAATATCTGACAGTCTTTATGTAGATAGTTCTTATGCCATGGGTATGCTCTAATATTACTTGCCGAACGCGAATTATTATTTTTGGTATTAATGAAGAATAGATATATATATACTGGGCTTGATTTCTGTCGGAACGGGGTTCCGGTATCTCGGGAATAATTATTAAATCAGGTGACGGTCTATTCAGACGCGTTCGAAATAAATACAGAAACATTGAATTAGGAGTAAGAACACACTAATTTCGAATGCCAATAAGAAAAACATGTGAACGTGTATGAGCGAAAGCTATTTTTTCAAATTTATTGATATTCTAAAGAACTGTGCCCAAAATAGACGGTGAGAATGTCAATAAATTAAAACAGGACTTATTTACAGATAATGACACGTCTCAACCATATAGTATTTCGTAAATAAAAAGATTTCCGTGATAATAAATTAATTTTCCATATTAAAAATGAGACAGTCGAATGTTCTCAAGCGTGACGAACGATTACTGATAATATATTCAAATAAGAAAACAAGTGATTAAAAACGGGTTACGAATATTATAGATCTCTTGGAATATATGTAGTAATTTATGGCAACGCTAAAAGATTATTAAAGACAATATAATATAAAAAAGACGTAAAGAAACAGTAGTATTGACAGAGAGTTTTCTTTTGTTTAAAACTACGCGGTGTAGTGGATCAGAGCAACAATGCTTTTTATGATGAGACGTGACTGAGAAGCCATGGCGAGCGCATCGTGTTATTTTGGTCGTAGGAATGTTTACTTTGTGAGATAATCTTGAGTTACCGCAGTAAACGCATCGTATTTTGATTGTAGAATCAAGAACTTCATGAAAAACATTTTTTCCATTTGATCACTCTACTTCATCAATCACTCACAATTACTTTAATTTTCTCTGCTTATCAGTTTTTTTTTTAAATCTCAGATCTCCGATGAAGACATGAATCTAATAACATCTTAGATATTTCAGTGTTTTACACACAATAACGTGAATAAATGCTTTATTGAATTGGTTTTATAATAACCTGAAAAAACAGGCAATGTTAGTAGTAATGTTACTAGCAATGTTAAGCTGGTGATCATTAACATTGATTATTTGATATTTTCTTAGGGGTAGTGTATAATGGTTAAACGTTATGATTGAACATTACATACCTCGAATGACCCGTTTTCATTTAATAAACCGCTACGTCCTCCCTGTAAAGATAGTCGCGCACAATTCAAGGTTTCGGTAGTTTCATAGAATGGAGAGTAGCGTCCAACAAACCACCTTCCAACGCTGACGATATTTGTGAAACTGAAATGTAGTCTGTGTTGGGAAGGTAATATGACTTGACCACAGTGGCGTGCGGTGACAATTTTAGTTGGGGAAGCACTTTTGAAGTCCAAAGTATAAAAAACGTTAAACAGTTAACAATTATATGAATTTTCACAAAATATTAATATTAACCTGGGAAAGATCGCGTTTTGCTAACGAACGTAACTGGTCGCCTGGGAGAAAACGCACCCCAGGGAAAATTTCGTTGCGTAAATGCTTTCTAACATCATAAACAAATGCAATTAGATATTTATGTTACTTACATTCTTAACCTATTTTATCGAGTTTTTATTTAAAATTATTAATATAAATTTATAAAATCCATCAGTGCATTAAAGAATATGTTTTTCTTTCATAAAACGGAAAATAAAAACATACACTTTCATATATGGTGAATGTTGATTTGAAAATGTATGTATACAGTTCAGTAATGTTTTTTGTATCTTTTAACAATGGATGTGATGTGCATTCTATGATTTCTTGCACTTTTCTTTTTTTTTCGGACAAATTTTTTTTTTGTTTTTGCTCTGAATGCAATTATTGTACTATTTTAGGTATCAACTCTCGCGGCAATTCTGGTAGAATTTATCTCATAATAGACCAAGGGCGAATACGATCCAAACTTACGTTGCAATTCTTGTGTACGGTGATTCCTCGAAATATCAGTAATGTTTTATCCTCCTAACAGTTGATCCTGCCTGTGGTCCGATTAAAATAGGAACCGACTTGAGTGCGGGCTGTGGTGGGGAGCAGCGTTATCACGCCGGGAGGTTGAGCACGTGGTAGAGCGGCTGGGGGAGGAGCGGCAAGGACCGCCCGATCGCGGTGAGAGAAAGACAAGCGGTACAGTGGGTGGATGACTGCATGTGTCGTCGTCACAACTGCAGTTTTCGTCCTATGTCAAATGCTGCTCTCCACTTCGCGAAGCACATTAATTTACCCCGAGATGTTCTCTAACATTACAAATATAAGAATTTATACTAGATTTACACCGTTTTAATTGTCAAACAAATTACTGTTATAAAGGAAATACTCCACTTAGAGTCACTGCCCTCTGATGACTGTTTGGAAGGTATGGAACTCTAATATTGAAGAGAAATAATTTCTTCAAAATTTTGTTCCACAATTCCACCGTCTTCCCATGCCTTCGAAATCACATTTTATTATATGACCTACCTCATTGCGCCATTGTTCTGCTGTTCTCCTCTCCACAGCCTCATTCACGAGCTTTTCCACCTCAGATAACGTACATTTTTCTTTCTTCCCTGACACGTAACTTTTATTTGCGTCCAAATTTTCTCAATGACATTAAAGTGGCAGCGCTACTCACGATACCACTGCTCTACAACAACAACAACAACAACAACAACAACAACAACAACAACAACAACAACAAAAAGGTCCGACGCACAAGAGAATTTTTCCTTCAGTGTCGCTTCTCGTCACTGACCAGCAACTGGAAGTTGCGAAACGTACAAAAGTTGACAGGAGAGGAATCGGAACGACCCCCCTAAATCCGTCATCGTGCCTCCCCTCTGCTTCCCTGCCTAGTTTCCCCTTTTCTCGATAGATGCCACGACTACTGCGCGGAATGAGTTTGCCAATGCATTCCCTTCCCGCAAGGGAGAACTGCAGAACGGAACACAAAGAATTAGTTTTTTTAGAACACTTTCTTTGCCTTAAGATAAACTTTCTCGATATTATTATGTACTTTATACTTACATTGTATAATGACGTAACTTCGCATGTATATGAAACACACTCAAAAAGCCAAAATTCTTTCGAACTTGAAATAGCTACCCGCCGATCACAACGGAACGTATTAGAAAATTCATTCTCGCGCACTCACAAACAGAGCCGACTTGCCAAAGTCGAACGTTATTTTTGAAAATTAAACAGTTTTTTGTGAATATGAGCTCAATATTTAACATTTTCACAAAAATTCAAACGCCATTTTCTCTAAAATGCCTCCAAGTGTTTTCTTCAAACTTTTCTACCGCTAGAACTATTTTCAATCTTGAAGAACACCTAAATTAATTTTCCGAATATTACTCACGCCGGTAAAATGTAATTTCCAGCGATTTGTAAACACTATTTAATTTGTACGTCGAAGTCCTTCAAATGATTTCAAATGAAGGTTTTCAAAAACTTAAAATTTTTCTTTGAAAAACATCTTCAAATTTCGCATTTACAGTAACGCTTGCCTGCAATTTTCTTTAAAACGGCTCAAAATTGTTAGATGAGAATTACCCTTTAGGACGAGCTTTTACTCTTATTTAATATTCCTTCAATAGTCTCTTCATATCTAACACGAAGTATTACTACGTATCTATACTACTATCTCTACGGCATATTATTTGACACACCATTTCACATCGTTGAGTGAAAACGGTATTTCGTGAACCATTCAGAAGTTATGGGACTAGCGCATAACCAGTGGTACTTTCTCTATAACACTAAATCTTTAGCTTTATTAATTATTTCATAAAGAAAACACGAACATAAATCACACAAACAACTCTATTTTCCCACAACGTCAGCTGATGAGGTGGATTTGCCTGGCCGAGATGTGGATGAACATCGCGGTAAAGTCCGTGCCCCCCGGCTTTTCGCCAATCAGATTACTCCCACTAGCGGGGCACCGCACCAGTCGGGACAAGCATTAAGCTTCCGACCGGTGTCCCGGCAAGTGTGGTAATATAGTGCGTGTAAGTGTATGTGTATGTGTATGTGTGTGTGTGTGTATGGTGTGTGTGTGTGTGTGTGTGTGTGTAAGTAAGGGGTGAGGATAGAGGAAGAAAGGGGAAAGAAATATCGCGCGCGGTCCGTGGCTCGTTTGTTAGGTACTGCTTTGGCATTTGTCTGGAATTGATTGGAGACACCACGGAAAACTACCGTCTGCAGCCGGCAGCTAGAATTCTCCTCCATACAGCGACTGAATCCGATCCAGCTCTTTACTGGCTAGCTTCGTAAATCCCATCACGGTCGGGGCTCGAACGTAGGCCTCCCGGGCAGAGGCACTGCAGTGACATCAGTTGATGCCTCTCTTGATCTTTTAAATTCGACCTGTGGGATTTAGCACGTACGGTTTGATTCTTGGAAAAGGAGTGGGTGTTCCAGAGCATCTGTCTGCTGAGCAAGAGGGGACGGGGCAGGAGGCCGAGCGCGCGGGCAAGACCCAAATGTGGGCCAGCGCGGGCGCTGCCTCCGCATTGTGCCGCCGGCGACCTTGCCAGCCCCGGACGCGCCACAAAGAGAAGGAAGCGGCGCTGGCGCGGGGGGGGGGGGTGATCGGTGGCGTTATTGCTGGCCGCCACCGGCGCTCAACGCCGCGCCAACGCTTTTGCCGTTGTCTTCGCATCACTGCTGTGCTGTTGTTCTGCGCACATGTGGAATACCTGGAGGGGTCTGAATCAAGATCGGCGCGTTAACGTTTTGAATCTTGTATGCCTCGACTACACACGGTTGTACAATTAAATTACCTCCTTGAATATCTTTTATCACTCTCGACCGAACACTAACAGACAGTGGAAATTTGGATCAATTCCCACTGAAACGCAGATATGAAAAATATTTTTCCCTGCATTTTTATTACTATATAGCTTCTAAAACTCTCTTGAAAATTGGAATTAATAAGCGATTTCTGGTAAATGTACCTCCTCAACAAATCACTGCCAATAGAGTACTTTCGCCGATCACAATCGCTTTATTTCCTCATTTCTTCCCACCTATCATCGAGTATCTCAAGTATCTTTACGAATATAGGAACATCCCCAACAAGACTACAATAATCGCAGCCACCCTTGTGCACGGTGCCACTCGCTGGGGCGGCCGCGCGGGCGGCGCCTTGCGCGCCCCAGCGCCACCGTTCGCGCGCGCGCCCTCGCGTCCGGAAGCGCTGGCCGTATATTTCTATAACGCGCGCCATTATGCAGCGCCGGAAGCGCGCCGGCGCAGCAGTCGCGCGCCATCCCCGCCCCACCTCCCCGCCTCCCCCCGCCACGCCTCGCCCGCCCCGGCCACTCTGCTTCGCCTCGCCCGCCCGCCCCGCCCCGCCCAGTCCCGCCCCGCCCCGCCCCGCCCCGCCCGTCCCGTCCCGCCCCGTTCTGCCCTCTCCGCCCTGCTCCGCCCCGCCCCGCCCCGCCCCGCCTTCTCCGCCCGTCCCGTCGCGTCCCGCCCTGCCCCGCCCCGCCCCGTTCTGCCCTCTCCGCCCCGCCCCGCTCCGCCCTCTCCGCCCCGCTCCGCGCCGCCCCGCCCCGCCCCCACCGGCCCTCGTGGGCGTCGCCTGCGTAGCGCACGCACGATACGCGCTCCCACTCGAGCGTAGCGGCCACCAGAATGGCAGGCGCAGGCCAATATAAATACCGGCTTTACTGCGGCTCCGGCGCTCAAGTCACATTTTATGTTTTCCATGCAGAACGTCTCTCATATCGGATATGCGTAAAATGAAAAGGAAATAATTTAAAATTGTGCCAGCTAATCTAAAGTCTGAGGTCTGTGAAGTCTTAGGCTCCCTGGTTACCTGAAATAAAGTGGTATTCTTTTGCACGTGTTCGCACATAGATTGTACTTATATTCAAATACTATTCATATTCGAAATACTCGTATATATACCCACTCTTTCTTTTTTTGTGTCTGCTCTTATACATTTCGTTAGAGCACAAGAAAAGTGGCGCATCTGAAAAATCGACAATTTTCATTACGATCCGTATATTTAGTGGCCAAACATGAAGTGTTTTACTCCACTGTTTTTGACACTTCCTTTATGACGCTTTTAATAGTGAGCAAATTGATATTTGCTGGAAATGCTTCTTCACGTAACTAAAAAACGTTTTCTGTTTTCGTAATATAACTAAAGTTGAATTGGTTATTAGAAAGGATACAACAACAAACTTGATAACCGCATCATAGTGAATGTTGAGGATCCTTTGACGGCATTTGATTCTACAAACTTAAAAAATTGAAGCTTCCGAATGGATAATGGCGACCTCTTCCGTAACTGACTAAATATTAGAGAATTTTAATCGGAGAACTGCAATTGAATACAGTGACGATAGATAGAAAAATAACAGAATATAACACAATATGCATAAAAACCTGAAATGCTTTTTGGGGGACAGAACTAACCAACAAAAGTACAATTCTTGGCACGAGACTACATTGTGTGCTTTGGGATCGATACAAAAAGCTTTCTTACTTACAGCAAAAGGTACTTACAGCATTTCTCATCTATCAAAGCGATCGTAGAAGCCTGTGAAGAGGCCAGCATTTTCTGGAAACACGAAGTTCTGATAATAATCTTATTAAAACTGGTTTCTAGGAACAATCGTTTTAACATTACATAACTTTCTCTATACTACGTATATTACTTCGTATATACGTATGTATACGAAAAAGTAAAAATTTTGAGCAGCTTTTTAGAATATTTTTAAAATGTCCCAGGGGCTTCATATAAAGTACCCCCAAATTTTAAAGCATTTTTCAAAATGTCAGAGCTTCAACTGGAGCCAGATGGACAGGGTTTTCTTCATTTGAAAAAAAAGTCCTACGCATGGTTTAGGCGCTAGTAGTGTTCACAGACGGACAGACCGACGGACGAACGTTTTGCTTGCAATTGGCTTTTCGGCATTAAGGTCCCACAAAACAGGGATTCTGGTTACACCACGTGTTAGAGGATTTTTTACTTTCTCGCATACGGGAGTAATATACGTAGTATAGAGAAAGTTACATAATACTGCGGAAAATCGATTTCGAGATTTAACAGAAATACAAGTTTTGGGGCCCCTGATACCGAAAAAGTGTTTTTTTTATGTCAGTCCGTCCGTCCATCCGTCCGTCCCTTCGTTCGTCCGTCCGTCCGTCCGTCCGTCAGTTCGTCCGAGACGAACTAGCGGCTAAACCATGTGTACGTTTTCCAAATTCAAGAGCGCCTTATCGATCTGGCTCTACTTGAAGCTTTGAAATTTTGAAAAACATTCTATAATATTTGGGTGTACTTTACATAAAGCTCCTGGAACATTTTCAAAATTTTCAAAAAAAGTCTCCAAATTTTTACTTTCTCGTATACATACGAATTTAAAAAAAGTCCTAAAAAACTGTACTCTGGGCGGCGATAGATGGAATCAGGAAAGAAGTAGGGGCAAGTCTGTACAGTATGAGTCTACGACAATGAAATTAGAAAACGTAACTACGAGAAAGTCGTGCCATTCTGTAGCGCCTCTAGTTTAGTTTCTCGTAGACGTAAGCACATAAAGAGTAATATACGTAGTATAGAGAACGTTATGTAATGCTGCGCGAAAAAACGGCAAATTTTCCGTACAAAAAATTCATTACCCAGCCGTGACAACAAAAACTGGAGAAATCCAGTTGCTAAATTAAGGGAAGCAATCCTCTAGCTCGTGGTGTAGCCAGAATCCCTGTTTTGTGGGTCCTTAATGTCGAAAAGCCAATTGAAAGCAAAACGTCCGTCCGTCCGTCCGTCCGTCCGTCCGTCCGTCCGTCCGTCCGTCCGTCTGTGGACTCTACTAGCGCCTAAACCGTGCGTAGGATTTGTTTCCACATTCAAGAAATTCCTATCCTCTGGATGAACGTTTGAAATGTTGAAAAATATTCTATAAAATTTGAAGGTACTGTACAGCTCCAAATTTTTTCTTTTAATTTCTTAAGTAAAATACGTTTATAAAGGTAGCATATGTCCGATTTTTACGATTAATTCTGAATTTTGGAAATTTCAAAAGTTTGAATTATTTCCGGCGTCTTCCTGCCACTACAAAATAATTTTTTTCTTCCAATAAAATTTGTTGCCCATAATCAGTTCTTTTAATAAGGTAATGTAGATTTTTTTGAAAATTTTAGATATTTTCGCGAAAGGGTGCATAAATTATTTGCAATTTTAAAAAATCATAAAAATAAGGTTTTCTTAAAACAGCTTCAATTTTTTCTTTAAATTGTTGGTATTGATAGTGCTAAATAAACTGTATAAGATGACATAAACGCCATATAGCTATTATTTTTTTTTCAAAACCGACAAAAATGTATTTTTTGTCTCTTACGTCATTAATATTTACATTATCGAAAATTTGTTCATATTATGGTATTTATGAGTGCTGCTTTAAATAATGTCATAAAAAATCTCTGGAAAACTGAACAGTTTTCTGTGAAAAGGAACTAAAATTTCCGCATTTTGAGAAACACTCAAATGTCATTTTCTCGAAAACGGCTCCAAATTTTTTCTTCAAACATTTCCAGTGGATAATTCTAATTGCACTGTTTAATATCACGTAAGTTCATTATGGTGTATTTTTTGTTTTTTCAAAAATAACACAAATGTAATATTTTAAAAATATATCTCACGCCGTTAATAAGCACATTTCATTGGATTTGTATGCATTTTTGCAATTGTAAGGTAAACTGCGTAAAATGATTTCAGAGAAATTTTTTCGAAAACTCAATAGATTCCTGCGAAAAAGAGCATTTACAGTAACACTTAAACGCAATTTTCTTAAAAACGGCTTCAAATTTTTCCATGACATTTTGTATTTAGTATGAGGTTTTACTCTTCTTTCACATTCTTAAAATATTATTTCAGTTTTAAATCAATATTTCTTCTTGATTGTCAAAATATGTTTAAAATAAAAGTATCCGAAGTTTTTTATGACAATCATTTATTCAGTAATTTCACAACGTTTCGTTACGAAACGTTGTGAAATTACTGAATAAATTGCAGTGCTTTAGCACCAAAAGCAGTGCTTTAGCACCTGAAGATGTAACAAAACGACGCAGCTGAAGATGTGACAAAACAAAGTTTTTTCCTTCAAATAAAATTTGTTGTCGAATAGGTCTTTCATAAAGTCATGTAGATTTTTTGAAAATGCCAGTAGTTTTCGTGCTATAGTGTTGCCTCTAGTTACTTTATCGTATACGTACGGAGTAATATTCCTAGTATAGTAAAAATTATGTAATGCTGCGCGAGAAAACGGTGGATTTTAGGCAGAAAAAATTCATTGTCTTGCCCTGACAATGAAAAAGTGGACAAATCCAGTTGCTAAATTAAGAAAACAATCCTCTAACACGTGGTGTAGCCAGAATTCCTGTTTTGGTCCTTGTTGCCAAAAAAACAAGTGAAAACAAAACGCCCGTCCGTCCGACCGTCTGGTGTATGTGAACATATCTAGTGCCTAAACCATGCATTGGATTTTTGCCAAATTGAAGAAACCCCTGTCGTTTCTGGGTGAGCCGATGCTCTGCGATTTGAAAAATAACTCATTAATTTTAAGATTTTTAAAATCTTTCCAATACGTAGTGCTTATCACTGAACAATTCATGTATTCCTCGGGATTGGAAAGATGCCATAGTGGTCCCAAATTTCAAAGGAGGCTCGCGTCAAGATGTCGAAAATTATCGCCCAGTAAGTCTAACGTCTGTAGAGTGCAAGCAAATGGAACATTTAGTGGCAGAATACTTACGCGAAATTTGGGATAAGAATAATGTTATTTACGAAGGGCAACACGGTTTCAGAAAAGGATATTCATGAGAGAGTCAGGTAGTTACTGTAAGTCAGGACATTGCTGATTCTCTCGATGAAGGTTCCATTGTTCATGCAATTATCATAGATTTCACAAAAACGTTCGACCTCGTTCCCCATTTTAAATTAATACAAAAAATTAGTAGGTTTAATGTAGTCAGAAGAATTGCTCTCTGGATTCGAGAATTTCTCAGCTCGCGTACTCAACGGGTGCGAATCGGGTCAAATTTCTCTTCGAGGGCGGAAGTAACGTCCGGAGTGCCACAGGGAAGTGGACTTCGTACGTTGTTGTTTATAGCGTTTTTAATGCGTTTTAGCGTTTATTAATTATATTTGGCAGGGAATTGAATGAAAAATACGTCCTTTTCCAGATGATTGTATAATTTATTGGGAAATAAAGAACACAAGTGATATAGAAATATTGCAGGCTGATTTAGATAAGCTAGAATCATGGGCTATCACAAATGAAATGAAATTAAATCCCAGCAAGTGCAAGTTTATTAGATTCGCACGTTCTAGAAAGACAGACGCTATCAAATATAAATTAGGAAATCAGAATATTCCGAGGGCTAAATGCTGTAAATATTTGGGAATTGTACTAAATGAGGATCTGGGTTGGACAGAACACGTAAATTATGTAGTGAAAAAGGCGTGGATGGCATTACACTTTGTAATTAGAATACTTAAAAAAGGAAGTGGAAAATCAAGGGAATTAGGGTACATGTCTCCAGTACGTCCGATATTAGAATTTGGCTCCATATGTTGGGACCCTTATCGTTTAGGGCAAATAAAATCTCTCCAGAAAGTACAAAAATATGCCGGAAAATTTGTTAGGAGAGGACGTTCAAATTCTGAATTTATATCGTGGGAACCTTTGGAAAAACGCAGAGAGAAATCGCGTCTTTGTGCATTGTTTAAATCAATAAGAGGGGATCGTCCGTGGGGTGAAGTATGGGCTAGACTATCAAAACCAACTTACGTCGCGCGGAAGGATCATGGTTTCAAAATTCGGCAAAGAAAACAGGGAACAGATGTAGGTAAATTCTCATTTGTAAACAGAACGATACAAAATTGGAACAAATTACCTGCAGCAGTGCTGGAGACTTTCCCTCAGAATGTCAAACATTTTAAAATTAGACTAAGTAAATATGGTTAATAGATTAATTTTGTAAAATTGTATTTGGTAATATGTAAATACTTTAATGCTGTTGGATGTTTGTTTTGTGTATTTTTAGTAACTCCTTAGAAAACGCTACCACCGGAAGTAATCTATGTATTCCTAAGTAGCAAAATAAATATTCTATTCTATTCTATTCTTATTGTACTGTTTAATATGATGTTAAGTTTATTTTGGTGTATTCTTTTGCTTTTTAAAAAATTACACAAATGTTATGTCTTTTCAAATATCTCTGACGCCGTTAATTTGCACATTTTAATTGATCTGAGTCGTTATTGCATTTGTGAGTGCTTCAAATGACGTCCAATGAAGGTTTTTCAAGAACGCAATGGATTTCTGTGAAATAGAGCTTCAAATTCCGGGTTTACAGTAACACTTTACGCCTTTTTCTTAAAGACGGCTAAAATTTTTTTAATGAAAATTGCTAATTAGGACAAGGTTTTAGCCTTCTTTAATATTACTAAAATATATTTCCGTTCCACTATTTGCAAACCGAAAAGTTGATAATATGTCCAGAAAAATGTACTTGGTGTTGCGATTGATTGCAGCAAGCAAGAAGGAAAGGCAAGAGTCTACAGTACCGGTCCACACCAAGGAAATTAGAAAACTTTACTACGAG
This sequence comes from Teleogryllus oceanicus, assembly GCA_964035755.1. Lineage (NCBI taxonomy): Eukaryota > Metazoa > Arthropoda > Insecta > Orthoptera > Gryllidae > Teleogryllus > Teleogryllus oceanicus. Next base: position 120,639,996 of record CAXIVR010000004.1, read on the forward strand.
AAAGTCTCTGCCATTCTGTAAGGACCACTAGTAACAATCTACTATATGTACTGGTTCCATTATTCAGTGCATTATTACTTTCATTTAACAAGACTCACGCTATATTAAGCAATTTTCCGGAGGACACCACGAAAGCCTCTACATTACCGTGATAATATTGCAATTCATATTCTCATAATTCATATTGCGCGAATTGATATCGTTGGGTAACGTACGTTTAATTAACTCCCTTACTCACGCATCCGTTATTTAGTCTAAGCACCGGCCGCATTACAACGATTTACCACAAACCCGTAGCAATCCACGCACCGCCTCTCAACGCAACGCACATTGCTGCTGGCAACACCGCACCGCCTCCCCCCCCCCCCAGGCAGAGCCGGGCCAGGGGGCGGCCGGACCGCGTGGAGAGGCCGTTACGGTGGAGCTGATAGGGCAATCGAGAGACGAGCGGGCGAAAAACGCGGCTTTATAGGTTTTCATTAATTAGCGTCTTTAACAAGCGATTATCGGGCGGCCACCATCTCGCCGAGGAGGCATCTCGTCGCTCATGCGGTATCGCAGCTCGGGTCGGGAGATGGCGGTTGGAGCCCCGTGGGCCCGGCCGTGCGATTAACCGCCTTTATCGAGATGGCCTCCGCCCCGCCCCGCCCCGCCCCGCCCCCCGTGCAGGCGCTGCCGCTGCACGCGGAAGTGGCCCGCCAGGGTGCGCAGCGGTCGGCCGGCGGCGCCATCACTTTCTAGACTTCGGATATTGTAATTGTAACATGTATACATCTGTTTTGTCGCTAATGACCTTGATGTCATTGCGACAATGATGAACTAAATAATAATAGTAAAAGTTTTCCTTTTGCATGCAAAGCAGCCCCGCATATTGACTCCACGTTATTAACTCCATTTTATTCATTCATTCATTCACCTACTATAGTTACGGCCTCTGTATTAAGGGAGAAATCTCATGAAATTATGGTTAACAAATATCTTGTTAACATCTACTCTAGTCAGAATTGGTGTTATATAATGAGGTAATTAAATGATAGTATCACGACTTCATGATTTTAATGTTCTTTCCCCCAAATATCTCTGGTCCTCTGTTATTATTGAGAGTCAAACGTGTTTTGAGCGTCGAAACTCTTATTTTTGTGGGCAAAAACTTACACCACCACAAATCAACAGAATGAGTTTCGTAACTTTAGCACTACCTGTAATTTTTGAACGGTTAAATTTATTGCAGTGCAGTTTTCACGAAAATGCGTGAGGAAATGGAGCTGATTGATCCATGTATTCGTTTTAATTTTATCACTTGTATTTTAAGAGATATTGAGGTAACTTTGTTTTTTTAAATAGAACTTTACATATTTTTCATTCTATTATGACGAGCGAAAAAGACGATGTTAGATAAGCATTTTCTTGAGTACTTTTGATTTTTTGCCACTGGTATTTAACGGATATTCTAACGCCCCGAGCATGTGCTAAAACACACACACACACACACACAGAGGGAGAGAGGGAGAGAGGGAGAGAGAGAGGGAGAGAGAGGGAGAGAGAGGGAGAGAGGGAGAGAGAGGAGAGAGAGAGGAGAGAGAGGGAGAGGGGAGAGAGAGAGAGAGAGAGAGAGAGAGAGGGGAGAGAGAGAGGAGAGAGAGAGAGAGAGAGAGAGAGAGAGAGAGAGAGAGAGAGCGCGCGTTGCGCCACCTTGGCATGTTGAAAAGTTGCAAATCGGAAAAGCATAACCATACACTTTCGGTTTATTTATCTATATTAATTGTATTTGTGAGTAGAGGTGCTTCACAAATGCTTTTCAATAAGTTCCTTGAATCCTCAATTATGCAACAACATAACCATCAATTTAAAATCTGTACACTTCTATATTTGCCAAGACATAAATGTTTCAGTTCTAGCATTAGGTCCCCGAAAAACTGAGAAAATGTGAAAAAAAAACTTTGGGCAACTGAAGAAGGCACGTGCGAAGAGAATACGATCTAACCAAACACCTAACCCAGACTAAGGAGGTTAGAAAACTAATGCGAGAAAGTCTGTGCCATTCTACAGTACCACTAGTTTATTTATCATTCGTTGTTACATTCGAAGAGAAACTTTAATGAAAAATTTCGTGCGGCTTTTGAGAAACTATTTTTTTATAAATTGCATTTCAGTTCCTAATTAAGCGAAATCAGCTCGTTTTTTCAAAAAATTGAACATGACTTTTTTAAAGAGATGATGTTTTACAACAGACTTTGTTTAAATAAAAAGTCGCTATCTCCAATTTGGTAGTTATGAACTGTTCACGTTTTATTGGCATTTTCGAAAAAACGGAACAGTAAAAACGACATTAGCACCATATGTTTGTGCGTTCATTATTACATATGAGGACAACTTTTTCTAAAAATTGGAGGTTTTTGAGAAAAATGTTTCTTTTGGAAATTGCATAAATTTCATACTTTAATTAAGAGAAATCAGCTTTTTTCTCAAAAACTTGTACAGTGAACCTATTTCAAAGAGTCACTTTTCTACAACAGACTATGTTAAAAAAAATCGTTCCATCCAATTTCGTAAATTTCAAATGTTCACTTTTTGGCATTTTCCAAAAATCGGAACAATAACCGAAAACGGGGCTAACATCATATTTTTTTACCACCCCTTATTATATTTGAGGAGAAAATTTAAAAGAAAATTTGGGCCGGTTTTTGAGAAACATTTGCAACTGCTTTGCGCAAAATTACATGGAAAGTACTCATATTTTCGAAAAATTGAACTTGAACTTATTTAAAGATCGTCTTTAAAGCACAGATTTCGTTAAGAAAAAATCTTCAAAATAGTTCTTCGAAGACGCCTCCAAAAAATTTTTTTTGTTTCAATTTTCAAAAAATATGTCGTTTTAACGAACAAGAGACCACCACCAATTTCTTAAGCGTTCATTACGCTAACCGAAGACAATGTTTGATCAAAAAATTTGATGCCGGTTTTCAGAACATTTTGAAATTGTTTTTGAGGCTTCATGTGACGTGCCGTCAAAAATCAAAATTTCAGTTTGAAACTCCCAAATCGAATTCACGAACCTTAAAATTTCTTCTTCGAATAGAGTAAAATACACTTATAAAGGTGTTATAGGTCTGATTTTCACGGTTAACTCTGAATTTTCGAAAATTGAAAACGAATATTTTGAATATTTTTCGACGTGTTCCTACAACTACAAAATTGAAGACAGAGATTGTTCTTTCAAGAGAAATTTGCTGTCCATAAATAGTTCTCTCATAAAGGTTATTTAATTGTTTTGAAAATTTTAATGGTTTTCGTGTAATAGTGCGTTCAAGATTTGCAATTTAAAAAAATAAAAAAAAGAACAGATTTTCTCAAAAACGGCTCGAATTTTTTTCTTTAGCATTTGGTAGTAGTAGTAGTGTCAAACGTATCCTTTGCGATGACATAAACGCTTCATTGCTCTATTCTGTTTTTTTTTTTCAAAAACTAAAATAAATGCCAGTTTTTTACTTGCCTCTCAAGTCGGTATATTATAAGCAATTTCTTAATTTTTTTTCTTTCTCGTACACGTACGTCAATACGGATTGATATACATAGTATAGAGAAAGTTATGAAATGTTGCGGAAAATATATTTCGAGATTTCAACGGATATTGGGACTCCCCTGATACCGAGAGACACTGATATTGCGTGCAATATTTACATTTTTTAAAAATTACAAAAAGCAGATATTCTCAAAAATGGCTCCAAATTTTTTCTTCAAATTTGTCCAATGGATCGTGCTAATTGTACTGTTAAAAATTGGTGTTTTTGTTTTCAAAACTTACACAAATGCAATTTTTTTAAATAGCTCTCACACCGTTAATATCCACATTTTAATGGCTTTGTATTCATCATTACAGTTGTGAGTGGAAGATCTTTAAACGACCTTAAATGAAGTTTTTCGAAAACTCAATAGATTTCTGTGAAAAAGTGCATAAATTTCGCATTACAGTCATTTTACCAAGAATTTATCGCCATTTTCTTAAAAGCGACTACGAATTTGTCAATAAAAACTTCTATTTAGGACGAGTTTTTACTCTTCTTCAATATTTTTGAAGTAATGATTCATTTGTACTACTTTGAAAGCAAAAAGTTGAGAAATTTTGAAAAAAAGTTATTTGGTCGACGATAGATGGGAGATGGCCAGAGAATGGAGCATCTCCCTAAAGCCAGACCACACTGAATAAAGTTAGAAATCTTTGCTACGAGAAAGTCTGTGCCATTCTGTAGCTCCTCTAGTTTAATATTTGTTCCTCATATTCGATTTCCTGCGTTTTAGTCACGCATTATATTCAATTTAAGTACTTCATATTTGAGAGGGAGCATCTGAAAAATTATTTTACTAAGAATTTGAGTAAGACCATTTACCCGTTATCCCTGAAATTTACTTAATTAATACAAAATTTTATATCTGGAAGGTGGGAATTAGAATTATCATGTGGATTGTTGAATCAAAGAAACGCTGCGTTTCAATGCATCAGAGGCTTCTCTACAGAGTAATCTCATTAGGAAAAGCGATCGCGAATACAAAGCGGCGATGCATGAAACGTCCATTGAGCCACCGAACGAGGTTTCATTAATAGATTGCTGCATCATGAAGTATAAGCACATGGCGCTCATTTCAAAACGCGACCAAAATTACTGGATTGATACACGATGCTATTTCTGTTCTGTGTGGAGAAAGAGGGGAAAACTAATCGATTTTAATCTGTCAAGTTAATTTTCCATTCACTAGATGTGGCGATGGCCGCAGAAACAAATATGTTGTATGAGCAGAATGCGCACCCGCGATTAAGTTAATGAAGGAATTCCGTTTATATTCTTGACCTGCATTGTAAATCACTGAAATTGAGCTATACAATTAGACAGATGTATACGAGTTCATATCAGGATTCTGTATTGGTTTTGAAAGTGTCCAGTAGACCAGACTGTGTATTTATTCATTTTTACTTTCTCGCTACCGCAGCCGCGGTAAAAAGTTATATAATGCTGCGCGTAAATACGACGAATGTTCGGCACCAAAACTCATATTACAGGGTACTGGCACCGGGAGCGGTAGCTCAGTGCATCAACTGATGTCACTGCAGCGCCTCTGACCGGGAGGTCCTAGATTACACTCCCCACGGCGACAGGATTTTCCACGCTAGCTTTTCAGCTAGGTCGAATTCAGTCGCTGTCTGGAGGTGAATTCTAACGGCCGGCTGCTGTGATCGTTGGTTTTCCGTGGTTTCTCCGATCAACAGCAGGCGAATGCCGGAGCAGTACCCTAACAAACTTGCCACGGACAGCGCGCGATCTTTCCTTCCTCTTCGTTGTCCTATCCTCTCCCCTTACACACACACACACACACACTTACATGCAGTACACTATCACATATTCCGGGAAACCGGTCAGGAGCTTAGAGCTTCTCCCGGCTTGGGTGGTGCCCCGCTGGTAGGAGAGTTCTGGTTAGGGGGAAACTCCAGTAGCCGACGGTAGGTCGGCGCCGGATCTCGCCATCCAGTGGGGGAAGATCACCGCCATCTCCTGAGGGAAAAAACATGCACTACACTTACGTAACTAATGACGAACGCTGTTAACGCGCCCGGAATCACCAACCAACCAACAGGGTCCTGGCAACGAAAACGTGGATGAATCCCGTTGCTAAATTTGGAAAAAAATCCTCTAAGACGTGGGTATCCAGAATCCATGTTTCGTGGGTCCTGGACTGACGGCAAAGCCTGTGTTGGTCCGTATGTCTGTCTATCTGTCTGTCTGTCTGTGAATAACGCTAGCGGCTTAACAGTTCAGCCGATTTTCTCCAAAATTGATATTCCCCTCGATCTGGCTGTTGTTGCAGTCCCTTGAATTTTAAAAGGATATTTTAATTTTTCCTGGGAGGGTAGTTTACATGAAGCCCCTGCGTCATTTTCCAAATGTTCAAAAATAAATGTATGCGTTGTTTTTGATTAAATTATGTTGTTGAGTATTGTAAAGGACGTTTAAGAGAATGGTGTAGGTCTCATTTTTGTTGAAAACTTTTAATTTTTCGAAAATTGCAATTAAATTTTTTCGGCGTCTTCCTGCAATTAAAATTATAAAGATTTTTTCTTTAATAAAAATCTGTTGTTAAACTTAAGATTGAAAAAAGGTCACAAACAATTTCTCGAAAATTTTGGTATTTTTCGCGTAATTTTGCGTGAAATATAGGCGATGTTTAATTGGGTGTGAACCATTTTTTGTCAAAAACGGCTCAATAGTTTTTGATGAAATTTTGTTGTTGGAAAACTGAAGGACGTTTAAGAGAATAGTGTAGATCTGTTGATGGTGAAAAAGTTGTTTTTTCTCAAAATTGAAAAAATTCAAAATATTTTCGGCATCAAAACAGATAATTTTTTGATGAATATAAAGTTGTATTTAATTATTATATTTTTCTATCCATTTAATTTTCTTGCTAGAGGTATCAAAAAAGTTAATTGCCAAAATATGTATCACAGATAAATTAGCGGTCATTGATGATTGTTGTACCTCATTGTTGTAACGTCGCACTGATTACAGAAGGTGATAATGACGGCTGCCTTTCGTTTGCGTTAATGTAAACTAATAATTTAATTTAGGGCTAAAATATGCATCGTGCATAGTTGGTATATTTATGTAGAATACGGGAAAATACGGAAGAGAAAGTGCGGGCTGTTCAGCACCACTAGTTCCAAAATAATATTTTAGAGCTGCGCCGAATCATGTCTGCAGTCATATCACTGTATGTCACGACGATTGTAACTAAACAGTTCCTTGACATAAGAACGACGGTTAATTCGGTATTAAACCTCCTACTGGATATTTTTTTATAACAATGGCACCACAGCCATAATTCAGTAAATTTAATAGCATATTGAAATACGTATATTTTGCTTATACTAAGTAATGCGTCAATTCATTAATGAAATTACATTTGTTGCTCCTTCATCAGTGCTATTCATGCCTAGGGTTGTCACCTCTCTGGGTTTGACCCGGGGACTCCGGGGTTCAGGAGTGATATCCAGGCTCCAGGTTAGTTTTGAAAATCTTCGGGTCATATAAAAAATTGAAATGAAATATCTTTTTTAATCTATTTTAAAAATTAAGCTGTTTAATAATTTAATTTTATCGAAAGAGTTCACGATAATGAGTGCATATATGGAAATAAATCACATAACACTAACTGAAAAAAAAATTGTCATTAATCTCTAGTAGAAAAAGAATGTACTTATTGTTATAGGAATAAATGTGTTAATAACAATATAAATATATTACTGTTATGAAATAATTAATCGCAAAAATGCATATTATTTTATAATAAATGTTGATTGTGAACTTGTGTATTTTCTTTCAGTTAACTCACCCTCTCGCAATAATTAGTGATTTTTGGGCCATGTGTTCTTCTATGGTGGCGACCCCATGCCTATTCTAATAGAAAGACGCTACCTTATTTTGTAACTCTAGAGTGCAGTGCAGTGAAACGACAGACGGATATTCATTTAGTTTCTTTACGTAGTGCTAAATACAGCATACAATAAATGCGATTAGTTAGTGATTAAAAGTTTATGCTCTGACCGAGACTAGAGCATCACCTACTAACCTACATCGCAGTGTTCATGGAACAAAGTTTAGATTCAACAGCGGAATCAATCATTAAAAAATTCTCTAGACTCGTTAAAGAATCCTAATGTGTAAATACAAGCATCGAAATGGGAGAGTGCAGCCCATCTGTCCAAGAACAATTAGAACTTTAAAAACTACAAAACCTCCAACTTCAGGTTGCAGCAAGCTTTGACGCGCGCGCGCGCGCGCGCGCGCAACTTCCTGTCTCCCCCTCACGCACTTTCACGAGCCCGCCGAAGGCCTTGGGACTGGTAGCTGATAAATATATAACGTAATTAGTATGCCTTTCGACATTTATATTTACATGTATAACAACGCAGACGGAAAATAATATAATTATTAAAGTTTGTCTCAAACGTCGTTCCCGTTTTGAGCAAGAATTACAGATATGTTTTCTTTGCTCAATAAAGTCATAATTATCGCATCATGCTTCTATTATGTAATTGAAATTTATATATATATATATATATATATATATATATATATATATACACACATGTGTCTGTGGGTGTTTAACAGATGTTGAATGTTTTTCAATATATTTTCTTCAATAAGTTATTAATCTGACAAGGTACCTGGCTGCTGTGGACAGCTAGTGCTCTGCAACATGATTAGGCTTGATGACGCCGACAGGTCCGTTTATGAAGCATCATCAACCTCTCAGAAATCACAGGCCGGTTGGTTCATCAAGGCCAGCAATCTTAGATGCTGTTGTAACCAGGAAAGGGAGTAAAGCAACAAGGTCTCTGTTTTGCATACGAAGGTTTTGTGTAACTATTGAAACCATGTTTGGGATTTATGGTATTCTTTTCTTCAGTGGTCTTATCCTCCGTCACTGTTCTATGCTCCTTGTAATTGATAGCAATACAATTCACCCTTGTCATTGCAAATTATTATTATTTAACTTTATTACCGAGCGGAGAGATACACCCGTGTAATTCAGTCGCCTAGAATATCAAGTAATTAGTTAAATTACTTGAAGCAAAATTGTAATAGAACATTCAAGAAGATCTCATCCCGTAAATAACGATGTGATGAACATATCTTTAAGGCTTTTGTACTCAAAATTTTAGTTTTAAGGCCCTGAAATACTTCGTTTAGGAGTTATTTAACGATATAGATTTAAAAAAAAAACACGGATGAGTGTTGCGGGTTGCATTTGATTTGTGTGTGTGTGTTTTTTTTTTTAACAAATCTTTCATATTTTTAAAGTCAAAGGTGCAATTCTTCACGTCTCCGTGAAATTCTCCTTCTTCTAAAGAATAAGAGTTCATTTATAAAGATAGGTTGCGTGTGAGAGCCGCAGAAGGTATGTATAGTACTGAAATAGTATAGGAACCCGAACGAGCAATTCATAAAATTTTGAACTTAAGCTCCAACGGTCTTATGAATCATATTTTAGTGCAGGGCGAACCGCTGTTTAGCGACCAGACGCTTTCCTTCCACATCTCCACACTACTCGTACTCAGCGAGTAGCCACACTCCTCACAAGCCCTCTACTGTGCTTACGCAGTCGTGGTTGCCCTGACAGAGCAGGGGCCGCCCTCGGCATGTGAAGCGATGGCCCCTCCGGGGTCGCCGCTCGCCGCCGCCGCCGCCGCCGCGCTGCTGTTGCTGCTGCTGCTGCTGCTTCACGCGTCGCCCGCGTCCACTCAGGATCCTCTGGTGGTGCTACGCCAAGGAACTCTGCGAGGGGTGAGTGCGCCTGGCTGTGCGACACACTTCAGCGCGCGGACATTTTCCCTGTACCTTGTTATCCATACGATTCCTATTATATGGTGTTCATTCGATATTGGGGACCACAACTATACAAAACCAGTCCGACTCAACAACATAACGACTAGATCCTCTGATATCAACACAGACATAAGCAATTAAACGTATTCAATCTTGCAATGAAAGTTTTTAAGAATTAGACGAATGAGAAAAAGAAAAACTAATTAAAGTTTGATGTTTTACAATTTAATTGGTAGGGATATATCTGGGTGTAACATGATTTAATTACTTTGCTAGAATAGACATCGATAGCTTCAATTTGAAATGATCTTAGAATTACTAGTCCAAATCTTTCCATTCGAAATAACATTTTTTTATCATTTCATTGATCTGTCACGATAAAATTAGATCTCAGTGCTTAAACTGTGTTTAAAAACAAAATTTGACTCTGATCTTTAGTCACATATCGACCGCAATTTCTCAAAAAAACGTGTTCTCTATGTTGAAGTTTTCAATGTCAAGCTGTCAATATAAATCCAGGCAATTTCATCGTAAATCCCAGAGTTAGACCAGAAGTGCATTCAAACTACGTAAATCTAACGTGTGGGTAATATTGGGAAACATGGGGAATATTAGATGTGTGTTTGAAGAGTGAAAATTGAGATAATTTGTTTATAAATTTATCTAGCATTTTATAGATGTATTACCTTAAACATTGATTCATTCACTACAACATTGAAACATGAAAATTTGTTCGAAAATACCAATAATGTTCTATTGAATTATCGTTATTTTAACTCGCTAAATATAAAATATGGTAGCAGGTCTGAGCCGCCATCAACATATTGAAATATATTACTGAGAGATGCTTTAATATAAAACTGCCACATTTTCCAGCACAAAATTACTGGAATTCCTTTGAGTGAAAACTAAACACGTTCGTCGTCATATTACACAATATTCTGGCAATTTTGTGCAGAATGTAGAAGCTGAGAAGGTGAAAAACATTAAAAACAGGTGCTTGATATTCTCAGAAATTATAAGTACTTATTCTGCAGAGAAATGCTCATCTTCATTTCGCGAATGCGTGTGCGAGAACGCAATTCGAACATTCTCCAACTTCCTTCACAGTTGTTACGTTTATTTTCTCGTCTTATGCTCCTAAACTCCACTTCCCTCACTTGAATAGTAGGAAACAAAGGCGTTCCAAAAAGTTTAACTTTCTTTTCAAAGAGAAATGGAGAAGTTAAGACTCGCTTGGCAACTTTATATTATCGTATTTCAACAGGCACGTATACATTTCGCTATCTTACTTCATGCGCGGAGAGCGCACTTCGGCATTCATTTCCATTCCTTCCCAGCAGAGAAAACACCCTCGCTGCTTGTACTTCCTCCTCAAGAGCGTGCAGAGAACGAACAAATTTAGGTAGCTTGGGATCGTGCTCATTATGGTACTTCAACGAAAACGTCTCTTGCACAGTCACGCTTTATATTTCACGAGAAAATACCTGGAACCGACAGAGAAAATTGGTTGGGAATAGGATCGCAAAATGAAAATTCTCATTCCGACTAATTCCAATCGGTCCCAAAACCACTTACAGTTAATTCGTGATTTAAGTCCGATTTTACGGACGAGCCTTTTGAAAACCAAACGCATTGCTGTTGTGCGAGCGCCATTTACATCATAGTTGCTGTGAGGCGATTATCCGCCGATTGTGGTGACGCATATGCTTGGCTCTTCATTTCCCGATACCTCTAACTCTCTCAGCATCATAACAATTCCGCGAAATAGCGGGATGTGTTATTTTGCGATTTATTTTCCCGTGCAAACCCACGGAATATTTTAAAATTACTATGCATACGATTTGTGACAGCCTATGAAGAGTAACATACAGTGTTTGAGCGTATTTTAAAATTTGAGGAATATGTAGTAAGAGATAGTGAATTTGACATAAGTAGGAAATGTAGGGTACTAAGTGTCTTCGCTGTAACATCATTTACAAATCATTTTCCTAGTCTTTTAGAAACCGGAAAATATGTGATACGAAAATTGCTTATTTAAAAAGTAGATACAGAATAAAACTATTGATGCTGCAACAGCACATACTTTCCCGCATTATTTCTAAGTGTAACCGGGAGCGGTAGCTCAGTGCATCAATTGATGTCACTGCATCGCCTCTGACCGGAAGGTCCTAGGTTCGAGTCCTGACGGCGACAGGATTTTCGGCACTAGCTTTTCAGCTAGGTCGAATTCAGTCGCTGTCTAGAGGAGAATTCTAGCGGCCGGTTGTTCTGATCGGTAATTTTCCGTGGTTTCTCCGATCAACACCAGGCGAATGTCGAAGCAGTAACTTAACAAACGGCCACGGACCGCGCGCGATCTTTCCTTCCTCTTCCTTGTCCTATCCTCTCCCCTTACGCACATACATACACTAACATGCACTACACTACCACATACTCCGGGAGACCGGTCGGGGACTTAGGGCTTGTCCCGGATGGGGCGGTGCCCTGCTGGTGGGAGAGTCCTGGTTAGGGGGAAACCCCACTAACGGACGGTAGGTCGGCGCCGGATCTCGCCATCCAGCGGGGGAAGATCGCCGCCATCTCTCGAGAAAAACATGCACTACACTAACGGGACTAATGACCGAAACTAATGACCGAAGCAGTTGACGCGCCTGGAAACACGAAAAAATCAATCAATCAATCTAAGTGTACCTCCATGTTTTATTACTACTTAAACATGCAAAATTGTTTTCAGCCAGCAAACATTGTTTTCCGCACCGATATTCGGACTTCGGTCCTCCGAGTTCCCTCGCCGTCAGCCATAGATCTGCGTTAAAGAAGATTGGCAAAGTTTGAACTCGTGGATATGCGCAATAATGTTTATCGTTCCATGATACATACAAAGAAAAATCTTGGAGCGATTTTTGGGGAATACGTTTTTTACAAATTGCATAAATTTCAGACACAAATTACGCGAAATCAAATAGTTTTTTCCAAAAAAATTGTTCATGATCTTATTTCAAGATTTGTCTTTAAGCAATAGATTTCATTAAGGAATAAACTTTTCTTCAATATTATATCTAAAGCAAGATTGCCAAAAAATTGCACTTTTGCAAGTTTCAAAAAAATCTGCGATTTCAACGAACATGAGACCTCCAACATTCTCTTAAGTGTCATTTACGCAATCCCATGACAAAGTTTAATAAAAAAATAGAGTCAGTTTTGAGAAAACTTTGAAAATATTTTTGAGACTTCGTGTTAAGTACCCTCAAATATCAAAATATCTTTTTGAAGCTCCCAAAGCCTGAAGTTCGTTCAGATCGATCATGGAATATCAATTTTGGAGAAAATTATCTGAACGCTTTGTTGACAACATAAGACAGACAAACGCTTTGTCGTAAATCAAATTTTTGGTAACAAGGATCGACAAAACATGGATTATCGCTATACCAAGTATTATAGGAATTTGTTTTCTATATTTAGCAACTAAATTCATCCACTTTTTCGTAACCAAGGCCAGGTAATAAGGAGATTTTTGCCGAAAATTCGCTGTTTTCTGGCTCAAGATTATATGACTTTCTCTTCTTACTAGTACCTTTGTATGGGGCAGAAAGTAAAAAACTTATTTTAGTATTATTTTGTTTTATCAATAGTTAAATTCCTTTTCGATCAATAGATGCAATATTGCGTTAATCGAATCTGTAATTGAGCCCATTATTTTGCGGAGTCCACTTTGTTTTAATGAATCCATGACAATTTTATGGCGTACAAGGAGATAGTATCTCATTTGAAATAAGTGTTCCTACATCTGCACATACTTTCTTGCACTGTTTCTAAATTTTCAATTTTCGAAAATTCAGATAGTTCAACGGTAATAAGACCCGCGCCATTCTCGTTAAACGTCCCTTCTATTTGTGGAAAAAGTTTGAAGAAATAAAATTGGAGCGGTTTTTGAGAAATTTTTTTAATAAATTGCGTTAATTTAAAAAAATGACAAACTACTCGTTTACTCAAAAAATTGTACATAAACTTCCTTAAACAGCTAATTTTTTTAAACACTTCCTATACGCAAAAATCACTGTCTCCAATTTTGTAGTTTTGAAACATTATCTTTCGAAAATACGGAGGGCTGAAAATAGGACTAGCACATTATTTTTGTATGTCCTATACGAGGAGTAAAATTTAAAGAAAACATTTGGAGCGATTTGAAGAAAAAAATTAAAAGATTTAAAAATTGCCTTTATTTCCCGAAAAAAATACACGAAAATTACTTATATATCCAAAAAGTGGATATGACATTTTAAGATATGTCTTTAAAGAGTACAGTCATTACGGAAAAAATATTTATCTTCAATATTATAGAAGTAGCAAGCGCCCCAAAAACTTGCACTTTTGCAATTTTCGAAAAAATCAGGTATTTGAACAATCATGAGACCTGCTCCATACTCTTGAGCGTTCTTTAGGATATCCGAGGACTAAATTAATAAAAAAACTGCACAATTTTTGAGAAAATTTTGAAAATGATTTTGAGGTTTCATGTAAAGTAGCCTCAAAAATGGGGCTCATGCCCGGAGAACAGCTTGTTCGCTCGGCGAAAATTCTCGCAGAAGGCAGGGAACAAACCCCAAGGGAAGAACGATTTGCGTCGTGAAAAGTGTAGAAATTTCGTGTTTTCGTTCAGTGACTTCCAGTGCGAAACGGCAGCAATTTTTTTTTACAGATGTTATAAATAGTAAATATCTTTCAAAAGAAAAAAGAATCGGGCCAGCTTTCGACCGGAGCGTGTTGAAAGGCCCCTTAGAGGAGGCCACCCAGCGACATGTTCCGAGGCGCCGCTGCTTGCCCCTGCTCTTTGTAGCTGCTCGAGAGGCACACGGAGCAGATTAGTTACAGCGATCGTCGGCTTGCGGCACAGTGGGTCGCGTCTCGTTTTGGGGGGAATTTTCCATTGCTCGGGCTGAAAATTTCTCATTGCTCTGGGAAACGATATTCCGACAGAAAAACCGTAAAATATTTTTGTAACATTTATTGGAACATTTACTAGTTATACACACACTTTGTGATTTGAAAATAAAAACCAATTTGCTTTGGAGAATGGAAAGAAAAAATTATTTTTGCAGATTGCGCCAGACATGCCAAAGTTTTAGATTCAAAAGAGTGATCAGGCACATTAAGAAATTTAATTGCTGTGACATTACAGTTTATTATGCTGCTGATTTTGAAAAGTATTCTAAAGGTTACCGAAAAAAGTTACTAATAATGGAAATAATTACAGTAAATGAGATTAAAATTAAACGAAAGGTGTTAGAAAATGGCACAGACTTTCTCGTAGCAATTTGTTCTAGTTTTCTTGGCGTGGACTGGCTTTAAAGTCTTCCTCCATTCTCTGGCCAGCTGCCATCTATCGTCACCGAAGTACTCGTACATTTTCTTGACGTTTTCTTCAAATTTCGGCAACTTAATAGTAGATTCGAAATATTACTTTAAGAATATTAAAGACGAGTAAAATCTCGTTCAAAATGGAGATTTTCATTAAAAGTTTTGAAGCCGTTTTTAAGAAAATGTTAAGCGTTACTACAAAAAGGAAAGTTGATGCACTTTTTTCACAGGAATCTATTGAATTTTCGAAAAATTTCATTTAAAGCCATTTGAAGATCTTCCACTCATAAATGTAATAATGTATACAAATTCATTAAAATGTGCATATGAACGGTGTGAGAGATATAAAAAAAATACAGGTGTATTTTTTGAAAAAAACACAAGGATATACGAAAATTAACTTTACGTAATATTAAATTCCCGGAAACAATTTGGAGTATTTTTGAGAAAATGGCGTTTGAGCGTTCCTGAAAATTCGGAATCTTGAGCTCATTTTTACTGAAAATTGTTGAGTTTTCGAGAAACTTTATTTGACATTAATTAAGGCACATATACTCATAAATCTAATAGTTGGAAGAAATCGCCTCTAATGTAAATATTACTGACGTGAGAGACAAGTCAAAAAAATTACAGTTTTGTAATTTTTGAAAAAAGAAAAGAATAAACAATATGACGTTTACGTCATCGTATAGGGTTGGTTGGGCACTAACCCTATCAAAACGTTAAAGAAAAAATTTTGAGCCGTTTTTTGAGAAAATCATGTTTTTGTAATTTTTAAAATTGCAAATATTGCGCACTCTCTTCCACAAAAACTACTAAAATGTTCAAAAAAGTCTACATGAACCTAATGAAAGAACTATTTATGGGTAACAAATTTCATTTGAAGGAGAAATCTGTGTCTTCAATTTTATAGTTGTAGGAAGCACCCAAAAAATTCAACCTTTTGCATTTTTTCAAAATTCAGAGTTAACCGCGAAAATGGGACATACACCACCTTTATAAGTGTATTTTATTCTAATCATACCAGAAATTTAAAGAAAATATTTGGAGCCGTTAATGAGAAAATTTTGAAAAAATCCGGGGGATTCATGTAAACTCCCCCAAATTTTAAAGAATGTCTTACAAAATTTCAAAGCTTCAACTAGAGCCAAATGGACAGGGATTTCTTCAATTTCGAAAAGATCGATTTGTTCACATACGACAGACAAACAGATGGACGAACAGTTTGAAAAAAATCAGGAGATCCCAAAACGTGTATTTCCGTTCAAATCTCGAAATCGATTTTAGGTAGCATAAACATGACTTTCTCTATACTTCGTATATTACTCCAGTGTATACTTATTGAAACATGCCCGACGTTGACTGGTGCGAAGTTGAACCAAGCCCTGTGTTTGTATTTACAAACAAATCCCACTTGGAGCATCATTTTGAAACATAATTATTACTGATAAATGTGATTTGGGCGCCAGAAAAAGGTTACACTTGAAACCTAATGATTACTACGTAATTTAAATATCTCTCATTCCAAAATTATATTGTGCTAGTTAATAGGGGTTCGAAGTTCATAATTGTTGCTACTTACTCTGCAACCAATTATTTAATCTGCCATCCATACGGAGTGGCGAGGAATCTGAAAATCTTATTAAAACGCTGTATTGCACGTAACGAGCAATGATAATCAGCTTTCTTTCAACTTAACAAATTAGAATTGATTACATTGATAATCAAAATGAATTGATCTTTGGTCATGAGCAGTTTTCTCTGTATAACAATAGTTATAAAACCTTGTTATTCATTCGTGGGTCTTCGCACGCTCTACACTTCTTCGTTCGATGGCGCCCCGTATAACCTCGACGCAGCAGAATCTTGCTTCTGGATTAAGTCCTCGCCTAATGTCCGTGATCTGGTTCCAAATTCTCCCGGCGATTCTATTATAATCCGTGACATCCCTCGCTTGAGTCTCGGGTGGACACCTAGACACGTATTTACTTACTACAAGAACACTCTATCCTAATATAAGAAACGATAGTTAATTTTACACAACTGTCAGTTATAGTCTTTCCTCGACCTGGTAAAATATATCACGAGCCGACCCGCTCATCACCGCGTGGCTCGAGGGACTGTTCTTCTAGAAACTCAGAAGCATCCAAATTTTATATCTTTTTCTTTTGTCTCTCAAAACAATGCTTATTCCGCCTCTGCTCTATCACTTCAACCTAACGAAAATTATCCTTAACGCCGGTTGTTTATTTGTCACATAGCGACCCCCTCGCGATCGTCTATTGACATCCCTGTATTCTATGTCATATAAAATGACATTTACAAAACATAAATGGTTCGTTATTTTGGTATATTACTATAAATATATAAGTTACTCTAAAGAATGTTTTCTTTCTGTAAAATAAAGGGCCAAAAATATGGTCTGATATATGAACAATGTATAGACAGGAAGATAAATAATAATTTTAATTTTAACTTCTCGGATACTTTTTACACAGAATATTATAAGACTCAAAAACTCATCGGATATGATCGTGAATACACTGCATACCTTATACAATTAATTCAGTGCCAGAAACATGTTCATTTAAAGTTTGAATAAAAAATGAATTGCTTGAAACTATTTGATTTTCGCATCAAATGTTCTACGATTTCAAATGAGTTATTCAAACAAAGATGACTGAGATGTATTTATTCGGAGAGAAATTTTGGTATAAATAGTATTACATAACTATTAATAAATACGAGAAAGTACGTGTTGTTATCGCCACTAGTTTTGTCAAAAAGTGAGGTTCTGTGGCATTTTATTTTGAAGTGGAATTTCCCTCTGGCGTGTAGTCTCACATTTTGGGATAATATTTTTGTTGAAAGTAACGTGTGGACAGCGTAATATTCAACATTTAGCGTAGAGAATGCGATATGACATTGGGATTAATAAATTAACACATTTATGATGTTAAAAATATTAGTGTCTAATTAACTGTCGTCTGGCACACGTGGCTTCAGTTTTCCGAAGTATTTTAAACATGTCTTTCAATATTTCTCTGTTCTCAGTGGAAAATGAACAATTTTCTACCAGTGTCTCAATCAATTTTATTTACCTTTTTTACTAGTTTAGCTGTATTATTCAAAGCATGCTCTGTTCCACACTCTGCCTTACCTTCATGAAAATTCTTAACCTTCCTTTACGTTTCACTCCAACATTTATATGTTTCCATTTTCTGTCTTTTTTTCATAGAAAACTCTTCCTTTTTTCACATAAATTTCAATCTCCATTAACTTTCCTGGCTTGAATATTATGCTTCCTCTTACATTCACCAAAATTTCAACAACTTGTTTGAAGCTTTCAGGGCGAAGCATTATTCAGTTCGCTTCCTCTCTCATTCGTTGTTTCACAACATTTCCGTGAGCATTTGTAGTTCTCCTCTTTCTTCCCTCTGTTACAATTTCTTTTTCACCTTCTTGCTCCATTTCCATCAATCCCTAAGCTCGACGACATCCTGTGTGTAGTTCCCGTGGTGCCACCGACCTCATCACCACAGTGTTCAGCGCTCGGAGCATTCGCGCTGTTCCTCGTCGCTTCCGCCCTGTCGTCCACCCCCCCCCCCCGGCGGACGGCGCGGACGACACAGCGCGCGTCGCCCTTAAATGACATCAAAAAAAGAACGCGCGCGCCCCGCCAGGCTCTGACACAAAGGCTGACGGGGGCGTGGGCGCCGGGTATCGCCAATATCGGCGCTTTGTGCCTCCGTGTTCGCCGCTGAATTAAAAATCAAAGATTGCGCAGGATATGAGGCTGCTCCGCGCACGGCCGACGCCCTGTGCACGCGAGAAGCCACAGGGGCAGGCGCACGGGAGCAAATGCATTCCAAGTGCACTCGGTAATGAAGTTTACAGATGTTTCATATTTTTACGTGAATTAAGTTTGACATCCAAGGCATTTAGAAGTTTTTCTTGCCTTTTTATTATTATTCTTCATTGTTCTCTATAGAGAAAACACGAAAACGACAAGGAAAACAAGAAAATCTTCATTCTTCATTGTTCTCTATAGAAAAACAAGAAAAGGGAAAGAAAAATTGAACCGCTAAGTTCTCCTTCCATCTCTGTGTAGAACTACCTTCCCCCGGAAACAATCAGAAAGTACCGTGATAATCAATTCTGGGGCCACACTTGAACTTTTGGTTTAATTTTTCTCCTATTAAAAAATTTTTTTTTTTTCTGAGAATTTTTCGCAGACTGGTCGTTTAATTTCTTTCTAAGGTGTGTTTTGTTTACAATATTTAATTTAGTTTTCAAATACAGCATTGTATATACACAACTGAAGTTTTAGAATAGGCGAGAAAATAGCTCTACGCAAAGCGAATAAATGTGCTAAGGTGTAATTAGTTTTAAATATAGCCTGTGTTAATGTAAGTAATAGTAGAACGTTTTAAAAGAAAAGTATTTTGTACGATCCATCATCAAAATTATAATCGTTTGAAGAGTGGATGGATTTTTTCAGAGAAAAAATAATCAATTGAAATACATCAATTTTGATTTAAACTTCTAGTTGTATCTGTTACTTGTTAACACTCACAAGTTAGTATTGTCTGTTTTAACCACAATTTTACGTTTGGATTATTTTATTATGTACATTATCTTTTGGGCTTAAAATTGTATTATTAATTTATTTTCATGTTTCATCTGAAAATATTATTATTTTGTTACATTATTCTGCAAGTTTTCATTTTACTTCTTTTCAAGTATATCTTTTGTTTCTTGAAAATGCCACGCAATACTGATTTTGAATGCTCATAAGAGTGCAATGTTGTAGGAAGTAACAACATTGGAAAACAAACCCAGAAAATGATGAAACGTCATATTTCCTTAATATTCTTAAAAAAAAAAAAAAAAAAAAAAAAAAAAAAAAAAGAGCTTCGAAACATTATCTTCATTTTTGTAATTAATATTATTATTGAAGTTTTGCGTGGCACATATTTTACATTCACTAGAGGAAGGATCTTTTTGCAAATGCGTGATTCCACATTTACAATCGCAGATGCAATGAAAATACCGCTAAGCGAGAGCGCTGCTTGCTTCGACTGCTGTGTGGTCGTGTTGCAGATCCGCGTGTTCACGGAGACGCGGCAGCCGATCATGGCCTTCCTCGGAGTGCCCTACGCCGCGCCGCCCGTGGGCGAGCTGCGCTTTGCGGTGAGTACCCCCCACCCCACCCCGCCCCCGCCCCGCCCACGCTCCACGACGCCGCCACCTTCGCCCGCGCTCCGCCGCCGCCGCCGCCGCTGAATACTTAATGCGGCGCCCAGCCAGCCGGATTAATTATACACGAGGCGTGGCAGCGGGCGGCGCCGGGCGGCGGCGGCGAGGGCGGCGGCGGCGAGGCGGCGGCGGCGCGGAGGCGGGGCCGCGCAGGCCGCGCGAGGCCCGGGTTCATTATTAACAGGCGCCGCCCGCCCGCCCGCCCGCCCGCCCGCCCGCCCGCGCGCGACGCCGCCAAAAATCTGGAAGAGCCGTCGGAGTCCCTGGGGCCCTGCCATATTTATACCGCGAGATGGGCTTCGGATCCGCGGTGGGCGAGGGATTGATGCCCAAGTGCGGGAGGGAGGCTGGATCGCGGCCTCCGCAGTTTACTTTTAAGATTTGTGGGTCGCCAGCAGCAGAGGGGGAACCAACGCCTGAATGGCACGAGGCAGACCGGGGAATGGGGAAGATGAGGGAGGAAATGAGGAAGCAGAGAGTCAAGGGAAAAGGACACGATGGGGGGAAGACGCAAGCGAAGCACATTATACTGCATATGTGGGTTTGATGGAGCAGAGGGCCACGCACTTGTGGACCACAGAGAGCGTTTGTAAGAAATGTGCAGATAAATCTAGATTGCAGGGAAGGAGGAGCGAAGTGGAAAATAAATGAGCAATGTGTGGGTCTGATTAGAAAGAGTGCGTGAGGACTGAGAATGAAGCAGCGAATGGGACGCAGTAAGCGCTGGCGGGGTGGCAGAAACCGGAGCACGAGGCGAGGAGTGGGCGAGGGTTTGGGCGCGTGCCGCAGGTCCGCGAGGTGTGGGTGTGGTGGTAGTGGGTGTGGTGGGTGTAGAGGTGGTGGTAGTGGGTGGGTGGGTGTAAGTGGAGGAGGTGATAGATTTGGGGGTGGTGGGTGAAGAGGTGGTGTATGTGGAGGTGGTGTATGTGGAGGTGGTGTATGTGGAGGCGGTGCATGTGGAGGTGGTGTATGTGGAGGTGGCGTATGTGGAGGTGGTGTATGTGGAGGTGGCGTATGTGGGGGTGGCAGAAAGAGCGCCTGGCGAGGGGTGAGCGAGCGCGAGTGCATGGGCAGGGGTGCGTGCTGCAGGCTCCCGAGCGCCACGCCGGCTGGAACGGGTCGCTGTTCGCTGGCAGCTGGCGCGCCGCCTGCCCGCAGCCCCTGGCCGCCTCCGCGGCCGCGGGCCCGGCGCTCACCGACGAGGACTGCCTCACGCTCAACGTGTGGACGCCCGACGTGAGTACTCCTATTCCCTCTTGCACGCGCACGGTGCTGGTTATATGGTGATGAATCCCGGTGAAAAGGATGGAATCTTCTTCAAAGGAATACAAAGATGTTCCTATCGAAATCGTCTGTTTGAATAACAGATTTGTGTTCTGCAGAAAATGGCCTAGCTGTTTGTATGCCATTAATCACACCTCTCCCTATGTTGTTTGTCTTTATTCCTCCCGTGATTGAAGTGGCACTGTTATCTCTCCGGGATTAAAGTAACCACAGGGAGAGATTGAAGTAATCCTCCAGGATTCAAGTGTCCACACCCACCAGCAACCCTCATTATTATTACAATCTTAGAAAGAAAGAGAGTTTGGATGTCTAAGAGAATACTTATACGTAAGTTAAACCTAACCAACAGTAAATACTGATCATCAAAAGCTTCTGTGACAAATCGTTAAAATTCAACCTTTATAAAAGTCTTAGTTTTATTGGATAGTAGCCTTTTCCAAGACTCTTCAATAATCGAATACATTTACATTTTCTGAATATATCAATTAAACCGGTAAAATGTTTCATCAACAATTTTTACTAGAGAAATAGTACGCACTTAGAGGTATCAACATTTTCCTTGACACATAATGTTGCCCTCACCATTGAATATTACCTCCAAAACGATCGAGACTTGCATATTTTAACAATAAATCAAAAACATGAAAGTACAATTTCGTCTGAAGCGTTTCTTACTTTCCTGTCCATTTTCAGAAACTTTTGTACTCTTTTTCGTAGATATGCCTGAATTTTTCAGGGAATAATTTTGGAATATCACACTCTGCTTCTTTCATGACATCATTAGGAATTTTTAGAACTTCATCTCTAGAGTCTACATAACGTATATCTTTTGCTTGGTCCAAAAATTCCTCCATTATTCCATGGAGAATGCAAATCAGTTGAAATCAATAGCCCCCTTAAGATGACCTCCAAAGAATACCAGCCGTCTACTGTACTGCTTCGTACTTCGTGGAATAGGTGTACCTACACGCGAAGAAATATTGTTCAAAAATAAAGTTTTGTAAATGACACAGAGTCTACCTGAGCTTTATTCACTCGGGAGAATGATGTCCATGGCGCTGCCACGTTCAAGACACAACTGTTCTCCCTCATGAATAAAGCCTTGTACTTGTTATATAAATAACTATTCTTCTCTTTTGGAGACACTTGGCAAAGAACTTAACTTAACAGAAATGAGCTTGTTCATGATTTCACTAATGTTGGTTTCAAAGCTATGCTTTTTCATAATGGGAATAGCTTCCCATCAGTACCAATGACTCACTGCAAGTATTGTGAATGGAATGGAATGTTTCTAGTAATTTGAAGGTAATTGCACAAATTCTTTGTCTCCAGCTTAGTAACACAAAGTACTGTTTTTATGTGAACGGAATCAAAAAACATTACATTCGAAAAGAAAACGCGAGTCACTCATTCCTGGACAGAAAAATGTGAAACATTATCCATTATGTAATTCTGAAAATGTTGCTACCTGCCTTAAATATCAAATTAGAATTAATGAAGAATTGCATCAAAGCCATGAACAATACTCCTGATTTCGTGAACTTAAAACAGACGTTTCCCAAAATCAGTAATGCGAAAATTGAAGAAGGAATATTGATGAATTGTCCGATCACTAAAGCATGCTCAAAAGTTTGAAGAATTGAATCCACTGGAGAAAGCAGCTTGGTAAGCAATAAAAAATGTTGAGAGCATAGGCATCCGCGGCCGGAGTCAATATGTACTAGTCTGTTTGGGAGACTCGAGTCCTAGGCACAGATACCAATGTTTCGGCTATCATGCTGCGACCTTCCTCAGGGTGAAAAGCACTGCGAGAAAGGTCACAGTTTGAAGGCAGAAACGTTGGCATGTGCCTACATCACAGTGTCTCCCGGACAGCCAAGTACACACATTCAAAAACATTATTCACAGCTTCTTGGGAAATCGAAAGATGAAGAATTTTCGTGATATCTTACATCTTTTAAATTTGGGGTAGTAATATGTATAGGAAAACTACCTATCAGGACAGTCGGCCGCTAGAATTCTCTCCAGAGAGCGACTGAATTCGACCTAGCTGAAAAGCTAGTGTCGAAAATACTGCCGCCGTGGGGAGTGGGAACCTAGGACCTCCCGGTCAGAGGCGCTGCAGTGACATCAGTTGATGCACTGAGCTACCGCTACCGGTGGGTGGGTTGTAACTTTAGGTGACAGGCGGTGGAATTTTGAGGATATCGGAGTGGAGAAAGATTCTTTTATGGAAAGGCGGTCGTTGAAGTGCATGCTGGTGCTGTCATGTCTGTAGGAAAGCAGTCAAGTGTGTCCTTTGGAGCGCATTGTCGTCTTTTCGTGTCGTGGCGTGTATGTCCTTCTCAACGAGGGAGTCAACAATTCTGAGTTGTGGTCGGAGTGTTATACTTCGTCATAAGTGGTGGATTGAAAGAGATTCGTAAAACCCGGTTTTCTGTTTTGGTAAGTTTGTGGTAAATAGTCTTGGTCGACATTCCCCATGTCGCACAGTTGTATGTATGTCATGTATGTCATGTCTAATGTAAGTTTTCTATATATATATATATATATATATATATATATATAGTTTTGTCTTTGTCAGTGTATGTGGGTGCGTCAGTACTGGAGTCAGTGCGTTTAGTCGTCTGTTTGGTTTTTGGGTAATGAAGTCGACGTGTTTATTCCAGGTCAGTTTGCTCGCAAGAGTAATGCCAAGATATTAAGTGTCTTAGGTCCAGTTGATGGTCCTGTTGTCAATTGTAAGTGTGGGCTGCATTGGGTGGGAGTTGTAGGCCTTTCCTTTATTGAAAAATAGGGCGGTGGATTTTGTGGGATTTTGTCTCAAGTTATTGTCTTTAGCCCAGTTTGTTATTACGTCTAAGACTCGTTGTAGTAGTCGTAAAGAATGGGAAGTAACGTTTAGTCATTCAGTCGTATGTCAGCGTAGATGCAGTCGTTTGTCTGTGAGGGGGTGGGTAAGTCGTTGGTGTAGAGGGAGGAGAATGGGGGAGAGGACGGCTCCTTGCGGAACGCCGGCGAGAATAGGTCTGAGGGAGGAAGAGGAATGGAGATGGTCAACGTAGAAGGTGCGGTCAGTAAGGTAATTAGATAGAAGTGGAAGCAGAAACAGAAGGATATGAGGGGTGATTTTGGAGATGAGTGAACGATGATGGACAGTGTCGAAAAGCCGTGGTGAAGTCTAGGAAGATTGTCGATCTCTCTTGAAGTTGTGTCGCGATATCGGCAGTAAGGCGTAGCGTTTGTAGTCCAGTCGATCTGTCTGCTCAAAGCCGCACTGCGACGGTCAAAGTCGTTCGTCTAATATTGGTGATAGTTTTTCTGACGATGATTCTTTCTAATATTTTACCGAGGATTGGGAGTAGGCTAATAGAGCGGTAATTATCAGGGTTGGAGAGATTTGTTGGGTTTCGGGATCATTTTGATTTTGGCTGTTTTCTATGGATTGGGGGAGTAGGAGTGGCTGATGCATGCATTGTATAGTTTGGTGATAAAATCTGTCGCGTTTTTTGTCAGTCTTTTGAACGATATCACTTTTACTCCGTCGGGACCAGTCGTCTTGCTGGCGTCGATTTTGTGAAGTTCGTCAGTTACGTCTGTGGTCGATATTGTCAATGGTGTTTGTAGGTGTTGGTGGAGACTGGGCGTTTTCAAGTAGTATAGGATTGTGAATGACGAGAGGGGCGTGTCAGGAGCAAATCGCATCTGGAGTTTGTGAGCAAAGAGTTCAGTCATAGTCTGCGGATCGTAGGTTCTGGTCACGTCTGGTCGAGTCAATGCCGAGATGTTCTGAGCAGGGGTTTTCGGTATTTTATAAGAACCCAAATTTTGTACTTTTGTGCTTTGTAAGATCAGTTATTGTCCACTTTTGACGTTTGTAGACTTGTAGTGCGCCATGTAGCGTTTATTTGTAATACAGGTCTATCATTTTGTCATCATGTGGACGTGTTTTGTAAAAAGTCGTTTGAGTCTTTCTTTTGTATCGTAGCAGTAGTAGTACGCTGTCGGGGAGTTGAGTTGGTTTGTCGTCTATGTAGGTGGAAGCTTTATGGAGGGATATGTTGATTTGGAGGGTGAGATGTTTGATGGCCTTGTCGATATCTTAAGAAGTCTGGAGTGAATTAAGAGGTTTCACGTTTTTGGAAAACAGGTGTTTAAATTGGGGCCAGTTAGAAGAGATATTTCTGCAGGGTGTGTTAATATTGTAGAGAAAGTGGTGTCGGTGGTGAAGAGGATTGAAAGGTAGTCTGAAGTTAGTTCAGGTTTTGGGTGAGGGGTACTGATCGTGGTGATGGAGGAGTGGAGGGCAAATTCTAGGATGTCGTGTGGAAGATTTGGGATTAGGTGTTTCAAGAGTTTGGCTAGTGCTGAGAGGGTTATGCTTTACTCTCTTTTCGCAGTGAAAAGAGATTTTATTGTCTCAGAATGTGTAAACTTCACTTATTTTACTATTTGAAGAATGAGTACAGAATCACATGAAACAATATAAGGAAGAGCCAAAAGAGAAAAGAAACCTTTAAAAAATGTCAACAAGGATTATGAAAGTAAAATACATTTCTTAAAATTTTGTCATTAAATTTGACATTACTGAGAAAACATTTTAATGGTATTACAATTAAGTTAATTTACATATAGTTATTTCAATATGAATGAGTGTTCATATATATATATATATATACATATATATATATATATATATATATATATATATATATATATATATATATGTGTGTGTGTGTGTGTGTGTGTGTGTGTGTGTGTGTGTGTGTGTGAAATGAATTACGAATAAATTAATTTGAAACATTAGAAAATACATAACACAAACTTCAAAGAACGGCCTGCATTATAAAGCAGCAAACAATATAAATTTTTAAAATAAACAGATCTAACAATTTCGTCTTACTTTTTGACCATCTTATTGTATGTCACAAATATGTATGAAAAGGGATGTAAACTACAACCTGCACTTAGACCGTAGAGGTAAAACAAATTTATGAGAATTTTAATTTTACCTTGAAAATGTTTGAATTTTGAAATAAACTTTATCAGTAAATTAAAGTGTAAGCTGTTTAAATACTTAAGAGCTGAACATAAAACATTCATTCTAGAATTAATTTGAAATTTCACGAAAACAGACTTTCTGGCTTTTATTCACGATTTCCGGAATTTGATATATTCATGGCGGTAGCAAAGCTGGCTCAATAAAAGCCAACCAGAATTTCGAGAAGTGGCAGCTGCTCAGTTTGCGACTGAGCCAGCAACACTTTGATCCGTCTCAGATCGAGGTGGCGCTGCAGCTCCTGCCCTCGCGCCGGTGCCTGCGTGACCGACTGCTGGCAGCGTTCGCAAAGAGCCAGGGAAGTATTTCCGCGAACTTGAGGCCGACGTCGGCCGCGCGAATTGGCCCCGGAAGGAAAACGAGGATTCTCTCAAGCTGTGCACGAGGCGAGGTCCAAAACCCTTTCTGGTTTGAAATTTATAAAGGGCTCTTGATGTCAGTAAAGGGCAAATATTTTGTTGGTGAACGTACGGCAGGGATGTTACATTTTTGAACGGAAACGGTCTTTAAAATGGGTTCAGGGGATGGTGGAACAGGTTGTACGAAAACATGTTAAAATATTACCTTTGGAACCGTGCTGTGAGCCTCATTTGGCCGTCGTTTTGGGTAGGAAAGAAACCATTACACGATTAAGCATGTGTCGCGCTGTTGGTGCAATTGAACCTCGCAGACAGTCCTCAAATAAGATTACTTCTGTCTTGTGTATGTTGTCCTCTGCCTTATCTTTTGGATTCACACGCAGAACACCCTGGCAATTTCGTGGAGATGGTTCCTTCCTTGAGTCTCGGTCATCCCATAGTACATCGTAACTCCTTTCGTGACTTTTCATCATTGCATAAGTCTGGTGCAAGAGGACTAATTTTGGTCCTGGAAAACGAAATATATGACGCGACCACACTGCAACGCAAGGCGACGGAGCGCAAGATCGAATTCTTTTCTGCGGCGCAACGACTACTCGGCAGGAGATTCGGCCGCCTGGCCCTGGCTGCGGGGGGCGTCTATATTTCAGAAGACTGCGTGCAGGTTTAAAACAACCAGTGGTATCGTGAATTGTAACGTTCTGATATGAACTGCACGGCACAAACTTTTTCCCTATTTGCGAATCTGGCGTAATTTAGCTAGAAGCTACATTTGCAAGCATAGTGAACAGAATTCTAATTACATTACGTGGTGTACATGATTGAAGTTACTACGATAGAAAGTGTAATTCATTCAACGACTGTCCTAACTAAAAACAGATTATTTAACATTTTAAAATTATTGTAAATTTCACGCTATAGAATTCTTAGGAATTAACGAATTATTTCGAGGCCAAAGAAAGTGTTAACTTGATGATACATTTTTATTTCATCGAAAGAATGCATTCTAGTTACTTATTCACTGGTGTAATCATTGCGAAATTTCTTTGGAAAAAGTATTAGATCCATGTTACAACAAATGTTTTTATTTAACCGGATTATAGAATTTAATTCAATTGTAAATAAGTTGATGAATTTCATTTCAATTTACACACGAGTTGTTACGTACTGTACAGGTATTATTTGAGAGGATTATTTCCCGATTCTTTTCTTTCTTTTGTATACTGTGCATTTTTCTACATAAGGGTACATGTGTATGTTCATTCTTTTCTAATAGAGTCTTCTTTGTTACTGTGCTTATAGTATAATCATTTGTCAGTGTTTATGTCTCAAGTGGTACCGTGTGAAGTAATCCAATTCAACGACTTTTGCCATTGTCTCAAATTTTGTAATCCTAAGAAAGAATATACTCTCCTTGTTATTTTTTCCAAAGTACCTGATCTTTCTTTTCATTAGTATCGAAAGACGACCCCATACCTTGCATTACAGTGGGAACAGAATTTCAGCTGTAATAATACTAGTGACATCCATACGTATGCCAATCATCGAGCATATGTTATCTTCTGCTCGAATCATTCGCCCAAAAACCTCGCATCAAAGGGGGAAATTAGGAAGGTGACAGTATATTGATTTAAATTAGCGAAGTTTAAAATGTAGGGTGAGCGATAAAAACGAAAAATAAAATTGAATAAGAATAAAATGAGTATTTAGTGACATTATAGATATGATGTGGTACCAAACCAAGTGCATAAGTTTCATAGGGTTTATTATTATTATTATTATTATTATTATTATTATTATTATTATTATTATTATTATTATTACATCATCATCATCATCATCCTACGTTTTCTCAGCTATTTTTGCTGGTAGAAATGCTCACCTTCCCCGGAGTTGTTTTGGGGACAGGTTCGGTCACAGAAGAACTTCATCTTATATCTGGACTTAAGATAAAAATTTTCTTACGATATGGGCAGTTTGCAACAAAACTGCGCGCTGTCCCATGTTCAGAACGTTTTCAGGTAGTTTAAGTTCTGTTAAGTTTTTAAGGAAGTTTTTACTGACCAGGCCTTCCGCCGATATCACGAGTGGGTATGTTTTGGTAGAATTTAATTTCCAAATATGTTTTAGTTCATAAGATAAGTTTTCATATTTCGAAATTTTTTCTATTTCTTTCTGCTTGATATTGTGGGATAATGGTACTGCGATGTCTATTATTACTCCTTCTTTCTTCTTTTTATCTATAAGGAGAATATCTGGCCTATTGTAATCGACAGTACGATCAGTGAAAACTGGTATGTCCCAGTACAAACGGGTGGAACTTGTTTCCAGCACTGGAGGAGGGGTGTACTTATAGAATGGCGGTGTTGATTCATCCAATAATTTATGCTCTATTGCAATTGCCCTGTGCACGATTTTCGCAACTTGATTATGCCTTCCTAAGTAAGCACTGTCTGAGAGGGAAGAGCATGTAGCTGTGATGTGTTCTATAGCTTCTCCTACAGCTCCACACTTCCTACATTTATCCACCACATTTTCTTTTAAACAATACTTTTGAGAGTTTCTGGTCTTGATAACTCTGTCTTGAATTGATATTATAAAACCCTCGGTCTCAGGATATATTTGTTTCTCCAAAAGCCACTCCACCGAGGAACGTCTGTCTACATCA
This sequence comes from Teleogryllus oceanicus, assembly GCA_964035755.1. Lineage (NCBI taxonomy): Eukaryota > Metazoa > Arthropoda > Insecta > Orthoptera > Gryllidae > Teleogryllus > Teleogryllus oceanicus. The sequence goes on from CAXIVR010000004.1 coordinate 120,669,363, forward strand.
TCTCGAAACAAGAGTTTTGGGTATCTTCCGTGTATTTCTTGTTGCTTTCATTCATTAAAGTTCGACTGGGGGGTAGAGATGTTAAAATCATAGAATCGTTCATGGAGGTTCAACGGAGTGAAGCCGCGGTCCTCATTAACTGTTAATTTCATTAATATGTCGGTGGAGTTTAAAAGGACCTGTCGCATCATCATCATCATCATCATCATCATCATCATCATCATTATTATTATTATTATTATTATTATTATTATTATTAATTTGTTGCGTCATTGTCGCAACGGTCTCTTAAACCTTTGTTGGGCGTTGAGCGCTAGCGCGTAGTAATCCTCCTTTACCTTCTTTATCAATCTTGCCACGTTGTAGTCAGTCAGTTCCTTTTTTCCCTTCGTCCAGGGGCTCGACGCAGACCCCGGACTTCCATTTTTCTTTCTATTTTTTTCTTTTTTCCCTTCAATGTATTGGAGTTGATGGTAGATTCATAGATTAGTTATTGATAACTTTACATATCTGTTGGTTTTGTTATTAACTATCTTACAACTATCTTACAATTGGAGAAAATCAGCGGAATGTTTTAGCCGCTAGCATTGTCCGCAGACAGACAGTGGGACATTTGCCGTCAATCGATTTTTCGGTATCACGGATCCATAAAACATGGATTCTAGCTACACCATGTGCTAGAGGATTTATTTCTAAATTTAGCAACTGGATTTATTCACTTTTTCGTTACTGTGGTCTGGCAATAAGAGTTTTTTCTTCCGAAAATTTGCCATTTTTTCGCGCATCATTACATATCTTTTTCTCTACTGCCTAAGCGGTAGCGAGAAATTAAAAAAGCATTTTTATTACAATGTAGTTACGTAAATTGTCACTCCACGTATGACCCATTCGGAGCGACATGTTCCTGAATACTACCCCGGCAATACTACTTGCATATTGTACTCTTTCTTATAGGACCTGTGTTCGTGAAGGCGATTCAGTACAGAATGCACCACCTACCCCCAACACATCTAATTATTTTTCACTTTTCGTTCATCCTCCTAAATGGTTATCGTGAAAGGGAGTTTTAGTAAAGAACTGCACACACTTTTTATCGCAACTTTTACTCAACCGGAGTGTGACTTGTCACAATGAAGGCTGGTCTTTGGCCAGAATTAACCTCCATAATAAAATCTCGGCAAGGGTTTTTCCTTTACATATACCAATATTTTACTAAGATAATCTCCATGTGAGCAGATTTAAACAATTATCTAACATACAAGGTACATTTCAACAACTTTTCTTCATTCAAGAAATTCATGATTTTGAAACCAAGAAACTAATGTATAAATCAGTGTACCTCTTAATAATGACGAAACGAATGCTGGTTTCTAGTGTATTTTACTGGTATATTTAAAGATGTATCTAATGGTAGTCTAAGTCTTATTAAAATAAAAGTCTTCTCAAATACCTTAGGGCGTTCAAAAATCTACTTTTCTGGAAGATAAGGACAAAAAAAGAAAACTTTCTACTCTATTCTTCAATCTGTCATTAATCCATCATACTCCGTCCTCCGTCATTAACCTGAAATAGTGTGTTCACAACGGCACTAATTCTAATAAGTAAAAACCAATGTTTGTTGGTTCGTGTTTAATGCGCTGTTGTGAGGTTCATCCGATTATGATAAAACTTTGTCAACTTCTTGATTGCACTTGCGCGAAAGATATAGGCATAGTACAATGGGAATGTGCGTATGACTGGCGCACGTAGACGCAAAATGGGGGCATTGATGAATTATGCGTTTATGACTACTCAAGCACCCCTGAACAGACGCTCTACGCAACCCGCCGCACCCTCAAGTATTAACCGCATCTTCGCTGTATAATCTGCCCCTGCGATTGTGAATTATTGATTGGAATTATTTACACGAACGTCATGTTGAACAAGTAAATCAAATTCTTCCAAGAAGTCTTCCAGTGTCATGGGGAATGCATCCCAAACGTGAGAAAGAACGTTTTAACAATAGGATACTTGATACCATGTCCAAACCAGGATGTAGAACAAACCCATACTCGCGAGAAAGTCTTTCATCTATTAAAATTTTTGCTGAGCATAGCGTAAAACGTGATTAATAATGGGTGATCAGTAGGGTGTGAAGTTTAATTCATTGCATAAAGCAATGCCGGGTCTACTACTACACTAGAAGATACCCACCAACTGTAAGTTCAGCGTATTTGATTTATAATGCGTGAAAACATATTCATTGTGTATTTTTACGCCATCTCTATGGCATGATGTACAAACATCTCTGCAAAACCCACAAGATATTTCACGTTTCCTGCATTTTCGCAATACAGACTACTCAATTGTTGTACACATTTGTTTCGAATCTATGAAGATGCTTTCAACGAATTCGCAAGTATTTATCTGCCAAATATTTTTATTAACATTAACATTGAACAGTGCATTAGCAACCAATGCTTTTATTTTATGGTGCTTATTACGCACTTTTCTCGGAATCCATTCAATATATACATTTTTACGTCAAGTATGTAGCCATGTCCCTTTGGTTTGGTTTCTTATTTTTATCTCTCTTGCACTACACAGTAAACGTGTTTAAGTGCGTTTGTTGGCACATAGTTGGCCATAATTAATTCAAATTTGAGCGTACTTGGAATTCAATCATTTGTAGCAAATCTTTGGCGCTAATTAACAGCAAAGGGTATACATTTCAAACGTCGCACCTTCGAGATATATTATTTGTATCTAAGAACAGATGTCTGGCTTCCAGAGAAAAAAGGATTTCATTTTTTCGTGTGAGGCTTTTTGGAAAAACTGAAATGCTTTGGAGTTTTGAACTGCTTGCCAGGAGACCGCCAATGGCCATGAGAGCGCACCACTGACCAGACACAAAGAACGACCACAGAGATAACATTGCACATCGTCGCGGTTTCGCGGAATCCTACCTCTTTACACATAAGACGCAATGAGATCTTATTTTTTGAAGAACTAGACGCCGAGCGATTTCGTGTCGAGGCGCCTCGCTCGTGTAAAACGCTAAACAGCAATACGCGTCTGGCGGCATTGAAAGTTAGATTTTCACGTTGGTAGCGCCTCTAGTTTACAGCATTACAAACTCTGTGAACATCGTTTTGGTGGGCGATCTCTGTTTGATAACATTTAAGAGGCACAAATTGCGAAAAAACAGGAGCAAGTGAGTCATTCGACAAGCCAAGTAACACTGACAACTTCAATATTCAATAATTATTACGCTGAGGTAAACTAATAGTTCTTAAATAATTGTTTTTCAGAATTTTCGCTTGTGTGAAAGGATTAAAAGGCGGCAGGAGTCTTATGTTCAACACCAAAACGTCTACGGAAGCTCTTCCAAAAATAACTCAAGCTATATTCGCAGCCCCAACAGCGTTATTAAATGTATACATTTTTCTGCGTCGAATCAGAACTGCTACAAGAAAACATTGATGTTTTTATTCACTTCTCTCATAAACATATGGTGAATCTCTTTAATTCAGTGACAACAGTTCGCGATGAGGTTAAGTGGAAATAACAAACGGAACACCAAAACAGTGCCACCAAATCCGTAAAGGTTTGAAATGTACACTTGTGATTAGGGAGATAATGAATTCGCTGCCTTGTTGGCAAAGGGAGGACTTGTCTCCTGGTGGTCTGAAAGCTTTGCTAACCCTCGATGTACATTTCTCGCCTACATTACAAAGATCTCAAATCCCAATTCACATGAGGTATTGGTGATAATTTGGCCTTGTGACGTATATATCCTGTTGTATTTCCCAAGGTATTATCGTTTCTGTTTTCTTGCCTCCCTCTCTTTTCTCATCATTTATTATTTTACACTTTATCCTGCGTTCTTTTTCATTTCATAGCTGCTGTAGTCACTGGATGTGCTATTGTACCACTGAGTAAACACACACTTGTTCTGACTAGCGGACTGATTGAGTCAATGATATTGAATATTCACTTATCACTTGCTTCTGTTTTTTACATGTATCATCTTGTAATATTAATATGATTTTTGAAGAGAATTAATGATTCAAAGTTGAACATTTTAGAGTTATACGAGACAATTCCATAGTTTAAAACTTTAGATTGCGAGCTACTTATGGGCAGTGTACTATGTTCCACATTCATGCGTGTGTTTGGTGTGGTGGTGCGCAGTTGCCGCACTACCGGCCGCTGCCCGTGGTGGTGCTGGTGGAGGGCGAGGGCTTCGTGACGGGCGCGCCGCAGCGCTTCCCCGGCCACGACCTCGCCGCCGAGGGCCTGGTCGTCGTGTCCGCCAGCTACCGCCTCAACGTCTTCGGCTTCTTCGCGCTGGGCGACGCCGCCGCGCGCGGCAACCTGGGCCTGCTCGACCAGTGAGACTCCTCCTTTCATTCACTCTCTCAAACAACAGTGGCGTGAGAGGAAAAAAGAAACGCTCGTACCTTTTCTTGAGATTTAGAACCTCTTCCTCACTTTTTAACCGTAAATATTTGAATGATCACTAAAAGTGCCTACAAGTCGAGGTTAGCAACATTTGAAAACTACACATTTTCACTCCCGAGTTATCTGCATTGGTAAACAAATTACATATTTGTGTTTTACAATTGTTAACAAAATTGTAACCCTATCCCCCAAGCTCAACTCCCACCACAACAAGCAAAGGAGAGCTTAACAAAATGTGCGCAAATTAAAGCTGTGTTTGCTTGATGTTTGAGTAATGCATTTGAAGCTACTAGTGATGAAATGTTTTTGGCTTTTTAATACAAGTAGCAATAAATGATGTCTTCACAACATTTCATTTGTTTGTAGCCTTTTAAATTGCAAGCAAAAATATTTACGATAAGAAAACCTAAATTGCTTGAAACATTGAAAATTAAAAAATTAAACATACAAATTAACTCTCAATATACTCAAACAAATTAACTACTAAATATACTTTTATCATAATTAATGACCTGTTTATTTACAGATTTAGTTAACATAGTTCCAGTAACGCTTATTTCAGACTTAGTAATTTTCTTGAATAATATTTACATTTTACCATCTAAATTTTATTGCTCGCAATTTACGATTACACTCTGAAAATGATATGTTCTCCATAAGGGTTTGATAAATTTTTTTAGGTGTATTTATCGTCAAGGGTGTACTTGAAATGACATAAGCAAATTCTTAATTTTTTTAAATGATTGTGTTCATGATCCTTCAGCTTCAAAGTAGTATTCAAAGAAATTTTTAATGGGCTTTTACTTCACTCGGCCTCACCTTTTATGTGAGTCATCATTAACATCCCCATAAACGGATCACCCACTTGCAATAATTGCAAGTTTTCAGAAAAATACTAAGTCTTTAAATACATAAAACGTTAAAAATAATAACTGTATCATTAAACATGAGAGTTAACAGTTAAATAAAACTCACCAAGCGCGATATCTCGGCATAATAACAAATAACATGAAATACCACATTTAAGAAATTGGGCAATAAAATGAATTTGAAAATTGCAAAATCGTATCCACTTTTAATAGTGTATTCTTCAACGAGTGCTTAATGATATTTATTATTGTTTACGCCACGAGCGATGACAGGATTGAGTGTCGTAATTTCGACGAGTGATTAATAGCTAATATGCGCGAGTAGAAGACTATACTTTCTCTTCGACTTCAAAATTGATGTTTTAAAAATACTAAATGAAAACACTCGGAAAATTTAAAATTTTTGAAGTAATGTTACATTCATTGTACTTTTTACTTCATTAATTAAATCTTCTATTACATTAACATTTTGCAGACTCCATAATCACTGGCGGGTGCGTAGACTACATTACCTTCACCCCACTATTACTGCTTCGAGAAATCATATTAGTAAATCAATCTGTAAGCCTTGACCATACAGAATGGCCACAGAACACTCATGCTCTCTGACACTAACAATCACCAATTCGTATACTGTTTCCTGGTTCACCTGTTTTACAATAGTAGCAACCTGCCACGGTAGAATGCGCAAAGATCTTCACCTCTGTAGCTTACTGCGAGAACCCTCTGTCATGTATAATGAACTAAGACGAATGTTCGAGGATTTTCGACACTAGCTTTCCAGCTAGGTCGAATTCAGTCGCTGTCTGGAGGAGAATTCTAGCGGCCGGCTGCTCTGATCGGTAGTTTTCCGTGGTTTCTCCGATCAACACCAGGCGAATGCCGGAGCAGTACCCTAACAAACGGGCCACGGACCGCGCGCGATCTGTCCTTCCACTTCCTTGTCCTATCCTCCTCCGTTACACACACACTTACTCTAACATGCACTACACTACCACATACGGAGAGGACCGGTCGGGAGCTTAGAGCTTGTCCCGGCTGGGGCGGTGCCCCTCTGGTGGGGGAGTCCTGGTTAGGGGGAAACCCCACTAGCCGACGGTAGATCGGCGCCGGATCTCGCCATCCGGCGGAGGAAGATTACAGCCACCTCCCGAGAAAAAACATGCATTACACTAACCGAACTAATGACCAAAGCAGTTGACGCGCCCGGAAACACGAAAAAAAACTAACAAAATCAACCTCGCCCATACGCGCTCGTGCCTTAAAGGCGCCCCTTGCCCTGTGCGGCGCAGGTACGTGGCGCTGCTGTGGGTGCGCGAGAACATCGCGCTGTTCCGAGGAGACCCCAACGCGGTGACGCTCATGGGCCACGGGGCCGGCGCCGCCGCCGCCGCCATGCACCTCTCCTCGCCGCGCACCGCAGGTGAGCACACGCACTATTATTTCTAACTTTTGCGCTTTCACAAAATTGAGAGAGTACAACGAAAACAAAACATGCGTCATTTTATTCAAGTTAACTTTCCCTTATACGAGAAAAAATAAAGACAAATATGGACCCGTGTTTTAGAAAAAACAATATAAACTAGTGAGAACCCGTCAAAGTTCGACGGAGAGCTCTGAGATAAATGTAAAATACTGTTCCCAGACTAATGTTCACAATATGTTGCATTGTTGGGATCTTCAGGGTATAACGAAGATATTCTGTGTTGTGGAGTTCCCAAAATTTTGAACACGTATGGCCCATGACCAGGTGGTAATGCAATACCGGCACCAAAAGGCAAAGGAAAGAGCACTATTATACTGACGGTTATTATTTCTAATTTTTTTTATGTGTCATCATCTCCTATAAGCAACTGTTTGATTTCTTCTGGCATATTTATACGCACAAGGACGCACAATAACATCAAAGTCATCATTATAATGACAGCCACTCCATTCTTAACATCATCCTACACTCTTTTCAACGATTTGACGATGTTCTAATGCAACAACTCAACAGATAAATGCACTTCTTAACTTAGTATCGACATTAGTAACTAAATTATCGAATGTTTAACTTTTGTGGAATAGGAGACTGGAATGCTAACGGTCTGGCGCAACATCGCCATGAAGTCGAAATATTTCTCTCAAAAAATAAAATTGATACACTATTGATCTCGGAAACTCACTTCACAGAGAAGAACTATTTTAAATTGCAAAACAAAACATTTCATGACAAAACATCCGTATGGCAAAGCTTGGTTCAATCCATTCAAAAATGACGAAAACCGGTGCTAATTCAGCTTGTACATCTTCCATTTCAGATACTTCCCGGAATACCAAGACATGGAAAACCCAAATTCCTACAACTTTAATAATTGTTTTAATAAATGTTCTTGAAAGTAAATTTGTTATAATTGTTTTTTTTAAGTTTTATTACGATGAAACTGAAATATCTTTTAAACCATTTTCTGCATTGCACTGTTATTCATATTTTACTTGATTAGATGTTATTCCAGGAGGCAGGGATAATTCGGGACTGAATGAAAGTTTCACATATTCCAGTAGCAATTTTTAGTTGTTTTTTCTTTTTTCTAATTCCTGTTATTTTAATTATCCATTCAGTTCATATAATGTCTTAATTTGTGAAATAGTCACATTAAATATCACTCTAAGTGCTGTGATATTATTCATGAATATATTCTTGCTTAGTATTGGTTACTTACGACACGAGCAGACATGAGTGAAATAGACAATATAAACATGTCATTTTAATTTCCAATATCCAAAGATTTTGGAACTTGGTATGTGTAATAAAAACCTGTACCATTCTTCAGGAAAGTTTCATTGTTTCCGAATATGAAAGAAGCTCTACATTTTATACTTTTCACGAGCACCAACCAAGCCAATGTACACAAGTTTCAAGCGCATAAGAAGATCATGTCATTGAAACCTCATACGAGCAGCTACATACTGGTTCATTCTAGCTTTTTTTGTTTCCAACTATAAACATTCTTTGTGTAGAGTATCGAGCGAACTTAAAAACACGAACAACGGAAACAAACTTTACTGAACTATGTTCTTACTATATTATGTTCAGAATATACTGTTTGCAAAATTCCCTCCCTCGGAAACATGTATTTTGCTTCGACACTAATCTTCACCTGATGTTCATATTTTCTCTGCAACTTTCCGAAGATAGTGACTCTAAATTCGTCTGCCCTAATGCGCCAGCTTTGTCCCTAACTTTTGTTGTAAAATTTCGCTGCCAGAGAAAGGAAAGTGAAAAAGATAATGTTAAGGGGATAAAGCGTTGAATTTGGGTAGTTGGAAATAGATGACGTCGAATGACAATATCAGACTAGCCTCTCCGTAGACAAAACATAATTAGAGAAGTAAATAACTTCAAATCTGAAATATGTGCGAAACGTTACTGGTTTACTTGGCCTATCAAAAAGTAGATGTAATGAAGGAAGAAGAGGCAAATGTTTTTTGTTATTTTGTTTTTTATTTACTAACCCAAATTTTGTTATTTTTTAATTACTAACCCAAATAAACCTAATGAACATTCTAAACCATTTTTTAAAGTGAAAAATAACTTCAAACAAGAACCCAACTTTGAACGGCTCTGAACTGTGCGGTACATCATAATGTCCGGTAACGTGCATACGTAAACATTCTAATATAGCTATGAGTTTACTAGCGAATATAAATATTCGAGGAATTACGTTACTCAGGATATCAAATATTCAATACAATTTTATACATATTTCTAGATTCTGCACCTTTCTGGACACCCGTGCCCGGGAGTTTAGGTACACAGAAGAGATAAACATCTAAAATGTAATAGTAGATCCAAAATTTAATCTCATTCAAGATTACGATAGTAGAAACGATTTAAATTTAAATTGACGTCCTCTCGCCCGACAACTGTATTTTAAGGATCGCAAGGTTTCGCCTTGTGCCCAAAGGCAACGTGTGTTGCTGCGTGGTGTTGAGGGTTGCGTGTGCGCTGGCAGGAGGACTCATTCCGCAATTACAAGATTCAGTAGCGAGGGGAGCCATTTTTGTGCGGTCATCGCTAGATGTGCCCAGTATCCAGGTCTGCCTTTGTGAAGTGACGGGGGATAGGAGTCGCAATATCGTAGGATGTTTTGTCTTGTAAATGCTCAAAACTACACTCTTTTTTAATTTTTTATAAAATACTTCATCTGGACTCCCGAAAGTCGGTATTGCAATGTTTTAGAAATCTTGGGAGGACGGCAAAACTGCAATTCATTCAAACCAATTAAATAATTGTTTTAAAATTCGTTTGGTATTCGGTTATCATTCTTAATGATTATTCTGCAAGAAAGTGCACTCCTTCCGCGCTAACAATTCGAAATGGGCTGATTATCGACTAAGCAATCATTGCCATTTCTACATTCCACACAATAAAAAGATGTTCCAAGTAATCACAAGCCGAACTTGCCGGCCATGAGGCAAGTAGCATGCCGTAGAGGAATTATCTATAATATTTTAGTTTAAATTTAATCATATTTTTTTAAATGGAACATTATATTTTTCTCACCAACAATGGATAATTCATAAAAATAGGAATAAAATGATGTTTCATATGTTAGATTTTGATAGTAATTTGAGAATCAAAAACGATTTTCTGGCATGAGATTTTCAAGTAAACGAGCAGCTTTTGCAACAGTCAACGATAATCGAAAAGAACGAAATAAAAAAATATTGTAGCGAAAACGACAAAAATAAAGGTCATTTTGAAACTTACAAGAATTGAACTCAGTGCAGAAACAAGCCGTTATTTAAAAACATAGGAAGCGAATGAATGCTTAAAGATTTTCATTGTAATATCTCGATTAATTCATCAAATAATGGGTAGGTAGACATTTTCTCTGGTTATTTACTGTTAATAACTTTTCTGTTTAAATACGTATCAAAAGAACAAAGCAATAAAAAAATTTAAATACTCTTGACAGTTCTATCAGTGTAAATTTACCCAACTTTAACAAAAATGCATATCTGCAGTCGCGACTGCTAATACTGATTGGAGAGTTTCTCACTTCATAGCGCCAAGTGCTGCCACAAACTTGAAGATCCACGGCTGAAGACGGAAATGCACTGTTTTCTTTTCCATTTATGAACAGCAGACGAATGGTTGCAGGGAAATTGAGGGAGCAGGACAACGTCTGCTGAGTTCTGCTAGCGGACAACATTATTTGTGAAGGGTCGATGGCGTTTGTGTGTTGGAACTACTAAATAAACTAGATGCTTGAGTACGTCGTGATAAGAGATTATGACGGGTAATCCTCGCAGCAACAGGATCAATTATTCGTATGTTCCACCTGATATAACTGGGATTGAACCCCGCTACTCAGACGAGGAGAGGCATCGCAAAAACCGCTTCAACACATCTCGCCAACAGCCTTCGACAAACGCACTTTCGTGTCACCAGAGGGGTGATGAATGCACTATTATTGCCTTCCTTTATCACCTATATACTTCTTCCGTTTACAGAATTTCCATTATTGCAATGTTAAATTTCATGTCTACAACCGGTAGCGGTAGCTCAGTGCATCAACTGATGTCACTGCAGCGCATCTAACCGGGAGGTTCTAGGTACGAGTCCTGACAGCGGCAGGATTTTCGACACTACCTTTTCAGCTAGGTCGAATTCAGTCGCTGTCTGGAGGAGAATTCTAGCGGCCAGCTGCTCTGATCGGTAGTTTTCCGTGGTTTCTCCGATCAACACAAGACGAATGCCAGTACCCTACCAAACGGGCCAGGGACCGCGCGCGATCTGTCCTCCCTCTTCCTTGCCCTATCCTCTCCCCTTACACACACACTTACACTAACATGCACCACACTATCACATATTCCAGGAGACCGGTCGAGAGCTTAGAGCTTGTCCCGACTAGGGCGGTGCCCCGTTGGTGGGAGAGTCCAGGTTAGAGGGAAACCCCACTAGCCGACGGTAGGTCGGCGCCGGATCTCGCCATCCTGCGGGGCAAGATCACCGCCATCTGCCGAGAAAAACATGCACTACACTAACGGGACTAATGACCGAAGCAGTTGACGCTCCCGGAAACACGAAAAAAATAATCAATCAAATTCATGTCTATACATATTTATACATACGGAAGAAATAATTTATGATAAAAAATCGATAAAAATCAATGTAATCCTACACCCCTTCAGAAGATGGTCTCCGTTTTCCAGTAGGGGGAATAATTTATTTCTGGCTGTGAAGATTAACTGCATTAGAACCGTGAAAAAGAATTGTTTTCGGAAGGTGATGTGCTCTCTCATTGTGATAGTGTATCCTTTCGTTTCTAAAAAAATTAATTATGATATACAACTTTTACGCTTTAAGAAAGTTAAATACAATTTGGTAGCTATAAAAATAAGTTCAACATTCACCCTGAACTGAACGAAGTATCGAGAATCCACACACAGAAGTTTCAACCATGTTTATCATCCAAACAGCAGCAAACGTCAGCGGAAAAGACCATTTAGTAGTCAGGATTAATATTAGGAGGCACATGACTTCCACTGACAAAGAGGGCACGCAACGCCAGCATCCAGAATGAAAAGAGTACGGAGAATAAGTACAGCATAAAGGCATGCACCTAAAAAAAGAAATAAGAACCACCCCAATATTTCATAGCTAAACTAGAGGTGCTATGAATATGAGGTGAATGGCACAGACTTTCTCGTAACGTTTTCTAATTTTCTTGGTGTAGACTAGTACTGTGCAGCCTTGCCCCTCCTCCTTGCCTGCTGCCATCTATCGCCCCCTCTCCAAGTATATTTTTTGAAAATTTTTTCAACTTTTCGGATATAGTAGAAACGAAATATTATTTTAAGAATATTAAAGAAGGCTAAAACTTTCTCATAAATAGCTATTTTCATTGGAAAATTTGGAGCCGTTTCTAAGAAAATGGCGTTAAGCATTACTGTAAATGCGAAATTTAAAGCTCTTTTCCACAGGAATCTATTGAGTTTTCGAAAAACTTCACTTGACGTTATTTATTTCTCGTGTTTTTTATATTCTCGGTCGGGTCAAAAATAGAGTTGTAGTTTTCCATTACAGTCGTCTCCGCTTCCACAACTGTGTGTCGAAAGAAACATCTGAGGCAGGACACGACATGGATAATGAATAAACACAGGGGTCGAAACACCTCTAGACGGAAGGAGTCGGATTAACCCGATCCTAGAATGCCAAAACATGGCATGCGGCTGGCGGTGGCTGGCGGTGGCTGGCGGTGGCTGGCGGTGGCTGGCGGTGGCTGGCGGTGGCTGGCGGTGGCTGGCGGTGGCTGGCGGTGGCTGGCGGTGGCTGGCGGTGGCTGGCGGGTGGCTGGGGTGGCTGGCGGTGGCTGACGGTGGCTGACGGTGGCTGGCGGTGGCTGGCGGTGGCTGACGGTGGCTGGGGGTGGCTGGCGGTGGCTGGGGGTGGCTGGCGGTGGCTGGGGTGACTGACGGTGGTTGGCGGTGGCTGACGGTGGCTGGCGGTGGGTGACGGTGGCTGACGGTGGCTGGCGGTGGCTGGCGGTGGCTGACGATGGCTGGCGGTGGCTGGCGGTGGCTGGCGATGGCTGGCGGTGGCTGACGGTGGCTGGCGTGGGCTGACGGTTGCTGGCGGGGGGTGGCTGGCGGTGGCTGGCGGTGGCTGGCGGTCGCTGGCGGTGGCTGGCGGTGGCTGGCGGTGGCTGGCGGTGGCTGGCGGTGGCTGGCGGGGGGGGCCGGTGGCTGCGGTGGGGGGTGCGGGGGGGGCAAGGGCCAAGGGCCAAGGGGCGAGGGGCCGGGGCCGCGACCTGACGGCGGGCGCGCGGGCGGGCGCAGGGCTGTTCCAGCGCGCGGTGCTCATGTCGGGGTCGTGCGCGTCGCCGTGGACGCGGGGCCCGCGGGGGCGCGGAAGCTGGGCTGCGCGCCGCCCGACGACCCGCCCGCCTGCTCGCCTGCCTGCGCGCCAAGCCCGCCGCGGAGCTGCTGCGCGCCTTCGAGGCGCAGTACCAGGTGAGCCCCTTCCCCAATCCCCACGCACGTTCCCCACCTATATTATTTCAGTAGTATAATACCTTCTGTGGCTCTCGAATGCAACCAATATTTGTAAATGAGATCTCTAAAGAACGAGAATTTCACGGAGAAATAATGAGTTGTATTTTGACTTAAAAAATGTGAATGATTTGTTGAAAAAGAGGACATAAATATTCATATCAAATGCAACCCGCAACGCTCGTTAACATTGTCAAAATCTATATAGTAGGGATTCGATCATTCCATCCATCTAAATCTTCGGTACGTTTTCCTTTATTTTTTGTTTTAATAAGAGCCAATGCTGACAATAACCGTCTCAAGTATTTTCATTTCTTGCGACACTTGGACCTCTTGTTCACAGTCTATCAATATTCCATGTACCAATATCCACTGTCCGTTTTTTATTGCCAAGTTTTTAAAAATAAACACTTTTAAATATGCCTGAAATGGTATAAGGTTTGTGAATTTATTTCAATACATTTACAACTTACAATGCAACTTATTTAAATGTAATGTTTTAAACGCCTCCCCATAAAATTTTATTAAACTGCTAAACTGTTCAATATTTATTAAAAAAATGAATTATTTTATTTTCAAATTATTTATAAATTAAAATATCGAAATTAAAATAAAAGAATAAATTAAAGTTATTTCTATAAATAAATACAATTAACAATTGTGTCCTACATTTTCAACGTCGCCCGTTAAATGTTTTCTGATGCCATCTTTGCCTTCTTCCTACTTAAATTGTCTTCCACAAGTTTTTTATTTCAGTAGAATAACTCTAATTGGTCGTGAAACACACAGTACATGAAACTTATACTACAGGTGAATCATCCATTGATGAAATTATTTTATTAGTGATTACATTTAATGACTTCATGGCATATGTCATGATTTGCCTTTGCACTTGCCACACATACCACGTTGGAACAGTTAATCACTGGGTAATGTACGTGAAAGCTCTGGACAGTTTCGAAATTTGAGTGGCACAAACAGTTTTCATTCCATTCACATTATTTCTCCTGACCTACTAGCGCAGAAGACGTAGCACCGAGGCTTACATCAGTCACCAAACACTTCGAAACTTACATAAAATGTCATTAAAATGAAATTATTTTCATTTTAGCATCGGAAATGAAGTGCTTTAAAGTCATTCTTTACATTTGAGGTTGATAAGATGCTATGTAAGGTCCAAATTTAATCAAAAAAGTGTGTGCCGGATTTATGAAAATATGGTTTAAAGAAAATAACAATTGCCTATGTTAGACGCAATATTTCAATTCAAAATGATTTTTTTTTAATTTGGAAAATGTCTCAGGGGGTTCATCAGGCAAAGTACGCCTGAGAATTAAAATATCGGTTTGAAATTCAAGGAGCCGAATTTCATATCATCCCAATCAATTGGGAAACGTCAGTTTCGGAGAAAATCGTCTGACCGGTTAAACCGCTAGCAGACTCACAAACGTTTTGCCGTCAATCGATTTTACGGACAAAACATGGCCTGGCTACACCATGTTTCAGAGGATTTTTTCTAAATTTAGGAACTGCATTTATGCTCGTTTTCGTCATCAGGGCCCTGTAATAATAGTTTTGGTTCGCAAATTGGCCGTTTTTTCGAGCAGCATTACAAGTCCTTGTCTCTACTGCATATGCGTTAGCGAAAAAGTAAAACTTATAACGTTTTCCATTCGTTGCACTGAAACCCACCCTAGTGCAGGACAGAAACGTCATTGCTCCGCAACAGTGCTGCCCCACACGCGTGAAGGGCAGCTACAAATGAAATGGATTCCGGAACTGAGTCAGTGCTTGTGCGCTACGCAGTGAAATTATACACAGCTGTTGTTGGTCAGTCACATTGATGGAACTCGAAAAATAATAATTTTGAATTATGATCGTCGTTATAATTTTTATGAAGTCTTTTGGTAATTCTTACTTCTTAATTCATAAATTATTAACGTGTGCTTTCTTTATTTAAAAACTACGAAAACTTCAAATGCGTATAAGTCGTAATTTCATTTTTCGAGATTTGTCAGTGATCGATATAGTACACAAGATTTTGAACCGAAAGGCTTCTATAGAATTGTTTGATTACTGAAAACAATAAAAATATTAACATGAACATATCCGCGGGTGTATGTATGGGCGTGCGAGAAACATTTCTTGGCATGTATATTTGAATGATTTTGTAAGGGTCACTATTTATATTTTCACTTTATTTGCGTTTCGAAATTGAGACCTACCTAAAACACTTGAGTTTCTAAATAGCACTGGATTTGTTAATATGAACACATTCTGATTTTCCGAACTTCGTGTAAATCACAAACATTATTTTAAGACATTTCTTGCAAAACATAATATACTCCATCATTCGAAGTATCCCTGCGTGACAGAAGATCATTTGCCTTCGCAATTTCACCATCACATTTCTAAATCAGCATGGATAACTTCCGCACCTAACCTCACAATGCCCGGTGCACTGGACTGCATTGACGCGATCGTCGGTGCAGTTTAGTGCGCCCTGGGTCCGTGTCGATGTGCGAATGGAACACGCAGTTCTTTGCACTGGTGCGCCCTAGCGGTCGAATGGAACACGAAAGCTGCCCTGAGTGCGCACTAGTGCGGCGAATGGAAAACCTATTAGAAACTCATTCCTAGCAATACGTTAGGCGTACGAGCGCGGGCTGGCTGTTGCAGAACGGCAACTGGAGCGAGCTCGTGGGGCCGGTGGTGGACGACTTCCTGGCCGAGGAGGCCGTGTACCTGGGGCGCGACCCGCTGGACGCGCTGGCGGCGGGCGGCTCGCCCGTGCCCGTGCTCACCGGCGTCACGTCGGCCGAGGGCACCGCCACGCTCCGTAAGACTGCATTATGCGAGGCGCACTCGCTGCTGCTGCTGGTGGTGGTGGTAAAGTGAAACATGCCCCACGTTGACAGGTGCCAATTTGAAACAAGCCCCACTTGGAGCGACATTTTGAAACAGAATTATTACTCATAAATGTGAATTGGGCGCCAGGAAAAGGTTACACTTGAAATCTAATGATTCCTATGTAATTTAAATATCCTTCATCCCAAAATTATGTTGTGCTAGCTCAGTTAATTGGGGTTCGAAGTTCATAATTGTTGCTCTTACTCTGCAACCAATTATTCAATCTGCCATCCATACGAGTGGCGAGGAATCTGAAAATCTTATTAAAATGCTGGATTGCACGTAACCAACAATGATAATCAGCTTTCTTTCAAAAATTTATCAACTATGATTCTGTTGCCAGTTAAACAATTATTACATTATAATCAAAAATGAATTAATCTTTGGTCATGACCAGTTTTCTCTATATTACAATAGTTATAAAACCTTGTTATTCATTCGTGGGTCTTCGCGCGCTCTTCACTTCTTCGTTCGATGGCACCCCGTAGAACCTTCTCCGTCGACGCAGCAGAATCTTGCTTCTGGATAAAGTCCTCGTCTAATGTCCGTGATCTGGTTCCAAATTCTCCCGACGATACTATTATAATCCGTGACTCCCCTCACTTGCGTCATGGATGAATACTGCGTCACGGATGCCTAGACACGTATTTACTTTCTACAAGAATTCCCTATCCTAATACAAAAAACGATAGTTAATTTTATACAACTGTCAATTACAGTCTTTCCTCGACCTGGTAACATATCAGGAGCCGACCCGCTCATCACCGCGTTGTTCCAGCGAATGTTCTTCTAAAAGCTCAGAAGCATCCAAATTTTATATCTTTTTCTTTTGTCTCTCAAAACAATGTTTATTCCGCCTCTGCTCTGTCACTTCAACCTAACGAAAATTATCCTTCACGCCGGTTGTTTATTTGTCACATAGCGACTCCCTCGCGATCGTCTATTGACATCCCTGTATTCTATGTGATATAAAATGACATTTCCAAAACAAAAATGGTTCGTAATTTTGGTATATCACAAAAGATTGCAAGTAAAAATATGCTATTGAACTTTACACATACATTTACAATTAACATTTATTTTTAATTTAATTTATTTATGTTTATTAATAATGTAACAATGTAATAATGTTTATGGAGTTGTTTTGCATTACGTGAAAGAAAAAATAATGAGTTTTTGTAAGCACATGGTTGATGAATTTTATAAATTTATATTAACTCTTCATTGATAAGGTTGGGTCTCTCAGATCCAAGGGAATATTTTGTTATTTTTATGTATGTTTGAATGACTGTTTGCCACCTACCGCTGGCTACCTTTTAAGGATAGTCTCCCATTCCTCCACAGCTAATTGTTTATTTTTTGATTGTTGATTAGCCGTTACTTGTGATTGTTTAGTTTGCCTCGGGCCTGCGAGACCCTGCCTTACCGACTGTTTTTGTGTGCGATTTATAATTTATTTTCTGGTACTTTTGATTCTTTTTATCCTGTCTGTTCTTCCTACAGTTCGTAGTATGTGTTAAAATTTGAATTTGGGCGTTTTGTATTAATGAATGAATCCAAATGGCTGAAAGTTATGAAACTCAAAATGCAAGAATTAGTACAATGATTGGACATCACTGATATTGAAAATAGTGCAGATTAAGATTACATATTCACACAAAAAAATATCAAACCAAACATGACACATGTTTCTCTAAGTATTTCAACGTGCCGAATAGAATCTGAAGCCATAATTGCGCTAGAACCCTCTAATTTTTTTAAATCACAAAAAAATCGTGACATTGTATTTTTGTGTTTTCTGGGGTTATTGTCAGACACAAAGACTTTCCACATGTTTATATATGTATTTCAACACGCTCAATCCCAATCTGAAGCTATAATTGCGCCACCACTCTTCACATTTTTAAAATGCAAAAAACCCTCCTCAAATTTACTATCTACAGTTGCACAGAGTTCGTTCGCGATTAAACAAATTTGGAAGGTGGTGACGAAATTCTGGCTTCAAATTCGAATTTAGCGCGTCGACATACATATAGAAGCACGCGTCAAGTTCGTGGGTCTGACAACAATCCCCGGGGAAAATGTCATGGTGTCTTTTTCGCAATTTAAAAATAAAACTGATAGGTGGTGGCGGAATTCTGGCTTCAGAGTGTCTACATACCTCGACAAAACTTAAAAAATATAAATGTTTACATTTTAAAACTTTAATTTTCAATATGCAGTTGTTTACAGCAAACAACAAATGAAAATGACAATAAAATGTAAGGTAAAATGTTTCGTTGCGATTCTTTAAAGCCTAGTCCATAATTCAAATTCTGAGTCTGACACACCCAACCTTAATATTGGCGTAAGGTTTTTCAATGACCATACAGTTGGCATACCCACTTATCAGAAATAAAAAAAAAATATTCCAGAATTTTGTACAAATTTATACCCAAAATTAAAAATTTTGAACCTATGCACAACATCAAAATAAAAAAATGTATAAGAGTAGGTATGCTAAAAATATATAGGCGCTGTTAGGCGCGACATAGGGGATATGACGTGGCCGAGATTTAAGGTTTCAAAATGTGTTGTAAATAATGATCTCAAGAATGGCCTTTCTTAAAAATTAATGTATTTCGATAATTATGAAACGCGTCAACGTAGTATATTTACCGTTAAAGACGATTTTTCTTCTTGGAGCAGAGTCAGTCGTATTGTAAGTGAGCATTACTTAAGTAATAAAATTAATAATAATAGTACGAAGAAGAAGAAGAGAAAAAAACGAACGTCATTTTATTCTATTAAAATGCTTTTGATGTAAATCGTGTTAGTTAGTAGAACATATAGGCATACCGCTACTCTTACCAGAACTTTCAAACGCAAGTTTTACCTCAGTAAGTATTAAAAGATTAGTATTTAATCGATTTTTATTTATAATGATCTTAAGAATTCAAAAACATTTTTCCAAAATTTAGCCAAATTCAGAATAAAAAGGAAAATTTGGTGAAATTTTAAAATATCGTAGCTCTATTTGTATTTGCTTGAAAAAAAAAATTATAAAACAAATTTGTACAGAATTTCACGACCTATAAAATTGTACATGAACATTTTGGAACTAATATCAACCATTAAAAAGTTATCAAGCAAAAGCATTATTTTGACTACCAAAACTTTTCTTGAAATATTTCGAGGTGGAAAACTTTGGGTTTTCTTACTAATAACAATATAATATATAATAAAATCAAATCTGCTGCCTCTCCTTTTTCAAAGCAAAATGATTTATCGACCTCACTACTATGTAGTTTCAGAGACATTTTCCTTTCAATAAACCCAAGCCATTTAAACGATTTCTGGCAAAGAATAACTCCTCTAGAACAGTTCTACTTACCATTATTGATTATAAGAAGATATTATGTGCTACAAATGACATATTCAAAGTACACCATAAAAATTTATTCGCCCGTAATGAAGGCAGAAAGTGACTGGTTTATGATTCATGAGAACTGAGCGCTTCAAGTAGAGTAAAAGCATTTGTTTCGCCTCCATCAATAAATAACAAGGCCGCGCGGGAAACTGCGGGCAAACGGGGCAAAGAGCTTCAGCGCCACAAACGGGCACGCGCCTCTTGGCGTTGGATGTTTCAACCGGAGCAGCCGGCTCTTTGGGCGGCTCTTTGGGCAGCCCTGGGGCGGCGCGGAGCGCACTCGTTAGCCGCGACACCCGAGCGCAGCCTCCCGCGCCGCAGCCACTCCAAGCGAAAATTGCGACTTTATTCGTGTAACATTATAAGGCGTCGCTTTTCCGGAAGACTATTGTAATGCAAAAGACCTGGATGGTACAGGGAAGCAAAATTCAATGCATTTTCTGCATCTTCTGTTTACCATTAATCGATGATAAGTCATTGCGCCTTGAAATTATATCGCAAATTCATGCCTCTCAGGTTTTTTAATTTATTGAAATTGATTTTCTAAACTTTGAAGTTTTGTCCACTATTCCGTAAAACTAAATTATCTCTGTGTGCGAAATAGCGATGTATCTACCATCAGCAATTAGTATAATGCCACAGATAAATACTTATTCCACATATAAAAGTATTGTCGGCAACGATTTATCTTAAAATCTCGATTTTTCAGTTACAGTAGTATTTAGTTCCCTGCAATAATAACTAAACAAAAATAATTTCTCGACGTTTTTTTCAAATTTTTAAATATGTTTCGAACATTCTAAATTTCAAGTTACGGTATTGCCAAAATGTTTTAAATGGTGAGTTTTATTTAATTTTTTTTAAATTGTTACGTTCATTACTTTATCAGTTCTCAGATTTACAAAAGTGTGTATACTAATGACGTATTAAGGCAGGTATTATCCCTATGTTCTCTCCAGTTTCAAATTGATCGCTATCTCTGAGCTGAGACGTAATATTAAGAATGGAGTGTTTGAGTTCGCATCCTGCTAGAATACCATTTGCGATCATTGCGTCCCCGGTGCCGTCGCTGTCGCCCCAACCGGCTCGTTACAGTGGTGAAATGCACATTAACTGCATCTCCCATTATTTTCCCAAAAAATGGAGTGTTCTTCAAAATTAAGCCCTTGAATTAATGTTTGTCTCTTGTAAAAATGTATATGAATTCTGTATCATTTTTTGCTGTAAACATATTTTCCACATTAAGTGTAAAAATTAATAAAAAGTGTTGTTTACACTTTAAATTTATTTTTAAACAAAAATGGAACAGACGCTTTCTAAGACAATCGTCTCTGTTTCTATAACTGTGTGACAAAAGAAAATGGTCATGCAGACCAATTATGCTAGATGCAGAGAAGGGAACAAGTCATACTCGACATATTATTATACTCGTGTATAACAACTCAGGTCGGCGAAATTTTTGTTCTGTGGTACTGGGTTTGAAACATCTCTAAACCTAATTTTGGTGCACTGAATTCAGATCTGTTTGACATTTTTACCTATCACGTACGGACTTTGTGCCATGCATGAAATAAATGTGTGTTAATATTTTCTAGTTCGTGAGCATATTTTGAAATGCGTAAAACATAGTAAAGTACGTTAAAATATTAAGTGAACTGATACAACAGTTTAAAATGTATAGTGATATTTGTAAACTAACCGCAGGAAAACTATTTTCTCTTCCCCTTTGTTGAGAACGATGCTGAGTAAACTGAAGTTTATGGTCTCCTATTAAATACCAACAGTTTCTGCCGTCATGGAGACGTCCCATCGACCGTGTACTTCATTTCTGTTTCATAACCTGATGAAATCTTTCTCCCTGTTCTTCTCTTAGTACTCCTAACTTTTCCGGGAAATATTCAAGATGGAAATATAGTTCAAGTTCATGTTACATTCGCGTGCCTTAAATTTGTCGAACATTGTTTTAACAATTTCTTCATATTGGACATCATTCACGTTTCCTATAAAAATATGTTTACAGCAAAAAATGATACAGAAATCATAGACATTTTTACAAGAGACAAACATTGATTCAAGGGCTTAATTTTGAACACTCATTTTTTAGGAAAATAGTGGGAGATGCAGTTAATATGCATTTCACAAAATAAAAAAATCTATAGGCATTGGAACAAAAATATGCCTTCCTTTCAATTATAATAAAATCTAGAAAACAATAATCAAATAACTTAAAACTTGAAAAATCTTGTGTCATTTCACTTGTGAGCCAACGATATTTGGTTAATAGAGAAATGTTAGTAAATTGGAAAAAATAGAACATACCTTTAACAAAGTCTATTGATCACTTGCAAAATTGTTGCAATTGCAAACAACCACTTTTTTCAAGTTCTCAAACTCAAACAAACCTCTATTTGGCCTCAAAATTGCTTTAAACCGGCTGAATGACCGTTCCACATGAACTGAAGTCAGTGGCGTATATTTAAATAATGCAATATCCATTGTATCCAGTTCAACACCAGAGTCTCAAGTCACCATCTCCACTGGTTTTCGAAACAAGATATCAGCCATAAGTTGAATGTCCTTCCAACCAGGATTTTTCTGCAAAACGTCTAAAAATTTCTTCTTCATTTTCCTTCCATTCTCCCCTCGTGCATCATTCATTTCTTTAATGGCGGTATTGACTATTGCAATACTGCTAATAGCATGTTTTGGGTTTCTAGTGATATTATTTTGTCTACTAGAAACAGCATTTGAGTACAAGTATGCTAGTTTCTATTTCAAAGTTGAGTTTTCTATCAAAGATTTAGCATTTTCCATTTATGTTATCAATAATTCTAATATTTCAATTTGCATGGGTAATTAATGAATCTTTCATTTCTTTGGTCTAATAATTCACATCAAAAGTGTTATTTTGCAATGTACCTTTCTGTGTTTGTTCAATGCCACATGAGCCCATTCACGAGAAACAACAGCCCCTTTGTAATCAATAAACATTCATTGTAATGAACCATTAACTGGTCATCACTATATATATTGTAACCTCTATCTCGCGTTTACAAGCTAGAATATTTGCAACTTAACTTCTTGCCACTGTGCAGCGCTGTACCTATGATAAAGAGTAGTCTCATCGATCACTAGAAAGCGCTTCAAAAAATTTTCGCTCCAACGCGGGAGAAGCCTACATTTCAGAAAGCTGCGTGCAGGTTTAAAACAACCAGTGGTATCGTGAATTGTAACGTTCTGATATGAACTGCACTGCCGTTTTTCCCTATTTGCGAATCTGGCGTAATTTAGCTAGAAGCTACATTTGCAAGCATAGTGAACAAAATTCTAATTACATTAGGTGGCGTACATGATTGAAGTTACTACGATAGAAAGTGTAATTCATTCAACCACTGTCGTAACTGGAAACAGATTATTTAACATTTTAAATTATTGTAAATTTCACGCTATAGGATTCTTAGGAATTAACGAATTATTTCGAGGCCAAAGAAAGTGTTAACTTGATGCTACATTTTTATTTCATCGAAAAAATGCATTCTAGTTATTATTCACTGGCGTAATCTTTGTGAAATTTCTTTGGAAAAGGTATTAGATTAATGTTTATTTAACTGGATTATAGAATTTAATGCAATTTGTAAATAAGTTCATTTCAATTTACACACGAGTTGTTACGTACTGGACAGAAATTATTTGAGAGGA
Organism: Teleogryllus oceanicus; assembly: GCA_964035755.1. Classification (NCBI taxonomy): domain Eukaryota; kingdom Metazoa; phylum Arthropoda; class Insecta; order Orthoptera; family Gryllidae; genus Teleogryllus; species Teleogryllus oceanicus. Next base: position 120,692,736 of record CAXIVR010000004.1, read on the forward strand.
TTATTTTCCGATTCTTTTCTTTCTTTTGTATACTGTGCATTTTTCTACATAAGGGTATATGTGTGCGTTCATTCTTTTTCAAATAGTGTCTTTTCTTTGTTACTGTACTGGATAGAAATTATTTGAGAGGATTATTTTCCGATTCTTTTCTTTCTTTTGTAGTGCATTTTTCTACAAATATGTGTGCGTTCATTCTTTTTCAAATAGTGTCTTTTCTTTACTGTACTTTTAATATACCTACTCATTTGTGTGTTTATGTCTCAAGTGCTACTGTGTGATGTAATGCAATTCAACGACTATAGCCATTTTTCTCAAATGTTGTAATCCTAAGAAAGAATATACTCTCCTTGTTAATTTTTCCAAAGTACCTGATCTTTCTTTTCATTAGTCACGAAAGACGACCCTATACCGTGTATTACAATGGGAACATAATTTCAGCTGTAATAACACTAGTGACATCCAATGTTAATACGGATACCACTCATCGAGCACATCTACTCGAGCCATTCATCCAAAAACCTCGCATCAAAGGGGAGTATGGAATTCGTCTTTTTACGCTCGTCCTATCAGACTGAAAAAAATTGATAGTTCCCTTTGAAAAAACAAAGTTACCTGAATATCTCGTAAAATACTAGTGATAAAATATAAATAAATACACATATAAATTAGCCCCATTCCAGCATACACTTTCGTAAAAATGCATTGCAATAACTTCAACCGTTCAGAAGTTACAGGAGATGTTAAAGTTAGGTGACTAACCTGTTTAGATAGTGGTTAATATTCTTCCGATATAAACTGAATGTAAAGTAACTCTAAAATTATTCTTTATTTTAATACCATGCTTGCAGTAAGAAAATAAAATATCAGAACCTCATGTAAAATAGTATTATGTTTAATTGCGTAATAATTAGGACTTTGATAGCCGAATGCAGTTTACATTTTAAGTATATCCCTCAATCCTTGAGAACAAACCTAAAACTTCCAATGAAACGAATTCTGAAATTTTCTTATGTACCCTACTATGAATATTTCAATGGAAATTTTCAAGCAGGAAACGGTAAACTGTGTTGGAGAATAATTACGACTTCACAGACGTCCTACGACGCACATAAAACGAGGTACTAATTGGAAATGGAACTTGAAAACCCTGGTTAGGTTTTCATAATTATCACAATTAATAATAAATCTAATTAATCTTCTAATTATATTTTAGCAAGCAGAAAAATGGAGTATTTCTTTGAAATTGTCATTGAGTGACAATAATGCATTTTGCAAACGTTTCCAAGCAATTAAGCCTAAATATTGACTCAAATACAATTATTTAGCGAAATACGAAATTTTCCAATAAAATTAATCATGAAATACATTCAAATTAGTATGTTAATGTGTTAATACCAACAGTTGAAACATTTTAAATTCTGACCACTAAACAGACTTTTCATTCACGTCGTATGCTGTACCTGCTTTGCCCTCAGATGAGTGGGGCGAGCTGGCCCGACAAGGGGGCGCGGCCCTTCGCCAGTTCCTGGAGCAGACGGCGCTGCCGCACGCCCTCCGGCGCTACGGCCTGCTCCCGGAGCCGGGGGCGGGGGCGGGGCCGGGGTCGGGGCCGGGCGAGGCGGCCGTGCAGGCGGGGGCGGCGGAGGGCGACGCGGCGGCGCTGCGCAGCGCGCTCTTGCAGGTGAGACGACTCGCTCGTTAAACAACCCGTCACAATGCTCTATTTTTGGTGTCCGTTTCATTCCTCCACAGGTAACTTCCTAATTATGATACCTTTCATTTCTTTGACAGTAATTTTTTTAATTTTTTTATTATTATTATTATTAATTTTATTGACAGTAATTGGAATAATTAAAGACTGATTACATGACATTCTGGTGCCTATTTTACAAGGCGTTTGTAATAATGTTCACATAATAATATACCTTTTAAGAAATTATACTTAAATGTAATATAATACGAAACTTTTAAAAAGGTAGCTGTGTGCATGCTGAAGAATGACGTTATAAAGCTAAAATATTGCCATTATGAATATAAAATATTGGAGCTGTGAGTCTATGTGCGCGAAGGCAGCTGAAATATATTATGCGTTCCAGGAAAATTATTTTCTCTAGGTAACTTTTTGGCGATTGTCATGATTTCCCGAGACGTTCAACACGAAAAGCAAAGTACTAACAACCCTGAAATGCATTTGAAGAGGAATCTCCTGTAGTGTTACTTTCATTGCACTGGACAGCAACTGCTCAGTGTTACCACATCAAGATGGTCCTATGAGGGCGCAAGAGACATGAAGAGCACAAGGAGTGAACCGAGACACTGACGCGGAAGAGAGAGATGCCTGCAGAAATCGAATCTTTATGGAATACGATCTTTTTGCAAATTTTTGCGTGTGTATTTTTAATTCTGTCTTTTGGAAGCATTGTTGTAGACAAAAATCGCACAAATTGAAACTGGCGTACAAGTAGGTCAAATACTACATGACGCCATAAACGTATTATTTCGTCCCTATTTGGAACAGCACTAATAGATCTTAATCACGACCTGAGTGCTCAGTCGCTGTCTGGAGGAGAATTCTAGAGGCCGGCTGCTCTGATCGGTAGTTTTCCGTAGTTTCTCCGATCAACTCCAGGCGAATGCCGGAGCAGTACCCCAACAAACGGGCCACGGACCGCGCGCGATCTTTCCTTCCTCATCCTTGTCCTATCATGTCCCCTTACACACACACATACACTCACATGCACTACACTAACAGATATTCCGGAAGACCGGTCGGGAGCTTAGAGCTTGTCCCGGCTGGGGCGGTGCCCCGCTGGTGGGAAAGTCCTGGTTAGGGGGAAACCCCACTAGACCGACGGTAAGTCGGCGCCGGATCTCGTCATCCAGCGGGGGAAGGTCACCGCTATCTCCCATGAAAAGAACATGCACTACAGTAATGGGACTAATGACCAAAGTAGACGCGTCCGGAAACACGAAAAAATCCATCAAATCATCAAATCAAAAATCAATCAAACCGACGTGAGTGCGAAGTTGCAATTCAAAAGAACTTTACTTATGGATTTTATGACCAAAGATCAGTGGCGGCTCGTGCTTAGGTTGCACGGTTGCACAACCCCAAAATGAAAAAGATCTCATAATATCTTAGGAATATACATTTTCCTTTTAAAACATTCAATATTTAAGACATTACAGCAATATCGATGTACATGGTAACATGAAATAATTTTGAAACCAAAGAGCGCCCAACTGGCGCTTTGCCGGTGTTTGGTGCTTTGCCAGGAATTGCACCACGTTCTTAGCTCTTGGCTGTATTCATGGATGTACTGCTTTACTCATTGGCCCTTCGATTTAACACGGGGAACATATGGCCTTTTGGTTGGGCAAGCAGCTAGTGGCGCTGTCTAGCACTGCGCGGCGACGGAGAGAATCTAAGGGGAATATTCTGTCTTCGTCTGACACGCTGCGACGTAGATTTATAATTTTCGCTTGTTATTGAAAGAACTCAAGTTCAGACAATTATTGACGAAGTTGAATGCATTGTTTATATTTGGAAAATTTGTTTTCATTTGATATTAGGTTTGTTGATTGAAAGCGTACATTTCATGAGTTCTTTGTGTAAAGATGGCCGTTCCGAATGGACGTCCCTTTCCCGCTGCAGCTGATCGGCAGATTACGAGCGTTCTTGTGAATATGAATGTGTGTCGAAGATCTTTCATTATTGCCAAATATACCATGGTAGTGATTTTTTATTGGTTGGTGATTCTGGACGCGTCAACAGCTTATGTCATTAGTCCCGTAAGTGTAGTGCATGCTTTTTCCTTGGCAGATGGCGGGGTTCCCCCCCCCCAGGACTCTCCCACCAGCGGAGCACCCCTGCCCCAGCCGGGACAAGCCCTAAGCTCCCGACCGGTCTCTCTGAATATATGGTAGTGTAGTGCATGTTAGTATAACTGTGGGTGTGTGTAAGGGGAGAGTATAAGACAAGGAAGAGGCAGGAAAGATCGCGCGCGGTCTGTGGCCCGTTTGTTAGGGTACTCCTCCGGCATTCGCCTGGTGTTGATTGGAGAAACCACGGAAAACTACCGATGAGAGCAGTCGGCCGCTGGAATTCTCCTCCAGACAGCGACTGAATTGGACCTAGCTAAAAAGTTAGTGTCGAAAATTCTGCCGCCGTCAGCACTCGAACCTAGGACCTCCCAGCCAGAGGCGCTGCAGTGACATGAGTTGATGCACTGAGTTAGTCCTCTCAGTTCAGGGTAGTGAAGTTTTCGAAAGAGAATAATTTTAGTTGTGTGAAGCGTGTCGAATCATTAATGCTTGTTGCAATGTGCTGGAGTCGAACTTAAGTGCCCAGTGGAAATCAAAGCAAAACCACGTGAACGGGAGGTGTTTATAGCTTATACGGACGCGACGCATAAAATTATGTAAGTAATGTTTAAATATAGACTTTTATATATCTGTTTTGATTGATTTGAATTGCTTATACTTTTATTACATATTCGTATTTTGAATTTTAGAAATTATATTTCCGTCATTCGATGGTGGTGCAACCTTCACTCTGTTGGGGCACCAGCCGCCACTGCCGAAGATTCATAATTAGTTTGTGAGGTGATTCGAATATTTTCCTCTCTACATTAGGGCAGGAAATTATTGTTTCATGCGTCAGCTTAAGCCATAAATACATTGGAACGCAAATTAAATCCACAAATATTTGATTTTTTTCGAATTCATGCGTTCTTTCGAGTTCATTCGTTCAGATTATATTGATGTACAGCTTTGTCGATGAGGAATTCACAATATTTTTACAAAATAATCACTTTATCTTCACTAAAGCTTGTTTCATAAACTAAAACAGGAATTTTAATAGGACGAATGAAATTAATTTTACAAAAATTTATTTTACCAATACGTTAAATATTCCATTACAAATCAAATGATAAAAAATTTATCAACATTATTCCTATATTTGCTAATGAAGTAAACAACTCACTCATAATTTGTACGTACCTAGCATGCGACAAATGCTAATAACAGCGTGAATATTAATGAGTTAATGAAAAAGATTCAGCTAAGCCTGAACACTTGCAAATGTGAAATGATTACATAAAACTTTCACTTGCACCAAAAGCTTTAGATACCTATAAAAAAAGTAAGTCATTCTAAAACTTTTTTTTAAAATTGTGCCTTTTGTGTTTTTAGAGGTTTACGTCTCGGCATTAGATATGGTCACAACATCAATAACGATCTCCATTTAAATCTGGAAACTATTTGATCACTCGCTGAATTTACTCAACAGACATGCAGCGTTGGGTAAACAAGATTTCCCTCTTTGCGATAGCTGTGCTGTTGTGATTTAGTTGTTGGGAGATTTTCTTACCGTTATCAATACAACAGCAGCCTTTGAAAATATATCGTATAAAATTCATCACATTTTCCTCGTCATGTAAAGGAAACGACAGCTAGTTAGTTAAGCGCCCCCCCAGCCGGTAATTTATAACGTAACTTTTCTTCCCTTCCCAGTTTCTACTTATTTCTCCTCCCTCCTCATTTGCATCCGTTCGTGGGCAACAGGTCTCGCGCGGTGGCACTCACATATTGAAGAGTGCGCGCTGCCACCGCCGGCAGGTCTTAAGCGACGTCAGACACCCATCAATGTTTCATTTCGCTTTTAGGGCGTGTGGGCAAAGTCTTTGGGACGAGGTTGGGGGCGCAGCCGGGAAGAGCGAACTATCCCATGCGAGGCAGACCAGGCAGAAGACAGGCCAAGCTGCACGTCGCGATACACCAACAACACTACGCCTTCATTGCTTAACATGTATGCTTCACCATTCGCCTGCAATTTGAAATCGGTTTCCTACATGTACTTGTGATGTACTTCAACTTTCGTTACAATTGCATGACAATGAAACTACCTGTAAAGTACATCATCGACTCACTCTTTTTACTTCATTGACGTCAGAAACACAATATTGCCAAAATATGCCTATTTTTGATCCTCATTTACACTCCGTGATATTTTGTGGCAAGGACATATCTTTCTTGTAACGTCGTTTTTATCCTTCTCATTTTCGATCATGTCATATTGTTTCTTTTGTACTTTTATCAATTTCATAAATCAACTCTTAAACGTTTCCTCGATTTTTTTTCTTGTTTGTCCTAATTACTTTTTCACTCTGTTTCTCTAGTCATTTTTGCACCGCAACCTCTATCAGCTCAGTCCACCTGTGTCTCGTAAACTATTCGCTCTACAACGCGGAAATTTACACGGCTAATTTTCAGTACTTTATTCTTCTTCTCGTGAGTTGCATTTTTGTTGAAAATGGCATGTTTTACAAAAGCTTTAGTGAATATCTGGAAAACGAAGCTTCTGCTGGAAATATGCATTGTATTAGTGAATTCGCCATCAAGTTTCTTGTAAGGAAACCTGTTTTCAGACGAAGCTGGCTCAAATCGAAACTTGCAAAATGCATAAGGTCGTTGAAGTTTGCATTTCGAATGACATAAAAGAATTGGATTCAAAAGCCCAAATCTCCAAAACAATGCACAATATTTTAATTGGAACTAGTGTTTTTTTCAAAAAATTCGCGCGAAAGCCATTCGCACGAGAAATGTGCCCTCTAGAGGCGTTTCATCAAAACTATTGTTGTTTTTTTCAAAATTTAAAAAATACGGTCGTTCTTGTCGCGCTTTATCTCCTAAAGAATGCGCTTCATTTCTGAGAATAACGCGACTAATTACCAGCACTTTAGCCTTTCTCTTGTTGTTTGGACTAAATTTTTAATTTACAGACGCTTGGATAACCCGGTCAAAATCTAGGACGCATTTTTGTGGGAAATGGTGTGCTTTAAGACAGCTTTCGCCAATTTTAGGAAACGAATCTTCTGCAGAAAATACATTTTTCACCAGTGTTTGCCATTAAATTTCGGGTGATGACACTTGTTTCCAGAAGAAGCTGTCTCTTGTCGAAATTTGCGAAATTCATAAGGTGGGGTCGTTGAAGTTTTACATTTGTAATGACAAAATAACCGGATTAAAATCACCATATCTCCAAAACTATGGAAAATATGTTTCTTCGTCTTATTTCCTATTCAATACGTCCACTCTTCCGTATCATTTTTCACCACATTTATTTTCTGAAGTACTTGTGTACTGGAATGTTCCAAAATATTCCGGTATTTTCTCTCCTCTCTCCTTCCTCCCCCCCCCCCCCCAATGCCTACTCTTTTGTGTCACGACCGCCTCCATTCTCCATTTTCACTCAGAGACTGCAGCCTTTCAGTTTCCATCCTTCGGGCTGGAGCCACATTCGCCGTCGCTCGAGGTAACGAAGCAAGTTATGAAGGCGGTACGGGACACGAAGGAAGGGGAATTTTTAAGGAACATAAAATTATACAAAGTACGCGCAGGAGGCGGCATAATAGCGCGTAGCGCTCAGGGCCGAGGAGAAGCGAGCGTGGGGAGGGGAAGGGACAGCCCGATGGAGCAGATTGGAGTGGGGAGGAGAGGGCGCCGGGACACCCCGGCAGGGGGAGGAGGACGCGGCGGCGGGTGGGCGACGGTGAACTCCTCCCCTTCACTAGCACGGGAAGCGTCTTAAGCAACCAACGGCGGATGGCCGCGTCAGAGCCGATTTTTTATTTATTTATTTATTTAGTCAAAAACTGCATGTGACGTATGGGAGAGAAAATCCTCTGCGCACGCTTTCTTGAGTTTCAGAATCCCTTCCCAACAATTTAACTATTAATAGTTGAAAGATGAAAAATAATAATAATAATAATAATAATAATAATAATAATAATAACAAATTTAAAAAAGCGAAGGATTAACATTTCAAAAACTAGATATTTGCGTTGCAAAATTATAGAAAACTTATCTTTAACGGTAAAGGAACAAACAGATTTCATTTTTCTGTATTGTTAACAAAATAGAAACTCACCCTAAGCTCTACTACCACTACAAGCAAAAGGAAAGTTCAATTCAATCGATTGTTTCTTTTTTGGGTCCAAATAGAAAAAAATAATGCTAATTGCATTTTTAATCGTATTAAACAAATGAAAATTATGAAACTACAATGTGCTGTGATTATCCACTTTTATAGGAAACGTTATTCAACTATGCTTTGTTTATTGCAATTTAATACTTTTAAAATTAAATATAATTGCAATAATACTCCAAGAAATTATTTTATATTTACTCTTCTACGTTAATGTTGAAGATGAATAATTTTTAATTTTCCGACTCTAAACTATGATTAAAACGAATTTACGAAAAGTTGGTATGTATTGCAGTTCACGCAAAGTAAATTTACGTAATTACGTACCTACGTAAAAAAAATTAGACGATAGAGTTTTAGGTTGAATGAACCGAGATTTAGTAGAAAGTCACTATACGAAATTAACACAAAACCCTTAAATTAAAGTTGGAATTAAGGATATTGGACCATGTTTTGTTATTACGGAGATATGATTAAAAATATGAAAAACTATTCAACATTCGAAAAGATAGACGGTCGACATTGGAAAAAAGTGAAACGATTTGGATGATATGGACAAAGAGAGGCAAGAAAAATTATCACGTCCTCATTTTCTATAAGATGTATGAGGAATTGTTAAAGACTAACGTAACAAAATAATATGGGTGAGATGATGAAAGGATGCCATCATATCAACGAGTTAATGATTAACAGAAGATAGAAATAAGTAAAATCATACGAGGTAACTTATCAAACTGCATTGGGAATCACCCGAGAAAATTAATGAAGTAATGTCACATTAGCTAGAGAATGAAGATGATATTCAAGATCATTGATACACCAAGGCTGGAAATACTGGAGCATTTGTACATTCATTTATCAAAGCTGTAGATCAAGAAAAACCTTTGCAAATGTGATTTCAAGGAAGGAAATGAGGGTGATGGACAATGGAAATGAAATATGCAGTACGGCCTTCACAATGGATACCGCAGACTGGCATACGAGAGTATTATTACGTGATTAGAAACTGCTTCATGGTAACAAAGATTCTGGAGAAAAGCAAAAAAAAAAAAAAAAAAAATCAATAGAAAGCTTGCAGATGTGAGAGAAGGCAAGTCTTGACGAAAAGAGCCACGAGAATTCAGAATGGCACAGCTATGTATACGGCCGACTCAACGCAGTGCAAGGATAAAGAAGCGTCCCGAGATAGCAAGACGGGGTGGGAACGATGTAGAAGATGCGTCGGCGAAGGGGGGCGGCAAATGAGGCAGGTGCCGGCCTCGCAACGGCGCTCAAACTGCGCGGAAACTCCGCGCCAACTCGGCGGAGCGCCGCCCGCCGCCCGCCGCCCGCCGCCCGCCGCCCGCCGCCCGCGCCTAACGGCCGGACTCGTCTCGTGGCGCGGACGCCCCGCCCTCGGTCCTTCGCCAGCTTTCGCCCCCATTCTGCATGGAACCCGCTAATGCTACGGAGTGCTTTTGAAAATTTATCTCGTGCACTCAAATTAAATGGAATAATACAGGCATAACAGACGTCGAGTCCCACATTGATGCTCTCTATAATGTTACGGAACACGGAGTTTTACCTAAGTAGCGTGATGTTCGCATGACAGTCTTATATGTCTGGAAACATTCACCCCAAAGGAATATGTATTATATAAATGAAGGCAATTCGATGCAGTTGACAGACGCAATACATACGATTGGAATATAATTGTATTGTTGTTCTGTATAAATAAAGCGAATCGGAAGGTGAAATGAAGCTACTAAAAAGATAGTAATAAATGCACACATCGACAAAATATCACACGTATTTCAAATTGCAGATACAGGTAGGAATTGGAACATAAACTTTCTATAATTATCTAATAATCAAATAAAATGCTGAGGAGTTTCGTGGAATGGCAATTTCACAAAAAAATAAAATATTATAGAACACTTTACTTCATTTTGTCCATCTATTGTTGAAAGGGAACGATAAAATAAATACAATTTGTTTGGTGTGCTGTTTCTTGTATGCTTAGATGGATCTCTTATGAGTGTCAAGTGTTTGTGTGCAAAGAGTGAATGTGCGGCAGCTGTTCGCGGACACCCGCGTGCTGGCCCCGCACCGGCGCCAGCTGCGCCTCCTGGCGGCGGGGCAGCAGCCCGTCTTCGCATCCTTCGCAGCCCGCGGCGCCCGCCCCTTCGCGCCCGGCCAGCAGCAGCCGCCGCTCAACCTCTCGGGTGAGGCGCCACCTGGCAGCGACACACCATTTACCTCATATTTTAACTTTTCATTCACTGATTTTTTTCGTGTTTCCGGGCGCGTCAACTGCTTTGGTCATTAGTACCTTATGTGTAGGGCATGTTTTTCTCGCGAGATGGCGGTGATTTTCCCTCGCTGCATGGCGAGATCCGGCGCCGACCTACCGTCAGCTAGTGGCGTTTCCCCCTAACCAGGACTCTCCCACCAGTGGGGCACCGCCCCAGCGGAGACAAGCTCTAAGCTCCCGACCGGTCTCCCGGAATATGTGGTAGTGTAGTGCATGTGTGCGTAAGGGGAGAAGATAGGACAAGGAAGAGGAAGGACAGATCGCGCGGGGTCCGTGGCCCGCTTGGCAGGGTAGTGCACCGCCTGATGTTGATCGAAGAAACCACGGAAAACTATCGATCAGAGCAGCCGGGTGCTAGATTTCTCCTCCAGACAGCAACTGAATTCGACCTGGCTGAAAAGCCAGTGTCGAAAATCCTGCCGCCGTCAGGACTCGAACCTAGGACCTGTCGGTCAGAGGCGCTGCAGTGACATCAGTTGATGCACTGAGCTACCGCTCCCGGTTATCTTTTAGCCTTTAGGGTCTTTGCCATGTGGTAAATCTACGATATGAGACATCCGGGTTTCCTTACCCATCCGAAAGAAGGCGTACGTTTTGCCCTAAACAATCCATGATCTTCGATCGAATTTGAACTCGCGAACTTTGTTATAACAGTCCGTTACGCTAACCGTTGTATCATCCAAGCGGCGAGTGGCTGGGGCATTTCTCTCACGCACGTATTTTCTATGCAATTACACCCAATTCTGTCCTCAGTGCAATAGAATACAATACACCCAATCCTGTCCTTAGTGCTATAGAATTACAATACACCCAATGCTGACCTTAATGTAATAGAATGTAACTACTTAAATGTGGCGTTGTGAAGGCGAATATATAGCATTAAAAGGTTACTATTTTCTATGTTTATGTGAATAAAGAGAATAATTTTTAAGTCACGTTAAATTGAAAATCGATCTTTCCACTCCTAAGAAAAGTATTTTCTCTGGTATTATACTTATATTTCTGGTTTTCTTCTTATTTACTTCACATTCTTCAAATTGAATGTTCGAAAACAATATGTAAATTTATTTTTAAAAAATAGCCATGAAAAACTTCCAATATTACAAATTTACAACAAATTCTGCCGCGTGATTTTCATTTCATATTGACTGGTTTGTAAACAGCCAGGGCGCCAACCTCATGGAAGAAAATTATGGTGCCGTGGGCCGAAAATAACCACGAAGCTTAATCAACACCACATACATAGATCTATTTAGGTGGTATGGGTTTAATTCTCCATCTACCCACTAAAATCGCAGCGCAAAAACAAGCAAAAGTACGTTTTTGGAAATTTCTTAGAATCTTATGGGCGGATCGGAAAACAAATTATGAGCTCCCCTTCGGGAGACCGAGACGCGTCTAATGACACTTCGTATGTCTCGATTGGTGTGCGGGAGGTGGTCAAGCCGTGAGTGACGGCATATGCGAACATACGCATACTTGGGAGTTACTCAAATGCTGTATAAAGAAACAGTCGAATCTGGCTAATTTCAGTGGACAGATGTGTTATTGTCGCTTCAAAGGTGGCTCACTGACACAGGAAGTTTCTCACTTGTTCAGGTTCAAAAAGTGTTCTTCTCACTTTTAGAGGGATTCACAAATAACATTTGTGTCAATTTCTCGTTGAATGTTGAAAAAAATACTTTTATAAGAAACTATTTGTAAACAATATGTTTTCATTTTATTACTCCATGTAAACCGGACATCACCAGATGCCACTGCACTAATTGGGAGGTCCTGGGGTTTGAGTTCTAGCGATGACAAGATTTTCGATACCAGCCAGATAGGCAATGACGAATACTGTCGCTGTCTGGGGAGAAATTCCAGCGGCCGGCTGCTCTAATCGATAGTTTTCCATGGTTTCTCCGATCAATATCGGGTGAAAGCCGAAGCAGTACCCTACCAAACGAGCCGCTGACTTTGCGCGAACGCGCAGGGGGGGGGATCACGATGGCATAGGTTGTCGCGGTCTCTGGTGGAGTGTCGAAGACGACCACCCGGACCCTGAGTCTCGCGGCGCCGCTCACGTCGTTAGCTTGACGGTGCATGCCGTGAGTAGGAAATCTAAGCTCCTGGTAGCCGGGTCCGCCCGGTTACCCACCAGTCGGACCAATGGCGCGTCGAGCTTTGGGCAGGATCGGGCGAAGGACGCTTTTCGAAGTACTCTGGATCCTACATATAGACGTACGGCGGGAAAACTGATAGCACCCGTCATCGCGCGTCAGTGATTTGCGGAGAAAGACGTGCCCACGGACGCTCCGTTGAAAGTGCTTATTTTCGCGGTATAAAGGTGTGCAACAGTGGTGAACGATAGAGGATTATGTTTTTTTATTAGGATATACCAAAACTGTGACTTTAATTTAATCAACAAGTGCATATGTGGAATTATGGAGAGATAACTTTCCCGCGTAGCCGGCGTGGGGCCAGCGGCGATGACGGTCAATGGCTGACGGCTGAGAGGCATAGAGTCAGTACAGATCGCTGCGCCGCTTGGAGGCGGAGGGCGTGTGTGTGTGTATGTGTGTGTGTGGGGGGGGGCTGTGAATGACCCAAAGGTGTGATTTGAATTAATCTGTACAGCGATATGTGATGCATTAGCGAAGTAATGGCCGAGGCGGTGTGCCCTCCTCCCAACCAAACGTGCTTACCTCCAAATTATACATTTTTTAGAAGTAGATCCTATAGATCATAAACAGAGTTTATCATACATAATCAGATTATATTCCAAGAATTAGAATACATAGAGAGTAAGATTTCTCTCTAGTGACCTGCTATAAATATGATTCAATTGTATTAGGAAGGAATATACCAGATTGGACGTAACATGTACGTTCATTAGAGATATTGAATTAAGCGGTACACCCAAAACTGACTTAAATATTAATTTTCGAATATAGTTCCACATATTTTCTTGAGCTGAGGCCGCCATTAAAGCCATTAGATAAATCGTCTTACGAAAGCGCATAGATCTTGGGCCTGTAACTCAATATCCATTCAAGGTCAAAAGTTACTGGAAATTGTAAATAATAATCTTAATATTCATGCCTCAACAGATCCCCCACATTTTCCCTACAATTTTAATATCAGCCCTGACGTTCTCGACATAGTCATAACCCAAAATATTGATTTTCCACTGCATCAAAAAGCAGTAGCTGAATTAGACTGATCATAATCCGATCCTAATATCATATAAAGACAATTTTAAATAAATTACATCAGAAAATAATCCTTTAGATAACATATAAATTGGACTAAATTCACTGACCTAATACCAAGTAACTATAAATATCTATTTTCTATTACGTCTACTTCAGTTATTGATTCCGAACTTGAAAAGTCTAATTCAGCTATTTTTAAATCTCTGGACCAATCAATAATTCCAAAGATATGCCCCCACATATACAATACTAAAAGTAAGCTTTTCTCTTCTCCCATTCCCCGGAAAATTAAGTGAGTGAGTCTCCCGGAAAATTAAGTAGTAAGTGAGATAGTGAAGCGCAAGAAACCGCCCTCTTCCTCTAATCAAGCTGGAAACGTGATTACGGTCGTATTCAAAGCTCGTGAAGAAAAATCTCTCAAGAGTAAGCATGAGGCAGAATCAGAGTTCCAACGGCTTACACAAGCCAAGGCGATCCGAGTTCTACGCACGTCCTTCGCCAATGGGTTATATTTTGTTAATGTGGCGTCGTCAGAGGCGGCCACGGACTTGGTGTGTGGAGGCAAGTCACCCATGTTGGCTCTGCCTCATCGGAAATTAAAAAGGCCCAAAATTATCGTCCAGGGCGTCCCAAAAGAAAAGAACGAGGATGAACTCCCGTAAGAATTTAGTGAGCACATGTTTGAAGAGTCTGGATCGGGAGAACTGAAAGTTTTCTTCAGGATAAGGAGAGAGCGGGCGGAACGGACGCACCGCAAACGCATACGCACTGGGTTATACAAGCGCGCCCGCGGGTCCGGCGATACGTCCGGAAGGAAGGCTATATACGCACTGGGCGGCCTATAAGCCTGAAAACTATAACGTGCATACAAGATGCTAGGTTTGAATGTGACCGCACTACAAAAATAAAACTACCTGCCACAAGTGAACAGACAGTCACGAGGCCAAAAACTGCAGCTCAGAAGAATTAAAATTCATAAACTGTGTGCAGCAAAAGCGCCAAGATAGTAAGCATGACGCTAATGGCAATAAATGTCCGGAGTACGCCAGAGCCGCGGAGGCCGAGATCCAGAGAACCGGCTATGGCTGTTAAAATTCTCCAGATGCTAGGAGGTCCCGCGCGGATATGGCAAGCGAGGAAAAATTACTTCGAACAAACATCGCCCCACACCTAGTATTGTTGCAAGAACCTTACACGGTTAGTACCCGTGTCGCGGGCATAACCAAAGCCATCAAAATTTTGGAAATGTTAACTATGGATTCGCCCGCCCACGCGGTTATTTTGGTTAATAACACGCACTTTTGGATGGTGCATAGGACGTATTTTGGCAACTCAGATCAAACCAAAGCGAAACTCAGCGTGCGTGACGCAAATCCCGCTCGCGTTGCATCGGCCTAATGAAGGATTGGCAGACACATTGCACAACCTAGAAAAAGTTCTAGATGTGGTCCACAAGCGAACCCCTTCCTCCTGGGAGTCTATTCGAATGCCCACTCTCCTTTATGACACGATGAGTAGGTCGCCGCTGACGACAGAGGTAAAAAAGTGGAAAAAATGTTACTACGGCAAGGGTTACACGTACTAAATGAGACAAAAGGAGGCATTCTTTGGACACTTGGGGGGTCAGGAGATGAGCTCCTCCGCCGCCGCCGCTCCTCGGGTAACTCGGTGGCGAGTGGCAGGAGTGGTCCTCCGCGACCACCGGGTGATCGTCCTTGAGCTACATATGGAGTCCCTACAGGACGGGATCACTCTACACTTAAATTCTCAGGAACTTAGGTTCCTGGTGAGGAATGCCCTCTGGAGCTTGTTGGCAACAAAATTGAAAGAGAAATGGAAGCGGTGAGGCTGCAATTGGAGGTGGCAGGGTTAGGGCGTACCGAACAGAAGCTACAGTTGCCCTCCAAGTTACCTGGGGGCACATGCCTCTTGATCTCATGGCAGTCAGGGCTGCAGGCTGATATAAACTGAGAAAAGGTGACACAGAATTAAAAACTGAATGCGAGTTGTTCCAAATAGACACACATATTTTCGTCCTGGGCCACAACTCACGCAGGTGATGACGGGACATGGACTATTTGAAGCGAAGCTCTCTCAGCTGGGCTTGCTGAATACCTTCCGCTGCATCTGTAGTGGGAAAGAAACCTCGATTCACCTCATCTGTGCATGCCCGCAATGGACCTCGCGGCAGAGGCTAATCGAATCGACATCTACACGCAGATACTGACACTTTCTCGTACCATACAACATAAACAGTCCTTCACACTTCTTGAAAATTTAGCCTGTGCCATAGTTAACCACAAAAACACTTTACACGCAGTGGTTTCGGCAGAAAGTAGATCCTACCCGGGTTCATAGCCCAAGGGTTGGTATCAGGCCGTGGAGATCACTTCCAGAGGAGCGGCTAAGAGGTACGCTAGGCCAGTTTGCCCCTATATCATTGACTTTCCCATCTGGCTAGACTCCTGCGGGATGGGCGAGAGGTGCACGGCGGGGGGGGGGAGTCTGACGGAGGTCGCAGCGAACACCGATGAGTGGACGAGTCGGCTCGCCCGGGGACGGCGGAGTTTCGTCATCTGAAACTGGCGGGGGCTGCAGAAAGTAGATCCTCTAATTGGTTCTGGTCACCTGCCATACTAACTTCCAGACCAAGGCTTTGTCGACACATTCATTGGTTGGCTGCTCCCCCCTATCGATGACCCTCACGCTGTGTTCCCGCGTCCTCCCTGCACAGCCCGATGTTAGGCACTTGCCAAATTATACTTATTCTTTATCGACAAAAGTCGGCGGGGGGAGGGGGCTGGAGCGATGGAGCGCATTCAATTCAGCGAAGTGGTATTCGCTCGCTGTGGGGCGGCGGCGCACCGTCATCTGAAACTGGCGGGTACCATCCAACTCCTTCATTGTTCCTGCGTTGCTGCTTTGCAATCAACCAGGCCAAAGCTTTGTCGACTCATCCCGTCGGCCGATCACCGCACATCTCACGGCCCCTTCCGTTGGCCCCGTCTTCGCGGCGGCCGTAGCCTCTTACAGAGAAGCCTCCGATCCAGACTCAGAACCTAACTTACACCTTGTAACCATAGGGCATTCCAACGCCACCTTAATCATTTCATTCATTTAATAAATTTTCATTTTATGTTATTTTCACTCATGTACGACAAATGTAAATGTGCCGGATGGTTAGTATTGCTTACCCAAACATTCATATTAGTTAAATGTAAATATGCCTTCCGGCTAGTACTGCCACTAGTATAATATCTTATCCTCACATTATCTTAAAGTAACCTACTATGTACAAAGTTATTATTTTCAAATATTAATTTATGCACTTTTCTTGCTGTTTCATGGTTCATGTTAAAACTTATTTGTAAAGCAAAATAAAATGTACACTCGGAAAATATAGGCTCTCCATCGGAGAGAAAAAATGTAAACACCCCATATTAGTTCGCTCAAATATATGTAGATTAACTTAAAAGCGATGTCAAGGCAAGGGAAGGAGGATAGGGTCGACACCCAGGTGCTTCTGACCCTCACCCAGTCTGGTTGCCGCTAGCATGCCACATGTATTTTGTAACTGATATATATGAAACCTCCCGTCAGGTTGCCCAGGTTCCGGCGGTACCCACGTCGATAGTCGATAGCTTAAAGGTGTAGGCAGAGGGGTCACGGGGTGGGGCCTCCGAACCTTTGTTCGGGTGGCCCTCAGTTGGGCTCTCGGCTTCGTCGTGGCAGTGGCCCGGGCAAAGAGGAGGGAAATTGTTTTCGGTGCACGTGAGTAGCACATAGTTCTGACTCTGGCACTAGCCTGGATCTCTAGAAGCTCTGAGCGGGCAGGGCGTGGCTGGGAGGGTGCCGTGAGGGAAAACTGGCTTCCGGCTGCATCTGGATATCAGCCAGTCGGCGTACTTGTGCGTCGGCGTGTGTGTGTGTGTAGAAATTCAAAAAGCCATATGTGCGCAACCTGGGGAGTTGTCCCCCTGATATAGCAAGTCACGTGTGGTGTTGTAGACCACGTGGGGTTTATGCTGCGCGCGATCCCATTCCATGCCCTATCCTCGCTTCTTATGTACATTTACGCTTACATGCACTACACTACCGCACTTTCGTCCGCCTCGGGCAGTGCCCCGCTGGTGGGAGATACGTGGTGAGGGAAAACTCTGCCAGCCGACGGTAGCTCGGCGCCGGATCTAACCATACAGCAGGGGAAGATCGCCGTCACCTTCCGATCACTAGTAATCAATCATCGATGTAAACCGCATAAAAATGGTTAAAATAAAAGAGGATTTCGACACATTAAAAAGTATTAAAGTTAAAAAAGAAACTAAAAAAGTTCATATGTCTTGCTTTTATCATATTGTTAATTATTCGTTATTTTCGACAGTCATCGTTTTATCATATAAAATTAATTGTATTTTTTTCACTCGTTTGACTTTCGTTTCAACATTTGCGATGTGCGTACGTTTCGAATGTTCCCCATTCCGACGGTCTTCAGCATAATTTTCGGTTTGTATATGTTAATAAGAATTGAAGAATGTGTAGAAACATCATAAAATTTCGAAAATTTCAGATAGACAAAAAAACGAAACAAACAACAACAAACTCTTAGTGTGAAAAGCTATTTATAAAGAGCAGAAAAATCGCAACAAATTTTTCAGGAGCCCTTAAAAGACACTGAAATCTATATTTTCTGCATTCTCGTCCCCAGTAGTTTTGGCAGGCTGCACCCCAAAATGCCAAATGGCATGTCATCTGCCTGGCTGGACAGGCGTTAAGAGCCAAAATGTCGTGTTGCGTAGGCGGCGGGGCGCCGCACGGGTCGGAGCTGCTGTTCCTGCTGGGGCCGACGGCGCTGGTGCAGGCGACGCGGCAGCGCCCGGCGCCCGGCGAGGAGCGCCTCGCCAAGAGCCTCAAGCGCCTCTGGGCGGAGTTCGCGCACCGCGGGTGAGTACACACGTCCGCCAACTGGCAACGCTCAACTTCGGTTATCGTCACGTGGTAAATGAAACTCCCGGGACGAATTCATGTAACACGACAGGAAAGTAAGGTAATTAAAAAATAAATATTCGTCTGGTTTGGATGAATTCCCGGATTATGCCATTATACACCCGTTAACTCACATATTTAATGCATAGTTATGCACTGGAACGTTTCCAGATATTTTCAAAACAGCTAAAATTAAGCCGCTCTTCAAAAAAGGCAACAAAAATGAAATTCAAAACTATCGGCCCATTTCTCTTCTATCAGTTTTTTCAAAAATATTAGAGAGACTTTTTTTTTACGTACGAATGGAAACGAACAGTAAACACGACGCGCTTTCAGATTGCCAACATGGATTTAGAAAATCAAAATTAACGGAAACAGCCATATTTTCTTTTCTTAAATATGTCGCTTCATCATTGGATCAAAACGAGGCACCTATTGGATTATTTTTAGATCTCTCAAAAGCTTTTGGCGTCATTGATCATGACATTTTAATTTCAAAACTACCTTCATATGGAATCCGTGATATTGCTCTAGATTGATTATGTTCGTACCTGAAACAACGATCTCAGAGAGTGGAAATACCTTACTGGATTGATGGAACATTACGTACGCACCTTTCCGACTCTTTGCTCATTGCACGTGGAGTTCCTCAAGGATCGATTTGAGGTCCTATTCTGTTCCTACTTTACGTAAACGGTATGCCCTCGACGATTCGAAACGGAAGAATTCTTTGCGGATGATACGAACATCCTTTGCAATAGAGAAACCGTCAATAGTACAATATCAGATGTTTCAAATTGGTTCCGAAATAAATTAGTAGTAAACGAAAAGAAAACTGTTTTAATGCAGTTTTCCACTTCAAATAAACAATTCTGTGCTCCATTGAAAATGAACCATTGACTGATGTTAAGCCAACAAAATTTTTAGGTCTCTCAATTCAGTCAAACCTTAAACGGAACGTCCATTTAAATGAATTGAACACAAAATTATATTCATTATGCGACGCGTTCAGGATTCTTTCAAATTCAGTCAGCCTTCATACTTCGCGTGTATATTTCGCGAATGTTCATTCCCGCCTGAGATATGGCATAATATTCTGGGGAAATACATCTTATAGCTCCCAGACTTTTAGATTACAAAAACGAATTGTACGAATAATAACCAAATCCCACCCACGTGATTCTTGTAAGCCTCTCTTCATTAATCTACGAATTTTACCATTACATTGTCTGTTGATTTACGAATCAGTGGTTTTTGTCAAAAATGACTTGCTTAAGGACGGGAATATATTTTCAGAAAATGCCGAAGTCCAATACTATAACACTCGACGTAGAAATCATATTCATCAGGTGACAGTATCAACAGCTCATTGCAAAAAATTCACATACAATACATGTACATTATTTTACAACACTTGGCCAGATGACCTTAAACGATTAAATTCAATAGAAAAGCTTAAAGCCAAAGTGAAATCGTTTCTGCTGCGTAACTGTTTCTATTCAATTACAGACTGTACTGAGCATCACAAGGAAAGTAACATTAATTTTAACAATGATACACAATGCATTATTTACCATTTGGACTGTATAAATGTGTATAAACAACCTGTAACAAGTATTCTACTGCAGCCTCCGGGTCAATGACCCCCATCTCGATCAGGTTTTTCGTCCAGTTTCCCTGATCCATTGTGCAAATGCTGAGATGGCCCCTTGGTTTGCTTCTGGACATAAATGTAACTTCATTATCTGTGCACGTCTTCTAGAATTCATTGGGAAATATAGTTATTCAAACTATCGTTTCCATGTTGTTGCGGCAGGAAGTATTATTCCTTCACGAAGGACATCATGGATAAGAGTCCAAATTTATTGCTTATTTATACTTGAAAATAGATTTTATTACATGAGAGCTTTTTTTTAATTTTCAAAATTTATGTAGTATGTGTAGGGATCACAGAATTTTGAAAATGTGCACAGAATTAACTTCTTCCCATAGCACGTCATACGCAATTTCAACTGTTTTTTGACGTAAAATAAATAAATAAATTGTGAAATGCAGCCTAGCAAGGCCATCGAGTATACGGTGAAAGGAATTTCCAGAACTGAAAAAAAAAACTAGAGTAATCACATGTAGCACTCCAAAATGAAAAAAAGTGCTCCAACAGGCATCGAGTATTCAGACTGCACATAGATATTTAGAGGGGTGGATAATGTAAAATCAAGAAGGAAGAAATCATATAAATATTGCAATATTAAATACGCGACGATTAGATAATATCTAATACTATATTATATTACAGTAGCCGACATGGATGCTGAGGTGGCTAGTGTGAGCCGACTCAGCGCCTCGTTCTGAACTGTCGTGGGTTCGAGTCCTATTGTGGACGTGGTTGCTGGTCCCTTGTCTTTCATGTACGCGTGTTGTCGCCGAAGTCCTTATGAGCTGCTGCTGGCCACTGCTCGGGAGCTCACAAGTGTGTCAGTGTCTAGTGTAATGGTTAATATTTGGTCCCATGAGGGACTTAGTGGGTACCAGGCGCGAATAGTTGAAAACCGGCTTTCCTCGAAGAAAATCGGCGGCCCAGGAAGAAAAGAAAATATTACAGTACCTCTGAAATAATAAAATCAATCACAGTTGAAAAACTAATACTTTCAGATTATCGGATTCAG
Source organism: Teleogryllus oceanicus (assembly GCA_964035755.1). Taxonomy (NCBI): domain Eukaryota; kingdom Metazoa; phylum Arthropoda; class Insecta; order Orthoptera; family Gryllidae; genus Teleogryllus; species Teleogryllus oceanicus. Next base: position 120,713,865 of record CAXIVR010000004.1, read on the forward strand.
ATAAAGTGAACCAAAAATGAACCATATTGGTACACTACCAGCGGACTCAGGGTAAGAGCCGTTTTTTCACCACATTTACTTCGTCATTAAGTACAATATATTTCATAATAACGTTGAGTAAATGTTTGTAGAACGCTCAGAGAGAATTTATCGGTGTCATTGGAAAATAAAATTCCTCTGAAATACCTTATGGCAGTTAGAAATCTAATTTTCACAAAAACGAGCACCCACACGCACCTCCCCCCACTGAACCGATAGCCGAACTTCGTAACCAAGCTCTGTAAATCAGGGAAATTAAGCAGCTCGAGACAGCGCGGGTCCGTGGATCGGAGACTGAGAACCCCGGATACTAACGGTGCTAACCCTGACTTATGCTATGCCTTGACGTACGACTGACTTAAGAAGAATTATTCATCGCCAAAAAGGTCCGGAACGTTTAGGTTAATTCTGGACACTTAATTTAGAGGTGAAAAATAGAACCCTATTTTTCAGTGAGTTTCCTTGTTTTCCCTGGCTCTCAGCATACAATTGCTTCATCCTCGTTATTATATTCTTTATTTTATTTGTTTTACGTCAAAAAAGTTAAGAAACTGCCTTTATTGTTACCACTATCACAAACAGTTTCATTCATCGACCTAAGTAAGACTCAAACTTCAATTCTAATAAAGGAGCCTCACACGCGAAACTAAGTTCGTACGTCTTCGATCACTCAACGCTAGTTTCGCTTGGAATTGAGGTCATTACACGTCATTACAAACTTCAACGTCGATTTTGGTCCGACAATTTCTCTCCTTAACTTCAAACGTATTTAACGCTACGTATGAGTTCAAACGTGTTTAAACGTATTTGATTCTACGTAAGTAACCTGTTTGATTACTAACTGTAATGAACATGATGAGAAATGTTTGAGGTGCTGCAGATAAAATTTATTCTAAATAGAAACCAAAAAAGATTACGGTGATATTTTATTAGAATCTAAATGGTACGAGCGTGTACCATTTATACGAGTATGTATCATACATACTCGATGACATTTTTTTTTTTTCATTTCACTTTCATTTAACTTTTGATTGAAATTTTGATAAGTTGCATGCGGTAATATCGTATTAGTGTTAGGTTCCAATTCAAACCAAGGGATATATTGTATAACTTTAGGTAATTGAAATCATTTCGTGAACATTTCGTGAAATCATTTCGATTTACAGTTTTCGTGTTGGATCGAAGAAAAGGCAGAATATTTATTTTATTTCTTTACTCTTGTTGTTCTTTGTCAAATTGTAGCAATTTTAACAACTGTTCGGCAGTAGGCATTTAAGGAACAACGTCATATCTGAATCTAAATTGTAATCGACACTTCCATTTTAAATTCTCTTTGCATGTTAATCACACAACTGTGGACAATACTAGAATTCGAACGCACTTGCGCATGGAATGCAGATATGTACTGTTCCAGAAATGAAAATTGATGTGAACAATAATGCTGAATTCTTACTCTATACTAAACATTCACGCATTAGGGAAGATATGCTATTACCTTAACCGTCGTTTCAGGGGGAGATGAAGTTATCCAACAGTTGATTGTATATAAAAAAAACACAGGGATCAGAATCATGGATACTCTCCACTCGGGTGTTAACAAACCACTCAAGTTTGAATCATTTAACAGAATACTATAATCTCCAATCCCGTACATACATTACATACATTTATTTTATCCATTTTCATTAACTGGATTACATCAAAAACATTCTAAAGACTGACGATGAAATGTATGAAAATAAGCGCAACAAATCCAACCGCAAACATGTAAAAGGAAGAAAGTCGAACAAATGAATGCGACGTGTCTGAATGGCAGCGATTGCATCGCGCGGGTTCGCACAGGAAGTGCGTGCTTCTGGCGGTGACTGCAACTGACAGCCTCGCTTCAACGAGCATCGCCCCACGCACGGCTTCTCAACTGCCAGCAGCGCCGGGCGGCAACTTCCGCAAGTGTCGAAGGTCAGCCATCAGCCGCGGCTCCAAGGAAGTCCTCACAGACGATTCATGACTAGCAATGAGGAGGAGAAGGAGTGGCCAGTTCGTCAGACATCCAAATGCTACTGTGGACGGGTTGGAAGAAGTTTTTCTAAGAATTAGCGCAACTTGGCATATTCAACATTTGTCGTGTTGTGATCCATTTTTGATAATTGGAATGTTAATGACGTCACAGTTGTGCGGATTGGAAATTCTGAAAGTGTTCAGGAAGTTACCCTCTCTGGAGAGTGCATTTGAAACAAAACTTATTAAGGATATTTACAATGTGTCATTGCTGTTTTGACCTTCCTTTCCAGCAGAGTATAATTTGTTGAGTTTTAATACATACTAATTACTATTTACATGTGTCGTATAATTTTTATAGATAGAAATAACCGGGCCAATTTTCACGATAACCTACACATTATTTTCTAAATTAATTCTGGATTATATTGTTTTGACATTTTTGGGATGCATGTCGTTCGATTTCGTCACAGGTCAATAGACATTTAAAGGTTAACATCTATAATATTATTTTTTACATTGAGGATCTTATCGGCATTATTGATTAGTTGCTAGTTGACGTGTGAGATATCTTCAAGTAAGTATTTTGAAGAATAAATCGGATGGCAAAATTCGATTAGCAACGTAAAAGACCATTAAATTGAAAATATCATTCATTTAGAGAACATTAAATTTCTTACGAAAGTGGTATGAAAAAATCCTGCTATTTTAATTCTTAGCAAAAATCAAAATCTAAATATTGTAATCCATTTCTGTTGACTACTTTCGTGTTTTTTTATTGGTTGATTATATTTCGTGTTTTCGAGCGCTGCGATGATCATAAGAGTAGTGCATGCTATATCTCTGTAGGGGCGGTGTTTCCCCCGAAGTAGAGCGTGAGTATCTACTTGTGAAGTTTCACCACCAGGTGCCTACCACAGCGGGGGCGACCCCAACCGGGATACGGTCTAAGCTGCCGACTGGTTCATCGAAACCCGTGGTAGGGTAGTGAATGCGAGTGAAGTGTGAGTGTAAATTGGGAGAGTGGCGCGAAGAATGACGCGAATGACAAGAATGACGCGGGAAAGATCGCACGCTGCCTGTGGCACGTTTATTAAGATACGACTCAGACACTTGCTGGCTAGTTATCAGAGAAACCACGCTAGGATTTTTCTCAAGGGAGTGGATGAATTTGATCTAGCTCATTAGCTAGTGTCGAAAATCGATCACCATGAGAACTCGATCCCTAGGGCCTCCAGATCGAAGTGGCAGCAGACATAACTTTAATGCTGCCACTAAGCCGGTCCAGTTGGTTCGATGTAGTTTAGAGAAAGTTGACGTGTTCACCGACTAAAGTAACGTGAACTCATAAACTCTATTTCGGAAAACACTATTTTATACTCGAATGAAAAGTTCGTTACTCTCGTAGTATAATTTATCGCCTCCATCGCTATGCACACAATTTAAACTGCGTAAGTTTCGCACCACTCCGGTGTTCCCCGACGTCCCACTTGACATTCGCCCACAGAGCAGCGGGAATCTAAATTCCCAAGCGACCGACGCTCGCGAGAGACTCACCGACTGACACAATACCCCGGGCAAACAAATGAAGTGAATTTGCATGGCCGACACATTGCCAAGTAGATAACAATGGACGCTATCTGATCATTTTAATATTATTTGTACTCACTGATTTATTCGCGCTGTGATAGCAGCCTCGACAAAACCCGCGTCATTTTTATCGGTGGACGGATTCCTGCAGCGTCAGCGCCACAAGAGAGGGGGGCGGGGGAGGGGCGAAGGAGAACACAGGCAAGAGGAGAGAGGGCAATGCAGAGACGAGCAGATAAAAATCATGGCAGTAAGAAGAGAATTCAAAACGAGGGATTGAGATGGGTCGTGGAAATAAACAAATAAATGGCAAGGTCGTCAAAATGAGAAAAGCGTACGATAAGCTTGAACAAAGGCAAACGAAAAATAGGAGAGGTAAACGAAAAATAGGAGAAGAGAAAATAATGCAATGGAATCGGTGTTGTGATAAATAGAGACAAAGAAACGACAAGAATACAGAAAGGAATAACAGATGGATTGCAAATTAAAATTGGTACAGGTACAACAGCATACATTTTCTCACATTATTTCTAAATATGCATTTTTCGAAAATTTAGACAGTTCAACGGAAATAAGACTTCCGCTATTCTTTTAAGCGTACTTTATTATATTCGTGAAAAAAAAAGAATGAATTTAGAGCGGTTTTTGCGAATTTTTTTAATTGCATAAATTTCAAGAAATTATGCAGAAACTACTTGTTTTTTTAATGTGCATGACATATTTTCAAGTGCTGATTTTGTATAACAGATTTTGTTTGAGGCACAAATCTTAATCTTGAGTATTGTAATCTTCACATCTTAAAAGTTTTGCAATTTTCGAAAATACAGTGTGTTGCTGGAACGGATACGAGCACAAGTTTTTGGCCGCTTTTTTGACACATACAAGGAGAAAATTTAAAGAAAAACTTCGGAGCAGTTTTTGAGAAAATAAATATTTAAAAAATTACCTTTATTTGTCGCAGACTTACATGAAAACTAATCATATTTTCGAAAAATTATATATGACCTTATTTCATAATATGTCTATAAAGAACAGGTTTTATTAAGTAAAAAATATATCTTGAATATTGTAGTTGTAGGACGACACCAAAAAATTTGAACTTTCGAAAATTCAGGGATTTCAACGAAAATGAGAAATGCATAATTCTCTTAAGCGTACTTTAAGAGAGGACAAAGATATCCTCTTCCGACGACAAAGTTTAATCAAACAATTGCTTTACATTTGTGAGAAAGTTTTGACAATGTTGCTGAAGTATCATATAATGTATCCTCCAAATTCAAAATACCCGTTTTAAACAGAGCGCCACGAGTTAATTTAATTCGATCGTGAAATATTTTGGAGAAAATGAGCAGAACACTTTAGGCGCTAGCGCTGATAGCTGAATCAGGCGGTCAGAAGGACAGATAGACAGACTGAGACGTATAGTCGGACTTTTTACCGTCAATCTATTTTCGTGTATCAAGGTCACCCATAAATAAGGATTCTGACTACATAACGTCTTAGAGGAAGTAGTTTATTAAAGTAACAAGATTTTCCCTCTTCATCGTTACCAGGGCCCAGCAATTAAGAGTTTTCTTTATTGAACGACCGCCGTTTTCCCGAAGCATTACAATACTTTATCTTTACTGCGTAAACAGTAGCAAGAAAGACAAACGTTTAGGTTTTCACTCTGGGACCCCTGCCGTTCCGCTACTCTCCCTCCACCCCCGCTCCCGTCACGACTCATGCCGTCCCGGTCCCAACCGCTCTGTCACCATCCCAGCGGTTCACATATGACCCGTCTCGCTCCATTCCTACCGGGAGCGGTGGCTCAGTGCATCAACTGATGTCACTGCATGCCTCTCACCGAGAGGTCCTAGGTTCGATTCCCGATTCCACGATGGCAGCTTTGCAGCTAGGTTGAATTCAGTCGCCGTCTGGAGGTTTCACAGAGTTCCGTCTCGATCCAGTCTGTTTCGTTGATTTCCGTTTAGCTCCGGTTCGTTTCGCACCATTCCCTCTCGCTTCTTTCCGTCTCGGGCCGGCCCCTTTCGCAGAGATCCGCCTCGATCCGGCCCATTTTGCTCCGTTCCTCTTTCTTTCCTCCGCCTCGATCCGTTTCGTCTCGCTCCGGTCAGTTTCGCTGAGTTACGCCCCGATCCTTTTCGTCTCGCTCCGTTCCGTTTTGCACCGTTCCGTCTCGCTCGGGCCCGTTTCACTGAGTTCTTCCTTTATCCGTTTCGTTTCGTTTCGTTCCTTTCCGCCTCTCTCCGATTCGTTTTGCTCCGTTCCTCTTGTTTCTCTCCGTCTCGGCAGAATCAAACCAAACTAGTCCCAGAATTTGTTTTATTACTAATTTATTACCGCAAATCCATTTATCTTCACAAAAAAACGGGTGGCGGTTTAACTTGATACCAATTATTTTACCATTCATCTTCACCCAAACGGAATTTTCCTGTACTTTCGATTAAGCTGGTCTGCTTACCATATGAAAATCAAACGCTGCGTGAAGAGAACTAACTTAGGAGACTGCTTTTGCTTCCACAGGGTTTTTTGTTGCGCATTGGCTAGGCAGCGTCTGCAATTAATAATTTTCGAAAAAAATTGCTTAAAAAATCACGGTTAATTACAAAATATTTTTAGTTTAATTACTCCAGTTGTTAATACATGCTCAAAACGCTTTGCGCAATGATCAAAATACTACGCCTATTTCAATAAATCAGGAATGTTTAATACCTGCTGTCTATATATTTCCGTGCATAAATTACTTGAAACACTTATTTGTTTTAATAAAAAAATTCCACGATAATTAATTACCGCTCGTAAGATTTATAATTTAAGTTCATTCGAGAATCATCATCCTATTTAAGTTCAAAGGAGAATCACATCTCATGGCTTCCAAATTGATTAGACATTTTTTGTACGAATAGTAAACAAATCATCCACATGATTCTTTATTAGTCTAGGAATTTTACCACTGCCTTGCTTCTTGAGTTACAAGCGAGGTAACATTCTTTTCACCCAGGACGAATGTCTATAAGTAAGTGTTATTACATTGTATTGTAGTAGTAACCAGTTTCATCAAGTGTCTGTATCAAGAGCTCATTTCCAGATGATATGAAAGATTCGCATCAATACACAATTGTAAGTGCGAAGAAAAATCTTTTCTGTTATGTAACAGTCTCTCTACAATTAGAGTCAATACAAGTTGAGCTTTAAAAAGCACAACTATATTAATTTCAACAACGAAATTGAATGTTCCCAGTATTTTCTCCTTACTGTACTTCCAGGTCCAGTAAACAGATTCTAAAAATACTAGTATTTTTAGTACCCGTTTACTGTGACAGTACAGGTATTTTTCGACACCTTTATCAAAAACCTTTATCCGTTTATAGCGGTAAAATATCTTTTTAAGACGTCTACACCGGTCCGTAAAGGTTATATCGGTATTATACAGGTATTTTCAATTTAAAATAATATCCCCTACACCATCCACACTAAGAAAATAACTTCTTAACACAGTTTAACTTATAAATGTCAGGTCTTTAATTATTACTTTATATTTCTTTTTGAATTTTTAACTTTTTCTCCTTATATTAATTAAAGATGTGGGCCTGAAAATTCGTCGCTCGTACGAGGTTACGGCGGATTTTTATACTGGAGGTTTTCTGCATTTAATGGCATACAAACGCAACAACACTACTCAGAAATAATAACCCTTTCTGTGAAAAAATAATGAAGCACTACGGTGATGTTGGTAGGCAAATGTGCAATTTTGTTTCTGTAGTATTTGAATAGCGATTATTAATTTTTTTTTTGTAATTTAGGAATTTAAAAAATCTTGGGCTATATACATTGTCTTTTTTAACATTCACTTCCCTTGACAATCCGTGTGCCCCCTGTTTTGGGGAATGGGGTGAAGAATAGCAAAAATATTGGTTTTGCGGTAATAAATTAGTAATAAAATAGTTAAAAATTCTAGTACTAGTTTGGTTTGATTGAGATGGTGGACGGGCCAGCTTGATTATTTTAAGGAATGAAAACAGAGTTACTTCTTATGGTTATTTCTGGTTGGGTAGTAAGTATTCTCACCACGTTTTATGAACCATGGGCATCTGTTATTGCTTTCATGTTTTGGTTTTGTATAATTTTATAATTTGTAGTTTATTCGATTTGATTGCATCGATCCACACATAGCATGCGCAGAGGAGGGCAGTTCTAAGGGTTGTTATTGAAAGTGTGTGTTCGCAAGGATACATTTTACTTTGCTACTAATTAAGTAGTTTGGGATCCTATTAAAATGAGTTTGTATATTATTACTTGGTGCAAGATTCTGTTGAAAGCTTGAGTGCCTATAAAACTAAAAGGCAACAATTCAAATTCTAAGTTTCGAGATATTGCTGTTTTAAAGTTTAATATCGCTATGAAAGTGCCAGTTACATTATTTGAATTTGAAATTTATAATTAATTGTGTACTGTAATGATATGAATTTCAAATTCAAGTGATGTAACTGATAAATTTGCCTCACTTTTAAAGTGTGATTTGAGCATGTGTAGGGAATTGGAAAAGAACACAATGACAAGGAAGGAAATGTATTTGGAAAGCAATATTTTCCAAATGGTATGCATTTCAAAAGGATGCAATTGAACTGGAAATTTTTCAAGCTTTTTTTATGAAGTATACCAAGACAACTTAGGATTATAAAAACAAATCCATCGGAGACATTACTGAAGACAAGATTAAGCATCTCGTGCAAATGAACAGACTTGAAAGAAGTGTATGGCCTACATGAAAGGACATCAGATTGAGTCGTTTTAGAGTTTTGGTCAGCTGATCTCTTTTTAGCTCGTTTCAATTCATGGCTTTAGTGGGGCACCGTTCGAGCCTGGAAAAGCTCTCAACTCCCGACTCGTCTCTTCATATTGCAGTGTAGTGCATGTGTGTGTGTGTGTGTGTGTGTGTGTGTGTGTGTGTGTGTGTGTGTGTGTGTGTGTGTGTGTGTTGTAAGTAAAAGAAGAGGGGGCATGATTGAGGAGACAAAAATCGCGTGCTCTACGTAGCCGTTGTTTAGGGACCGGCTGAGGTATTCGCCGGATATTAATAGGAGAACCTATAGCTGTATAGCAAGTAAAGCAAATTTGTCACCAACGGGACCTCACGTTCTAGCGGAGGCAAGAACACCGCCACCTCCCGCGATGGAAGATTCACTTTCCTTGCAAGGCTAACGCACCCGCAATTACCGATCAATAACCAATTCACTTGAGAGACGAAGACTATTTCCGAAGTGCGTGCCCGGGCGTCTATGCGTGTGCGTGTGGGCGCGTGAGAGGGTCCCCGCCGCCTCCGCCCTCGACCCTCCCGGCGCGCCAGCCACCCGACCTCCAGAGGGCCCAGCAGTCCACAGCATTCACTTTTTCACAAAGATTGGAGCTCGAAGAGACGAGGAAGCCCTTTTATTTCATTTGTGAATAAAATAAATGGCTTAAAGACATTTTTCATGAAGACTGCGGAGGGGTCGAAATCTACAAAAAATTAGTAAATTTACAAGAAATCATCAACAATATATATATATTGCAACGGAACACACGTCATCAGTGTTCGTACGACGCGCCGTGCATATTGCAACACTATTTTGATCAGGTGTCGTTAGCCCTAAGGGAATCCTGCTCCGCGTGGGCGTTGTCCGACAATTCACTGCCGTCCCGACGTCAGACCTGTCGAGTTGTTCTAATGTAATTGCCTGTAGGAGGCTTATATTGGGATCATTTTAGGAAGAATACTAAAGGAAACGATCGTGGCTCTGATACACATAATAATCTATTCTTAACTCAAGTTAACACACAAATACAATAAAATGGTTACTCTTTTTCCAAGACCTACTCTTGAACACGAGCTTCACGTTCTCAACTGGACATTAAATGCAACTGCAACTGCACTTTCTTTGATTTGTACAAGCTTAGTTATTCTTTAAGATTGAGTTCATGACTTTGCCCTATTGAACCAGCTGGTGTGAGAAATTCCCTCGATCCTGATTACGAAATACTCACAAAGTTCTAATTATTCTTCACCAAACTATTAACATTTCTTACACACTGATTAATTAAATTAGTCGTTTAAATAATTTACAATTCAAATCAGCCATACGAAGCCTTGTGCAAGAAATAATTTTTCTCGCGTTCATTCACAAAAAAACCTTGCTTGAAGAACACAAATTATTCATCGATTTTTAAATTACAATTATGATTTCAAATTAATTAGTTCAATGTCTCTGTTCTGTCTTTGATGCCTTTTCCACGCACGGGTACTCACGCTTCTGCAATGTGACACGTGTAGAGTAACCACGGCGGATACCACGGGCGGAGCGTGAACGCCGCGGTCTCGGCGGGCAGCGACCTCGGCGACGCGTGCCAGCAGCGAGTGGTGACGAAGCTCTGCGCGGCCTCGGGCAAATCCAGCGGAGCGCTCGCCACTTCTCGGTTGCGGCCAAGCACTTCGCTTTCCGTTGCTGCCGTCCAAGTCCAATTCTTTTCGGCCGATAAAACGTTTTGTTCGGCCTCTCCCATACGCACGTTTCCAGTTTAAACACTAAGACTCCTCTGACCACGTTGAACGTTGGAAGTTGCCCAGGGTTCTCGCCTGTGCGATACGGTGCAGTGACTGCGTGGAATTTGTCCGTGGTATGCCGAAATGAGCCCTTAATCACTCATCGGAAATTACTGCAATTCTCCTCATCACAGCACGTTTTTTCAACCATCGTACGATATTAAAAGCATAATCATAGTCCGTCCTCCCACGAGAATTTCAACGATCCGTTACGTACGAAAATCTCCACTGTACTTCTCTTACGCAGCTTTCATCGAACTGTCTTTCACGAAGATTTCAACTAGACTTCTGCTACGCGAGTTTCGACAAACCGTCGCTTTCAAAGATTTCAACTAGACTTCTGCTACGCGACTTTCGACAAACCGTCTCTCCCGAAGATTTCAACTAGACTCCCGTTCTTCTAACGGTAAAAAATTCTTGTTGAGGTTTCCCTCGATTTTTCTACAGGAGCCAATAGCAAGGTTTGGTTCCTGCTCTTATCTTCGGATTTTCTCGTTGGTCGGAGCGCGTTCCCCTCGACCTGGTCACTGCAAAGCTCAGGCGATCACGTTGCCAGCGCGCCACGTTTGAACTGGTGGACCGCCCGAGACGATATTTGCGAATTTCTGTTTCGGGTTTGGCCGTGGTCGGGGCACATATTCTTCATCTCAATATATATATATATATATATATATATATATATATGTGTGTGTGTGTGTGTGTGTGTGTGTGTGTGTGTGTGTGTGTGTGTGTGCGCGCGCGCATGCGTGCGTGTGTGTGTGTGTGTGTGTGTGTGTGTGTTGGTAGATACCAGAGCGGTGAACGTTGACACCGTGTAACCTATCTCTATGACAGTTGGCACGTCTACGTGTTTTTAACAGGGCAAGTTTATATGCTGTTCATTTTGTTGTAAAGTTTTCTAATTTTCTTGGTGTGGACTGCCTTTCAGATTCTCCCCCATCGGCTTGCCAGCTGCAATCTATCGTCGTCCGAAGTAACTTTCTTTCACAATTACTCAACTTTTCAGTTTCCTAATAGTCGGACCGAAATAGTACTTCAAGAATACTAAAGAAGAGTAAAATCTTGCCCTAAATAGAAATTTTCATTGAACAGTTTGAAGTCGTTTTTAAGAAAATGGCAATTAAGAAGCATTGCTGTAGATTAGAAATTTGAAGCTCTTTTTCACAGGAATCTATTGAGTTTTCGAAAAATTTCATTTAAAGTAATTTAAAACATATCCACTTATAAATGCAAGAATATATAGAAATCAATCAAAATGTGCATATAAAACATATCCACTTATAAATGCAAGAATATATAGAAATCAATCAAAATGTGCATATCAACGGCGTAAGAGATATTTTAAAGAAATAACATTTGTGTATTTTTTGAAAAAACAAAAGAATACACCAAAATGGACTTCACGTCATATTAAACAGTGGAATTAGGAACCATCGGAAAAATTTTATGAGAAAATTTGGAGCGAAATTTGAGAAAATTGCGTTTGAGCGTTTCTGAACATGCGGAATTTAGAGCTTATTTTAACAGAAAACTGTTGAGTTTTCGAGAAAATGTATTTGACATTATTTAAAGCACATGTATCATAAATATAATAATGTGAAGAAATGTTACACATTTTCATCGATTTGTATACATTATTACATTTGTGAGTAGAAGTTCTTCTAACTGACTTTAAATGAAATTTTTCGAAAACTCAATAGATTCTTGTGATAAAGAGCTTCGAATTTAGCTTTTACAGTAACCGTGATCGCCATTTTCTTAAAAAGGTCATTAAATTTCAATGAACATTTCTATTTAGGACGAGGTTTTACCCTTATTTAATATTCTTCTATATTTGTTTGTACTATTAGGAGAGCAGAAAGTAGAGAAAATTTAAAAAAAAACGATAGATGGTAGCTGCCCAGAGAATGGAGGAAGACCTTAAAACCAGACCACACCAAAAAAAAAAAAATTAGAAAAATTTGCTACGAGAAAGTCTGTGCCATTCTTTACCGCCTATAGTTTTCTTTAAGATTTTCCAACGGGTTCCTTATTGCACTGTTTAATGTGACTTATAGTTAATTTTCGAATATTCTTTTGTTTTTTCAAAAAATACACGAATGTAATTTTTTTTTAATTTCTCTCACACCATAATATGCACATTTCTACCGATTTGCAAACGCATTTGTGAGTTAATGTGCTTCAAATGACTTCTAATGTAGTTTTTTAAATCTGAAAATTAGTCTGTGAATAAGGTTTCGAATTTCAATTTTCTTAAACCAAATTATTCGATGAAAATTGCCATTTAGGACGAGATTTTACTCTTATTTAATATTCTCAATGTAATATTGCGGTTCTAGTATTAGGAAACCGTAAAATTGAGAAAATTAAAAAAAAAAGTATTTTGAGTGGCGATAGATGGCAGCTGGTAAGAGCGTGGGCAAGCCGATTAGCTATCCAAGACCAAATAAAATGGAAAACAAATACGAGAAAGTATGTGCGATTCTGTAGGAGTACTAGTTTTCTTTTAAATAAGTAACCACCAAAAAATTTAGATATTTGTCATAATGTCTATTAGTCATTATTCTATTAGTTATTTACTCTATTAGTTATTTTATGTTATAATTTTTATTAGACAAGACAAGACACACAAGAGAAACTCATTGACACCCTAGCCATTGTGTGATATTTTATTCACCCACAATGCCAAAGTGTGTATGAATCCTCAAGTATCAAAATTGTAAAATGTTTTAAGTTTTTTGCATGCATCTACTTCCTATTATTTTTTAGACCAAGAGTCTTTGAATTTTTATACATTTAAGTATTTGCGCAGGCAGTGAGCGCGACACGAAATGTGAATTGGTCATTGTCATAATAGTGATAAGCGGAAAATTTGTACATCTTTTCGTAAGTTCTTCAAGACCCACGCCTTGTGAAGCGACGCTCATCTTTCGATTGGTGACCTGTAGGTTATCTTGTTTCCGGTGTATCTGCGAAACTGCATCCCATGTACGCGTCGCGTCTTGCACGCCGAACTTTTGTAATTCCCTTCTACGGTTGTTTTGAAGAATGGTGAAATATTTAGAGTGAATTTAACACTTACTTATGTTTTTGTTTTGTATTATATTATTATTGTTTATTGCTATTTTGTATAATAGTTATTAGTTTTGTTTTATATTATTAACATTTTTGAAATAATATTTCTAGAATTAAAAGTAATGGTACACCTATTTTATTTTCGTAGATTAAGTACTATTTAGAAGAATGTCATGTTTAGAAGATTGTCATGTTTATTGATAAGTGTGGAAGGTCTTGAGAACATCAGGATTAAAATATTAATAAATATTACCCACAGATTAAAATATTCAAAAATTCTTAAAATTCAGTGAAACTTCTTTGTTTTACCCCTACGTGAAGATAAATTTTAATAATATCGAAATACATAAAATAGCCATTTGCATTTAACGATCCGTTTTCCAAACATAACTTTTGCTGGACTTTCTTGGAAAATTCAATTATACACCGCGCCACTCTTGTATCTTTCTACTACCAACATCTATTTGTGACCGCAGTGTTCTTTTCATACGTTCGAAGATTCAGGAGTTCAGATTTAACTTTAGTATTGGTTTCGAAAATAAATATAGTATGTAAACTACATTTGTATGTTATTGTAATATGTCCTCTAGGTGCACTTTCCACAATAACCTCTATCGCCTAAAATGAAACACGTCCGATGAAAGTTTTATCGTCGATGTCGCAAAGTGTAACGAGAACGGCTTCCAGTCACGCTCGTAAGGGTCACTCGAGTATGCCGGACTCGCATATTGTGTCCTCGGGTCCGGGATGTTCGAACGAGTACGAGCGAGTAATATCGCGAAGATGCATTGCTCCAGTAGGAACAAGCTTAAATGAGTGAAAACGAACTAAAAGGAGACGAAGCAAGCTGGAATAAAATGAATCGTGTTTGTCCAAGCCTAAAGTACTCCAAATTGAGATCAAGCTACATGAAAAAAACATTTATGTGTTAAGGACGAAAAATGAATGATTTTGGAAGCAGTGTTTACGAAATGAAGCACACTGGAGCCAAGCCAAAGCTGGTAAATAACTGAGTCCAAAATTATGTTGGGCCCGGGGTGCATTCAACTATTTTTCGTTAACTCATATCCCAATTTTAAGTTTCAATTTTCAGAGAGAACTCTTTTAAACCAACCATTTTCTTTGCATAAATACAGTTCTCCTGCATGATGATTTCTGAAGTTGTCATTTACCATTCTTGAACTAATGAAGTCAATGCACGGATTTTACGGAAGCGGTAAATCCACGGAAAACATAAAAGTTCCAGGAATAAAAAAAAACATATTCAATTGTGTCTTTAATGTAAATGTTAATAAGCAATGAGTTAAGTAATTTGTGTATCCTAATTATTTGTAAATGTTTCAACATTTATTTGTTTATATTGACGTTACTATTGTAATCAGTCCACCAAAATACTATCTTGGCTTTCTCAGCTCTTTCATGGTCGCGAAAACGGAATGTTGCAGCCGAAAAAATGCTAAAGCCGGAAAATACGAATTAGAGAAGAGCATACGAAAAAAGTTTAACGTTAAGTTAAGGCGAAACGAGCTGAAACAGATTTGTTTACAGTGTACTTGGTTGCAAAATTTGAGAAAGTGATGGTGCTTGTTAAACACGGCTGTTGATCGAGTGGCATAGTTTTCAGAACTTCCTTTATTTGGGCTTGGCCTTTATCGCGAGTATTGAATGGAAGCGCGTGGCACAAATAACACTTTGCCCTCAGCAATAATTCTAAATCTGCTTCGCGAACGGGTTTCGCCTAAAGAGCTCGTGCAATGCAAATGCCATTGGAGCGTTGGCCTCAGCCGGGGCCGCCGCAAGGGCGAGCGGAGCCTGCGAGGGCAGCGGCGAGCTGTACTGGGCCTCCAAAGGCCTAATCACCCCGTTAAGGGCGCCCGCGGCAGGGCTCCGCCAGCCCTTGAAGGGCGTCTTCTTCCGCCCGCGATACGTGACGAGAAACGAGAGCGTCCATTTAGGGCGACGTCGCCCGCCCTCCCGAGCCGCAACACGCACTCGCCAGGCTCCAGTACGGCGACGGATGACGCGTCTCCCTACCGGTTCAAGGGGATATGGCTGGCGCTCTTAGGGCGTACCGATCGATGAGCCGTAGCTACCTGAGCCAGATTGATGGCGCCCCCTCTCGCGGCAGGGATTTGTTTTTCGAGACGCAACATTTCGCAAACAGAAAACTAACGTTTGTTTGCCGGAAATTCAAGTGAGGCATTTTTAAAATATCTAGGTTAGTACAATCCACCGTCCGTTCAAAATATGATCGTACCGGTTACACAGGTTAGCAACCCCTGCTCAATATCCCACACAATAACTTGACAGAAGACTGAAGTGAGACTGCTTCAGGATTACAGACTGATCGTAAATATGTTTATATTATCTTATTACAACTTAAAACAAATTCATTTCTGATAGTGACATTTAAAGTTCAGATCAGATCTATCAAAATAATTCAAGGAAGTAGAAGCGCCTGATTGTAATTCTATTACAACAACCTGCTCTATACGAAGTGTGTTGATGAACACATCCAACTGTACTACATCTTCTCTCCGTTTGGGTAACCCTAATGTCTATCATACCCAACGAAGTGGCTCAATGCGTAGCGCGCTGACTTCGCAGTTGAGAGGTCCAGGTTCGATCCCCGAGCCGGCCATCCTCACCGTGATATTTCGTGGTTTCCCTCGGTCATAAGGAAATTCTTGGCTGGAATGGTTTCAAAAGGCCACGATCACCGCCCCCCGCTCATCGTAATCTCATAATTTAATAATAATAATAATAATAATAATAATAATAATAATAAGACGCCTTCAAGGAAAACAACAGGGAACTACCCATCCCAAGAAAATCCAATGGGGCACCTAACTTCCGTCTATGGAAGAACACGACTAAAGAAGAATATATCTCATACCTTGAGGAATAGTGATTCGGAGTAATTGTAAAGAGATATCACCGTTTCACCTGCTACTTACTCCAAAATTTTCTTTCATATTTCTTAAAGTACTAGGAAAATATTCAGCTTTGGGTGAGAACAAATCAAAAATTTACTCACTTTATATTTAAAGACATTCATCATTGAAAAACGTTATAATCAACAGACTTTTCTTTGGTTGAATAATTTATCACAAGTTAAAATTATGTAACGAAGCTCATTCATTTCCATGATGTTTACTTCTTACTCAACTTCATAATGTTAACAAATTTATGATGAATAAAGTAGTGGCTACTCTACCGACCTGGGTGGCCGAGGTGGCTAGCGCGCGTGCCGACTTAGCGCCTCGGTCTGAAGGGTCGTGGGTTCGAGTACCGCCATGGGCATGGTTGCTTGTCTTTCTACGTGTGTATTGTCGCTGAAGGCCTTATGAGTCTGCTGACCACAGATCGAAAAGCCCGCATGTGTGCCAGTGTAAATGTTAATACACTGTGTATCTTCCTTGAGGGACTTATGGGGTACCCGCCGCAGATAGCCGAAATTGGCATCCCTTGAAGCTGGAAAAAGTAACGTATTAGCCACTCTCGATATCACGTCTTAATCCCTTCTACTCCTTCTCATGAGGCACAATGTAGTAGAAAAACAATATAGTACTATTTAAATGCTTTGTATTTACAGTCTGCATTCAATAAATAAATTACATCAACGTATATACTTGAACATGCAAATGTAGGGAGGATACGAATTGATATTTGTTTGGAATATATTTGTGTACTAAGTTGAGCAAAGATTTGCCAGGTTTTTCCTCGTAATCCGAAGAATAGATCTGGGGGCGGTCAGCGTTTACGCAAACGAGGGCTTGAATTTATCGGTTTGCATATACCGGTGGAGTTACAGGGTAGATTTATGGCCTCGTGTTATAATCGTCGCCAAACCCACAGAAAGGTCTCGAAGGTGTGGTGTCCTAAAATCCAGTTCGCGCCGCTGCCAAGCCTCGTTTTCAAGTCACGACTGCCAGCTGTGCAGAAACCAATCGCGGTGCAAATGCAGAACGGATGCGATAAAAGATCCAAAAAAGAACGCGGAAATTTTAAATAGATTGTGAACGACCCGATATTCCATTTACGAAAGAGATTTCGAAACAATGTTGCGGAAAGAACCGATTCGTCATTCCTGTCAGACGCCTCTTTTTATTTTCCTCCATACTACATTGAATTGAAATGGAAATATCTGAAACGAGAGAGGGAGCATAAAGATGCTGATGAAAATACAAAGTATATACAATGAGTTGAGCCCGGAAGTTTGGCAAAATGCGTTTTTACTTTCTCGTATGTGTACTATATACGGAGTAAAGTACGTAGTGTAGAGAAAGTTAAGTAATCCTGCGCGAAAAACAGCGAATTTTCGGCAGAAAAAATTCATTCCCGGGCCCCGATAACGTGAATGTCGATAAATCCAGATACTAAATTAAGAGAAAAAAAATCCTCTAAAACGTGGTGTAGCCAGAATCCCTGTTTGATGCCGGTCCTCGATGCCGCAAAACCAATTGAAAGCCAAACGTCCGTCCGTCCGCATGTCTGTGAACACTACTAGCGCCTAAGCCATTCGTACAATCTTTTCCAAATTAAAGAATCTCCTGTAGATCTGGCACTAGTTGAAGCTTTGAAATTTTTAAAAACATTCTTTAAAATTTGGGTGTACTTTACATGAAGTCTCCCGCACATTTTCACAATTTTAAAAAATTTATTGTATGAAAAAAAAATGTGGCTTAGGTCCTATTTTCACGGTTAACTCTTAATTTTCGAAAATTACAAAAGTTTGAAATTTTTCTGCGTCTTCCTACAGCTATAAAATTGAACAATGTGTTTTGCTTCAAATGGAATTTGTTGTCCACAAAGAATTCATTAAGGTCATGTAATTTTTTCGTTACCAAATTCCTGTAATAAGTGTTTTTCTGCCAAAAATGCGCCATTTTTTGCGCAGCATTACATAACTTTCTCTCTGCCCGTGGCGATAACATTATAAAATGTCAATATATGCAATTTACCTGCTATTGTAATTGAAGACGGCTTTGCCTGGCCTTGAGTTTTATGTCAATACCTTCTATTACTACAGGCCTAACAACTACGTCTGTGGCGTCAGCACATCTAGGCCGATCGTTCCGAAGGTTAGGACTGATTCGAACACCCGTTGTTTTGCACAAACTCATTTTCCAAGTAAATATATCAATTTTTGAATTCATTAACCCAGTTAAATATAAATGATTATTTATGTAAATGGCATTGATTTAAGGACTTATGAAATAATTTTTTTACATCAATGTAGTGCATACTATTTAATACATTAGATTCTCTGGACTTGCGAAAATACATTATTCCATTCCAAACGTGTTCTGAAATACGAGTTAAAATTAGCTTAAACTAAATATCCATAATATGAAGTATAATTTCGATAATAATATAATCATTTATTTTAACACAAATTCCAGCATTACGAAAGTTAAACTGATTCATATCTCTTTCCCAATGTAATATAAATATTAAAATATGTGAAATGAAACAAAATAATTAAATAACAAAAAACAATAATTTACAAAATCTTTTGCAACAGTAATCGAATTTTGCACTTTACTCTTCTTACACAATGAATGTTACAATGAAACATACTGACTTGTTCCATTATCATATTCTGAAAATATTCGAGACAAAAGTTATTCTTGCATTCGCTTCTAATTGAAGGCCATCATTAATTACGCGTTGCAAATTTTGATACTAAAATCTCTCTCGTATTTATTGTAAACTCTATTTTGATGTTGCAGCTGAAGATAAATATTTATAACAATTCAAAAATATTGATGGCACTGCAGCATGTTTTAATTTCGGTTTTCCTAGAGATGCTTGAAGTTTCTTTGCGTCTTCGTCAAGAGTCCTTTGGGCGAAAATGGACTTCACAAACCTGCAAAACTTTAATGAACGTTAAAAATAATGACAATTGTTAAAACATTTTCGTTAAGAATTCGTAATACAATTATTAATCCTAACAGTATTTAATAACATTACTTAATAAACCGTGATCATATCTATTTTCCTTGCTTTCATCGCATTTTCAGAGTATGTTGAAACCATGACAGTAAAATAATCAAACTTAACCTCATAATCTTGGATCACGCTGAGATTTTATCTTAAGGTGCATTTATTTCGTATTATGTAAAAAAATTGCCGCTACTGTAAATATTATACAGATAATTAAAAATATTACATTTCTGTATTAAAAAAACAAAAAAAATTTGCAAAATGGAATTTGCGTCATCTCATCGAGTACTTTTATCTCTATTCCTACTAAACGTTTAAATAAAAAAAAATTGAAGTCGTTTTTGAGAATTTCTGGTTTTTGTTATTTTATAATATTGCACATATTGCACGCAATATTGCGTGAAGATTACTAAAAGTTGCAAAAAATGTACTTGACTTTAATAAAAGAACTAAATACGGAGAACAAATTTCATTTGAAGGAAAAATCTCTACCTTCAATTTCGTAGTTCTAGGAAGAGGCCAAATACAATTAAAACTTTCTCAATTTTCGAAAATTCAGTTAACATTGAAAATCGGACCTGTGCCGCCTTTAGAAGTGTATTTCACTCTATTCTTGCAAGAAATTTAAAGAAAAAAATTGAAGCGGTTTTTGAGAAAATTTTGAAAATGTCCGAGGAGCTTCATGTAATGTACCCTCAAATTTTAAAGAATGTTTTTCATACTTTCCACGCCTCAACTAGACGGGTGGTGGGTTGCAGGGGTTTCTTCAATATGGAAAAGATCGTACGCATGTTTTAGGCGCTAGTAGTGGCCACAGGCAGACGGACGGACGGACGTTTTGAAAATAAACACTTTTTGGGTACCAGGGGATCGCAAAACGTGTATTTCCCTTGAAATCTCGAAATTGATTTTCCGCAACATTACATAACCCGGACAGCCAAGATAATCAGGTGCGTCAAGCTGGAACAGCCAAGTCAGCACACCACAACGAAACATGTCAAATCATTTAATGCTAATTAAATTGCCAATTAATTGCCACAATTTGGAATTAATTGCACTATTTTCGTGGAGAAAACGGATGTGTGGTGGCTTCATGCGACGCTAGTTCAATGAAAACCATCAAATTATTTATTGCTAATTAATTGCCACAAATTGGAATTAATTATCATGTATTTTCGGCCGAATAACATCAATGTCAATGTCAGCAGGCATGACGCAACACTGAAAATAACAGAAAATAATCGAATATAGGGAGAACAAACGAGCACAACCAAATAAAACAAATATAATTTAAAAACACGATACTAATTTATTACTCTAAACAGAAATTAATTGCTCCAGCAATTTATGAAATAAATAATTTAAAAACGTCAGTTATGCAAAAAAGAATAGGAAATTGGAGAATCCAAAAAATCAATTCACATTCCATTTTAATATATTACACGAAAGATAAATTTATAAACGTGGCCGTGTAATAAATAAATATTGTTAAAAACCGAACTAGAGTTATTCAACCATGCCAGATATTCAAATTTGAAAATAGAGAGAACCAACGAGCACAATCAAAAAAAAACAAGAACACAGTTTATAGACATTTTTAACTAATTTATTACTCTAAATACAAATTAATTACTGCTGCCATTTATAAAAAAATAATTTTAAAAACTTCATAGTTATGCAACCACGTACGACTTTCGAATAGGAAATGCGAGAGTACCAACGAACACATTTTTCAATGAAAATTTCTATTTAAGAGGAGGTTTTTTTCAGTTCTTTAATATTCTTGAAGTGATACTATTAGTTCTACTATTAGGAAACCGAAAAGTTCAGAAAATGTAAAAAAAAAATTAAAAAAAACTTTGTGCAACGATAGATAAGGATAAGGATAGGGCAACACCGTAAAGCCAGTCCGCACCAAGGAAATTAGAAAACTTTACTACGAGAAAATCTGTGTCTTCTGTAGCACCCTAGTTTTTTCTGTATTCAATATTCAAGTAGTATATGGCTTAGGGTAGGGATCACAGAATTTTGAAAACGTGAACAGAATTCACTTCACCCCATAGCACGTCACACACAGTTTTTAACTTTATTGACGTAAAATTAATTAAATAAATGATCATTAGTCTGATACTTTTCACAAGATGGATAGTTTAATTTAAACGAAGATTGTAGTACATTGGAAAGTGTATAAGTGAATAAAACGTGAATACAAGAATAGCATTCTAACATGTTATAACATATTGTAATAACATTATAATAATATTGTTAACTGGTGGTATTAAAAGACACGTACTTTCCTGTCGGTACTTTGACGCAAAATTACGCGTAAAGTTTTCAAGTTTTCCAAAAAAAATTGTACGTGACCTTATTTGAAAATCTTTCTTTAAGAATCATATTTCAAGAGACAAAAATCTCTGCATAACTGCATAATTGTAGTTGTAGGAAGACACCGAAAATATTTTGAATTTTTGCAATTTTCGATAAACCAGAGCTTTCAACGAAAAAGATACCTGCATCATTATCTTAAACGTCCTTCACACTAACCAACAAAAACATTTAATTAAAAAAAAACATGAGGCATTTTTTTTATTTTGAAAATGTCTCAGGGGCTTCATGTAAAGTATCTCCAAAATTAAACTATTGGTGTCATATTCAAGGGGCCGCGACATCAGCCACATCGATTGCGGAATGTAAATTTTGGAGAAAATCTGCTGAACAGTTTAACCGCTACCGTTGTTCACAGGCAGACAGATAGGTGGACGGACGGACGGACAGACAGGCGTTTTGCCGTCAATAGACTTTTCGGTATCAAGGACCCACAAAACATGGATTCTGGCTACACCACGTGTTGGAGGAATTTTTTCTACGTTTAGCAACCGGATTTATCCACATTTTCGTCACCAGGGCCCTGTAATGAGAGTTTTCTACGTCGTAGCGAGAAAGTAAAACAATATTGGATTGCTTGTCAATCTCTAATGAAGGTATACGTGTACGTAGACACCTATAAAATGTAATTGAAATGCTGTGCTAAGAGCAGCCGTGTGGTTGGTTGCAGCGAGCCGACGGCCGGCGGGTTCGGCTACGGGCTGGCGTGGCGGCGCTTCGCCGGCTCGGACGGCGAGTGGGCCGACCTGCAGGAGGCGCCGGGGCCCGCGCGGCCGGGCCCGGGGCCCGGGGGGCGCGACCTCGGGGCGGCGGCGGGTGCGGGCGCGGGCGCCGGCACCGCCGGCCCCCAGCTCCACCCCGGCACCACTGCAGGTCAGACCGGCGCATTCATTTGTGCATGGGTTTTTGTTTCCGGGCGCGGCAGTACCCCTGTAAGTAGAGTGCATGTCATAATGCGGGAGGTGCCGGTGATGGTCCACCGCTGGATAGTTCAGATCCAGTGTCAACCTGTGAGGGTCTCCTTTTCCAAGTACCTCCGCCAGTGAATCACCGCCCCAGACGTGACAACCTAGCTCCTCACTGGTTTCCCGACATGTCTGGTTGTGCATGTCAGTCTAAGTGTGTGTAAAAGGTATTCTTTATTTTTTTTTATTTTTACAAGGGCAGGAAGAAATCTTCCAAAAACACTGCGGAGCCCGCACTCTGCAGCGTGTGGGATTCATAGCTAACCTGAGCCTACCCACTAAAAAACCTTCCCGTTCTTTCGATTCGCTCCCTGCGGAACCATCGTCAGGCACTGCATCACGGGAGGGGCAGATCGGCTTATCGCTCTATGCCAACTGATGTCACGAGATACTCCTTCGCAGTCGCTCTTCTGCCCGACTTCTGTTCTTTAATACGTTTGCGACAAAGGGGACTACCGCACTCCAATTCTCTTGGGATGCCAGCATCCTACGATGTGACGATTGTATCGGGAGTCACAACCTGCAGGAGTTCTTCCCTCTCCTCAACGAAGCTTGGACAGTGAATGAATACGTGCCCCACATCTTCAACCAAGGGATCACAGGTTGAGCATGAGGAGTCATCATCATGGCATACACGGTAGCACCCGTGCATAGTTAACAACTGGTTCAAATAATGATCTACATCATGTTTCTGTTGGGTCCACTTCGTTACGTCAGGGGTAAATCGAAATGTCCATCCACAAGTGGATGATACAACCCACGGCCGTTGTCACTTCCCTTTCTTCCTTCATGATCACGCTCCTAATTGAAGCTCCCTCTCGCTTACGCCTATAGAGCCTGACCCTTTCTTGTGTCATGAGGTCTATGAATAAAACCTGATCTTCTAGACTTTTTCTTAGCAAAAGGCGTAGCAACTGATATAACTGAAATTAAAACCAACTACTAACAACCAACTACTCCCGATCACACACCAGTAGAGATGACTATCAGTTCGTATGTTACTGAGCGAATATCACCACCTAAACTGTGTAGCAAGTTTACCAACCGGGATAAATTTAGAATGTACGTTAACAACTCATTAAGCGCAAACATGCCCCTAAAATCAAGCAAAGATATAGATGCCGCAATACAGATTTAACAGAAATTATAGAGAACGCTGTCTGGAGAGCAACACCAAAAGTGGACATAGTCAAGAACTCACCGTATCGCAAAGTAATTAGACAAAAAATAGCAGAAAAACATCGTCTTTTCCAATTGATATGTTTTGTATTTAAAGTATGTGAGGGTGAGTGAGAAGCGGGGAGTCGACACGATAACGGGGAGGTGATTCGAGTCGAGTTCCCATAGCGTGTTTGTAAAAAATTTAATTCGAGAGTTGGATATGGCTATGTGGAGGATATCCGGAAGCTTGTTAATCTCCTTCGGGATGTGAGTTGCTTCGACTAGTGCTATTATCTGCAAATTAAGATCTGAGATTTTTTTGTAAAAACCTATCCACTAGATCGGAAATTGTAGAGCCCCGGAATGTGTTTTTGGCGTTCAAATCTCCTAATGATATATTGGGGATTGATTGGTTAAATAGCATATTGAAATTAGTTGTATGAAGCTTTATTGTAGGTGGCTTATATAGAGCTATTAGAATGTGAATTTGGTTATATATTGGTAGTTTCATCGCTGTGCACTCGAGACCTGGAGTAGTACGTAAGTTAGTTTTGTTGTTTGTGATAGAATTATGTATTACGGGGTAGAACACCTCCGCCTGTTGATGAGGGTCTGTCCTCTCTTTGAGTTGTATCCGGATATTTTAAAGCTGTCTTTATGATTTAGATGCGTTTCAGTGATTGCGGCTATTTGTACTTTGTTGGCTGTTAAGAAATAGGATAATTCAGCTTTCTTCTTTAAGATTGCATTGACATTCCAATTCATGAGGACTAAGTTACTGTTGTGTTGATGCATTACCAAAGTTATTGATAAACGCTGACGAAATGGAATTTTGAATATTACTGGTTAAAGAGGGGTGGTTAAATTTAGTAAGTTAATAATAAAGCTAGAAATGGAATGTACAATTGAATTGATGAGAGGGGAGTTTCGAATTTATAGCGTAGGCGATGAGGGGTTACATGTATTTCCATTATTTCCTTCGGACAATTAACCGAATAATGCACAGAAAATACAAGCTAGTTCGTGATGACAACAGTTTTTTGTGTGCCCCCAATCAAGGCAATGCAGGCATTGAACCGGGCCCCTCCTTTTGTTCCTTTTTCCGTCTTTACACATAGGTTACAGATTCGTTTAGTTTTGCGAATGGTTTCTGTGCTGGAAGCCGTTAAAGTCTGTGGCAATGATCGGTATTGGACAATTGTTTTTGAAGTCTGGTGACATTTAACAGGAAGGAGTGTTGTCATTTGAGGTCTTGATGTAATTTCTCTTGGGAGATCGCTACGTCAACGTTCTTGAATATTACAGAGGGTTTACGTCGATGAACGACAACCTATTGCCACGGTTCTCCAGATTTCCTAGGGGTTCGAATTTGTTGCCAACTGGCACTGAATATTGGTATTCTGCGTCTTTGATGGGCTTTTTAAGAGATTGTTCAGTTGGATTACTGTCTGCATGGCCTCTGTTACCGAAGTTTCCGTTTGCCAACACTATTTCACTTCCACTGGGAGACATATTCACTGCGCCATTGCATGGAGGTTGGCAAATAAATGCCAAGTCAAGGTATGAAACATTTGTACCGTCTATGCTGCCGTTGTGAGACTGCAAGTTGAGAAGGCCGTTATGGTGTTGAAGACTCATGTTGTCCATGCCGAGGGGTTGGCTTTCAAGCTCTCGTTCGCCGCTGTTGTAGTTGTTTCCGAATGCCTGCCAAAAGTATTTTCGCTCTTCATTCGGGGGCCATTCTTTGGGTGTTTATTTTGAATTTTTTGGTTGGTTGCCGGGGGGTTTTTTTTTTCATTTACGGTGTTGGTGGAGTCGGGAGGACGGGTTGTTTTGTTATGGGCAGTAGGGATGGAATGTATATTGATGGCTATGGAGGACGAATTATTTGGTTTTTGGTTATTTGAAAATGATTGGCTTTGTGATTTGTTCTGTTGGAAGACGGGCTATTTAGTTTTGGTAATTTTGATGATTCAGGTGGACGGGTTATTTAATTTTGGTGATGATTGTTTCGAAAAGGAGGGATTTTTATTTTATTTGGGATGGGAGAACTCCGTCGAGACCTGGAACTTTATTGCTGGTGAAAGTTTGGATTATCTGTTTGATGTTGTGTAGGGATCTTGGGAATTTAGCGGTAGGTGTTTGGTTTTAAGGTATTTGACAGTGTCGGGAATAAGGAGGTTTTTGGGAAGGAAGTGCACGGCCAGCGGCATTGGGCAAAGGTGTCGGAGATGGTTTGGGAGTCGCAAGAGAGGGTGTGGTTTTGAATTAGGAGGGGCGATATATTTGTAAGGCGAGGTCTGACTGTTTGAATAATTTTGTGAAGGTGGTTTGGGCTGCAATTGTCAGATTGTCAAACTTTCGTCGTTCGTGTCGCATCAGTAAAGTGTGTATTTCTACTGTAGTTGTTTCAGTCGTCGCTTGTTTGCATTTTTGATTTGTTTTGTCAGATGTGTTATGGATTTGTCTATTTCTGGTGTGGAGGATATGGTGGGTGGGGAGTGGATATTTTTGGAAAGGAATGAGAAAAAGATTTCCAGTCTGTTTGGGGTATAGAAGGTCGTTGTGGAGTATGGAAAGGGGTGGTAGCAGAGGTCGTAAACAGTATGGGTAGGTGGTCAGAACAGTCAAAAAGGTCGAATTTTGTTATTGGGGTAGAAATGGTTAAGTTGACGGAATGGAGGGTCATGTCTAGAATATCATTTGGTTGGTCTTGGTGAGTGGGTTCTGAAGGGCTTTTAATTTGCATGGATGGATGGCCATTTAAGACATTTTCGAGTCTGCGTCCTTGTCTATTGTAGTCCAGCAGCCCCATTGAGGGGATTTTGAATTTAGATCGCTTATAAGAATAAAAGGGTGGGGGAGGTAGAGAGAGGTGAGGTCGGAGTCGATTAGAGATATATTTAGTGTGATGTAAGTTGAAATAATAATTACGGGTGTTGTGCGAGTTCCTATGATTACGGCAGAGCACTCTGGGCGGTGGTATTGAGGAGTTGGAATTCGGTGTGGGGGATGCTTTTTCTGTTGAGGATTCCGTTGGGGGCGAGGCGGTCGATTTGATGTGATGCTGTTGGGAAGGGAGAATTCCACGAAGGGTTTAAAAGCGTAGGGAGGGAGCCATTTGGTTAGCTAACTCTGTGAGTTATTTACTGCAGAGGCATATGATTGTTATGTTTCTAAGATGTGGGAAAGCTTGATAGTTCGTGAAATGGTGGTGAAGAGGTGCTATTGATCAGTTGCAGTCTGAGTGATTGGGAGGTGTAAGGGCTTGTGGAGTCATAAGCCGGTCATAGGCAGTGGTTCCCTGTGCAGTTGAGGCATTTGTAAGTATGGGTTGTTGCTTGTGAGGGGGGCATCATTCTGTTGGGTGGGAGCTAGTACAAAGGACACAGAAAGTCTGGCATTTGCAGTAAGTGCGGATGTGAAATACTTTCAAGCAATACTAGTGAAAACCCGTCAAAATTTGACGGTGAGATCTGAGATAAATATAAAATACTTTGCCCAGAATAATGCTCACAATACATTGCATTGTTTGGATCTTCAGGGTATAACGAAGATATTGTCATGTGGAATTCCCAAAATTTTGAACAAGTATTACCCATGACCAGGTGGCAATGCAATATCGGCGCTAATTGACACAAAAGAAAGCGCACTATTATACTGACGGATATTATTTCTCAAGTTTTTAGATGTGTCATTGTGTCCTATAAACAATTTTGATTTCTTCTGGCATATTGCTGGAAAGTAAACTTATTTTCCCATTCAAGTAACACAGAGTAAACTCGTTTGCAGAATTTCTCTCACATGCGAAGTACATAGCAAGAACAAAACTGACATTTCATAGACAACGACCCAGCAGAAAACGAAATGACCTCACTATCACGACACTTACGCTGACTTTATCTTTCTCTGCGTCCAAGAAAACGTTTACGTCTTTTGGGGTGAGGGCAACGACTCGGAATTCGACATAACCTGTGAACAACTTCACTACTTCAATACAACCGAGCAAAACCCACTGTCCGAATGTTCTCTACAAAATACGCCACAAAAGCAAATACATGGAAACTGTCAACGCCACAATGCAATTATTACACTGAAACAACACCTTGACGAATTGAAACAAATCTAACAAAACATCAAGCAGCGCCACCATGAAACAGCGTGGACATCTATCGACTCGTATATATCGATTTTGAAACAGCCACCATTTGGAAGAAAACAATTGACTATTGATAAGCGTATTATTAAAGAAATAATTAATTAATTAATTTACACCGTAAATGTTGGTGAATCAACATAAACAATATCTGATAACACATCTAGGGATCACATTCTTTCATTTAAAGGAAAAAATACTACAATCGGTTCAGTAGAAGCTCTAAACGAAGCCATGGCAAAATACCTTATTTTTTAAAATATATAGATTTGCAATGGGGGATGTGGTCAGTCTTTTGATAGTTCTCAGTCCGTATGCTGAAGTGTCCAATGAACATGGGTTTGTTTTCTGAAATGTCTTTTCTAGGTACTTCTTTGGTAAAGAGTCCAAGGAACATAACTGCCAGTTGTCCCGTCGCTGCATTTCAGCGAACTGAATGAGTTTTAGTTCAGTCATGTGTTGTCTGATAGTACCAATCTTGCTATTCTTACAGCAGATAACAGAAACTGTATTAAAGTTTTCATTCTAAATTCGCAATTAACAGAACAAAGAGAAGCCAAAAATGTGTATGCAATACAAATGGGAAGAAAAATGAGTACCAAAGGTTATTTTTGCAATTGCATCAATTTTTAAGACTTTAAGCAGTACAGTATGGCTTTTAAAAATATTTTTGTACGACTAGAGTTTGCCTAATAATATATTACGTTATACTGCGACTATTATGTGTGAGAGGTAGGGAAGGGAGCTCGAAAAGTGTGTGACTGTTGCAGACGCAGCGCAGCCCTTCCGGAGCGCCACGTACACGCTGGTGGGCTTCGTGGTGGCGCTGCTGGCGCTGCGGGGCGCGCCCGGCGGGCGCCGCAGGGCGGGAAGGCCCCCCCCCCCCCCCCCCCGGCCCCCCCACGGCCAGTCGCTTCTGACGGCGCCCCGCCCCGCCCCACAGCTGTGAAAGTGCGGACATGCGTGTTGGAAGAATATGAGTGACAGCGGAGAAATGTCTCCAGTGTTTTCTCTTGTGAATGAAGTGATCCCAACAATGGCTGAGCCAGCTGACGCTTCCACAGACTTTGACATTTTATCAAAGCCGGTCTAGTGCTACTGGCTTCGCTCTCGGCGACTGTTGTCTGGATGCAACCCGAGATGCAATTTGCGATATAGTAAGGTTCAATAGTGACTTTGAGAAGATGTATCAGAAAATGAGTCAAGAGCCCCAGAGTTCATTATAGCGCAGAAGTTAACATGTAAAAAAAAGCCATAGGGAATTTTTTAAACATAAACTTTATCTCAAATGTATATCTATGTCTATTATAATATGCAGGTGCAGAAAATACCCCAGACTACATGTTGACGTTCATGAAAAATGGCAAATACAGTTTTTCTGAAAAAGTAATTGTCTTCCATAAAATTGGGTTGAAAAGTCATTCCGGGCGCGAAATTCAACCCTGCGGCCACGCCACCGGCGCGGCGCGGCGCGGTGTCTGCCAACAGGGGCTGGGCGCAGTGTCGTCTCTGCTTTTTCGGCGAAACTGTCGAGGAGGCAAAAATCGCTTGCCACACACAACAGTACTTTAATTACACCAAGTGTTTTTGAGTACTATTTATTTAATCTATTAAAACTTGCGTACTTATATGCGTTTTTGCTGTCGGTTATAACCACTATAAATACCGTGGTTGTAACCAAGGTATACAGCAGCAGGGTTGAATTTCGCGTCCGGAATGACTTTTCAACCCAATTTTATGGAAGACAATTATTTTTTCGGAAAAACTGTATTTGCCATTTTTCATGAACGTCAACATGGCATCTGGCTTTTTTTCTTTCTTTGTAACGGGAGCTCCTGGAAACGTGTATAAAGAAGCAAGTGCGTTGAGTTACAGCACGATAATCTCTGAATGTTCTGAGCCAATATCGATGAAACTTTTCTACTACCTTCCTCTGAAGTTCAGGAGTACTGTAAGCTATAATTTAAAACCATAAACCTCAATATATTTACTTAATAATTACTTTTGTAGCGTTTTTTGCCTATTATTATATCATAGATTCAATAGTGTATGAATATGCAATAGCCCAAAACCAGAGGATGAGTCTGAGATCTACGATTGAGTCCCTAAAAGCACAGAATTGCGTATTTAGAGGACATGATTGTTTATTTTTACTGTCAATTGTCTAATTCGAAACGATTTTGAGTTTTTCTCCGCTCCATTTATAAAAATGGAGCGGATGGAGAAAAATATGATGTTGGTTTTAATTGCCTTAATTATATTTAAATTTATTAATATTACCAAATTCCTTTAATTATATTTAAACGTCAGTTGCCACAGCGTGCGTTTAAAATTAATTATTTAGAAGCTTTTTCAGATGCAAGCTGGAGTGAAACTGTTGATACTAAATCATTTACAGGATTTATTATTGGAATAGATGGTGAGCTAATCAATTAGAAATGTCAGCGGCATTGTCAACAGCAGAAAGTAAATTGGAAGCACTGTGTCAAGGAGTGAAGAATATTGTTTGGACTCATGAAATTTTAGAAGAATTACAACAATAACAACAATAACAACAACAACAACAACAACAACAACAACAAAAATTTCAGACAACAACAACAACAACAAACACTAAAAATGTTATTTCAATAAAAATTAAAAAAATTTTAAAAAAAAATTAATTAAAAAATAAATAGAAATGTTTCAAAAATTTCCAAATTTAAAAAAATCCAGGGGAGATACCTTGGACTTTTGTTTGATGGACATTATTTATTCAAATTTGAAATCTCATTTGTTATAAAAAAACGAGAAAATGAGGCTTAGTAACTGATATGTATTGATATATGTTGAAAATAAAATTTGTTAAATGTGTCAATAGATAAATGTGAATTCAATATAGAGGAATATTGTATTTTATAAGAAATAAAATATAATACTTGTTAAACAAGTTACAAATGTGATTTAAAAGTTAATATCTATAGAAAAGATGGGTAATATTTATTATATCACAAGCCAACATGTTACAGGGGGGAGAAGCGGTATTCAAAATACTCCAAATTTACGTTCAATTTATTGATGGCCCCCTGTGTGTATCAAAGTTTTAAAAATGAAAATAACACCATACCGGCCATGTCAAGCTGGCACAACCACCATAGCACAATCACATCCAACCAAATCGAATATTTAGTACTCATTTATCACTAATTTATTACCCCCAAATTAAATTTATTACTCTCCCATTTCTGAAATAAGTACTAGGTGGTTGTACTAGCGTGATCATGCTAGCACAACCAAATTCAAAACATGAACACAATCGATTAAAACTAATACGAATATTTAGTACATATTTATTACTAATTTATTACGCTAAAATTAAATTTATTACTCATGCGGTTTAGGAAAAACAATTGTTAAAAACAATTAGCTATGCAACCACGCACGACATTCGCGTATATTACTGAAGTGTACCAACGACCACAAAACACTAAAGCCTTATACAAAAATACGTAAATGTTCAATAGTAATTTATTAAACAAATTTTAAAAAATCCCACGTATTCATTATATACCGTTAAAAATAAATCATAATTGTTCAAACATGCCAGATATACAAATTCGATTATAGAGAGAACTAACATGCACAATCAAAAAAGCAAAGAACATCATAAAACAGACGTTTAAAACTAAATAATTATTCTAAACATAAATTTATTACTCTTGCTATTTACTAAATAAATAATTTTAAAAACGACATACTTATGTAACCATGCACGATATTCGAGTAATAATATAGAGAGTATGCAAAGCCACAAAACCCTAAAACCTATTCAATAAATAAGTAAACATTCAGTTCTAATATTTTACATCTAAGAAAAATTATAAACGTAGAAACGGATTTAAGGGAAAAAACGTAGAAACGGATTGTATAAACTGAATCGTAGTGGCCAAAACAAGCAAGAGATTTAAATTCAAAAATAAAGAGAAACAATGAGCACAATCGGAGAAAACTTAAACACATCATTTAACAGACGTATCAGAGTATTAATTACCACTAAACATAAATTTATTACTACTGTTGTTAACGAAATAAATAATTTTCGTAATAGTCAAAACATGTAAGAGATTCAAATTCAAAAATAGAACCATACCGGAATCCAACTTCGAAGGGAATGGTCCCAGAGATGAAATTTGAAGATACGTCGGGCCTATTGAATCTTCCATATATTTCGAATCTATTCATTTTCCAGCTAGCGTTCCTAGCATTTTCCAGGAGCGTTCCCAGGAAAGCTAAATATCCAATAAAATCAGAAAGTTCAAAAGGATCTCGTTTAATAGAATACAGCTTACGAAATATAATTCGATTTCCACCATTCCTCGCATGCTTTCTCCCATGGGCCATTCAAAGGCCCATCAGTTAGGCTGGGAACGCTCAAACTCCGGCCAGTGGGCTATATGGAGCTGGGTTGGGTAATGACCACTCTCACACAAATCTAGCACGGTCCAGAACAGAGTTGGGTCAAGGGATTGGCACCTCCGTCAAGGTAGCATCCCCACTATATGGAAATTAAAAAAACAACTAGCCAATAATGGTACTAATTTAGTATTGGTTTGGTACTAATTTAGTACCAAAATAAAAAAGAAAAGCGTGCCCAACAATAAACCGTTAGAAAACGACATTCAAAAGTGAGCGTGCCAGCTTGACGTCAAGCTGCAATCCCCACTTTCCAGAAATTCAAAATCAACTAGCCCATAATTATCTTACTAATTATGTACTAATTTTGTACCATAAAAATATTTTTTTGGTTGATTATAAACAATTAAAAACGGATTTCGATTATGCACTTTAGCTAACTTTACGGTTTTTAAACCCATTTCTAATCAAATCTTAAAGTTGAAATGTATACTATAGTTTGGTAGTATAGAGATCTATTCCGTGTAATAATTTCAAACTTTTATCTGGTTCCCCACCAGAGATATTAAAGTCTAAATAAGAGAAATATTGTGGGCAACTTAAAAAAAAGTGTCCGCCATGACACTTCCCTGTGTCAGAAACTCAAAACCAACTGGAGCATAATTATCTACAATTTATGTACTATGTGCGCACGTTTTCTTGATCCTCCAGCTCCCTAGTTCTGAGCCAACCCGGCACAGCACGGCCCGGTAGAAAATATAAGCTAGTGAAGCGGAACGTCATGGATCAGTTTGCAGTGCTGCCCACCTTCGACTTTCACAATGCGGGGTTTTCAATTTTTGTTCTGTCTTTCTAACTACCTGTGCGTACAGTGCTCCTTCTTGTTACACAAGAGTTTCTATAACTATTAATTATTCTTCAGAATTTTAAAAAACTTGCTTTGTTTCTCATTGTTGTGTAGTCCAAGGCGCGCTAGTACGTTGAGTTTTCTGTCAGTGAAGTTGACAGCACTGCACTGCCGTGACGTCAGGCAGAACCCGCGTCTCCCCGCACCCCCCGCTGTGGAGTATCAAGAAAAAGTGCGCGTAAGGAATCGAAGCTGTGAAAGGGATGTTTCTCGGCTTGTCACATCCATGGAGGTGACAGACGCCTACCGGAAAGCGCACGAGGAAAAAACGAAAAGTACAAACGGAACAGAGAGATGTACTTGAGGCATAGAAAAATATATTGACAAACGTTTTAAAAGAGATGAAAAACTTGGGGATGCGACCACATCACTCGCATCCACCGAGCCTACGCCACTAGCAACAAGTTTTCTGGACTCCACCACGGCCAACGAAAGATGGCTGTGGATCGTTGGCCGTGACACAACAATATGGCGGAGGTGGCTTCCAGTTTGTGACGTCATTCCATCTCCCTATATTCATGGTTCCATGTACGTACGTATGCGAGAAAGTAAAGCAGTTAACCAAATAACAAATACTTCATTTTCTAACATTCGCTCTATTGCCGATGCTTGATTTATTGCATGTACTCGGGTAAATTCTTTTTTAATCTCCTGCACTTGTGTCGGTACAGAATGGGGAACTCTCTGGTTAATCATTTTGTCCAGAACTGCACTTCTTTGAGGCGAATGAGAAAAAGGACGCGATTTCTTTAAGCTTCGCAAAGAACGCGCGTATCTGTTTATTCTGAGAACAAGACTGTTAGCATTATTAGATTTAACTAATGATCATAGCGGTGTAAGAAATGTGCTTTCGGGTACTCGTATTTAATTTTGCTTTGAACTCCTGCATGCAGTCCACTCATCACGGTAGCCCCATCGCAACACTGCAATCAATTTTTCGGTTTGCGATGAGTGGTTCAATCTGAGTTAAAATAGTATTAGTCAGACTGTCACTAGCGTGTTTAAGAGATCGAACGAATCCCCAGAATCTTTCAACAGGACTGCCGTCATTCACATAACTACTATCATTTTTATTTATTTTACGTCAAAAAATAGTTAAAACTGCGTATGACGTGCCACGGGGAGAAGTGAATTCTGTGCACGTTTTCAACATTCTGTCATCCCTACACTAAGTCATATACTGCTTGAATTTTGAATGAGGGAAAAACGCTCTGATGTAATAAAATCTATTTTTAAGGATAAATAAGTAATACATTTTGGGCTCTTATCCATGATGTCCTTCGTCAAGGAATAATACTTCCTGCCGCGACAACATGGAAACGATAATTTGAATAACTGTATTTCCCACTGAATTCTATAAAGACGTGCACAGATAATGAAGTTACATTTATGTCCAGAAGCAAAACAAGGGGCAATCAAGGGCATTTCCTCAATGGGTCAGAGAAACTGGACGAAAAACCTGATCGAGATGGGGGTCATTGACTCGGAAGCTGCACAAGTTGCTACAGGTTGTTTAGAATTATACAGTCCAAATGGTAAATATTATCGTCTTGTCTGCATTAAATAATCTACTTGGTTCTTCTAGCATTCTCTACAAATTGTTTTCTTTCAGATTAGCATTTACCTCTGAAAAGCCAATTTCGGAGGCTCTGTGCAGTAACTGATGCTCTACTGACTTAAAATTTCGGGCAACTCCTGTAGAAATATTAGAATCTCTCTTCAAGAAACTTGCGAACCACAAACGTCCAGGTGTATAATCCGAACAATTATTTTCCTTCCATGTGTCTTTCAATAGTTTTTTAACAATGTCCAGAAGATTTTCCCTACTCACGAGAAAGCCAACTAGGCACAGAAACTGTACAGAATACCAGTGTATCCTTTTTTCCTTTTGTTAAAACTGGTGAACCGAAAAATTATTCTCTTGAATATTTTTTATAAAGTCTTCTTGAATTTCTCACTTCCTCCCAGAATTTACTTTTGCAGAATTGATCGAGGGACTTCCATTATTTCTCGCTGCAGTCAACAGAGGGTCGCCACACGAAACCTCTTGTTTTCTATCTATATTCTCCTTTCCAAACTTCCACCACTTGGCTTTCTGAGATACCCTCTTTCTGAGATAGCCTAATCGAAATCAAAACTTAAGGCTCCCACACACCGGCGCGGTAGATCCGCAGTGGGTACGGCGCAGAAAGTTCCGAGCTAGACACGGCCGCGGAATTCGCGGGACCGTTCACGCCGGAGCGTCCATGAGTCAGCGGTTGGTGACTGGGCATTGTCGCTCGACGCAGAGGGGAGCGAAGACTCCCGAACACGGGCGGACTTCCACGAAACTCGAGCTGCAGCGGAAGAAACGCGCCCGACTGCGTTACAAATTTCGCCGCCGATTAAACACTGTCAATCCTTTGCCGCGACGCTCGCCTGCCGCGGTCTGAACGTGCTCATAAGGCAACACGTGAAGCGAAACTTCCGCTGCGGCCAATCCGCGTAGGCCGTGGATCTTCCGCGTCGGTCTGTGGGAGCCTTAATACTTGTTTTTAACGTGGCATCTGAATGTATTATCTTCAAGATATACTTCCTGCTTCTTTCTCGGCCCTGCCGCTAGTCGCTTGATCTGCAGCACTCCTTGATACGGTAGCGGCCATGCAACAAGACTAAGAAAAACGCAACAACTGTGCCTAATTCAATTGTAGAGATAATACAGTCAGATGCCACGTTAAAAAAACAGGACATCAATTAAGGCTAAAAAATTGAAGATCTTGTGAACTAATATAGTTGCTCCATTTGTGGACAGACTGTGGACACCAGGTGTCCACCTCTGGTTCTAGTGATCAAAAGGTTGTGAACGTTAAACAGGATGTATAACGAAAGAAAGAAAATTAATTTGTAAATAAATATTTAAAAATGAGAAATTAACACCGAACACTAATATAGACATTTAGTGTCCACTTTTTAACCATTACTGAATTTGTATTCATATAGTGGACACCTGCTCTAACCAACCACGTGCGTTCTATTATCATCAAAACAAGTATTAAAGAATTCAATGACTTGTGTCAGTAAACAATTAAAACTTGTTTTTTATCGATATGGAATTCCGTGTCAAGTTGTTGAACTTACCAGGATCCTTAGCCAAAACAGCAGCAAACCTCTTCACTTCAGCATATGTATAAACAATGTAAAGTTCAACCTCTTTTGTTGTAACATGGCTCTCGTCACTCGTAGCTCTTCATATCGGCGCCAGATACCATAAGCTGCATTATCCATTCAACGAACTATTGTATTGCCCCAAAACATTTTCTCTTAAGGGGAGTAGGTACTGCCTATACAGCCCCATGTTAAATTACCTTATTTCAGGTTCGCTTAGCTTCAACATTCTCTTTCCTAGCCAATTCAAATTTTAAATACATACTTATTAGGGTCTCTTTGTATGATTAAAATATTTGCCATTTCCATTACTTTCATATTTATTACAAGAAAAAAAATATTTTCATAGTGGAAAAAAATACAGAAATTTTTCAACTATATCTGCATCTAGATCCAAAAACAATGATTTATTTTAAATGAATACACCTTCAATCAGTAGACTTAATTCACTTCTATAACTGGTATAAATTTCA
Source organism: Teleogryllus oceanicus (assembly GCA_964035755.1). Lineage (NCBI taxonomy): Eukaryota > Metazoa > Arthropoda > Insecta > Orthoptera > Gryllidae > Teleogryllus > Teleogryllus oceanicus. The sequence goes on from CAXIVR010000004.1 coordinate 120,750,682, forward strand.
TTTGAATATCTGTATTCATTTCAGAGGTAAGCGTACCTAAAAAATAAAAATTACAAATATCGGGAAATGACACTCAAAGTTTGAAGTAGTAATTTAACTGACCTTAGTATCCACCAGGTTCATATAATGATTTTGAATCTTCCTCATCATCATTAGATATTCTTTTCTTCTTCCTCAGTTCTCTAACTTTAATTTCAATAGATTTATTAGCCTTATATATTCTTAATTTGTCTATCGCTTCAAATGAAGTAACTGTGTTGTAGCCTGCACTGATACCTAAATCTTCTAAAACATTTAGCCTTCCCATGCATCCGTCATTAAAATTAATAACAGCATCCAACACTCCCAATTTTAATGTCATAAACCCTACAAACACACCCTTTGGAATTCTGTTCCAAATTAAATTATTAAAGGATTCATTGACATTTTGTGTCTTTCCATGCAAACACCTTTTAATAATTCTGGTTTGGAAAGATCTCTATAAATTGGTTTTATTGCTTCCATTACATCACTAGGAAGGCCATGATGTTTATAGTTTTGTGGGTCTTTATTATATTTACACCAGGAATCTTTCGGACACAAGGAATGCATGGGATTCTCATCCGTTGAAGCTTTATGGAACCAAGTACACCATACGGCTTTCCTCATTGCTTCTAAACTGTCAGTATTATTTCTAATTGCATTACCATAATAGTCCTGCAGTTTGTTTATTTCACCTCCTGTTAATCTATTCTTTCCACCTATTGGTTTCCCATCAGCCAGCTTCTTCCCCTTCATATCTTGCACCACACGTCTTAGTCTAGCACCCATTCTTTTGTGCACATGCCCAACACATTCAAGTTTATTTATTTTAATGTCACCATAGGGTTTTGATTCTACAACAGCATTGTACCTTTACTGTCTCCATCACCCAAATATTCAGTGCACTGAACACCTCTCTTTTCCGTAGACCTATTAAAAATGTTTACAGCACCTTCCACCTCCATCCCACCTGAAGAACCACTGTAGTTAATGACACAATTACTTTCATGTTTTTCAGTGTCTTTAGATTTATTGCAACCATGGCAATATTTTGTCCAACAGCAATTTCTGTACCTTTAGCCATTGTTCTCTTCTACAGCTTCTAATGCTGCTTGCTTCATTGATATTTCAGCACATTTTTCAACACTAGTTGATATTGCTGTCATAGCTGACTTAAATTTTGTAGCAGGGTTAGGTAGATTCATTGCCCGCAGCACTTTGCCTCCTTCCGTCCCTTGCCAATGCACGTAAACCATACACAAACCTTAAATTAACCTCAAAGCCATTGCCAGTTTTCTTTGATGTATCAAAGCACAGATTGTGTTTGCAATTGTCACAGATAATGACGAGACTGCAGGCCAATCCTTTCTCTTCTTCACAACTTCACCAACAGTTAAACAATTTTCACCATCACAATATTTACATTTTGTAAAGCTGTTTACAGCAATTGACAGCATATGTAAATCAATTAGCTGATATCCACTTTTCAAAACGCCGTCGTTCATTTGCATTTCCTCAGAGAAATCGTTGTTCAAGCATTTTCGAATGGACAGTTTCCTCTCAGCAGAGCTGACTTGCTTTGGTTCCACTTGCACCACTGGAGTTGGCGTGGTAATATTGTCTTTCACATTTTCATTCTTTTTGATATTGTGCTGATTCTTATGCACTTTTCTTACCCCGAACTTCTTAATTCGCGGCATATTCGCGGCACTATATAAATACTTTACGTCACTTCACAAATAAATACTTCACTTTGCAATGCAGATCTACTCACAAGTCAAACTCACAAATTCGCGCAATACAGAAAACAAACAAAATACCAGAGAGAAACTACGGAAAGTGAGTTCCATGGTGGAAATAAGTGTAGCCAACACTTGAAAAGATAAATTTCTTTCTATATCTGAGTGCTTTCACAAATTCAACACACACAAACACGTAAATAGATGCAGGACAAATGCTTTTGTGAAAAGGGGGCGTGGCCATCAAGTGTTGACATTCAGAGAAATGTATAAAAAACACATTTCTGGTCGGATTTTAGCAAAATAAAAAGTAGCACCAAACTCCTAAATACACAGGGAATGAAATTACGTAAAAAAGGGAAAATCGAAAATTTGACCTAAAATGGCTGTACCTACTCCCCTTAAGTGTCCACAATTGGTACCTACCTTACAAGGTTGCGTTTGGAATTTCGACTCAGCCCAATGCCTCCTTCAATCTAATGTACTAATCGCACACTTTTTCTTGATACTCCCATATAAAAGACGGGTTTAGGAGGAGACTTAGACGGGTTCTGTCTACGTCACGGCCGTGCACTGCTGTCAACTTTAACGACAGAAAACTCAGGGTAATAGCGTGTCTTGGACTACGTAACAATGCAAGGCTTTTTACAATTCAGAAAAAAGTAATGAATAATTATAGAAACTATTGAGAAACAAGAAGGAGCACCGAACGCAAAGGTCGTTAGAAAGAAAGTGAAAACTGAGAAGCCCGCATTGTAAATGATGAGGGTGGACAGCACTGCAAACAAAGCCGTGACGTTCCGAGTGGAGCTCATATTTTCTACCGGGCCGTGCTATGCCGGGCTGAGCCAGAACCAGAGAGCTGGAGGATCAGGAAAACGTACGCGCATTGTAGGAGGCGTTGCTCAGCCACGATGTGGATGTACGAAAACACCGGGCGAGAATGCCCCCAAGAAACAAACAATTGTATTGAATTCAAATAAGAAAACTTTTATTAATATTACATTACATGTTCTCAAGTATTTGTTACAATATAATGAAATATTATACAACAAAACTTGTATTTGCACGCATAAAAGAAATTTAGATGGCTAACTGGGTATGAGGGTTTAATAAATTTACACTTTACCCATGGAATGTCATGTGACTTTCACATTTCACAACAAAGCATTGACTAATGGACTCAACATTTCACCAAGCAGATCATGATACCTAGGAACCATACTACATTTTTTCTCAATATCAGAACTGTACATACATACTAATAAGTGCTTCACTGATATCATTTGAGCACAAAGCAGCCAAATTGATGCATTGTTCAACTCAACTTTGGTGTGAAAACTTCTTTGGCAGCCTGAAGTTGGTATAAATGGAGAGTATATCAAAGAGTATTGTTTCAGATTTGGAGAGCTAAACAAATTATCACAATGTATTTTCTCGGCACCTGACAAATATTTATAAAGTTTCTCATAAAAAAAAATCATAGTCACTTGCAACTTTCCCTTCTGGGGGAAAGTAAAGTACCACAAGCAGAAAACATACAAATAGGTTAGAAAAACATAAATCAAGATTTCTGATTTCATTAAATCAACATTACATTAAGGTCCTGCAATATGCTGATTATTTAACAAACAAATTTCTTTAGTACCTATTGTTTTGAAAGAGGAAGATGGAGAAAAACTTCCTAAGCGGCATACCACATCAACACTGCAGCACCTGGTATCAACACACTTCCATGTCATTAATTTTGGAATTGAAACTAATTTTTTAAAGTATGGTACAAGTAAAATTCTTTAAAAATTAAAACAAAAACAAAGTTTTCAGTTACCTTGTACAGTTATCTGTACCATGAAAGACATTTTCAAAAGTTAGCTTTTGGGCTTTAAAGCTGAATGCTTCATAAGAGCATTTGTACATTTTCATTGAGAATTTCTTCTAAGAATTTGTCTTCATTCTTTGATATTAACAACATAAGTCAGTAATAACAATGAGGCAAGATATTCAGGTACACAGAAATAGAATGGCACAAAAATACTATTCCTGGTCAAATTAAATTTCCTAAAATCCTACTGAATAAAATACTGAAAATTCGTCAGACTTCAATATCACATGTGCTCCTCCAAATTAACGCACAAAGGTGCAAATACAACTCGCTACACTCATTGTCATTTTTTACAATACAAGTTAAATAATTCATCAAAATTGTATAGCTTTGTACAAAAAAACATCAATTTTACTGTTAATGAACTTGTGTATCTATTCTGGTTTTAACATCTTTATCATGAGGACAACTTATGCACTTTTAACTTATACACTTAGTTCATGATTTCACATTCAAAAAACAAGTAGAAATATGAGGAAGTTAAATCAAAGTACATCAGTCTTAGCCTTCGAGAAATACAGGCCTTGGGACTTATTAATAACATCAGCAATGTAGATCCATATCATGGCCACATGGTATGCAAGAGTTTGTGTGTTTGCATGTTAGTGGTTAGTGTTGAAGTGAAGATTCTACACTTAAGCAGAGAATGATTGTTACCAATTTGACAAATTTACCAATAGACTGGCATTTTACACTCACAGTGTACGTGCTCTACCTGTATTCATCTGTTAATAAATTTAGCTGAGCACAGTGAATTGTTGCCATCTGTCAATTGTTTTATTAAGCAACTAGCTTGACATTTATTTGTTACAAACTTCAAAAAACAGAAACCACTGCAACTGTAATGTGACATTAACAGCTAAAACACAAAGAAGAAAATGGAGGAGAAATAGAATATGAAGGAAAAGAGGAGAGGGGAAAGAAGTCGATGAAAGAGGAGAAGAAAGAGACAAAAGAAGGTAAAGGAGAAAGAGGAAGAAGGAAAGAAAAAATTGAACCAGGAACTCTGTAAAATAATGTACAGTTGTTTATTAATGTAAAGATTTATATCTTTGACCACGGTGAATAAGCTGATAAGTCGACATTTTGTTGAAAATGAGATATTTATACTCCAGAATTCTCTGAAAGATTCTCTTCATTTGTGAATAATCATATAAGTTCAATTCCTTGATGAGTAATAGACATGTGTATTTACGAACATCACGTACATTTCTTAAAATCGAGTTGTCTGGTTATTCATGCTGTATCAATGATATGAGATTACTGATCAAAATGAAATAAGTTGAGTTTGTATGTGTGGATGGTTTAATCTTTTCCTCTAATGCTCCTCCGTCTGACCACGCAAATTTGGTTACGCTCCTTTCAGCTACTAGGGAAGAAAGAAGGTATTACTTGGGCGACGGAACAGGCAATTTGAATTTAGCTCAGAGGTTTCATTTAGGTTTGAGGATCTTTTATATGCAGTAAATCGACTAACATGGGTCAGCCGGCTTTACTTCCCCTCCGAAGGAAGGCGTATGAAGGATTTTTCGCCCTTAAAAATCCACGGCTTCGATCGGTACTCGCAAACTTGGGTATAACAGCCCGATACGCTAACCGTTAAGGCTCATTCACAATGCAATCACAAACATAAGCATAACACATAGACATAGACATTAACATAAGCGAAGAGTTGGCGTATTCACAATGTCGAACATAAACATAGGCAAAATAAGAGTTGCTATTGGCTATGACAATATTCTAGTTTACTATTGGTTGGATATGAGAATCGATTTCGAGATTTCAAAACAAATACGACAAACAACCACGCAGCACACGAATAGTTCGCCTATCGACTTCGATACTCGATTTTGAGTTATCGAACTGTGATTGGCTCATTCCTTATGTCTGACATAAGCATAAGCACAGAAGCTTGAAGCTTGCAAGCTCTTAAGTTAACGTCTTACGTGTTATGCTTATGCGAACGCATTGTGAATGAGTCCACTTGTAGGCGTAGTCCTAACTTTTATGTTAACGCCATGCTTATGCTTATGTTTGCATTGTGAATGGGCCTTTACACCATCGCCGCCGCCGCCGCCTTTTAACCCAAAGGGACCAACAGTGAGAAAAGAAACATAGTAAGTTAGGAGGTGGGTGTATATTACGACCAAGAGATAAATTCCCGAGATCCAATTTTGCGAAATGATTAGACAAGAAAGAAAATGCAGATGATGAGACCAGAAAATGCAGATCATCTCCCTGGAAAACGAAGATAACCGGTGCGACACTGCAGATCACACACTTTGAGAAGACGTACTTAAGAATATACGCCATCAAAGAGTCAAAGTGTGTGGCCCATTCAAACGTGCGGCCATAGGCAGCTGCCAATCTTATTTAAAGAAAATTAACTTTATCTACGAATATGGACTCGCATGACTGCCATTGTTTTGACACGAAAATACGTTGGTTGCTGAAGTTTCCGTGAACCGGTAGCAGCTGGTGCCTCAAAAAACTGGAGGTTGCAGCTCCATCGAATGACGGAAATGTAATTTCCAAAATTCAGAACACTATAATAAACGTTAGAAATTCATGTAAATTAATTAAAACAACGTTGAATAAAAGTCTATAATGAAACATTACTTTCATAATTTTATGCGTACTGTCCATATTAGTTGTATTCACCTCATGGTGCTGACATATTCACGACGTAGTTCTGGCTTTGTTGTCCAATGGATATTCGAGTTTCTGTATTAGTAATGCATTGAGAGAATTGACAATTGTGAAATTCATACAAAACAAAATAACTTGGTTTCAAAAATACGCTAATTGCACTCCAGCACTTTGCAACAATATTGTTTAGATACATTTTTCAGAAATTAAATTATATTACTTCCAAAATTTCACTACTCTGGTATATATCGCAATAATGAGATATTTTCCACAAACACTTGTATTCACAAGACACACTCATCGTTAAGAGTCAGAAAGAGTCTTTCTTCCAGAGTGGTCAACTTTACAGAAAGGACTCATTAAATGTACATTTTGAAATCAACAAACTTCACATGAAATAAAAATAAATTCTCCAAACATCATAAACAGTGCATTCAATATCATCCATAATTGACTGACCTTATGTTCTTCCAATAACACGAGAAATTCATAAAATTAAGTTGTAGCTAGTGTCAGAAAAAAATGGAATTCTCCTTGAATACTGCGCCTAGACCCCCCATTCCCACCAACGGAAGAAAACTAGTTGCCGCACTAAAGGCCGTATGTTGAAACAAAGATGAAATGCACAAAACCTAGCAGTCAGAAAGTGAATGCGATAATAGAGCCAAAAGCGTAAGTATAGTGCTCTTCTGTGAGAGCATCAGATGTCGAAGAGAGCGCTCATTGGACTGAAAAGAAGATAATTTGATTTAACATTTTTTCCATTAATAGTTCCAGATTTTCATGGCTTTTAAAAACCTGTCTACAGCAATCATTCAATGTATAGATCCAGATTTAGAGAAATTAATCCTATTAAAATACAGGGTTCAAAGGAGTGTACTCTTATGTAAAAGAATTTCTTTGACGTTCATTTGTGTATTGATGTCATGATGTATCAGTAAAAAAAATGTGATTCTTGTAAAACAGTAATTAAAAGTTTCTCATGTTTGTTTTTTCTTATTTATGAAATCAGTTATGCTTTAATTATTAATTATTTTTAACAGAATGTTGAAAAAAATATTAACGTTAAAGGAAATATGCATCCTAGTTCACATTCTGTTCTATGTTAACAATGGAATAACTATTTAGTATTTTCGATTTTTTGGGTGAATAACCGAATAACTCTAATTAAAAGGTAAGAACACTTAATTCTGCATACAAAAATATACTCAATGAAAGAGCTGTAAAAACACTGCAGTTGTGTGTAGGTTTTGTTTGAATATCATTAATCTCTGATTTACAGCATCAATTGAAAGTTGTTTTTTGCTCTCCTGTAAAATTAGGTGTTTGTGACTTACCAGCTCATTCTCCAGGGCCAAAGATATATTCTGCACCTTCTTATTTTTCTGTTATGAAGCCCTGCTCTAAGAGCCCTAACAACTAGTATCCTTGAAGTTTTTTGGGTGCCAGAATGTGAGTATATGTGATCTTCAAAATTTTACTTTTGCTACCTTAGAGAGGGTATACTGAAGCAAATTTATTCACATGTTATTTAACTTGTTTTTGCATTGAATTGCATGTAATTTAAGTAATTATTAATTCTGTTTCATTGATCAGAACATGCACCTTAACCTCAATACTTTTGTTAGAAAATTTCTATTGACCCTGACATATTTTAATCAATCAATAATAATTTTAATCTGATTATTTATTTTTTAAATTTGTCATTCATACAATACTAGTTTCAGGTTTTCAAAACACTAAGATGTTGCAGTGCTAAAGGGCAGTTTCAGGCTGTTAAAGCAACTACAAATTACAGCATGAAGTTCATTATCTTAACATAAATGTAAGGAAACTGTGAGAAAGGATGTAAAGGAGCAGTAAATGGAATCTGAAGACAAGACAGTGAGATATTTAACAGACATAAGTGAAGATATTCCTATCATTCTTGGTGATAAGGGATATCAGTGTTAGATTATCAATAAATAAATATAATTTCTCTAAAAAGAGGAAAGTATTAAAATTAACCATGCTTTTGATTATGTAATTGAATACATTGAAAACTACATTAATAGTGAAGAGTTAAATAAAGCATTCATTATTCACCATTCATTAAAAACATTTCTTTCCTATATATGTATATATAAGTTACCAGTTAAATTTTTTAACTAAACAAATCAAATTTTTAATAGTAGAAAACAAGAGTTCTAGGTACAGTGGAAGTATACAGTTATGTTGTTAGCTTCCAGTGATTCTGTATATCCACATGTTGCTCTTTGCAAAGCTGGTTATTTACATTCGTCACATCCTTTTAACCTTCAAAAACTTAATTGAGAAATTTGATTTCACTTGTTTTGCAAACAAAACAGCGATGAATATTTGAAAATTAAGAATGAATCTTTGAAGAAACTTTGACTGGTGGTCAATCTTCCTCTGAGTAATATTTATACTGAATTCAATTAAATTTCAAAGGTGTGACTTATATGATGCAAGTACAAATGGTAAGTACCCTGGTCATAGGTCATGCTGGTGGAGGGGATGGGATAATGTCCCCTCAAATGTTTTCAAATACTTCCAATAGTTTAATTCTAATTTCACTTTTTACTGAAGACAGTTTCAATATAAAAAATTATAATGTTGATATTATTTATTTAATAATATTAAGAAAGCAAAAAAACATTGAGGTACATAAACTTCTTTTGCCACCCTTCATTAGTCAAAAATGCATGGGAAAGGATTATTATGAAGAAGCTTCCGAACTGGCAGGTAGAGATAGGAATTCCCGGCAAGCACCCTCTCTCTTTTCTTATCTAATGAAGATAAGCATGACTACTCTCTTGACTAATTTCTTGTCCGGGTAAATTATTGAATTAATGACAAGCTGCAACAAAACTTCACATTTTTTTATCTAAGGTGTACACTGTTAACTTCAATAAATCAATAAAAATATTGCTGCGGATTTAACCACAATTGTGGAGAGATTCACATTTCTTTTGAATCTGTTTTTCTCCTGAATTCTTTTCAATCGTCCCCAACTTTACATGCCAGAAATGCCCATGGTCCTGGTGTTGCTAAAACTGCTCATGTCTTTCTGATAACTAGTATATTCTCAAACAATAAAGATGTAGTGAATATTTTTCTTGAGGAGGGTATAACATCTGATCAATTCATGTTATGTTGATACATGTTATAAAGAAAGTAGAAAAACTAGGATTTATAGTCTAGTTTATAATATAACATAAAAAAACTGTAAATAGGAAAACTTGTGAATTGGCAATACCTACGAAAATGTTATGATCTAGTGTTGGTCATCATATAGGTAAAAAAGAAAACTTTTTAATTTTTGATACAGCTCATACAGGAAGTATATTTCCAAAAGGTGTCATTAATGGTTTTTTTGAACTTGCGCTGTCAGAATTCATACATTGGGCTGTAAATTGTTTCTCACAAAATCTGTCAAATGTTCCTAATTTTATAATTTTCTAGAGAAACAGCTACATGACAGTTGAGGCTATTTCCAAAACCCAACAAATATTGAATAGTATTACAGGACAGAGGCAAATTGAGAAAGAAACATTACAAAACTGGGAACAATCTGAGGAAATATTTGAAATTCCAGTATACATTTGTATTCCTTGCTTATTTGCATTTGTTTTGATAATGAAATAAAAATTTGTAATTGTTTTTGGTTAAATAACATAGTAAGATAATGTGCACAGGAAAAATGAAAATGTTCTAATTCAAATTCATATTATTAACTTTTTTCCAAAAAAAAAAAACATTTTAAATATTTAAATCAAATGTATAAAAATTTGCATAAATAGCTTACTGCCGTAATGTAACTAATTATAGCAGTTATATTTTGCGGTATTGTGAATATGGTCAAATAGAGATACTCCATTGAATTTTCACATTACTGACACTTTTCTAAATCTTCCAATATTTAGATCTTTGATCACTGTTACACAGCCAGACAATATTTATGGCTAGTGGGCTCTACATGTTTTGAGCATAGAACTAAATTGCTGACATCACAAATAAAATGGTGTCCAGTACAGAGGCCTGCATATCCTGATGGCTCCAAAACCACTCCTGATATGACTTGTGAAGTTCTTCTCTCATATGTAGCTGTTAGCATGCACATAATGAACTTTTTAAAATGTTTCTTGTTATTGCTTTTTTACTTTTAAAGAGCAACTCATTGGACTTGTGGCATAGATTTCAAACAGAATATTGTTTTTACAAATACAGAAAAATAATTTTAATAAATATTAATGAATAACATAATGCTAAAAAGAAGTCTCCAAATAAGCACCACGAAGACAAGCGTTACTGGAAATTGTATATTTGAAAGCTAACCATCATTAATTCTACATCAAAGCTTCATAGTGGTGTTTATACACTAAGTAACCATTGTTGTAATTCAGATTACAATTTTTTTCTTTAAATGAATATGCAAATTTTCAACATAAACATATACTTTCAGTGAAAATTGCACCTCTCAAAAGCTACACAAGTTTCTTCATTAATGGACTGTATTTTGTATTTTTAATTTCACGAGTCTTTGAAAGGAAAATTTTCAAAAAAACATGTTTGAAAGCAAATCTCTATCAGATGGTGAGTCCAATTCAAAACCTTTGCATACACAATGAATACTCATTTTATTACTTCCAAACTAATGCTGCAAATTCTGAAAGTGCTTACATTTTGATACAAATCAAAGCACAGAGAAAACATGACAAAACAAGCTACAAACTCTGAGAATGCTGATCATAATTCTGATACAGTAATGTGATTTTTCAATTCATTGATATAAAAACTGATGACCACAAATTACATTAAATAACCATTGCAAAGAGGAATGTTGCATTCTACCATAAAAAATGAATAAATAATCAAAGCAAACACGTTCCTCAAAGGCTTCAAATAAAAACGTCGGTATTTATAGGCTTATACAAACATTTGAGTTAAAGATAGCTCAAACATCAGAGATCATGATCAAATAATTATTGTATTGCATGCTACAAACGGCACAATAATAGTAGACATGATAACTGTCCCTTTAATGTTTTTTTTCTGAGGTTTTAAAAAGAGGAATTGATACTAGAGGTAATCAACAAAGAGAGCATGCTACTAACTTCCTTTTAGACTCTGCATAAAACAGTTTCAGTCACTTTTCCAAGAGAACTTAACAAAGATAAATCTTGATTTTCATTGATAAATATGATAGCGCCCATTTTCTCTTTGCCTTGAAAACTAATGCCTAGTTTGCAACATTCATAATGTGACTGATTGTTGCTTTAAAAGGTTAAAAAATGTATATGAAGACAATACTACATAGCAAGTCACATTTTTTTATTTTCAACTTCCATTCTGTATCATGCATATCTTTTTTTTTATCATGCATATCTTTTTTTTGTATTATTATTATTTTTTTATTTTATTTTATAAATATTTTAATTAAATGCTAAAGCCCAATTAAATTTTAAAATAAAATTCAACCCAAAGCTTAATTTTCGAATGAATATGTTTCATTAAAGCAACAGAATTTGCAGCATTTGAATATGTTAGAAATGTTCTTTCATTTCAAAGGGAGATAAATAAACTAAGTCACATAAGAACATTAGAAGATTATCACTCTTACATTTATCTTAATAATTTCTGGAATTTACACTCTGACTAAGAAAAGTTCCCAGCATAAATATAGAGAAGTCAATATTCCTATAAACATATCCCTTCTTCATGAACTGAATTATAAAACCAGAAGTGTGAGCAAAAGGAAACAAAAACATCTCCCTTTATTTGACTTTTGAAAAACGAAGACATAAGAATGTAGCAAACACTATGTTGACTTTTACTCAACAATGTTTGTTTGCTTTAAGTAAATGGTAAATGTCTTATGTACACAATAAGTGTTCAAAAAAAGATTAATAAATGAATGAATAAAAAGGAATTTGTTCGGAAGAAAATATACAGTAATAGTCAACTAAAAAATTATAAATTAGATTTTTAAACGTGGTATAATGTACACAAATATTATATTATTTATTGTTTCTGAACCTGGTTGACATAACTCATTTTATTCTTGTTGCACTGATGAAGATGAAACAGAATTTATGATGAAAAAAAATAGAAGTGAATTATTAAAACTGTCATAAGGATGTTAAAACAAATACACTAAAATAGGGAAACCATAAATCTATGAATCTTTCCACTATTTCTAACATTGTGCTGGAAGTGAAATAGATGGTCCCTAGGAAAACCAAGTTAATAAGAAGAATGAACATAATATATAAAACACAAACAAAAGTTTACTAATGCATGCATATTGAACAGTAAAAGGGCAGTAGCAAATAACTCCTATGGAATTCTAGAGCTGCACTGCAAATTCACATAAAGATTATCCGGAATTTCCCCAGATACTATAAGCTATTCTCATAGGATCATAAAGGGTCCTCATCAGGCACAATGGAAACAAAGGAGCAGTTCATTTTATAGCAGATAGGATGGTTAATGTTCTAACATCATATAGAATTGGTACACAAAGTAATCTAATTTAATGGAAAAAAGACCACTTTTTCATTTCTCTCATCAGTCACAACATATTAAATGCCAATCTTAATGTTAAGTTTACATTTGGATTTTGAATTCAGTACATAAAACATGTGAACAAGCTAATGGAGAGATTTTAATAACCTTAAATTAATGAACTGTTATACGAGTTATTGAAACCATTGAATGAAGTAATGAGCACCATTTCAAGTCCATTCAAGCTACTAACATAACTTATAAAAGAATATTATGTAGAGAGTACATTTCTTTGACCATAACAATATAACAAGTCAGGTTAACATGAGCAAGATCTATTGGTAACTAATATTCTATTTGCAGCTTAACAAGAAAGAAAAACCATCTTTCCCACACAAGTACAGAAGTCTGAAGCTGCATGCAAGTGATTCTTGCACATAAAATATCCTATACTCTTGCACTTGTTTTAAAACACAAAACTTGTAGTAGTCAAGTATTTCAAAACAAATTAAATCTTTTGAATGCTTTTCTGCATTCTGGCATGAAACAAGAAAGCAAAGAATTGCAAGATCTGTCATTGATTCCAACAGAAGAACAAAAGGTTACAAAGTTATGCTCTACTGTTGCAAGTGCTTTCTCACCCAATCTGCTGCACTTGCTGCAGTTGTTGTTGTACTGAAGGAGTAAAGACAGCTCTCTTTTCATCAACTAGCAAGCTATCAATTTCAATATCTACATTTCCAGAGGTATCATACAACTGCAATCCAATAACAATATCAGAAGGATTCAACAAGTCTGGACCTGAATCTACAATCACTGAAACAAATTGTTTTTCAACAACTCGTTCCTGGAATCTAATACAGTCCTCGACTGACCAGTCTCCATGGCTTGGCATAATTCCTGAAACACAAAAAGGACGAACTTGCAATAATGCTCAATTATAATGTTAAGTTTGTTATAAGGGGAAACAAAATAAAGTAAGATATTGAAATTTGTTGGGCTGCTATTAAATCAAATGCACAGAAAGACCTATGTCCTTTGAGCACTTGCATGGACAGTATACTGGCCACCCATTTAATAACACCACTCTTTTGCTAACTCATCAATATTTGCAAAAAATAAAATAATTTTTTTAAGTAGATAATAGGGCAGCCTAACTTCCACCTCACAAGCACTTGTGTAACACAAAGAAGCAATAGCTCTATAAGGATATCACAACACATTCCTGACATCATTCAGAATTTTATATTATTCTATTTTTAAATGATTCAACGATACAAAGCTGTTATCTTAGGTTTTGGGATAAAAACGGGTACAGTTTTACCAATAATTGATGTTAATAATTTAAGGATTTATTAATATTTTTACTAATTTTTTTGAATGTCTAACAAAAAAATAGTAATGAAACTTCAAAAGCTAATGCTATTTTTGTTAATGCTTTACTGTAACACTCTAACAATCTACCTTTTTAAGGTTTAAATTAATGTATGCATTGTGAACATTCAATATGAGTATTTATATTTGTAAGCTTCTTTATTCATCACCAAAGCATACTTTGAGTTCCAACCTTTTGGAATATCTTTCAACAAGTTAATGTCTTAGTTCATTTCCTGACACACCAACATTTTGTCAGGTACACTGAAGCTTTATCTTATGCTTTCTCTCTACAGATTCCCATACCTTTCTAAGTAGAGACGATCTTTTTTTAAGACTCGTTTTGTATGGGTAAACAGCTAAGTGACCTCAATCATTACGCATCAAGCTGTTCAGCAATTTTGCTGAATCTATTTCCTTAATAGACAATTTTTATTTGTTTTTTCTAACAGTATTATTATGAAAAATCTAAACTATTAGAGCAATTAAAATATTCATGAAGTTTCATTATCATCAAAGTTTGCATTCTTTGAATGCATCAAAAATTTTGTAAGCCCTGCAAACTGATGTCATTGTAGTGAATATTTGTAATAACAATTTGACTGCTTTTATATGAATAAAGCACATATCAATAAACAAAGTTGGAAAGAATGTAACAAATAAACTTGGAACATGATGAAATATACTACAGAAATTCACACCATTATGAATCAAATGCAAATAAGAACATTAAAAGATACTGACTTGCTAATTTAGCTTTGATGGCTTGAGCAGGTAAACTTTTAAACTGATTGCTTAGTGGTTGCAACCTGTCCAGAGGCAAAAATGCAACATCACCAAAATCACAAAAATATACCGAGACTGTACTGCCACCAATTACATTGGACACAGTAACCCTGAAATGAAGAAAAAGAAAACTTAATTTTTTAAAGATTTTTTAATTAATAGTATTTCAATTATTTTTCAAGGCATCATGAAAAACCATATAAAAGAAACATCAACAAATATGGTTTTAATGTGCTTTTGCAAACTCACCTGTACCAGTTTTCATCATTGTGAAGAGCAGCAAACAAACCACCTTCTTTAACATTATCAGGTGAAACAGGTGTTGCGGTATGATTATTATAATAATCCTGCATTTTGCCCATAAGCTCCTCTAAACTAATACGTTCTTTATATGGCTGCACAGTAAAATTACTTGGGTTGGCAGCCATTGTAACATGTACATCAAAATATTGTCCTACATCTGGAATTTGAGGAACTCCCAAACCTCTTTGATGGTCACCTGTAATATAAAAAATTGTCCACAATATTAGTGTAGTAAGGGAGATAGGAGCTAAGTGGCCACCAGTGTTCATTGGTCATACCATATTATTTCCAAAGCTAGAACGTATCACTATTAGTGTCTATGTACCATTAAATGACTGATAGACTATTAGATAATATCACTGATGAAGTCTGGTTCATTCATGTCACCACTAGGATTATTTGAAATGAAAAATATGCTTGCGAAAGTGAAAAATTAAAAGCAACTCTCCTAGAAAATTTTTATTTCCTCAATAATTTTATTCAATAACAAAATCTCAAGTAATTGAGGGAGAAAAAAAAAGTTCTGAACACAATATTAACAATTTAACTCAATGTTAAAATTTTCAATTTCATTACTTTTAATATTTATTTATTCTGGTTTTATAGGCAAATACCAACATTACAATAATTGATCTAAAACAATAAAACATGTTTAATGCTGACTGGGGAAAAATTCACCGTAAAATCTATCATTATTTTCACTAAAATTGAATGTTTGAATGTTAAAATGAGAAAAATAGCATGGGAATTGTTGTCTTGTAAAATCTGATTCCTTATTACTTTAATACAGATAAAAGCTACAATTTAAACACTTGGGATCAAATTCAATGCAGTCAATGTGGAGAACTATATGCTTTACACCATAACATTTGTTCACACTCTTCAACAAGACATCAATGAACTTAATAAATGGTGCGAGAAAAACAAGCTTATATTAAATACTAATAAATGTGTGGTAATATCCTTCTCTCGCTCATTACAGCGAAAATCAACAACGTACCAACCCAATGAACATTAACTTAAAGAAGTAGAATCCGTGAAAGATTTGGGAGTCATGATTGACAACAAACTAAATTTTTCGAAACACGTGGATAAGATTACATCAGAGGCATATAGGGTCCTTGGATTCGTACTCAGATCAGGAAGAGAATTCAACGATGTACACACACTTATCCAACTATATTTGACCATAGTTCGTCCAAAACTTGAATACTGCACAGTCATTTGGTCACCACACACACATTTTTTAGCGAATCAAGTCGAAAAAATACAGAGAAAATTTCGCAAATATATTGTATATTTTATGAACACCAGAGGATACAGTATGAACATCGAAGACGTCTACAATAAATTTGATATTGATAGTCTTTCAAGTCGAAGAAAAGTTGCGGATCTAATATTTTTTTTATAGATCTATCAATGGACAAATAGATTGTCCTGAGATATTAGAATTATTTGAATTATATGCCCAAAGCCAGGTTTGAGATCTGGTAGATTGTTAAACGTGGTTAAATCTACTAAAAACTATGTACTTCATGGACCAAAGAACAGAATAGCTAACCTTATAAATGAACATCGACTTCTTCGGTTTTCCTTATCAAATTTCTTTTTAAAATGTTAATTTCAGTGCTTGATAACACACATATATGTGTACTATAAACAATTTATATTGTATTTATATTATATTCATATTTGTATTTTTATAATAATGTTACTTAATTAAATGTATAAAGCCGATTGGTGTAAATGAATGAATGAACATTCAAAATAAAATGAAGGAAAACCTTGTTTTCAGCTGCACACTATGAGGAACATATATGAGGTAAAATTAATAAGATTGTAGAAACCAGAAAGTAATAGGATAATCCAGAGAAGTAGAGGCGATATAACAACACAGTTTCTCACACTATATCCACCATTAGCAATTTTAAAAAATTCAGGCAGTTCAATGAAAATGAGACGTGTACCATACTTTTAAGTGTCTCTTATTCTATGGAAGAAAAATGGAAAGAAAAATTTGGAGTGGTTTTTGAGAATTTTTTTTTTTTTTATAATTTGCATTCATTTAAACAGAAATTGTGTCTTTCGATCCTAGTAGATACAATGTAAATCAAACTCCAGTAATTCTAAATTTAGTGCTTATGATGAAGACTCATTACACCCCGATCCTGAGGCCAAACATTAGTCACAGTGATCACGTGGTAATTATCACATCATCAAGGTTGGGCAGTATTTAAATACTTGTATTTGAAAAACCTATTTTAAATACATTTTTTAAATTTGAAATATGTATTTTAAATACATTTTTTTTATTTGAAATATGTATTTTAAATACATTTTGTATTTGAAATATGTATTTTAAATACATTTTGTATTTGAATAAAGGTATTTTTGAGTTTTTTGGACATGTATTTAGGAAAGGAAATACTTCAATTACAGATGACGATAACAAGGATAGTTTCTGTTTGTTTGATTCTGCTAGTGAATGAACTTCACTGAAACAAAAATAAAAGCCCCTTTCAGTTGTTGAATTTTAATTCTCTTCATTTTTAAATGACAAGTCTAAATTATTAAAAATGTAGTGCCATTATCCGACAACAAAAATATAGTTTATTCCTTATATCTAGATTCCGGATATACCCTTTTTGCCCATTTTATTTTTTTGAATGTATTTTTAGGCCACTTACCCCACTATCAATGTTTACCTCAAATGGCTTTTGCAAAGTTTTTATGCCTATAAATGCCTCTTTTAGAGAATTGCCTAATCGAGTGTTAAGAACCTATAAGTATTGAATTTTCTGCATTTTTAATATTTTTTGTTCACTATATTTTGTATTCTACAAGCATTTTTTGAAAAATCACTAATGGGTAATTTTTTACCAAACAAGTAACAACCGCATAAAATCTGCCCGGGCATCCTCCGATAGAGAAGCTCTATGCCCTACATGCTCTTGCCAATAACACGTTGAGCAGAGACACTTCTCAGAGACGTGTGAGAATTTGAAACCTTGCGGGTTACCTTATCTACTTCGCCAAAGCCCTTCAGGGCGCTCCAGAGAACAGGAAAATTGCTCTCCTCTTTCAGATCTTTGCAATGCTTAGTGAGCTATGTGTTTCTTACCCAGAACACAAAAATAGTGCTCCTGGCATCTTTCTCTTTTAGAAAGGAGAATTACACAAGATAGGGGAAGTTTTCTTCAATAATTTTGTATGGTTTCCAAGTTTGGTGCATGCCAGATCAGTAAATTTGCTGCTCCTGTTAAGCATGCTTCCTACAATGCCAAAAGAGAAAGTTCCAGCATTTAACCAGTTTAACCAACAAAATATAAAATTCCACCCGAGTCATCTCTTAGGAAATATTATCTAACTCCGCAATATGTTTTAACAATCGAAGAAATTCAATTTGTGTGAGAGAATTTTGTTCATCCTTTATGTAAATTTTAATATTATTCATCCATAATGTCCATTTCCGTGCCTATTTTTAAGTTTCTACTTCCAAAACGCCTGCCTATTGTCAATTATAATGCCTATTTCCCTGTCTGTTTTCGACCTTTTTAGCGCCTACATGTCCAAGCTCTACTTATAACACTAGTTTAACATGTGTGTCAGTTGCACAACTGTTTTCCTTTGCAGGTTTTATACATTCTTCAAATAGGGGTTTATTGTCTGATGATTTGTTTGGAAAACTGGTCCGTTTATAAGCAAATTCCACTTATTTGAGTTAGACTTGTAAGATATTGTTCAGAAAATTGACTGTCAAGTAGTAATTTATTGTAATTGACAATATAATAATAAAATGCAAAAGAAAGTAAAATTAATTTGGCTATTCA
This sequence comes from Teleogryllus oceanicus, assembly GCA_964035755.1. NCBI lineage: Eukaryota > Metazoa > Arthropoda > Insecta > Orthoptera > Gryllidae > Teleogryllus > Teleogryllus oceanicus. The sequence continues at coordinate 120,769,773 of CAXIVR010000004.1, forward strand.
AAACCTAATGCATTTTAAGTTGTATTTAAATACTTATGAATGCTATCTCTATCACAAATGTAAAGAAAAAATTTGGAGCCGTTTATAAGAAAATCTTGATTTTGTTATTTTTTAAAATTGCAAATATTGCATGCACTTTTGCACGAAAACTACTAAATGTTTCAAAAAAATCTACATGACCTTAATAGACAACAAATTTCATTTGTAAGAAAAATCTCTATCTTCAATTTTGTAGTTGTAGGAAGACGCAAGAAAAAACTGAAACTTTTGCAATTTTCGAAACTTCAGAGTAAACTGTGGAAATTGGACCTATGCCACTTTTATAAGTGTATTTTAATCTGTTCTTGCATGAAATTTGAAGAAAAAAATAGGAGCCGTTTTTTAGAAAATTTTGAAAATGCCCAGGGGGCTTCATGTAAAGTTCCACCAAAAGTTTAAAGAATCTTTTTCAAAATTTGAAAGCTTCAACTAGAGCCAGATGGACAGAGGTAAGTAAGAAAGTAAAAATATGAGCTGATTTTGAGAAAATAACCCTTTAAAAATGGACTAAAGTTTGTGCAAAATTACTCAAAAACAAATTCATATTTTCGAAAAAAATGTACATGGTTATTTCACGATCTGCCTTTGAAGGTCAGATTTTATTAAAGAAGAAAATCTCATTCTTCAATTTTGTAGTTGTAGAAAGATGCCACGAAAAAGCTTGATCATTTGCAATTTGGGAAAAATTAGAGATTTCAACAAAAATGGGATCTGTGTCACTCTTTTAAGCATCTTTCACACTATCTGATATGAAAGTTTAATCAAAACATTTGAAGCCATTTCTGAAGAAGAAAGAAAAAAGATGAAATATCGAAAATGTAAATGAGGCTTGATGTAAATCCCCAAAATCAAAATATCTGTTTTAAACTCTAAGGGTCTTGGGGTCCTTTAAATCAATGGGCGAAAATCAATTTTGAAGAAAATCATCAGTATAATGTAGGTGCTGGCATTGACCACAGAGACGTTTTGGTGTCAATCTATTTTTTTTTTTTTTATGAAGGTTTCACAAAATATGGATACTGTCATCACAACTTTCTATATGCTACATTAAATAGCATACACTTCCCACTTAAAGTCGTGGTAACTAAGTATATTCTAGGCATTATCGGATCCCCTGGGTTCCCTGACTTCCCCACAGGACCAAGAAGTTCATTTTCTGCATTTACTGCCAGCAATGCTAAATTGCTCCATCGTAATTTACAAATTGTAATCTTAATAGAACATCTGAGAGCAATTAACGAGATAGTCAGTAAATCTCCCAGAGACATGATTCCCAACGTCTTGAGGGCACTGACTGTTGATCGTGGCATAGCCCCAGAGGTTCCAACCACCACAGGCAGGATTCTGGCGTTGGGCACTATGAAGTTGGGCTGCCAGGGGAATGACTGGTTGGTACTTTACCACTTTTTCCTCCCCTGCTTTTAGAAGGTTAGACCCATCCTTGTGGCGGACAGTCACATCGACCACATGATCCCCTCCCGGCTTTTTATTACTAGGTCAGGTTTAAGTCTAACCCCTTCGGCAACGGAGAAAGTGGCTTCCGTGGACACCACAGTGTCTGATTTCCGGACCATCTTCCCCTTCATAAAGTTCTTTATTTCGTCATGACGCTTTATTCTAGCTGGTTTCGTTAAAATGCACTGGCCGAGGATGTGATTCATAGTTTCTACCGCTGTATTGCACTTCCTGCAGTTAACATCCTTTCTGGACCTTCCTCTACTAAGAGTAGTTTTATTGGCAGCGGTATTTAATCTCAACTGGAGAGCAGTGATAAAAAGACCAGGTTTCAGAAGATTATAGTCTTTCAAAAAGGCATTTCCAATCGGATCGTTTATATGCGCCTTAACCGCTCTCCCTTGGGATCCCAGTTTCTCTCAGGCAGGAGCTCAGCCATCTGCAAATGGGATCTGCAGATTTTTCTAGTCGTAACCCTAGGTTCAGCGCTACCCTAGGAACGTGTTGGGCAAGCCGCAGCAATCCCAGTCCTCCATCTCTCTTGGCCAAGTAAAATAAGCCATCTGCACTACTCACATGCAGGTGTAGGAACTGTTTGACTGCCACTCTGATTTGACAGTCCTTCCTGAGCATCGACATAGATGGCATCGATAAAACTAATTGGTAGAGGTAATGTGGCATTATGTAGGTGTGAAGTAATGCCAATTTCTGAGTGGGCTTTAAATGCGCCTTGTCACTGCTTCCATCAAATTCGATATCGATGCTTTACATGGAAAGCTGTTCCAGATAGAGTAGTTCACTTCCAAGTATGTTAGGGTATGGTCATCACTGACCAGAGGGGTTCTCTCCCCCAACCTTTCCAGACAAGGGTCTTCAATGAACCAGGATCGTTCAAAGGTTGTAATTTGGAATGATGAGCACTTCACGACTGACAATGTCATTCCGAGGGCCCCAAGATATTCCACCACAATATCAACCAATTCTTGAGCTCGTGGGGCATCTTTTGCTAAAAGCACCAGATCATCAGCAAATGCTAATACGGATACACTCCTTTCCAACAGCGGATATCCTGACATGTTATCCAATTTCTCAAGCAAGCACTCCATAACGAGGTTAAAAAGGAGTGGGGACGAGGGGTCCCCCTGTTTTACTCCCCTACGAATTGGCACCTCAATGCCTTTCGAGGGGTGCTGAATGACTACGGAAACGTCGGTGTAAGAGTCCATTACCAAATTGGTAAAGATGTCGGGGATCCCTTTCCTGGATAGAGCCCACCGAATCGCCACGTGAGGAACAATACTTTAGATATGTCTAGCACAGTGCCGACACCACCCTCCACTCTTTTCATGTCACTGACTGCTTCATGAAGAATTTGAACGTTGGCAAAACAGCCAGGTTCAGGAATAAACCCTTTTTGGCGTGGCTTGAACGTCACCACGGATCGAATGCGTTTGTCCATAATGCCCCAAAAGATTCTGCACAGCAGGGAACTAGCTGTGATGGGGCGATAGTTAGTGACAAACTTACTATCCTTACCCTCTTTTGGTATAAAGATGGTGCAATTTGCTTTCCACCCAGAAGGCACAAAGCCAGTGTATAAAATTTGGGTGTACAATAGGGACAATATTTCAACTTTTGCTCCTAAAGATATATTGCTAACTTTTATCTTATCTGGTCCTGGAGCTGTGGCATTTTTCATCCCAGCCAGACGACTTTTAATTTCGACAACTTGCACCGCATATAGAATTGTGTCTGGGTCCATTTCAGGTGTCGAAAATTTATCATCCTCTCTTAGTTTGGAAAGCCGAATTGGGGGCGTATTACCCCACATGGATTTGTACAGGTCATTAACCTCATCCCTGTTAAGGGGCTGTTGGTCGACACTAGTACAGTCAATGCCCGTTCTAATGCACTTTGCCAAAAGTGCTGGATCATTCTTGAAAAGATCCTGTACCCTAGCATAAGAGAAGCGCTTCCTGACGCGTTTGCCTCCATGCCTATGGGACTTTTTAGGCCTGGTGGTGGTGGGTACAGAGGAGCCGCCCAAAAATCTACCAACCTGGCGTAAGTCTCGTTCAATTGGTCCTGGGATTGAATACTTCTTTTGAGTTCATTTCCCATTTCATGAAGTTCTTGATCTACATTAGTTTGAGAGATACCCCATGTTCCTATCCAAGTTGAAATGTTTTCCTTCCAGTTAGGTGTGTCATCTAGTGTGGCCCTGTTAAGACTAGTTTCAGTAGTTGCGTCTCCGGGCGTCATAGCAGCCGGGGACTCAATAAAAGTTTGGTCCCATCCTAACCGATCAGCGGTGTTGGAACGGGCCATGTCAATAACACATAAAACAGAATCAAAGAGGACGGGCACACCTGAAAGCTCCTGATTCCATCTCTGAAACTGTAGTGGCCTCCTCGTTAGGGAATCGCCCCCTATCTGCTTCTGGGGAGGTAATGTCTACCTTTGCACGTTCCTCAGGGTCACTGTCTGTGGGCTGACTTTTTGGAAGGGAATCAACATGAGGCTGTTTGCTTATCTCTACCTGTAAGGACGTTTCGGCCCCCTTTGGAAGAGTGTCAGAACAGGGGATCACCGACTTTATTCTTGTCTTGAGGTTAGACCTTCGATACAGGGGAGAAGAAGAAATCAGCATAGGAATTTGGCTCATTGAAGTTTTCGGAGGGCTAATAACCCTGGGAGGCAATGGGATAACAGCAACACTAGTAGAAGGTCTAACTGAATCGGACCTCCGACCATTAGAGGAAATAATTTACTGCATATAGGAATTAGATTATCCACTTTTCATTATATAGCCCAGCAGTAAAAGTTTTTCTATTGAAAAACTGCAGTTTATGGGGGCATGATTGCAATATTATCTCTTCTTATGAAGTAAGGCGAGAAAGTATAAATGAATTCAAAAAGTTGCCAATGACAAAAATAGGAGCAGCATACATTTATAGGTAGCTAAAATAAACAAATAACCAACAGATAAGGGGAGATTTACAGGATTTTTTTCTTTCTTCAGGAACGAAAATGAAACTAATTTAAAAATTGACCCTAGATTGAAACTAGTGGTGCCACAAAATATTTTCTCATGGCCAAGTTTTCTAATTTCTTTGGTGTGAACTGGCTTTACGGTCCTGCTCCATATCCCCTTGCCAGTTGCCATCTATCGCCACCCAAAGTAAATTTTTTTGACATTTTCTCAACTTTTTGGTTTCCTAATAGTAAAACCTTGTCATCAATACGAATAGACCGATGGACGGACGGACCGACGCACAGAGGGAGGGAGTGAGGGAGGGAGGGAGGGAGGGAGGGAGGGAGGGAGGGAGGAGGGAGGAGGGACCGACCGACGGACCGACTGATGGTGGGACAGTAAAATGACGGACGGAAAAAGTAAAAAAAGTACTACATATAATGACTGCAAAATACACTGTATTCTATATAAATGTCAAATTCAATGTATTTTCATTTGAAAATTGAAGACCTTGTTGGTTTTTCTACATTTCCTTTAAATAACAAGCCAAGTGTTCATACATAATATAGCCAAGAACCACCCAAGGTTGATTTACCAACTTCACTAAAATTCTAAACTGTCTTGCAAGAATTTGACTTAAAAACTGACCATTCACTGTGGTTACATGGACAGGAAATAAACCAAGTTCCACATTTTGTCAGTCACATCGCTCCATTAAAAGTCTAATTACATTCCACTTCACAATAAATACATGCCAGTTGTATTTAATGTTTTCCTTTGACACTTCGTAAAAGCAAGTATAATTAGATATTACAAAGCAGTATTAAGAAACTTACCTTGTCCAATATCAAAAGGATGAGCGCGAGATGTATGCCTCCTCCGAAGACGGTTTTCATTAGCCTGTTTGGGCCTACAAAAGATCAGAAAATCTTATAATTCGTTGTAATAAAAAACGTACTGACATGCATGACGGTTCATATATTAACCACTTAACATAAAAGCCAGAGTATACTCGGGCTTTAAATTTTTTCAAACGTTTAAAAGTCCGAGAATACTCGTGTTTTTAACATGAATAATAATAAAAATTGGAAATTTTTTGACCATCTTTCGTTTCATAATTGGTAAGTTAAGGAGTTAAACAAGCAAGAGAACAGCAACCATTTAGAAAATGTAAGAGAAGCTAAAAAAAGTTTATTTCAAATAATAGCGTAGGCTTGATCATTTTGTAAATAAGTTTTTAAAAAAAATAATTTTTTTCATTATCACCTACTTCACTAATTCTGGGTCAAGAGCTAATGTATTGTTTATTGATATGAATTGCTTGTCTTCTGTTCTTTTGAACATCTCAACATCAGATGGCATGTTTTCAGTTCCAGATTTTACAACTTTCACAAGAACAGGTTCATCCTCTTTAACAAGTTCTCGAAAACGCTCTGCAAACTTAGGTCCAAAAGCTTCTGGTGGTACACTATGGAGAGTTACTTTAATGGCCTGAAATCAAAAGTAAAACTAAAATATGACAAAGGTATATGTAAATGTGCAGGAAGTTTAAAAAATTCCCAATTTTGTTAGTGTGTTTCTAAGAAAAAATTAAAAAGTAAGTTAAGAAATTTTTTGAGAATTGTTTCACTCACAGCCAAGATTCCAAATATTTCTTTTGGAGATAAAATTAACTTTATATAAACTGAACATTTAACTTTGAGTTAAAATTATTATCTAACCTATGAAATGTAAATACTTAGTTCAATAATTGCACAGCAAAAGAAAATAAATTTTTCATGAATGTAATTACGATATTAAAATTCAGAGGATTGAATGTTCAATTTAAAATTAATGGCAAAAGTATATTTTTATGATATTTTATTATTTATTCGAAATGTTAGGAGCTAGACAGTAAATTTCAAAAATACTGTAGTGCCCCTTCGGGTTCCTTTTTTCCATTTTAAAAAATTGAAATTTTCTAAATTTACAATAGCTTTTCTACAATAGTATGTAGAGAAAGACAGTGCCTCACCCTTCTTTTAAATACAAGCAATAACATTAATTTTCCTATGATTCATACTTAAAATGAACTTCCTTCGTTGCCTTTAAACATGATAGATTAAAACATATTTTCAAATTATGTTTTGAAGAAAACCAATTTTAAAAAAATAATATATTTTATATGCTTTCAAGCTTCCTTATAAAGTGAAGAGTTGTTAAATTTAAATTTTCATAAAAATTAAATTAAAAATGCACAAATGTGACAAATAATTAACTTTTCATTTCACCTTCCACACTTACCTGGAAAGGAAATCTTTCCAGAGTTTCCGATAACTGTCCTAAAAGTAACAGACTAGATGCAGCAACTGTTTCCTGGTTTCCATAATCAACAAAGCGAACAGTTACCTGTATAACATTTAAAAAGAATATTTTATCACAATTTTTATTATTTATTTGGTGGCCAGTTGCATGGACTTTAGTCAAAAAAGCGATAATAACATGACATGCCCTCATCGTAAAGTAATACATCAAAACTTCCTTCAATTTTAATCTTTGATTTGCCATTCAGGTTGCAGAATTTGTCATATGTGCCTTTTAAGCAACAATTTCATATTCACAAAAAAATTACTGAACTCCCTTTACTAGAATAAATATCACTTACATACAAAAGAGAAATGAATTCAGCCTTACCCAATTATTTTCATCAGGTTCATTGATAATAACAGCTCTGTAGTATTCACAATCCACCGAGTACCTTGCCAAATATAATTTTGTAGGATTACTCGAATGATTAGATGCTCTTGCTATATGCATGTCACTTATTCCTCCTTCCATCAATTTTTCCATCAAAGATTGTAAATAATTGAAACTTTCTGATTTAATATTTAAAAATATTTCTCCTTCTTCACTTACATGTGACACAAACACTTCTGTTACTACACCATTCTATAGAGAAAGAACAAAACACATATATTAGTTTAGATAATGGCACTGATATAAAGTTAAAAATTATGAAGATGGGCACACATTCACTACAAGACAAGTCTGGCATTCTCAAGGTAGATAAACCTCTGTGCATGAAAAAATTATGTTGGAACAGTTTTAGAAAATTCTGCTTGTGATTCAATTGCTTCCAATATTAAAAGAATACTGAAGAATACCATTTAAACCTGTGTTGGTGGATGAAACAAGTGAATTAGGAATCATGCTTTACTCAAAGCAAAATTTTGAAGCATTTTTTTTCCCACTTTTATTGATAGTGGTATTTTGCTGTCTATATCTGTAAAAGTATACAAAAAAACACTTGACACACTTCAACTGACATCAATTTATGTGTGAGTTGTAGTGAACTGACAGTTATACATGACAATTGCACATAATTTTATGGTGTTGTGTCCTGTTCTATTGTGTCAGCGCACGTGCGTGCGTGTCTGCATGTGTTATCCGTGTCTGTGTGTGTGAGGATGCGTGCACCTACACCACTATCAAGAAGGTATATCATGTACAATGGATCACAAGTAATTATTTGCTTTTGATTTGAATTGTTTAGGTTTAATGATGCCCTTTTGTAGAGAGTTCACCGTTCACTGACAACTCTTAAATATAAAGTTTTGTAGATTTATACGTAAGTGATTCTTTTTACATTCTCCTGTACATACATATCTACAGAGTAATATGCATAATAGAGAGAAACTTATCTAATACTATAAAAAATTGATTTCAAGATTTCAATGGAAATACTCCTTTTGCGGTCCCCTGACACCGAGAAAGTGATTTTTTCCCAAAATGTCCATCCATTGTCTGTGAACAACACTAGTGCCTAAACTAGGAGTAGGATTTTTTTCCAAACAATGTCGATCTAGCCTTACTCAAACGTGATTTTGAAAAACATTCACTAATTGTTAGAGTACGTTACATGAAACCTCATGACATTTTCAAAACTTTCTCAAAAATGGCTACAAATTTTTCTTCAAATTTCTTGTAAAATAGAGTGAAACACATTTATAAATGTGGCATAGGTCCAATTTTCACTGATAACTCCGAATTTTTGAGAATTGCAAAAGCTTGAACTTGTTTCAGGGTCTTCCTACAACTATAAAATTGAAGATAAAGATTTTTTCTTCAAGTAAAATTTTTCTCCGTAATTAATTCTTTCATTAAGGTAAAGTACATTTTTTTGAAAATTTTAGTAGTTTTCATACAATATTGCATGAAATACTATATGCAATAACAAAAAATAACAAAAACAAGATTTTTTTAAAAAACCAAATTTTTTCTTTCACTTTTGGTAGCCATTTTGCTGGATTCTTTTGTTATTAAAAAATAACACAAATTAATTTCTTTTGACTTGTCTCTCACATCGTTAATATTTTCATTAGAGGCAATTCGTTCACATTACGGCATTTATGAGTACATGTCTGTAAATTATGTTCAATAAAGTTTCTCGAAAACCCAAAACTTTTGTATAATGTTGTTGTGTTGTGTAAATTAGCTCAAAATTTTGTATTTCCAGAAATGTTGAAATGCCATTTTCACAACAACAACAACAAAAAAAGCTCCAAATATTTTCTTTAAACTTTTCATATGGATAGTGCAAATTGGACTGTTTACAGTGACAATTTTAATTTTGCTGTATTCTTTTGTTTTTTGCAAAAATTACACAAATGTAATCTTTTTGAAATATCTCTCATGCCTTTAATATGTACATTTCCAGGAATTTGTATACAGTATTGCGTTTGTGAGTGGAAGTGCTTCCATTAAAGCTCTTCAAAAACTCAAAAAATTCTGTGAAAAAGCTTCAAATTTCACATTTACATCTAAGGCTTAAATGGCATTTTCTTAAAAATGGCTTCAAAGTTTTCGACAAAAATTTCCTCATAGGACGAGGTTTTACTCTTCTATAAGATTTTAAAGTAATATTTTGGTACTACCATTATGAAACTGCAAAATGAAGAAGAAGAAGAAGAAGAAGAAGAAGAAGGAGAAGGAGAAGGAGAAGAAGGAGAAGGAGAAGACGAAGGAGGAGGAGAAGGAGAAGAAGAAGAAGAGGAAAAAGAAGAAAAAGGAAGGAAAACAAAGAAAAAAGAAAGAAATGTTTGGGTGGTGATGGATGGCAGCTAGCAAGAGGATGGGGCAAGACTGAAAAACTTAGCCCAGATCGAAGGAATTAGGAAACTAACTAGTACAAGAAAGTCCGTGCCATTCTGTAGTACCACCAGTTCATGTTAATGGCCTTTCATTTAGGTGTTTTTGTTGCAGATAACTTGTGGTAGGAGTTCTTGTCTGTTGAAGACATGATGCTGATGACAACTTTAAAAGAATTATTTATACTTCAAAAGTATTTATTTATGCTTTCTGGAAGTTGTTCGCTGTAATGCTGGTAGATTCTCTGAAACATTTCTGTTTGCTAGATGTTTTTTAATTCTTCTTTCTTAGTTACACTTTCTAGGATCTCCAAGTCAGAAATAATCCAGATTTACAAAACTGTCTGAGCATATCACCCGAGTTGGTTTCATAAGAATGGTGTACATCTTTGACCAGAGTTCGGGAGACATTTTTTGAAGCATTTATTCATTAAATATTTCAGTTACATTGTTATAATCCACAAAGGGTTACTATTTAACGATGGATAATATATGCAAACCCAGATTCAACTGTTGGCATTTTATTAATATTCGGTAAGTAGTTCATTTGCCCGTATGACTGACACAATTTCAATGGTTAATAGATAATTGTTAGTACAGACTTATTTTATTTTGACCTGATCATTTTGTAGGGGGTTTCCCAAACACTGCTTTATCTCTGCATTCATAGTACTATCTGCGCACGTTTTCTTGATTCTCCAGCTTCCTAGACCTTGCTCAGTCAGGCGGCACAGCATGGCCTGATAGAGAATATGGAATGTCACAGCTCACTTTGCTGTGTTGCTCATCTTCTTCCTTTTCAATCCAATCTTTCTAACAATCTGTGTGTACCTTGTTCCTTCTTGTGACTCATAATTTCTAGAACCATTAACTATTTCTTGAGAATTTTACAACATCTTGCATTGTTTCTCATTGCTATGTAGTCCAAAATGGGCTAATACACTGAGCTTTCTGTTGGTGTGCATGTGCATGTGGAGTGTCAAAAAAAACCATATGTGTACAGGTGATTAGTGGGCCTTTTACAGGTGGTTTACATGGTACAGGTGATTAGTGGGTCAGAGTATACCAACCTCCAAATCAAAACTTCCATGAGCTTCTTTATTAATTTTGAAAAGCTGCTGGTAAATACACATCACCTACAATGATTATCTTGGGAAATTTTAATATAAACATTGCAGATAATGGTTTTGCTATTTGTACTTTTAAAGATTTAATAACTTCATTTGGACCACGTTTTGCAACACCAACAAGGGAAACCATTTTAAATCACAAACTTAGATGAGAAGAGCACAGTAGTTCGAATATGCACATTTCAGATCATTATGCTATATACATTGGACTTCAAAACACATACAACATAGCAATACCATAAAACAAATTACAAGATCAATGACAGATACAAACATACAAAAACTAGATTGACTTTTTGAAGCACAAGATTGGACTTTCCTAAGAAATATACAAAATTGCAATGATAAATGAAACTCGTTCACGGTTGTATTTGTAATGATTTTCAACTGGATGTGCCCAGTGAAATATAAGCACACAAATTGTAAAAATGACAAAGTTATATTATTCCAACCAACACAAACTGTTAAGAGGGAAATTATGACTTCGCATAAATTTTATAGAGAAACAAAATTTCAAATATATCCCATCAAATATAAAGAATTAAGAGAAAAATACCAAAAACTATTATTGACAGATAAGAAAAGGGCATTATGTAAAAGGTTAGAAAATTCTGACAGCATAAATAAAGTAGTGTGGAAAATTGTTAATGGACATAAATCCAGGCATGGAATAACAAATATTCAATTAAATAGCAATGAGGGAGTTACAGTATCAGCTCCATATAAAGTAAATGAAATCTATAATTGTTACTCTTCATCAAGAATACAACCAAATTCCAATAACAGAATAAGAACTGTAGATAATACACATTGCACATAACACATTGCACTCACAAACTCAATGTTCTTGCATCCAGCAACAACTAAAGAGATAGAAAATATCATTACGAAACTACCAAACAAAAAGCAGCAGAATGGGATGGAGTAACAATTGTGTCACTGAAAAATTAGTTAATTCAATAATATTTTGATTGGAACATTTAATGAACTCTTTTCTTGAAAATGGAATACTTCAGACATTCATAAATTTGCAATAATTAAACTACAAAAATGGTGAGACAAACATGACATTGAATTATATGGCAATATCACTTCTATCAACCATTGGTAAAGTATTTATTTATTTATTCATTTATTTATTTTACGTCAAAAACAGTTAAAAACCGTATGTGACATGCTATGGGAGGAAATGAATTCTGTGAATGTTTTCGAAAATTCTGTGATCCCTACCCTAAGCCATATATTACTTGAATTTTGAATACAGAATGACAACGAATGTTTTTTGCAAGGATTGTTAACAAAAATACTTGCTCCAATGTAATAAAATATATTTTCAAGGGTAAATCAGCAATTAATTTGGGCTCTTATCCATGATGTCCTTCGTCAAGGAGTAAAACTTCCTGCAATGACATCATGGAGAACGATAATTTGAATAACTATATTTCCCAATGAATTCTCAAAGAAGTGCACAGATATTGCAGTTACATTTATATCCAGAAGCAAAACAAGGGGATATCTCAGCATTTTCTCAAAGGATCAGGGAAACTGGATGAAAAACCTGTACGAGATGGGGGTCATTGACCTGGAGGCTGCGGTACAATACTTGTTACAGGTTGTTTACAATTATACAGTCCACATGGTAAATGGTGCATTAAATATCACTGTTAAAATTAATGTTACTTTTCTTGTGATGCTCACTATAGTCTCTAATTGTATAGAAACAGTTAAACAGCAGAAACGATTTTACTTGAGATTTAAACTTTTCTATTGAATTTAATTGTTTAATGTCATCTGGCAAAGTGTTGTAAAATAATGTACATGTATGTGAATTTTTTGTAATGAGCTGTTGATACTGTCATACACCTGATGAATATGATTACTACGTCGAGTGTTACAGACATTGGCGTTTTCTGAAAATATATTCCCGCCCTTAAGCAAGTCATTTTTGACAAAAACTACAGATTTGTAAATCAACAGACAAGGTAATGGTAAAATACCTAGATTAATAAAGAGAGGCTTACAAGAATCACATGGGCGGGATATGGTTATTATTTGTACAATTCTTTTTTGAAATCTAAAAGTCTGGGAGCGATAAAATATATTTCCAAAGAATATAATGCCATATCTTAGGTGGGAATAAACATTTGCAAATGTACACAACAAGCAGTATGAAGTCTGAATGAATTTGAAAGAATTCTGAACGCGTAGCATAAGGAGCTAAATTTTGAGTTCAATTCATTTGAATGGATTCCATTTAACGTTTGACTGAATTGAGAGACCTAAAAATTTTGTTGTCTCAACATCAGTCAATAGTACACCATTCATTTTCAAAGGAGTACAGAATTGTTTATTTGACATGGAGAACTGTGTTAAAACAGTTTTCTTTTCATTTACTATTAATTTGATATTTCGTAACCAATTTGAAAATCTGATATTGTACTATTTCCTGTTTCTTTATTGCAAAGAATGTTCATATCATCCGCAAAGAGAACTGTTCTTCTGTTTGGAATCGTTGAGGGCATATCGTTTACGTATGGTAGGAAGAGAATAAGACCTAAAATCGATCCCTGAGGAACTCCACGTGTAATTGACAAAGATTCAGAAAGGTGTGTACATAATGTTCCATCATTCCAGTAAGGTATTTCTACTCTCTGAGATCATTGTTTAAGATATGAATGTAAACTATCTAAGGCAATACCAAGGATTTCATATAAAGGTAATTTTGAAAGTAATATGAAACGTCAAAAGCTTTAGAAAGATCTAAAAATAATCCAATAGGTGCTTTGTTTTGATGCAATGATGAGACGACGTATTTAAGGAAAGAGAATATGGCTCTTTGCGTAGATTTTGATTTCCTAATTCCACGTTGGCAATCTGAAAGCACATCGTGTTAACTGAGATAGGTTTCCATTCGTAGGTAAAAAACTCTCTGATGTTTTTGAAAAAAACTGACAGAAGAGAAATGGGCCGATAATTTTCAATTTTTTTTTTTAAGCCTTTCTTGAACAGTGGCTCAATCTTAGCTGTTTTAAAAACATCTGGAACAGTTCCAGTGCATATGGATGCATTAAATATGCGAGTTAACGGGTGTATAATGGCAGGCGCACAGGTCATTAACAAACAATCCGGAAATTCATCTAAACCGGCTGAATATTTATTTTTTAGATTACCGATTGTTTTGAGAATTTCATTGGTAGAAGCTCCGGAAACGAACATTGTGTCTAAAATTTGTGGGGAAATGTCTGATATTGAATTTTGGGGCTGAAGACCCTGAGTGATATTAGCAGCAATTCTCGAAAAGTATTGGTTAAAGAGACGAGCTACTGTTGCCGGGTCGGTCACATTTCTATTGTTATATTTTAAAACATTCTCTACAAGGGGTCTAGTTGATATGATCGTATTTTTTATTATAATTTTATTATATATTATTGTTTATTGTAATACTAAAGTAATGGAAAATGTCATTTTAAACAGGTTGATTAGATATTTTGGAGAAAATTCACTACTGACAGATTATCAAACTGGTTTTAGAAAAGGACACTCAACCATCACCATCAACCATCAGCAATCACTGATTTATACAATACTATACTAATCAAGCTAGATAATGGATTGAAGTTGTGTGAAATATTTATGGATTTGTGCAAAGCATTTGATAAAGTAAATTATATTGGGTAATCAATTTAAAACGCAACCCACAGCAGGCAGAGAGTGAATTGCACCGGCACTATGCTTGAGCGGGTCAGATAGCGGCTGGCGGTTTCAAGCAGGTAAATTGTCAGGAAGTATGCTTAATCCTCTCTACCTTAATGCCACACAAATGAGAACAGGTGACAGTCGTGACCATGAGTTCAAAGAGAAAGGTACACGCTAACTTGTTTGGGGTCGAAAGAAAGTTGTATTGAGAAGAACAGTGATTCTTTTGTAAATTATTTAAAAGTGAAATAAGCTTTTGAACCAAATGAAATTGGCCTAAATGTTAATGTTAACAAAACGGAAGCTTCTGGCCTTGGTTGAGGTCCATCTTGCTCTATGGAGCCCCAGTATGGGCAAACTCCACGTCGACAAATAGTTACGTTCGAGGGATGACGTCAGTGTACAGGTTATCAGCATTGTGGGTAGCTTGTGCATTCCGCACTGTTTCCAACGATGCAGTGTGTGTCATTGCGGGGATGCCTCCTGTCAATATCTTGGCACAGGAGAGACGGAGGCGATATCACAAAGAAGAGGAGAACCCAGACTGCTCGACAACACTGCTCGAATGGCAGGATCGATGGGACAAGTCCATTAACGGAAGATGGACGTACCGCACGATTCCCTCCATTGCACCGTGGATCAACCGTACACACAGCAAAGTAAATTTCTTCTTGACTCAGCTGTTGTCTGGACATGGATATTTTTACTGTCTTCACAGCTTATTGTTATGTCAACATTTCATGACCTTAAAAGGCAATGTAAATACATGAAGCCTAACCGTTGACTTAATTGAGCTTAAACTGCGAATATAAAATGTCCCTGCATTTTTTGACTGAGATATTTAGTAACAAACCTCATCTTATATTCAAGTAAATATATAGTAGGTTTGAGTTCCATCATTGGTGGAAGTCAATGTACAGTTTGAGAAAGAATTAAGAATAAGGTACCTCCAGAAAATAGAAAATGCCCTAATAATAAATAAAAATGTGGAACATGTCTCTTGCCTCTGGTAAGTGAGGTGCTTGGGCTTCCTGACCGATTCGTTCTGCTAGAAGTCTGTTCATATCAACATCTTCATCTGTGCTGGTATCATACAATAGCACAGAAATGACAGCCTCTGGATCTTCAGGGGTTGGTTTGGAGACAACCTGAGCTACAAGTGTCTTACCAATTACAGTATTCACTAAATGATTTGTTGCATTTAAATCTTCAGCAAATTCCTCCAATCCAGAAAGAACAACTTGTATAGCCTAAAGGAAAATCAAGACACAAATACTCAATACATGAAAAAATTAAGATAATTTATTGTGCTCATAACACCAAACATACCTGTGCAGGAAGTTTAGCATACTTTGGCTCCAAAACATGTAACATTGTTAATGGAACTGCATCTTCATCTCCATGATCAAGGAAAAATACTACAGCATTATCACCATCTTGCATCTCAACGAGCTCTACTCTATGCCAGCAATCATCCAATTTAATTGCATAATAGTTTCCTACTTCTGGATTTACTGCTTGTACAGCATTGTCCATGTAGTGAATTTCCATATCTGCTGACATATCTTCATATCGCACCTATGCAAGAGAGAAATATTAGACATCATTTACATTATACACATGGAATATTCACAATATCACATGAACACAAGAATATACACTTCATTATGATCTCATCTTCACAATATCAAAACCATCTATGTTGATAGAAAAGAGTACTTACACTATAATCTTCACCAATAAGCCTAACCCAGACATCAGCAGTTGTCAGAGCACAAGTTACATAAACATCCCAAACCTCCTCAGAAGGATATGCAATTGGCTCTGGAACAACCTTAGAATGGACTTGGGGCCAGACCTGGGCAAAAGAAAAATAAGATTTTCTCTAAGTACACAATTTCAGATTTGTTAAGCTAATTGGTCAGAAAATATTTTAACAGGAATAAAATTTCTTCAAGCATGGAATGAATTAGTATTTACAGTCATTATTTTCAATAGTTCTAAAACAGGTAAGAAAGTTTTGGGAAGAAATAACATACTTTAACAACTTAAATCCAATTATGAGAAAACTCAACTGGACTTTTAGATTTTATACCTAGCAATGGAAGTTATTACATTAACTCAACTCTTAAACAAGAATATAAAATAATACTTTACTATAACCTGAGAACTTACAGAACTAGTTGTGCTGTTATCCAGTTCAGGTGCTGGGCTGACAACTTGCTTATTTAAAATGATACGGTTATTTGCACCAATATCCACAGAAATTTGAGAACAATTGCGAACAATATCCAACCAATGCATGGGCAAATTTTCCATCCATTTATTGCGGTAATCTAAAGGAACTTGAAAACTCCAAATTCCAGCAGTATGTGATGCCACCAACTGTAGAAAAAAAATTCACTTCACTGTAATTCATCATTTATTTACAAATCATTATTTTTTGGGATGCAGTTCTTCCAGATACAATTGTTTCTCTATTCCAAACAGACTCTCGAAAATGATAATGCAGTTTTGTTAAAAGAGGAATTCAATATTGAGCAGCTTCAAAAAATATTTTGCCATGCTCATTCTCAAACTTTTCTGTGAGATAATACCTTTCTAATTTCTTAAAAAAGACTTAAAATACTTCCCTGATTTTTAAGTGTGAAAATAAAGCACTGTATCCAAGATTTCAAATTTTCTTCTAAATTGCTAGCATGAACAAGGACATAAAATTAATTAAAAAAATATCAAGTTCAAAGATTGAAAGACTGAACATTTTTAAATCTAAAGATGTTCTCTAAAACCATGCATCAAAAACTACGAAATCAATAATGCAGTAAAATGCAATTACCTACTAGTCTACAGACTGACAATAAAAACCAACATAAAAGTAACAGTGTTATTCACCTCAGACACTCTTGCTTTAATAACTTCAGGATTTTGGGTAGTTGGAAATGCATGACCACCATCAAGTTCATACCGCTTTTTCAACTCTTTGAGAGCATTCTGTGCTGCCCGCTGTAGAGCAACAGCAGGCATACGATCTTCATCAGGATAGCTTGTATAGCTCTCTTCTCCCACCTAACAACATACACCACAGAAGTGAAGATATAAGTCAAAATGTACAGCAAGTAAAGAACATATTTTCCAGAAAGCAAGTCACCACTAAGTGCAGATAAAATAAGAACAAATTCAACAAATTGCATTTTATGAGTTGAATATAGTATGATAAAAGGTCTTTTTGCATGTAGATTTATTCAAAATGTCAAATATACTCATATCAAATCATTTTCTCACTTGGGACATCACCTTCACTCACCATGCCTCTTCCACTCTTAAGATCAAATTGTTATGATTACAGGGTAATAACACAAAGCAACTAGTGGCGCAACAGAATGGCACAGACTTTCTCATATTAGTTTTCTAGTTTCTTCGGTATGGCCTAGCTTTTCAGTTGTATTTGTACCGATTCTCTTGCCAGCTGCCATTGATCACCACCCAAATACATTTTTTTGAAATTTTCTCAATTATTTGATTTTCAATTTGTAGAACCAAAATATTACTTTAAGATGATTAAAACTTTGTCCTATTGTAAATTTTCGTTAACAAATTTGGAGCCATTTTAAATAAAATAGCATTTAGCATCACCATAAATACAAAATTTGAAGCTCTTTTTCTCATAAATCTTTTGAGTTTTCGCAAAACTTCAATGAAAGTCATTTGTTACACTCTCATTCACAAAAGCAATAATGTTCACAAATCGCTGAAAATGTGCATATTAACGGCCTGAGAGATTTTTAAATGAAGTTACTATACGTCATTTTTGAAAAAACAAAAGAATACTCGAAGATGAACTTTATATTATCTTGTTTTATTGAAATTTATTTCTTTCTATACGATTGGGATGCAACTTTTAAGGGTGTTGCAATTTAATAGTTTTGGCAAGTTACCAGAAGTTAATTTTCAGTTTCTGAAAAATGCCATCTACAATTTATTTATCTCTTAATTAACTAGCCATGTATGGTTTTTAAAAATAAAATACCACTGCAGTAATAATATTTTTTTAAGAAGAGTATGATCTGAAAGTAATTAAAGGAATTAAATGGTTAAAGCGGATGAAAAACTCTTTCAGGAAAGAGAAGGGATTCGATAACTTGGCCCGCAGCCTACAGATTGAAACAGAAATGCAATAAATTGTAATAAAGGTGTGTCCTGCACTATTGACTCTCTGAAGTAGTGGGTTTCTCCTGGAGCAGGCAAGCAGCATACCTAGAGATGAACGCAAAGCCCCTCCTTCCAGCAGAAACCCAAGACACGGATCAGATGCCAAGTGCCTTTAAAGATGAAACACACTCATTCATACCCTATTACCTTGATACTCGTATGGACGAGTATTGCTTCACACAATTTTGAAAAGAAATTTGGATTTATATTTTAAAACATCGCTTTAGGGAAATGAACGCAAAAGCTAATGGAAGGCCATGAGCATGACAACAAAATATCTCCGTTACCCATGTCAGATATTTTTATTTTTTCGCATTAATATGTATGTAGTACATACACAAGACAAATTATTGTAAACTTGCTGCGGAAATCAGCGATTTTTCAACAGAAAAATTTGTATTGTCAGTCCCAAGAATTAAAAACTTGATAAATCTTGTTCCTATGAGTAGTCAACATCCACTTCTTGTGGTTCTCTGATACCTACAAATCTACTGATGGCAAAACGTCCACCTACCCGTCCATTTGTCCAACCTTCCGCTGGAAGTGGCCCCTAAAATGTTTAGACGATTTTCTTCAAAATTGACATTCTCCGAATGATCTAAATGAACTCGAGGTCATGCAAGTTTCAAACATATTTTGATTTACGGAACCCCTGTACATGAATCTTCAACATTGTCAAAATTTTCTCAAAAACGGCTCCAACTTGTTTGATTAGCCCTTGTCCTCGGGTAGCGTAGAGAATGATTAAAACATGATGTAAGTCTCATATTCGTTGAAATCTCTGAATTTCGAAAATTACAAAGTTAAAACTTTTCTCAGGGTCTTCATGCATATGCAATATTCAAGAATAAAATACACAATAATACAGATAAATAAACAGATATATTCCAGAATAAAATCAATTATTCAAAGAAAGATCTGGAAATAACGTCAATGTACAATTTTTCAAAAATGTTAATACATTTTACATAATTGTGCATGAAATATAGGCAATTTTCAAAAAATTCTCAGAAACGGTTCCAAATTTTTGCCACTATTTTTTTCTTCAGATAAGAGTAAATAATGCTTAAAAAAACAGGACCCATTTTGTACAAACTCCTTGCGTTTTTGAAAATTGCAAAGAAATCAGCATTGTGAAAGTACAAAATTGATGAGACACTTTCAACAATAAAATCTGTACTAAAAATTTAATTTTCAAATACAGTCATGCCCAATTTTTTTTGAAGAAGAGAGAGAGAGGGAGAAAAAAAGAAAGAAAGAAAGAAAGAAAGAAAGAAAAAAGGGAAAAAAAAAAGTTTTCGTGTAATTTGTTTGAAGTATATGTAATTTTTATTTTTGTCTTAAAAGCAGTTCCATTTTTTCCCTAAATTATTTTACACGAACGGAGCCAAGGACACTTTAAAAAATTCGCCAGGGTCTCATTTTCAAAATTTGCTGGAGTTAGAGAAATGTAAGAGAGAGCACATGCTATGGTAGCAATACTTTCTCGTATATGAATGTATATTTACAGAGTAATATAAGTAGAGTAGAGAATGTTATGTAACGCTGCGGAAAATCAAAATCCAGGAAATATACAGAGGGGTCAAATAATGGGCAAAAGTATGCACATTTTACAATGCAATTTTGGCACAGACTTTCTTGTATTAAAGTTTTCTAATTTCCTTAGTGTGAATTGGCGGTCTTACCACATCCTCTTGCCAGCTGACATCTATCGCCCCCAAAGTACATTTTTTAATCTAAATTTTTCAGTTACCTAATAGTAGAACCGAAATATTACTTTAAGAATATTAAAGAAAATTAAAACCTTGCCCTAAATGGCATTTTTCATTGAAAAACATAGAGCAGTTTTCAAGAAAATGGCGTTTAAGCGTTATTGTAAATGCAAAATTTGAAGCTTTCACAGCTAACTGCTATCTATTGAGTTTTCAAAAAACTTAATTTGAAGTCATTTGAAGCACATCCACTCACAAATGCAATAATGTATACAAATCAATGGAAATTTGCACATTAACGGCATGAGATATATTTAAAAAAATTACATATGTAATTTTTTTGAAAAAGCAAAATACACCAAAATGACCTTTATGCCATATTCAACAGTGCCATTACCACTATCCATTGGAAAATTTTGAAGAAAAAATTTGGGGCCATTTTTGATAAAATGGCGTTTGGAATGAAAACAAGTTTGGAACTATTTTGATTACTACATTTTTTTCAATAAGAACGAGTCTAGCCCAAAATTATTTAAACGTCGCATTTCATATGCCAATATGGGTACAATTGCGGATAAATTCTTTATTTCCATTCGTTCAGTATTTGTGAGTTTACTTACAGAGTAATGATAAAGTGGAAAAAAGTCTAATGCCGTTCGCACAAGAAATTCCCATTTTTTTGGAAAGAAGAGACAGAAGCCCAAAATCATTTTTGGTAATCATCGAAGTCCTTTCTGCGTGGTTTAGATAATAGTTGATTGCTGGAAGAGAAAGTCGTGTAGTTTAGGTTTTATAACAACGCAAATATTCAAGAACAGAAAAAGAATTTGAGGTTTTGATTACTATTTTAATAAGAACGACACTAGCCCAAAATTATTTAGTTGTCGCATTTTATTTGCCAACACGTGTACAATAAATTCCTTATTTCCACTCATTCAGTACTTTTGAGTGTACTTGCATAGTAATAATAAAGTGGTAAAAAAGTCTAATATCGTTTGCAAGAGAATTTCATGTTTTTGAAATGAAAATAGAAAATGGGAATTGTCTAAGTCATACATAGTAAAGATAATGTGGTAGAAAAGTCTAAACTCTTTCGCACCAGAATTTTCCAATGTCTGGAAAGAGAGGAGAGAAGCCCAAAATTATTTTTGGTATAATCAAACACCTTTCTATATGTTTTAGACATTATTCAATTGCTGGAAGAAAAAGTCGTGTAGTTTCGGTTTTATATCAAAGCAAATATTGAAGAACCGAAAAAATATTGGGATGGTTTCGATTATACATTTTTTCAATAACAAGAGTAGCCGAAACTTATTTAGGGGTTGCATTATATATGCCAACTTTTGTACAAATGCCAAAAAACCTGTATTTCCATTCGTTTAGTATTCTTAAGTGTACTTACTTAGTAATAATAAAGTGGTAAAAAAGTCTAATACCGTTTGTACGAGAATTCGCAGTTTTTGAAAAGAAAATAGAGAAGTCCAAAATTATTTTTGGGAATTGTCTAAGTCCTTTCTATGTTGTTTAGAGAATATTTGGTTGCTGGAAGAGAAAACTGTATAGTTTAGGTTTTATTTCAAAGCAAATATTGAAGAACTGAAAAAGAATATGGGATTATTTAGTTTATTATGTTAGTTATTATGGGATTATATATTTACTTTAATAAGAACTCCACCAACTCAATATTATTTAGAAGGTGTATTTTATTTTCCAAGGTGTTTACAATTGTCAATAAATTCCTTATTTCCATTTGTTCATATAGGAGTTAATGGACAGCGCACACGCTAGGCAAACTGGCACACAGATTTTCTCCTCGCTTAGTAGCCGGACTACAACCTTTTATTCACAAAGCACTAACAACTCAAAAACATCACGCACGTTCACATCAATGGTTACAAGCATAGTACACCAATAGTCAAAGAAAACACACAACTGTCGGTGCATTGCTCGACCTATCAGTAGGTGTCCTACGGGCGGGATATCGCCCTGTATCGACAACTCAGACAGTTCAATAGTCTTGAGTTCACTTACAGAGATATTATAAAGTGGTAAAAAGGTCTAATTTCTTTCGCACACGAATTTTCCATTTATTGGAAAGAATGGACGAAAGCCCAAAATTATTTTCGGGTATTATCAAACTCCTTTGTATGTGTTTAGACAATATTTGATTGCTGAAAGAGTCTTTTAGTTTAGGTTTTATAAGAACGCAAATATTGAAGAACACAAAGAGAATTTGGGATTGTTTTGATTACAATATTTATTTTAATAAGAATGAGGCTAGCCCAAAATTATTTAGGAGTCACATTTTATTTGCCACCATGTGTACAATTGCCAATAAATTCATTATTTCCATTCGTTCAGTAGTTTGAGTTAACTTACAGAGTTGTTTTAAAGTGTTAAAGTTGTTTGTTAAATTGTTTGTTGTTGTTGTTAAATTGTTTTAAAGTTTTAAAGTCTAATTTCGTTTGCACGAAAATTTTCCAATTTTTGGAAAGAAAGGACGGAATTCCAAAATTATTTTGGGGTATTATTGAACTCCTTTGTATTTTACACAATATTTTATTCCTGGATGAGAAAGTTGAGTTTAGGTGTTATAAGAAAGAAAATATTGAAGAATAGCAAACAAATTGGGATTGTTTTGTTTAGTATATTTTTAATACAATAAAATATAAATTTATATTTAATAAAATAACAAGAAAAGACCAAAATTATTTAGGGGTTCAACTAAAGCCAGATGGACACGGGTATCTTCAAATTTGAAAAAATCCTATGCACGGTTTAGGTGCTAGTATTGTTCACGGACGGAGGGAGAGACGGACGGAGAGACGGACGGAGAGACGGACGGAGAGACGGACGGAGAGACGGACGGAGAGACGGACGGAGAGACGGACGGAGAGACGGACGGAGAGACGGACGGAGAGACGGACGGAGAGACGGACGGAGAGACGGACGGAGAGACGGACGGAGAGACGGACGGAGAGACGGACGGAGAGACGGACGGAGAGACGGACGGACGGACGGAGAGACGGACGGACGGAGAGACGGACGGACGGACGGACAGACAGACGGAGAGACACACAGACAGACAGACGGACGGACGGAGAGACAGACAGACAGACGGCCGGACGGAGAGACAGACAGACGGACGGAGAAAAGACAGACGGACGGGTAGACGGACGGACGGTGACGGACGGACGGGCAGACGGCGGACGGGCAGACGGGCGGACGGGCAGACGGGCGGACGGGCGGACGGGCAGACGGGCGGACGGGCAGACGGGCGGACGGAGACAAACGGACGGACGGGCAGACGGGACCTGGCAGACGGGCGGACGGACCGACAGGCGGACGGACTGACGGACAGTCCGACGGACGGTCCGACGGACGAGACCGCCGGACGACTGATAGAAGGACCGCCGGACGAACGGGCCGATGAACGGACGGACGGATGGACGGACGGACAGACAGACGGACCGACCAACAGACGGACATACGCACGGACGGACCGACGGATGGACAGACGGACCGACCAACAGACGACGGAGCCGACGAACGCAGACGGACAGACGGACAGACGACAGACGGTCAGACAGACGACCGACAGACGACCGACAGACAGACCGACAGACGGACAGACCGGCAGTCAGACAGACCGGCAGACAGACGAGACGAGACCGACAGACGACAGACGACAGACCGACAGACAGACGACGACGACCGACGAGACAGACCGGCAGTCAGACGACCGACAGACGACCGGCAGACGACCGACAGACAGACAGGATAAAAGACAGGGTGACAGGCAGGATAAAAGACAGGGTGACAGGCAGGAGGTGACAGGCAGGATAAAAGACAGGGGTGACAGGCAGGCAGGATAAAAGACAGGTGACAGGCAGGATAAAAGACAGGGTGACAGGCAGGATAAAAGATGGGGGGGACAGGCAGATAGGATAAAAGACAGGGGGACAGGCAGGAGAAAAGACAGGGTGACAGGCAGGATAAAAGACAGGGTGACAGGCAGGATAAAAGACAGGGTGACAGGCAGGCAGGATAAAAGACTGTCTGGCTGGCTGGCAGGCAGGCAGACAGGATGAAAGACAGGCTGACAGGCAGGCAGGCAGACAGGAAAAAGACAGGCTGACAGGCAGGCAGACAGGATAAAAGACAGGCTGACAGGCAGGCAGACAGGAAAAGACAGCGACAGCAGCAGGAAGAGACAGACAGACAGACAGACAGGATAAAAGACAAGCTGACAGGCAGACAGACAATTTGGGAAATATCATTGACAATAGATGGACAGACGTTTTCCTGTCAATCAATTTTTCAGTATGTAGGATCCACAAACCATGGCTTCTGACTCTTGACTACTTGTGTTAGCGAAAGTAATTCAATACATGGTGGAACTAGATTCATCCAATTTTTCATTATTAGGGCCCAACAATAGGAGTTTATCTGTCATAAAATAACCGTTTCTGCAGCACTAATGCAATACTTTCACTTTATTACTTATGTAGTAAGACAAGAAAGCAAAATAAATAAATAAAAATAATAAAAACAAACAAACAAGCAGGAATGAGAATTAGAAACGCATTAAAAAGAAGCAATTCCTATTATCTGATTGATACAGCCCACCCATTATTTTCCTGTTGAAAATATTAGTTTATAGAACTTCTTTGATATTGAATCAAAAAAGAAAAAAAATGTAAAACCACCTTTGCAAAAACATACCTTTACTTTGCAATTGTACATCACTGGTTCACCTTTGGGAAAGCGAGGTACAGCTGTATATACGGGAAGGCCCAAACCCAAGGAACGGGTCAACTCCCTTAACTCCCTTTCATAATCTGGCTCCTCTGAAATTCTAGGTAGAGTTGTTACAAAACGATCTGCCAGAGGAAATACACTTGGTACCTGCAATTGAATCAGCAACATCCGTAACAAACTACAAATAACAAACTGAAATTTCACAATAATCTTGAAATCAAAATCAGGTCAGTTAAACTGAATTTTTTTTAACAGTACAATGCTCTTCAAAAATATTTTTTAAAAATACACATACCTGGAGCTTTTGTAACCGTGCCTGTAATGCGCTTGAAGGCTGATTTGAGTTCAAAGACAACTGATGAACTTGGGCCTCCAATTCAGCAATACTCTGTATTCCATCAATAACTGGAGACTGAAGTGGAGGATATGCATTCTCATTCTGAAGAACAAAACTTGAGTCAGCACAATGAACCACAATATCAGCAACACCTATTTTACCTAGGCTTAAGATAGGTGAACATAAGCCCTATAATTAAATTGTCTAAGAAAATATTATTACATTTGTTATCAAAATAAATTACTTATATACAAAACATAAGAGGTACATTTTTAGGAAAGAAAAAGAAAGAAAAAAGAAAGAAAGAAAGAAACAAAGAAAGAAAAAAAAGAAAGAAACAAAGAAAAAGAAGAAAGAAACAAAGAAAGGAAGAAAGAAACAAAGAAAGGAA
This sequence comes from Teleogryllus oceanicus, assembly GCA_964035755.1. NCBI lineage: Eukaryota > Metazoa > Arthropoda > Insecta > Orthoptera > Gryllidae > Teleogryllus > Teleogryllus oceanicus. Next base: position 120,795,603 of record CAXIVR010000004.1, read on the forward strand.
GAAAGAAACAAAGAAAGAAAGAAAGAAAAAACAAAGAAAGGAAGAAAGAAACAAAGAAAGGAAGAAAGAAACAAAGAAAGGAAGAAAGAAACAAAGAAAGGAAGAAAGAAACAAAGAAAGGAAGAAAGAAACAAAGAAAGGAAGAAAGAAAAAAGAAAGAAAGAAAAAAGAAAAAAAGAAAGAAAGAAAGAAAGAAAGAAAGGAAGAAAAAGAAAAAAAAATTAAAACTAGTCTCTAGCATATCAGGATTTCTCATATTTTACAGAAAATATGTGAAAGAAATAGCCTTTACTTGAAAAAGAATGGTGAGAAAATGTATCATGTACATTAACGTTTTAAAACCTAATATCTGTAAAGTCGTATTTCATTCATAACCAATGTAGAATATTACTCTGTTTCAAAAATAGCCCCTAGATCTTTGAACTGCTTGAGATTTCCTAAAACGAGATCATTTATTGAGTACTCACAGAGAATAACAATTCCCGAACTCAAAAGTTACGAGAACTCTGCATTTAGAATTGTTAAAATTGATACAGTTCTATTTGCACCATAACAGAACAAAGTAATGACTCCTGGTGTGAAAGTATCAATTTTACTTTCTTGCTATTGTTTATTCAGTAGAGAAAAAATTATGTACTACTGCACGAGAAACGGGGAATTTTCGGCAGAAAGTTTTTTATTGCCGGGCCCTGGGTATTAAAACAGTAAATGCAGCAGCTCAATTTAGAAAAAAAGTCCTCTAACCCGTAGTATAGCCAGAATCTGTGTTTTTTGGGACTTTCATACTGGACAATTGAAGTTCTTCATAAGAAGAGAAAGTTATGTAATCGTGCCCCGGCAAACTGCGAATTTTCACCAGAAAAACTCACCGTAACACATAAGTGTTAATCTTGTTGCTAATTTTAGAAAAAACAACAACTAGTGGTGTTATAGAATGGCATAGACTTTCTCGCACTAGTTAGTTTTCTAATTTCATTAGTCTGGACTAGCTTTTCGGTTATGCCTCATTCTCTTACCAGCTTCCTTCTTTGGTTGCCCAAAGGACACTTTTTTTACATTTTTTAAATTTTGTGGCTCCCTAATGCTAGAACTAAAACCATTATGTCTTGTTTAATTTAGATGTGTACAGGCCGTGTCCGTCCCGAATGGCCAAGGTCGGATTGATCCTTTCGGAGCAAAAGGAAGCGAGTTTGAATCCCTTGCAGGTGTATTAACCCAACGGTAACCATGGTATGACATTTCATACCAACTACGCCCCGATAGAAATATAGCAGAAAAATCAGAGTTTCTGAATGTACTCACTTTTGTTAAGTTTCTTTCATTAGTAGAAGGTTTGTAGTATGTACCAATCAAGTATTAAGTCTTTGTATTTTGTATTGTGGAGGTATTTTTGAAAAAACAAAATACATACACCAAAATAAGCTTAACGTTATATTAAACAGTACAATAAGCACTATCCGTTGAAAACGTTTGAAGATAAAATTTTGAGCCATTTTTGAGAAAATGGCTTTTTAACATTTCTGAAAATGCAGGATTTTGGGCTCATTTGCACAGAAAACTTGTGTTTTTGAAAAACTTAATTTGACATTATTTAAAGTACATGTACTCATAAATATAATATTGTGAAGAAATCGCTTCTAAAGTATTACCGACGTGAGAGACTAGTCAAAAATATTACATTTTTGTAATTTTTGAAAAAACAAAAGAACAGAACAATATGACGTTTATGTCATTGCATAAGGTTCATTTAGCACTAAATGTACCAAAAATTTAAAAAAAATAAATATTGGAGCCGTTTTTGAGAAAATCTTGTAATTTTTTTAAATTGCAAATTAAAAAAAATTTAAATTAATTAAAAGTCTTCAATATTGTAGTTAATTAAAAAAATCAACTTTTACAATTTCCAAAAATTTTAAAATCGGACCTATGCCACCTTTTATAAAAGTATTTAACTCTATTCTTACAAGAAATTTAAAGAAAAAATTGGAGCTGTTTTTGAGAAAACTGAAAATGTTCCTAGGGCTTCATACAAACAGTTATATAGTCCCCCTAAAAATTAATGAATGTTTTTCAAAATCGCAGAGCTTCAGCTCACAGGAAAATGACAAGGGTTTCTTTAATTTGGAAAATTCCTATGCACAGTTCAGGCGCTAGGTTTCTTCACATACGACAGTCGGACGTTTTGCTTTCAATTGGTTAGGACTCACAAAACAGGGATTCTGGCTACACCACATGTTAGAGGATTTTTTTCTTAATTTATCAACTACTTTTTCGTTATCAGGGCCCAGCAATGAAAATGACTAAAATCTGTTTTTCGCACAGCATTATATAACTTTCTCTATACTACGTATATTACTCCGTATAAACGTACGTATAGGAGAAAGTAAAAAGCACCACTGAATGATTGGAAGTCGGAACGATTTTCTCACCGCTTACTTGTTGACAAAGAATCTGGCTTAACACTTGTCCGATGGCAATACCCAAGTAACTATTGCAACAAATTTGGAGACCCATACAGCAAGATGTCGGACTGAAGATGGAGCCGAGCAACGAAAGAGTGGATTACTATCCCAAGGTCTGCTTTGGTAAATGAATATAATAAATCAATGGGTGGTGTCAATATGTTCAATAGAATCCGAATAAGAAACAAGAGGTGTTACTACCCTATCTTCCACTTCTGCCTCAATGGCACGGTTGTGAGAGCATGGTTTTCATACTGTGATAAGCCAAGAACCATAGGTTTAGTTTTAATGATATAAGCGACACTCAATGTTAGTAATACCAGCGTTGTTTGCAAACTCAGAAGTCAAAGAATACGCCTTGTTAGGACAACTGATCAACAAAGTTCCATGCTGGGTGTCGTAACGCTGGACATGGCCCCGAACACACTACATGCAAAAAGTGTGGAGGCGTTGGACGGTCATGATCTTTTTGAAAGATGCATGGGATCATTCTCTAGAAAAACAGGGAAGCGAATGCACGTAAGCGGTTGGTGAGGTGCAAACGAATTTTCAGTATAGGCTGGGTATTGTGTAAATGATAGTAAGGCAGGAATTTATGATTCGTTTGAGAGCTTATTATTTTTTTAGTATTAAATTGTAATTAGAATATTTATTAATGTAGTAGTTGGAGTTTCAGGAAATTAGATCTGTGTTTCAATTGGACGTACATTAGGGTAGCTCCGTAGATGGAGAATTTTCAATAAGTAGCTGAAAATAGTCAGTCACAAGAAGCTGTTTCATACGAAACACAGATAGGGAAAGTCGTGACCGCGTATTAATTTGCGGGAATATTAAGTCCTAGTCACAGCAAATCATTGTGGGCATTTGGAACATTTTTAATATAGGTAAATAAAATGGTAAAGATAACATATAAGAATAAATGTTAAATTTTTATTGTTGAAAAAGGCTGATAATTTATAGTAGTTACCATCAATCTAATAATTGATTTCAATCAATAGAACTTCCAGAAATAGTGATTCTGTATTGAATTACATGTCCGCATGCAACAAGTAAGGAGTAATATGTTGTATGTTGAAACAATGCTTAAGTTGGAAGTAAAAGTTAATAATCGAGTGTTAGGAATTTCTCAATACAGATGCATTGATAAAGATATGTGTCTTCTTGACATTACCGAAGGATAGCGATTCAATTCATTGAACACCTATAGTAAAGAAACCTTGAGGAGTGCAACTTAAACCTCTAAGCAGATAAAGGAGGAAAACTGGTTGGGGAAAATCCTGCTAGCCGTCGGTACATCTGTGCCGGTTTCAGCCATTTAGGGCAGGAAGATCACCGCTACCTTTCGAGCAAAAACATGTACTATACTTACAGAACTAATGACCTTAGGAGTTGGCACACCTGGAATCACTATCAATCTATCAATCAACCTAACAGCTGTCAGTCTGTCTGTAGACAACTGTAGCGCCTAAACAGTTCAGCCGATTTTATCCAAAATTGATATTCCCTGATCGTGCTGAACGGACTAGAGGCTTTGGGAGTATCTAACGGATATTTTGGTTGTTGATAGTTTTTATATATTAATCTGGCATGTACCTTTTTACATCCCTTTTTTGCCGAGTTTGATCCATAGGGCTCTTGTGTGGAGTAGTGGAATGAGTGACAAGAAGTTAACTCTGAGGATCTGAGATTGGGTCTCGGAGCAGAAACAAATGGTGGTTGAAAACACTTTTGCTGATTTATGTAGTAGTAGATTGCGTAGCATTTAGAAACAATGCGAAAAAAGTGTGATTTGTAGCACCACTAGTTTCTTCTTTCTTTAAAAGAAACATTTTCTGACAAACGTTTCCTTATAAAAATTTATAATTTTGTGACTATTTGAATTAAAATATCCTATAAATGAAGAATTTACTATGTTTACAAAATATATCATACTTTTGATTTTATTAGAATGAATATAAAAAAAATTGTATGAAATAAGATGATTCAAACTTCAAGTAAAAATTTTTTTCACATTTTATTGAAAATTTACTTTTTTTATACAAGTAAAAATAATTTTCCTTATTTTATTGAAAAATTGCGTTTTTGGAAAGTCTTCAATTTTGTATGCATATAAATGATACTTGTACACCGTGAATTTACAAACAGTGCTACCTCTAATATTTTGTCAGAAAATGTACCTTCAATTAGCCATATTTTAACATTATCAGTAAAGGAAATTCACACTCCTCTTCAAAGAAATATATATTATACAGTAACAAAAGAATCTCGTACCCCTTACCATTGGAGGAAGAGATACATGGTGCAGCATTGATTGTGGTTCCGTTGACATACCAGAATTGTTAATCATACCTTCCCTAGAAGGCGTTCGCATAAACCTAGGAGGTTTTTCGTAAGAATTCGAGTTCGTCTCTCGCGGTGATACAGGTGGTTCATGATTGACAGCAATCTGTAAACATCACAACTGTTCTCAGAACATAGCAGAACACACACTATTCAACAGTTATCTACTTCATCTAACATGCAATTATTTCTAATATCCACTGTTTTACAATCTTTCTATTCTACGTTTTACTCTTCAGAAAGACAAGCAATCAAAATCTACTTAAATTAGAAGTTTCTTAGAATCATACTACAAAGGCATAATAAAGCAGTAAGACATACACAAGACATACACGAAAGTTCAAAATGTGTAAATATAATATGGATTGAAGCTCAACTAAACAGTAAAAAAAAACTCATTTTCATGATCCTGACTTCTACCTCCTTAAGGAAGAATTGCTATTTATGTAACTAACAAAAAACTATTTTGAAATCACTTAAATTTTTAATGGGTACTTGCTGCCCAACACAAACAATTAACATAGTACCTTTTAATCTTTTAAACAATGAACAATTTGAGACAAATAAAATAGTCTGATTTTATATTTTTGATCTAGAAGTTAAGTGCACAATGATTATAAGAAGTGTATTGAAAAAACCCTTTGTTCTATGCCAAATGTGCCCGCAGCTAATAGTGCCATGATACATAGTTATTAGAGTAAAGGGAACTGAAATATTCATTGGATTGCACATAGAAGGGACTCAAAATACCTAAAACGAGGGAGATAACATATTGTCACTCCCATTGCCATCCACAAATAAAGGCCAATGCTTTCAAGCAATTTTGAGTTTTATATTTGTAGAAACTTCCATAAACCCTAAACAGTTTCTTAATAATAGGAGGTTACATCAGAAACACTACTAGAATAATGTTTTGGATCAGTGTGGAAAAAGAAAGAAGGCAAGTAAAAGGTAGATACAGCACAAATGAAGTAATTCAAACGCAAGAACAATTGAATAAGTGATTTTAAAATGGAAATAAGTCCACTTTCTCTGTTATTCTTCAAGTTATAGATCAGATTGATTTATTGATTGATTGGCTTCAACTACTGAGGCGTGAAAAAGTATTTATTTGAACTTCTATAGATTTAATAAAAGAAAGTTGCGCATACAACTTACCCGCTGATTAAAAGCGTGTACATAACCTAAAAATGATGTCTTAAATTCCGCATAAAATACACAAGTCGACCATAAAAGGTTTAAGACAATAAAACGAGTAATATAATAAAAACGTTATATATATATATATATATATATATATATATATATATATATATATATATATATATATATATATATATGACGAATGCGGATGCCCATGAGCGAGCGCGCGCAATTCAAAAGGGGCGCGTCTCCAAGACTTGCGCGCAATGCCCGCGGCATGGCGCGAGCCAGGTGACTTATCAGACTGGGAAGAGGGAGATGACGTGCCGCTACCCCTACGAGGTTGGCGGACACATTAAGATGGCGGGCGACCAAACGTTCTTTTTTCCTGGTTCCGATCGCCGTTCGAGCAGCAACATCGACCTATAAATTCAGCGAGAGATTAAGTAGAAGTTTTTGGACGTCAGAGAGACGTATAGATAGTCACGAAGTTATTAGAATTTTGCCAGAGGAGAATTTGTCGTCTGTCGAGGTCGGGAGCAAGTGATTCGAATTAAATAGTTAAAAATAATTCAGTGGTCAGCAAAGAAGGGACGGTCATTTGTATGGTGAAGCCGCAGTTACTTTCGATTAGAGGCGCTGAGTAGACTGTGGTATCTGGTGCGACGCGTACGCCCGAAGTAAGCAAATACGCAATTATTCAATCAGTTGCGACGTGCAAGGGACATTCGCACGCGGGCGTGAACGAGACGACGGGGCAAGAAAGAAGCAGACGAGGACGTGAAGCGCCGTGGAAGGAAGAAAGAAGCAGACGAGGACGTGAGGCACCGTGAGAGGAAGAGGGAAGGAGATGGGAGAGACGAAGGCGACCAGGAATTGCCAGATGAGGACGTGAGGTGAAACGTCACGCGCCGCAGCCGAGAGAAGCTGGCAACGGCAAGGCCCTTCGAACGCCGGCGTGCGCCGCCATCACTCCGAGGTAGACTTCGAGGCGCGGAGCGGGTGGAAGCAGCGAAGGTAACGGCCGACAGCGCTAAAGCGCTGAAATATAGGTCGACGCCCCGCGACCGGGGAGAACTTTAAAAGGGAAAGTTGATAGGAAGAGATAAAATAGTGCACGAAGCTAGCAGAGAAACTCAAAATTTTCTGCCATTTTAAGTAATTTGCCAATGATTTTTTTATAAAATTGAGTTTGGTTTGTGGTATTCACAGTGACGATAAATTATTTGAGAGTATTATGTAATTGTTCACAAGTTGATGTTAAATTTGTTTTGAGACTAAATGTCGCAAATCTGAACCCGGCGTTACTGGGCAAAACTGATCGACGAGAATTATCAAGTAAAATATTCGAAAGAAATGAATGAAGGTTTCATGCATTAAAAGAGAAAGGTACCATTGAGTCTTGTTGTTCTGTGAATTTTTTGTGTGTTCGGTAACCATTTAAAAGGGTTTAAGAATATTAAACCCAGTTTAATTGATTTATGTGTACTTGTTTGGATTTCCTCTCGACACCCAAAAGATCCCACTGCCCTGAGGTATCACAAAGCTGCAAGAGCATGATATCTGCGAATTCCCGACAGGCGCCTAGGAATTGCTGGGCGGGATGTTCGTCAGAATATATATATATATATATATATATATATATATATATATATATATATATATATATATATATATAATTGTTCTAATTTCTCAAATAAAATTATATATTCTTTTTTTTTCTCAAAAATCAAAAACGGTTTAAGAGCGCGAAATCGTCATCGCCGAACGTCTCCCGAAAGGAGTTGCCCAGACAATGTCTTCGTCGACAAATTTCGTAGAATGCAGCAGGACATGATCCGTAAAAAGAACCGTCCTGCACGAGTCGCAATGGGAGATTCGCTTCGAAGGAGAAAACCACGAGGAAATAGGCAGTGTCCGAAAACGACGTTGGCATAATCCATTGGTGGAGCTTGTTGAGCACCAGTTGAAGTTGCCTCTGGTTCACGCTGATGCTGTTGGACAAAACAAAAGATGGCAAAAGCATCCACAAGCAACTTTGCCTCCTTGGGTTTCGCACATTCCACGCTATACAATTTATGGCGATGGCAAACACAGTGATACTCGGAACCGAGCCTTGAGAGATACCATTTTCTAGGGGGTGACTGCTAGAAAAAAGTCACCAACGCGAACACGGAAGGATGTGTTCGAAAGGAAGTTTTGAAGGAATAAACGGAGCTTCCCCCTAAATCCCCAGGGGTGCAGGGTTTGCAGAATGGCAAACATGTGTGGTAGGACTTCCCTAAGCCCCATTTTCTCTAAATTGGAGAAACTGCTATGCATCTGGCTATAGTTGAAGATAGCGAATTTGGAAAAAATTCTTTAAAATTTGGCGGTATTTTACATGAAGACACGCACAGATGGACGGATGGGCGGGCGGACAGACAGACAGACAGACAGACAGACAGACGGGCGGGCGGGCGGGCGGACAGACAGGCAGACAGACAGACGGGCGGGCGGGCGGGCGGACAGACAGACAGACAGACAGACAGACAGACAGACAGACGGGCGGGCGGGCGGACAGACGGGCGGGCGGACAGACGGGCGGGCGGGCGGGCGGACAGACGGGCGGGCGGACAGACGGGCGGGCGGGCGGACAGACGGGCGGACGGGCGGGCGGGGCGGGCGGGCGGGCGGGCGGGCGGGAGGGCGGGCGGACGGACGGACAGACGGACAGACAGACGGACAGACGGACAGACGGACGGACAGACGGACGGCAGACGACGGACAGACAGACGGAGACGGCGACGACGACGGACAGACAGACGAACGGACACGACAGACAGACAGAACGGAGCAGACAGACGGACGGAACAGACGAGACAGACGACGAGACAGAGGACAGACGACGACAGACGGACGGACAGACGACGAGACAGACGGACGGACGACGACGGACGAGACGACACGGCAGACGGACGGAACAGACGGACGGACAGACGGCAGACGACGGACAGACGGACAGACGACGGACAGACGAGACGGACAGACGACGGACGAGACGACGACAGACGGAACGAGACAGACGAGAGACGCGGACAGACGGACGACAGACGAGACGGACAGACGGACGGACGACGAGGACAGACAGACGGACAGACAGACAGACGGACAGACGACGGACAGACAGACGACGGACAGACAGACGGACGGACGGACGGACGGACAGACGGTGTTGTTCACATACACGAGACACACGGACACAGACATACAGACGGACGGGTGTTTTGAAATACACTTTTTCGGTATTAAGGGCCCCCAAAACGAGCATTTCCGTTAAAATCTCAAAACTGATTTTCCGAAGCATTTCATATCTCTCTATACCACGTATTAATCCGTATACGTTACTACGTACACGAGAAATAATATGTATAGTTCCATTTGAGAAAAACAAACTTACCACAATATCTTAAAATACATGTGATAAAATCGAAATGAATACATGCATCGATTAGCCTAATTCTCTCATGCACTTACGCGAAAACTGCATTGTAACTACTTCAACCGTTCACAAATAAGAGGAGGTGCTGAAGTTAAGCGAGTCACCTGTATACCAACGTACGTATACATTAATTATATAACTATATATTACTTATATTACTATAATTTGGAGCAATGTTGAGAAAATTTTGAAAACGATCATAGTGCTTCATGTAAAATACTCCGAAATTTTGAAGATAATTTTTCAAAATATCCAAGTTGCGACTAGAACCATATCCACAGCGGGATATCCATTTTGAAAATAATCCTATATTTGTGTTCATAGTAGTATAGTGGCTCTATTGGTGTTTACAGACGGACGTGGTATTGATAAAAAACATTTTTTTCGGTAGAACGGGACCCCAGAACGTGCATTTCCGATGAAATCTCGAAATCGATTTTCGAACTTTCTCCATACTATATATATTACACTATGTATACGTACGCATAAGAAGTAGTAAATATTGTTTTTTTTTAATATTTGATAATTATTTTATAAAGAAAATATGTGCAAGGTATAAAAACGGTCCTGTACATTACAAAAATGCAAATGTGAAGTTACATAATAGCCAAGCAATCTTAAATGACCAGTTCTACAACTTTTGTGTAGAACGTGAATGTCCAAGATACTGTGGATGTTATTAATTTTTTTTTTATTTTTTGTTTTTCTCAAGACTTGGAACAAGGAGTCATTTCCCTTTTCAAATCATCAATTCAATTGATACGACTTTATTCTGAATCTGTAAGACTCTGTGTGTTATGACTATTCAATGATATTCTAAACAAACCTTTCGGGGGAAAAAGTCATGAAATTTTATTGTCTTAGAACAATTAATTATCTCGTGACTTAATCCCCCCTCACTTCCTTCTTAACTATCTATTCTGGCTTGTAGCAAACACCAGAACAATAAAAAGTAAAGAATACACTTTTTCCTTCCAAAGTTTGAAGAATAATGCAATCAAAACGAAAGGACTACAACAGCAGAAAGCTATACTGGAAGAGCCAAGTACAGAAAAATATAGAAAATATGCTAAAAGTCAAAGGAGAAGAAAGTGGATGGAAGGTAACGTAACCTCACGGTACTGTGGAATGTATTTTTCATTATCATATTTCACCAAACTTTCTTGACCTGCCACAAAATCACAAGTATAATGATGTTTCTGCTCATAGAACAAATCGACCTGATGAAACAAAACAAAAGTAAAGGAAAAACTGTTGAAGTTAATAATAAATGCATTTAAATAAATGGAACTTTTAAATGAAGAACACCTACCTGTCTTGGTGGCCTCGAGATTGATTGTCCTTGAGAAAAAGTTACAGACAGATGAGGTCGAGGAGATGTAGAAGATCGTTTTACTGGTTTTGGAGGCCTCATGAATGTAGGAGGCGGCCTCCAATGTTGAGCTGCTGTGCGTCGTGGACCCATCTAAAAAGAAAAATATAGGACGTAATACTTAGAACTATTATGAATAGAACACCCAGAGGCATCATTTCAATTCTTGGCATTCTTTATGGCCAGGCTTTTTTTAAAAGATTTTTGTGAAAGGAATTTTTGATTTCTTGACTTATCATTAGTTTCACTAATTTATAGTGTGTTAAAAACTGAAGTGCCTAAGAAATATATTTTGTGAAAAATAATTGATTTTACCCAGGAAGCGTAATTTCGATTCCTTGGCAGGGTGGCCAGGGATCCGGCTGTTTGGAATTCAGTTTCACTATATCGCCGGAAAAACTCTCTTAGCTGGGCTCTGGTAACGAAAAAGTGGTTAAATCCTATTGCTAAATTTAGTAAAAAAAATCCTCTAACTCGTGGTGTAGCCATAATCCATGTTTTGTTGCTCCTTGATACCGACAAATCGTTTGACTGACCACAGACGGCCAAAACGTCCGTCTGTGGTCAACGCTAGCGCCTAAACCGTTCAGTCGATTTTCTTCTAAATTGATATTCCTCTACCTTTCTGGCTCATGTCGCGGCTCCTTGAATTTGAAACTGATATTTAAGTTTTGGGGGTATTTTACACGAAACCAATCGTATATTTTCCAATTAAAAAAAAAACTCCAAATTTTTTGGTTATATTTTGTTGTCGAATAGTGCGAAGGACGTTTAAGAGAATAACGGCGGTATCATCTTCGCTGATATCCCTGAGTTTTCGAAACTTGCAATAAAAAATTTCAAAACTTTAAATTCAAGATAGATTTTTGCCTTAAACAATGTGACTTTTACAAAATTAGCACTTCATTCAAAGTCATGTAAAATATTTTGAAAAAAACAGTATTTTTGCGTAATTTGCGCTTGAAATTTACGAAAATTTTCTTTCTCAAAAAATGCTTCAAATATTTTCCTCAAATTTTCTCCACTTATAAGGACTGAAAAAAATATGACGCTAGTCCAATTTTCGGGTATCGCTAGGTTTTTTCGAAAATTGCATAAAACCATTTCAAAACTACAAAATTGAAGATAGAGATTTTGGCCTTACACAGTCTGTTGTACAAAATTAGCTCTTTAAAAAGGTCATGTACGATTTTTTTAAACGAGTATTTGCGTAATATGCGTACGAGTTTTTGCGTAATATGCGCTTGAAATTTACGGAATTTTTTCTCAAAAACAGCTGCAATTTTTTTCTGACGTTTCAGAGGGAAAAGTCGCTGGTTTGAGTCTCTCAGGGATAATTATTTGTCTAAATTCTGTTGCCGCAAAAAACGATTGAGAATTCCAGGAACTTAATTGAAAAGCATTTGAAGAACATCTACCTAATTATGTAATTAGAAAACCATTCTAATCACAAATACCTTTAATTAAGGTAAATAAACTGGAAGTGTCTGTACGTGATTTTCGTATTTTGAACTTTTAAACAAGTTTTCAACTCTCTCGTTCGATCTGTAAAATGTGTCACATCAATTAATTGTCTTCCTGTACCAATTAAATGTGACTGAACCTATTAAATTAACTAATCAATCTATCAACATGCAATTTAAATTCAATATACACACTACCCATGGGATCGACATACATATCCTTAACGGCTGACCAAGAGAGGTGGCTCAGGGTATCAACTAATGTCATTGTAGTGCCACTGACTGGGAGCTGCTAGGTTCGAGTCATGATGATGGCAGTATTTTCGACACTAGCCGGATAGCTAGGTCGAATCCAGTTGCTGGGAAAAGAATTCTACCTGCCGACTGCTTTGATCCGTTACTTTCCGTGGTTTCTCTTATCAACACCAGGCGAAGTGCCAGGGCAGTACCCTATCAAACCGACCGCATGCGATCTTTTCTTCCTATTCCTTGTCCTGTTGTCTAGCCTTTACTTAAGCAACACACCATCACAACATGCTCTATACCGGTCGGGAGTTTACAGCTTGTGCCGGTTAGGAGGATTCTCTGTGGTGGGAGGCACCTGGTTGGGGAAAATCCCGCTAGCCGACGGTATGTCGGCGCTTGATTTAGCCATCTAGGGCGAGAAAATCACCGCTACCTCCCGAGGAAAAACATGTACCATATATTCGGGACTAACGATCTTAGGACTTGGAATCAATATCAATCAATCAACCTAGCAGCTGCCAGTCCCTCTGTGGTCAACTGTAGCTCGTAAACCGTTGAACCGATTTTCTCCAAAATTAATATTTCCTGATAGAGCTGAACGGACTAGAGGCTTTTGGAGTTTCCAACGTATTCACTGATTGTTGATGGACTTTTTACATGAATAAGGCATTTACCCTTTGATGCTTCTGCCCGAGACCGATCCATACAGCTCTTGTGTGACGAGTATCAGTGCCGACAAGTTATCTCTGAGAAACTGAGATCTGGTCTCGAAGCGGAAAAAAATTGCTGGTTGAAATCAATTTTGCTGGTTTATGTAGTAGTTTAATATTGCGGAGCATTACATCCAATGCGAGAAAGTATGTGCTTTGGTAGCACCACTACTTTTGTTTTTTCACCACGATTTCCAGGTTTAAGAATACACATTACCTAGATTCTCTTTCGTACATTACAATACACTTTCTCTGTTCTTTACTTAACCAATTTATGTTACTTCATGCACTTTTCTCGCATAATCTGGTACTATGGGTAGAATTTCGTACAAAACCGAGCTTTAAAGAAAACTTGTTTTGTTTTTTTTTGTTATTTTAAGAAAGTTACTCGGACTCTGTTTAAAATGTTTAAGATAGTATTTTTCTCCCAAGGAAAGTCGATCTGGGGACTAATGTCAATGCAAGGTTTGTACTACCTTACATCGGTTTAGGAAAAATATCAGTTCCTCCTTAAATAACATTAGTCCTACTTGCGTGTAAAACCTATTTTATCAAAATGTCCATTTCGCTGTTGACATCACTAAACACTCCTGAATTTACAGGATAACTGTAGATTATCTTATGTCCATATTCCAATTTTTACATTACTAAAAAATGGTAATTTTCTTTTAATTAATTAATTAATTAAAGGCAATAGGAAACCGTACGCTTAATAACAAACATTAAGATTTCCATTTTCAGTAACACTTTTGATTTTTCAGAATTAATAAATGTCCACAGCCTATTTGCTTGACACATCCCATATATCTTAATTTTTGGAATTAAGAAGATAACAATTGACTTTGCAATTTCATTTTTACTAGTGGTGCTAAACAGTCTTTCTGGTCCGTTTTTCAAGCGAAATTACAACGAAAAGCACTAAAATTTTCGAAAATTGTACATGACCTTATTTCAAAATCTATCTTTAAGGAACGGATTTCAAAAAGGAAAAAACTCTATGTTTAATATTTTCGTTGTAGGACGACTCCTAAAATATTTTGAACTTTTGCAATTTTCGTAAAATCAGGTTTTTCAACGAACATGAGACCTGCTCCATTACCTTAGACATCGTTCTCACAATGCAAAAAAATAAAAATAAAAAATAAATAAAATAAAAAATAAATGATGGAGCCATTTTTTATTTGGAAAATGTCTCAGGAGCTTCATGTAAAGTACCCCCCCCAAAAAAAAATTAAGATATCGGTTTCAAAGGAAGGGGCGACATTAGCCAGATCGATTGGAGAATATCAATTTTGGAGAAAGTCGGCTGAACGGTTTAGCCGCTAGCGTTGTTCACAGACGGATACAACTCGTTTTGCCGTCATTCGAAATTTCCGTATTAAAGACCCACAAACATGGAATCTGGCTACACCACGTGTTAGAGGATTTTTTCTCTCTAAATTTAGCAACTGGATTTATCCACTTTTTTGTTATTAGGGCCCGACAATCAGAGTTTCTGGGCTGAAAATTCGCAGTTTTTTGGCGCAGCATGACATAACTTTCTCTCCACCGCAGTAACGGAAAAGTAAAAACGTATGTAAATATTCACGTCAAATGCAACCCCAATACTCTGTCGCATTGTTAAAATCTACATAGTTAAAAATCTTCTAAATGAAGCGTTTTAAGGTCTTAAAACCCGACATTTTGCGACCAAAGGTCTTAAAAAAACTTTTTCCTTTCTGTAATCTACAGAATGAGATATTATTAGACATTCTATTAAATTTTTGCTCGACCGACACCTATCGACATTGCCCAATACCACCTAGACAAGACCTTGACGCTGGAGACCAGTTTTGTTTATGACGTCACGCTTGGAAGGCTTGGATTCTCCATCTTATATTTATGCTTCCTGTGTACAATGTAGTTTGCACCGACAGACGAGGATTTCTTGTATAATTATTTTTTTTATTTGTTGCGTCTACACATTGACGCAACGCGTCTCCAACCCCCTTAAGGGGCGTTGAGCGCTTTGCACTGGGGAGTAATCCTCCATTAATGTGCTTTTTATTCTGGAGTAATCCTCCGTTACTGTATAATAATTACTATATTTGTCACGTCGCAGTCAGTCAGTGCCTTTTATCCCTTCGGCCAGGGGCTCGACGCCGTTAGATCCCGGGGTTCCCGGCTAGTCACCCAACCACGAACCCGCGATTCTCGAATTCGCTTAACCCTCGTGACTTCACGGAGCGTAGTAAACGCATTCGGCTAGCGCCGCCGGCTTATAATAATTAATAAAAGATAATCCAAATAAACCTAAAAGCTTTAGCAGCAATTATTAATAGTTGCTTGATATGATAGCGATGAAAATTGTTTTTGTGTGTGTAGTACAACCGTTCATTTATCCTTTTACTATGCATTACAAGTGCTGTGTATTTTGTACAGTGCTGGCCAGCTAAAAAGACCAGCTAACGTGACAACTTTTGAAAAATATCCCTGTCGTAGGGGAACAAGTATTCATACTTGATTTAGGGTAGTTTCGTTTCGTTTTGTGTTGGCTGGCTAAAACCGTTGCCAACCTCCACATAATTACCCTCTATATGATAAGTTTACGTGTAGAGACATTTTTAAAAATTTAAGTTTGCAATGGAAAAATCACTACTTCCGTTGATTCCGCCAACATTCAAGCTATTCATGTGGGCAGTGCTGTACTTGTTTGGTATTGTTGCTAGCGATTCGGATTTTGCGGTTGGCCGCTTTTTTCATAAATCTGCATTTACTGACTTCGTTTTCTTTATTAATTTAGTTTTTATTTTCATTTATTATTTTCCAATTGTTTTCATCACTAATCTTAGTGGAATTAGGTGAGGTAGTAAAGGTTACTTTTTACGATTTAGTATTTTTTTTGTAAAACTAATTTTATTATATTATTAATTTTTCTGAATCAAATTCATTAATAATTGAAAAGTAATGGATAGACCAACTTATCTGAGCCTATTCTTGATGTTTCGTCTTTAATGTTAAAGCAAATTCAAAGTTCTCATCAAAAGGGATTTGTAAATTTATTTTGTGGATTGTAGAAGGAATCGGAAGAAAGGGTCCAAGTCACTCATACTTGTTTGTTAATACTAATGGCAAAATGATTACAGGTAAGATTAACTAGCGTACCTGTGCGAGAACTCTTGCATGTTAAAGCCCACCCTCTTCTCTATCTTTCGTTTTCCATGTGAAGAGGGGAAGTTGTTACCGAAACGTGTTTATTTGTTTAAAAAATTTAAAACGTTAACTTCTAATGTATTTATAAAATTTAAAATACAAATTTTGAAGTAATTATACAATTTTACTTGACAGATTTTCGCTTTCCTTGATAGTCACAAAAATATTAGAAACTATTTTGACTCTCGAGAAAGATACATAAAATTGTTCATGCGAAAATACAGGAACGGGCAAGCATAACTTTTCTTTTGAAATATTATTTAACTTTATTACCGAACTGAGAGGTACACTCGTGCAATTTAATGGCCCAGAATACGGAGTTCCCTTTCATATACAGTTGCAGATTCTGCACGTCTCTGAGCAGGTTGGGTAGTATCGAGAAGCGCCCACCAGCAAAACGTAATAGAATGTTCAAGAAGCTCTCGTCCTATAGATTATGGCGCGAGGAGCGTTTCTGCGTGGCCATCGGCTTCAAACTTCAAAATTTTAAGGTCCAAGAATGTCACGTTTCGCGTCTACTTAAGATTAAACACTTTTCGCGTATGCTTCTCGAGGGGCACTTTTTTTCGCGTCTACGTGAAGATTTGCACTTTTCGCGTCTACGTGAAGATTTGCACTTTTCGCGTCTACGTGAAGATTTGCACTTTTCGCGTCTACGTGAAGATTTGCACTTTTCGCGTCTACGTGAAGATTGGCACTTTTCGCGTCTACGTGAAGATTTGCACTTTTCGCGTCTACGTGAAGATTTGCACTTTTCGCGTCTACGTGAAGATTTGCACTTTTCGCGTCTACGTGAAGATTTGCACTTTCGCGTCTACGTGAAGATTTGCACTTTCGCGTCTACGTGAAGATTTGCACTTTTCGCGTCTATGTGAAGATTTGCACTTTTCGCGTCTACGTGAAGATTTGCACATTTCGCGTCTACGTGAAGATTTGCACTTTTCGCGTCTACGTGAAGATTTGCACTTTTCGCGTCTACGTGAAGTTTTTTCGCACATTACATTACTTCCTCTATACTATGTATATTACTCTGTATATACGAACGTATACGAGAAAGTAATATTGAAAAAAATGAGTACCATAAATTTGTACCAACATTTTAACTTTAATTTCATATTACTACCTGCGCTGTTTTGGAGAACAATTCAGCGATGGAAATAGGGTCTACCAATATATGTTGGCATACAACATACAAAGACAGCCAGAGATGAAGAAAAGAGGATGACAAAAGAGCGATGTGACATGTGATACACATGATAATGAGAAATGGAAAAAAGAAAATGAGAGACTTCTCAGAATTCCATATCAAGACACTCATACAAATCCCATATAGACAGAAGGTTATATTTGAAGTACTTCCAAAAATTAGGTCATTTCAAATTTGCAGAATTTCAAGTTCAGTCACTTTGTCCAGAGAATCCGCTTGGAAAAATCCTTTAGACATTTTATGCACTAGTGTTATTCACAGAATGGAAAACTGACAGAAAACACTTTCACGGCATCAGAAAGTACCAAAAGGTGAATTGAATTGAAGGTGAATCATTGTGCAAATTATGTATACGAAAGTTGATGCAAAGCAAGTAAACCATACTTTACAGCATAAATTAGACATTTTAATCATTTGCAATTCCCAGAGCAGAAAAACACAAGAGGCTTGAGACGACTGTTTGAAAACAACAACAGACAATCTCGAACACCCATAAAATACATATTTATCTACCACAGTGGTGAATCAAAGTGGGGTCACAAAGGGACATGCCCCCTCCCTCTGCCAAATTTATTGCCATTTTATTCAATTTATTCAAATCAAGTATCAAATAACCCCCAAGAAGTCCCATTAGAATTTTTTTTTATTCCAAGCAAACCATTTTTAATTCATTTAAGCGTTTAAAAAATATTTATTCAACAGAGAATTTGAACTCAAAAATATCTCCTGCTTTCTTGATCCGCACCTTGTCAAAAATCAGATTAAGAATATTTCATCAAACTAGTGGTGCTACAACAGCACATACTTTCTTGAATTATTTCTAACATTTGCAATTTTCAAAAATTCAGAATTCAACAAAAAGAGACTTGTGCCATTTTTTAGAGAAAATATTGAAAATGTGGTTGGGGCAAGTAAAGAACCCCTGAAAATCAAAATATCTGTTTCACACTCGCAGGGCTTTGGGTTCTTTCATATCTATCAGGGAATATCAATTTTGGAGGAAATCATCTGAACGGCTTAGACACTTGTATTGACAACGGATGGACATTTTTGCCTCCATTAATATTTCAGTGTCAAGGACCCACAAAAAGTGGATTTTGACTACACAAGGTCTTAAATGAAATATTTGACTACAGAAAAAGATTTATCCACTTTTTTCATTTCCAGAACACAACAACACGAGTTTTACTGTTGAAAAATCAACAATTTCCACTGCTCCATTACACTACTTTCTCTTCACGGCATAAGTATATAGTATGGCAAAAAAGAATAATAAAAAAATTGTCAAAATTTTTTGGAGAACAATGTCCTTAACGAAAGTGTGTGATACAGTAAAACCTCTCTAAGGCGGAATCTTTTGAGTCCAACATTTTCTTCCATCTAGTACAGATTTAGGACTTATTCTGGTTTGCAATAAAAACTCTCAATTCAGAAAATGCAATCGTTCAAAGGAATAGATTGTACGAGTAGTTTATCTCACCCCAAAACCACATTTCCAAGAAACAAAGAGGTCCTAACAGACAAAGAAAATGACATTCAGAATTGCAACACAAAATCTAATGAAACAAAAGAATTACATAAAAATTAAAAGATATATTATTTTCTTCAATATTTGTAGGAACAGATGAATGTAGAAATTGAAGATTTAGGGTTTGGCTATTTGCCTAGGAACTGGTGAATATTATGGCAACCACCTACAAAATATTTCTTTTAGCCACTCATTCTTGATTTTGTCTTTATTTTTATGGTGCCACATCCTTGAGTTGCCAATTTTTAAAATTCTTTATCAAAATCTTGACAGAAGTGTTGGTTTGTTCATGTTCTTCAATTAGTCTAATTGTCTCAGTAAGAATTAACATTTTCAATTTGATGACTGGCATCATAAATGATTAACACAACACCTGCAACTCATTGAACTGAACAACAGTAAACATTTAGAGCCACTGAACCCAAAGCATGCATTACAAGAACTGTGGAAGGATCACTCTTCATGTTTTCCCTTCCTTCACATGGACTTGTGAATGTCAGTGCTAATAGTGGTTAGTAATATGCACACAGTGGTTTCACATGAGTAGCATGGGAAATATAAGGTTGAGAACAAAGATAGCTGAGAATGGAGGAGCACAGCCCTGAGTGCTTTGTGGTACGATGTTGCTACACTTACGAGTCAATGTAAATGTTTTAAAGTTAAACTATATTTCTTTTCCATCTTATCCAGAATTTTTAATACTGTCATACTAAAAATCCCTTTCTGTTTCTGGCTTATCCTGAGCACATTATATTGAAAAATAGTCCATTCTGAGATATTTTTCTGGCAATAGCAGCTTTCCACCTAATCCAGGATCCACCTTCGATGAATTTTACTGTATTAGGATATCCAGCACACACCCACAAAATAAATTTGACAAACATCAAATGCAGAGTTAGACTGTGAATGTATGGTTACAATAAACCACTACAGATTATTTTTTAGTAATTCTATTCCATCCTGAACCAAAAATGTTTTTCTTAATATAATAAGAAATACTGCTCTGCATATAAAATAATTGTCAATGGTTTTAAATAATACATTTGAGAGAGGGGATGCAGAATATTAAGAAAAACTGGTGGTGCTTAAGAATAACACAGACTTTCTCATACTAGATAGTTTTCTTATTTCTTTGTTCTGGGCTAGCTTTTTGGACTTGCAGCTGGACTCTTGGCAGCTGACATCTATCGCCACCAAAAGTATACATTTTTGGAAATTTTATCAATATTTCAGTTTTCTATTAGTGGTACTAAAATATTACATTATGAATATTATATAAGAGTAAAACCTTGTCTTATAAGGAAATTTTCGTTGAAAAATTTGCATTGTTATCAACAATATGGCATTTAGCATTACTGCAAATGCGAAATTTGAAGCTCTTTTTCATTGAAATCTTTAGAGTTTTTGTGTAACATCATTGGAAGTCCTTTGAAGCACATCCTCTCACTAATACAATAATTTGTACAAATCACTGAAAATGTGCATATTAAAAACGTGAGAGTTATTTAAAAAAAAAAATACATTTGTGTAATTTTTGAAAAACAAAATAATACAACAAATTTACTTTGATGTCATCTTCAGTGTAATTAGTGCTATCCCTATGAAAAGTTTGAAAAACATTTGTGGCCATTTTTAAGAAAATGGCGTTTCAGTGTTTCTGGAAATGTAAAATTTTGAGGTCATTTTCGAGAAACTTTATACCACATCTTTTAAAGCATATGTACTCATATATGCAGTAATTTCAACAAATTGCTACTAATGTTAAGAACGTAAGATACAAGTCCAAAAAAATTATATTTTTGTAATTTTTGAAGAAAGAAAGAGCAATACGGCATTTATGTCAACTTAAAGAGTTCATTTAGAGTTCATTCCTACCAAAGGTTTAAGATTTTTTTTCTTGGAGGGGGAGTGCATGAAAACCAGCAAAATTTTCAAAAACGCATATCTGACCTTAATGAAAAAACTAATTATAAAGAAAAAAATTTTACTTGAAGGATAGATCTCTATTTTTAATTTTGTAGATTAACATAATTGTAACGTGTAATTAAATTAATTTTGTAGGAAAACGGTGAAAAATTCAAACTTCTGCAATTTTCGAAAATGCAGAGGTAATAGTGAAAATCGTACCCATGCCAACATTCTAGGTGAAAATCACTCCATTCTTGCAAGAATTTTTTTTTTCAATTTCGAAAATCTCCCAGGGATTTCATGTAAAGTACCCCCAAAAATTAAGTAATGTTTTTCAAAATCTCTGAGCCTTGAGCAAGACCAGATCAACAAGAGTTCATTCAGTTTGAAAAAATCCTACGCATAGTTTACGTGCTAACATTGTTCACAGACAACAGGTGGACGGACGATTTGAAAAAAAACAAAAAAAAACACTCTCTCGGTATCAGGGGACCCCAAAACCTGTATTTCCATTGAAATCGCAAAATTGATTTTCCACATTACATAATTTTCTTTATACTACATGGATTACTGCAAATATACGTACATATACGAGAAAGTAAGTTAATAATAATAATAATAATAATAATAATTATTATTATTATTATTATTGTTATTGTTATTATTGTTATTATTATTATTATTGTTATTATTATTATTATTATTATTATTATTATTATTATTTCTACAGATTAGCAACACAAGCAAGTCAAAAAACACAATTGTAACATTTGTTCATCCACACTGTTATTGGAGACTGCTAACAAAATAAATACACTGCAGTATCCATAAAAAACTAGCAATTAGCAACATGCAGTAGTTTTTCGTCCTACTCATCCCTCCCTCAAAAATAATATAAAATCCAATTTAAAATTCAATTTAAGATCAGAAGTTCTTGTGTCAGAAGTTAGTGGCAGTATCCTATCAAAGATTCACATTACAGAAGCTAGTAATCTTTTATGCAATTCTGGCAGCCCTGTTTCTTTCTGTTTTCCAAATTCCAGTCTTCCTCAAAATGCATAAAAAAATATAACAAAAAAAATAACAAATTAAATCTTTGAAATCAATTCAGAGACAAAAAAAAAACAACACAAAAAAACACACAAACACTTCAAGCAAATAAAAAGGTGAAGTCATAAAAAACTGTCTTAACATAAAGCTGAATTGACACAAACAGAAAATGATAAGCATTAATCATCTTAAGACTTTTACAGGTACAACCATTATTCCAAATGCCCACAATCAGTGTCAATACACTTCTGAGTAGTTTAACTACTGTTTGAGCCACTTTTGCTAGTTTTCTAGAGGTCATTCTAAAACAAGAAACTAAATCGCAAAACATACATTACCCCGTACAGGCCTATACCCTGTGTAGCATTTCACAACATTAAGCACTACTTTCCTATGATGCAAACAAATGAGCAGGGTGATTATCTTTTGCTTCATTGTTGAACATTCCTTAATGATTAAAAGTGTTACAGTGCAATAATTAACTGTTAAGATTACAAAAAGCAATGAGTGTGTCAAGATATGTAGGGTCATTTACATTGTCGTGGATGTATGGTCATGTCTCAGTAACAATAAAGGTATGTTTTTTCTTTTACAACATAAATTTTATGTTTTTCTAGAATATGCTGAATATACTTTTGAGTTTCTGAGTCACATGATTCAGTAGAATAAGTAGTTGGTATATATCTCAGCCACATGATAAAATGTACAATTTTAACATGGGTGTGACAGATGGAATGGATCAGAATGTATCTGCTTACAGATCCAACATACAATCAAAGAATTAATTGGTTATGGCTCAATTTTCTGCAAAATTCTTTACATCTATTGGAATTTTCAAGGTTACCTGTAAAAATGCTGGAGAAAAAAGTAAACATGGCCCTCTAAAAACAACTGTAGCGTAGACAGTATCTCTAGATTTTCAGGTTGATGTTGGTCAGTTAATTCTTCCTTCACAGAACAAAACAATATGTACAATGTGTGAATCAACAGCAATGATAACTTTTATTAAATGCCTTGTTACATTGCACTGAAAATACTTTTTCACATCAAGAAGAGAGTAAAAGCCAAAACAATTTCGTGCTCTCGGATTGTTCAGTTTATTTTTCTTAATCAAGCACTATAAATTGTTTTAAAAGGTGTTGTTTATTAAATAATAATTGTTTGATTAAATATTCAGTGTAACATTTGTGTTGCTCCAGTGAGATCGCAGAGAATAATATCTTAAGTTCTTAGGGCTGTGTTTTCGCAACATGTCAATGTGATGCAATGAAGAATTGAAATGATTCAGACTGTGATAGTTTGGATAAGATCAGAAAATACATTTAATAAGATTATAAAAATATCCAGCAAAAAAACGTCCTGAGCATGTATGGGTTAATAAAATTTCAGTGATACCTTAGCAAACAAAATAATGAATACAAAATTAATATATTAAAATAAAATTTTTAATATACAAGATTTGCCACTCATTTCCTGGAACAAATTTCCCAGACTTCAGGGTTTTCCAGTGCATTTTTTAATATTTCACTGACAAGACTTGTAAAGAATTTCACATTGTAATACTAAAAAAATTAAAGGAAGCCTGATATGAATTAGTCAGGTCTGATTATATCGTGATAAAGTAATCTTTTCTTTTTTTTTCTCAACCAACAAAAATGGGGTCAATATTTTTGCTGGACTAATATTTTTAACAAATAAAATTTAGTTATATATTATAGCCTGAAAATGTTCCCTGGGCTTCTATCAATTCTTCTAAAAATTCCGATTTTTCCTCAACTTTTGCTAAGCAATGAAATTAACCAATTGTTCCCAGTTTTCCAGAAAGGGGCCACCTCAATATAGTTAGCCAAAAACAACATTACCCTTCATGTCAATGAGTAAAAAAAGACTCGCTTTCAAAAACCACCATTTGGGAAGCACTGTACAACGACCATAAAAAATTATTTCCCCTTATCAAATACTTAGATGTTATAAATTTTATTCCATCCAAAATGTTATTTTATAACAGTTTGTTCTATATATCAAATTAATAATGCAGTAAACTTACCCGAACAGGTGCCCTAACTTTCTTAGGGGCACTTTTCTGCCTTGCAACAAGAGAAGCCAGATGTTCTGTGTTTTTAGTTGGATAAACATCCAAAATAGTTTCCCCATTCCTTTTAGAAATATAAATATTGGGAATAGTTCTTAGAAATTGTTCTAAGGAATCAAATCCTAATTTCCGAAAGGGAATTGAGTGTCCTACGAGCACTTTGTAGTCTCCTGTAATTTAAAAGAAAAAAAATCATATTAAATATAAATATAATTAATTATATTATAAATAATTTAATTAATCATTAAATTAGCATGTAAAAAATTATCTGTTGACTATACAATATGCACTTTGTAATTGACAGAACAAAACCAATTAATGAACTCAACAAGCTTATGCAACTGAGTATTTCAAACTTTATTCTAAATGGATTATTTTTATCTTAAGAATGTTTTAGCAATTTTGAAGACAATAAATACACCAAATTCACTATTTGTTCACCTTCACTGGCAATCGAAATACATTCAGTAAATAACATCCATATTCACACTGACTGTGTTGCATCTTAATTAAGATTGAGGAGATTTGGTGCTCTATATAGCTTCGAAAGGGTACAGACATTACAACAGATCATTGCCCGTTACTTGCTACTCAAAACCGTTTCATTATTCCTACCGAAATTTATAAACGCAAAATAAAGCAAGTTTGTCAAGAACCTAACATTGTTAATTGTAGAAATTCAAGCTACTGGAATACTGAAAGTTTTAACGATAAATTCTCATTCCTTTGATACACTTGCAATTGACATACATCTCAACTTCTTTATTTAGTATTATTACAATTTGTGCACTACGATTTTTTTATCAGATTTTCATCTGAATACGAAAATAGTTTTCACATTAAATTTTCTCTTGAAAATCTAAATTTTCAATTATATTTTATTAGTACAATTTTGTCATGATTAAAAGGTTTTAAAAGTATTAAATATGAAACCTTTGTACTGACATTCTTCAATCCTTGTGATCCAAAAAATCAATTCTTAACTCAAAAAGAAACAATTTCTACAGATCAGAAGTTGTTACAATGCTGACAAAAGCCTCATTTGACATTAAATTTGAACTCTGACCAAAAAACATTAGAACATGATTGATTAACAAAAGTAGCTCATTATTTTTATTAAAAACAAGGAAAAATTTGAATTATTCTGCATAATTTTGAAGAATATACACATTATATTTTCCATTTCAATGTTCCAGCTGATGGCATTGCAGGTTTCTGTAGTAAACACATTTGCAACTTTTGCAAAATCATTAAACTTTTATTTTGTTTGTTTTTAATTGGAGATAATTGAAAATGTTGACTCTCCTATTGGAACAGACATTTCTCAATGTACTGTGAAATAGATACTTGACCTCATTTTTTCAATTTTCCGACATGTGAATTTTTAATGAGTTAGTTCTCAAACAGCTTTTGCAACTCTCGATTTTAAGTCATCCTTATGTATTACAAAAGGCAATCTTTACAGCAACAACTGAAGTAAGTGTCTGAAGTACTTATATTGTGGAACTATTAACTACCAGCTTTATTGCCTTGTGTGTAACGTGACATTTGCCTTATATGTGCAATATGTATTCACATTTTATTTAAAATCATACTAAACATCAATAAATTTCTATTCAGTTACACTTTTCGTGCAAAGAAAATTGTTACTTGTAAAAACAAATTCAATTTCAGTTACACATACCAACACAAGCACCAAACTCAAATAGATGAAAATATATTTTCCTACATGTTAGTTTACTACTTAAAAAATTTACACCTACCAGAAGCATTTAAAACATAATATAAGCAAAAACAAAGTACATTATAGACACATATCAAAGTGAATATCAAGTCTTCTAATACTAGAACTTGATGACACATCATAATATCTGATTCTTTTAAATGCAAGTTACTCACTTTTTTGAAAACCTGTATTCCAAACAAAAGGTTTGTACATAATACTTACTGTCCAGGCAGGGTAATGTTGTTCCTCCTTTGACAGACAGTAAACATGCTCTGACATTACTAATAATCTGCTCCGTTTCGTCCCCCATTCTCTAAAATTCAATAACAAGATCAAAATTGCAATGCATTCTTAAAGAAATAAAACAGAAGATGCAAAAGAATCGACAATACGGATATTCTATTTATTTCATAATCCAATAGCAAACTCGCAAAGATACTGTCATGAGGCAATGAAACAAAAATAATTCTGCCCACAATTCAGTAAATAACATTTTTGTATTTTATGAACTGACGTTCGTAACGCAGCACCATAACCTTGTTCCACATTTTATCAACCTACTTCAATGGTCTGGCCTATATACAGATTCGAAAGCACCGAGTTTGTCATATTCGCAACACAAGTGAAAACTACTCACACTTCAGTAGAAATGTCACGTAATTTAATAACAGAACATATGTTCACCACCTCATGGCACAAGCACAAACTCCGAAACACCGCCACTTCAACACACGATCACAACGTTAAGCGTGCAGCAACTCACAACCACTCCAATACATGCTGGAATGGGATAGGCCTTCGCCTCTGACGTTGATTTAGGATTGGTCTCATTCTCCGAGCAGTCTAACGTCTTGAAAATTATTGCTTACAAAAATGAACCATAACGCAGTTATAGTTCTTCAAGAAGGAAGATACATCCTCGTTTTCAAATGGCATGTGAAGAGAACCTGTGACCAACAATCAACTTTTTGTATAGGTTCTTGTAAAGTTCCAATTAGTGAACTGTCATTTCATCAATATTTTACAATGAGAAAACTTCAAAATTAATCATGAGTTTCTCACAATATTCAATCATTGTTTAGTGTGCTACTTTTTTGACTAATGTTTTAAAATAAAATAATTCATTAAAAATTCCCGGGAAATTTATATTCGCAATATTTGGATTTCTGTAACACGGCAGATGACAGTTCATCAGCTTTTACGATTTCGTCTAATCGGGAGCGTAAACGTCACCAAAGTGACATCTTCGCGATGACGTTCTAGCTTTCGATTGGATGACACCATAACAGCTGATGAACTGTCGTCCGCCAGGTTACAGAAACCCAAGTATGGCTACACTACTGATGTGTTCAATTCAGTATAAAGCATATATATATATATAAGAGAGAGAGAGAGGGAGACACACATACATACATACATACATACGTACATACTTGCGTACACGAGCGAGAACTCACGCGTATTCTCTCTCTCACGCCCTTCTCGTCCCTCTTCTTCCATTTCCATATTAAGCCTGTGATGCATCTTTTGCCGACCTGGATGGCCGGGGTGGCTAAGAGCGAGTACCCACTCAGCGCTTCGGTCCGAAGGGTCGCAGGTTCGAGTCCCGCCTTGGGCATGGTTATTTGTCCTTTGACTTTGTATGTGTTGTCGCGGAGGGCCTCGCGTTCTGCTGACCCCAGATCAGAGGAGCCCGCAAGTGTGTTGGTCTAGTGTATGGTCGAATATGCGTCCCATCGGGACGTAAAGAGTAACCGGCTGTTGGCTAGATAAAAGCCCTAGGAAAAAAATGTATCTCTTTCTTCAAGACTCTTATCCTACGTCACTTGTTCTGCATGTCTCCTTGTAATTGATAACAATATACCTTTGTCAATACAGTAGTAGTGCGAGTATTTTACACCATCGGGCGCCTCTCGCATCCCAGTTTCCATTTGAGTCTGTCACTGCAGTCTTCTACAGTTAATCTTCTTCTAGCCATCGCATTCTCCACTTCTTTCTTCTATGTACTTCTGGGTCTTCCTCGTCATCTGTGCAATGTTGGTTTCCAATTGCAGAGCTTTAGAGGCCATCGTTCTTCACCCATTCTGTTTAAGTGACCATACCATTTGAGCCTTTTAATTTCAATGGTAGAATCAATAATGTTGAAACTCACTTCTGCTTTTCTTCTAATTTCTTCATTTCTTAATTTGTCCAGCAGTGTCAATCCACAGCTTCTTCGCCAGTACTCCATTTCCATTGCTGTAAGTTTATTCTTATTTTCTGCATGTCTAATCTCCATATGTGGCAATACTCTCTACGATAGTCTTATATAATCTTCTTTTAACATTTTTGCTCAGGTTTTGATTCCGTATTAAAGGATGCAATTGCCTTATGGCTACTTTCCCTTTTGATATTCTACTCTAAATATCTTGTGTACTACCCCCATTTGCTGCTATTTGTGTACCTTGATAGGTTACATTCAGGCAGGATTTCAATTCTGGTCCGTTGGGTATCCACAGAAGCTTGGCAACCTCTCATACAACCAGATATTCTGTTTTATTAAAATTTATTTCTAGCTCCCAATTTAAGTACTCTTCATGATGTTTTCACAATATGTCTAGAACATCATCTTCCTCCTCAGCGAAGATGACTTAGTCGTCTGCATAATTAAGAGAATAGAGCATGGAATCGACAATTTTTACACCCAGATTGGAACATTTTCTCCTCCAATTTTTTAAAGCTTCATTTACATGTAATTTACACAGAGTAGGAACTATAAAACACCCTTGCCGTAAACCTTTATTTACAGAAAATGGTTCAGAAAGGTTTCTTCTAATTTTAATTTGACTTACATTACTGATGTACAGGTCTTTAACTCCTTTCAATAAGTTCATCTTGACATCTTGTTTCTACATTGCCATCCAGGGTTGCATCCATAGCTTTTTCTTAAATCTATAAATACCAGGTCAGGTCATAAATGATGGGCATGCCGTATGTCGGTCACTAGTCTGATACTAAAAATATTATCAGTACATGAGCATCCAGCTCTAAAGCCACTCTGTTCTTCTACATCTATAAGCTCCATTTCAAGTCGAAAGTTTGGTATTTTTCCATACAGCCGACCAATATTACAGTGCACAGTTATGCCTCTATAATTCCCACATTGTTTTCTGTCACCTTTTTTGTATATGTTAGAAATGGAACCTTTTCTAAAGTCTTCTGGCAGGGTCTCTTCCTTCATACAGCTATTGTACAGTTGGCAGAGTATTTCGAGAAGTACTCTAGGACCGTTTCTAGGAGAGCTCCATACACACTGCACCTGGGCCTGGAGACTTTCCGTTTTTAAATGTTCTAAGAGCCTTTCCAATCTCATTTACTGTAATATCTTCCATGGCATTCTCACTATCTCCCATAATATTGTAAACATTGATGAATTATTTTAGGTCTTCTTTCAACGACTCTTTTGTCAATACAAACTATTCTTATTTAAAGTCAATCCGAGCAAAGAGGTACACCCGCGTAATTCAATCTCGTAGAATATCAATACAGTGACCACGATGCACAAATTATTACCATTATAAGAAATGCGATCACTGACACAATAAATAATACACGCATGACTAGATTGTTTACTAAAAGTAAAGTTAAATTATTCATTGATTACTTGATGCAGAGTCATGGGAAACGGTTTATAATACTGCTGATACAAACGACAAATATAATTATTATATTTTTCAACTCTTTCATTTCATTTTAACACTTGCTTTCCTCTTCAAAAACGAAAATTAAATATTTCACGGAAAAGCAATTCTTGGATAACACAAGGGATTAGGACATCTTGTAAAAACAAGCGAATTCTTTCTTTCATTTCTAAACGTCATGACGTATCTCAAGATTTTCTTATCTACTTTAAAAAATACAAAACATTGTTACGAAAAGTCATAAAGCAGGCTAAAATAATGAAAAACGATCAGGATATTTTGAACTCAAATAATAAAACAAAAACAATGTGGAATATAAAAAAAATACTACCAAATCAACTAGAAAACCCGTAGAGAATGTTTTAAAATATAACGATATAAATGTGAACGATCCGGCAACAGTGGCTAGTTTCCTTAACCAATACTTTTCGAGAATTGCCGCCGATCTCACTAAGGGTCTTCAGGCACAAAATTCAGAAACAGACAGTTCGCCCAAAATTTTAGACACAATGTTCGTCACAAACTTCTTCCTACGAAATTCTCAAAATAATCGGTAAACTAAAAAATAAATATTCGTCTGGTTTAGATGAATTCCCGGATGCACTGTTAAAGACTTGTGCGTATGCCATTATACACCCGTTAACTCACATATTTAATGCATCTTTATGCACTGGAACGTTTCCAGATATTTTCAAAACAGCTAAAATTAAGCCGCTTTTCAAAAGAGGCAACAAAAATGAAATTCAAAATTATCAGCCCATTTCTCTTCTATCAGTCTTCAAAAATATTAGAGATACTTTTACGTACGAATGGAAACCTTTCTCACTAAACACGACGCGCTTTCAGATTGCCAACATGGATTTAGAAAATCAAAATCAACGGAAACAGCTATATTTTCTTTTCTTAAAGATGTCGCCTCATCATTGGATCAAAACGAGGCACCTATTGGATTATTTTTAGATCTCTCAAAAGCTTTTGACGTCATTCATCATGACATTTTACTTTCCAAATTACCTTCATATGGAATTTGTGGCATTGCTCTAGATTGGTTATGTTCGTACCTTAAACAACGATCTCAGAGAGTTGAAATACCTTACTGGAATGATGGAACATTACGTACGCAACTTTCCGACTCTGCCCGTTGCATGTGGAGTTCCTCAAGGATCGATTTTAGGCCCTATTCTGTTCCTACTTTACGTAAACGATATGCCCTCGACGATTCGAAACGGAAGAACGGTTCTCTTTGCGGATGATACGAACATCCTTTGCAATAAAGAAACCGTAAATGGTATAATATCAGATGTTTCAAATTGGTTCCGAAATAACAAATTAATAGTAAACGAAAAGAAAACGGTTTTAATGCAGTTTTCCATTTCAAATAAACAATTCTGTGCTCCATTGAAAATGAACAGTGTACCATTGACTGATGTTAAGGCAACACATTTTTTAGGTCTCTCAATTCAAACCTTAAATGGAACGTCCATTTAAATGAATTGAACAAAAAATTAAGTCCATTATGCTACGCGTTCAGAATTCTTGCAAATTCAGTCAGCCTTCATACTGCTCGTTGTGTATACTTCGCGAATGTTCATTCCCGCCTGAGATATGGCATAATATTCTGAGGAAATACATCTTATAGCTCCCAGACTTTTAGATTACAAAAACCAATTGTAAGAATAATAACCAAATCCCACCCACGTGATTCATGTAAGCCTCTCTTCATTAATCTAGGAATTCTACCATTACCGTGTCTTCTTATTTACGAATCAGTGGTTTTTGTAAAAAATGACTTGCTCAAGGGCGGGAATATATTTTCAGAAAATGCCGAAGTCTATTACTATAACACTCGACGTAGAAATCATATTCATCAGGTGACAGAATCAACAGCTCATTACAAAAAATTCACATACAATGCATGTTCATTATTTTACAACACTTTGCCAGATGACATTAAACGATTAAATTCGATAGAAAAGTTTAAATCCCAAGTGAAATCGTTTCTGCTGCGTAACTGTTTCTATACAATTAGAGATTATACTGAGCATTACAAGGAAAGTAACATTAATTTTAACAGTGATATTTAATGTATTATTTACCATTGGTCTGTATAATTCTAAACAATATGTAACAAGTATTGTATCGCAGCTTCTGGGTCAATGACCCCATTCTCGATCAGCAAATAGTGCAGCAAGCTGTACTCGTGGCTCATTGCAAAGCCGCAAGCCTTTCACCACTGAGATCCGGGTTCGATTCCCGTCGAATCTCATGTGAAATTTGTTCCAATAAAACGAGTTCTGCTGCTTCACAAGGGCTAGTCCAACCCCTGTGAAGTGTCCTAAACCCTACCCCTATCCTTATTCCTTCCTAATTCTGGCCGCTGGGTAGTGACGCAGGAGCGCGCGGTAGGAGGCGCGTACGCGGAGATGCTACCTGGCAGTCCTCTTGACAATCGACTGCGACGAGACGCGACAATATTAACGGAGGATTACTCCAGCGCTGTTAGTAATGGGAGGATTACTCCATGAAGCGCAAAGCGCTCAACGCCCCCAAGGGGCTTGGAGACGCGTTGCGTCAAACGAGACGCAACAAATTAAAAAAATGAACAAATGAACAAATGAACAAATGAAAAAAAGAACAAATGAACAAATAAATAAGTAAGTAAGTAAGTAAAAGCCAAGTGCTGTGTAGAAGCCAAATTATGTGAAGGAGCCAAGTGATTTTGAAGCTTCGCGCGCGTCCAGACGAAGGCTTCGATCTCCCTCCTCTGATCGGAATGCTTTACCGTGATTCGTTTAGCATTTGCCATCGGGAGTGGTAGCGGGGTTTACTCGCCAGATAACCCTTGGCCGGTGCGCATAGCGAATCACTAGCCCCTGCGATGTTTTAAAAGGGTCGATCGGTTGCTCTTTCGCACGTGCGTCCATGGCGAATCGCGTAGCGTTTAGGCCCATTCACAATGCAAACATAAGCATAAGCATGGCGTTAACATAAAAGTTAGGACTACGTCTACAAGTGGACTCATTCACAATGCGTTCGCATAAGCATAACACGTAAGACGTTAACTTAAGAGCTTGCAAGCTTCAAGCTTCTGTGCTTATGCTTATGTCAGACATAAGGAATGAGCCAATCACAGTTCGATAACTCAAAATCGAGTATCGAAGTCGGTTGGCGAACTATTCGTGTGCTGCGTGGTTGTGTTTGTTTTGATATCTCGAAATCGATTCTCATATCCAACCAATAGTAAACTAGAATGCCTCGTAGCCAATAGAAACTCTTATTTTGCCTATGTTTATGTTCGACATTGTGAATACGCCAAATCTTCGCTTATGTTAATGTCTATGTCTATGTGTTATGCTTATGTTTGTGATTGCATTGTGAATGAGCCTTTTCACGGCATCGCGGCTCACGCAATTGCAAAGGGGCGGCGTCCGCGTCTGTCCCCCGTACGTAATACGTTTCTTTTTTGAACGCATAACATAATGAGCTTAATTTAGTGTTTAATTCTGTTATATGTACATTCCATTTGAGGTTTGACTGAATAGAGAGACCTAGAAATTTTGTTATCTTAACATCAGCTAATTGCATATTGTTCATTTTCAATGGAGCATACGATTGCCGATTTGAAACGCAAAATTGCATTGAGACAGTTTTTCCTTCGTTAACTATTAATTTATTACAAAACCAATTTGACACTTCTGAAATTGTACTATTTATTGTTTCTTTTTTGCAAAGAACATTCGTGTCATCGGTAAACAAAACTGTTCTTCCATTTTTAATAGATGAGGGCATATCGTTTACGTACAACAGAAAGAGGATAGGACCTAAGATCGAACCTTGTGGGACCCCATGTTCAATTGGAAAAGAATTGGAAAGATACGTAAATAATGTCCTTTCGTGCCAGTACGGTATTTCTACTCTTTGAGATCGATGTTTAAGGTACGAGGTTATCCAATCCAGGATTCCATGAGAAGGTAATTTTGAGAGCAAAATGTTATGGTTAATAACGTCAAAAGCTTTCGAAAGATCTATAAATATCCCAATGGATTCTTCATTTTGGTCCATTGATGAAGCAACATCTTTAAGAAAAGAAAAAATGGCAGTTTCCGATTTTTTTTAACCGTGTTGTGAGTCTGAAAAGAAAAGTTTCCATTCGCGTATAGAAAAGTCCCTCTAATATTTTTGAGAAAACTAATGAAAGCGAAATTGGCCGGTAATTTTGAATTTCATTTTTGTTCCCTTTTTTAAAATGTGGCTTAATTTTTGCTGTTTTGAAAATATCTGGAAATATTTCTGTGCACAAATTGAAAGATGGTAAGGGGTTTTTAAAAAAATTCGGAAATTCATTAAACCAGATGAATATTTATTTCTTAGTTTACTGACAATTCTGAAGATTTCTTGGAAAATTTAAATAAACATCGTGCCGAATTTTTTTTGAGAAGCATATGATGTTGAATTTTGTGGTTTTAGTCCCTTCCTGTGATGAACCGCAATTCTAGAAAAGTGTTGGTTGAAGATATTCGCAACATTATCCCTTAAAACAACATTCTCTGCGAAATGTGTTGACGTTGTCGTATTTTTTACGATGTTCCATATTGCTTTAGTTTTGTTTCTAGCGTTCAAAATATTCTCATTATTTTTGATTATTTTTGCCTGGACTTTTATTTTCCTTAAAATTCTTTTATATTCTCGGAAGTAGACGTGGCAACCGGGTGATACTTTATGATGTTTAGAAATAAAGTAGAGCGTACGTTTGTTTTAACACGATGTTCTAATTCCTTGTGTGATCCAAGTATTACTTTTTCGTGAAATGTTTAATTTTCTCTTTTTAATAGGAAAGCATGCATTAAAGAGAAGTGAAAGCTTTGAGAAAAATAAATTATATTTTTTGATTGTATCAATAGCGTTATAAACTGCCTCCCATGATTCCTTCGGCCGTAAATAATTTTATGTATTAATTCTAGTAAATGCTCTGCACATGCGTGTTTTATTTATGTGTCAGTATTCATGTTATTAGTAATTGTAAGAATTTGTGCACCGCGGTCACTGTAACCTAGATTATTCGTTATTATTTCGTATCTAGTTGTGGTTTTGTTTATTATAATTTGATCTATTTCTGTTTGTGATTTAAGGATATTTCGAGTAGGTACGTTCACTGTAATATCTAAATTAAAAGAATGAATTAAATTGAGAAACTCCTCTTTTTCGTGGGATTCGCTCAGAAAATCAATATTGAAATCTTCACATACAACAATGGATTTAAAAGAGAGATTACTAATTTTGTTCAGAGTTATCTCCAGATTTTCTAAGAAATTGAAATAATCTACAGCTCGCTTTGTTGGAGGTCTGTAGATGCAAAGTAAGATAATTTTGAGCGTAGTAAGATGTATGACTGTTATTTCAAAAACTTTTTCAACTGCATATAAATTGAATTCTGACAAGAAGGTAGAATCAATATTATTTCTTACGTAAATACACAAACCTCCGTAAGCAGGGCCCTTATTTGATTCCCTCGCTCTACTATAAGATCCTGCAAGGTAAAAACTAGAAATTTGGAGTGTGTTTAGATCATTATGAGATAACCAATGTTCTGTAAAGCAAAGCAAAGAATTAGCATATCTTTCGTTGCAAACGCCAAAGAATTAGCATATCATTCGCCGGTTCGCCAGTGGTTGCTGGGATCCATACAGAAAGTCGCACCGGAAAAATCTAGATCGCAGAGGAAAGCGAATAAGTTTACCTATAGAACTAACGCAATAAAAAAAGGCATGGGAACCTCTAGAAACGAGAAGAAATAGGGCGAGGCTTTGCGATCTTTATAAACCGTACGTAGGTCAACCAGCGTGGAAGGAAATTCAGATTAGACTAGAAAAAACAAATAGTTTCTGCCGAGGCGATCACACCCACAAAATTCGAACAAGGAAACAAAATTCAGATTTTGGGAAATTTTTCTTTTTTTAACAGAACAATTAGAGATTGGAGCAGTTTACCCGCAGCAATTTTCAAAGCTTTTCCTCTAGGTGTCCGAAGGTTTAGAAATAAGTTAGAAGAAGATGAGAGCAAGAGATATTAAATGAGTAAGTGCTGTGAAGTGCTGGTCAGTGTAATTCATAGCAAATCAGTGGAGTGTAGTGCAGTGCAGTGAAGCTTAGTGAATGCGATCAATGAATTTAGAAAAATCTAATTTAGCCAATATGTATGTAGATTGTATTAAATTTTTGCATCACCAATATATAATTTTTGGATATCATGACAGATTTGAAATAATTGTTATAATACTTAATATTAGTGATAGTATGATTATTGTATCCTCGTCTTGTACTTGTAATTATCTATCATTTCGAGACAAAACCCCCCAGATGCAACTTTACAAAATGTGACAAGGAATAAGCTTGTGTATCGATTACAACGGTGCCGACAGAAAACATTTTA